>JARUHQ010000001.1:23055205-25455205 GCA_029955515.1 Chrysomela aeneicollis | reverse complement strand
TACATCAAAGGAGGCCCCCTTGGAACTTTTTCGAATTCTTCAAATCGACTTAATTTCCGAACGGATGGAACGATTTTCAACTTCGATCATACCAATCTGCTTTTTTTTTTCATAGAATCCATTTCTCCGATCAAAAAAACAAAAATCGAAAAAAAAAATGCTTCAAAGGGGGCCCCCTTGGAAATTTTTCGAATTCTTCAGATTGCCTTAACATTCGAACGTATGGACCGATTTTCAACTTCGATCATACCAATCTGCTCGTTTTTTTTCATAGAATCCATTTCTATAATCGAAAAAACCAAAATCGAAAAAAAAAATGCATCAAAGGGGGCCCCCTTGGAACTTTTTCGAATTCTTCAGATCGCCTTAACATCCGAACGGATGGACCGATTTTCAACTTCGATCATACCAATCTGCTTGTTTTTTTTATAGAATCCATTTCTCCGATCGAAAGAACCGGAATAGAAAAAAAAAATGCATCAAAGGGGGCCCCCTTGGAACTTTTTCGAATTCTTCAGATCGCCTTAACTTCCGAACGGATGGACCGATTTTCAACTTGCTTTTCTTCTTCATAGAATCCATTTCTCCGATCAAAAAAACCGAAATCGAACAAAAAAATGCATCAAAGGAGGCCCCTTTGGAACTTTTTCGAATTCTTCAGATTGCCTTAACTTTCGAACGTATGGACCGATTTTCAACTTCGATCATACCAATCTGCTTGTTTTTTTTCATAGAATCCATTTCTCCAATCAAAAAAACCGAAATCGAAAAAATAAAAAGCATCAAAGGGAGCCCCCTTGGAACATTTTCGAATTCTTCAGATCGCCTTAACTTTCGAACGGATGGACCGATTTTCAACTTCGATCATACCAATCTGCTTGTTTTTTTTTCATAGAATCCATTTCTCCAATCGCAAAAACCGAAATCGACAAAAAAAAATGCATCAAAGGAGGCCCCCTTGAAACATTTTCGAATTCTTCAGATCGCCTTAACTTTCGAACGGATGGACCGATTTTCAACTTCGATCATACCAATCTGCTTGTTTTTTTTCATAGAATCCATTTCTCCAATCAAAAAAACCGAAATCGAAAAAATAAAAAGCATCAAAGGGGGCCCTCTTGGAACTTTTTCGAATTCTTCAGATCGCCTCAACTTCCGAACGGATGGACCGATTCTCAACTTCGATCATACCAATCTCCTTGTTTTATTTCATAGAATCCATTTCTCCAATCGGAAAAACCGAAATCGAAAAAAAAAAAATGCATCAAAGGGGGTCCCCTCGGAACTTTTACGAATTCTTCAGATCGCCTAAACTTCCGAACGGATAGACCGATTTCCAACTTCGATCATACCAATCTGCTTGTTTTTTTCATAGAATCCATTTCTCCGATCGAAAAAACCGAAATCAAAAAAAAATTGCATCAAAGGGGGCCCCCTTGGAACTTTTTCGAATTCTTCAGATCGCCTTAACTTCCGAACGGATGGACCGATTTTCAACTTCGATCATACCAATCCGCTTGTTTTTTTTCATAGAATTCATTTCTCCAATCAAAAAAACCGAAATCGAAAGAAAGAAAAATGCATCAAAGGGAGCCCTCTTGAATCTTTTTCGAATTCTTCAGATCGCCTTAACTTCCGAACGGATGGACCGATTTTCAACTTCGAACATACAAATCTGCTTGTTTTTTTCATAGAATCCATTTCTCCAATAGAAAAAACCGAAATAAAAAAAAATGCATCAAAGGGGGCCCCCTTGGAACTTTTTCGAATTCTTCAGATCGCCTTAACTTCCGAACGGATGGACCGATTTTCAACTTCGATCATACCAATCTGCTTGTTTTTTTTCATAGAATCCGTTTCTTCAATCGAAAAAACCGAAATCGAAAAAAAAAATGCATCAAAGGGGGCCCGCTTGGAACTTTTTCGAATTCTTCAGATCGCCTTAACTTCCGAACGGATGGACCGATTATCAACTTCGATCATACCAATCTGCTTGTATTTTTTCATAAAATCCATTTCTCCAATCGGAAAAACCGAAATGGAAAAAAAAATGCATCAAAGGGGTCCCCTTTGGAACTTTTTCGAATTCTTCAGATCGCCTCAACTTCCGAACGGATGGACCGATTTTCAACTTCGATCATACCAATCTGCTTGTTTTTTTTCATAGAATCCATTTCTCCAATCAAAAAAAACCGAAATCGAAAAAAAAATGCATCAAAGGGAGCCCCCTTGGAACTTTTTCGAATTCTTCAGATCGCCTTAACTTCCGAACGGATGGACCGATTTTCAACTTCGATCATACCAATATGCTTGTTTTTTTTTCATAGAATCCATTTCTCCAATCGAAAAAACCGGAATCGAAAAAAAAAATGCATCAAAGGGGGCCCCCTTGGAACTTTTTCGAATTCTTCAGATCGCCTTAACTTCCGAACGGATGGACCGATTTTCAATTTCTCGCATACCAAATCGCTTGTTTTCTTCCATAGAATCCATTTCTCCAATCGAAGAAAATTGCATCGAAGGGGGTCCCCATGGAACTTTTTCGAATTCTTCAGATCGCCTTAACTTCCGAACGGATGGACCGATTTTCAACTTCGATCATACCAATCTGCTTGTTTTTTTCATAGAATCCATTTTTCCAATCAAATAAACCGAAATCGAAAAAAGAATTGCATCAAAGGGGGGCCCCTTGGAACTTTTTCGAATTCTTCAGATCGCCTTTACTTCCGAACGGATGGACCGATTTTCAACTTCGATCATACCAATCCGCTTGTTTTTTTTTTCATAGAATTCATTTCTCCAATCGAAAAAACCGAAATCGAAAAAAAAATGCATCAAAGAGGGCCCTCTTGGAACTTTTTCGAATTCTTCAGATCGCCTTAACTTCCGAACGGATGGACCGATTTTCAACTTCGAACATACAAATCTGCTTGTTTTTTTTCCATAGAATCCATTTCTCCAATAAAAAAACCGAAAAAAAAAATGCATCAAAGGGGGCCCCCTTGAAACTTTTTCGAATTCTTCAGATCGCCTTAACTTCCGAACGGATGGACCGATTTTCAACTTCGATCATACCAATCTGCTTGTTTTTTTTCATAGAATCCATTTCTCCAATCAAAAAAACCGAAATCGAAAAAAAAATGCAACAAAGGGAGCCCCTTTGGAACTTTTTCGAATTCTTCAGATCGCCTTAACTTCCGAACGGATGGACCGATTTTCAACTTCGATCATACCAATCTGCTTGTTTTTTTTTCATAGTATCCATTTCTCCAATCGAAAAAACCGGAATCGAAAAAAAAATGCATCAAAGGGGGCCCCCTTGGAACTTTTTCGAATTCTTCAGATCGCCTTAACTTCCGAACGGATGGACCGATTTTCAACTTCGATCATACCAATCTGCTTGTTTTTTTTTCATAGTATCCATTTCTCCAATCGAAAAAACCGGAATCGAAAAAAAAATGCATCAAAGGGGGCCCCCTTGGAACTTTTTCGAATTCTTCAGATCGCCTTTACTTCCGAACGGATGGACCGATTTTCAACTTCGATCATACCAATCCGCTTGTTTTTTTTTCATAGAATTCATTTCTCCAATCGAAAAAACCGAAATCGAAAAAAAAAAATGCATCAAAGAGGGCCCTCTTGGAACTTTTTCGAATTCTTCAGATCGCCTTAACTTCCGAACGGATGGACCGATTTTCAACTTCGAACATACAAATCTGCTTGTTTTTTTTCCATAGAATCCATTTCTCCAATAGAAAAAACCGAAAAAAAAAATGCATCAAAGTGGGCCCCCTTGAAACTTTTTCGAATTCTTCAGATCGCCTTAACTTCCGAACGGATGGACCGATTTTCAACTTCGATCATACCAATCTGCTTGTTTTTTTTCATAGAATTCATTTCTCCAATCGAAAAAACCGAAATCGAAAAAAAAAAAGGAACCAAAGGGGGCCCTCTTGGAACTTTTTCGAATTCTTCAGATCGCCTTAACTTCCGAACGGATGGACCGATTTTCAACTTCGAACATACAAATCTGCTTGTTTTTTTTCATAGAATCCATTTCTCCAATAGAAAAAACCGAAAAAAAAATGCATCACAGGGGGCCCCCTTGAAACTCTTTCGAATTCTTCAGATCGCCTTAACTTCCGAACGGATGGACCGATTTTCAACTTCGATCATACCAATCTGCTTGTTTTTTTTTCATAGAATCCTTTTCTCCAATCGAAAAAACCGAAATCGAAAAAAAAATGCATCAAAGGGGGCCCCCTTGGAACTTTTTCGAATTCTTCAGATCGCCTTAACTTCCGAACGGATGGACCGATTTTCAACTTCGATCATACCAATCTGCTTGTATTTTTTCATAGAATCCATTTCTTCAATCGAAAAAACCGAAATGAAAAAAAAAAATGCATCAAAGGGGACCCCCTTGGAACTTTTTCGAATTCTTCAGATCGCCTTAACTTCCGAACGGATGGACCGATTTTCAACTTCGATCATACCAATCTGCTTGTTTTTTTTCATAGAATCCATTTCTCCAATCAAAAAAACCGAAATCGAAAAAAAATGCATCAAAGGGGGCCCCCTTGGAACTTTTTCGAATTCTTCAGATCGCCTTAACTTCCGAACGGATGGACCGATTTTCAACTTCGATCATACCAATCTGCTTGTTTTTTTTTCATAGAATCCATTTCTCCAATCGAAAAAACTGGAATTTAAGAAAAAAAGCATCAAAGGGGGCCCCCTTGGAACTTTTTCGAATTTTTCAGATCGCCTTAACTTCCGAACGGATGGACAGATTTTCAATTTCGCGCATACCAATTCGCTTGTTTTTTCCATAGAATCCATTTCTCCAATCGAAAAAAATTGCATCGAAGGGGGTCCCCTTGGAACTTTTTCGAATTCTTCAGATCGCCTTAACTTCCGAACGGATGGACCGATTTTCAACTTCGATCATACCAATCTGCTTGTTTTTTTCATAGAATCCATTTTTCCAATCGAAAAAACCGAAATCGAAAAAAAAATGCATCAAAGGGGGCCCCCTTGGAACTTTTTCGAATTCTTCAGATCGCCTTAACTTCCGAACCGATGGACCGGTTTTCAATTTCTCGCATACCAATTCGCTTGTTTTTTTCCATAGAGTCCATTTCTCCAATCGAAAAAAATTGCCTCAAAGGGGGTCCCCTTGGAACTTTTTTGAATTCTTCAGATCGCCTTAACTTCCGAACGGATGGACCGATTTTCAACTTCTATCATACCAATCTGCTTGTTTTTTTCATAGAATCCATTTCTCCAATCAAATAAACCGAAATCGAAAAAAAAATTGCATCAAAGGGGGGCCCCTTGGAACTTTTTCGAATTCTTCAGATCGCCTTAACTTCCGAACGGATGGACCGATTTTCAACTTCGATCATACCAATCCGCTTGTTTTTTTTTCATAGAATTCATTTCTCCAATCGAAAAAACCGAAATCGAAAAAAAAAAAATGCATCAAAGGGGGCCCTCTTGGAACTTCTTCGAATTCTTCAGATCGCCTTAACTTCCGAACTGATGGACCGATTTTCAACTTCAAACATACAAATCTGCTTGTTTTTTTTTCATAGAATCCATTTCTCCAATAAAAAAAACCGAAAAAAAAAATGCATCAAAGGGGGCCAGCTTGAAAATCTTTCGAATTCTTCAGATCGCCTTAACTTCCGAACGGATGGACCGATTTTCAACTTCGATCATACCAATCTGCTTGTTTTTTTTTTTTCATAGAATCCATTTCTCCAATCAAAAAAACCGAAATCGAAAAAAAAAATGCATCAATGGTGGCCCCCTTGGAACTTTTTCGAATTCTTCAGATCGCCTTAACTTCCGAACGGACGGACCGATTTTCAACTTCGATCATACCAATCTGCTTGTATTTTTTCATAGAATCCATTTCTTCAATCGAAAAAACCGAAATGAAGAAAAAAATGCATCAAAGGGGACCCCCTTGGAACTTTTTCGAATTCTTCAGATCGCCTTAACTTCCGAACGGATGGACCGATTTTCAACTTCGATCATACCAATCTGCTTGTTTTTTTTCATAGAATCCATTTCTCCAATCGAAAAAACTGGAATCGAAAAAAAAATGCATCAAAGGGGGCCCCCTTGGAATTTTTTCGAATTCTTCAGATCGCCTTAACTTCCGAACGGATGGACCGATTTTCAATTTCGCGCATACCAATTCGCTTGTTTTTTCCATAGAATCCATTTCTCCAATCGAAAAATATTGCATCAAAGGGGGTCCCCTTGGAACTTTTTCGAATTCTTCAGATCGCCTTAACTTCCGAACGGATGGACCGATTTTCAACTTCGATCATACCAATCTGCTTGTTTTTTTCATAGAATCCATTTCTCCAATCGAAAAAACCGAAATCGAAAAAAAAATGCATCAAAGGGGGCCCCCTTGGAACTTTTTCGAATTCTTCAGATCGCCTCAACTTCCGAACCGATGGACCGGTTTTCAACTTCGATCATACCAATCTGCTTGTTTTATTTCATAGAATCCATTTCTCCAATCGGAAAAACCGAAATCGAAAAAAAAATGCATCAAAGGGGGTCCCCTTGGAACTTTTCCGAATTCTTCAGATCGCCTTAACTTCCGAACGGATGGACCGATTTTCAACTTCGATCATACCAATCTGCTTGTTTTTTTTCATAGAATCCATTTCTCCAATCGAAAAAACCGAAATCTGAAAAAAAAAAATTGCATCAAAGGGGGCCCCCTTGGAACTTTTTCGAATTCTTCAGATCGCCCTAACTTCCGAATGGATTGACCGATTTTCAACTTCGATCATACCAATCTGCTTGTTTTTTTCATAGAATCCATTTCTCCAATCGAAAAAACCGAAATCGAAAAAAAAAATGCATAAAAGGGCCTTGGAACTTTTTCGAATTCTTCAGATCGCCTTAACTTCCGAACGGATGGACCGATTTTCAACTTCGATCATACCAATCTGCTTGTTTCTCCAATCGAAAAAACCGGAATCGGAAAAAAAATGCATCAAAGGGGGCCCCCTTGGAACTTTTTCGAATTCTTCAGATCGCCTTAACTTCCGAACCGATGGACCGGTTTTCAATTTCTCGCATACCAATTCGCTTGTTTTTTTCCATAGAGTCCATTTCTCCAATCGAAAAAAATTGCCTCAAAGGGGGTCCCCTTGGAACTTTTTTGAATTCTTCAGATCGCCTTAACTTCCGAACGGATGGACCGATTTTCAACTTCTATCATACCAATCTGCTTGTTTTTTTCATAGAATCCATTTCTCCAATCAAATAAACCGAAATCGAAAAAAAAATTGCATCAAAGGGGGGCCCCTTGGAACTTTTTCGAATTCTTCAGATCGCCTTAACTTCCGAACGGATGGACCGATTTTCAACTTCGATCATACCAATCCGCTTGTTTTTTTTTCATAGAATTCATTTCTCCAATCGAAAAAACCGAAATCGAAAAAAAAAAATGCATCAAAGGGGGCCCTCTTGGAACTTTTTCGAATTCTTCAGATCGCCTTAACTTCCGAACTGATGGACCGATTTTCAACTTCAAACATACAAATCTGCTTGTTTTTTTTTCATAGAATCCATTTCTCCAATAAAAAAAACCGAAAAAAAAATGCATCAAAGGGGGCCAGCTTGAAAATCTTTCGAATTCTTCAGATCGCCTTAACTTCCGAACGGATGGACCGATTTTCAACTTCGATCATACCAATCTGCTTGTTTTTTTTTCATAGAATCCATTTCTCCAATCGAAAAAACCGAAATCGAAAAAAAAATGCATCAATGGTGGCCCCCTTGGAACTTTTTCGAATTCTTCAGATCGCCTTAACTTCCGAACGGATGGACCGATTTTCAACTTCGATCATACCAATCTGCTTGTATTTTTTCATAGAATCCATTTCTTCAATCGAAAAAACCGAAATGAAGAAAAAAATGCATCAAAGGGGACCCCCTTGGAACTTTTTCGAATTCTTCAGATCGCCTTAACTTCCGAACGGATGGACCGATTTTCAACTTCGATCATACCAATCTGCTTGTTTTTTTTTCATAGAATCCATTTCTCCAATCGAAAAAACTGGAATCGAAAAAAAAATGCATCAAAGGGGGCCCTCTTGGAATTTTTTCGAATTCTTCAGATCGCCTTAACTTCCGAACGGATGGACCGATTTTCAATTTCGCGCATACCAATTCGCTTGTTTTTTCCATAGAATCCATTTCTCCAATCGAAAAATATTGCATCAAAGGGGGTCCCCTTGGAACTTTTTCGAATTCTTCAGATCGCCTTAACTTCCGAACGGATGGACCGATTTTCAACTTCGATCATACCAATCTGCTTGTTTTTTTCATAGAATCCATTTCTCCAATCGAAAAAACCGAAATCGAAAAAAAAATGCATCAAAGGGGGCCCCCTTGGAACTTTTTCGAATTCTTCAGATCGCCTCAAATTCCGAACCGATGGACCGGTTTTCAACTTCGATCATACCAATCTGCTTGTTTTATTTCATAGAATCCATTTCTCCAATCGGAAAAACCGAAATCGAAAAAAAAATGCATCAAAGGGGGTCCCCTTGGAACTTTTCCGAATTCTTCAGATCGCCTTAACTTCCGAACGGATGGACCGATTTTCAACTTCGATCATACCAATCTGCTTGTTTTTTTTCATAGAATCCATTTCTCCAATCGAAAAAACCGAAATCTGAAAAAAAAAAATTGCATCAAAGGGGGCCCCCTTGGAACTTTTTCGAATTCTTCAGATCGCCCTAACTTCCGAATGGATTGACCGATTTTCAACTTCGATCATACCAATCTGCTTGTTTTTTTCATAGAATCCATTTCTCCAATCGAAAAAACCGAAATCGAAAAAAAAAAATGCATAAAAGGGGGCCCCCTTGGAACTTTTTCGAATTCTTCAGATCGCCTTAACTTCCGAACGGATGGACCGATTTTCAACTTCGATCATACCAATCTGCTTGTTTCTCCAATCGAAAAAACCGGAATCGGAAAAAAAATGCATCAAAGGGGGCCCCCTTGGAACTTTTTCGAATTCTTCAGATCGCCTTAACTTCCGAACGGATGGACCGATTTTCAATTTCTCGCATACCAATTCGCTTGTTTTTTTCCATAGAATCCATTTCTCCAGTCGAAAAAAATTGCATCAAAGGGGGTCCTTTTGGAACTTTTTCGAATTCTTCAGATCACCTTAACTTCCGAACGGATGGACCGATTTTCAACTTCGATCATACCAATCTGCTCGTTTTTTTTCATAGAATCCATTTCTCCAATCGAAAAAACCGAAATCCAAGAAAAAAAAATTGCATCAGAGGGGGCCCCCTTGGAACTTTTTCGAATTCTTCAGATCGCCTTAACTTCCGAATGGATTGACCGATTTTCAACTTCGATCATACCAAACTGCTTGTTTTTTTTATAGAATCCATTTCTTCAATCGAAAAAACCGAAATAAAAAAAAATGCATCAAAGGGGACCCCCTTGGAACTTTTTCGAATTCTTCAGATCGCCTTAACTTCCGAACGGATGGACCGATTTTCAACTTCGATCATACCAATCTGCTTGTTTTATTTCATAGAATCCATTTCTCCAATCAAAAAAACCGAAATCGAAAAAAAAAGCATCAAAGGGGGCCCCCTTGGAACTTTTTCGAATTCTTCAGATCGCCTTAACTTCCGAACGGATGGACCGATTTTCAACTTCGATCATACCAATCTGCTTGTTTTTTTTTCATAGAATCCTTTTCTCCAATCGAAAAAACCGAAATCGAAAAAAAAAATGCATCAAAGGGGACCCCCTTGAAACTTTTTCGAATTCTTCAGATCGCCTTAACTTCCGAACGGATGGACCGATTTTCAACTTCGATCATACCAAACTGCTTGTTTTTTTTATAGAATCCATTTCTTCAATCGAAAAAACCGAAATAAAAAAAAAATGCATCAAAGGGGACCCCCTTGGAACTTTTTCGAATTCTTCAGATCGCCTTAACTTCCGAACGGATGGACCGATTTTCAACTTCGATCATACCAATCTGCTTGTTTTTTTTTCATAGAATCCATTTCTCCAATCAAAAAAACCGAAATCGAAAAAAAAAAGCATCAAAGGGGGCCCCCTTGGAACTTTTTCGAATTCTTCAGATCGCCTTAACTTCCGAACGGATGGACCGATTTTCAACTTCGATCATACCAATCCGCTTGTATTTTTTCATAGAATCCATTTCTTCAATCGAAAAATCCGAAATGAAAAAAAAAATGCATCAAAGGGGACCCCCTTGAAACTTTTTCGAATTCTTCAGATCGCCTTAACTTCCGAACGGATGGACCGATTTTCAACTTCGATCATACCAATCTGCTTGTTTTTTTTTCATAGTATCCATTTCTCCAATCGAAAAAACTGGAATCGAAAAAAAAAATGCATCAAAGGGGGCCCCCTTGGAACTTTTTCGAATTTTTCAGATCGCCTTAACTTCCGAACGGATGGACCGATTTTCAATTTCGCGCATACCAATTCGCTTGTTTTTTCCATAGAATCCATTTCTCCAATCGAAAAAAATTGCATCGAAGGGGGTCCCCTTGGAACATTTTCGAATTCTTCAGATCGCCTTAACTTCCGAACGGATGGACCGATTTTCAACTTCGATCATACCAATCTGCTTGTTTTTTTCATAGAATCCATTTTTCCAATCGAAAAAACCGAAATCGAAGAAAAAATGCATCAAAGGGGGCCCCCTTGGAACTTTTTCGAATTCTTCAGATCGCCTTAACTTCCGAACCGATGGACCGGTTTTCAACTTCGATCATACCAATCTGCTTGTTTTATTTCATAGAATCCATTTCTCCAATCGGAAAAAATGAAAAAGAAAAAAAAATGCATCAAAGGGGGTCCCCTTGGAACTTTTCCGAATTCTTCAGATCGCCTTAACTTCCGAACGGATGGACCGATTTTCAACTTCGATCATACCAATCTGCTTGTTTTTTTTTCATAGTATCCATTTCTCCAATCGAAAAAACCGGAATCGAAAAATAAAATGCATCAAAGGGGGCCCCCTTGGAACTTTTTCGAATTCTTCAGATCGCCTTAACTTCCGAACCGATGGACCGGTTTTCAACTTCGATCATACCAATCTGCTTGTTTTATTTCATAGAATCCATTTCTCCAATCGGAAAAACCGAAATCGAATAAAAAATGCATCAAAGGGGGCCCCCTTGGAACTTTTTCGAATTCTTCAGATCGCCCTAACTTCCGAATGGATTGACCGATTTTCAACTTCGATCATACCAATCTGCTTGTTTTTTTCATAGAATCCATTTCTCCAATCGAAAAAACCGAAATCGAAAAAAAAAATGCATCAAAGGGGGCCCCCTTGGAACTTTTTCGAATTCTTCAGATCGCCATAACTTCCGAACGGATGGACGGATTTTCAACTTCGATCATACCAATCTGCTTGTTTCTCCAATCGAAAAAACCGGAATCGAAAAAAAAATGCATCAAAGGGGGCCCCCTTGGAACTTTTTCGAATTCTTCAGATCGCCTTAACTTCCGAACGGATGGACCGATTTTCAATTTCTCGCATACCAATTCGCTTGTTTTTTTCCATAGAATCCATTTTTCCAATCGAAAAGAATTGCCTCAAAGGGGGTCCCCTTGGAACTTTTTCGAATTCTTCAGATCGCCTTAACTTCCGAACGGATGGACCGATTTTCAACTTCGATCATACCAATCTGCTTGTTTTTTTTCATAGAATCCTTTTCTCCAATCGAAAAAACCGAAATGAAAAAAAAAATGCATCAAAGGGGACCCCCTTGGAACTTTTTCGAATTCTTCAGATCGCCTTAACTTCCGAACGGATGGACCGATTTTCAACTTCGATCATACCAATCTGCTTGTTTTTTTTCATAGAATCCATTTCTCCAATCAAAAAAACCGAAATCGAAAAAAAAAAATGCATCAAAGGGGGCCCCCTTGGAACTTTTTCGAATTCTTCAGATCGCCTTAACTTCCGAACGGATGGACCGATTTTCAACTTCGATCATACCAATCTGCTTGTTTTTTTTTTCATAGAATCCATTTCTCCAATCGAAAAAACTGGAATCGAAAAAAAAATGCATCAAAGGGGGCCCCCTTGGAACTTTTTCGAATTTTTCAGATCGCCTTAACTTCCGAACGGATGGACCGATTTTCAATTTCGCGCATACCAATTCGCTTGTTTTTTCCATAGAATCCATTTCTCCAATCGAAAAAAATTGCATCGAAGGGGGTCCCCTTGGAACTTTTTCGAATTCTTCAGATCGCCTTAACTTCCGAACGGATGGACCGATTTTCAACTTCGATCATACCAATCTGCTTGTTTTTTTCATAGAATCCATTTTTCCAATCGAAAAAACCGAAATCGAAAAAAAAATGCATCAAAGGGGGTCCCCTTGGAACTTTTCCGAATTCTTCAGATCGCCTTAACTTCCGAACGGATGGACCGATTTTCAACTTCGATCATACCAATCTGCTTGTTTTTTTTCATAGAATCCATTTCTCCAATCGAAAAAACCGAAATCTAAAAAAAAAATGCATCAAAGGGGGCCCCCTTGGAACTTTTTCGAATTCTTCAGATCGCCTTAACTTCCGAACGGATTGACCGATTTTCAACTTCGATCATACCAATCTGCTTGTTTTTTCTCATAGAATCCATTTCTCCAATCGAAAAAACCGAAATCGAAAAAAAAATGCATCAAAGGGGGCCCCCTTGGAACTTTTTCGAATTCTTCAGATCGCCTTAACTTCCGAACCGATGGACCGGTTTTCAACTTCGATCATACCAATCTGCTTGTTTTATTTCATAGAATCCATTTCTCCAATCGGAAAAACCGAAATCGAAAAAAAAATGCATCAAAGGGGGTCCCCTTGGAACTTTTCCGAATTCTTCAGATCGCCTTAACTTCCGAACGGATGGACCGATTTTCAACTTCGATCATACCAATCTGCTTGTTTTTTTCATAGATTCCATTTCTCCAATCGAAAAAACCGAAATCGAAAAAAAAATGCATAAAAGGGGGCCCCCTTGGAACTTTTTCGAATTCTTCAGATCGCCTTAACTTCCGAACGGATGGACCGATTTTCAACTTCGATCATACCAATCTGCTTGTTTCTCCAATCGAAAGAACCGGAATCGAAAAAAAAATGCATCAAAGGGGGCCCCCTTGGAACTTTTTCGAATTCTTCAGATCGCCTTAACTTCCGAACGGATGGACCGATTTTCAATTTCTCGCATACCAATTCGCTTGTTTTCTTCCATAGAATCCATTTCTCCAATCGAAAAAAATTGCATCAAAGGGGGTCCTTTTGGAACTTTTTCGAATTCTTCAGATCACCTTAACTTCCGAACGGATGGACCGATTTTCAACTTCGATCATACCAATCTGCTTGTTTTTTTTTTCATAGAATCCATTTCTCCAATCGAAAAAACCGAAATCCAAGAAAAAAATATTGCATCAGAGGGGGCCCCCTTGGAACTTTTTCGAATTCTTCAGATCGCCTTAACTTCCGAATGGATTGACCGATTTTCAACTTCGATCATACCAATCTGCTTGTTTTTTTTATAGAATCCATTTCTTCAATCGAAAAAACCGAAATGAAAAAAAAAATGCATCAAAGGGGACCCCCTTGGAACTTTTTCGAATTCTTCAGATCGCCTTAACTTCCGAACGGATGGACCGATTTTCAACTTCGATCATACCAATCTGCTTGTTTTTTTTTTCATAGAATCCATTTCTCCAATCGAAAAAACTTGAATCGAATAAAAAATGCATCAAAGGGGGCCCCCTTGGAATTTTTTCGAATTCTTCAGATCGCCTTAACTTCCGAACGGATGGACCGATTTTCAATTTCGCGCATACCAATTCGCTTGTTTTTTCCATAGAATCCATTTCTCCAATCGAAAAAAATTGCATCAAAGGGGGTCCCCTTGGAACTTTTTCGAATTCTTCAGATCGCCTTAACTTCCGAACCGATGGACCGGTTTTCAACTTCGATCATACCAATCTGCTTGTTTTATTTCATAGAATCCATTTCTCCAATCGGAAAAACCGAAATCGAAAAAAAAATGCATCAAAGGGGGTCCCCTTGGAACTTTTCCGAATTCTTCAGATCGCCTTAACTTCCGAACGGATGGACCGATTTTCAACTTCGATCATACCAATCTGCTCGTTTTTTTTCATAGAATCCATTTCTCCAATCGAAAAAACCGAAATCTAAAAAAAAAAAATTGCATCAAAGGGGGCCCCCTTGGAACTTTTTCGAATTCTTCAGATCGCCCTAACTTCCGAATGGATTGACCGATTTTCAACTTCGATCATACCAATCTGCTTGTTTTTTTCATAGAATCCATTTCTCCAATCGAAAAAACCGAAATCGAAAAAAAAATGCATAAAAGGGGGCCCCCTTGGAACTTTTTCGAATTCTTCAGATCGCCTTAACTTCCGAACGGATGGACCGATTTTCAACTTCGATCATACCAATCTGCTTGTTTCTCCAATCGAAAAAACCGGAATCGAAAAAAAAATGCATCAAAGGGGGCCCCCTTGGAACTTTTTCGAATTCTTCAGATCGCCTTAACTTCCGAACGGATGGACCGATTTTCAATTTCTCGCATACCAATTCGCTTGTTTTCTTCCATAGAATCCATTTCTCCAATCGAAAAAAATTGCATCAAAGGGGGTCCTTTTGGAACTTTTTCGAATTCTTCAGATCTCCTTAACTTCCGAACGGATGGACCGATTTTCAACTTCGATCATACCAATCTGCTTGTTTTTTTTTCATAGAATCCATTTCTCCAATCGAAAAAACCGAAATCCAAGAAAAAAATATTGCATCAGAGGGGGCCCCCTTGGAACTTTTTCGAATTCTTCAGATCGCCTTAACTTCCGAATGGATTGACCGATTTTCAACTTCGATCATACCAATCTGCTTGTTTTTTTTATAGAATCCATTTCTTCAATCGAAAAAACCGAAATGAAAAAAAAAATGCATCAAAGGGGACCCCCTTGGAACTTTTTCGAATTCTTCAGATCGCCTTAACTTCCGAACGGATGGACCGATTTTCAACTTCGATCATACCAATCTGCTTGTTTTTTTTCATAGAATCCATTTCTCCAATCAAAAAAACCGAAATCGAAAAAAAAAAGCATCAAAGGGGGCCCCCTTGGAACTTTTTCGAATTCTTCAGATCGCCTTAACTTCCGAACGGATGGACCGATTTTCAACTTCGATCATACCAATCTGCTTGTTTTTTTTTCATAGAATCCTTTTCTCCAATCGAAAAAACCGAAATCGAAAAAAAAAATGCATCAAAGGGGGCCCCCTTGGAACTTTTTCGAATTCTTCAGATCGCCTTAACTTCCGAACGGATGGACCGATTTTCAACTTCGATCATACCAATCTGCTTGTATTTTTTCATAGAATCCATTTCTTCAATCGAAAAAACCGAAATGAAAAAAAAAATGCATCAATGGGGACCCCCTTGGAACTTTTTCGAATTCTTCAGATCGCCTTAACTTCCGAACGGATGGACCGATTTTCAACTTCGATCATACCAATCTGCTTGTTTTTTTTCATAGAATCCATATCTCCAATCGAAAAAAATTGCATCGAAGGGGGTCCCCTTGGAACTTTTTCGAATTCTTCAGATCGCCTTAACTTCCGAACGGATGGACCGATTTTCAACTTCGATCATACCAATCTGCTTGTTTCTTTCATAGAATCCATTTTTCCAATCGAAAAAACCGAAATCGAAAAAAAAATGCATCAAAGGGGGCCCCCTTGGAACTTTTTCGAATTCTTCAGATCGCCTTAACTTCCGAACCGATGGACCGGTTTTCAACTTCGATCATACCAATCTGCTTGTTTTATTTCATAGAATCCATTTCTTCAATCGGCAAAACCGAAATCGAAAAAAAATGCATCAAAAGGGGTCCCCTTGGAACTTTTCCGAATTCTTCAGATCGCCTTAACTTCCGAACGGATGGACCGATTTTCAACTTCGATCATACCAATCTGCTTGTTTTTTTTCATAGAATCCATTTCTCCAATCGAAAAAACCGAAATCTAAAAAAAAATTGCATCAAAGGAGGCCCCCTTGGAACTTTTTCGAATTCTTCAGATCGCCCTAACTTCCGAATGGATTGACCGATTTTCAACTTCGATCAAACCAATCTGCTTGTTTTTTTCATAGAATCCATTTCTCCAATCGAAAAAACCGAAATCGAAAAAAAAATGCATCAAAGGGGGCCCCCTTGGAACTTTTTCGAATTCTTCAGATCGCCATAACTTCCGAACGGATGGACGGATTTTCAACTTCGATCATACCAATCTGCTTGTTTCTCCAATCGAAAAAACCGGAATCGAAAAAAAAAATGCATCAAAGGGGGCCCCCTTGGAACTTTTTCGAATTCTTCAGATCGCCTTAACTTCCGAACGGATGGACCGATTTTCAATTTCTCGCATACCAATTCGCTTGTTTTTTTCCATAGAATCCATTTTTCCAATCGAAAAGAATTGCCTCAAAGGGGGTCCCCTTGGAACTTTTTCGAATTCTTCAGATCGCCTTAACTTCCGAACGGATGGACCGATTTTCAACTTCGATCATACCAATCTGCTTGTTTTTTTTCATAGAATCCTTTTCTCCAATCGAAAAAACCGAAATGAAAAAAAAAATGCATCAAAGGGGACCCCCTTGGAACTTTTTCGAATTCTTCAGATCGCCTTAACTTCCGAACGGATGGACCGATTTTCAACTTCGATCATACCAATCTGCTTGTTTTTTTTTTCATAGAATCCATTTCTCCAATCGAAAAAACTGGAATCGAAAAAAAAATGCATCAAAGGGGGCCCCCTTGGAACTTTTTCGAATTTTTCAGATCGCCTTAACTTCCGAACGGATGGACCGATTTTCAATTTCGCGCATACCAATTCGCTTGTTTTTTCCATAGAATCCATTTCTCCAATCGAAAAAAATTGCATCGAAGGGGGTCCCCTTGGAACTTTTTCGAATTCTTCAGATCGCCTTAACTTCCGAACGGATGGACCGATTTTCAACTTCGATCATACCAATCTGCTTGTTTTTTTCATAGAATCCATTTTTCCAATCGAAAAAACCGAAATCGAAAAAAAAATGCATCAAAGGGGGTCCCCTTGGAACTTTTCCGAATTCTTCAGATCGCCTTAACTTCCGAACGGATGGACCGATTTTCAACTTCGATCATACCAATCTGCTTGTTTTTTTTCATAGAATCCATTTCTCCAATCGAAAAAACCGAAATCTAAAAAAAAAATGCATCAAAGGGGGCCCCCTTGGAACTTTTTCGAATTCTTCAGATCGCCTTAACTTCCGAACGGATTGACCGATTTTCAACTTCGATCATACCAATCTGCTTGTTTTTTCTCATAGAATCCATTTCTCCAATCGAAAAAACCGAAATCGAAAAAAAAATGCATCAAAGGGGGCCCCCTTGGAACTTTTTCGAATTCTTCAGATCGCCTTAACTTCCGAACCGATGGACCGGTTTTCAACTTCGATCATACCAATCTGCTTGTTTTATTTCATAGAATCCATTTCTCCAATCGGAAAAACCGAAATCGAAAAAAAAATGCATCAAAGGGGGTCCCCTTGGAACTTTTCCGAATTCTTCAGATCGCCTTAACTTCCGAACGGATGGACCGATTTTCAACTTCGATCATACCAATCTGCTCGTTTTTTTTCATAGAATCCATTTCTCCAATCGAAAAAACCGAAATCTAAAAAAAAAAAAATTGCATCAAAGGGGGCCCCCTTGAAACTTTTTCGAATTCTTCAGATCGCCCTAACTTCCGAATAGATTGACCGATTTTCAACTTCGATCATACCAATCTGCTTGTTTTTTTCATAGATTCCATTTCTCCAATCGAAAAAACCGAAATCGAAAAAAAAATGCATAAAAGGGGGCCCCCTTGGAACTTTTTCGAATTCTTCAGATCGCCTTAACTTCCGAACGGATGGACCGATTTTCAACTTCGATCATACCAATCTGCTTGTTTCTCCAATCGAAAGAACCGGAATCGAAAAAAAAATGCATCAAAGGGGGCCCCCTTGGAACTTTTTCGAATTCTTCAGATCGCCTTAACTTCCGAACGGATGGACCGATTTTCAATTTCTCGCATACCAATTCGCTTGTTTTCTTCCATAGAATCCATTTCTCCAATCGAAAAAAATTGCATCAAAGGGGGTCCTTTTGGAACTTTTTCGAATTCTTCAGATCACCTTAACTTCCGAACGGATGGACCGATTTTCAACTTCGATCATACCAATCTGCTTGTTTTTTTTTCATAGAATCCATTTCTCCAATCGAAAAAACCGAAATCCAAGAAAAAAATATTGCATCAGAGGGGGCCCCCTTGGAACTTTTTCGAATTCTTCAGATCGCCTTAACTTCCGAATGGATTGACCGATTTTCAACTTCGATCATACCAATCTGCTTGTTTTTTTTATAGAATCCATTTCTTCAATCGAAAAAACCGAAATGAAAAAAAAAATGCATCAAAGGGGACCCCCTTGGAACTTTTTCGAATTCTTCAGATCGCCTTAACTTCCGAACGGATGGACCGATTTTCAACTTCGATCATACCAATCTGCTTGTTTTTTTTTTCATAGAATCCATTTCTCCAATCGAAAAAACTTGAATCGAAAAAAAAATGCATCAAAGGGGGCCCCCTTGGAATTTTTTCGAATTCTTCAGATCGCCTTAACTTCCGAACGGATGGACCGATTTTCAATTTCGCGCATACCAATTCGCTTGTTTTTTCCATAGAATCCATTTCTCCAATCGAAAAAAATTGCATCAAAGGGGGTCCCCTTGGAACTTTTTCGAATTCTTCAGATCGCCTTAACTTCCGAACCGATGGACCGGTTTTCAACTTCGATCATACCAATCTGCTTGTTTTATTTCATAGAATCCATTTCTCCAATCGGAAAAACCGAAATCGAAAAAAAAATGCATCAAAGGGGGTCCCCTTGGAACTTTTCCGAATTCTTCAGATCGCCTTAACTTCCGAACGGATGGACCGATTTTCAACTTCGATCATACCAATCTGCTCGTTTTTTTTCATAGAATCCATTTCTCCAATCGAAAAAACCGAAATCTAAAAAAAAAAAATTGCATCAAAGGGGGCCCCCTTGGAACTTTTTCGAATTCTTCAGATCGCCCTAACTTCCGAATGGATTGACCGATTTTCAACTTCGATCATACCAATCTGCTTGTTTTTTTCATAGAATCCATTTCTCCAATCGAAAAAACCGAAATCGAAAAAAAAATGCATAAAAGGGGGCCCCCTTGGAACTTTTTCGAATTCTTCAGATCGCCTTAACTTCCGAACGGATGGACCGATTTTCAACTTCGATCATACCAATCTGCTTGTTTCTCCAATCGAAAAAACCGGAATCGAAAAAAAAATGCATCAAAGGGGGCCCCCTTGGAACTTTTTCGAATTCTTCAGATCGCCTTAACTTCCGAACGGATGGACCGATTTTCAATTTCTCGCATACCAATTCGCTTGTTTTCTTCCATAGAATCCATTTCTCCAATCGAAAAAAATTGCATCAAAGGGGGTCCTTTTGGAACTTTTTCGAATTCTTCAGATCACCTTAACTTCCGAACGGATGGACCGATTTTCAACTTCGATCATACCAATCTGCTTGTTTTTTTTTCATAGAATCCATTTCTCCAATCGAAAAAACCGAAATCCAAGGAAAAAATATTGCATCAGAGGGGGCCCCCTTGGAAATTTTTCGAATTCTTCAGATCGCCTTAACTTCCGAATGGATTGACCGATTTTCAACTTCGATCATACCAATCTGCTTGTTTTTTTTATAGAATCCATTTCTTCAATCGAAAAAACCGAAATGAAAAAAAAAATGCATCAAAGGGGACCCCCTTGGAACTTTTTCGAATTCTTCAGATCGCCTTAACTTCCGAACGGATGGACCGATTTTCAACTTCGATCATACCAATCTGCTTGTTTTTTTTCATAGAATCCATTTCTCCAATCAAAAAAACCGAAATCGAAAAAAAAAAAGCATCAAAGGGGGCCCCCTTGGAACTTTTTCGAATTCTTCAGATCGCCTTAACTTCCGAACGGATGGACCGATTTTCAACTTCGATCATACCAATCTGCTTGTTTTTTTTTCATAGAATCCTTTTCTCCAATCGAAAAAACCGAAATCGAAAAAAAAAATGCATCAAAGGGGGCCCCCTTGGAACTTTTTCGAATTCTTCAGATCGCCTTAACTTCCGAACGGATGGACCGATTTTCAACTTCGATCATACCAATCTGCTTGTATTTTTCATAGAATCCATTTCTTCAATCGAAAAAACCGAAATGAAAAAAAAAATGCATCAATGGGGACCCCCTTGGAACTTTTTCGAATTCTTCAGATCGCCTTAACTTCCGAACGGATGGACCGATTTTCAACTTCGATCATACCAATCTGCTTGTTTTTTTTCATAGAATCCATATCTCCAATCGAAAAAAATTGCATCGAAGGGGGTCCCCTTGGAACTTTTTCGAATTCTTCAGATCGCCTTAACTTCCGAACGGATGGACCGATTTTCAACTTCGATCATACCAATCTGCTTGTTTTTTTCATAGAATCCATTTTTCCAATCGAAAAAACCGAAATCGAAAAAAAAATGCATCAAAGGGGGCCCCCTTGGAACTTTTTCGAATTCTTCAGATCGCCTTAACTTCCGAACCGATGGACCGGTTTTCAACTTCGATCATACCAATCTGCTTGTTTTATTTCATAGAATCCATTTCTTCAATCGGCAAAACCGAAATCGAAAAAAAATGCATCAAAAGGGGTCCCCTTGGAACTTTTCCGAATTCTTCAGATCGCCTTAACTTCCGAACGGATGGACCGATTTTCAACTTCGATCATACCAATCTGCTTGTTTTTTTTCATAGAATCCATTTCTCCAATCGAAAAAACCGAAATCTAAAAAAAAATTGCATCAAAGGAGGCCCCCTTGGAACTTTTTCGAATTCTTCAGATCGCCCTAACTTCCGAATGGATTGACCGATTTTCAACTTCGATCAAACCAATCTGCTTGTTTTTTTCATAGAATCCATTTCTCCAATCGAAAAAACCGAAATCGAAAAAAAAATGCATCAAAGGGGGCCCCCTTGGAACTTTTTCGAATTCTTCAGATCGCCATAACTTCCGAACGGATGGACGGATTTTCAACTTCGATCATACCAATCTGCTTGTTTCTCCAATCGAAAAAACCGGAATCGAAAAAAAAAATGCATCAAAGGGGGCCCCCTTGGAACTTTTTCGAATTCTTCAGATCGCCTTAACTTCCGAACGGATGGACCGATTTTCAACTTCGATCATACCAATCTGCTTGTTTTTTTCATAGAATCCATTTCTCCAATCAAATAAACCGAAATCGAAAGAAGAAATTCCATCAAAGGGGGGCCCCTTGGAACTTTTTCGAATTCTTCAGATCGCCTTAACTTCCGAACGGATGGACCGATTTTCAACTTCGATCATACCAATCCGCTTGTTTTTTTTACATAGAATTCATTTCTCCAATCGAAAAAACCGAAATCGAAAAAAATAATGCATCAAAGGGGGCCCTCTTGGAACTTTTTCGAATTCTTCAGATCGCCTTAACTTCCGAACGGATGGACCGATTTTCAACTTCGAACATACAAATCTGCTTGTTTTTTTTTCATAGAATCCATTTCTCCAATAAAAAAAAACGAAAAAAAAATGCAACAAAGAGGGCCCCCTTGAAACTCTTTCGAATTCTTCAGATCGCCTTAACTTCAGAACGGATGGACCGATTTTCAACTTCGATCATACCAATCTGCTTGTTTTTTTTTCATAGAATCCATTTCTCCAATCGAAAAAACCGAAATCGAAAAAAAAAATGCATCAAAGGTGGCCCCCTTGGAACTTTTTCGAATTCTTCAGATCGCCTTAACTTCCGAACGGATGGACCGATTTTCAACTTCGATCATACCAATCTGCTTGTATTTTTTCATAGAATCCATTTCTTCAATCGGAAAAACCGAAATGAAAAAAAAATGCATCAAAGGGGACCCCCTTGGAACTTTTTCGAATTCTTCAGATCGCCTTAACTTCCGAACGGATGGACCGATTTTCAACTTCGATCATACCAATCTGCTTGTTTTTTCTCATAGAATCCATTTCTCCAATCAAAAAAACCGAAATCGAAGAAAAAAATGCATCAAAGGGGGCCCCCTTGGAACTTTTTCGAATTCTTCAGATCGCCTTAACTTCCGAACGGATGGACCGATTTTCAACTTCGATCATACCAATCTGCTTGTTTTTTTTTCATAGAATCCATTTCTCCAATCGAAAAAACTGGAATCGAAAAAAAAATGCATCAAAGGGGCCCCCTTGGAACTTTTTCGAATTCTTCAGATCGCCTTAACTTCCGAACGGATGGACCGATTTTCAATTTCGCGCATACCAATTCGCTTGTTTTTTCCATAGAATCCATTTCTCCAATCGAAAAAAATTGCATCAAAGGGGGTCCCCTTGGAACTTTTTCGAATTCTTCAGATCGCCTTAACTTCCGAACGGATGGACCGATTTTCAACTTCGATCATACCAATCTGCTTGTTTTTTTCATAGAATCCATTTCTCCAATCGGAAAAACCGAAATCGAAAAAAAAATGCATCAAAGGGGGTCCCCTTGGAACCTTTCCGAATTCTTCAGATCGCCTTAACTTCCGAACGGATGGACCGATTTTCAACTTCGATCATACCAATCTGCTTGTTTTTTTTCATAGAATCCATTTCTCCAATCGAAAAAACCGAAATCTAAAAAAAAAAATTGCATCAAAGGGGGCCCCCTTGGAACTTTTTCGAATTCTTCAGATCGCCCTAACTTCCGAATGGATTGACCGATTTTCAACTTCGATCATACCAATCTGCTTGTTTTTTTCATAGAATCCATTTCTCCAATCGAAAAAACCGAAATCGAAAAAAAAATGCATAAAAGGGGGCCCCCTTGGAACTTTTTCGAATTCTTCAAATCGCCTTAACTTCCGAACGGATGGACCGATTTTCAACTTCGATCATACCAATCTGCTTGTTTCTCCAATCGAAAAAACCGGAATCGAAAAAAAAATGCATCAAAGGGGGCCCCCTTGGAACTTTTTCGAATTCTTCAGATCGCCTTAACTTCCGAACGGATGGACCGATTTTCAATTTCTCGCATACCAATTCGCTTGTTTTTTTCCATAGAATCCATTTCTCCAATCAAATAAACCGAAATCGAAAGAAGAAATTCCATCAAAGGGGGGCCCCTTGGAACTTTTTCGAATTCTTCAGATCGCCTTAACTTCCGAACGGATGGACCGATTTTCAACTTCGATCATACCAATCCGCTTGTTTTTTTTACATAGAATTCATTTCTCCAATCGAAAAAACCGAAATCGAAAAAAATAATGCATCAAAGGGGGCCCTCTTGGAACTTTTTCGAATTCTTCAGATCGCCTTAACTTCCGAACGGATGGACCGATTTTCAACTTCGAACATACAAATCTGCTTGTTTTTTTTTCATAGAATCCATTTCTCCAATAAAAAAAAACGAAAAAAAAATGCAACAAAGAGGGCCCCCTTGAAACTCTTTCGAATTCTTCAGATCGCCTTAACTTCAGAACGGATGGACCGATTTTCAACTTCGATCATACCAATCTGCTTGTTTTTTTTTCATAGAATCCATTTCTCCAATCGAAAAAACCGAAATCGAAAAAAAAAATGCATCAAAGGTGGCCCCCTTGGAACTTTTTCGAATTCTTCAGATCGCCTTAACTTCCGAACGGATGGACCGATTTTCAACTTCGATCATACCAATCTGCTTGTATTTTTTCATAGAATCCATTTCTTCAATCGGAAAAACCGAAATGAAAAAAAAATGCATCAAAGGGGACCCCCTTGGAACTTTTTCGAATTCTTCAGATCGCCTTAACTTCCGAACGGATGGACCGATTTTCAACTTCGATCATACCAATCTGCTTGTTTTTTCTCATAGAATCCATTTCTCCAATCAAAAAAACCGAAATCGAAGAAAAAAATGCATCAAAGGGGGCCCCCTTGGAACTTTTTCGAATTCTTCAGATCGCCTTAACTTCCGAACGGATGGACCGATTTTCAACTTCGATCATACCAATCTGCTTGTTTTTTTTTCATAGAATCCATTTCTCCAATCGAAAAAACTGGAATCGAAAAAAAAAATGCATCAAAGGGGCCCCCTTGGAACTTTTTCGAATTCTTCAGATCGCCTTAACTTCCGAACGGATGGACCGATTTTCAATTTCGCGCATACCAATTCGCTTGTTTTTTCCATAGAATCCATTTCTCCAATCGAAAAAAATTGCATCAAAGGGGGTCCCCTTGGAACTTTTTCGAATTCTTCAGATCGCCTTAACTTCCGAACGGATGGACCGATTTTCAACTTCGATCATACCAATCTGCTTGTTTTTTTCATAGAATCCATTTCTCCAATCGGAAAAACCGAAATCGAAAAAAAAATGCATCAAAGGGGGTCCCCTTGGAACCTTTCCGAATTCTTCAGATCGCCTTAACTTCCGAACGGATGGACCGATTTTCAACTTCGATCATACCAATCTGCTTGTTTTTTTTCATAGAATCCATTTCTCCAATCGAAAAAACCGAAATCTAAAAAAAAAAATTGCATCAAAGGGGGCCCCCTTGGAACTTTTTCGAATTCTTCAGATCGCCCTAACTTCCGAATGGATTGACCGATTTTCAACTTCGATCATACCAATCTGCTTGTTTTTTTCATAGAATCCATTTCTCCAATCGAAAAAACCGAAATCGAAAAAAAAATGCATAAAAGGGGGCCCCCTTGGAACTTTTTCGAATTCTTCAAATCGCCTTAACTTCCGAACGGATGGACCGATTTTCAACTTCGATCATACCAATCTGCTTGTTTCTCCAATCGAAAAAACCGGAATCGAAAAAAAAATGCATCAAAGGGGGCCCCCTTGGAACTTTTTCGAATTCTTCAGATCGCCTTAACTTCCGAACGGATGGACCGATTTTCAATTTCTCGCATACCAATTCGCTTGTTTTTTTCCATAGAATCCATTTCTCCAATCGAAAAAAATTGCATCAAAGGGGGTCCTTTTGGAACTTTTTCGAATTCTTCAGATCACCTTAACTTCCGAACGGATGGACCGATTTTCAACTTCGATCATACCAATCTGCTTGTTTTTTTTTCATAGAATCCATTTCTCCAATCGAAAAAACCGAAATCTAAGAAAAAAAAATTGCATCAAAGGGGGCCCCCTTGAAACTTTTTCGAATTCTTCAGATCGCCTTAACTTCCGAATGGATTGACCGATTTTCAACTTCGATCATACCAATATGCTTGTTTTTTTTATAGAATCCATTTCTCCAATAGAAAAAACCGAGAAAAAAATGCATCAAAGAGGGCCCCCTTGAAACTCTTTCGAATTCTTCAGATCGCCTTAACTTCCGAACGGATGGACCGATTTTCAACTTCGATCAAACCAATCTGCTTGTTTTTTTCATAGAATCCATTTCTCCAATCGAAAAAACCGAAATCGAAAAAAAAATGCATCAAAGGGGGCCCCCTTGGAACTTTTTCGAATTCTTCAGATCGCCATAACTTCCGAACGGATGGACGGATTTTCAACTTCGATCATACCAATCTGCTTGTTTCTCCAATCGAAAAAACCGGAATCGAAAAAAAAAATGCATCAAAGGGGGCCCCCTTGGAACTTTTTCGAATTCTTCAGATCGCCTTAACTTCCGAACGGATGGACCGATTTTCAACTTCGATCATACCAATCTGCTTGTTTTTTTCATAGAATCCATTTCTCCAATCAAATAAACCGAAATCGAAAGAAGAAATTCCATCAAAGGGGGGCCCCTTGGAACTTTTTCGAATTCTTCAGATCGCCTTAACTTCCGAACGGATGGACCGATTTTCAACTTCGAACATACAAATCTGCTTGTTTTTTTTTCATAGAATCCATTTCTCCAATAAAAAAAAACGAAAAAAAAAATGCAACAAAGAGGGCCCCCTTGAAACTCTTTCGAATTCTTCAGATCGCCTTAACTTCAGAACGGATGGACCGATTTTCAACTTCGATCATACCAATCTGCTTGTTTTTTTTTCATAGAATCCATTTCTCCAATCGAAAAAACCGAAATCGAAAAAAAAAATGCATCAAAGGTGGCCCCCTTGGAACTTTTTCGAATTCTTCAGATCGCCTTAACTTCCGAACGGATGGACCGATTTTCAACTTCGATCATACCAATCTGCTTGTATTTTTTCATAGAATCCATTTCTTCAATCGGAAAAACCGAAATGAAAAAAAAATGCATCAAAGGGGACCCCCTTGGAACTTTTTCGAATTCTTCAGATCGCCTTAACTTCCGAACGGATGGACCGATTTTCAACTTCGATCATACCAATCTGCTTGTTTTTTCTCATAGAATCCATTTCTCTAATCAAAAAAACCGAAATCGAAGAAAAAAATGCATCAAAGGGGGCCCCCATGGAACTTTTTCGAATTCTTCAGATCGCCTTAACTTCCGAACGGATGGACCGATTTTCAACTTCGATCATACCAATCTGCTTGTTTTTTTTTCATAGAATCCATTTCTCCAATCGAAAAAACTGGAATCGAAAAAAAAATGCATCAAAGGGGCCCCCTTGGAACTTTTTCGAATTCTTCAGATCGCCTTAACTTCCGAACGGATGGACCGATTTTCAATTTCGCGCATACCAATTCGCTTGTTTTTTCCATAGAATCCATTTCTCCAATCGAAAAAAATTGCATCAAAGGGGGTCCCCTTGGAACTTTTTCGAATTCTTCAGATCGCCTTAACTTCCGAACGGATGGACCGATTTTCAACTTCGATCATACCAATCTGCTTGTTTTTTTCATAGAATCCATTTCTCCAATCGGAAAAACCGAAATCGAAAAAAAAATGCATCAAAGGGGGTCCCCTTGGAACCTTTCCGAATTCTTCAGATCGCCTTAACTTCCGAACGGATGGACCGATTTTCAACTTCGATCATACCAATCTGCTTGTTTTTTTTCATAGAATCCATTTCTCCAATCGAAAAAACCGAAATCTAAAAAAAAAAATTGCATCAAAGGGGGCCCCCTTGGAACTTTTTCGAATTCTTCAGATCGCCCTAACTTCCGAATGGATTGACCGATTTTCAACTTCGATCATACCAATCTGCTTGTTTTTTTCATAGAATCCATTTCTCCAATCGAAAAAACCGAAATCGAAAAAAAAATGCATAAAAGGGGGCCCCCTTGGAACTTTTTCGAATTCTTCAAATCGCCTTAACTTCCGAACGGATGGACCGATTTTCAACTTCGATCATACCAATCTGCTTGTTTCTCCAATCGAAAAAACCGGAATCGAAAAAAAAATGCATCAAAGGGGGCCCCCTTGGAACTTTTTCGAATTCTTCAGATCGCCTTAACTTCCGAACGGATGGACCGATTTTCAATTTCTCGCATACCAATTCGCTTGTTTTTTTCCATAGAATCCATTTCTCCAATCGAAAAAAATTGCATCAAAGGGGGTCCTTTTGGAACTTTTTCGAATTCTTCAGATCACCTTAACTTCCGAACGGATGGACCGATTTTCAACTTCGATCATACCAATCTGCTTGTTTTTTTTTTCATAGAATCCATTTCTCCAATCGAAAAAACCGAAATCTAAGAAAAAAAAATTGCATCAAAGGGGGCCCCCTTGAAACTTTTTCGAATTCTTCAGATCGCCTTAACTTCCGAATGGATTGACCGATTTTCAACTTCGATCATACCAATATGCTTGTTTTTTTTATAGAATCCATTTCTCCAATAGAAAAAACCGAAAAAAAAATGCATCAAAGAGGGCCCCCTTGAAACTCTTTCGAATTCTTCAGATCGCCTTAACTTCCGAACGGATGGACCGATTTTCAACTTCGATCATACCAATCTGCTTGTTTTTTTTTCATAGAATCCATTTCTCCAATCGAAAAAACCGAAATCGCAAAAAAAATGCATCAAAGGTGGTCCCCTTGGAACTTTTTCGAATTCTTCAGATCGCCTTAACTTCCGAACGGATGGACCGATTTTCAACTTCGATCATACCAATCTGCTTGTATTTTCTCATAGAATCCATTTCTTCAATCGAAAAAACCGAAATGAAAAAAAAATGCATCAAAGGGGACCCCCTTGGAACTTTTTCGAATTCTTCAGATCGCCTTAACTTCCGAACGGATGGACCGATTTTCAACTTCGATCATACCAATCTGCTTGTTTTTTCTCATAGAATCCATTTCTCCAATCAAAAAAACCGAAATCGAAAAAAAAATGCATCAAAGGGGGCCCCCTTGGAACTTTTTCGAATTCTTCAGATCGCCTTAACTTCCGAACGGATGGACCGATTTTCAACTTCGATCATACCAATCTGCTTGTTTTTTTTTCATAGAATCCATTTCTCCAATCGAAAAAAACTGGAATCGAAAAAAAAATGCATCAAAGGGGGCCCCCTTGGAACTTTTTCGAATTCTTCAGATCGCCTTAACTTCCGAACGGATGGACCGATTTTCAATTTCGCGCATACCAATTCGCTTGTTTTTTTCCATAGAATCCATTTCTCCAATCGAAAAAAATTGCATCAAAGGGGGTCCCCTTGGAACTTTTTCGAATTCTTCAGATCGCCTTAACTTCCGAACGGATGGACCGATTTTCAACTTCGATCATACCAATCTGCTTGTTTTTTTCATAGAATCCATTTCTCCAATCGAAAAAACCGAAATCGAAAAAAAAATGCATCAAAGGGGGTCCCCTTGGAACTTTTCCGAATTCTTCAGATCGCCTTAACTTCCGAATGGATTGACCGATTTTCAACTTCGATCATACCAATCTGCTTGTTTTTTTTTTCATAGAATCCATTTCTCCAATCGAAAAAACCGAAATCTAAGAAAAAAAAAATTGCATCAAAGGGGGCCCCCTTGAAACTTTTTCGAATTCTTCAGATCGCCTTAACTTCCGAATGGATTGACCGATTTTCAACTTCGATCATACCAATATGCTTGTTTTTTTTATAGAATCCATTTCTCCAATAGAAAAAACCGAAAAAAAAATGCATCAAAGAGGGCCCCCTTGAAACTCTTTCGAATTCTTCAGATCGCCTTAACTTCCGAACGGATGGACCGATTTTCAACTTCGATCATACCAATCTGCTTGTTTTTTTTTCATAGAATCCATTTCTCCAATCGAAAAAACCGAAATCGCAAAAAAAATGCATCAAAGGTGGTCCCCTTGGAACTTTTTCGAATTCTTCAGATCGCCTTAACTTCCGAACGGATGGACCGATTTTCAACTTAGATCATACCAATCTGCTTGTATTTTCTCATAGAATCCATTTCTTCAATCGGAAAAACCGAAATGAAAAAAAAATGCATCAAAGGGGACCCCCTTGGAACTTTTTCGAATTCTTCAGATCGCCTTAACTTCCGAACGGATGGACCGATTTTCAACTTCGATCATACCAATCTGCTTGTTTTTTCTCATAGAATCCATTTCTCCAATCAAAAAAACCGAAATCGAAAAAAATAATGCATCAAAGGGGGCCCCCTTGGAACTTTTTCGAATTCTTCAGATCGCCTTAACTTCCGAACGGATGGACCGATTTTCAACTTCGATCATACCAATCTGCTTGTTTTTTTTTCATAGAATCCATTTCTCCAATCGAAAAAACTGGAATCGAAAAAAAAATGCATCAAAGGGGGCCCCCTTGGAACTTTTTCGAATTCTTCAGATCGCCTTAACTCCCGAACGGATGGACCGATTTTCAATTTCGCGCATACCAATTCGCTTGTTTTTTTCCATAGAATCCATTTCTCCAATCGAAAAAAATTGCATCAAAGGGGGTCCCCTTGGAACTTTTTCGAATTCTTCAGATCGCCTTAACTTCCGAACGGATGGACCGATTTTCAACTTCGATCATACCAATCTGCTTGTTTTTTTCATAGAATCCATTTCTCCAATCGGAAAAACCGAAATCGAAAAAAAAATGCATCAAAGGGGGTCCCCTTGGAACTTTTCCGAATTCTTCAGATCGCCTTAACTTCCGAACGGATGGACCGATTTTCAACTTCGATCATACCAATCTGCTTGTTTTTTTTTCATAGAATCCATTTCTCCAATCGAAAAAACCGAAATCTAAAAAAAAAATTGCATCAAAGGGGGCCCCCTTGGAACTTTTTCGAATTCTTCAGATCGCCCTAACTTCCGAATGGATTGACCGATTTTCAACTTCGATCATACCAATCTGCTTGTTTTTTTCATAGAATCCATTTCTCCAATCGAAAAAACCGAAATCGAAAAAAAAATGCATAAAAGGGGGCCCCCTTGGAACTTTTTCGAATTCTTCAGATCGCCTAAACTTCCGAATGGATGGACCGATTTTCAACTTCGATCATACCAATCTGCTTGTTTCTCCAATCGAAAAAACCGGAATCGAAAAAAAAATGCATCAAAGGGGGCCCCCTTGGAACTTTTTCGAATTCTTCAGATCGCCTTAACTTCCGAACGGATGGACCGATTTTCAATTTCTCGCATACCAATTCGCTTGTTTTTTTCCATAGAATCAATTTCTCCAATCGAAAAAAATTGCATCAAAGGGGGTCCTTTTGGAACTTTTTCGAATTCTTCAGATCACCTTAACTTCCGAACGGATGGACCGATTTTCAACTTCGATCATACCAATCTGCTTGTTTTTTTTTTTCATAGAATCCATTTCTCCAATCGAAAAAACCGAAATCTAAGAAAAAAAAATTGCATCAAAGGGGGCCCCCTTGAAACTTTTTCGAATTCTTCAGATCGCCTTAACTTCCGAATGGATTGACCGATTTTCAACTTCGATCATACCAATCAGCTTGTTTTTTTTATAGAATCCATTTCTTCAATCAAAAAAACCGAAATCGAAAAAAAAAATGCATTGAAGGGGGCCCCCTTGAAACTTTTTCGAATTTTTCAGATCGCCTTAACTTCCGAACGGATAGACCGATTTCCAACTTCGATCATACCAATCTGCTTGTTTTTTTTCATAGAATCCATTTCTCCAATCGAAAAAACCGAAATCGAAAAAAAAATTGCATCAAAGGGGGTCCCCTTGGAACTTTTTCGAATTCTTCAGATCGCCTTAACTTCCGAACGGATGGACCGATTTTCAACTTCGATCATACCAATCCGCTTGTATTTTTTTCATAGAATTCATTTCTCCAATCAAAAAAACCGAAATCAAAAGAAAAATGCATCAAAGGGGGCCCTCTTGGAACTTTTTCGAATTCTTCAGATCGCCTTAACTTCCGAACGGATGGACCGATTTTCAACTTCGAACATACAAATCTGCTTGTTTTTTTTTCATAGAATCCATTTCTCCAATAGAAAAAACCGAAATAAAAAAAAAATGCATCAAAGGGGGCCCCCTTGGAACTTTTTCGAATTCTTCAGATCGCCTTAACTTCCGAACGGATGGACCGATTTTCAACTTCGATCATACCAATCTGCTTGTTTTTTTTTTCATAGAATCCATTTCTCCAATCGAAAAAACCGAAATCGAAAAAAAAATGCATCAAAGGGGGCCCCCTTGGAACTTTTTCGAATTCTTCAGATCGCCTTAACTTCCGAACGGATGGACCGATTTTCAACTTCGATCATACCAATCTGCTTGTTTTTTTTTCATAGAATCTATTTCTCCAATCAAAAAAACCGAAATCGAAAAAAAAAAAGCATCAAAGGGGGCCCCCTTGGAACTTTTTCGAATTCTTCAGATCGCCTTAACTTTCGAACGGATGGACCGGTTTTCAACTTCGATCATACCAATCTGCTTGTTTTATTTCATAGAATCCATTTGTCCAATCGGAAAAACCGAAATCGAAAAAAAAAATGCATCAAAGGGGGTCCCCTTGGAACTTTTCCGAATTCTTCAGATCGCCTTAACATCCGAACGGATGGACCGATTTTCAACTTCGATCATACTAATCTGCTTGTTTTTTTTATAGAATCCATTTCTTCAATCGAAAAAACCGAAATCGAAAAAAAAAAAGCATCAAAGGGGGCCCCCTTGGAACTTTTTCGAATTTTTCAGATCGCCTTAACTTCCGAACGGATAGACCGATTTCCAACTTCGATCATACCAATCTGCTTGTTTTTTTTCATAGAATCCATTTCTCCAATCGAAAAAACCGAAATCGAAAAAAAAATTGCATCAAAGGGGGCCCTCTTGAAACTTTTTCGAATTCTTCAGATCGCCTTAACTTCCGAATGGATTGACCGATTTTCAACTTCGATCATACCAATCTGCTTGTTTTTTTTCATAGAATCCATTTCTCCAATCGAGAAAACCGAAATCTAAGAAAAAAAATTGCATCAAAGGGGGCCCCCTTGAAACTTTTTCAAATTCTTCAGATCGCCTTAACTTCCGAATGGATTGACCGATTTTCAACTTCGATCATACCAATCAGCTTGTTTTTTTTATAGAATCCATTTCTTCAATCGAAAAAACCGAAATCTAAAAAAAAAAATGCAACTTTTTCGAATTTTTCAGATCGCCTTAACTTCCGAACGGATAGACCGATTTCCAACTTCGATCATACCAATCTGCTTGTTTTTTTTCATAGAATCCATTTCTCCAATCGAAAAAACCGAAATCGAAAAAAAAATTGCATCAAAGGGGGTCCCCTTGGAACTTTTTCGAATTCTTCAGATCGCCTTAACTTCCGAACGGATGGACCGATTTTCAACTTCGATCATACCAATCCGCTTGTATTTTTTTCATAGAATTCATTTCTCCAATCGAAAAAACCGAAATCGAAAAAAAAAATGCATCAAAGGGGGCCCTCTTGGAACTTTTTCGAATTCTTCAGATCGCCTTAATTTCCGAACGGATGGACCGATTTTCAACTTCGATCATACCAATCTGCTTGTTTTTTTTTCATAGAATCCATTTCTCCAATAGAAAAAACCGAAATAAAATAAAAATGCATCAAAGGGGGCCTCCTTGGAACTTTTTCGAATTCTTCAGATCGCCTTAACTTCCGAACGGATGGACCGATTTTCAACTTCGATCATACCAATCTGCTTGTTTTTTTTTCATAGAATCCATTTCTCCAATCGAAAAAACCGAAATCGAAAAAAAAATGCATCAAAGGGGGCCCCCTTGGAACTTTTTCGAATTCTTCAGATCGCCTTAACTTCCGAACGGATGGACCGATTTTCAACTTCGATCATACCAATCTGCTTGTTTTTTTTCATAGAATCCATTTCTCCAATCAAAAAAACCGAAATCGAAAAAAAAAAAGCATCAAAGGGGGCCCCCTTGGAACTTTTTCGAATTCTTCAGATCGCCTTAACTTTCGAACGGATGGACCGGTTTTCAACTTCGATCATACCAATCTGCTTGTTTTATTTCATAGAATCCATTTGTCCAATCGGAAAAACCGAAATCGAAAAAAAAATGCATCAAAGGGGGTCCCCTTGGAACTTTTCCGAATTCTTCAGATCGCCTTAACTTCCGAACGGATGGACCGATTTTCAACTTCGATCATACCAATCTGCTTGTTTTTTTTCATAGAATCCATTTCTCCAATCGAAAAAACCGAAATCTAAGAAAAAAAAATTGCATCAAAGGGGGCCCCCTTGGAACTTTTTCGAATTCTTCAGATCGCCTTAACTTCCAAACGGATGGACCGATTTTCAACTTCGATCATACCAATCTGCTTGTTTTTTTTTCATAGAATCCATTTCTCCAATCGAAAAAACTGGAATCGAAAAAAAAATGCATCGAAGGGGGCCCCCTTGGAACTTTTTCGAATTCTTCAGATCGCCTTAACTTCCGAACGGATGGACCGATTTTCAATTTCGCGCATACCAATTCGCTTGTTTTTTTCCATAGAATCCATTTCTCCAATCGAAAAAAATTGCATCAAAGGGGGTCCCCTTGGAACTTTTTCGAATTCTTCAGATCGCCTTAACTTCCGAACGGATGGACCGATTTTCAACTTCGATCATACCAATCTGCTTGTTTTTTTCATAGAATCCATTTCTCCAATCGGAAAAACCGAAATCGAAAAAAAAATGCATCAAAGGGGGTCCCCTTGGAACTTTTCCGAATTCTTCAGATCGCCTTAACTTCCGAACGGATGGACCGATTTTCAACTTCGATCATACCAATCTGCTTGTTTTTTTTCATAGAATCCATTTCTCCAATCGAAAAAACCGAAATCTAAAAAAAAAATTGCATCAAAGGGGGCCCCCTTGGAACTTTTTCGAATTCTTCAGATCGCCCTAACTTCCGAATGGATTGACCGATTTTCAACTTCGATCATACCAATCTGCTTGTTTTTTTCATAGAATCCATTTCTCCAATCGAAAAAACCGAAATCGAAAAAAAAATGCATAAAAGGGGGCCCCCTTGGAACTTTTTCGAATTCTTCAGATCGCCTAAACTTCCGAACGGATGGACCGATTTTCAACTTCGATCATACCAATCTGCTTGTTTCTCCAATCGAAAAAACCGGAATCGAAAAAAAAATTCATTAAAGGGGGCCCCCTTGGAACTTTTTCGAATTCTTCAGATCGCCTTAACTTCCGAACGGATGGACCGATTTTCAATTTCTCGCATACCAATTCGCTTGTTTTTTTCCATAGAATCCATTTCTCCAATCGAAAAAAATTGCATCAAAGGGGGTCCTTTTGGAACTTTTTCGAATTCTTCAGATCACCTTAACTTCCGAACGGATGGACCGATTTTCAACTTCGATCATACCAATCTGCTTGTTTTTTTTTTTCATAGAATCCATTTCTCCAATCGAAAAAACCGAAATCTAAGAAAAAAAAATTGCATCAAAGGGGGCCCCCTTGAAACTTTTTCGAATTCTTCAGATCGCCTTAACTTCCGAATGGATTGACCGATTTTCAACTTCGATCATACCAATCAGCTTGTTTTTTTTATAGAATCCATTTCTTCAATCAAAAAAACCGAAATCGAAAAAAAAAAATGCATTAAAGGGGGCCCCCTTGAAACTTTTTCGAATTTTTCAGATCGCCTTAACTTCCGAACGGATAGACCGATTTCCAACTTCGATCATACCAATCTGCTTGTTTTTTTTCATAGAATCCATTTCTCCAATCGAAAAAACCGAAATCGAAAAAAAAATTGCATCAAAGGGGGTCCCCTTGGAACTTTTTCGAATTCTTCAGATCGCCTTAACTTCCGAACGGATGGACCGATTTTCAACTTCGATCATACCAATCCGCTTGTATTTTTTTCATAGAATTCATTTCTCCAATCGAAAAAACCGAAATCAAAAAAAAAATGCATCAAAGGGGGCCCTCTTGGAACTTTTTCGAATTCTTCAGATCGCCTTAACTTCCGAACGGATGGACCGATTTTCAACTTCGAACATACAAATCTGCTTGTTTTTTTTTCATAGAATCCATTTCTCCAATAGAAAAAACCGAAATAAAAAAAAAATGCATCAAAGGGGGCCCCCTTGGAACTTTTTCGAATTCTTCAGATCGCCTTAACTTCCGAACGGATGGACCGATTTTCAACTTCGATCATACCAATCTGCTTGTTTTTTTTTCATAGAATCCATTTCTCCAATCGAAAAAACCGAAATCGAAAAAAAAATGCATCAAAGGGGGCCCCCTTGGAACTTTTTCGAATTCTTCAGATCGCCTTAACTTCCGAACGGATGGACCGATTTTCAACTTCGATCATACCAATCTGCTTGTTTTTTTTCATAGAATCTATTTCTCCAATCGAAAAAACCGAAATCGAAAAAAAAAAGCATCAAAGGGGGCCCCCTTGGAACTTTTTCGAATTCTTCAGATCGCCTTAACTTTCGAACGGATGGACCGGTTTTCAACTTCGATCATACCAATCTGCTTGTTTTATTTCATAGAATCCATTTGTCCAATCGGAAAAACCGAAATCGAAAAAAAAAATGCATCAAAGGGGGTCCCCTTGGAACTTTTCCGAATTCTTCAGATCGCCTTAACTTCCGAACGGATGGACCGATTTTCAACTTCGATCATACTAATCTGCTTGTTTTTTTTATAGAATCCATTTCTTCAATCGAAAAAACCGAAATCGAAAAAAAAATGCATTAAAGGGGGCCCCCTTGAAACTTTTTCGAATTTTTCAGATCGCCTTAACTTCCGAACGGATAGACCGATTTCCAACTTCGATAATACCAATCTGCTTGTTTTTTTTCATAGAATCCATTTCTCCAATCGAAAAAACCGAAATCGAAAAAAAAATTGCATCAAAGGGGGCCCCCTTGAAACTTTTTCGAATTTTTCAGATCGCCTTAACTTCCGAATGGATTGACCGATTTTCAACTTCGATCATACCAATCTGCTTGTTTTTTTTTTCATAGAATCCATTTCTCCAATCGAATAAACCGAAATCTAAGAAAAAAAATTGCATCAAAGGGGGCCCCTTTGAAACTTTTTCAAATTCTTCAGATCGCCTTAACTTCCGAATGGATTGACTGATTTTCAACTTCGATCATACTATCAGCTTGTTTTTTTTATAGAATCCATTTCTTCAATCGAAAAAACCGAAATCTAAAAAAAAAATGCAACTTTTTCGAATTTTTCAGATCGCCTTAACTTCCGAACGGATAGACCGATTTCCAACTTCGATCATACCAATCTGCTTGTTTTTTTTCATAGAATCCATTTCTCCAATCGAAAAAACCGAAATCGAAAAAAAAATTGCATCAAAGGGGGTCCCCTTGGAACTTTTTCGAATTCTTCAGATCGCCTTAACTTCCGAACGGATGGACCGATTTTCAACTTCGATCATACCAATCCGCTTGTATTTTTTTCATAGAATTCATTTCTCCAATCAAAAAAACCGAAATCGAAAAAAAAAATGCATCAAAGGGGGCCCTCTTGGAACTTTTTCGAATTCTTCAGATCGCCTTAACTTCCGAACGGATGGACCGATTTTCAACTTCGAACATACAAATCTGCTTGTTTTTTTTTCATAGAATTCATTTCTCCAATAGAAAAAACCGAAATAAAAAAAAATGCATCAAAGGGGGCCCCCTTGGAACTTTTTCGAATTCTTCAGATCGCCTTAACTTCCGAACGGATGGACCGATTTTCAACTTCGATCATACCAATCTGCTTGTTTTTTTTTCATAGAATCCATTTCTCCAATCGAAAAAACCGAAATCGAAAAAAAAATGCATCAAAGGGGGCCCCCTTGGAACTTTTTCGAATTCTTCAGATCGCCTTAACTTCCGAACGGATGGACCGATTTTCAACTTCGATCATACCAATCTGCTTGTTTTTTTTCATAGAATCCATTTCTCCAATCAAAAAAACCGAAATCGAAAAAAAAAAAGCATCAAAGGGGGCCCCCTTGGAACTTTTTCGAATTCTTCAGATCGCCTTAACTTTCGAACGGATGGACCGGTTTTCAACTTCGATCATACCAATCTGCTTGTTTTATTTCATGGAATCCATTTGTCCAATCGGAAAAACCGAAATCGAAAAAAAAATGCATCAAAGGGGGTCCCCTTGGAACTTTTCCGAATTCTTCAGATCGCCTTAACTTCCGAACGGATGGACCGATTTTCAACTTCGATCATACCAATCTGCTTGTTTTTTTTTATAGAATCCATTTCTTCAATCGAAAAAACCGAAATCGAAAAAAAAATGCATTAAAGGGGGCCCCCTTGAAACTTTTTCGAATTTTTCAGATCGCCTTAACTTCCGAACGGATAGACCGATTTCCAACTTCGATCATACCAATCTGCTTGTTTTTTTTCATAGAATCCATTTCTCCAATCGAAAAAACCGAAATCGAAAAAAAAATTGCATCAAAGGGGGCCCCCTTGAAACTTTTTCGAATTCTTCAGATCGCCTTAACTTCCGAATGGATTGACCGATTTTCAACTTCGATCATACCAATCTGCTTGTTTTTTTTCATAGAATCCATTTCTCCAATCGAAAAAACCGAAATCTAAGAAAAAAAAATTGCATCAAAGGGGGCCCCCTTGAAACTTTTTCGAATTCTTCAGATCGCCTTAACTTCCGAATGGATTGACCGATTTTCAACTTCGATCATACCAATCAGCTTGTTTTTTTTATAGAATCCATTTCTTCAATCGAAAAAACCGAAATCTAAAAAAAAAATGCATTAAAGGGGGCCCCCTTGAAACTTTTTCGAATTTTTCAGATCGCCTTAACTTCCGAACGGATAGACCGATTTCCAACTTCGATCATACCAATCTGCTTGTTTTTTTTCATAGAATCCATTTCTCCAATCGAAAAAACCGAAATCGAAAAAAAAATTGCATCAAAGGGGGTCCCCTTGGAACTTTTTCGAATTCTTCAGATCGCCTTAACTTCCGAACGGATGGTCGATTTTCAACTTCGATCATACCAATCCGCTTGTATTTTTTTCATAGAATTCATTTCTCCAATCAAAAAAACCGAAATCGAAAAAAAAAATGCATCAAAGGGGGCCCTCTTGGAACTTTTTCGAATTCTTCAGATCGCCTTAACTTCCGAACGGATGGACCGATTTTCAACTTCGAACATACAAATCTGCTTGTTTTTTTTTCATAGAATCCATTTCTCCAATAGAAAAAACCGAAATAAAAAAAAATGCATCAAAGGGGGCCCCCTTGGAACTTTTTCGAATTCTTCAGATCGCCTTAACTTCCGAACGGATGGACCGATTTTCAACTTCGATCATACCAATCTGCTTGTTTTTTTTTCATAGAATCCATTTCTCCAATCGAAAAAACCGAAATCGAAAAAAAAATGCATCAAAGGGGGCCCCCTTGGAACTTTTTCGAATTCTTCAGATCGCCTTAACTTCCGAACGGATGGACCGATTTTCAACTTCGATCATACCAATCTGCTTGTTTTTTTTCATAGAATCCATTTCTCCAATCAAAAAAACCGAAATCGAAAAAAAAAGCATCAAAGGGGGCCCCCTTGGAACTTTTTCGAATTCTTCAGATCGCCTTAACTTTCGAACGGATGGACCGGTTTTCAACTTCGATCATACCAATCTGCTTGTTTTATTTCATAGAATCCATTTGTCCAATCGGAAAAACCGAAATCGAAAAAAAAAATGCATCAAAGGGGGTCCCCTTGGAACTTTTCCGAATTCTTCAGATCGCCTTAACTTCCGAACGGATGGACCGATTTTCAACTTCGATCATACCAATCTGCTTGTTTTTTTTCATAGAATCCATTTCTCCAATCGAAAAAACCGAAATCTAAGAAAAAAAAAATTGCATCAAAGGGGGCCCCCTTGGAACTTTTTCGAATTCTTCAGATCGCCTTAACTTCCGAATGGATTGACCGATTTTCAACTTCGATCATACCAATCTGCTTGTTTTTTTTTATAGAATCCATTTCTCCAATCGTAAAAACCGAAATCGAAAAAAAAAAAATGCATCAAAGGGGGCCCCCTTGGAACTTTTTCTAATTCTTCAGATCGCCTTGACTTCCGAACGGATGGTCCGATTTTCAACTTCGATCATACCAATCTGCTTGTTTTTTTTCATAGAATCCATTTCTCCAATCGAAAAAACCGAAATCGAAAAAGAAATCGCATCAAAGGGGGCTCCCTTGGAACTTTTTCGAATTCTTCAGATCGCCTTAACTTCCGAACGGATGGACCGATTTTTAACTTCGAACATACCAATCCGCTTGTTTTTTTTTCATAGAATTCATTTCTCCAATCGAAAAAACCGAAATCGAAAAAAAAAAATGCATCAAAGGGGGCCCTCTTGGAACTTTTTCGAATTCTTCAGATCGCCTTAACTTCCGAACGGATGGACCGATTTTCAACTTCGAACATACAAATCTGCCTGTTTTTTTTTTCATAGAATCCATTTCTCCAATAGAAAAAACCGAAATAAAAAAAAATGCATCAAAGGGGGCCCCCTTGGAACTTTTTCGAATTCTTCAGATCGCCTTAACTTCCGAACGGATGGACCGATTTTCAACTTCGATCATACCAATCTGTTTGTTTTTTTCCATAGAATCCATTTCTCCAATCGAAGAAACCGAAATCGAAAAAAAAATGCATCAAAGGGGGCCCCCTTGGAACTTTTTCGAATTCTTCAGATCGCCTTAACTTCCGAACGGATGGACCGATTTTCAACTTCGATCATACCAATCTGCTTGTTTTTTTTCATAGAATCCATTTCTCCAATCAAAAAAACCGAAATCGAAAAAAATTGCATCAAAGGGGGTCCCCTTGGAACTTTTTCGAATTCTTCAGATCGCCTTAACTTCCGAACGGATGGACCGATTTTCAACTTCGATCATACCAATCTGCTTGTTTTTTTCATAGAATCCATTTCTTCAATCGAAAAAACTGGAATCGAAAAAAAAATGCATCAAAGGGGGCCCCCATGGAACTTTTTCGAATTCTTCAGATCGCCTTAACTTCCGAACGGATGGACCGGTTTTCAACTTCGATCATACCAATCTGCTTGTTTTATTTTATAGAATCCATTTCTCCAATCGGAAAAACCGAAATCGAAAAAAAAAATGCATCAAAGGGGGTCCCCTTGGAACTTTTCCGAATTCTTCAGATCGCCCTAACTTCCGAACGGATGGACCGATTTTCAACTTCGATCATACCAATCTGCTTGTTTTTTTCATAGAATCCATTTCTCCAATCGAAAAAACCGAAATCTAAAACAACAAAATTGCATCAAAGGGGGCCCCCTTGGAACTTTTTCGAATTATTCAGATCGCCTTAACTTCCGAATGGATTGACCGATTTTCAACTTCGATCATACCAATCTGCTTGTTTTTTTCATAGAATCCATTTCTCCAATCGAAAAAACTGAAATCGAAAAAAAAAATTTCATCAAAGGGGGTCCCCTTGGAACTTTTTCGAATTCTTCAGATCGCCATAACTTCCAAACGGATGGACCGATTTTCAACTTCGATCATAGCAATCTGCTTGTTTTTTTTCATAGAATCCATTTCTCCAATCGAAAAAAATTGCATCAAAGGGGGTCCCCTTGGAACTTTTTCGAATTCTTCAGATCGCCTTAACTTCCGAACGGATGGACCGATTTTCAACTTCGATCATACCAATCTGCTTGTTTTTTTTTCATAGAATCCATTTCTTCAATCGAAAAAACTGGAATCGAAAAAAAAATGCATCAAAGGGGGCCCCCTTGGAACTTTTTCGAATTCTTCAGATCGCCTTACTTTCCGAACGAATGGACCGATTTTCAACTTCGATCATACCAATCTGCTTGTTTAATTTCATAGAATCCATTTCTCCAAACGGAGAAACCGAAATCGAAAAAAAAAAATGCATCAAAGGGGGCCCCCTTGGAACTTTTTCGAATTCTTCAGACCGCTTTAACTTCCGAACGGATGGACCGATTTTCAATTTCGCGCATACCAATTTGATTGTTTTTTCATAGAATCCATTTCTTCAATAGAAAAAACCGAAATCGAAAAAAAAATTGCATCAAAAAGGGTCCCCTTGGAACTTTTTCGCATTCTTCAGATCGCCTAAACTTCCGAACGGATGGACCGATTTTCAACTTCGATCATACCAAACTGCTTGTTTTTTTTCATAGAATCCATTTCTTCAATCGAAAAAACCGAAATCGAAAAAAAATTTCATCAAAGGGGGTCCCCTTGGAACTTTTTCGAATTCTTCAGATCGCCATAACTTCCAAACGGATGGACCGATTTTCAACTTCGATCATAGCAATCTGCTTGTTTTTTTTCATAGAATCCATTTCTCCAATCGAAAAAATCGAAATCGAAAAAAAAGTTGCATCAAAGGGGGTCCCTTTGGAACTTGGACATAAACATGTATGAGTGATGATGGCGGACACTGAACACTGTGGGTCAGGAAGCGCTGATAAAATAAGTGATTATGTCTTCACTTGTTGCAAAAGTAAAGTAAATACAACTTACTATGTATGTGTGAAGTGTTTCAAAGTGTATCATAAAAGTTGTCTTGCTCGATCGAAACCAAAAAAATATAAGAACAACCACCAAATAATCTGCAAGGAATGTGACGAAGCATATCATCTTCAAAGTGATGAGAAAGTCTTAGAAGAACTGGTAGAAGAGCTGACTATTGAGAATGAACAAAAAAGTGAATTCATCTCGAACCTGAAAAAGGAACACAAAATATTTTATGATGATGCAGTAAAAATGGAAAACGATCTTATCTGCACAATTCGCAGTCATGAAGAAACTATAAACTTATTGAAGAGTGAAATACAAAATCTGAGAGACAAACGAATGAGACAAAAACAAGTTCAAGTTTTTGTTAGCACCCAAACCGATACGACAATAGATGATGAATGCCAGAGGGAAAAAATAGAAATAGAGATGACTAATACTTCAATCCAAACAGAATATCCAAGTGAAACAATGATGTCGAATGTAAGAAAACCAGATGAGGATGAGTTTCTGTATAAACAAATGAATCATGCTGAAATTCAGACAGAAAACACTTGTATGAAAACCAAGACTACTCAAACAAAAAATTTTGGGAATATTTTTCTAAAACAGAAAAAACGGAAAAACAGGTCGGGTAAACTAATCAAAAATATATTGGAACATACAAAAGATTCACATGAAAAATCATCTAAATGCGATGATTTCACAGTTGAAATAGTGGAAAATGCATCAGTAATCCAAGGAGAAAAAAGTGATACTGTAAGAGAAGTCGACATAAGTGAGGCTGAAGAGTTGAATAGGGACCAGGGTGAAGTTATTCCTATATTGACAGACTGTCATAAGGCTGTAGCAATAGACTCTAATGAAGCTAATAGCAAAAACATAGAACGTAATACGAAAACTGTCATCAACAAGAAAAAAAAAATACTTCTAGTGGGGGATGAGTATGCTTTGGGCTTTTCAAAAATTCTCCTCTCTCTACTTAATGACTCTATATACGAGATATATGAAATAATTAAGCCAGAAGAAGAACTTTCAGATATAACTAAATGCTTGTTTACAGATACTATCTCATATGGGCAGAATGATTATGTCATTCTTATGTTTAATACAAATAATGTCAGTAACACAAAAACTTTGAATTTGGCAATGAAAAATATCTTATTTTTGTCTAAGGTAACAAATCTCATTATTGTATCTGAATGCAATACACTCTCTGATAAAAATATAACATATAGTATAAAGAAAACAATAAATAATTTTTGCAATGCAAATATAAATTGTTCAATTAACTTTCACATTGATCCGAAGATCCATCATAGTAAGTTTAAGGTTTGTGATATGATTAAATATGTATTTGATTTCAAAAAATGCCCTAATAACATAGTTATAAGAACAATACAGACTGTTGATGATATACAGTTTTTTCGTGGCCAAATCTAAGAAAAGAGAAAGTATCTGTGACGATAAGAATGTTTCTGATATTTCTGATACTTGCAATGTTGATATAGATACTAAAATAAATGTTGATGAAGCAAGCAAAAATAAATGTAACAAAAATGACAAGAAGGTAAATAGTGAATATATCATCATACATCAGAATATGCAATCATTGAAAAATAAATATTTAGAATTAGAAATATTGATACAGGGTTCTGAAAAAATGCCTACTTTCTTATGTATGACAGAGCACTGGTTTCAAAACCATGAAAAAAATCTCATGCGACTGACTGGATATAACATGTCATCTGCCTACTGCAGAATACAAATGAAACATGGGGGCTCCTGTATATTTGTCAAAGAAAACATAGATACAATTGAATTGAATGAGATTATTCAGAGAAGTATTGAAAGGACAATTGAGGTTTCAGCAGTACTTTGTAAAGTATTAGGAATCATCGTAATTTGTATCTATAATCCCCCACAGGACAACTTTGATATATTTTTTGATACTCTCGGAGAAATACTGGATCTTGTGCAGAATAAATTTAGTAAATATAAAGTTATACTCTGTGGGGATTTCAATATTGATCTACTTATAGACAATAAAAATTCACGTCAGTTCATGAATATACTGTTAGAATATAACCTGCGAAAACAGATACATCAACCAACTAGAATCACAAAACATTCTGCAAAATTGATTGACAACATATTTATAAATTTTGACAATAAATATAAGGGTAGTGTTATTTCCACAGCTCTTTCAGAACATGAAGCACAGTCCCTTTGTCTTGATATCTCTTCAAAAGCCAAACAAAAACAAAACCAATTCAAAATTAAAAAACGAATATTTTCTGATGCGAAATTGGTACAATTTTATGATGACTTAGAAAGTATGGACTGGGAAGATCTTTTAGCTATCAGTGAACCTAATTCTGCTTATGCGTATTTTATCACGGTATTGACTCAAAAAATAAATATAATATTCCCAAAGAAAACATGTAAAAATAAAGGAAGAAACAGAAATTGGATAACAAAGGGTATCAAAATATCTAGCAAAAAAAAAAAAATGCTTTATTATCAAAAACAGAAAGGTACCATATCGAGTGATTTCTATAAAAAATACTGTGAGATATTGAGAAAAGTAATTATTGAAGCCAAAAAAATATCAAATTTAGGATATATACAATCAGCTCCAAATAAGTCCAAAGCTACATGGAATTTAGTAAAAGCATATACAAACAAAAATGATCACACTAAAAAAAGCTTATTTGATCATGTTGGTATCGAAGAAGAGAATAAAACCCTAGTACTCAATAATATTAACGACTTTTTCATTGACTTTGCGGTTTCACATAGTGATAATAATAATAACTTTGAAGTACATGGAAGCTCTTTCAGTCACAATTTGTATTTATTACCAACTGATCCTCAAGAGGTTCATTCAGTGATAATGGGCCTAAAAAATACCGCTTCAGTTGGGAAAGACGAAATTCCAGTTAAACTTCTTAAAACAATAGCAAAACAAATTAGCGTGCCAATGGCACATATAATTAATGTATCTCTTCTTGCTGGAGTCTTTCCAAATGAACTTAAGATTGCACGAATAAGAGCCGTATTTAAAAAAGGAGATAATAGTGTAATAAATAACTATAGACCAATTGCTGTTTTATCAAATATCAGTAAAATTGTAGAAAAAATTATTTACAGCAGATTAATAAATTTCATAGAGAACAATCAACTGTTGAGCAACACACAAAATGGTTTTAGGAAAAATAAATCAACAACTCGAGCTAACTATCAAGCACTTTGTAAAGTAATTGACTCGTTAAATTCAAAAAAATACACATCGGCCGTTAACTTAGACTTGTCTAAAGCATTCGATAGCGTGGATCACACTGTATTATTGAAAAAATTAGATTCTTTTGGAATTAGAGGAAAACCTCTCCAGCTAATGTATTCATACCTGAGTGAAAGACGTCAATACATTACTGAGTATGATAGCGAAGGTCAGCTTAAAAGATCTGATTATAGAATAATAAAAATGGGTGTACCTCAAGGATCCATTCTTGGGCCATTACTATATATACTTTACACGAATGATATATACAAAGCAACAAATGAGGAAATTGTTCAATATGCAGATGACTGCTCAATAATATTATCATCCATTGATCATATAAATATGCAGAGGATGATTTTTTCAACGCTAGACTCCCTAGATATTTATTTTGATGCACATAAACTTAAGCTCAATAAAGATAAAACTCAAATCATAACTTTCAACCAAAATCAATCCAACATAGAAAGAACTTTCAGAAGAGATAAGACTGCCATTGAAACAGCTTCTTCAATTTCTTTTCTGGGTCTCACAATCGACACAAGACTAGACTGGAAATGTCATATTGAAAAATTATCGACGAGTATATCTAGTTATAGTTATGCTTTAAAAGTTATTTCACTGCATATTTCCCCAGAAGTTGCCTTGTTGTCCTTCAATGCATATGTACAATCGCGTATCAGATATGGTATAATTTTTTGGGGTTTCAGTAGTACAGCACCTCAAATCTTTATATTACAAAAAAGGTGCATAAGAAGAATTTTTAATATGAAAATGACTGATAGCTGTAAACCTTTATTTATAGAAAAGAAAATAATGACTCTGATATGTCTCATAATATATGAGTCAGTTCTGTTTGTTGCCGAAAATATGGACTTATTTGCAGGATATGCTAGAGATCATCATGAACATCACACAAGATACAAGTATCACCTATTGAATATGAAAACTAATCTGACATATGTTCAAAAAAATATTCCATACACTGTCATTAAAATTTATAACAAATTACCCAAGTCGCTCATATTATTGCCCCCAAAGAAACTCAAATTCAAACTAAAAGATATTCTTATATCAAGAGCATACTACACAATAGAGGAGTATTTCTCTGAGAGTTGGCAACTCTAAATTGAATTTTATATCTACACCATTTATGTGTTATTTTTATGTCTGTGAATGGATGTCCCTCATACACTTCTGTATAATTATCTTTTTATGTACTTAATATTATTATTTCATGTATTTTTTTTGTGTCTATATACTGTATCTTGACAAGTTCTACGCCTCTTTTGGCTTTGATTTTCAGAGAACGAATAAAGATTATCTATCTATCTATCTATCTTATCCGAATTCTTCAGATCGCCTTAACTTCCGAACGGATGGACCGATTTTCAACTTCGATCATACCAATCTGTTTGTTTTTTTTTCATAGAATCCATTTCTCCATTCGAAAAAACCGAAATCTAAAAAAAAATTGCATCAAAGGGGGCCCCCTTGGAACTTTTTCGAATTCTTCAGATCGCCTTAACTTCCGAACGGATTGACCGATTTTCAACTTCGATCATACCAATCTGCTTGTTTTTTTCATAGAATCCATTTCTTCAAACGAAAAGACCGAAATCGAAAAAAAAATGCATCAAAGGGGGCCCCCTTGGAACTTTTTCGAATTCTTCAGATCGCCTTAACTTCCGAACGGATGGACCGATTTTCAACTTCGATCATACCAATCTGCTTGTTTTTTTATCATAGAATCCATTTCTCCAATCGAAAAAACCCAAATCTAAAAAAAAATTGCATCAAAAGGGGCCCCCTTGGAACTTTTTCGAATTCTTCAGATCGCCTTAACTTCCGAACGGATTGACTGATTTTCAACTTCGATCATACCAATCTGCTTGTTTTTTTCATAGAATCCATTTCTCCAATCGAAAAAACCGAAATCAAAAAAAAAAATTTCAACTTTCAACTTCGATCATACCAATCTGCTTGTTTTTTTCATAGAATCCATTTCTCCAATCGAAAAAACCGAAATCGAAAAAAAAAAATGCATCAAAGGGGGCCCCCTTGGAACTTTTTCGAATTTTTCAGATCGCCTTAACTTCCGAACGGATAGACCGATTTTCAACTTCGATCATACCAATCTGCTTGTTTTTTTTCATAGAATCCATTTCTCCAATCGAGAAAACCGAAATCGAAAAAAAAATTGCATCAAAGGGAGCCCCCTTGGAACTTTTTCGAATTCTTCAGATCGCCTTAACTTCCGAACGGATGGACCTATTTTCAACATCGAACATACAAATCTGCTTGTTTTTTTTTCATAGAATCCATTTCTCCAATAGAAAAAACCGAAATAAATAAAAAAAAATGCATCAAAGGGGCCCCCCTTATAACTTTTTCGAATTATTCAGATCGCCTCAACTTCCGAACGGATGGACCGATTTTCAACTTCGATCATACCAATCTGTTTGTTTTTTTTTCATAGAATCCATTTCTTTAATCGAAGAAACCGAAATCGAAAAAAAAATGCATCAAAGGGGGCCCTCTTGGAATTTTTTCGAATTCTTCAGATCGCCTTAACTTCCGAACGGATGGACCGATTTTCAACTTCGATCATACCAATCTGCTTGTTTTTTTTTCCAATCGAAGAAACCGAAATCGAAAAAAAATTGCATCTAAGGGTGCCTCTTTGGAACTTTTTCGAATTCTTCAGATCGCCTTAACTTCCGAACGGATGGACCGATTTTCAACTTCGATCATACCAATCTGCTTGTTTTTTTTCATAGAATCCATTTCTCCAATCAAAAAAACCGAAATCGAAAAAAAAATTGCATCTAAGGGTGCCCCCTCGGAACTTTTTCGAATTCTTCAGATCGCCTTAACTTCCGAACGGATGGACCGATTTTCAACTTCGATCATACCAATCTGCTTGGTTTTTTTTATAGAATCCATTTCTTCAATCAAAAAAAACCGAAATAAAAAAAATGCATCAAAGGGGGCCCCCTTGGAACTTTTTCGAATTCTTCAGATCGTCTTAACTTCCGAACGGATGGACCGATTTTCAACTTCGATCATACCAATCTGTTTGTTTTTTTTCATGGAATCCATTCCTCCAATCGAAAAAACTGAAATCGAAAAAAAAATGCATCAAAGGGGGCCCCCTTGGAACTTTTTCGAATTCTTCAGATCGCCTTAACTTCCAAACGGATGGACCGATTTTCAACTTCGATCATACCAATCTGTTTGTTTTTTTCATAGAATCCATTTCTTCAATCTAAAAAACCGAAATAGAAAAGAAAATGCACCAAAGGGGGCCCTCTTGGAACTTTTTCGAATTCTTCAGATCGCCTTAACTTCCGAACGGATGGACCGATTTTCAACTTCGATCTTTTTTTTTTTTCAGAGGTGGTTGAAATCCTTCATGGACATCATATGGGTCAAATTCCCCATATGATAGTGTGGGACTCCCTGATCTCAGCCAGGTCTACCCACTAAAAACTCCACCCCCTTCGTAGGCTCGTCTGACCGAAGTCTCCGATGACACTTAGGCCTAATGGCCCATTGTATCTTGCCTATTTATCATCATTGTACCCACTTTATTATCTCAGTGCCTTGTACAAGTTTGTACAAGTCCTTCACTGGATGTGAGTTGTATATTTCTGGTTCGCCAACTGGTTGCCCAAAAATTGTCTGCCTTCTGCGATCCAATGCCTCGCATTTGCATAGTATATGTGATACTGTTTCTGGTTCCTTTCCGCATAGCCTGCAATTTGGGTCACCATTATACAGTCCCATCCTGGTAAGGTGCTCCTTGACTGGGGCGTGGCCGGTCATGAGTCCTATAACAGTTTTTATCTGCTCTCTGTTCATGTTTAGCAGATCTGCAGTTCGTCTTTGGCATGGTTCCTTGATGTATTGTTTCCCATGTATATTTCCTGGAATGTTTTTCCAGTAGTTCTTATGTTTTTCCCGAATCCAGTCTGTTACAGACGCTCGTGCTGCACGCTTGGGTACTCCTAGAATCTGTCCTGGTTCTGGTTCATTATCTGACCCTCTTTTTGCAAGTTCATCAGCTTTCTCATTGCCAGTAATCCCCTGATGTCCTGGCACCCAGGTGAGTTTGACACTGTTCCGGTCTGCCAGCGTTTTCAGTTCCTTCTTGCAATCAAATACCAGTCGCGACGTCACTTCCTTGCTTATAATTGCCTTGAGTGCCGCTTGACTGTCTGACATTATTTGGATCTGCTCATGTTCTATAGCTCTCCTGTTATTCTCCTCTGCGCATCGGAGAATTGCATATACCTCTGTTTGAAAAACGGAGGTGTGTTTTCCCAGTGAATAGCTGAGCTTGGTCTCCGGGTTTTTCGAGAATACTCCTGCTCCTGACCCATCTGTGGTCTTTGATCCGTCTGTATACCAGATCTTTCCCTGCAGTATGGTGCTGAGTTCTGTATTACTCCATTCAGTTCTATCTGGTATGGATACCCTGAATGGGTTATTGAATGTATATCGTTTGGGTATGTGATCTGTTCTCATATCAAGTGTGTCCCTGTTCACCGTTCTTACGATATTCATGTGCCCTGTTCCTATGTTAAGATCGTCCAGTGTATTTTGTAGTCTGAAGGCACCAAGCCTCTCCTCTCCCTGTATCATTAGGTGAAGGGGAGGCAGATCCAGTAGTGTCTCCATGGCTGCAGTAGGCGTTGATTTCATAGCCCCTGTGATTCCTAGACAGGCAAGCTTTTGTATCTTGCTCAGTCTTGTTATTGCTCCTCTTTGTAGTGTCTTAGGCCACCATACCAGTGAGGCGTATGTTATGGAGGTCATTACCACCCTGTTGTATATCCAGTACAGCATGTGTGGTTTCAGTCCCCATTTTTTTCCACAAGAGCGTCTGGCCACCATCAGTGATGTTACCGCTTTTTTAGTGGTATTTTCCAAGTGTTGTTGCCATGTCAGTTTCGAGTCTAATATCACTCCTAGATATTTAACCTCCTCTTTCAACTGTATCGTTTCTCCTCGAAGTTTTAAAGGACCAAGCCCTTCCAGTTTGCGTCTTCGAGTGAATGCTATTATGGCGGCCTTGTGAGGGCTGATACTGAGCCCTTCCCGTTCCGTCCATATCATTACCAATTCCAGAGCCTCTCTCATTCGATCTCTGACGGTGGTATTGTATTTTCCTTGTGCCAGTACTACTATATCGTCGGCATATCCAAGGACTCTATGTCCACTGTTATTTAGTATCCTAAGTAGCCCATCCACAACCAGATTCCACAGTAGTGGGGATAGTACCCCCCCCTGCGGGCATCCTCTGGTCGCTCTAGCCACTACAGTCTCTCCCATAACAGTGGTGTAAATCATTCTGTTTCTCAGCATTGAGTTTATCCAGGCCACGCAGGGTTCCTCGATTCCTTTCTGTCTGAGAGCTCTGATTATAGAATTTATAGAGGTGTTGTCGAAAGCTCCTTCTACGTCTAAGAAAGCCGCTAATAACACCTCTTTATTTTCCAGCGTGTTCTCCACCCTCTCGACCAGACGATGGAGTGCTGTGTCTGTTGAGCAGCCAGTCTTGTAGGCATATTGGTCGCGGTGCAGTGGTCTTTCTACCAGTTTGCCGTCCCTCATATGCCTATCTACTAGCTTTTCCAGTGTCTTTAGTACAAAAGACATAAGACTGATTGGTCTGAGGGACTTTGCCGTTTCCTGTCCGATTTTCCCAGGTTTTGGTATGAAGCTCACCCTCACTCTTCTCCATATTTTTGGTATGTATCCGAAAGCCAGACTGCCTCTCAGTATTTTGCAAAGCCATCTGACCAGTGTTTCTGGTCCTTTCTGTAGCATTGCTGGGTAAATCCCGTCAAATCCTGGTGATTTAAAGGGTTCGAATGAGTGTATAGCCCACTCTATTTTGTCATAGGTCACCACTTCTTTTGCTATGTTCCAACTTTCCCTAGAACCCCTTGATAATGTTTCTAGTCCGTTAACGTTCTCCACAGCAAGTGTCTGATCTATTTGGGACCCAGGAAAGTGAACTCTAAATAGTTCTTTTATTGTATCCTTTCCTGTGTATGTATATTCTCCTTTTTCGTTTTTGAGGGAGTATATCGTGTTCTGTGTATCTTTGGAGAGTATCTTCTGTAGTCTGGCACATTCTTGAGTGCTTTCTATCTCCTCGCAGTACCTCCTCCAGGAGTCTCTCTTAGATTTATTTAGTGCTTTTTTATAACTGGTCAAGGTGTTCTTGTAGTCATCCCACCTTCCTGTTTTTTTAGCACTGTTGAAGTTTTTTCTAACCTGTTTCCTCAATCTTGCAAGTTCATGATTCCACCAGGGCACTTTCCTGGTAGCCTTCCTTGTGATTAGGGGACAGTTATTATTGAACGCCAAAATGAGTGTGTCATTGAATTGTTCCACCACCCCTTCGTTTTCCGTGGGTTCCGATAAGTTTCTTTGACGACGTCACTCTTTATTTTGAAATTTATGTGTCTGTGATCAGAGCAACTTTCCTCATCAGACACATGCCATTCTGTAACAAAATTACTCACATGTGTAGAGGCTACTGTTACGTCGATTACCTCCTTCCTATTTCTCGTAATAAAGGTTGGTTTATTTCCTACATTCAATGTGTCCAGATTATTTGCCAGCATGAATTGCAGGAGTGATTCACCTCTTTGGTTGGTGTCGCTGCTTCCCCAAGTGATGTGGTGTGCATTCGCATCGGCCCCGATGATCAGCTGCAGTCCTTTTATCCTGCATTTTCTCACCAGTTCTTCCACAGCTCTCGTAGGTGGTGGCTCAGGATCATCAGAGGGAAAGTAGGCCGATCCGAGTACTATCTCCCTCGTCCCACTACCCTCCTTCATCCTTATTTTCATGGCCGTCAAGTCTCTCGAACAGAAGTTTGTTAACGGCAATATTTTTATATTTTTTTGTATTAGTATACAGGTCCGAGGGTTCTCTGTCGATCTGCTGTAAATAAGCTCTCCACATGAGTCCCCAGACCCATAATTGTCCCGTGTCTAACCCACGGTTCCTGTATAAGGGCCGCATCGAATCCCCCCATGGCAACTGCAAGGACTGCCGAGGCCGCCTTACAGTGCTGGAGGTTCGTCTGAACGACCCTTATCCCCTCCATCTCTCCTCTTGGTCCATATTGTTCCCACGAGTATGGGGGATGGGGTTGGTCCAGCCCTGCGTTGCCCCCTGCACAGGGCTAAGGCTGTTTACTCCGGGATTTCGCCCTGTTTCCCGGAGGCTCCGTTCGCGACACCGTATTTTTTCCCCACCCCCGGTGCCATTCATCCCTCGCCACGGAAGCTCACAGCTTAGATTAGGGTCGCAAAAAGAGAAGAAAGAGTTGGCCAAGGGAGGCCGATAGGAAAGATGGAAGAAATTAGAAGAGTAGAGGATACCAACCAAGACTAGATGAAGTGTGGTGGTTATCCAGCTAGGGTACCTCGGGTTCGCCATACCCGTACTCACAAGTCGTGAGCCCCTGAGGGGAACTTCGATCATACCAATTTGCTTGTTTTTTCATAGAATCCATTTCTTCAAACGAAAGAACCCAAATCGAAAAAAAAAATGCATCAAAGGGGGTCCCCTTGGAACTTTTTCGAATTCTTCAGATCGCCTTAAATTCCGAACGGATGGACCGATTTTCAACATCGATCATACCAAACTGCTTGTTTTTTTTCATAGAATCCATTTCTCCAATCGAAAAAACCGAAATCTGAAAAAAAATTGCATCAAAGGGGGTCCCCTTGGAACTTTTTCGAATTCTTCAAATCGCTTTAACTTCCGAACGGATGGACCGATTTTCAACTTCGATCATACCAATCTGCTTGTTTTTTTTGCTGGGTAAATCCCGTCAAATCCTGGTGATTTAAAGGGTTCGAATGAGTGTATAGCCCACTCTATTTTGTCATAGGTCACCACTTCTTTTGCTATGTTCCAACTTTCCCTAGAACCCCTTGATAATGTTTCTAGTCCGTTAACGTTCTCCACAGCAAGTGTCTGATCTATTTGGGACCCAGGAAAGTGAACTCTAAATAGTTCTTTTATTGTATCCTTTCCTGTGTATGTATATTCTCCTTTTTCGTTTTTGAGGGAGTATATCGTGTTCTGTGTATCTTTGGAGAGTATCTTCTGTAGTCTGGCACATTCTTGAGTGCTTTCTATCTCCTCGCAGTACCTCCTCCAGGAGTCTCTCTTAGATTTATTTAGTGCTTTTTTATAACTGGTCAAGGTGTTCTTGTAGTCATCCCACCTTCCTGTTTTTTTAGCACTGTTGAAGTTTTTTCTAACCTGTTTCCTCAATCTTGCAAGTTCATGATTCCACCAGGGCACTTTCCTGGTAGCCTTCCTTGTGATTAGGGGACAGTTATTATTGAACGCCAAAATGAGTGTGTCATTGAATTGTTCCACCACCCCTTCGTTTTCCGTGGGTTCCGATAAGTTTCTTTGACGACGTCACTCTTTATTTTGAAATTTATGTATCTGTGATCAGAGCAACTTTCCTCATCAGACACATGCCATTCTGTAACAAAATTACTCACATGTGTAGAGGCTATTGTTACGTCGATTACCTCCTTCCTATTTCTCGTAATAAAGGTTGGTTTATTTCCTACATTCAATGTGTCCAGATTATTTGCCAGCATGAATTGCAGGAGTGATTCACCTCTTTGGTTGGTGTCGCTGCTTCCCCAAGTGATGTGGTGTGCATTCGCATCGGCCCCGATGATCAGCTGCAGTCCTTTTATCCTGCATTCTCTCACCAGTTCTTCCACAGCTTCCACAGCTCGCGTAGGTGGTGGCTCAGGATCATCAGAGGAAAAGTAGGCCGTTCCGAGTACTATCTCCCTCGTCCCACTACCCTCCTTCATCCTTATTTTTATGGCCGTCAAGTCTCTCGAACAGAAGTTTGTTAACGGCAATATTTTTATATTTTTTTGTATTAGTATACAGGTCCGAGGGTTCTCTGTCGATCTGCTGTAAATAAGCTCTCCACATGAGTCCCCAGACCCATAATTTCCCCGTGTCTAACCCACGGTTCCTGTATAAGGGCCGCATCGAATCCCCCCATGGCAACTGCAAGGACTGCCGAGGCCGCCTTACAGTGCTGGAGGTTCGTCTGAACGACCCTTATCCCCTCCATCTCTCCTCTTGGTCCATATTGTTCCCACGAGTATGGGGGATGGGGTTGGTCCAGCCCTGCGTTGCCCCCTGCACAGGGCTAAGGCTGGTTACTCCGGGATTTCGCCCTGTTTCCCGGAGGCTCCGTTCGCGACACCGTATTTTTTCCCCACCCCCGGTGCCATTCATCCCTCGCCACGGAAGCTCACAGCTTAGATTAGGGTCGCAAAAAGAGAAGAAAGAGTTGGCCAAGGGAGGCCGATAGGAAAGATGGAAGAAATTAGAAGAGTAGAGGATACCAACCAAGACTAGATGAAGTGTGGTGGTTATCCAGCTAGGGTACCTCGGGTTCGCCATACCCGTACTCACAAGTCGTGAGCCCCTGAGGGGAACTTCGATCATACCAATTTGCTTGTTTTTTCATAGAATCCATTTCTTCAAACGAAAGAACCCAAATCGAAAAAAAAAATGCATCAAAGGGGGTCCCCTTGGAACTTTTTCGAATTCTTCAGATCGCCTTAAATTCCGAACGGATGGACCGATTTTCAACTTCGATCATACCAAACTGCTTGTTTTTTTCATAGAATCCATTTCTCCAATCGAAAAAACCGAAATCTGAAAAAAAATTGCATCAAAGGGGGTCCCCTTGGAACTTTTTCGAATTCTTCAAATCGCTTTAACTTCCGAACGGATGGACCGATTTTCAACTTCGATCATACCAATCTGCTTGTTTTTTTTCATAGAATCCATTTCTTCAATCGAAAAAACCAAAATCGAAAAAATAATTGCATCAAAGGGGGTCCCCTTGGAACTTCTCTGAATTCTTTAGATCGCCTTAACTTCCGAACGGATGGACCGATTTTCAAATTCGATCATACCAATCTGCTTGTTTTTTTTTCATAGAATCCATTTCTCTAATCGAAAAAACCGAAATCGAAAAGAAAAATTGCATCATAGGGGGTCCCCTTGGAACTTTTTCGAATTCTTCAGATCGCCTTAACTTCCGAACGGATGGACCGATTTTCAACTTCGATCATACCAATCTGCTTGTTTTTTTTTCATAGAATCCATTTCTCCAATCAAAAAAACCGAAATCGAAAAAATAAGAAGCATCAAAGGGAGCCCCCTTGGAACTTTTTCGAATTCTTCAGATCGCCTTAACTTCCGAACGGATGGACCGATTTTCAACTTCGATCATACGAATCTGCTTGTTTTTTTTCATAGAATCCATTTCTCCAATCGAAAAAACCAAAATCGACAAAAAAAAATGCATCAAAGGAGGCATCCTTGGAACTTTTTCGAATTCTTCAGATCGACTTAACTTCCGAACGGATGGACCGATTTTCAAATTCGATCATACCAATCTGCTTGTTTTTTTTTCATAGAATCCATTTCTCTAATCGAAAAAACCGAAATCGAAAAGAAAAATTGCATCATAGGGGGTCCCCTTGGAACTTTTTCGAATTCTTCAGATCGCCTTAACTTCCGAACGGATGGACCGATTTTCAACTTCGATCATACCAATCTGCTTGTTTTTTTTTCATAGAATCCATTTCTCCAATCAAAAAAACCGAAATCGAAAAAATAAGAAGCATCAAAGGGAGCCCCCTTGGAACTTTTTCGAATTCTTCAGATCGCCTTAACTTCCGAACGGATGGACCGATTTTCAACTTCGATCATACGAATCTGCTTGTTTTTTTTCATAGAATCCATTTCTCCAATCGAAAAAACCAAAATCGACAAAAAAAAATGCATCAAAGGAGGCATCCTTGGAACTTTTTCGAATTCTTCAGATCGACTTAACTTCCGAACGGATGGACCGATTTTCAACTTCGATCATACCAATCTGCTTTTTTTTTCATAGAATCCATTTCTCCGATCAAAAAAACCGAAATCGAAAAAAAAAATGCATCAAAGGGGGCCCCCTTGGAACTTTTTCGAATTCTTCAGATCGCCTTAACATATGAACGGATGGACCGATTTTCAACTTCGATCATACCAATCTGCTTGTTTTTTTTTATACAATCCATTTCTCCGATCGAAAGAACCGAAATAGAAAAAAAAAATGCATCAAAGGGGGCCCCTTGGAACTTTTTCGAATTCTTCAGATCGCCTTAACTTCCGAACGGATGGACCGATTTTCAACTTCAATCATACCAAACTGCTTGTTTTTTTTCATAGAATCCATTTCTCCAATTGAAAAAACCGAAATCTGAAAAAAAAATTGCATCAAAGGGGGTCCCCTTGGAACTTTTTCGAATTCTTCAAATCGCCTTAACTTCCGAACGGATGGACCGATTTTCAACTTCGATCATACCAATCTGCTTGTTTTTGTTCATAGAATCCATTTCTCCAATCGAAAAAACCAAAATCGAAAAAATAATTGCATCAAAGGGGGTCCCCTTGGAACTTCTCTGAATTCTTTAGATCGCCTTAACTTCCGAACGGATGGACCAATTTTCAACTTCGATCATACCAATCTGCTTGTTTTTTTTCATAGAATCCATTTCTCTAATCGAAAAAACCGAAATCGAAAAGAAAAATTGCATCAAAGGGGGTCCCCTTGGAACTTTTTCGAATTCTTCAGATCGCCTTAACTTCCGAACGGATGGACCGATTTTCAACTTCGATCATACCAATCTGCTTGTTTTTTTTTCATAGAATCCATTTCTCCAATCAAAAAAACCGAAATCGAAAAAATAAGAAGCATTAAAGGGAGCCCCCTTGGAACTTTTTCGAATTCTACAGATCGCCTTAACTTCCGAACGGATGGACCGATTTTCAACTTTGATCATACGAATCTGCTTGTTTTTTTTCATAGAATCCATTTCTCCGATCGAAAAAACCGAAATCGACAAAAAAAATGCATCAAAGGAGGCCCCCTTGGAACTTTTTCGAATTCTTCAGATCGACTTAACTTCCGAACGGATGGACCGATTTTCAACTTCGATCATACCAATCTGCTTTTTTTTTCATAGAATCCATTTCTCCGATCAAAAAAACCGAAATTGAAAAAAAAAATGCATCAAAGGGGGCCCATTTGTAACTTTTTCGAATTCTTCAGATCGCCTTAACATATGAACGGATGGACCGATTTTCAACTTCGATCATACCAATCTGCTTGTTTTTTTTATAGAATCCATTTCTCCGATCGAAAGAACCGAAATAGAAAAAAAAATGCATCAAAGGGGGCCCCTTGGAACTTTTTCGAATTCTTCAGATCGCCTTAACTTCCGAACGGATGGCCGATTTTCAACTTCGATTATACCAATCTGCTTGTTTTTTTTCATAGAATCCATTTCTCCAATCGAAAAAACCGAAATCGAAAAGCAAAATTGCATCAAAGGGGGTCCCCTCGGAACTTTTTCGAATTCTTCAGATCGCCTTAACTTCCGAACGGATGGACCGATTTTCAACTTCGATCATACCAATCTGCTTGTTTTTTTTATAGAATCCATTTCTCCAATCAAAAAAACCGAAATCGACAAAAAAATGCATCAAAGGGGGCCCCCTTCGAAATTTTTCGAATTCTTCAGATTGCCTTAACTTTCGAACGTATGGACCGATATTCAACTTCGATCATACCAATCAGCTCGTTTTTTTTTCATAGAATCCATTTCTCCAATCGAAAAAACCAGAATCGAAAAAAAAAATGCATCAAAGGGGGCCCCCTTGGAACTTTTTCGAATTCTTCAGATCGCCTTAACATCCGAACGGATGGACCGATTTTCAACTTCGATCATACCAATCTGCTTGTTTTTTTTTTGTAGAATCCATTTCTCTGATCGAAAGAACCGAAATAGAAAAAAAAATGCATCAAAGGGGGCCCCCTTGGAACTTTTTCGAATTCTTCAGATCGCCTTAACTTCCGAACAGATGGACCGATTTTCAACTTCGATCATACCAATCTGCTTGTTTTTTTTCATAGAATCCATTTCTCCAATCGAAAAAACCGAAATCGAAAAGACAAATTGCATCAAAGGGGGTCCCCTCGGAACTTTTTCGAATTCTTCAGATCGCCTTAACTTCCGAACGGATGGACCGATTTTCAACTTCGATCATACCAATCTGCTTGTTTTTTTTACATAGAATCGATTTCTCCAATCAAACAAACCGAAATCGAAAAAATAAACAGCATCAAAGGGAGCCCCCTTGGAACTCTTTCGAATTCTTCAGATCGCCTTAACTTCCGAACGGATGGACCGATTTTCAACTTCGATCATACGAATCTGCTTGTTTTTTTTCATAGAATCCATTTCTTCAATCGAAAAAACCGGAATCGAAAAGCAAAATTGCATCAAAGGGGGTCCCCTCGGAACTTTTTCGAATTCTTCAGATCGCCCTAACTTCCGAACGGATGGACCGATTTTCAACTTCGATCATACCAATCTGCTTGTTTTTTTTTCATAGAATCCATTTCTCCAATCGAAAAAACCGAAATCGACAAAAAAAAATACATCAAAGGAGGCCCCCGTGGAACTTTTTCGAATTCTTCAGATCGACTTAACTTCCGAACGGATGGAACGATTTTCAACTTCGATCATACCAATCTGCTTTTTTTTTTCATAGAATCCATTTCTCCGATCAAAAAAACCGAAATCGAAAAAAAAATGCATCAAAGGGGGCCCCCTTGGAAATTTTTCGAATTCTTCAGATTGCCTTAACTTTCGAACGTATGGACCGATTTTCAACTTCGATCATACCAATCTGCTCGTTTTTTTTTCATAGAATCCATTTCTATAATCGAAAAAACCAAAATCGAAAAAAAAAATGCATCATAGGGGGCCCCCTTGGAACTTTTTCGAATTCTTCAGATCGCCTTAACATCCGAACGGATGGACCAATTTTCAACTTCGATCATACCAATCTGCTTGTTTTTTTATAGAATCCATTTCTCCGATCGAAAGAACCGGAATAGAAAAAAAAATGCATCAAAGGGGGCCCCCTTGGAACTTTTTCGAATTCTTCAGATCGCCTTAACTTCCGAACGGATGGACCGATTTTCAACTTGCTTTTCTTCTTCATAGAATCCATTTCTCCGATCAAAAAAACCGAAATCAAAAAAATAAAAAGCATCAAAGGGAGCCCCCTTGGAACATTTTCGAATTCTTCAGATCGCCTTAACTTTCGAACGGATGGACCGATTTTCAACTTCGATCATACCAATCTGCTTGTTTTTTTTTCATAGAATCCATTTCTCTAATCGAAAAAACCGAAATCGACAAAAAAAATGCATCATAGGAGGCCCCCTTGGAACTTTTTCGAATTCTTCAAATCGACTTAACTTCCGAACGGATGGACCGATTTTCAACTTCGATCATACCAATCTGCTTTTTTTTTTTTCATAGAATCCATTTCTCCGATCAAAAAAACCGGAATCGAAAAAAAAAATGCATCAAAGGGGGCCCCCTTGGAACTTTTTCGAATTCTTCAGATCGAACGGATGGACCGATTTTCAACTTCGATCATACCAATCTGCTTGTTTTTTTTATAGAATCCATTTCTCCAATCAAAAAAACCGAAATCGACAAAAAAATGCATCAAAGGAGGCCCCCTTGGAACTTTTTCGAATTCTTCAGATCGACTTAACTTCCGAACGGATGGACCGATTTTCAACTTCGATCATACCAATCTGCTTTTTTTTTTTCATAGAATCAATTTCTCCGATCAAAAAAACCGAAATCGAAAAAAAAATGCATCAAAGGGGGCCCCCTTCGAAATTTTTCGAATTCTTCAGATTGCCTTAACTTTCGAACGTATGGACCGATATTCAACTTCGATCATACCAATCAGCTCGTTTTTTTTTCATAGAATCCATTTCTCCAATCGAAAAAACCAGAATCGAAAAAAAAATGCGTCAAAGGGGGCCCCCTTGGAACTTTTTCGAATTCTTCAGATCGCCTTAACATCCGAACGGATGGACCGATTTTCAACTTCGATCATACCAATCTGCTTGTTTTTTTTTGTAGAATCCATTTTTCTGATCGAAAGAACCGAAATAGAAAAAAAAATGCATCAAAGGGGGCCCCCTTGGAACTTTTTCGAATTCTTCAGATCGCCTTAACTTCCGAACAGATGGACCGATTTTCAACTTCGATCATACCAATCTGCTTGTTTTTTTTCATAGAATCCATTTCTCCAATCGAAAAAACCGAAATCGAAAAGACAAATTGCATCAAAGGGGGTCCCCTCGGAACTTTTTCGAATTCTTCAGATCGCCTTAACTTCCGAACGGATGGACCGATTTTCAACTTCGATCATACCAATCTGCTTGTTTTTTTTTCATAGAATCCATTTCTCCAATAGAAAAAACCGAAATAAAAAAAATGCATCAAAGGGGGCCCCCTTGGAACTTTGTCGAATTCTTCAGATCGCCTTAACTCCCGAACGGATGGACCGATTTTCAACTTCGATCATACCAATCTGCTTGTTTTTTTTACATAGAATCCATTTCTCCAATCAAACAAACCGAAATCGAAAAAATAAACAGCATCAAAGGGAGCCCCCTTGGAACTCTTTCGAATTCTTCAGATCGCCTTAACTTCCGAACGGATGGACCGATTTTCAACTTCGATCATACGAATCTGCTTGTTTTTTTTCATAAAATCCATTTCTCCAATCGGAAAAACCGAAATGGAAAAAAAAATGCATCAAAGGGGTCCCCCTTGAAACTTTTTCGAATTCTTCAGATCGCCTTAACTTTCGAACGGATGGACCGATTTTCAACTTCGATCATACCAATCTGCTTGTTTTTTTTCATAGAATCCATTTCTCCAATCAAAAAAACCGAAATCGAAAAAAAAATGCATCAAAGGGAGCCCCCTTGGAACTTTTTCGAATTCTTCAGATCGCCTTAACTTCCGAACGGATGGACCGATTTTCAACTTCGATCATACCAATCTGCTTGTTTTTTTTTCATAGAATCCATTTCTCCAATCGAAAAAACCGGAATCGAAAAAAAAATGCATCAAAGGGGGCCCCCTTGGAACTTTTTCGAATTCTTCAGATCGCCTTAACTTCCGAACGGATGGACCGATTTTCAATTTCTCGCATACCAATTCGCTTGTTTTCTTCCATAGAATCCATTTCTCCAATCGAAAAAAATTGCATCGAAGGGGGTCCCCTTGGAACTTTTTCGAATTCTTCAGATCGCCTTAACTTCCGAACGGATGGACCGATTTTCAACTTCGATCATACCAATCTGCTTGTTTTTTTCATAGAATCCATTTTTCCAATCAAATAAACCGAAATCGAAAAAAAAATTGCATCAAAGGGGGGCCCCTTGGAACTTTTTCGAATTCTTCAGATCGCCTTTACTTCCGAACGGATGGACCGATTTTCAACTTCGATCATACCAATCCGCTTGTTTTTTTTCATAGAATTCATTTCTCCAATCGAAAAAACCGAAATCGAAAAAAAAAATGCATCAAAGAGGGCCCTCTTGGAACTTTTTCGAATTCTTCAGATCGCCTTAACTTCCGAACGGATGGACCGATTTTCAACTTCGATCATACCAATCTGCTTTTTTTTTTCATAGAATCCATTTCTCCGATCAAAAAAACCGGAATCGAAAAAAAAAAAAGGAATCAAAGGGGGCCCCCTTGGAAATTTTTCGAATTCTTCAGATCGCCTTAACTTCCGAACGGATGGACCGATTTTCAACTTCGATCATACCAATCTGCTTGTTTTTTTTTCATAGAATCCATTTCTCCAATCGAAAAAACCGGAATCGAAAAAAAAATGCATCAAAGGGGGCCCCCTTGGAACTTTTTCGAATTCTTCAGATCGCCTTAACATCCGAACGGATGGACCGATTTTCAACTTCGATCATACCAATCTGCTTGTTTTTTTATAGAATCCATTTCTCCGATCGAAAGAACCGGAATAGAGAAAAAAATGCATCAAAGGGGGCCCCCTTGGAACTTTTTCGAATTCTTCAGATCGCCTTAACTTCCGAACGGATGGACCGATTTTCAACTTGCTTTTCTTCTTCATAGAATCCATTTCTCCGATCAAAAAAACCGAAATCAAAAAAATAAAAAGCATCAAAGGGAGCCCCCTTGGAACATTTTCGAATTCTTCAGATCGCCTTAACTTTCGAACGGATGGACCGATTTTCAACTTCGATCATACCAATCTGCTTTTTTTTTTTCATAGAATCAATTTCTCCGATCAAAAAAACCGAAATCGAAAAAAAAATGCATCAAAGGGGGCCCCCTTTGAAATTTTTCGAATTCTTCAGATTGCCTTAACTTTCGAACGTATGGACCGATATTCAACTTCGATCATACCAATCAGCTCGTTTTTTTTTCATAGAATCCATTTCTCCAATCGAAAAAACCAGAATCGAAAAAAAAATGCGTCAAAGGGGGCCCCCTTGGAACTTTTTCGAATTCTTCAGATCGCCTTAACATCCGAACGGATGGACCGATTTTCAACTTCGATCATACCAATCTGCTTGTTTTTTTTTGTAGAATCCATTTTTCTGATCGAAAGAACCGAAATAGAAAAAAAAATGCATCAAAGGGGGCCCCCTTTGGAACTTTTTCGAATTCTTCAGATCGCCTTAACTTCCGAACAGATGGACCGATTTTCAACTTCGATCATACCAATCTGCTTGTTTTTTTTCATAGAATCCATTTCTCCAATCGAAAAAACCGAAATCGAAAAGACAAATTGCATCAAAGGGGGTCCCCTCGGAACTTTTTCGAATTCTTCAGATCGCCTTAACTTCCGAACGGATGGACCGATTTTCAACTTCGATCATACCAATCTGCTTGTTTTTTTTTCATAGAATCCATTTCTCCAATAGAAAAAACCGAAATAAAAAAAATGCATCAAAGGGGGCCCCCTTGGAACTTTGTCGAATTCTTCAGATCGCCTTAACTCCCGAACGGATGGACCGATTTTCAACTTCGATCATACCAATCTGCTTGTTTTTTTTACATAGAATCCATTTCTCCAATCAAACAAACCGAAATCGAAAAAATAAACAGCATCAAAGGGAGCCCCCTTGGAACTCTTTCGAATTCTTCAGATCGCCTTAACTTCCGAACGGATGGACCGATTTTCAACTTCGATCATACGAATCTGCTTGTTTTTTTTCATAAAATCCATTTCTCCAATCGGAAAAACCGAAATGGAAAAAAAAATGCATCAAAGGGGTCCCCCTTGAAACTTTTTCGAATTCTTCAGATCGCCTTAACTTTCGAACGGATGGACCGATTTTCAACTTCGATCATACCAATCTGCTTGTTTTTTTTCATAGAATCCATTTCTCCAATCAAAAAAACCGAAATCGAAAAAAAAATGCATCAAAGGGAGCCCCCTTGGAACTTTTTCGAATTCTTCAGATCGCCTTAACTTCCGAACGGATGGACCGATTTTCAACTTCGATCATACCAATCTGCTTGTTTTTTTTTCATAGAATCCATTTCTCCAATCGAAAAAACCGGAATCGAAAAAAAAATGCATCAAAGGGGGCCCCCTTGGAACTTTTTCGAATTCTTCAGATCGCCTTAACTTCCGAACGGATGGACCGATTTTCAATTTCTCGCATACCAATTCGCTTGTTTTCTTCCATAGAATCCATTTCTCCAATCGAAAAAAATTGCATCGAAGGGGGTCCCCTTGGAACTTTTTCGAATTCTTCAGATCGCCTTAACTTCCGAACGGATGGACCGATTTTCAACTTCGATCATACCAATCTGCTTGTTTTTTTCATAGAATCCATTTTTCCAATCAAATAAACCGAAATCGAAAAAAAAATTGCATCAAAGGGGGGCCCCTTGGAACTTTTTCGAATTCTTCAGATCGCCTTTACTTCCGAACGGATGGACCGATTTTCAACTACGATCATACCAATCCGCTTGTTTTTTTTCATAGAATTCATTTCTCCAATCGAAAAAACCGAAATCGAAAAAAAAAATGCATCAAAGAGGGCCCTCTTGGAACTTTTTCGAATTCTTCAGATCGCCTTAACTTCCGAACGGATGGACCGATTTTCAACTTCGATCATACCAATCTGCTTTTTTTTTCATAGAATCCATTTCTCCGATCAAAAAAACCGGAATCGAAAAAAAAAAATGCATCAAAGGGGGCCCCCTTGGAAATTTTTCGAATTCTTCAGATCGCCTTAACTTCCGAACGGATGGACCGATTTTCAACTTCGATCATACCAATCTGCTTGTTTTTTTTTCATAGAATCCATTTCTCCAATCGAAAAAACCGGAATCGAAAAAAAAATGCATCAAAGGGGGCCCCCTTGGAACTTTTTCGAATTCTTCAGATCGCCTTAACATCCGAACGGATGGACCGATTTTCAACTTCGATCATACCAATCTGCTTGTTTTTTTATAGAATCCATTTCTCCGATCGAAAGAACCGGAATAGAGAAAAAAATGCATCAAAGGGGGCCCCCTTGGAACTTTTTCGAATTCTTCAGATCGCCTTAACTTCCGAACGGATGGACCGATTTTCAACTTGCTTTTCTTCTTCATAGAATCCATTTCTCCGATCAAAAAAACCGAAATCAAAAAAATAAAAAGCATCAAAGGGAGCCCCCTTGGAACATTTTCGAATTCTTCAGATCGCCTTAACTTTCGAACGGATGGACCGATTTTCAACTTCGATCATACCAATCTGCTTGTTTTTTTTTCATAGAATCCATTTCTCCAATCGAAAAAACCGAAATCGACAAAAAAAAATGCATCAAAGGAGGCCCCCTTGGAACTTTTTCGAATTCTTCAGATCGACTTAACTTCCGAACGGATGGACCGATTTTCAACTTCGATCATACCAATCTGCTTTTTTTTTTCATAGAATCCATTTCTCCGATCAAAAAAACCGGAATCGAAAAAAAAAATGCATCAAAGGGGGCCCCCTTGGAACTTTTTCGAATTCTTCAGATCGAACGGATGGACCGATTTTCAACTTCGATCATACCAATCTCCTTGTTTTATTTCATAGAATCCATTTCTCCAATCGGAAAAACCGAAATCGAAAAAAAAAATGCATCAAAGGGGGTCCCCTTGGAACTTTTTCGAATTCTTCAGATCGCCTAAACTTCCGAACGGATTGACCGATTTTCAACTTCGATCATACCAATCTGCTTGTTTTTTTTCATAGAATCCATTTCTCTAATAAAAAAAACGATATCGAAAAAATAAAAATCATCAAAGGGAGCCCCCTTGGAACTTTTTCGAATTCCTCAGATCGCCCCAACTTCCGAACGGATGGACCGATTTTCAACTTCGATCATACGAATCTGCTTGTTTTTTTTTTCATAGAATCCATTCTGCAATCGAAAAAACCGAAATCGAAAAAAAAAATGCATGAAAGGGGGCCCCCTTGGAACTTTTTCGAATTATTCAGATCGCCTTAACTTCCGAACGGATAGACCGATTTCCAACTTCGATCATACCAATCTGCTTGTTTTTTTCATAGAATCCATTTCTCCAATCGAAAAAACCGAAATCAAAAATAAATTGCATCAAAGGGGGCCCCCTTGGAACTTTTTCGAATTCTTCAGATCGCCTTAACTTCCGAACGGATGGACCGATTTTCAACTTCGATCATACCAATCCGCTTGTTTTTTTTCATAGTATTCATTTCTCCAATCAAAAAAACCGAAACCGAAAGGAAGAAAAATGCATCAAAGGGAGCCCTCTTGAATCTTTTTCGAATTCTTCAGATCGCCTTAACTTCCGAACGGATGGACCGATTTTCAACTTCGAACATACAAATCTGCTTGTTTTTTTTTCATAGAATCCATTTCTTCAATAGAAAAAACCGAAATAAAAAAAATGCATCAAAGGGGGCCCCCTTGGAACTTTTTCGAATTCTTCAGATCGCCTCAACTTCCGAACGGATGGACCGATTTTCAACTTCGATCATACCAATCTGCTTGTTTTTTTTCATAGAATCCGTTTCTTCAATCGAAAAAACCGAAATCGAAAAAAAATGCATCAAAGGGGGCCCGCTTGGAACTTTTTCGAATTCTTCATATCGCCTTAACTTCCGAACGGATGGACCGATTATCAACTTCGATCATACCAATCTGCTTGTATTTTTTCATAAAATCCATTTCTCCAATCGGAAAAACCGAAATGGAAAAAAAATGCATCAAAGGGGTCCCCCTTGGAACTTTTTCGAATTCTTCAGATCGCCTTAACTTTCGAACGGATGGACCGATTTTCAACTTCGATCATACCAATCTGCTTGTTTTTTTTCATAGAATCCATTTCTTCAATCAAAAAAACCGAAATCGAAAAAAAAATGCATCAAAGGGAGCCCCCTTGGAACTTTTTCGAATTCTTCAGATCGCCTTAACTTCCGAACGGATGGACCGATTTTCAACTTCGATCATACCAATCTGCTTGTTTTTTTTTTCATAGAATCCATTTCTTCAATCGAAAAAAATTGCATCGAAGGGGGTCCCATTGGAACTTTTTCGAATTCTTCAGATCGCCTTAACTTCCGAACGGATGGACCGATTTTCAACTTCGATCATACCAATCTGCTTGTTTTTTTCATAGAATCCATTTTTCCAATCAAATAAACCGAAATCGAAAAAAAAATTGCATCAAAGGGGGGCCCCTTGGAACTTTTTCGAATTCTTCAGATCGCCTTTACTTCCGAACGGATGGACCGATTTTCAACTTCGATCATACCAATCCGCTTGTTTTTTTTCATAGAATTCATTTCTCCAATCGAAAAAACCGAAATCGAAAAAAAAAAGGAATCAAAGAGGGCCCTCTTGGAACTTTTTCGAATTCTTCAGATCGCCTTAACTTCCGAACGGATGGACCGATTTTCAACTTCGAACATACAAATCTGCTTGTTTTTTTTTCATAGAATCCATTTCATCAATAGAAAAAACCGAAAAAAAAATGCATCAAAGGGGGCCCCCTTGAAACTTTTTCGAATTCTTCAGATCGCCTTAACTTCCGAACGGATGGACCGATTTTCAACTTCGATAATACCAATCTGCTTGTTTTTTTTCATAGAATCCATTTCTTCAATCAAAAAAACCGAAATCGAAAAAAAAAATGCATCAAAGGGAGCCCCCTTGGAACTTTTTCGAATTCTTCAGATCGCCTTAACTTCCGAACGGATGGACCGATTTTCAACTTCGATCATACCAATCTGCTTGTTTTTTTTTCATAGAATCCATTTCTCCAATCGAAAAAACTGGAATCGAAAAAAAAATGCATCAAAGGGGGCCCCCTTGGAATTTTTTCGAATTCTTCAGATCGCCTTAACTTCCGAACGGATGGACCGATTTTCAATTTCGCGCATACCAATTCGCTTGTTTTTTCCATAGAATCCATTTCTCCAATCAAAAAAAATTGCATCAAAGGGGGTCCCCTTGGAACTTTTTCGAATTCTTCAGATCGCCTTCCGAACGGATGGACCGATTTTCAACTTCGATCATACCAATCTGCTTGTTTTTTTCATAGAATCCATTTCTCCAATCGAAAAAACCGAAATCGAAAAAAAAATGCATCAAAGGGGGCCCCCTTGGAACTTTTTCGAATTCTTCAGATCGCCTTAACTTCCGAACCGATGGACCGGTTTTCAACTTCGATCATACCAATCTGCTTGTTTTATTTCATAGAATCCATTTCTCCAATCGGAAAAACCGAAATCGAAAAAAAAAATGCATCAAAGGGGGTCCCCTTGGAACTTTTCCGAATTCTTCAGATCGCCTTAACTTCCGAACGGATGGACCGATTTTCAATTTCGATCATACCAATCTGCTTGTTTTTTTTCATAGAATCCATTTCTCCAATCGAAAAAACCGAAATCTAAAAAAAAAAATTGCATCAAAGGGGGCCCTCTTGGAACTTTTTCGAATTCTTCAGATCGCCCTAACTTCCGAATGGATTGACCGATTTTCAACTTCGATCATACCAATCTGCTTGTGTTTTTCATAGAATCCATTTCTCCAATCAAAAAAACCGAAATCGAAAAAAAAAATGCATAAAAGGGGGCCCCCTTGGAACTTTTTCGAAATCTTCAGATCGCCTTAACTTCCGAACGGATGGACCGATTTTCAACTTCGATCATACCAATCTGCTTGTTTCTCCAATCGAAAAAACCGGAATCGAAAAAAAAATGCATCAAAGGGGGCCCCCTTGGAACTTTTTCGAATTCTTCAGATCGCCTTAACTTCCGAACGGATGGACCGATTTTCAATTTCTCGCATACCAATTCGCTTGTTTTTTTCCATAGAATCCATTTCTTCAATCGAAAAAAATTGCATCAAAGGGGGTCCTTTTGGAACTTTTTCGAATTCTTCAGATCACCTTAACTTCCGAACGGATGGACCGATTTTCAACTTCGATCATACCAATCTGCTTGTTTTTTTTCATAGAATCCATTTCTCCAATCGAAAAAACCGAAATCCAAGAAAAAAAAATTGCATCAGAGGGGGCCCCCTTGGAACTTTTTCGAATTCTTCAGATCGCCTTAACTTCCGAATGGATTGACCGATTTTCAACTTCGATCATACCAATCTGCTTGTTTTTTTTATAGAATCCATTTCTTCAATCGAAAAAACCGAAATGAAAAAAAAAATGCATCAAAGGGGACCCCCTTGGAACTTTTGAATTCTTCAGATCGCCTTAACTTCCGAACGGATGGACCGATTTTCAACTTCGATCATACCAATCTGCTTGTTTTTTTTCATAGAATCCATTTCTCCAATCAAAAAAACCGAAATCGAAAAAACAAAGCATCAAAGGGGGCCCCCTTGGAACTTTTTCGAATTCTTCAGATCGCCTTAACTTCCGAACGGATGGACCGATTTTCAACTTCGATCATACCAATCTGCTCGTTTTTTTTTCATAGAATCCTTTTCTTCAATCAAAAAAACCGAAATCGAAAAAAAAATGCATCAAAGGGGGCCCCCTTGGAACTTTTTCAAATTCTTCAGATCGCCTTAACTTCCGAACGGATGGACCGATTTTCAACTTCGATCATACCAATCTGCTTGTATTTTTTCATAGAATCCATTTCTTCAATCGAAAAAACCGAAATAAAAAAAAAAAAGCATCAAAGGGGACCCCCTTGGAACTTTTTCGAATTCTTCAGATCGCCTTAACTTCCGAACGGATGGACCGATTTTCAACTTCGATCATACCAATCTGCTTGTTTTTTTTTTCATAGAATCCATTTCTCCAATCGAAAAAACTGGAATCGAAAAAAAAATGCATCAAAGGGGGCCCCCTTGGAACTTTTTCGAATTTTTCAGATCGCCTTAACTTCCGAACGGATGGACCGATTTTCAATTTCGCGCATACCAATTCGCTTGTTTTTTCCATAGAATCCATTTCTCCAATCGAAAAAAATTGCATCGAAGGGGGTCCCCTTGGAACATTTTCGAATTCTTCAGATCGCCTTAACTTCCGAACGGATGGACCGATTTTCAACTTCGATCATACCAATCTGCTTGTTTTTTTCATAGAATCCATTTTTCCAATCGAAAAAACCGAAATCGAAAAAAAAATGCATCAAAGGGGGCCCCCTTGGAACTTTTTCGAATTCTTCAGATCGCCTTAACTTCCGATCCGATGGACCGGTTTTCAACTTCGATCATACCAATCTGCTTGTTTTATTTCATAGAATCCATTTCTCCAATCAAAAAAACCGAAATCGAAAAAAAAATGCATCAAAGGGGGTCCCCTTGAAACTTTTCCGAATTCTTCAGATCGCCTTAACTTCCGAACGGATGGACCGATTTTCAACTTCGATCATACCAATCTGCTTGTTTTTTTTCATAGAATCCATTTCTCCATTCGAAAAAACCGAAATCTAAAAAAAAAATTCTTCAGATCGCCTTAACTTCCGAACGGATGGACCGATTTTCAACTTCGATCATACCAATCTGCTTGTTTTTTTTCATAGAATCCGTTTCTTCAATCGAAAAAACCGAAATCGAAAAAAAAAATGCATCAAAGGGGGCCCGCTTGGAACTTTTTCGAATTCTTCAGATCGCCTTAACTTCCGAACGGATGGACCGATTATCAACTTCGATCATACCAATCTGCTTGTATTTTTTCATAAAATCCATTTCTCCAATCGGAAAAACCGAAATGGAAAAAAAAATGCATCAAAGGGGTCCCCCTTGGAACTTTTTCGAATTCTTCAGATCGCCTTAACTTTCGAACGGATGGACCGATTTTCAACTTCGATCATACCAATCTGCTTGTTTTTTTTCATAGAATCCATTTCTCCAATCAAAAAAACCGAAATCGAAAAAAAAATGCATCAAAGGGAGCCCCCTTGGAACTTTTTCGAATTCTTCAGATCGCCTTAACTTCCGAACGGATGGACCGATTTTCAACTTCGATCATACCAATCTGCTTGTTTTTTTTTCATAGAATCCATTTCTCCAATCGAAAAAACCGGAATCGAAAAAAAAATGCATCAAAGGGGGCCCCCTTGGAACTTTTTCGAATTCTTCAGATCGCCTTAACTTCCGAACGGATGGACCGATTTTCAATTTCTCGCATACCAATTCGCTTGTTTTCTTCCATAGAATCCATTTCTCCAATCGAAAAAAATTGCATCGAAGGGGGTCCCCTTGGAACTTTTTCGAATTCTTCAGATCGCCTTAACTTCCGAACGGATGGACCGATTTTCAACTTCGATCATACCAATCTGCTTGTTTTTTTCATAGAATCCATTTTTCCAATCAAATAAACCGAAATCGAAAAAAAAATTGCATCAAAGGGGGGCCCCTTGGAACTTTTTCGAATTCTTCAGATCGCCTTTACTTCCGAACGGATGGACCGATTTTCAACTTCGATCATACCAATCCGCTTGTTTTTTTCATAGAATTCATTTCTCCAATCGAAAAAACCGAAATCGAAAAAAAAAATGCATCAAAGAGGGCCCTCTTGGAACTTTTTCGAATTCTTCAGATCGCCTTAACTTCCGAACGGATGGACCGATTTTCAACTTCGAACATACAAATCTGCTTGTTTTTTTTCCATAGAATCCATTTCTCCAATAGAAAAAACCGAAAAAAAAAATGCATCAAAGGGGGCCCCCTTGAAACTTTTTCGAATTCTTCAGATCGCCTTAACTTCCGAACGGATGGACCGATTTTCAACTTCGATCATACCAATCTGCTTGTTTTTTTTCATAGAATCCATTTCTCCAATCAAAAAAACCGAAATCGAAAAAAAAAATGCATCAAAGGGAGCCCCCTTGGAACTTTTTCGAATTCTTCAGATCGCCTTAACTTCCGAACGGATGGACCGATTTTCAACTTCGATCATACCAATCTGCTTGTTTTTTTTTTCATAGAATCCATTTCTCCAATCGAAAAAACTGGAATCGAAAAAAAAATGCATCAAAGGGGGCCCCCTTGGAATTTTTTCGAATTCTTCAGATCGCCTTAACTTCCGAACGGATGGACCGATTTTCAATTTCGCGCATACCAATTCGCTTGTTTTTTCCATAGAATCCATTTCTCCAATCGAAAAAAATTGCATCAAAGGGGGTCCCCTTGGAACTTTTTCGAATTCTTCAGATCGCCTTCCGAACGGATGGACCGATTTTCAACTTCGATCATACCAATCTGCTTGTTTTTTTCATAGAATCCATTTCTCCAATCGAAAAAACCGAAATCGAAAAAAAAAATGCATCAAAGGGGGCCCCTTGGAACTTTTTCGAATTCTTCAGATCGCCTTAACTTCCGAACCGATGGACCGGTTTTCAACTTCGATCATACCAATCTGCTTGTTTTATTTCATAGAATCCATTTCTCCAATCGGAAAAACCGAAATCGAAAAAAAAAAATGCATCAAAGGGGGTCCCCTTGGAACTTTTCCGAATTCTTCAGATCGCCTTAACTTCCGAACGGATGGACCGGATTTTCAATTTCGATCATACCAATCTGCTTGTTTTTTTTCATAGAATCCATTTCTCCAATCGAAAAAACCGAAATCAAAAAAAAAAAATTGCATCAAAGGGGGCCCCCTTGGAACTTTTTCGAATTCTTCAGATCGCCCTAACTTCCGAATGGATTGACCGATTTTCAACTTCGATCATACCAATCTGCTTGTTTTTTTCATAAAATCCATTTCTTCAATCGAAAAAACCGAAATCGAAAAAAAAATGCATAAAAGGGGGCCCCCTTGGAACTTTTTCGAATTCTTCAGATCGCCTTAACTTCCGAACGGATGGACCGATTTTCAACTTCGATCATACCAATCTGCTTGTTTCTCCAATCGAAAAAACCGGAATCGAAAAAAAAATGCATCAAAGGGGGCCCCCTTGGAACTTTTTCGAATTCTTCAGATCGCCTTAACTTCCGAACGGATGGACCGATTTTCAATTTCTCGCATACCAATTCGCTTGTTTTTTTCCATAGAATCCATTTCTCCAATCGAAAAAAATTGCATCAAAGGGGGTCCTTTTGGAACTTTTTCGAATTCTTCAGATCACCTTAACTTCCGAACGGATGGACCGATTTTCAACTTCGATCATACCAATCTGCTTGTTTTTTTTCATAGAATCCATTTCTCCAATCGAAAAAACCGAAATCCAAGAAAAAAAAATTGCATCAGAGGGGGCCCCCTTGGAACTTTTTCGAATTCTTCAGATCGCCTTAACTTCCGAATGGATTGACCGATTTTCAACTTCGATCATACCAATCTGCTTGTTTTTTTTATAGAATCCATTTCTTCAATCGAAAAAACCGAAATAAAAAAAAAATGCATCAAAGGGGACCCCCTTGGAACTTTTTTGAATTCTTCAGATCGCCTTAACTTCCGAACGGATGGACCGATTTTCAACTTCGATCATACCAATCTGCTTGTTTTTTTTCATAGAATCCATTTCTCCAATCAAAAAAACCGAAATCGAAAAAACAAAGCATCAAAGGGGGCCCCCTTGGAACTTTTTCGAATTCTTCAGATCGCCTTAACTTCCGAACGGATGGACCGATTTTCAACTTCGATCATACCAATCTGCTCGTTTTTTTTTCATAGAATCCTTTTCTCCAATCAAAAAAACCGAAATCGAAAAAAAAATGCATCAAAGGGGGCCCCCTTGGAACTTTTTCGAATTCTTCAGATCGCCTTAACTTCCGAACGGATGGACCGATTTTCAACTTCGATCATACCAATCTGCTTGTATTTTTTCATAGAATCCATTTTTCCAATCGAAAAAACCGAAATCGAAAAAAAAATGCATCAAAGGGGGCCCCCTTGGAACTTTTTCGAATTCTTCAGATCGCCTTAACTTCCGAACCGATGGACCGGTTTTCAACTTCGATCATACCAATCTGCTTGTTTTATTTCATAGAATCCATTTCTCCAATCGGAAAAACCGAAATCGAAAAAAAAAATGCATCAAAGGGGGTCCCCTTGGAACTTTTCCGAATTCTTCAGATCGCCTTAACTTCCGAACGGATGGACCGATTTTCAACTTCGATCATACCAATCTGCTTGTTTTTTTTCATAGAATCCATTTCTCCATTCGAAAAAACCGAAATCTAAAAAAAAAATTGCATTAAAGGGGGCCCCCTTGGAACTTTTTCGAATTCTTCAGATCGCCCTAACTTCCGAATGGATTGACCGATTTTCAACTTCGATCATACCAATCTGCTTGTTTTTTTCATAGAATCCATTTCTCCAATCGAAAAAACCGAAATCAAAAAAAAATGCATCAAAGGGGGCCCCCTTGGAACTTTTTCGAATTCTTCAGATCGCCATAACTTCCGAACGGATGGACGGATTTTCAACTTCGATCATACCAATCTGCTTGTTTCTCCAATCGAAAAAACCGGAATCGAAAAAAAAATGCATCAAAGGGGGCCCCCTTGGAACTTTTTCGAATTCTTCAGATCGCCTTAACTTCCGAACGGATGGACCGATTTTCAATTTCTCGCATACCAATTCGCTTGTTTTTTTCCATAGAATCCATTTCTCCAATCGAAAAAAATTGCCTCAAAGGGGGTCCCCTTGGAACTTTTTCGAATTCTTCAGATCGCCTTAACTTCCGAACGGATGGACCGATTTTCAACTTCGATCATACCAATCTGCTTGTTTTTTTTCATAGAATCCTTTTCTCCAATCGAAAAAACCGAAATGAAAAAAAAAATGCATCAAAGGGGACCCCCTTGGAACTTTTTCGAATTCTTCAGATCGCCTTAACTTCCGAACGGATGGACCGATTTTCAACTTCGATCATACCAATCTGCTTGTTTTTTTTTCATAGAATCCATTTCTCCAATCAAAAAAACCGAAATCGAAAAAAAAATGCATCAAAGGGGGCCCCCTTGGAACTTTTTCGAATTCTTCAGATCGCCTTAACTTCCGAACGGATGGACCGATTTTCAACTTCGATCATACCAATCTGCTTGTTTTTTTTTCATAGAATCCATTTCTCCAATCGAAAAAACTGGAATCGAAAAAAAAATGCATCAAAGGGGGCCCCCTTGGAACTTTTTCGAATTTTTCAGATCGCCTTAACTTCCGAACGGATGGACCGATTTTCAATTTCGCGCATACCAATTCGCTTGTTTTTTCCATAGAATCCATTTCTCCAATCGAAAAAAATTGCATCGAAGGGGGTCCCCTTGGAACTTTTTCGAATTCTTCAGATCGCCTTAACTTCCGAACGGATGGACCGATTTTCAACTTCGATCATACCAATCTGCTTGTTTCTCCAATCGAAAAAACCGGAATCGAAAAAAAAATGCATCAAAGGGGGCCCCCTTGGAACTTTTTCGAATTCTTCAGATCGCCTTAACTTCCGAACGGATGGACCGATTTTCAATTTCTCGCATACCAATTCGCTTGTTTTTTTCCATAGAATCCATTTCTCCAATCGAAAAAAATTGCATCAAAGGGGGTCCTTTTGGAACTTTTTCGAATTCTTCAGATCACCTTAACTTCCGAACGGATTGACCGATTTTCAACTTCGATCATACCAATCTGCTTGTTTTTTTTCATAGAATCCATATCTCCAATCGAAAAAACCGAAATCCAAGAAAAAATAATTGCATCAGAGGGGGCCCCCTTGGAACTTTTTCGAATTCTTCAGATCGCCTTAACTTCCGAATGGATTGACCGATTTTCAACTTCGATCATACCAATCTGCTTGTTTTTTTTTATAGAATCCATTTCTTCAATCGAAAAAACCGAAATGAAAAAAAAAATGCATCAAAGGGGACCCCCTTGGAACTTTTTCGAATTCTTCAGATCGCCTTAACTTCCGAACGGATGGACCGATTTTCAACTTCGATCATACCAATCTGCTTGTTTTTTTCATAGAATCCATTTCTCCAATCAAAAAAACCGAAATCGAAAAAACAAAGCATCAAAGGGGGCCCCCTTGGAACTTTTTCGAATTCTTCAGATCGCCTTAACTTCCGAACGGATGGACCGATTTTCAACTTCGATCATACCAATCTGCTCGTTTTTTTTTCATAGAATCCTTTTCTCCAATCAAAAAAACCGAAATCGAAAAAAAAAATGCATCAAAGGGGGCCCCCTTGGAACTTTTTCGAATTCTTCAGATCGCCTTAACTTCCGAACGGATGGACCGATTTTCAACTTCGATCATACCAATCTGCTTGTATTTTTTCATAGAATCCATTTCTTCAATCGAAAAAACCGAAATGAAAAAAAAAAAGCATCAAAGGGGACCCCCTTGGAACTTTTTCGAATTCTTCAGATCGCCTTAACTTCCGAACGGATGGACCGATTTTCAACTTCGATCATACCAATCTGCTTGTTTTTTTTTCATAGAATCCATTTCTCCAATCGAAAAAACTGGAATCGAAAAAAAAATGCATCAAAGGGGGCCCCCTTGGAACTTTTTCGAATTTTTCAGACCGCCTTAACTTCCGAACGGATGGACCGATTTTCAATTTCGCGCATACCAATTCGCTTGTTTTTTCCATAGAATCCATTTCTCCAATCGAAAAAAATTGCATCGAAGGGGGTCCCCTTGGAACATTTTCGAATTCTTCAGATCGCCTTAACTTCCGAACGGATGGACCGATTTTCAACTTCGATCATACCAATCTGCTTGTTTTTTTCATAGAATCCATTTTTCCAATCGAAAAAACCGAAATCGAAAAAAAAATGCATCAAAGGGGGCCCCCTTGGAACTTTTTCGAATTCTTCAGATCGCCTTAACTTCCGAACCGATGGACCGGTTTTCAACTTCGATCATACCAATCTGCTTGTTTTATTTCATAGAATCCATTTCTCCAATCAGAAAAACCGAATGGGAAAAAAAATGCATCAAAAGGGGTCCCCTTGGAACTTTTCCGAATTCTTCAGATCGCCTTAACTTCCGAACGGATGGACCGATTTTCAACTTCGATCATACCAATCTGCTTGTTTTTTTTCATAGAATCCATTTCTCCAATCGAAAAAACCGAAATCTAAAAAAAAAATTGCATCAAAGGGGGCCCCCTTGGAACTTTTTCGAAATCTTCAGATCGCCCTAACTTCCGAATGGATTGACCGATTTTCAACTTCGATCATACCAATCTGCTTGTTTTTTTTATAGAATCCATTTCTCCAATCGAAAAAACCGAAATCGAAAAAAAAAATGCATCAAAGGGGGCCCCCTTGGAACTTTTTCGAATTCTTCAGATCGCCATAACTTCCGAACGGATGGACGGATTTTCAACTTCGATCATACCAATCTGCTTGTTTCTCCAATCGAAAAAACCGGAATCGAAAAAAAAATGCATCAAAGGGGGCCCCCTTGGAACTTTTTCGAATTCTTCAGATCGCCTTAACTTCCGAACGGATGGACCGATATTCAATTTCTCGCATACCAATTCGCTTGTTTTTTTCCATAGAATCCATTTCTCCAATCGAAAAAAATTGCCTCAAAGGGGGTCCCCTTGGAACTTTTTCGAATTCTTCAGATCGCCTTAACTTCCGAACGGATGGACCGATTTTCAACTTCGATCATACCAATCTGCTTGTTTTTTTCATAGAATCCATTTCTCCAATCAAATAAACCGAAATCGAAAGAAGAAATTCCATCAAAGGGGGGCCCCTTGGAACTTTTTCGAATTCTTCAGATCGCCTTAACTTCCGAACGGATGGACCGATTTTCAACATCGATCATACCAATCCGCTTGTTTTTTTACATAGAATTCATTTCTCCAATCGAAAAAACCGAAATCGAAAAAAAAAATGCATCAAAGGGGGCCCTCTTGGAACTTGTTCGAATTCTTCAGATCGCCTTAACTTCCGAACGGATGGACCGATTTTCAACTTCGAACACACAAATCTGCTTGTTTTTTTTTTTCATAGAATCCATTTCTCCAATAGAAAAAACCGAAAAAAAAATGCATCAAAGAGGGCTCCCTTGAAACTCTTTCGAATTCTTCAGATCGCCTTAACTTCCGAACGGATGGACCGATTTTCAACTTCGATCATATCAATCTGCTTGTTTTTTTTTCATAGAATCCATTTCTCCAATCGAAAAAACCGAAATCGAAAAAAAAATGCATCAAAGGTGGCCCCCTTGAAACTTTTTCGAATTCTTCAGATCGCCTTAACTTCCGAACGGATGGACCGATTTTCAACTTCGATCATACCAATCTGCTTGTATTTTTTCATAGAATCCATTTCTTCAATCGGAAAAACCGAAATGAAAAAAAAATGCATCAAAGGGGACCCCCTTGGAACTTTTTCGAATTCTTCAGATCGCCTTAACTTCCGAACGGATGGACCGATTTTCAACTTCGATCATACCAATCTGCTTGTTTTTTCTCTTAGAATCCATTTCTCCAATCAAAAAAACCGAGATCGAAAAAAAAAAATGCATCAAAGGGGGCCCCCTTGGAACTTTTTCGAATTCTTCAGATCGCCTTAACTTCCGAACGGATGGACCGATTTTCAATTTCGCGCATACCAATTCGCTTGTTTTTTCCATAGAATCCATTTCTCCAATCGAAAAAAATTGCATCAAAGGGGGTCCCCTTGGAACTTTTTCGAATTCTTCAGATCGCCTTAACTTCCGAACGGATGGACCGATTTTCAACTTCGATCATACCAATCTGCTTGTTTTTTTCATAGAATCCATTTCTCCAATCGGAAAAACCGAAATCGAAAAAAAAAATGCATCAAAGGGGGTCCCCTTGGAACTTTTTCGAATTCTTCAGATCGCCTTAACTTCCGAACGGATGGACCGATTTTCAACTTCGATCATACCAATCTGCTTGTTTTTTTCATAGAATCCATTTCTCCAATCAAATAAACCGAAATCGAAAGAAGAAATTCCATCAAAGGGGGGCCCCTTGGAACTTTTTCGAATTCTTCAGATCGCCTTAACTTCCGAACGGATGGACCGATTTTCAACATCGATCATACCAATCCGCTTGTTTTTTTACATAGAATTCATTTCTCCAATCGAAAAAACCGAAATCGAAAAAAAAAATGCATCAAAGGGGGCCCTCTTGGAACTTGTTCGAATTCTTCAGATCGCCTTAACTTCCGAACGGATGGACCGATTTTCAACTTCGAACACACAAATCTGCTTGTTTTTTTTTTCATAGAATCCATTTCTCCAATAGAAAAAACCGAAAAAAAAATGCATCAAAGAGGGCTCCCTTGAAACTCTTTCGAATTCTTCAGATCGCCTTAACTTCCGAACGGATGGACCGATTTTCAACTTCGATCATATCAATCTGCTTGTTTTTTTTTCATAGAATCCATTTCTCCAATCGAAAAAACCGAAATCGAAAAAAAAATGCATCAAAGGTGGCCCCCTTGAAACTTTTTCGAATTCTTCAGATCGCCTTAACTTCCGAACGGATGGACCGATTTTCAACTTCGATCATACCAATCTGCTTGTATTTTTTCATAGAATCCATTTCTTCAATCGGAAAAACCGAAATGAAAAAAAAATGCATCAAAGGGGACCCCCTTGGAACTTTTTCGAATTCTTCAGATCGCCTTAACTTCCGAACGGATGGACCGATTTTCAACTTCGATCATACCAATCTGCTTGTTTTTTCTCTTAGAATCCATTTCTCCAATCAAAAAAACCGAGATCGAAAAAAAAAAATGCATCAAAGGGGGCCCCCTTGGAACTTTTTCGAATTCTTCAGATCGCCTTAACTTCCGAACGGATGGACCGATTTTCAATTTCGCGCATACCAATTCGCTTGTTTTTTCCATAGAATCCATTTCTCCAATCGAAAAAAATTGCATCAAAGGGGGTCCCCTTGGAACTTTTTCGAATTCTTCAGATCGCCTTAACTTCCGAACGGATGGACCGATTTTCAACTTCGATCATACCAATCTGCTTGTTTTTTTCATAGAATCCATTTCTCCAATCGGAAAAACCGAAATCGAAAAAAAAATGCATCAAAGGGGGTCCCCTTGGAACTTTTCCGAATTCTTCAGATCGCCTTAACTTCCGAACGGATGGACCGATTTTCAACTTCGATCATACCAATCTGCTTGTTTTTTTTCATAGAATCCATTTCTCCAATCGAAAAAACCGAAATCTAAAAAAAAAAATTGCATCAAAGGGGGCCTCCTTGGAACTTTTTCGAATTCTTCAGATCGCCCTAACTTCCGAATGGATTGACCGATTTTCAACTTCGATCATACCAATCTGCTTGTTTTTTTCATAGAATCCATTTCTCCAATCGAAAAAACCGAAATCGAAAAAAAACGCATAAAAGGGGGCCCCCTTGGAACTTTTTCGAATTCTTCAGATCGCCTTAACTTCCGAACGGATGGACCGATTTTCAACTTCGATCATACCAATCTGCTTGTTTCTCCAATCGAAAAAACCGGAATCGAAAAAAAAATGCATCAAAGGGGGCCCCCTTGGAACTTTTTCGAATTCTTCAGATCGCCTTAACTTCCGAACGGATGGACCGATTTTCAATTTCTCGCATACCAATTCGCTTGTTTTTTTCCATAGAATCCATTTCTCCAATCGAAAAAAATTGCATCAAAGGGGGTCCTTTTGGAACTTTTTCGAATTCTTCAGATCACCTTAACTTCCGAACGGATGGACCGATTTTCAACTTCGATCATACCAATCTGCTTGTTTTTTTTTCATAGAATCCATTTCTCCAATCGAAAAAACCGAAATCTAAGAAAAAAAAATTGCATCAAAGGGGGCCCCCTTGAAACTTTTTCGAATTCTTCAGATCGCCTTAACTTCCGAATGGATTGACCGATTTTCAACTTCGATCATACCAATCTGCTTGTTTTTTTTATAGAATCCATTTCTCCAATAGCAAAAACCGAAAAAAAAATGCATCAAAGAGGGCCCCCTTGAAACTCTTTCGAATTCTTCAGATCGCCTTAACTTCCGAACGGATGGACCGATTTTCAACTTCGATCACACCAATCTGCTTGTTTTTTTTTTATAGAATCCATTTCTCCAATCGAAAAAACCGAAATCGAAAAAAAAATGCATCAAAGGTGGCCCCCTTGGAACTTTTTCGAATTCTTCAGATCGCCTTAACTTCCGAACGGATGGACCGATTTTCAACTTCGATCATACCAATCTGCTTGAATTTTTTCATAGAATCCATTTCTTCAATCGGAAAAATCGAAATGAAAAAAAAAATGCATCAAAGGGGACCCCCTTGGAACTTTTTCGAATTCTTCAGATCGCCTTAACTTCCGAACGGATGGACCGATTTTCAACTTCGATCATACCAATCTGCTTGTTTTTTCTCATAGAATCCATTTCTCCAATCAAAAAAACCGAAATCGAAAAAAAAAAATGCATCAAAGGAGGCCCCCTTGGAACTTTTTCGAATTCTTCAGATCGCCTTAACTTCCGAACGGATGGACCGATTTTCAACTTCGATCATACCAATCTGCTTGTTTTTTTTTCATAGAATCCATTTCTCCAATCGAAAAAACTGGAATCGAAAAAAAAATGCATCAAAGGGGGCCCCCTTGGAACTTTTTCGAATTCTTCAGATCGCCTTAACTTCCGAACGGATGGACCGATTTTCAATTTCGCGCATACCAATTCGCTTGTTTTTTCCATAGAATCCATTTCTCCCATCGAAAAAAATTGCATCAAAGGGGGTCCCCTTGGAACTTTTTCGAATTCTTCAGATCGCCTTAACTTCCGAACGGATGGACCGATTTTCAACTTCGATCATACCAATCTGCTTGTTTTTTTCATATAATCCATTTCTCCAATCGGAAAAACCGAAATCGAAAAAAAAATGCATCAAAGGGGGTCCCCTTGGAACTTTTCCGAATTCTTCAGATCGCCTTAACTTCCGAACGGATGGACCGATTTTCAACTTCGATCATACCAATCTGCTTGTTTTTTTTCATAGAATCCATTTCTCCAATCGAAAAAACCGAAATCTAAAAAAAAAAAATTGCATCAAAGGGGGCCCCCTTGGAACTTTTTCGAATTCTTCAGATCGCCCTAACTTCCGAATGGATTGACCGATTTTCAACTTCGATCATACCAATCTGCTTGTTTTTTTCATAGAATCCATTTCTCCAATCGAAAAAACCGAAATCGAAAAAAAAATGCATAAAAGGGGGCCCCCTTGGAACTTTTTCGAATTCTTCAGATCGCCTTAACTTCCGAACGGATGGACCGATTTTCAACTTCGATCATACCAATCTGCTTGTTTCTCCAATCGAAAAAACCGGAATCGAAAAAAAAATGCATCAAAGGGGGCCCCCTTGGAACTTTTTCGAATTCTTCAGATCGCCTTAATTTCCGAACGGATGGACCGATTTTCAATTTCTCGCATACCAATTCGCTTGTTTTTTTTTCCATAGAATCCATTTCTCCAATCGAAAAAAATTGCATCAAAGGGGGTCCTTTTGGAACTTTTTCGAATTCTTCAGATCACCTTAACTTCCGAACGGATGGACCGATTTTCAACTTCGATCATACCAATCTGCTTGTTTTTTTTTCATAGAATCCATTTCTCCAATCGAAAAAACCGAAATCTAAGAAAAAAAAATTGCATCAAAGGGGGCCCCCTTGAAACTTTTTCGAATTCTTCAGATCGCCTTAACTTCCGAATGGATTGACCGATTTTCAACTTCGATCATACCAATCTGCTTGTTTTTTTTTATAGAATCCATTTCTCCAATAGAAAAAACCGAAAAAAAAAATGCATCAAAGAGGGCCCCCTTGAAACTCTTTCGAATTCTTCAGATCGCCTTAACTTCCGAACGGATGGACCGATTTTCAACTTCGATCATACCAATCTGCTTGTTTTTTTTTCATAGAATCCATTTCTCCAATCGAAAAAACCGAAATCGAAAAAAAAAATGCATCAAAGGTGGCCCCCTTGGAACTTTTTCGAATTCTTCAGATCGCCTTAACTTCCGAACGGATGGACCGATTTTCAACTTCGATCATACCAATCTGCTTGTATTTTTTCATAGAATCCATTTCTTCAATCGGAAAAACCGAAATGAAAAAAAAAATGCATCAAAGGGGACCCCCTTGGAACTTTTTCGAATTCTTCAGATCGCCTTAACTTCCGAACGGATGGACCGATTTTCAACTTCGATCATACCAATCTGCTTGTTTTTTCTCATAGAATCCATTTCTCCAATCAAAAAAACCGAAATCGAAAAAAAAAATGCATCAAAGGGGGCCCCCTTGGAACTTTTTCGAATTCTTCAGATCGCCTTAACTTCCGAACGGATGGACCGATTTTCAACTTCGATCATACCAATCTGCTTGTTTTTTTTTCATAGAATCCATTTCTCCAATCGAAAAAACTGGAATCGAAAAAAAATGCATCAAAGGGGGCCCCATTGGAACTTTTTCGAATTCTTCAGATCGCCTTAACTTCCGAACGGATGGACCGATTTTCAATTTCGTGCATACCAATTCGCTTGTTTTTTCCATAGAATCCATTTCTCCAATCGAAAAAAATTGCATCAAAGGGGGTCCCCTTGGAACTTTTTCGAATTCTTCAGATCGCCTTAACTTCCGAACGGATGGACCGATTTTCAAATTCGATCATACCAATCTGCTTGTTTTTTTCATAGAATCCATTTGTCCAATCGGAAAAACCGAAATCGAAAAAAAAATGCATCAAAGGGGGTCCCCTTGGAACTTCTCCGAATTCTTCAGATCGCCTTAACTTCCGAACGGATGGACCGATTTTCAACTTCGATCATACCAATCTGCTTGTTTTTTTTCATAGAATCCATTTCTCCAATCGAAAAAACCGAAATCTAAAAAAAAAAATTGCATCAAAGGGGGCCCCCTTGGAACTTTTTCGAATTCTTCAGATCGCCCTAACTTCCGAATGGATTGACCGATTTTCAACTTCGATCATACCAATCTGCTTGTTTTTTTTATAGAATCCATTTCTCCAATCGAAAAAACCGAAATCGAAAAAAAATGCATAAAAGGGGGCCCCCTTGGAACTTTTTCGAATTCTTCAGATCGCCTAAACTTCCGAACGGATGGACCGATTTTCAACTTCGATCATACCAATCTGCTTGTTTCTCCAATCGAAAAAACCGGAATCGAAAAAAAAATGCATCAAAGGGGGCCCCCTTGGAACTTTTTCGAATTCTTCAGATCGCCTTAACTTCCGAACGGATGGACCGATTTTCAATTTCTCGCATACCAATTCGCTTGTTTTTTTCCATAGAATCCATTTCTCCAATCGAAAAAAATTGCATCAAAGGGGGTCCTTTTGGAACTTTTTCGAATTCTTCAGATCACCTTAACTTCCGAACGGATGGACCGATTTTCAACTTCGATCATACCAATCTGCTTGTTTTTTTTCATAGAATCCATTTCTCCAATCGAAAAAACCGAAATCTAAGAAAAAAAAATTGCATCAAAGGGGGCCCCCTTGAAACTTTTTCGAATTCTTCAGATCGCCTTAACTTCCGAATGGATTGACCGATTTTCAACTTCGATCATACCAATCTGCTTGTTTTTTTTTATAGAATCCATTTCTTCAATCGAAAAAACCGAAATCGAAAAAAAAAAATGCATTAAAGGGAGCCCCCTTGAAACTTTTTCGAATTTTTCAGATCGCCTTAACTTCCGAACGGATGGACCGATTTTCAATTTCGCGCATACCAATTCGCTTGTTTTTTCCATAGAATCCATTTCTCCAATCGAAAAAAATTGCATCAAAGGGGGTCCCCTTGGAACTTTTTCGAATTCTTCAGATCGCCTTAACTTCCGAACGGATGGACCGATTTTCAAATTCGATCATACCAATCTGCTTGTTTTTTTCATAGAATCCATTTCTCCAATCGGAAAAACCGAAATCGAAAAAAAAAATGCATCAAAGGGGGTCCCCTTGGAACTTTTCCGAATTCTTCAGATCGCCTTAACTTCCGAACGGATGGACCGATTTTCAACTTCGATCATACCAATCTGCTTGTTTTTTTTCATAGAATCCATTTCTCCAATCGAAAAAACAGAAATCTAAAAAAAAAAATTGCATCAAAGGGGGCCCCCTTGGAACTTTTTCGAATTCTTCAGATCGCCCTAACTTCCGAATGGATTGACCGATTTTCAACTTCGATCATACCAATCTGCTTGTTTTTTTCATAGAATCCATTTCTCCAATCGAAAAAACCGAAATCGAAAAAAAATGCATAAAAGGGGGCCCCCTTGGAACTTTTTCGAATTCTTCAGATCGCCTTAACTTCCGAACGGATGGACCGATTTTCAACTTCGATCATACCAATCTGCTTGTTTCTCCAATCGAAAAAACCGGAATCGAAAAAAAAATGCACCAAAGGGGGAACTTTTTCGAATTCTTCAGATCGCCTTAACTTCCGAACGGATGGACCGATTTTCAATTTCTCGCATACCAATTCGCTTGTTTTTTTCCATAGAATCCATTTCTCCAATCGAAAAAAATTGCATCAAAGGGGGTCCTTTTGGAACTTTTTCGAATTCTTCAGATCACCTTAACTTCCGAACGGATGGACCGATTTTCAACTTCGATCATACCAATCTGCTTGTTTTTTTTTCATAGAATCCATTTCTCCAATCGAAAAAACCGAAATCTAAGAAAAAAAAATTGCATCAAAGGGGGCCCCCTTGAAACTTTTTCGAATTCTTCAGATCGCCTTAACTTCCGAATGGATTGACCGATTTTCAACTTCGATCATACCAATCTGCTTGTTTTTTTTTATAGAATCCATTTCTTCAATCGAAAAAACCGAAATCGAAAAAAAAATGCATTAAAGGGAGCCCCCTTGAAACTTTTTCGAATTTTTCAGATCGCCTTAACTTCCGAACGGATAGACCGATTTCCAACTTCGATCATACCAATCTGCTTGTTTTTTTTCATAGAATCCATTTCTCCAATCAAAAAAACCTAAATCGAAAAAAAAATTGCATCAAAGGGGGTCCCCTTGGAACTTTTTCGAATTCTTCAGATCGCCTTAACTTCCGAACGGATGGACCGATTTTCAACTTCGATCATACCAATTCGCTTGTATTTTTTTCATAGAATTCATTTCTTCAATCAAAAAAACCGAAATCGAAAAAAAAATGCATCAAAGGGGGCCCTCTTGGAACTTTTTCGAATTCTTCAGATCGCCTTAACTTCCGAACGGATGGACCGATTTTCAACTTCGAACATACAAATCTGCTTGTTTTTTTTCATAGAATCCATTTCTCCAATAGAAAAAACCGAAATAAAAAAAAATGCATCGAAGGGGGCCCCCTTGGAACTTTTTCGAATTCTTCAGATCGCCTTAACTTCCGAACGGATGGACCGATTTTCAACTTCGATCATACCAATCTGCTTGTTTTTTTTTCATAGAATCCATTTCTCCAATCGAAAAAACCGAAATCGAAAAAAAAATGCATCAAAGGGGGCCCCCTTGGAACTTTTTCGAATTCTTCAGATCGCCTTAACTTCCGAACGGATGGACCGATTTTCAACTTCGATCATACCAATCTGCTTGTTTTTATTCATAGAATCCATTTCTCCAATCAAAAAAACCGAAATCGAAAAAAAAAAAACATCAAAGGGGGCCCCCTTGGAACTTTTTCGAATTCTTCAGATCGCCTTAACTTCCGAACGGATGGACCGATTTTCAACTTCGAACATACAAATCTGCTTGTTTTTTTTTTTCATAGAATCCATTTCTCCAATAGAAAAAACCGAAATAAAAAAAATGCATCAAAGGGGGCCCCCTTGGAACTTTTTCGAATTCTTCAGATCGCCTTAACTTCCGAACGGATGGACCGATTTTCAACTTCGATCATACCAATCTGTTTGTTTTTTTCCATAGAATCCATTTCTCCAATCGAAGAAACCGAAATCGAAAAAAAAAATGCATCAAAGGGGGCTCCCTTGGAACTTTTTCGAATTCTTCAGATCGCCTTAACTTCCGAACGGATGGACCGATTTTCAACTTCGATCATACCAATCTGCTTGTTTTTTTTCATAGAATCCATTTCTCCAATCAAAAAAACCGAAATCGAAAAAAATTGCATCAAAGGGGGTCCCCTTGGAACTTTTTCGAATTCTTCAGATCGCCTTAACTTCCGAACGGATGGACCGATTTTCAATTTCGCGCATACCAATTCGCTTGTTTTTTCCATAGAATCCATTTCTCCAATCAAAAAAAATTGCATCAAAGGGGGTCCCCTTGGAACGTTTTCGAATTCTTCAGATCGCCTTAACTTCCGAACGGATGGACCGATTTTCAATTTCTCGCATACCAATTCGCTTGTTTTTTTCCATAGAATCCATTTCTCCAATCGAAAAAAATTGCCTCAAAGGGGGTCCCCTTGGAACTTTTTCGAATTCTTCAGATCGCCTTAACTTCCGAACGGATGGACCGATTTTCAACTTCGATCATACCAATCCGCTTGTTTTTTTTTCATAGAATTCATTTCTCCAATCGAAAAAACCGAAATCGAAAAAAAAAAAAATGCATCAAAGGGGGCTCCCCTTGGAACTTTTTCGAATTCTTCAGATCGCCTTAACTTCCGAACGGATGGACCGATTTTCAACTTCGATCATACCAATCTGTTTGTTTTTTTCCATAGAATCCATTTCTCCAATCGAAGAAACCGAAATCGAAAAAAAAAATGCATCAAAGGGGGCCCCCTTGGAACTTTTTCGAATTCTTCAGATCGCCTTAATTTCCGAACGGATGGACCGATTTTCAACTTCGATCATACCAATCTGCTTGTTTTTTTTTCATAGAATTCATTTCTCCAATCATAAAAACCGAAATCGAAAAAAATTGCATCAAAGGGGGTCCCCTTGGAATTTTTTCGAATTCTTCAGATCGCCTTAACTTCCGAACGGATGGACCGATTTTCAACTTCGATCATACCAATCTGCTTGTTTTTTTCATAGAATTCATTTCTTCAATCGAAAAAACTGGAATCGAAAAAAAAATGCATCAAAGGGGGCCCCCATATAACTTTTCCGAATTCTTCAGATCGCCCTAACTTCCGAACGGATGGACCGATTTTCAACTTCGATCATACCAATCTGCTTGTTTTTTTTTCATAGAATCCATTTCTCCAATCGAAAAAACCGAAATCTAAAACAACAAAATTGCATCAAAGGAAGCCCCCTTGGAACTTTTTCGAATTCTTCAGATCGCCTTAACTTCCGAATGGATTGACCGATTTTCAACTTCGATCATACCAATCTGCTTGTTTTTTTCATAGAATCCATTTCTCCAATCGAAAAAACTGAAATCGAAAAAAAAAATGCATCAAAGGGGGCCCCCTTGGAACTTTTTCGAATTTTTCAGATCGCCTTAACTTCCGAACGGATAGACCGATTTCCAACTTCGATCGCTTTTTTTCATAGAATCCATTTCTCCAATCGAAAAAACCGAAATCGAAAAAAAAATTGCATCAAAGGGGGCCCCCTTGGAACTTTTTCGAATTCTTCAGATCGCCTTAACTTCCGAACGGATGGACCGATTTTCAACTTCGATCATACCAATCCGCTTGTTTTGTTTTCATAGAATTCATTTCTCCAATCGAAAAAACCGAAATCGAGAAAAAAAATGCATCAAAGGGGGCCCTCTTGGAACTTTTTCGAATTCTTCAGATCGCCTTATCTTCCGAACGGATGGACCGATTTTCAACTTCGATCATACCAATCCGCTTGTTTTTTTTTTATAGAATTCATTTCTCCAATCGAAAAAACCGAAATCGAAAAAAAAATGCATCAAAGGGGGCCCCCTTGGAACTTTTTCGAATTCTTCAGATCGCCTTAACTTCCGAACGGATGGACCGATTTTCAACTTCGATCATACCAATCTGTTTGTTTTTTTTCCATAGAATCCATTTCTCCAATCGAAGAAACCGAAATCGAAAGAAAATGCATCAAAGGGGGCCCCCTTGGAACTTTTTCGAATTCTTCAGATCGCCTTAACTTCCGAACGGATGGACCGATTTTCAACTTCGATCACACCAATCTGTGTGTTTTTTTCATAGAATCCATTTCTTCAATCTAAAAAACCGAAATCGAAAAGAAAATGCACCAAAGGGGGCCCTCTTGGAACTTTTTCGAATTCTTCAGATCGCCTTAACTTCCGAACGGATGGACCGATTTTCAACTTCGATCATACCAATCTGCTTGTTTTTTTTTTCATAGAATCCATTTCTTCAATCGGAAGAACCGAAATCGAAAAAAAAATGCATCAAAGGGGGCCCCCTTGGAACTTTTTCGAATTCTTCAGATCGCCTTAACTTCCGAACGGATGGACCGATTTTCAACTTCGATCATACCAATCTGTTTGGTTTTTTTCATAGAATCCATTTCTCCAATCGAAAAAACCGAAATCAAAAAAAAACAATTGCATCAAAGGGGGTCCCCTTGGATCTTTTTTGAATTCTTCAGATCGCCTTAACTTCCGAACGGATGGACCGATTTTCAACTTCGATCATACCAATCTGCTTGTTTTTTTTTCATAGAATCCATTTCTCCAATCGAAAAAACCAAAATCGAAAAAAAAATGCATCAAAGGGGGCCCCCTTGGAACTTTTTCGAATTCTTCAGATCGCCTTAACTTCCGAACGGATGGACCGATTTTCAACTTCGATCATACCAATCTGTTTGTTTTTTTCATAGAATCCATTTCTCCAATCTAAAAAACCGAAATCGAAAAGAAAATGCACCAAAGGGGGCCCTCTTGGAACTTTTTCGAATTCTTCAGATCGCCTTAACTTCCGAACGGATGGACCGATTTTCAACTTCGATCATACCAATTTGCTTGTTATTTCATAGAATCCATTTCTTTAAACGAAAGAACCGAAATCGAAAAAAAAATGCATCAAAGGGGGCCCCCTTGGAACTTTTTCGAATTCTTCAGATCGCCTTAACTTCCGAACGGATGGACCGATTTTCAACTTCGATCATACCAAACTGCTTGTTTTTTTTTTCATAAAATCCATTTCTCCAATCAAAAAAACCGAAATCTGAAAAAAAAATTGCATCAAAGGGGGTCCCCTTAGAACTTTTTCGAATTCTTCAAATCGCCTTAACTTCCGAACGGATGGACCGATTTTCAACTTCGATCATACCAATCTGCTTGTTTTTTTCATAGAATCCATTTCTCCAATCGAAAAAACCAAAATCGAAAAAAAAAAATTGCATCAAAGGGGGTCCCCTTGGAACTTTTCTGAATTCTTCAGATCGCCTTAACTTCCGAACGGATGGACCGATTTTCAACTTCGATCATACCAATCTGCTTGTTTTTTTTCATAAAATCCATTTCTCCAATCGAAAAAACCGAAATCGGAAAGAAAAATTGCATCAAAAGGGGTCCCCTTGGAACTTTTTCGAATTCTTCAGATCGCCTTAACTTCCGAACGGATGGACCGATATTCAACTTCGATCATACCAATCTGCTTGTTTTTTTTTTCATAGAATCCATTTCTCTAATCAAAAAAACCGTAATCAAAAAAATAAAAAGCATCAAAGGGAGCCCCCTTGGAACTTTTTCGAATTCTTCAGATCGCCTTAACTTCCGAACGGATGGATCGATTTTCAACTTCGATCATACGAATCTGCTTGTTTTTTTTCATAGAATCCATTTCTACAATCGAAAAAACTGAAATCGGAAAAAAAAATGCATCAGAGGAGGCCCCCTTGGAACTTTTTCGAATTCTTCAGATCGACTTAACTTCCGAACGGATGGACCGATTTTAAACTTCGATCATACCAATCTGCTCTTTTTTTTCATAGAATCCATTTCCCCGATCAAAAAAACCGGAATCGAAAAAAAAAATGCATCAAAGGGGGCCCCCTTGGAACTTTTTCGAATTCTTCAGATCGCCTTAACTTCCGAACGGATGGACCGATTTTCAACTTCGATCATACCAATCTGCTTGTTTTTTTTCATAGAATCCTTTTCTCCAATCGAAAAAACCGAAATGAAAAAAAAAATGCATCAAAGGGGACCCCCTTGGAACTTTTTCGAATTCTTCAGATCGCCTTAACTTCCGAACGGATGGACCGATTTTCAACTTCGATCATACCAATCTGCTTGTTTTTTTTCATAGAATCCATTTCTCCAATCAAAAAAACCGAAATCGAAAAAAAAAATGCATCAAAGGGGGCCCCCTTGGAACTTTTTCGAATTCTTCAGATCGCCTTAACTTCCGAACGGATGGACCGATTTTCAACTTCGATCATACCAATCTGCTTGTTTTTTTTTTCATAGAATCCATTTCTCCAATCGAAAAAACTGGAATCGAAAAAAAAAATGCATCAAAGGGGGCCCCCTTGGAACTTTTTCGAATTTTTCAGATCGCCTTAACTTCCGAACGGATGGACCGATTTTCAATTTCGCGCATACCAATTCGCTTGTTTTTTCCATAGAATCCATTTCTCCAATCGAAAAAAATTGCATCGAAGGGGGTCCCCTTGGAACTTTTTCGAATTCTTCAGATCGCCTTAACTTCCGAACGGATGGACCGATTTTCAACTTCGATCATACCAATCTGCTTGTTTTTTTCATAGAATCCATTTTTCCAATCAAAAAAACCGAAATCGAAAAAAAAATGCATCAAAGGGGGTCCCCTTGGAACTTTTCCGAATTCTTCAGATCGCCTTAACTTCCGAACGGATGGACCGATTTTCAACTTCGATCATACCAATCTGCTTGTTTTTTTTCATAGAATCCATTTCTCCAATCGAAAAAACCGAAATCTAAAAAAAAAATGCATCAAAGGGGGCCCCCTTGGAACTTTTTCGAATTCTTCAGATCGCCTTAACTTCCGAACGGATTGACCGATTTTCAACTTCGATCATACCAATCTGCTTGTTTTTTCTCATAGAATCCATTTCTCCAATCGAAAAAACCGAAATCGAAAAAAAAATGCATCAAAGGGGGCCCCCTTGGAACTTTTTCGAATTCTTCAGATCGCCTTAACTTCCGAACCGATGGACCGGTTTTCAACTTCGATCATACCAATCTGCTTGTTTTATTTCATAGAATCCATTTCTCCAATCGGAAAAACCGAAATCGAAAAAAAAATGCATCAAAGGGGGTCCCCTTGGAACTTTTCCGAATTCTTCAGATCGCCTTAACTTCCGAACGGATGGACCGATTTTCAACTTCGATCATACCAATCTGCTCGTTTTTTTTCATAGAATCCATTTCTCCAATCGAAAAAACCGAAATCTAAAAAAAAAAAAATTGCATCAAAGGGGGCCCCCTTGAAACTTTTTCGAATTCTTCAGATCGCCCTAACTTCCGAATAGATTGACCGATTTTCAACTTCGATCATACCAATCTGCTTGTTTTTTTCATAGATTCCATTTCTCCAATCGAAAAAACCGAAATCGAAAAAAAAATGCATAAAAGGGGGCCCCCTTGGAACTTTTTCGAATTCTTCAGATCGCCTTAACTTCCGAACGGATGGACCGATTTTCAACTTCGATCATACCAATCTGTTTGTTTTTTTCCATAGAATCCATTTCTCCAATCGAAGAAACCGAAATCGAAAAAAAAAATGCATCAAAGGGGGCTCCCTTGGAACTTTTTCGAATTCTTCAGATCGCCTTAACTTCCGAACGGATGGACCGATTTTCAACTTCGATCATACCAATCTGCTTGTTTTTTTTCATAGAATCCATTTCTCCAATCAAAAAAACCGAAATCGAAAAAAATTGCATCAAAGGGGGTCCCCTATCAAAGGGGGTCCCCTTGGAACTTTTTCGAATTCTTCAGATCGCCTTAACTTCCGAACGGATGGACCGATTTTCAATTTCGCGCATACCAATTCGCTTGTTTTTTCCATAGAATCCATTTCTCCAATCGAAAAAAATTGCATCAAAGGGGGTCCCCTTGGAACGTTTTCGAATTCTTCAGATCGCCTTAACTTCCGAACGGATGGACCGATTTTCAACTTCGATCATACCAATTTGCTTGTTTTTTTCATAGATTCCATTTCTCCAATCGAAAAAACCGAAATCGAAAAAAAAATGCATCAAAGGGGGCCCCCTTGGAACTTTTTCGAATTCTTCAGATCGCCTTAACTTTCGAACGGATGGACCGGTTTTCAACTTCGATCATACCAATCTGCTTGTTTTATTTCATAGAATCCATTTGTCCAATCGGAAAAACCGAAATCGAAAAAAAAAAATGCATCAAAGGGGGTCCCCTTGGAACTTTTCCGAATTCTTCAGATCGCCTTAACTTCCGAACGGATGGACCGATTTTCAACTTCGATCATACCAATCTGCTTGTTTTTTTTCATAGAATCCATTTCTCCAATCGAAAAAACCGAAATCTAAGAAAAAAAAATTGCATCAAAGGGGGCCCCCTTGGAACTTTTTCGAATTCTTCAGATCGCCTTAACTTCCGAATGGATTGACCGATTTTCAACTTCGATCATACCAATCTGCTTGTTTTTTTTTATAGAATCCATTTCTCCAATCGTAAAAACCGAAATCGAAAAAAAAAATGCATCAAAGGGGGCCCCCTTGGAACTTTTTCTAATTCTTCAGATCGCCTTAACTTCCGAACGGATGGTCCGATTTTCAACTTCGATCATACCAATCTGCTTGTTTTTTTTCATAGAATCCATTTCTCCAATCAAAAAAACCGAAATCGAAAAAAAAATCGCATCAAAGGGGGCTCCCTTGGAACTTTTTCGAATTCTTCAGATCGCCTTAACTTCCGAACGGATGGACCGATTTTCAACTTCGATCATACCAATCCGCTTGTTTTTTTTTCATAGAATTCATTTCTCCAATCGAAAAAACCGAAATCGAAAAAAAAAAATGCATCAAAGGGGGCCCTCTTGGAACTTTTTCGAATTCTTCAGATCGCCTTAACTTCCGAACGGATGGACCGATTTTCAACTTCGAACATACAAATCTGCTTGTTTTTTTTTTCATAGAATCCATTTCTCCAATAGAAAAAACCGAAATAAAAAAAATGCATCAAAGGGGGCCCCCTTGGAACTTTTTCGAATTCTTCAGATCGCCTTAACTTCCGAACGGATGGACCGATTTTCAACTTCGATCATACCAATCTGTTTGTTTTTTTCAATAGAATCCATTTCTCCAATCGAAGAAACCGAAATCGAAAAAAAAATGCATCAAAGGGGGCCCCCTTGGAACTTTTTCGAATTCTTCAGATCGCCTTAACTTCCGAACGGATGGACCGATTTTCAACTTCGATCATACCAATCTGTTTGGTTTTTTTCATAGAATCCATTTCTCCAATCGAAAAAACCGAAATCGAAAAAAAAAAATTGCATCAAAGGGGGTCCCCTTGGATCTTTTTTGAATTCTTCAGATCGCCTTAACTTCCGAACGGATGGACCGATTTTCAACTTCGATCATACCAATCTGCTTGTTTTTTTTTCATAGAATCCATTTCTCCAATCGAAAAAATCAAAATCGAAAAAAAAATGCATCAAAGGGGGCCCCCTTGGAACTTTTTCGAATTCTTCAGATCGCCTTAACTTCCGAACGGATGGACCGATTTTCAACTTCGATCATACCAAACTGCTTGTTTTTTTTTCATAAAATCCATTTCTCCAATCAAAAAAACCGAAATCTGAAAAAAAAATTGCATCAAAGGGGGTCCCCTTAGAACTTTTTCGAATTCTTCAAATCGCCTTAACTTCCGAACGGATGGACCGATTTTCAACTTCGATCATACCAATCTGCTTGTTTTTTTTCATAGAATCCATTTCTCCAATCGAAAAAACCAAAATCGAAAAAAAAAATTGCATCAAAGGGGGTCCCCTTGGAACTTTTCTGAATTCTTCAGATCGCCTTAACTTCCGAACGGATGGACCGATTTTCAACTTCGATCATACCAATCTGCTTGTTTTTTTTCATAAAATCCATTTCTACAATCGAAAAAACCGAAATCGGAAAGAAAAATTGCATCAAAAGGGGAACCCTGGGAACTTTTTCGAATTCTTCAGATCGCCTTAACTTCCGAACGGATGGACCGATATTCAACTTCGATCATACCAATCTGCATGTTTTTTTTTTCATAGAATCCATTTCTCTAATCAAAAAAACCGTAATCAAAAAAATAAAAAGCATCAAAGGGAGCCCCCTTGGAACTTTTTCGAATTCTTCAGAACGCCTTAACTTCCGAACGGATGGATCGATTTTCAACTTCGATCATACGAATCTGCTTGTTTTTTTTCATAGAATCCATTTCTACAATCGAAAAAACTGAAATCGGAAAAAAAAATGCATCAGAGGGGGCCCCCTTGGAACTTTTTCGAATTCTTCAGATCGACTTAACTTCCGAACGGATGGACCGATTTTAAACTTCGATCATACCAATCTGCTCTTTTTTTTCATAGAATCCATTTCCCCGATCAAAAAAACCGAAATCGAAAAAAAAAATGCATCAAAGGGGGCCCCCTTGGAAATTTTTCGAATTCTTCAGATTGCCTTAACGTTCGAACGTATGGACCGATTTTCAACTTCGATCATACCAATCTTCTCGTTTTTTTTCATAGAATCCATTTCTCCAATCAAAAAAACCGAAATCGAAAAAAAAATGCATCAAAGGGGGCCCCCTTGGAACTTTTTCGAATTCTTCAGATCGCCTTAACTTCCGAACGGATGGACCGATTTTCAACTTCGATCATACCAATCTGCTTGTTTTTTTTCATAGAATCCATTTCTCCAATCAAAAAAACCGAAATCAAAAAAAAAAAGCATCAAAGGGGGCCCCCTTGGAACTTTTTCGAATTCTTCAGATCGCCTTAACTTCCGAACGGATGGACCGATTATCAACTTCGAACATACAAATCTGCTTGTTTTTTTTTTCATAGAATCCATTTCTCCAATAGAAAAAACCGAAATAAAAAAAATGCATCAAAGGGGGCCCCCTTGGAACTTTTTCGAATTCTTCAGATCGCCTTAACTTCCGAACGGATGGACCGATTTTCAACTTCGATCATACCAATCTGTTTGTTTTTTTCCATAGAATCCATTTCTCCAATCGAAGAAACCGAAATCGAAAAAAAAAATGCATCAAAGGGGGCTCCCTTGGAACTTTTTCGAATTCTTCAGATCGCCTTAACTTCCGAACGGATGGACCGATATTCAACTTCGAACGTACCAATCTGCTTGTTTTTTTTCATAGAATCCATTTCTCCAATCAAAAAAACCGAAATCGAAAAAAATTGCATCAAAGGGGGTCCCCTTGGAACTTTTTCGAATTCTTCAGATCGCCTTAACTTCCGAACGGATGGACCGATTTTCAATTTCGCGCATACCAATTCGCTTGTTTTTTCCATAGAATCCATTTCTCCAATCGAAAAAAATTGCATCAAAGGGGGTCCCCTTGGAACGTTTTCGAATTCTTCAGATCGCCTTAACTTCCGAACGGATGGACCGATTTTCAACTTCGATCATACCAATTTGCTTGTTTTTTTCATAGATTCCATTTCTCCAATCGAAAAAACCGAAATCGAAAAAAAAAATGCATCAAAGGGGGCCCCCTTGGAACTTTTTCGAATTCTTCAGATCGCCTTAACTTTCGAACGGATGGACCGGTTTTCAACTTCGATCATACCAATCTGCTTGTTTTATTTCATAGAATCCATTTGTCCAATCGGAAAAACCGAAATCGAAAAAAAAAATGCATCAAAGGGGGTCCCCTTGAAACTTTTCCGAATTCTTCAGATCGCCTTAACTTCCGAACGGATGGACCGATTTTCAACTTCGATCATACCAATCTGCTTGTTTTTTTTCATAGAATCCATTTCTCCAATCGAAAAAACCGAAATCTAAGAAAAAAAAATTGCATCAAAGGGGGCCCCCTTGGAACTTTTTCGAATTCTTCAGATCGCCTTAACTTCCGAATGGATTGACCGATTTTCAACTTCGAACATACCAATCTGCTTGTTTTTTTTCATAGAATCCATTTCTCCAATCAAAAAAACCGAAATCGAAAAAAATTGCATCAAAGGGGGTCCCCTTGGAACTTTTTCGAATTCTTCAGATCGCCTTAACTTCCGAACGGATGGACCGATTTTCAATTTCGCGCATACCAATTCGCTTGTTTTTTCCATAGAATCCATTTCTCCAATCGAAAAAAATTGCATCAAAGGGGGTCCCCTTGGAACGTTTTCGAATTCTTCAGATCGCCTTAACTTCCGAACGGATGGACCGATTTTCAACTTCGATCATACCAATTTGCTTGTTTTTTTCATAGATTCCATTTCTCCAATCGAAAAAACCGAAATCGAAAAAAAATGCATCAAAGGGGGCCCCCTTGGAACTTTTTCGAATTCTTCAGATCGCCTTAACTTTCGAACGGATGGACCGGTTTTCAACTTCGATCATACCAATCTGCTTGTTTTATTTCATAGAATCCATTTGTCCAATCGGAAAAACCGAAATCGAAAAAAAAAATGCATCAAAGGGGGTCCCCTTGGAACTTTTCCGAATTCTTCAGATCGCCTTAACTTCCGAACGGATGGACCGATTTTCAACTTCGATCATACCAATCTGCTTGTTTTTTTTTCATAGAATCCATTTCTCCAATCGAAAAAACCGAAATCTAAGAAAAAAAAATTGCATCAAAGGGGGCCCCCTTGGAACTTTTTCGAATTCTTCAGATCGCCTTAACTTCCGAATGGATTGACCGATTTTCAACTTCGATCATACCAATCTGCTTGTTTTTTTTTATAGAATCCATTTCTCCAATCGTAAAAACCGAAATCGAAAAAAAAAAATGCATCAAAGGGGGCCCCCTTGGAACTTTTTCTAATTCTTCAGATCGCCTTAACTTCCGAACGGATGGTCCGATTTTCAACTTCGATCATACCAATCTGCTTGTTTTTTTTCATAGAATCCATTTCTCCAATCAAAAAAACCGAAATCGAAAAAAAAAATCGCATCAAAGGGGGCTCCCTTGGAACTTTTTCGAATTCTTCAGATCGCCTTAACTTCCGAACGGATGGACCGATTTTCAACTTCGATCATACCAATCCGCTTGTTTTTTTTTCATAGAATTCATTTCTCCAATCGAAAAAACCGAAATCGAAAAAAAAAAAAATGCATCAAAGGGGGCCCTCTTGGAACTTTTTCGAATTCTTCAGATCGCCTTAACTTCCGAACGGATGGACCGATTTTCAACTTCGAACATACAAATCTGCTTGTTTTTTTTTTCATAGAATCCATTTCTCCAATAGAAAAAACCGAAATAAAAAAAATGCATCAAAGGGGGCCCCCTTGGAACTTTTTCGAATTCTTCAGATCGCCTTAACTTCCGAACGGATGGACCGATTTTCAACTTCGATCATACCAATCTGTTTGTTTTTTTCCATAGAATCCATTTCTCCAATCGAAGAAACCGAAATCGAAAAAAAAAATGCATCAAAGGGGGCCCCCTTGGAACTTTTTCGAATTCTTCAGATCGCCTTAACTTCCGAACGGATGGACCGATTTTCAACTTCGATCATACCAATCTGCTTGTTTTTTTTTCATAGAATCCATTTCTCCAATCATAAAAACCGAAATCAAAAAAAATTGCATCAAAGGGGGTCCCCTTGGAATTTTTTCGAATTCTTCAGATCGCCTTAACTTCCGAACGGATGGACCGATTTTCAACTTCGATCATACCAATCTGCTTGTTTTTTTCATAGAATCCATTTCTTCAATCGAAAAAACTGGAATCGAAAAAAAAATGCATCAAAGGGGGCCCCCATGGAACTTTTTCGAATTCTTCAGATCGCCTTAACTTCCGAACGGATGGACCGGTTTTCAACTTCGATCATACCAATCTGCTTGTTTTATTTTATAGAATCCATTTCTCCAATCGGAAAAACCGAAATAGAAAAAAAAATGCATCAAAGGGGGTCCCCTTGGAACTTTTCCGAATTCTTCAGATCGCCCTAACTTCCGAACGGATGGACCGATTTTCAACTTCGATCATACCAATCTGCTTGTTTTTTTTCATAGAATCCATTTCTCCAATCGAAAAAACTGAAATCGAAAAAAAAATGCATCAAAGGGGGCCCCCTTGGAACTTTTTCGAATTCTTCAGATCGCCTTAACTTCCGAACGGATAGACCGATTTTCAACTTCGATCATACCAATCCGCTTGTTTTGTTTTCATAGAATTCATTTCTCCAATCGAAAAAACCGAAATCGAGAAAAAAAATGCATCAAAGGGGGCCCTCTTGGAACTTTTTCGAATTCTTCAGATCGCCTTAACTTCCGAACGGATGGACCGATTTTCAACTTCGATCACACCAATCTGTGTGTTTTTTTCATAGAATCCATTTCTTCAATCTAAAAAACCGAAATCGAAAAGAAAATGCACCAAAGGGGGCCCTCTTGGAACTTTTTCAAATTCTTCAGATCGCCTTAACTTCCGAACGGATGGACCGATTTTCAACTTCGATCATACCAATCTGCTTGTTTTTTTTTTCATAGAATCCATTTCTTCAATCGGAAGAACCGAAATCGAAAAAAAAAATGCATCAAAGGGGGCCCCCTTGGAACTTTTTCGAATTCTTCAGATCGCCTTAACTTCCGAACGGATGGACCGATTTTCAACTTCGATCATACCAAACTGCTTGTTTTTTTTGGGGGCCCCCTTGGAACTTTTTCGAATTCTTCAGATCGCCTTAACTTCCGAACGGATGGACCGATTTTCAACTTCGATCATACCAATCCGCTTGTTTTGTTTTCATAGAATTCATTTCTCCAATCGAAAAAACCGAAATCGAGAAAAAAAATGCATCAAAGGGGGCCCTCTTGGAACTTTTTCGAATTCTTCAGATCGCCTTATCTTCCGAACGGATGGACCGATTTTCAACTTCGGTCATACCAATCCGCTTGTTTTTTTTTATAGAATTCATTTCTCCAATCGAAAAAACCGAAATCGAAAAAAAAATGCATCAAAGGGGGCCCCCTTGGAACTTTTTCGAATTCTTCAGATCGCCTTAACTTCCGAACGGATGGACCGATTTTCAACTTCGATCATACCAATCTGTTTGTTTTTTTCCATAGAATCCATTTCTCCAATCGAAGAAACCGAAATAGAAAGAAAATGCATCAAAGGGGGCCCCCTTGGAACTTTTTCGAATTCTTCAGATCGCCTTAACTTCCGAACGGATGGACCGATTTTCAACTTCGATTACACCAATCTGTGTGTTTTTTTCATAGAATCCATTTCTCCAAAAAACCGAAATCGAAAAGAAAATGCACCAAAGGGGGCCCTCTTGGAACTTTTTCGAATTCTTCAGATCGCCTTAACTTCCGAACGGATGGACCGATTTTCAACTTCGATCATACCAATCTGCTTGTTTTTTTTTCATAGAATCCATTTCTTCAATCGGAAGAACCGAAATCGAAAAAAAAAATGCATCAAAGGGGGCCCCCTTGGAACTTTTTCGAATTCTTCAGATCGCCTTAACTTCCGAACGGATGGACCGATTTTCAACTTCGATCATACCAATCTGTTTGGTTTTTTTCATAGAATCCATTTCTCCAATCGAAAAAACCGAAATCGAAAAAAAAAATTGCATCAATGGGGGTCCCCTTGGATCTTTTTTGAATTCTTCAGATCGCCTTAACTTCCGAACGGATAGACCGATTTTCAACTTCGATCATACCAATCTGCTTGTTTTTTTTCATAGAATCCATTTCTCCAATCGAAAAAACCAAAATCGAAAAAAAAATGCATCAAAGGGGGCCCCCTTGGAACTTTTTCGAATTCTTCAGATCGCCTTAACTTCCGAACGGATGGACCGATTTTCAACTTCGATCATACCAATCTGTTTGTTTTTTTCATAGAATCCATTTCTCCAATCTAAAAAACCGAAATCGAAAAGAAAATGCACCAAAGGGGGCCCTCTTGGAACTTTTTCGAATTCTTCAGATCGCCTTAACTTCCGAACGGATGGACCGATTTTCAACTTCGATCATACCAATTTGCTTGTTATTTCATAGAATCCATTTCTTCAAACGAAAGAACCGAAATCGAAAAAAAAATGCATCAAAGGGGGCCCCCTTGGAACTTTTTCGAATTCTTCAGATCGCCTTAACTTCCGAACGGATGGACCGATTTTCAACTTCGATCATACCAAACTGCTTGTTTTTTTTTCATAAAATCCATTTCTCCAATCAAAAAAACCGAAATCTGAAAAAAAATTGCATCAAAGGGGGTCCCCTTAGAACTTTTTCGAATTCTTCAAATCGCCTTAACTTCCGAACGGATGAACCGATTTTCAACTTCGATCATACCAATCTGCTTGTTTTTTTTCATAGAATCCATTTCTCCAATCGAAAAAACCAAAATCGAAAAAAAAAAAATTGCATCAAAGGGGGTCCCCTTGGAACTTTTCTGAATTCTTCAGATCGCCTTAACTTCCGAACGGATGGACCGATTTTCAACTTCGATCATACCAATCTGCTTGTTTTTTTTCATAAAATCCATTTCTCCAATCGAAAAAACCGAAATCGGAAAGAAAAATTGCATCAAAAGGGGTCCCCTTGGAACTTTTTCGAATTCTTCAGATCGCCTTAACTTCCGAACGGATGGACCGATATTCAACTTCGATCATACCAATCTGCTTGTTTTTTTTTCATAGAATCCATTTATCTAATCAAAAAAACCGTAATCAAAAAAATAAAAAGCATCAAAGGGAGCCCCCTTGGAACTTTTTCGAATTCTTCAGATCGCCTTAACTTCCGAACGGATGGATCGATTTTCAACTTCGATCATACGAATCTGCTTGTTTTTTTTCATAGAATCCATTTCTACAATCGAAAAAACTGAAATCGGAAAAAAAAATGCATCAGAGGGGGCCCCCTTGGAACTTTTTCGAATTCTTCAGATCGACTTAACTTCCGAACGGATGGACCGATTTTAAACTTCGATCATACCAATCTGCTCTTTTTTTTCATAGAATCCATTTCCCCGATCAAAAAAACCGAAATCGAAAAAAAAAAATGCATCAAAGGGGGCCCCCTTGGAAATTTTTCGAATTCTTCAGATTGCCTTAACGTTCGAACGTATGGACCGATTTTCAACTTCGATCATACCAATCTGCTCGTTTTTTTTCATAGAATCCATTTCTCCAATCGAAAAAACCGAAATCGAAAAAAAAATGCATCAAAGGGGGCCCCCTTGGAACTTTTTCGAATTCTTCAGATCGCCTTAACATCCGAACGGATGGACCGATATTCAACTTCGATCATACCAATCTGCTTGTTTTTTTTTTTTCATAGAATCAATTTCTCCGATCGAAAGAACCGAAATCGAAAAAAAAAAAATGCATCAAAGGGGGCCCCCTTGGAACTTTTTCGAATTCTTCAGATCGCCTAACTTCCGAACGGATGGACCGATTTTCAACTTCGATCATACCAATTTGCTTGTTTTTTTTTCATAGAATCCATTTCTCCAATCAAAAAAACCGAAATCGAAAAAAAAATGCATCAAAGGGGGCCCCCTTGGAACTTTTTCGAATTATTCAGATCGCCTTAACTTCCGAACGGATGGACCGATTTTCAACTTCGATCATACCAAACTGCTTGTTTTTTTTCATAGAATCCATTTCTCCAATCGAAAAAACCGAAATCGAAAAAAAAATGCATCAGAGGGGGCCCCCTTGGAATTTTTTCGAATTCTTCAAATCGCCTTAACTTCCGAACGGATGGACCGATTTTCAACTTCGATCATACCAATCTGCTTGTTTTTTTTCATAGAATCCATTTCTCCAATCGAAAAAACCAAAATCGAAAAAAAAATTGCATCAAAGGGGGTCCCCTTGGAACTTTTCTGAATTCTTCAGATCGCCTTAACTTCCGAACGGATGGACCGATTTTCAACTTCGATCATACCAATCTGCTTGTTTTTTTTTATAGAATCCATTTCTCTAATCGAAAAAACCGAAATCGAAAAGAAAAATTGCATCAAAAGGGGTCCCCTTGGAACTTTTTCGAATTCTTCAGATCGCCTTAACTTCCGAACGGATGGACCGATATTCAACTTCGATCATACCAATCTGCTTGTTTTTTTTTCATAGAATCCATTTCTCCAATCGAAAAAACCGAAATCTATAAAAACAAAATTGCATCAAAGGGGGCCCCCTTGGAACTTTTTCGAATTCTTCAGATCGCCTTAACTTCCGAACGGATAGACCGATTTCCAACTTCGATCATACCAATCTGCTTGTTTTTTTTCATAGAATCCATTTCTTCAATCGGAAGAACCGAAATCGAAAAAAAAAAATGCATCAAAGGGGGCCCCCTTGGAACTTTTTCGAATTCTTCAGATCGCCTTAACTTCCGAACGGATGGACCGATTTTCAACTTCGATCATACCAATCTGTTTGGTTTTTTTCATAGAATCCATTTCTCCAATCGAAAAAACCGAAATCGAAAAAAAAAGTTGCATCAAAGGGGGTCCCCTTGGATCTTTTTTGAATTCTTCAGATCGCCTTAACTTCCGAACGGATGGACCGATTTTCAACTTCGATCATACCAATCTGCTTGTTTTTTTTTCATAGAATCCATTTCTCCAATCGAAAAAACCAAAATCGAAAAAAAAATGCATCAAAGGGGGCCCCCTTGGAACTTTTTCGAATTCTTCAGATCGCCTTAACTTCCGAACGGATGGACCGATTTTCAACTTCGATCATACCAATCTGTTTGTTTTTTTCATAGAATCCATTTCTCCAATCTAAAAAACCGAAATCGAAAAGAAAATGCACCAAAGGGGGCCCTCTTGGAACTTTTTCGAATTCTTCAGATCGCCTTAACTTCCGAACGGATGGACCGATTTTCAACTTCGATCATACCAATTTGCTTGTTTTTTCATAGAATCCATTTCTTCAAACGAAAGAACCGAAATCGAAAAAAAAAATGCATCAAAGGGGGCCCCCTTGGAACTTTTTCGAATTCTTCAGATCGCCTTAACTTTCGAACGGATGGACCGATTTTCAACTTCGATCATACCAAACTGCTTGTTTTTTTTTCATAAAATCCATTTCTCCAATCAAAAAAACCGAAATCGAAAAGAAAATGCACCAAAGGGGGCCCTCTTGGAACTTTTTCGAATTCTTCAGATCGCCTTAACTTCCGAACGGATGGACCGATTTTCAACTTCGATCATACCAAACTGCTTGTTTTTTTTTCATAAAATCCATTTCTCCAATCAAAAAAACCGAAATCTGAAAAAAAAATTGCATCAAAGGGGGTCCCTTTGGAACTTTTTCGAATTCTTCAAGTCGCCTTAACTTCCGAACGGATGGACCGATTTTCAACTTCGATCATACCAATCTGCTTGTTTTTTTTCATAGAATCCATTTCTCCAATCGAAAAAACCAAAATCGAAAAAAAAATTGCATCAAAGGGGGTCCCCTTAAAACTTTTCTGAATTCTTCAGATCGCCTTAACTTCCGAACGGATGGACCGATTTTCAACTTCGATCATACCAATCTGCTTGTTTTTTTTCATAAAATCCATTTCTCCAATCGAAAAAACCGAAATCGGAAAGAAAAATTGCATCAAAAGGGGTCCCCTTGGAACTTTTTCGAATTCTTCAGATCGCCTTAACTTCCGAACGGATGGACCGATATTCAACTTCGATCATACCAATCTGCTTGTTTTTTTTCATAGAATCCATTTCTCTAATCAAAAAAACCGTAATCAAAAAAATAAAAAGCATCAAAGGGAGCCCCCTTGGAACTTTTTCGAATTTTTCAGATCGCCTTAACTTCCGAACGGATGGACCGATTTTAAACTTCGATCATACCAATCTGCTCTTTTTTTTCATAGAATCCATTTCCCCGATAAAAAACCGAAATCGAAAAAAAAATGCATCAAAGGGGGCCCACTTGGAAATTTTTCGAATTCTTCAGATTGCCTTAACGTTCGAACGTATGGACCGATTTTCAACTTCGATCATACCAATCTGCTCGTTTTTTTTTCATAGAATCCATTTCTCCAATCGAGAAAACCGAAATCGAAAAAAAATGCATCAAAGGGGGCCCCCTTGGAACTTTTTCGAATTCTTCAGATCGCCTCAACATTCGAACGGATGGACCGATATTCAACTTCGATCATACCAATCTGCTTGTTTTTTTTTTCATAGAATCCATTTCTCCGATCGAAAGAACCGAAATCGAAAAAAAAAAAAAATGCATCAAAGGGGGCCCCCTTGGAACTTTTTCGAATTCTTCAGATCGCCTAACTTCCGAACGGATGGACCGATTTTCAACTTCGATCATACCAATCTGTTTGTTTTTTTCATAGAATCCATTTCTCCAATCTAAAAAACCGAAATCGAAAAGAAAATGCACCAAAGGGGGCCCTCTTGGAACTTTTTCGAATTCTTCAGATCGCCTTAACTTCCGAACGGATGGACCGATTTTCAACTTCGATCATACCAATTTGCTTGTTTTTTCATAGAATCCATTTCTTCAAACGAATGAACCGAAATCGAAAAAAAAAATGCATCAAAGGGGGCCCCCTTGGAACTTTTTCGAATTCTTCAGATCGCCTTAACTTCCGAACGGATGGACCGATTTTCAACTTCGATCATACCAAACTGCTTGTTTTTTTTTCATAAAATCCATTTCTCCAATCAAAAAAACCGAAATCTGAAAAAAAAATTGCATCAAAGGGGGTCCCCTTGGAACTTTTTCGAATTCTTCAAGTCGCCTTAACTTCCGAACGGATGGACCGATTTTCAACTTCGATCATACCAATCTGCTTGTTTTTTTTTCATAGAATCCATTTCTCCAATCGAAAAAACCAAAATCGAAAAAAAAAAATTGCATCAAAGGGGGTCCCCTTAAAACTTTTCTGAATTCTTCAGATCGCCTTAACTTCCGAACGGATGGACCGATTTTCAACTTCGATCATACCAATCTGCTTGTTTTTTTTCATAAAATCCATTTCTCCAATCGAAAAAACCGAAATCGGAAAAAAAATTGCATCAAAAGGGGTCCCCTTGGAACTTTTTCGAATTCTTCAGATCGCCTTAACTTCCGAACGGATGGACCGATATTCAACTTCGATCATACCAATCTTCTTGTTTTTTTTTTCATAGAATCCATTTCTCTAATCAAAAAAACCGTAATCAAAGAAATAAAAAGCATCAAAGGGAGCCCCCTTGGAACTTTTTCGAATTCTTCAGATCGCCTTAACTTCCGAACGGATTGACCGATTTTAAACTTCGATCATACCAATCTGCTCTTTTTTTTCATAGAATCCATTTCCCCGATCATAAAAACCGAAATCGAAAAAAAAATGCATCAAAGGGGGCCCCCTTGGAAATTTTTCGAATTCTTCAGATTGCCTTAACGTTCGAACGTATGGACCGATTTTCAACTTCGATCATACCAATCTGCTCGTTTTTTTTCATAGAATCCATTTCTCCAATCGAAAAAACCGAAATCGAAAAAAAAATGCATCAAAGGGGGCCCCCTTGGAACTTTTTCGAATTCTTCAGATCGCCTTAACATTCGAACGGATGGACCGATATTCAACTTCGATCATACCAATCTGCTTGTTTTTTTTTTTCATAGAATCCATTTCTCCGATTGAAAGAACCGAAATCGAAAAAAAAAAAATGCATCAAAGGGGGCCCCCTTGGAACTTTTTCGAATTATTCAGATCGCCTTAACTTCCGAACGGATGGACCGATTTTCAACTTCGATCATACCAATCTGCTTGTTTTTTTTCATAGAATCCATTTCTCCAATCGAAAAAACCGGAATCGAAAAAAAAATGCTTCAAAGGGGCCCCTCTTGGAACTTTTTCGAATTCTTCAGATCGCCTTAACTTCCGAACGGATGGACCGATTTTCAATTTCGCGCATACCAATCTGCTTGTTTTTTTTCATAGAATCCATTTCTCCAATCGAAAAAACTAAAATCGAAAAAAAAAATTGCATCAAAGGGGGTCCCCTTGGAACTTTTCTGAATTCTTCAGATCGCCTTAACTTCCGAACGGATGGACCGATTTTCAACTTCGATCATACCAATCTGCTTGTTTTTTTTTATAGAATCCATTTCTCTAATCGAAAAAACCGAAATCGAAAAGAAAAATTGCATCAAAAGGGGTCCCCTTGGAACTTTTTCGAATTCTTCAGATCGCCTTAACTTCCGAACGGATGGACCGATATTCAACTTCGATCATACCAATCTGCTTGTTTTTTTTTCATAGAATCCATTTCTCCAATCGAAAAAACCGAAATCTAAAAAAACAAAATTGCATCAAAGGGGGCCCCCTTGGAACTTTTTCGAATTCTTCAGATCGCCTTAACTTCCGAACGGATAGACCGATTTCCAACTTCGATCATACCAATCTGCTTGTTTTTTTTCATAGAATCCATTTCTCCAATCGGAAAAACCGAATTCTAAAAAAACAAAATTGCATCAAAGGGGGCCCCCTTGGAACTTTTTCGAATTCTTCAGATCGCCTTAACTTCCGAACGGATGGACCGATTTTCAATTTCGCGCATACCAATCTGCTTGTTTTTTTTCATAGAATTCATTTCTCCAATCGAAAAAATCGAAATCGAGAAAAAAAATGCATCAAAGGGGGCCCTCTTGGAACTTTTTCGAATTCTTCAGATCGCCTTAACTTCCGAACGGATGGACCGATTTTCAACTTCGATCATACCAATCCGTTTGTTTTTTTTCATAGAATTCATTTCTCCAATCGAAAAAACCGAAATCGAAAAAAAAAAATGCATCAAAGGGGGCCCCCTTGGAACTTTTTCGAATTCTTCAGATCGCCTTAACTTCCGAACGGATGGACCGATTTTCAACTTCGATCATACCAATCTGTTTGTTTTTCTCCATAGAATCCATTTCTCCAATCGAAGAAACCGAAATCGAATAAAAAATGCATCAAAGGGGGCCCCATTGGAACTTTTTCGAATTCTTCAGATCGCCTTAACTTCCGAACGGATGGACCGATTTTCAACTTCGATCATACCAATCTGTTTGTTTTTTTCATAGAATCCATTTCTCCAATCTAAAAAACCGAAATCGAAAAGAAAATGCACCAAAGGGGGCCCTCTTGGAACTTTTTCGAATTCTTCAGATCGCCTTAACTTCCGAACGGATGGACCGATTTTCAACTTCGATCATACCAATCTGCTTGTTTTTTTTCATAGAATCCATTTCTCCAATCGAAAAAACCGAAATCGAAAAAAAAAAATTGCATCAAAGGGGGTCCCCTTGGAACTTTTTCGAATTCTTCAGATCGCCTTAACTTCCGAACGGATGGACCGATTTTCAACTTCGATCATACCAATTTGCTTGTTTTTTCATAGAATCCATTTCTTCAAACAAAAGAACCGAAATCGAAAAAAAAAAAATGCATCAAAGGGGGCCCCCTTGGAACTTTTTCGAATTCTTCAGATCGCCTTAACTTTCGAACGGATGGACCGATTTTCAACTTCGATCATACCAAACTGCTTGTTTTTTTTCATAAAATCCATTTCTCCAATCAAAAAAACCGAAATCTGAAAAAAAATTGCATCAAAGGGGGTCCCCTTGGAACTTTTCTGAATTCTTCAGATCGCCTTAACTTCCGAACGGATGGACCGATTTTCAACTTCGATCGTACCAATCTGCTTGTTTTTTTTCATAGAATCCATTTCTCTAATCGAAAAAACCGAAATCGAAAAAAAAAATTGCATCAACAGGGGTCCCCTTGGAACTTTTTCGAATTCTTCAGATCGCCTTAACTTCCGAACGGATGGACCGATTTTCAACTTCGATCATACCAATCTGCTTGTTTTTTTTTTCATAGAATCCATTTCTCCAATCAAAAAAACCGAAATCAAAAAAATAAAAAGCATCAAAGGGAGCCCCCTTGGAACTTTTTCGAATTCTTCAGATCGCCTCAACTTCCGAACGGATGGACCGATTTTCAATTTCGATCATACGAATCTGCTTGTTTTTTTTCATAGAATCCATTTCTCCAATCGAAAAAACCGAAATCGGAAAAAAAAATGCATCAAAGGGGGCCCCCTTGGAACTTTTTCGAATTCTTCAGATCGACTTAACTTCCGAACGGATGGACCGATTTTAAACTTCGATCATACCAATCTGCTTTTTTTTCATAGAATCCATTTCTCCGATAAAAAAAACCGAAATCGAAAAAAAAATGCATCAAAGGGGGCCCCCTTGAAAATTTTCGAATTCTTCAGATTGCCTTAACTTTCGAACGTATGGACCGATTTTCAACTTCGATCATACCAATCTGCTCGTTTTTTTTCATAGAATCCATTTCTCCAATCGAAAAAACCGAAATCGAAAAAAAAAAAAAATGCATCAAAGGGGGCCCCCTTGGAACTTTTTCGAATTCTTCAGATCGCCTTAACATCCGAACGGATGGACCGATATTCAACTTCGATCATACCAATCTGCTTGTTTTTTTTTTCATAGAATCCATTTCTCCGATCGAAAGAACTGAAATCGAAAAAAAAATGCATCAAAGGGGGCCCCCTTGGAACTTTTTCGAATTCTTCAGATCGCCTAACTTCCGAACGGATGGACCGATTTTCAACTTCGATCATACCAATTTGCTTGTTTTTTTTTTCATAGAATCCATTTCTCCAATCAAAAAACCGAAATCGAAAAAAAAATGCATCAAAGGGGGCCCCCTTGGAACTTTTTCGAATTCTTCAGATCGCCTTAACTTCCGAACGGATGGACCGATTTTCAACTTCGATCATACCAATCTGCTTGTTTTTTTTCATAGAATCCATTTCTCCAATCGAAAAAACCGGAATCGAAAAAAAAAATGCATCAAAGGGGCCCCCCTTGGAACTTTTTCGAATTCTTCAGATCGCCTCAACTTCCGAACGGATGGACCGATTTTCAATTTCGCGCATACCAATTCGCTTGTTTTTTTCATAGAATCCATTTCTCCAATCGAAAAAAATTTCATCAAAGGGGGTCCCCTTGGAACTTTTTCGAATTCTTCAGATCGCCTTAACTTCCGAACGGATGGACCGATTTTCAACTTCGATCATACCAATCTGCTCGTTTTTTTTCATAGAATCCATTTCTCCAATCGAAAAAACCGAAATCGAAAAAAAAATTGCATCAAAGGGGGCCCCCTTGGAACTTTTTCGAATTCTTCAGATCGCCTTAACATCCGAACGGATGGACCGATATTCAACTTCGATCATACCAATCTGCTTGTTTTTTTTTTCATAGAATCCATTTCTCCGATCGAAAGAACTGAAATCGAAAAAAAAATGCATCAAAGGGGGCCCCCTTGGAACTTTTTCGAATTCTTCAGATCGCCTAACTTCCGAACGGATGGACCGATTTTCAACTTCGATCATACCAATTTGCTTGTTTTTTTTTTCATAGAATCCATTTCTCCAATCAAAAAACCGAAATCGAAAAAAAAATGCATCAAAGGGGGCCTCCTTGGAACTTTTTCGAATTCTTCAGATCGCCTTAACTTCCGAACGGATGGACCGATTTTCAACTTCGATCATACCAATCTGCTCGTTTTTTTTCATAGAATCCATTTCTCCAATCGAAAAAACCGAAATCGAAAAAAAAATTGCATCAAAGGGGGCCCCCTTGGAACTTTTTCGAATTCTTCAGATCGCCTTAACATCCGAACGGATGGACCGATATTCAACTTCGATCATACCAATCTGCTTGTTTTTTTTTTATAGAATCCATTTCTCCGATCGAAAGAACTGAAATCGAAAAAAAAATGCATCAAAGGGGGCCCCCTTGGAACTTTTTCGAATTCTTCAGATCGCCTCAACTTCCGAACGGATGGACCGATTTTCAATTTCGCGCATACCAATTCGCTTGTTTTTTTCATAGAATCCATTTCTCCAATCGAAAAAAATTTCATCAAAGGGGGTCCCCTTGGAACTTTTTCGAATTCTTCAGATCGCCTTAACTTCCGAACGGAAGGACCGATTTTCAACTTCGATCATACCAATCTGCTTGTTTTTTTCATAGAATCCATTTCTCCAATCGAAAAAACCGAAATCGAAAAAAAAATGCATCAAAGGGGGCCCCCTTGGAACTTTTTCGAATTCTTCAGATCGCCTTAACTTCCGAACGGATGGACCGATTTTCAACTTCGATCACACCATTCTGCTTGTTTTATTTCATAGAATCCATTTCTCCAATCGAAAAAACTGAAATCGAAAAAAAAAATGCATCAGAGGAGGCTCCCTTGGAACTTTTTCGAATTCTTCAGACCGCCTTAACTCCGAACGGATGGACCGATTTTCAATTTCGCGCATACCAATTCGATTGTTTTTTCATAGAATCCATTTCTTCAATAAAAAAAACCGAAATCGAAAAAAAATTGCATCAAATGGGGTCCCCTTGGAACTTTTTCGAATTCTTCAGATCGCCTAAACTTCCGAACGGATGGACCGATTTTCAACTTCGATCATACCAATCTGCTTTTTTTTTCATAGAATCCATTTCTCCGATCAAAAAAACCGAAATCGAAAAAAAAATGCATCAAAGGGGGCCCCCTTGAAAATTTTTCGAATTCTTCAGATTGCCTTAACTTTCGAACGTATGGACCGATTTTCAACTTCGATCATACCAATCTGCTCGTTTTTTTTCATAGAATCCATTTCTCCAATCGAAAAAACCGAAATCGAAAAAAAAAATGCATCAAAGGGGGCCCCCTTGGAACTTTTTCGAATTCTTCAGATCGCCTTAACATCCGAACGGATGGACCGATATTCAACTTCGATCATACCAATCTGCTTGTTTTTTTTTTCATAGAATCCATTTCTCCAATCGAAAAAACCGAAATCGAGAAAAAAAAATGCATCAAAGGGGGCCCTCTTGGAACTTTTTCGAATTCTTCAGATCGCCTTAACTTCCGAACGGATGGACCGATTTTCAACTTCGATCATACCAATCCGTTTGTTTTTTTTCATAGAATTCATTTCTCCAATCGAAAAAACCGAAATCGAAAAAAAAATGCATCAAAGGGGGCCCCCTTGGAACTTTTTCGAATTCTTCAGATCGCCTTAACTTCCGAACGGATGGACCGATTTTCAACTTCGATCATACCAATCTGTTTGTTTTTCTCCATAGAATCCATTTCTCCAATCGAAGAAACCGAAATCGAATAAAAAATGCATCAAAGGGGGCCCCATTGGAACTTTTTCGAATTCTTCAGATCGCCTTAACTTCCGAACGGATGGACCGATTTTCAACTTCGATCATACCAATCTGTTTGTTTTTTTCATAGAATCCATTTCTCCAATCTAAAAAACCGAAATCGAAAAGAAAATGCACCAAAGGGGGCCCTTTGGGAACTTTTTCGAATTCTTCAGATCGCCTTAACTTCCGAACGGATGGACCGATTTTCAACTTCGATCATACCAATCTGCTTGTTTTTTTTCATAGAATCCATTTCTTCAAACGGAAGAACCGAAATCGAAAAAAAAATGCATCAAAGGGGGCCCCCTTGGAACTTTTTCGAATTCTTCAGATCGCCTTAACTTCCGAACGGATGGACCGATTTTCAACTTCGATCATACCAATCTGTTTGGCTTTTTTCATAGAATCCATTTCTCCAATCGAAAAAACCGAAATCGAAAACAAAAATTGCATCAAAGGGGGTCCCCTTGGAACTTTTTTGAATTCTTCAGATCGCCTTAACTTCCGAACGGATGGAGCGATTTTCAACTTCGATCATACCAATCTGTTTGTTTTTTTCATAGAATCCATTTCTCCAATCTAAAAAACCGGAATCGAAAAGAAAATGCTCCAAAGGGGGCCCTCTTGGAACTTTTTCGAATTCTTCAGATCGCCTTAACTTCCGAACGGATGGACCGATTTTCAACTTCGATCATACCAATTTGCTTGTTTTTTCATAGAATCCATTTCTTCAAACGAAAGAACCGAAATCGAAAAAAAAAATGCATCAAAGGGGGCCCCCTTGGAACTTTTTCGAATTCTTCAGATCGCCTTAACTTTCGATCGGATGGACCGATTTTCAACTTCGATCATACCAAACTGCTTGTTTTTTTTTCATAAAATCCATTTCTCCAATCAAAAAAACCGAAATCTGAAAAAAAAATTGCATCAAAGGGGGTCCCCTTGGAACATTTTCTGAATTCTTCAGATCGCCTTAACTTCCGAACGGATGGACCGATTTTCAACTTCGATCGTACCAATCTGCTTGTTTTTTTTCATAGAATCCATTTCTCTGATCGAAAAAACCGAAATCGGAAAAAAAAATTGCATCAACAGGGGTCCCCTTGGAACTTTTTCGAATTCTTCAGATCGCCTTAACTTCCGAACGGATGGACCGATTTTCAACTTCGATCATACGAATCTGCTTGTTTTTTTTCATAGAATCCATTTCTCCAATCGAAAAAACCGAAATCGTAAAAAAAAATGCATCAAAGGGGGCCCCCTTGGAACTTTTTCGAATTCTTCAGATCGACTTAACTTCCGAACGGATGGACCGATTTTAAACTTCGATCATACCAATCTGCTTTTTTTTTCATAGAATCCATTTCTCCGATCAAAAAAACCGAAATCGAAAAAAAAATGCATCAAAGGGGGCCCCCTTGAAAATTTTTCGAATTCTTCAGATTGCCTTAACTTTCGAACGTATGGACCGATTTTCAACTTCGATCATACCAATCTGCTCGTTTTTTTTCATAGAATCCATTTCTCCAATCGAAAAAACCGAAATCGAAAAAAAAAATGCATCAAAGGGGGCCCCCTTGGAACTTTTTCGAATTCTTCAGATCGCCTTAACATCCGAACGGATGGACCGATATTCAACTTCGATCATACCAATCTGCTTGTTTTTTTTTCATAGAATCCATTTCTCCGATCGAAAGAACTGAAATCGAAAAAAAAATGCATCAAAGGGGGCCCCCTTGGAACTTTATCGAATTCTTCAGATCGCCTAACTTCCGAACGGATGGACCGATTTTCAACTTCGATCATACCAATTTGCTTGTTTTTTTTTTCATAGAATCCATTTCTCCAATCAAAAAACCGAAATCGAAAAAAAAATGCATCAAAGGGGGCCCCCTTGGAACTTTTTCGAATTCTTCAGATCGCCTTAACTTCCGAACGGATGGACCGATTTTCAACTTCGATCATACCAATCTGCTTGTTTTTTTTCATAGAATCCATTTCTCCAATCGAAAAAACCGGAATCGAAAAAAAAATGCATCAAAGGGGCCCCCCTTGGAACTTTTTCGAATTCTTCAGATCGCCTCAACTTCCGAACGGATGGACCGATTTTCAATTTCGCGCATACCAATTCGCTTGTTTTTTTCATAGAATCCATTTCTCCAATCGAAAAAAATTTCATCATAGGGGGTCCCCTTGGAACTTTTTCGAATTCTTCAGATCGCCTTAACTTCCGAACGGAAGGACCGATTTTCAACTTCGATCATACCAATCTGCTTGTTTTTTTCATAGAATCCATTTCTCCAATCGAAAAAACCGAAATCAAAAAAAAAATGCATCAAAGGGTGCCCCCTTGGAACTTTTTCGAATTCTTCAGATCGCCTTAACTTCCGAACGGATGGACCGATTTTCAACTTCGATCACACCATTCTGCTTGTTTTATTTCATAGAATCCATTTCTCCAATCGAAAAAACTGAAATCGAAAAAAAAAATGAATCAGAGGAGGCTCCCTTGGAACTTTTTCGAATTCTTCAGACCGCCTTAACTCCGAACGGATGGACCGATTTTCAATTTCGCGCATACCAATTCGATTGTTTTTTCATAGAATCCATTTCTTCAATAAAAAAAACCGAAATCGAAAAAAAAATTGCATCAAATGGGGTCCCCTTGGAACTTTTTCGAATTCTTCAGATCGCCTAAACTTCCGAACGGATGGACCGATTTTCAACTTCGATCATACCAATCTGCTTTTTTTTTCATAGAATCCATTTCTCCGATCAAAAAAACCGAAATCGAAAAAAAAATGCATCAAAGGGGGCCCCCTTGAAAATTTTTCGAATTCTTCAGATTGCCTTAACTTTCGAACGTATGGACCGATTTTCAACTTCGATCATACCAATCTGCTCGTTTTTTTTCATAGAATCCATTTCTCCAATCGAAAAAACCGAAATCGAAAAAAAAAATGCATCAAAGGGGGCCCCCTTGGAACTTTTTCGAATTCTTCAGATCGCCTTAACATCCGAACGGATGGACCGATATTCAACTTCGATCATACCAATCTGCTTGTTTTTTTTTTCATAGAATCCATTTCTCCGATCGAAAGAACTGAAATCGAAAAAAAAATGCATCAAAGGGGGCCCCCTTGGAACTTTTTCGAATTCTTCAAATCGCCTAACTTCCGAACGGATGGACCGATTTTCAACTTCGATCATACCAATTTGCTTGTTTTTTTTTTCATAGAATCCATTTCTCCAATCAAAAAACCGAAATCGAAAAAAAAATGCATCAAAGGGGGCCCCCTTGGAACTTTTTCGAATTCTTCAGATCGCCTTAACTTCCGAACGGATGGACCGATTTTCAACTTCGATCATACCAATCTGCTTGTTTTTTTTCATAGAATCCATTTCTCCAATCGAAAAAACCGGAATCGAAAAAAAAAATGCATCAAAGGGGCCCCTCTTGGAACTTTTTCGAATTCTTCAGATCGCCTCAACTTCCGAACGGATGGACCGATTTTCAATTTCGCGCATACCAATTCGCTTGTTTTTTTCATAGAATCCATTTCTCCAATCGAAAAAAATTTCATCAAAGGGGGTCCCCTTGGAACTTTTTCGAATTCTTCAGATCGCCTTAACTTCCGAACGGAAGGACCGATTTTCAACTTCGATCATACCAATCTGCTTGTTTTTTTCATAGAATCCATTTCTCCAATCGAAAAAACCGAAATCGAAAAAAAAAATGCATCAAAGGGGGCCCCCTTGGAACTTTTTCGAATTCTTCAGATCGCCTTAACTTCCGAACGGATGGACCGATTTTCAACTTCGATCACACCATTCTGCTTGTTTTATTTCATAGAATCCATTTCTCCAATCGAAAAAACTGAAATCGAAAAAAAAAATGCATCAGAGGGGGCTCCCTTGGAACTTTTTCGAATTCTTCAGACCGCCTTAACTCCGAACGGATGGACCGATTTTCAATTTCGCGCATACCAATTCGATTGTTTTTTCATAGAATCCATTTCTTCAATAAAAAAAACCGAAATCGAAAAAAAAATTGCATCAAATGGGGTCCCCTTGGAACTTTTTCGAATTCTTCAGATCGCCTAAACTTCCGAACGGATGGACCGATTTTCAACTTCGATCATACCAAACTGCTTGTTTTTTTTTCATAGAATCCATTTCTTTAAACGGAAGAACCGAAATCGAAAAAAAAATGCATCAAAGGGGGCCCCCTTGGAACTTTTTCGAATTCTTCAGATCGCCTTAACTTCCGAACGGATGGACCGATTTTCAACTTCGATCATACCAATCTGTTTGTTTTTTTCATAGAATCCATTTCTCCAATCTAAAAAACCGAAATCGAAAAGAAAATGCACCAAAGGGGGCCCTCTTGGAACTTTTTCGAATTCTTCAGATCGCCTTAACTTCCGAACGGATGGACTGATTTTCAACTTCGATCATACCAATTTGCTTGTTTTTTCATAGAATCCATTTCTTCAAACGAAAGAACCGAAATCGAAAAAAAAAAATACATCAAAGGGGGCCCTCTTGGAACTTCTTCGAATTCTTCAGATCGCCTTAACTTCCGAACGGATGGACCGATTTTCAACTTCGATCATACCAAACTGCTTGTTTTTTTTTCATAAAATCCATTTTTGCAATCGAAAAAACCGAAATCTGAAAAAAAATTGCATCAAAGGGGGTCCCCTTGGAACTTTTTCGAATTCTTCAAATCGCCTTAACTTCCGAACGGATGGACCGATTTTCAACTTCGATCATACCAATCTGCTTGTTTTTTTTTATAGAATCCATTTCTCCAATCGAAAAAACCAAAATCGAAAAAAAAAATTGCATCAAAGGGGGTCCCCTTGGAACTTTTCTGAATTCTTCAGATCGCCTTAACTTCCGAACGGATGGACCGATTTTCAACTTCGATCATACCAATCTGCTTGTTTTTTTCATAGAATCCATTTCTCTAATCGAAAAAACCAAAATCGAAAAGAAAAATTGCATCAAAAGGGGTAACCTTGGAACTTTTTCGAATTCTTCAGATCGCCTTAACTTCCGAACGGATGGACCGATTTTCAACTTCGATCATACCAATCTGCTTGTTTTTTTTTCATAGAATCCATTTCTCCAATCAAGAAAACCAAAATCAAGAAAATAAAAAGCATCAAAGGGAGCCCCCTTGGAATTTTTTCGAATTCTTCAGATCGCCTTAACTTCCGAACGGATGGACCGATTTTCAACTTAGATCATACGAATCTGCTTGTTTTTTTTCATAGAATCCATTTCTCCAATCGAAAAAACCGAAATCGGAAAAAAAAATGCATCAAAGGGGGCCCCCTTGGAACTTTTTCGAATTCTTCAGATCGACTTAACTTCCGAACGGATGGACCGATTTTAAACTTCGATCATACCAATCTGCTTTTTTTTCCCATAGAATCCATTTCTCCGATCAAAAAAACCGAAATCGAAAAAAAAAATGCATCAAAGGGGTCCCCCTTTGAAATTTTTCGAATTCTTTAGATTGCCTTAACTTTCGAACGTATGGACCGATTTTCAACTTCGATCATACCAATCTGCTCGTTTTTTTTTCATAGAATCCATTTTTCCGATCGAAAAAACCGAAATCGAAAAAAAAATGCATCAAAGGGGGCCCCCTTGGAACTTTTTCGAATTCTTCAGATCGCCTTAACATCCGAACGGATGGACCGATATTCAACTTCGATCATACCAATCTGCTTGTTTTTTTTTCATAGAATCCATTTTTCCGATCGAAAGAACCGAAATCGAAAAAAAAATGCATCAAAGGAGGCCCCCTTGGAACTTTTTCGAATTCTTCAGATCGCCTAACTTATCGCCGATCATACCAATCTGCTTGTTTTTTTTTCATAGAATCCATTTCTTCAATCGAAAAAACCGAAATCAAAAAAAAAATGCATCAAAGGGGGCCCCCTTGGAACTTTTTAGAATTCTTCAGATCGCCTTAACTTCCGAACGGATGGACCGATTTTCAACTTCGATCATACCAATCTGCTTGTATTTTTTCATAGAATCCATTTCTCCAATCGAAAAAACCGAAATGGAAAAAAAAATGCATCAAAGGGGACCCCCTTGGAACTTTTTCGAATTCTTCAGATCGACTTAACTTCCGAACGGATGGACCGATTTTAAACTTCGATCATACCAATCTGCTTTTTTTTCCATAGAATCCATTTCTCCGATCAAAAAAACCGAAATCGAAAAAAAAATGCATCAAAGGGGGCCCCTTTGGAAATTTTTCGAATTTTTCAGATTGCCTTAACTTTCGAACGTATGGACCGATTTTCAACTTCGATCATACCAATCTGCTCGTTTTTTTCATAGAATCCATTTCTCCAATCGAAAAAACCGAAATCGAAAAAAAAAATGCATCAAAGGGGGCCCCCTTGGAACTTTTTCGAATTCTTCAGATCGCCTTAACATCCGAACGGATGGACCGATATTCAACTTCGATCATACCAATCTGCTTGTTTTTTTTTTCATTGAATCCATTTCTCCGATCGAAAGAACCGAAATCGAAAAAAAAATGCATCAAAGGGGGCCCCCTTGGAACTTTTTCGAATTCTTCAGATCGCCTAACTTCCGAACGGATGGACCGATTTTCAACTTCGATCATACCAATTTGCTTGTTTTTTTTTTCATAGAATCCATTTCTCCAATCAAAAAAACCGAAATCGAAAAAAAAAATGCATCAAAGGGGGCCCCCTTGGAACTTTTTCGAATTCTTCAGATCGCCTCAACTTCCGAACGGATGGACCGATTTTCAACTTCGATCATACCAATCTGCTTGTTTTTTTTCATAGAATCCATTTCTTCAATCGAAAAAACCGAAATCGAAAAAAAATGCATCAAAGGGGGCCTCCTTGGAACTTTTTCGAATTCTTCAGATCGCCTTAACTTCCGAACGGATGGACCGATTTTCAACTTCGATCATACCAATCTGCTTGTATTTTTTCATAGAATCCATTTCTCCAATCGAAAAAACCGAAATGGAAAAAAAAATGCATCAAAGGGCACCCCCTTGGAACTTTTTCGAATTCTTCAGATCGCCTCAACTTCCGAACGGATGGACCGATTTTCTACTTCGATCATACCAATCTGCTTGTTTTTTTTCAGAATCCATTTCTCCAATCGAAAAAACCGAAATCGAAAAAAAAATGCATCAAAGGGGACCCCCTTGGAACTTTTTCGAATTCTTCAGATCGCCTTAACTTCCGAACGGATGGACCGATTTTCAACTTCGATCATACCAATCTGCTTGTTTTTTTTCATAGAATCCATTTCTCCAATCGAAAAAACCGGAATCGAAAAAAAAATGCATCAAAGGGACCCCCCTTGGAACTTTTTCGAATTCTTCAGATCGCCTTAACTTCCGAACGGATGGACCGATTTTCAATTTCGCGCATACCAATTCGCTTGTTTTTTTCATAGAATCCATTTCTCCAATCGAAAAAACCGGAATCGAAAAATAAATGCATCAAAGGGGGCCCCCTTGGAACTTTTTCGAATTCTTCAGATCGCCTAACTTATCGCCGATCATACCAATCTGCTTGTTTTTTTTTCATAGAATCCATTTCTTCAATCGAAAAAACCGAAATCGAAAAAAAAAATGCATCAAAGGGGGCCCCCTTGGAACTTTTTAGAATTCTTCAGATCGCCTTAACTTCCGAACGGATGGACCGATTTTCAACTTCGATCATACCAATCTGCTTGTATTTTTTCATAGAATCCATTTCTCCAATCGAAAAAACCGAAATGGAAAAAAAAATGCATCAAAGGGGACCCCCTTGGAACTTTTTCGAATTCTTCAGATCGACTTAACTTCCGAACGGATGGACCGATTTTAAACATCGATCATACCAATCTGCTTTTTTTCCATAGAATCCATTTCTCCGATAAAAAAAACCGAAATCGAAAAAAAAATGCATCAAAGGGGGCCCCCTTGGAAATTTTTCGAATTTTTCAGATTGCCTTAACTTTCGAACGTATGGACCGATTTTCAACTTCGATCATACCAATCTGCTCGTTTTTTTCATAGAATCCATTTCTCCAATCGAAAAAACCGAAATCGAAAAAAAAAAATGCATCAAAGGGGGCCCCCTTGGAACTTTTTCGAATTCTTCAGATCGCCTTAACATCCGAACGGATGGACCGATATTCAACTTCGATCATACCAATCTGCTTGTTTTTTTTTTCATAGAATCCATTTCTCCGATCGAAAGAACCGAAATCGAAAAAAAAATGCATCAAAGGGGGCCCCCTTAGAACTTTTTCGAATTCTTCAGATCGCCTAACTTCCGAACGGATGGACCGATTTTCAACTTCGATCATACCAATTTGCTTTTTTTTTTCATAGAATCCATTTCTCCAATCAAAAAAACCGAAATCGAAAAAAAAAAATGCATCAAAGGGGGCCCCCTTGGAACTTTTTCGAATTCTTCAGATCGCCTCAACTTCCGAACGGATGGACCGATTTTCAACTTCGATCATACCAATCTGCTTGTCATTTTTTCAATCGAAAAAACCGAAATCGAAAAAAAAAAATGCATCAAAGGGGGCCCCCTTGGAACTTTTTCGAATTCTTCAGATCGCCTTAACTTCCGAACGGATGGACCGATTTTCTACTTCGATCATACCAATCCGCTTGTTTTTTTTTCACAGAATTCATTTCTCCAATCGAAAAAACCGAAATCGAAAAAAAAATGCATCAAAGGGGGCCCTCTTGGAACTTTTTCGAATTCTTCAGATCGCCTTAACTTCCGAACGGATGGACCGATTTTCTACTTCGATCATACCAATCCGCTTGTTTTTTTTTCATAGAATTCATTTCTCCAATCGAAAAAACCGAAATGGAAAAAAAAATGCATCAAAGGGCACCCCCTTGGAACTTTTTCGAATTCTTCAGATCGCCTCAACTTCCGAACGGATGGACCGATTTTCTACTTCGATCATACCAATCTGCTTGTTTTTTTTCAGAATCCATTTCTCCAATCGAAAAAACCGAAATCGAAAAAAAAATGCATCAAAGGGGACCCCCTTGGAACTTTTTCGAATTCTTCAGATCGCCTTAACTTCCGAACGGATGGACCGATTTTCAACTTCGATCATACCAATCTGCTTGTTTTTTTTCATAGAATCCATTTCTCCAATCGAAAAAACCGGAATCGAAAAAAAAAATGCATCAAAGGAGCCCCCCTTGGAACTTTTTCGAATTCTTCAGATCGCCTTAACTTCCGAACGGATGGACCGATTTTCATTTTCGCGCATACCAATTCGCTTGTTTTTTTCATAGAATCTATATCTCCAATCGAAAAAAATTTCATCAAAGGGGGTCCCCTTGGAACTTTTTCGAATTCTTCAGATCGCCTTAACTTCCGAACGGATGGACCGATTATCTACTTCGATCATACCAATCTGCTTGTTTTTTTTCAGAATCCATTTCTCCAATCGAAAAAACCGAAATCGAAAAAAAAATGCATCAAAGGGGACCCCCTTGGAACTTTTTCGAATTCTTCAGATCGCCTTAACTTCCGAACGGATGGACCGATTTTCAACTTCGATCACACCATTCTGCTTGTTTTATTTCATAGAATCCATTTCTCCAATCAAAAAAACTGAAATCGAAAAAAAATGCATCAGAGGGGGCCCCCTTGGAACTTTTTCGAATTCTTCAGACCGCCTTAACTCCGAACGGATGGACCGATTTTCAATTTCGCGCATACCAATTTGATTGTTTTTTCATAGAATCCATTTCTTCAATAGAAAAAACCGAAATCGAAAAAAAAATTGCATCAAATGGGGTCCCCTTGGAACTTTTTCGAATTCTTCAGATCGCCTAAACTTCCGAACGGATGGACCGATTTTCAACTTCGATCATACCAAACTGCTTGTTTTTTTTCATAGAATCCATTTCTTCAAACGGAAGAACCGAAATCGAAAAAAAAATGCATCAAAGGGGGCCCCCTTGGAACTTTTTCGAATTCTTCAGATCGCCTTAACTTCCGAACGGATGGACCGATTTTCAACTTCGATCATACCAATCTGTTTGGTTTTTTTTCATAGAATCCATTTCTCCAATCGAAAAAACCGAAATCGAGAAAAAAATTGCATTAAAGGGGGTCCCCTTGGAACTTTTTTGAATTCTTCAGATCGCCTTAACTTCCGAACGGATGGACCGATTTTCAACTTCGATCATACCAATCTGCTTGTTTTTTTTCATAGAATCCATTTCTCCAATCGAAAAAACCAAAATCGAAAAAAAAATGCATCAAAGGGGGCCCCCTTGGAACTTTTTCGAATTCTTCAGATCGCCTTAACTTCCGAACGGATGGACCGATTTTCAACTTCGATCATACCAATCTGTTTGTTTTTTCCATAGAATCCATTTCTCCAATCAAAAAAACCGAAATCGAAAAGAAAATGCACCAAAGAGGGCCCTCTTGGAACTTTTTCGAATTCTTCAGATCGCCTTAACTTCCGAACGGATGGACCGATTTTCAACTTCGATCATACCAATTTGCTTGTTTTTTCATAGAATCCATTTCTTCAAACGAAAGAATCGAAATCGAAAAAAAAAAATGCATCAAATGGGGTCCCCTTGGAACTTTTTCGAATTCTTCAAATCGCCTTAACTTCCGAACGGATGGACCGATTTTCAACTTCGATCATACCAATCTGCTTGTTTTTTTTTCATAGAATCCATTTCTCCAATCGAAAAAACCAAAATCGGAAAAAAAAATTGCATCAAAGGGGGTCCCCTTGGAACTTTTCTGAATTCTGCAGATCGCCTTAACTTCCGAACGGATGGACCGACTTTCAACTTCGATCATACCAATCTGCTTGTTTTTTTTTATAGAATCCATTTCTCTAATCGAAAAAACCGAAATCGGAAAGAAAAATTGCATCAAAAGGGGTCCCCTTGGAACTTTTTCGAATTCTTCAGATCGCCTTAACTTCCGAACGGATGGACCGATTTTCAACTTCGATCATACCAATCTGCTTGTTTTTTTTTCATAGAATCCATTTCTCCAATCAAAAAAACCGAAATCAAAAAAATAAAGAGCATCAAAGGGAGCCCCCTTGGAACTTTTTCGAATTCTTCAGATCGTCTAACTTCCGAACGGATGGACCGATTTTCAACTTCGATTATACCAATTTGCTTGTTTTTGTTTTCATAGAATCCATTTCTCCAATCAAAAAAACCGAAATCGAAAAAAAAAATGCATCAAAGGGGGCCCCCTTGGAACTTTTTCGAATTCTTCAGATCGCCTCAACTTCCGAACGGATGGACCGATTTTCAACTTCGATCTTACCAATCTGCTTGTTTTTTTTCATAGAATTCATTTCTCCAATCGAAAAAACCGAAATCGAAAAAAAAAATGCATCAAAGGGGGCCCCCTTGGAACTTTTTCGAATTCTTCAGATCGCCTTAACTTCCGAACGGATGGACCGATTTTCAACTTCGATCATACCAATCTGCTTGTATTTTTTCATAGAATCCAATTCTCCAATCGAAAAAACCGAAATGGAAAAAAAATGCATCAAAGGGGACCCCCTTGGAACTTTTTCGAATTCTTCAGATCGCCTTAACTTCCGAACGGATGGACCGATTTTCTACTTCGATCATACCAATCTGCTTGTTTTTTTTAGAATCTATTTCTCCAATCGAAAAAACCGAAATCTAAAAAAAAAATGCATCAAAGGGGGCCCCCTTGGAACTTTTTCGAATTCTTCAGATCGCCTTAACTTCCGAACGGATGGACCGATTTTCAACTTCGATCATACCAATCTGCTTGTTTTTTTTCATAGAATCCATTCCTCCAATCGAAAGAACCGGAATCGAAAAAAAAAATGCATGAAAGGGGCCCCCCTTGGAACTTTTTCGAATTCTTCAGATCGCCTTAACTTCCGAACGGATGGACCGATTTTCAATTTCGCGCATACCAATTCGCTTGTTTTTTCCATAGAATCCAAGTTGAATGGATAGACTGAACAATCAATGTATCTGGATGGTATCCGATAATATCGCAATACTGAATATATAGTGATACTTACCAGGTGACGGTACTTCCGTTACACATACTAGCGACTGAATCGAACAGAATGTTAAATGGTTAGACGAAACGATAATTGTATCTGAGTTGTATTCGATGATATCGTGATGATGTTTATATAGAAATACTCACCAGGTACCTGTTCTTCCGTTATACATACGAGCGACTGAATTGAACAGAAGGTTGAATGGATAGACTAAACAATGATCGTATCTGGGGTTGTATTCGATTATATCGTGATGATGTATATATAGTTATACTCACCAGGTATGTGTTCTCCAGTTATACATAAGAGCGACTGAACTGAACAGAAGGTTGAATGGATAGACTGAACAATCATTGTATCTGGGTTGTATTCGATTATATCGTGATGATTATCATATAGTATGTCTAACCAGGTAACAGTTCTTCTGTTACACATACGGGCAACCGAATCGAACATAAGGTTGAATGGATAGATTGAACAATCATTGTATCTGGGTTGTCTCCGATTATATCGTTATGCTGTATATTTAGTTACACCTACCATGAAACGGTTCTTTCGTTACACATAAAAGCGTCTGAATCGAACATAAGGTTGGATGATTAGACGGAACAATAATTGTAACTGAGTTGTATTCGATTATATCGTGGTGATGTTTATATAGTAATACTCACCAGGTGACTGTTCTTGCGTTATACATACGAGCGACCCAATCGAACAGAAGTTTGGATGGATAGACGGAATGATCATTGTATCTGAGTTGTATTCGATTATATCGTGATGACGTTCATATAGAAATACTCACCAGGTTACTGTTTTTTTTTATACATACAAGCAAACGAATAGAACAGAAGGTTCAATGGATAGTATCTGGGTTGTATTCGATTATGATGTTATGCTGTGTATATAGTTATACACATTAGGTGACGGTATTCCCGTTTTAAATACGAGCCACCGAAACGAACAGAAAGTTGAATGGATAGACTGAACAATCAATGTATCTGGGTGGTATCCGATTATATCGCGATACTGTATATATAGTGATACTTACCAGGTGACGGTACTTCCGTTGCACATACTAGCGACTGAATCGAACTTAAGGTTAAATGGTAAGACGAAACGATAATTGTATCTGAGTTGTATTCGATGATATCGTGATGATGTTTATATAGCAATACTCACCAGGTAACTGTTCTTCCGTTTTACATACAAGCGACCGAATCGAGCAGAAGGTTAAATTTAGTATGGATTGAACAATCATCGTATCTGGGTTGTATTCGATTATGTTTATATAGTTATACTCACCAGGTAACTGTTCTTCCGTTATACATACTAGCGACTGAATCGAACAGAATGTTGAATGGTTAGACGGAACGATAATTGTATCTGAGTTGTATTCGATTATATCGTGATGATGTTTATATAGCAATACTCACCAGGTAACTGTCCTTCAGTTTTACATACAAGCGACCGAATCGAGCAGAAGGTTGAATTTAGTATAGATTGAACAATCATCGTATCTGGGTTGTATTCGATTATGTTCATATAGTTATACTCACCAGGTAACTGTTCTTCCGTTATACATACGAGCGACTGAATTGAACAGAAGGTTGAATGGATAGACTGAACAATCATCGTATCTGGGTTGTATTTGATTATATCGTGATGATTATAATATAGTATGTCTAACCAGGTAACAGTTCTTCCGACACATACGAGCAACCAAATCGAACATAAGGTTGAATGTATCTGGGTTGTCTCAGATTATATCGTTATGCTGTATATTTAGTTACACCTACCATGTAAAGGTTCTTTCGTTACACATACGAGCGTCTGAATCGAACATAAGGTTGGATGGTTAGACGAAACGATAATTGTAACTGAGTTGTATTCGATTATATCGTGGTGATGTTTATATAGTAATATTCACCAGGTGACTGTTCTTGCGTTATACATACGAGCGACCCAATCGAACAGAAGATTGGTATGATCGAAGTTGAAAATCGGTCCATCCGTTCGGAAGTTAAGGCGATCTGAAGAATTCGAAAAAGTTCCAAGGGGGCCACCTTTGATGCATTTTTTTTTCGATTTCGGTTTTTTTGATTGGAGAAATGGATTCTATGAAAAAAAAACAAGCAGATTGGTATGATCGAAGTTGAAAATCGGTCTATCCGTTCGGAAGTTAAGGCGATCTGAAGAATTCGAAAAAGTTCCAAGGGGGTCCCCTTTGATGCATTTTTTTTTCATTTCGGTTTTTTCGATTATAGAAATGGATTCTATGAAAAAATACAAGCAGAGTGGTATGATCGAAGTTGAAAATCGGTCCATCCGTTCGGAAGTTAAGGCGATCTGAAGAATTCGAAGAAGTTCCAAGGGGGCCCCCTTTGATGCATTTTTTTTTCGATTTCGGTTTTTTCGATTGGAGAAATGGATTCTATGAAAAAAAAAACAAGCAGATTGGAATGATCGAAGTTGAAAATCGGTCCATCCGTTCGGAAGTTAAGGCGATCTGAAAAATTCGAAAAAGTTCCAAGGGGGCCCCCTTTGATGCATTTTTTTTTTTCGATTTCGGTTTTTTCGATTGGAGAAATGGACTCTTCGAAAAAAAAAACGAGCAAATTGGTATGATCGAAGTTGAAAATCGGTCCATCCGTTCGGAAGTTAGGCGATCTGAAGAATTCGAGAAAGTTCCAAGGGGGCCCCCTTTGATGCATTTTTTTTTCGATTTCGGTTCTTTCGATCGGAGAAATTGTTTTTTTTCATAGGATCCATTTCTCCAATCGAGAAAACCGGAATCGAAAATAAAAAAGGAATCAAAGGGGGCCCCCTTGTAACTTTTTCGAATTCTTCAGATCGCCTTAACTTCCGAAAGGATGGACCGATTTTCAATTTCGCGCATACCAATTCGCTTGTTTTTTCCATAGAATCCATTTCTCCAATCGAAAAAAATTGCATCAAAGGGGGTCCCCTTGGAACTTTTTCGAATTCTTCAGATCGCCTTAACTTCCGAACGGATGGACCGATTATCAACTTCGATCATACCAATCTGGTTGTTTTTTTCATAGAATCCATTTCTTCAATCGAAAAAACCGAATTCAAAAAAAAAATGCATCAAAGGGGGCCCCCTTGGAACTTTTTCGATTTCTTCAGACCGCCTTAACTTCCGAACGGATGGACCGATTTTCAATTTCGCGCATACCAATTTGATTGTTTTTTCATAGAATCCATTTCTTCAATAGAAAAAACCGAAATCGAAAAAGAAAATGCATCATAGGGGGTCTCCTTGGAACTTTTTCGAATTCTTCAGATCGCCTAAACTTCCGAACGGATGGACCAATTTTCAACTTCGATCATACCAAACTGCTTGTTTTTTTTTCATAGAATTCATTTCTCCAATCGAAAAAACCGAAATCGAAAAAAAAAAATGCATCAAAGGGGGCCCCCTTGGAACTTTTTCGAATTCTTCAGATCGCCTAACTTCCGAACGGATGGACCGATTTTCAACTTCGATCATACCAATCTGCTTGTTTTCTTTCATAGAATCCATTCCTCCAATCGAAAAAACCGAAATCGAAAAAAAAGTGCATCAAAGGGGGCCCCCTTGGAACTTTTTCGAATTCTTCAGATCGCCTTAACTTCCGAACGGATGGACCGATTTTCAACTTCGATCATACCAATCTGCTTGTTTTTTTTCATAGAATCCATTTCTTCAATCGAAAAAACCGAAATAAAAAAAAAATGCATCAAAGGGGGCCCCGTCGGAACTTTTTCGAATTCTTCAGATCGCCTTAACTTCCGAACGGATGGACCGATTTTCAACTTCGATCATACCAATCTGCTTGTTTTTTTTATAGAATCCATTTCTCTGATCGAAAAAACCGAAATCGAAAAAAAAATTCATCAAAGGGGGCACCTTTGGAACTTTTTCGAATTCTTCAGATCGCCTCAACTTCCGAACGGATGGACCGATTTTCAACTTCGATCATACCAATCTGCTTGTTTTTTTCATAGAATCCATTTCTCAAATCGAAAAAACCGAAATCGAAAAAAAAATGCATCAAAGGGGGCCCCGTCGGAACTTTTTCGAATTCTTCAGATCGCCTTAACTTCCGAACGGATGGACCGATTTTCAACTTCGATCATACCAATCTGCTTGTTTTTTTTATAGAATCCATTTCTCTGATCGAAAAAACCGAAATCGAAAAAAAAATTCATCAAAGGGGGCACCTTTGGAACTTTTTCGAATTCTTCAGATCGCCTTAACTTCCGAACGGATGAACCGATTTTCAATTTCGACCATACCAATCTGCTTGTTTTCTTTAATAGAATCCATTTCTCCAATCGAAAAAACCGAAATCGAAAAAAAAAAATTATCAAATGGGGCCTTCTTGGAACTTTTTCGAATTCTTCAGATCGCCTTAACTTCCGATTTTCAATTTCGCGCATACCAATTCGCTTGTTTTTTTCATAGAATCCATTTCTCCAATCAAAAAAACCGAAATCGAAAAAAAAAATGCATCAAAGGGGGCCCCCTTGGAACTTTTTCGATTTCTTCAGATCGCCTTAACTTCCGAACGGATGGACCGATTTTCAACTTCGATCATACCAATCTGCTTGTTTTTTTTTCATAGAATCCATTTCTCCAATCGAGAAAACCGGAATCGAAAAGAAAAAAGGAATCAAAGGGGGCCCCCTTGTAACTTTTTCGAATTCTTCAGATCGCCTCAACTTCCGAAAGGATGGACCGATTTTCAGTTTCGCGCATACCAATTCGCTTGTTTTTTCCATAGAATCCATTTCTCCAATCGAAAAAAATTGCATCAAAGGGGGTCCCCTTGGAACTTTTTCGAATTCTTCAGATCGCCTTAACTTCCGAACGGATGGACCGATTTTCAACTTCGATCATACCAATCTGCTTGTTTTTTTCATAGAATCCATTTCTCCAATCGAAAAAACCGAAATCGAAAAAAAAATGCATCAAAGGGGGCCCCCTTGGAACTTTTTCGAATTCTTCATACCGCCTTAACTTCCGAACGGATGGACCGATTTTCAATTTCGCGCATACCAATTTGATTGTTTTTTCATAGAATCCATTTCTTCAATAGAAAAAACCGAAATCAAAAAAGAAAATGCATCAAAGGGGGTCTCCTTGGAACTTTTTCGAATTCTTCAGATCGCCTAAACTTCCGAACGGATGGACCGATTTTCAACTTCGATCATACCAAACTGCTTGTTTTTTTTTCATAGAATCCATTTCTCCAATCGAAAAAACCGAAATCGAAAAAAAAAAATGCATCAAAGGGGGCCCCCTTGGAACTTTTTCGAATTCTTCAGATCGCCTAACTTCCGAACGGATGGACCGATTTTCAACTTCGATCATACCAATCTGCTTGTTTTCTTTCATAGAATCCATTCCTCCAATCGAAAAAACCGAAATCAAAAAAAAAGTGCATCAAAGGGGGCCCCCTTGGAACTTTTTCGAATTCTTCAGATCGCCTTAACTTCCGAACGGATGGACCGATTTTCAACTTCGATCATACCAATCTGCTTGTTTTTTTTCATAGAAGCCATTTCTCCAATCGAAAAAACCGAAATCGAAAAAAAAAAAATGCATCAAAGGGGGCCCCCTCGGAACTTTTTCGAATTCTTCAGATCGCCTTAACTTCCGAACGGATGGACCGATTTTCAACTTCGATCATACCAATCTGCTTGTTTTTTTTTCATGGAGTCCATTTCTCCAATCGAAAAAACCGAAATGAAAAAAAAATGCATCAAAGGAGGCCCCCTTGGAACTTTTTCGAATTCTTCAGACCGCCTTAACTTCCGAACGGATGGACCGATTTTCAACTTCGATCATACCAATCTGCTTGTTTTTTTTATAGAATCCATTTCTCCGATCGAAAAAACCGAAATCGAAAAAAAAATTCATCAAAGGGGGCACCTTTGGAACTTTTTCGAATTCTTCAGATCGCCTCAACTTCCGAATGGATGGACCGATTTTCAACTTCGATCATACCAATCTGCTTGTTTTTTTCATAGAATCCATTTCTCCAATCGAAAAAACCGAAATCGAAAAAAAAATGCATCAAAGGGGGCCCCCTTGGAACTTTTTCGAATTCTTCATACCGCCTTAACTTCCGAACGGATGGACCGATTTTCAATTTCGCGCATACCAATTTGATTGTTTTTTCATAGAATCCATTTCTTCAATAGAAAAAACCGAAATCAAAAAAGAAAATGCATCAAAGGGGGTCTCCTTGGAACTTTTTCGAATTCTTCAGATCGCCTAAACTTCCGAACGGATGGACCGATTTTCAACTTCGATCATACCAAACTGCTTGTTTTTTTTTCATGGAGTCCATTTCTCCAATCGAAAAAACCGAAATGAAAAAAAAATGCATCAAAGGAGGCCCCCTTGGAACTTTTTCGAATTCTTCAGACCGCCTTAACTTCCGAACGGATGGACCGATTTTCAACTTCGATCATACCAATCTGCTTGTTTTTTTTATAGAATCCATTTCTCCGATCGAAAAAACCGAAATCGAAAAAAAAATTCATCAAAGGGGGCACCTTTGGAACTTTTTCGAATTCTTCAGATCGCCTCAACTTCCGAATGGATGGACCGATTTTCAACTTCGATCATACCAATCTGCTTGTTTTTTTCATAGAATCCATTTCTCCAATCGAAAAAACCGAAATCGAAAAAAAAATGCATCAAAGGGGGCCCCCTTGGAACTTTTTCGAATTCTTCATACCGCCTTAACTTCCGAACGGATGGACCGATTTTCAATTTCGCGCATACCAATTTGATTGTTTTTTCATAGAATCCATTTCTTCAATAGAAAAAACCGAAATCAAAAAAGAAAATGCATCAAAGGGGGTCTCCTTGGAACTTTTTCGAATTCTTCAGATCGCCTAAACTTCCGAACGGATGGACCGATTTTCAACTTCGATCATACCAAACTGCTTGTTTTTTTTTCATAGAATCCATTTCTCCAATCGAAAAAACCGAAATCGAAAAAAAAAATGCATCAAAGGGGGCCCCCTTGGAACTTTTTCGAATTCTTCAGATCGCCTAACTTCCGAACGGATGGACCGATTTTCAACTTCGATCATACCAATCTGCTTGTTTTATTTCATAGAATCCATTCCTCCAATCGAAAAAACCGAAATCAAAATAAAAGTGCATCAAAGGGGGCCCCCTTGGAACTTTTTCGAATTCTTCAGATCGCCTTAACTTCCGAACGGATGGACCGATTTTCAACTTCGATCATACCAATCTGCTTGTTTTTTTTCATAGAATCCATTTCTCCAATCGAAAAAACCGAAATCGAAAAAAAAAAATGCATCAAAGGGGGCCCCCTCGGAACTTTTTCGAATTCTTCAGATCGCCTTAACTTCCGAACGGATGGACCGATTTTCAACTTCGATCATACCAATCTGCTTGTTTTTTTTTCATGGAGTCCATTTCTCCAATCGAAAAAACCGAAATGAAAAAAAAATGCATCAAAGGAGGCCCCCTTGGAACTTTTTCGAATTCTTCAGACCGCCTTAACTTCCGAACGGATGGACCGATTTTCAACATCGATCATACCAATCTGCTTGTTTTTTTTATAGAATCCATTTCTCCGATCGAAAAAACCGAAATCGAAAAAAAAATTCATCAAAGGGGGCACCTTTGGAACTTTTTCGAATTCTTCAGATCGCCTCAACTTCCGAATGGATGGACCGATTTTCAACTTCGATCATACCAATCTGCTTGTTTTTTTCATAGAATCCATTTCTCCAATCGAAAAAACCGAAATCGAAAAAAAAAATGCATCAAAGGGGGCCCCCTTGGAACTTTTTCGAATTCTTCAGATCGCCTTAACTTCCGAACGGATGGACCGATTTTCAACTTCGATCATACCAATCTGCTTGTTTTCTTTCATAGAATCCATTTCTTCAATCGAAAAAACCGAAATCGAAAAAAAAAATTATCAAATGGGGCCCCCTTGGAACTTTTTCGAATTCTTCAGACCGCCTTAACTTCCGAACGGATGGACCGATTTTCAATTTCGCGCATACCAATTTGATTGTTTTTTCATAGAATCCATTTCTTCAATAGAGAAAACCGAAATCGAAAAAGAAAATGCATCAAAGGGGGTCTCCTTGGAACTTTTTCGAATTCTTCAGATCGCCTAAACTTCCGAACGGATGGACCGATTTTCAACTTCGATCATACCAAACTGCTTGTTTTTTTTCATAGAATCCATTTCTCCAATCGAAAAAACCGAAATCGAAAAAAAAAATGCATCAAAGGGGGCCCCCTTGGAACTTTTTCGAATTCTCCAGATCGCCTAACTTCCGAACGGATGGACCGTTTTCAACTTCGATCATACCAATCTGCTTGTTTTCTTTCATAGAATCCATTTCTCCAATCGAAAAAACCGAAATCAAAAAAAAAAGTGCATCAAAGGGGGCCCCCTTGGAACTTTTTCGAATTCTTCAGATCGCCTTAACTTCCGAACGGATGGACCGATTTTCAACTTCGATCATACCAATCTGCTTGTTTTTTTTCATAGAATCGATTTCTCCAATCGAAAAAACCGAAATCGAAAAAAAAAATGCATCAAAGGGGGCCCCCTCGGAGCTTTTTCGAATTCTTCAGATCGCCTTAACTTCCGAACGGATGGACCGATTTTCAACTTCGATCATACCAATCTGCTTGTTTTTTTTTTTCATGGAGTCCATTTCTCCAATCGAAAACACCGAAATGAAAAAAAAATGCATCGAAGGGGGACCCCTTGGAACTTTTTCGAATTCTTCAGACCGCCTTAACTTCCGAACGGATGGACCGATTTTCAACTTCGATCATACCAATCTGCTTGTTTTTTTTCATAGAATCCATTTCTCCAATCGAAAAAACCGAAATCGAAAAAAAAAATGCATCAAAGGGGGCCCCCTCGGAACTTTTTCGAATTCTTCAGATCGCCTTAACTTCCGAACGGATGGACCGATTTTCAACTTCGATCATACCAATCTGCTTGTTTTTTTTTCATGGAGTCCATTTCTCCAATCGAAAAAACCGAAATGAAAAAAAAAATGCATCAAAGGAGGCCCCCTTGGAACTTTTTCGAATTCTTCAGACCGCCTTAACTTCCGAACGGATGGACCGATTTTCAACTTCGATCATACCAATCTGCTTGTTTTTTTTATAGAATCCATTTATCCGATCGAAAAAACCGAAATCGAAAAAAAAAATTCATCAAAGGGGGCACCTTTGGAACTTTTTCGAATTCTTCAGATCGCCTCAACTTCCGAATGGATGGACCGATTTTCAACTTCGATCATACCAATCTGCTTGTTTTTTTCATAGAATCCATTTCTCCAATCGAAAAAACCGAAATCGAAAAAAAAAAATGCATCAAAGGGGGCCCCCTTGGAACTTTTTCGAATTCTTCAGATCGCCTTAACTTCCGAACGGATGGACCGATTTTCAACTTCGATCATACCAATCTGCTTGTTTTCTTTCATAGAATCCATTTCTTCAATCGAAAAAACCGAAATCGAAAGAAAAATTATCAATTGGGGCCTTCTTGGAACTTTTTCGAATTCTTCAGATCGCCTTAACTTCCGATTTTCAATTTCGCGCATACCAATTCGCTTGTTTTTTTCATAGAATCCATTTCTTCAATCGAAATAACCGAAATCGAAAAAGAAAATGCATCAAAGGGGGTCTCCTTGGAACTTTTTCGAATTCTTCAGATCGCCTAAACTTCCGAACGGATGGACCGATTTTCAACTTCGATCCTACCAAACTGCTTGTTTTTTTTCATAGAATCCATTTCTCCAATCGAAAAAACCGAAATCGAAAAAAAAAATGCATCAAAGGGGGCTCCCTTGGAACTTTTTCGAATTCTTCAGATCGCCTAACTTCCGAACGGATGGACCGATTTTCAACTTCGATCATACCAATCTGCTTGTTTTCTTTCATAGAATCCATTCCTCCAATCGAAAAAACCGAAATCAAAAAAAAAGTGCATCAAAGGGGGCCCCCTTGGAACTTTTTCGAATTCTTCAGATCGCCTTAACTTCCGAACGGATGGACCGATTTTCAACTTCGATCATACCAATCTGCTTGTTTTTTTTCATAGAATCGATTTCTCCAATCGAAAAAACCGAAATCGAAAAAAAAAATGCATCAAAGGGGGCCCCCTCGGAGCTTTTTCGAATTCTTCAGATCGCCTTAACTTCCGAACGGATGGACCGATTTTCAACTTCGATCATACCAATCTGCTTGTTTTTTTTTTCATGGAGTCCATTTCTCCAATCGAAAAAACCGAAATGAAAAAAAAATGCATCAAAGGGGGCCCCCTTGGAACTTTTTCGAATTCTTCAGACCGCCTTAACTTCCGAACGGATGGACCGATTTTCAACTTCGATCATACCAATCTGCTTGTTTTTTTTATAGAATCCATTTCTCCGATCGAAAAAACCGAAATCGAAAAAAAAATTCATCAAAGGGGGCACCTTTGGAACTTTTTCGAATTTTTCAGATCGCCTCAACTTCCGAATGGATGGACCGATTTTCAACTTCGATCATACCAATCTGCTTGTTTTTTTCATAGAATCCATTTCTCCAATCGAAAAAACCGAAATCGAAAAAAAAATGCATCAAAGGGGGCCCCCTTGGAACTTTTTCGAATTCTTCAGATCGCCTTAACTTCCGAACGGATGGACCGATTTTCAACTTCGATCATACCAATCTGCTTGTTTTCTTTCATAGAATCCATTTCTTCAATCGAAAAAACCGAAATCGAAAAAAAAAAATTATCAAATGGGGCCTTCTTGGAACTTTTTCGAATTCTTCAGATCGCCTTAACTTCCGATTTTCAATTTCGCGCATATCAATTCGCTTGTTTTTTTCATAGAATCCATTTCTCCAATCGAAAAAACCGAAATCGAAAAAAAAATGCATCAAAGGGGGCCCCCTTGGAACTTTTTCGAATTCTTCAGATCGCCCCAACTTCCGAACGGATGGACCGATTTTCAACTTCGATCATACCAATCTGCTTGTTTTTTTTTCATAGAATCCATTTCTCCAATCGAAAAAACCGAAATCGAAAAAAAAACGCATCAAAGGGGCCCCCTTGGAACTTTTTCGAATTCTTCAGATCGCCTTAACATCCGAACGGATGGACCGATTTTCAACTTCGATCATACCAATCTGCTTGTTTTCTTTCATAGAATCCATTTCTCCAATCGAAAAAACCGAAATCGAAAAAAAAATGCATCAAATGGGGCCTTCTTGGAACTTTTTCGAATTCTTCAGATCGCCTTAACTTCCGAACGGATGGACCGATTTTCAATTTCGCGCATACCAATTCGCTTGTTTTTTTCATAGAATCCATTTCTCCAATCGAAAAAACCGAAATCGAAAAAAAATTGCATCGAAGGGGGTCTCCTTGGAACTTTTTCGAATTCTTCAGATCGCCATAATTTCCGAACGGATGGACCGATTTTCAACTTCGATCATACCAATCTGCTTGTTTCTTTCATAGAATCCATTTCTCCAATCGAAAAAACCGAAATCGAAAAAAAATGCATCAAAGGGGGCCCCCTTGTAACTTTTTCGAATTCTTCAGATCGCCTTAACTTCCGGACGGATGGACCGATTTTCAACTTCGATCATACCAATCTGCTTTTTTTTTTTCATAGAATCCATTTCTCCAATCGGAAAAACCGAAATCGAAAAAAAAATGCAACAAAGGGGGCCACCTTGGAACTTTTTCGAATTCTTCAGACCGCCTCAACTTCCGAACGGATCGACCGATTTTCAATTTCGCGCATACCAATTTGCTTGTTTTTTCATAGAATTCATTTCTTCAATAGAAAAAACTGAAATCGAAAAAAAAATTGCATCAAAGGGGATCCCCCTGGAACTTTTCTGAATTCTTCAGATCGCCTTAACTTCCGAACGGATGGACCGATTTTCAACTTCGATCATACAAATCCATTTCTCCAATCGAAAAAATTGCATCAAAGGGGGTCCCCTTGGAACTTTTTCGAATTCTTCAGATCGCCTTAACTTCCGAACGGATGGACCGATTTTCAACTTCGATCATACCAAACTGCTTGTTTTTCTTCATAGAATCCATTTCTTCAATCAAAAAAAACGAAATTGAAAAAATAAAAAGCATCAAAGGGAGCCCCCTTGGAACTTTTTCGAATTCTTCAGATCGCCTTAACTTCCGAACGGATGGACCGATTTTCAACTTCGATCATACGAATCTGCTTGTTTTTTTTTCGAAAAAACCGAAATCGAAAAAAAAAAGCATCAAAGGGGGCCCCCTTGGAACATTTTCGAATTCTTCAGATCGCCTTAACTTCCGAACGGATGGACCGATTTTCAACTTCGATCATACCAATCTGCTCGTTTTTTTTTCATAGAATCCATTTCTCCAATCAAAAAAACCGAAATCGAAAAAAAAATGCATCGAAGGGGGCCCCCTTGGAACTTTTTCGAATTCTTCAGATCGCCTTAACTTCCGAACGGATGGACCGATTTTCAACTTCGATCATACCAATCTGCTTGTATTTTTTCATAAAATCCATTTCTCCAATCGAAAAAACCGAAATGGAAAAAAAAATGCATCAAAGGGGACCCCCTTGGAACTTTTTCGAATTCTTCAGATCGACTTAACTTCCGAACGGATGGACCGATTTTCAACTTCGATCATACCAATCTGCTTGTTTTTTTTATAGAATCCATTTATCCGATCGAAAAAACCGAAATCGAAAAAAAAATTCATCAAAGGGGGCACCTTTGGAACTTTTTCGAATTCTTCAGATCGCCTCAACTTCCGAATGGATGGACCGATTTTCAACTTCGATCATACCAATCTGCTTGTTTTTTTCATAGAATCCATTTCTCCAATCGAAAAAATTGAAATCGAAAAAAAAAATGCATCAAAGGGGGCCCCCTTGGAACTTTTTCGAATTCTTCAGATCGCCTTAACTTCCGAACGGATGGACCGATTTTCAACTTCGATCATACCAATCTGCTTGTTTTCTTTCATAGAATCCATTTCTTCAATCGAAAAAACCGAAATCGAAAAAAAAATTATCAAATGGGGCCTTCTTGGAACTTTTTCGAATTCTTCAGATCGCCTTAACTTCCGATTTTCAATTTCGCGCATACCAATTCGCTTGTTTTTTTCATAGAATCCATTTCTCCAATCGAAATAACCGAAATCGAAAAAGAAAATGCATCAAAGGGGGTCTCCTTGGAACTTTTTCGAATTCTTCAGATCGCCTAAACTTCCGAACGGATGGACCGATTTTCAACTTCGATCATACCAAACTGCTTGTTTTTTTTCATAGAATCCATTTCTCCAATCGAAAAAACCGAAATCGAAAAAAAAAATGCATCAAAGGGGGCCCCCTTGGAACTTTTTCGAATTCTTCAGATCGCCTAACTTCCGAACGGATGGACCGATTTTCAACTTCGATCATACCAATCTGCTTGTTTTCTTTCATAGAATCCATTCCTCCAATCGAAAAAACCGAAATCAAAAAAAAAGGGCATCAAAGGGGGCCCCCTTGGAACTTTTTCGAATTCTTCAGATCGCCTTAACTTCCGAACGGATGGACCGATTTTCAACTTCGATCATACCAATCTGCTTGTTTTTTTTCATAGAATCGATTTCTCCAATCGAAAAAACCGAAATCGAAAAAAAAAATGCATCAAAGGGGGCCCCCTCGGAGCTTTTTCGAATTCTTCAAATCGCCTTAACTTCCGAACGGATGGACCGATTTTCAACTTCGATCATACCAATCTGCTTGTTTTTTTTTTCATGGAGTCCATTTCTCCAATCGAAAAAACCGAAATGAAAAAAAAATGCATCAAAGGGGGCCCCCTTGGAACTTTTTCGAATTCTTCAGACCGCCTTAACTTCCGAACGGATGGACCGATTTTCAACTTCGATCATACCAATCTGCTTGTTTTTTTTTAAAAAATCCATTTCTCCGATCGAAAAAACCGAAATCGAAAAAAAAATTCATCAAAGGGGGCACCTTTGGAACTTTTTCGAATTTTTCAGATCGCCTCAACTTCCGAATGGATGGACCGATTTTCAACTTCGATCATACCAATCTGCTTGTTTTCTTTCATAGAATCCATTTCTTCAATCGAAAAAACCGAAATCGAAAAAAAAAAATTATCAAATGGGGCCTTCTTGGAACTTTTTCGAATTCTTCAGATCGCCTTAACTTCCGAACGGATGGACCGATTTTCAACTTCGATCATACCAATCTGCTTGTTTTCTTTCATAGAATCCATTTCTTCAATCGAAAAAACCGAAATCGAAAAAAAAAAATTATCAAATGGGGCCTTCTTGGAACTTTTTCGAATTCTTCAGATCGCCTTAACTTCCGAACGGATGGACCGATTTTCAACTTCGATCATACCAATCTGCTCGTTTTTTTTTCATAGAATCCATTTCTCCAATCAAAAAAACCGAAATCGAAAAAAAAATGCATCGAAGGGGGCCCCCTTGGAACTTTTTCGAATTCTTCAGATCGCCTTAACTTCCGAACGGATGGACCGATTTTCAACTTCGATCATACCAATCTGCTTGTATTTTTTCATAAAATCCATTTCTCCAATCGAAAAAACCGAAATGGAAAAAAAAATGCATCAAAGGGGACCCCCTTGGAACTTTTTCGAATTCTTCAGATCGACTTAACTTCCGAACGGATGGACCGATTTTCAACTTCGATCATACCAATCTGCTTGTTTTTTTTATAGAATCCATTTATCCGATCGAAAAAACCGAAATCGAAAAAAAAATTCATCAAAGGGGGCACCTTTGGAACTTTTTCGGATTCTTCAGATCGCCTCAACTTCCGAATGGATGGACCGATTTTCAACTTCGATCATACCAATCTGCTTGTTTTTTTCATAGAATCCATTTCTCCAATCGAAAAAATTGAAATCGAAAAAAAAAATGCATCAAAGGGGGCCCCCTTGGAACTTTTTCGAATTCTTCAGATCGCCTTAACTTCCGAACGGATGGACCGATTTTCAACTTCGATCATACCAATCTGCTTGTTTTCTTTCATAGAATCCATTTCTTCAATCGAAAAAACCGAAATCGAAAAAAAAATTATCAAATGGGGCCTTCTTGGAACTTTTTCGAATTCTTCAGATCGCCTTAACTTCCGATTTTCAATTTCGCGCATACCAATTCGCTTGTTTTTTTCATAGAATCCATTTCTCCAATCGAAATAACCGAAATCGAAAAAGAAAATGCATCAAAGGGGGTCTCCTTGGAACTTTTTCGAATTCTTCAGATCGCCTAAACTTCCGAACGGATGGACCGATTTTCAACTTCGATCATACCAAACTGCTTGTTTTTTTTCATAGAATCCATTTCTCCAATCGAAAAAACCGAAATCGAAAAAAAAAATGCATCAAAGGGGGCCCCCTTGGAACTTTTTCGAATTCTTCAGATCGCCTAACTTCCGAACGGATGGACCGATTTTCAACTTCGATCATACCAATCTGCTTGTTTTCTTTCATAGAATCCATTCCTCCAATCGAAAAAACCGAAATCAAAAAAAAAGGGCATCAAAGGGGGCCCCCTTGGAACTTTTTCGAATTCTTCAGATCGCCTTAACTTCCGAACGGATGGACCGATTTTCAACTTCGATCATACCAATCTGCTTGTTTTTTTTCATAGAATCGATTTCTCCAATCGAAAAAACCGAAATCGAAAAAAAAAATGCATCAAAGGGGGCCCCCTCGGAGCTTTTTCGAATTCTTCAAATCGCCTTAACTTCCGAACGGATGGACCGATTTTCAACTTCGATCATACCAATCTGCTTGTTTTTTTTTTCATGGAGTCCATTTCTCCAATCGAAAAAACCGAAATGAAAAAAAAATGCATCAAAGGGGGCCCCCTTGGAACTTTTTCGAATTCTTCAGACCGCCTTAACTTCCGAACGGATGGACCGATTTTCAACTTCGATCATACCAATCTGCTTGTTTTTTTTTAAAAAATCCATTTCTCCGATCGAAAAAACCGAAATCGAAAAAAAAATTCATCAAAGGGGGCACCTTTGGAACTTTTTCGAATTTTTCAGATCGCCTCAACTTCCGAATGGATGGACCGATTTTCAACTTCGATCATACCAATCTGCTTGTTTTCTTTCATAGAATCCATTTCTTCAATCGAAAAAACCGAAATCGAAAAAAAAAAATTATCAAATGGGGCCTTCTTGGAACTTTTTCGAATTCTTCAGATCGCCTTAACTTCCGAACGGATGGACCGATTTTCAACTTCGATCATACCAAACTGCTTGTTTTTCTTCATAGAATCCATTTCTTCAATCAAAAAAAACGAAATTGAAAAAATAAAAAGCATCAAAGGGAGCCCCCTTGGAACTTTTTCGAATTCTTCAGATCGCCTTAACTTCCGAACGGATGGACCGATTTTCAACTTCGATCATACGAATCTGCTTGTTTTTTTTTTCGAAAAAACCGAAATCGAAAAAAAAAAGCATCAAAGGGGGCCCCCTTGGAACTTTTTCGAATTCTTCAGATCGCCTTAACTTCCGAACGGATGGACCGATTTTCAACTTCGATCATACCAATCTGCTCGTTTTTTTTTCATAGAATCCATTTCTCCAATCAAAAAAACCGAAATCGAAAAAAAAATGCATCGAAGGGGGCCCCCTTGGAACTTTTTCGAATTCTTCAGATCGCCTTAACTTCCGAACGGATGGACCGATTTTCAATTTCGCGCATACCAATTCGCTTGTTTTTTTCATAGAATCCATTTCTCCAATCGAAAAAACCGAAATCGAAGAAAAATTGCATCGAAGGGGGTCTCCTTGGAACTTTTTCGAATTCTTCAGATCGCCATAATTTCCGAACGGATGGACCGATTTTCAACTTCGATCATACCAATCTGCTTGTTTCTTTCATAGAATCCATTTCTCCAATCGAAAAAACCGAAATCGAAAAAAAATGCATCAAAGGGGGCCCCCTTGGAACTTTTTCGAATTCTTCAGATCGCCTTAACTTCCGGACGGATGGACCGATTTTCAACTTCGATCATACCAATCTGCTTTTTTTTTTTCATAGAATCCATTTCTCCAATCGGAAAAACCGAAATCGAAAAAAAAATGCAACAAAGGGGGCCACCTTGGAACTTTTTCGAATTCTTCAGACCGCCTCAACTTCCGAACGGATCGACCGATTTTCAATTTCGCGCATACCAATTTGCTTGTTTTTTCATAGAATTCATTTCTTCAATAGAAAAAACTGAAATCGAAAAAAAAATTGCATCAAAGGGGATCCCCCTGGAACTTTTCTGAATTCTTCAGATCGCCTTAACTTCCGAACGGATGGACCGATTTTCAACTTCGATCATACCAATCCATTTCTCCAATCGAAAAAATTGCATCAGAGGGGGTCCCCTTGGAACTTTTTCGAATTCTTCAGATCGCCTTAACTTCCGAACGGATGGACCGATTTTCAACTTCGATCATACCAAACTGCTTGTTTTTTTTCATAGAATCCATTTATTCAATCAAAAAAAACGAAATTGAAAAAATAAAAAGCATCAAAGGGAGCCCCCTTGGAACTTTTTCGAATTCTTCAGATCGCCTTAACTTCCGAACGGATGGACCGATTTTCAACTTCGATCATACGAATCTGCTTGTTTTTTTTTTCGAAAAAACCGAAATCGAAAAAAAAAAGCATCAAAGGGGGCCCCCTTGGAACTTTTTCGAATTCTTCAGATCGCCTTAACTTCCGAACGGATGGACCGATTTTCAACTTCGATCATACCAATCTGCTCGTTTTTTTTTCATAGAATCCATTTCTCCAATCAAAAAAACCGAAATCGAAAAAAAAATGCATCGAAGGGGGCCCCCTTGGAACTTTTTCGAATTCTTCAGATCGCCTTAACTTCCGAACGGATGGACCGATTTTCAACTTCGATCATACCAATCTGCTTGTATTTTTTCATAAAATCCATTTCTCCAATCGAAAAAACCGAAATGGAAAAAAAATGCATCAAAGGGGACCCCCTTGGAACTTTTTCGAATTCTTCAGATCGACTTAACTTCCGAACGGATGGACCGATTTTCAACTTCGATCATACCAATCTGCTATTTTTTTTTATAGAATCCATTTCTCTGATCAAAACAACCGAAATCGAAAAAAAAATGCATCAAAGGGGGCCCCCTTGGAACTTTTTCGAATTCTTCAGATCGCCTCAACTTCCGAACGGATGGACCGATTTTCAACTTCGATCATACCGAACTGCTCGTTTTTTTTTTCATAGAATCCATTTCTCCAATCGAAAAAACCGAAATCTGAAAAAAATTGCATCAAAGGGGGTCCCCTTGGAACTTTTTCGAATTCTTCAAATCGCCTTAACTTCCGAACGGATGGACCGATTTTCAACTTCGATCATACCAAACTGCTTGTTTAATTTCATAGAATCCATTTCTTCAATCGGAAAAACCGAAATCTAAAAAAAAAATGCATCAAAGGGGGCCCCCTTGGAACTTTTTCGAATTCTTCAGACCGCCTTAACTTCCGAACGGATGGACCGATTTTCAATTTCGCGCATACCAATTCGCTTGTTTTTTTCATAGAATCCATTTCTCTAATCGAAAAAACCGAAATCGAAAAAAAATTGCATCGAAGGGGGTCCCCTTGGAACTTTTTCGAATTCTTCAGATCGCCATAACTTCCGAACGGATGGACCGATTTTCAACTTCGATCATACCAATCTGCTTGTTTCTTTCATAGAATCCATTTCTCCAATCGAAAAAACCGAAATCGAAAAAAAATGCATCAAAGGGGGCCCCCTTGGAACTTTTTCGAATTCTTCAGATCGCCTTAACTTCCGGACGGATGGACCGATTTTCAACTTCGATCATACCAATCTGCTTTTTTTTTTCATAGAATCCATTTCTCCAATCGGAAAAACCGGAATCGAAAAAAAAATGCAACAAAGGGGGCCACCTTGGAACTTTTTCGAATTCTTCAGACCGCCTCAACTTCCGAACGGATCGACCGATTTTCAATTTCGCGCATACCAATTTGCTTGTTTTTTCATAGAATCCATTTCTTCAATAGAAAAAACCGAAATCGAAAAAAAAATTGCATAAAAGGAGGTCCCCTTGGAACTTTTTCGAATTCTTCAGATCGCCTTAACTTCCGAACGGATGGACCGATTTTCAACTTCGATCATACCAAACTGCTTGTTTTTCTTCATAGAATCCATTTCTCCAATCGAAAAAACCGAAATCTGGAAAAAAATTGAATCAAAAGGGGTCCCCTTGGAACTTTTTCGAATTCTTCAAATCGCCTTAACTTCCGAACGGATGGACCGATTTTCAACTTCGATCATACCAATCTGCTTGTTTTTTTTCATAGAATCCATGTCTCCAATCAAAAAAACCAAAATCGAAAAAAAAATTGCATCAAAGGGGATCCCCCTGGAACTTTTCTGAATTCTTCAGATCGCCTTAACTTCCGAACGGATGGACCGATTTTCAACTTCGATCATACCAATCCATTTCTCCAATCGAAAAAAATTGCATCAAATGGGGTCCCCTTGGAACTTTTTCGAATTCTTCAGATCGCCTTAACTTCCGAACGGATGGACCGATTTTCAACTTCGATCATACCAAACTGCTTGTTTTTCTTCATAGAATCCATTTCTTCAATCAAAAAAAACGAAATCATAAAAATAAAAAGCATCAAAGGGAGCCCCCTTGGAACTTTTTCGAATTCTTCAGATCGCCTTAACTTCCGAACGGATGGACCGATTTTCAACTTCGATCATACGAATCTGCTTGTTTTTTTTTTCGAAAAAACCGAAATCGAAAAAAAAAAGCATCAAAGGGGGCCCCCTTGGAACTTTTTCGAATTTTTCAGATCGCCTTAACTTCCGAACGGATGGACCGATTTTCAACTTCGATCATACCAATCTGCTCGTTTTTTTTTTCATAGAATCCATTTCTCCAATCGAAAAAACCGAAAGCGAAAAAAAAATGCATCGAAGGGGGCCCCCTTGGTACTTTTTCGAATTCTTCAGATCGCCTTAACTTCCGAACGGATGGACCGATTTTCAACTTCGATCATACCAATCTGCTTGTATTTTTTCATAAAATCCATTTCTCCAATCGAAAAAACCGAAATGAAAAAAAAAAATGCATCAAAGGGGACCCCCTTGGAACTTTTTCGAATTCTTCAGATCGACTTAACTTCCGAACGGATGGACCGATTTTCAACTTCGATCATACCAATCTGCTTTTTTTTTCATAGAATCCATTTCTCTGATCAAAACAACCGAAATCGAAAAAAAAATGCATCAAAGGGGGTCCCCTTGGAACTTTTTCGAATTCTTCAGATCGCCTTAACTTCCGAACGGATGGACCGATTTTCAACTTTCGATCATACCAAACTGCTTGTTTTTCTTCATAGAATCCATTTCTCCAATCGAAAAAACCGAAATCTGAAAAAAAATTGCATCAAAGGGGGTCCCCTTGGAACTTTTTCGAATTCTTCAAATCGCCTTAACTTCCGAACGGATGGACCGATTTTCAACTTCGATCATACCAATCTGCTTGTTTTTTCCATAGAATCCATGTCTCCAATCAAAAAAACCAAAATCGAAAAAAAAATTGCATCAAAGGGGATCCCCCTGGAACTTTTCTGAATTCTTCAGATCGCCTTAACTTCCGAACGGATGGACCGATTTTCAACTTCGATCATACCAAACTGCTTGTTTTTCTTCATAGAATCCATTTCTTCAATCAAAAAAAACGAAATCGAAAAAATAAAAAGCATCAAAGGGAGCCCCCTTGGAACTTTTTCGAATTCTTCAGATCGCCTTTACTTCCGAACGGATGGACCGATTTTCAACTTCGATCATACGAATCTGCTTGTTTTTTTTTTCGAAAAAACCGAAATCGAAAAAAAAAAGCATCAAAGGGGGCCCCCTTGGAACTTTTTCGAATTCTTCAGATCGCCTTAACTTCCGAACGGATGGACCGATTTTCAACTTCGATCATACCAATCTGCTCGTTTTTTTTTCATAGAATCCATTTCTCCAATCGAAAAAACCGAAATCGAAAAAAAAATGCATCGAAGGGGGCCCCCTTGGAACTTTTTCGAATTCTTCAGATCGCCTTAACTTCCGAACGGATGGACCGATTTTCAACTTCGATCATACCAATCTGCTTGTATTTTTTCATAAAATCCATTTCTCCAATCGAAAAAACCGAAATGGAAAAAAAAAATGCATCAAAGGGGACCCCCTCGGAACTTTTTCGAATTCTTCAGATCGACTTAACTTCCGAACGGATGGACCGATTTTCAACTTCGATCATACCAATCTGCTTTTTTTTTCATAGAATCCATTTCTCTGATCAAAACAACCGAAATCAAAAAAAAATCCCCCTTGGAACTTTTTCGAATTCTTCAGATCGCCTTAACTTCCGAACGGATGGACCGATTTTCAACTTCGATCATACCAAACTGCTTGTTTTTTTTTTCATAGAATCCATTTCTCCAATCGAAAAAACCGAAATCTGAAAAAAATTGCATCAAAGGGGGTTTCCTTGGAACTTTTTCGAATTCTTCAAATCGCCTTAACTTCCGAACGGATGGACCGATTTTCAACTTCGATCATACCAATCTGCTTGTTTAATTTCATAGAATCCATTTCTTCAATCGAAAAAACCGAAATCGAAAAAAAAAAATGCATCAAAGGGGGCCCTCTTGGAACTTTTTCGAATTATTCAGATCGACTTAACTTCCGAACGGATGGACCGATTTTCAACTTCGATCATACCAATCTGCTTTTTTTTTCATAGAATCCATTTCTCCGATCATAAAAACCGAAATCGAAAAAAAAAATGCATCAAAGGGGGCCCCCTTGGAACTTTTTCGAATTCTTCAGATTGCCTTAACTTTCGAACGTATGGACCGATTTGCTTGTTTTTTCATAGAATCAATTTCTTCAATAGAAAAAACCGAAATCGAAAAAAAAATTGCATCAAAGGGGGTCCCCTTAGAACTTTTTCGAATTCTTCAGATCGCCTTAACTTCCGAACGGATGGACCGATTTTCAACTTCGATCATACCAAACTTCTTGTTTTTTTTCATGGAATCCATTTCTCTAATCGAAAAAACCGAAATCTGAAAAAAAATTGCATCAAAGGGGGTCCCCTTGGAACTTTTTCGAATTCTTCAGATCGCCTTAACTTCCGAACGGATGGACCGATTTTCAACTTCGATCATACCAATCTGCTTGTTTCTTTCATAGAATCCATTTCTCCAATCGAAAAAACCGAAATCGAAAAAAAAATTCATCAAAGGGGGCCCCCTTGGAACTTTTTCGAATTCTTCAGATCGCCTTAACTTCCGAACGGATGGACCGATTTTCAACTTCGATCATACCAATCTGCTTGTTTTTTTTTCATAGAATCCATTTCTCCAATCGGAAAAACCGAAATCGAAAAAAAAAATGCATCAAAGGGGGCCACCTTGGAACTTTTTCGAATTCTTCAGACCGCCTCAACTTCCGAACGGATCGACCGATTTTCAATTTCGCGCATACCAAACTGCTTGTTTTTTTTCATAGAATCCATTTATCTAATCGAAAAAACCGAAATCTGAAAAAAAATTGCATCAAAGGGGGTCCCCTTGGAACTTTTTCGAATTCTTCAAATCGCCTTAACTTCCGAACGGATGGACCGATTTTCAACTTCGATCGTACCAATCTGCTTGTTTTTTTTCATAGAATCCATTTCTCCAATCGAAAAAACCAAAATCGAAAAAAAAATTTTATCAAAGGGGGTCCCCTTGGAACTTTTCTGAATTCTTCAGACCGCCTTAACTTCCGAACGGATGGACCGATTTTCAACTTCGATCATACCAATCTGCTTGTTTTTTTTCATAGAATCCATTTCTCCAATCGAGAAAACCGGGATCGAAAAAATAAAAAGCATCAAAGGGAGCCCCCTTGGAACTTTTTCGAACTCTTCAGATCGCCTTAACTTCCGAACGGATGGACCGATTTTCAACTTCGATCATACGAATCTGCTTTTTTTTTCATAGAATCCATTTCTGCAATCAAAAAACCGAAATCGAAAAAAAAAATGCATCAAAGGGGGCCCCCTTGGAACTTTTTCGAATTCTTCAGATCGACTTAACTTCCGAACGGATAAACCGATTTTCAACTTCGATCATACCAATCTGCTTTTTTTTTCATAGAATCCATTTCTCCGATCAAAAAAACCGAAATCGAAAGAAAAAATGCATCAAAGGGAGCCCCCTTGGAACTTTTTCGAATTCTTCAGATTGCCTTAACTTTCGAACGTATGGACCGATTTTCAACTTCGATCATACCAATCTGCTTGTTTTTTTTCATAGAATCCACTTCTCCAATCAAAAAAACCGAAATCGAAAAAATAAAAAGCATCAAAGGGAGCCCCCTTGGAACTTTTTCGAATTCTTCAGATCGCCTTAACTTCCGAACGGATGGACCGATTTTCAACTTCGATCATACGAATCTGCTTGTTTTTTTTTTCGAAAAAACCGAAATCGAAAAAAAAAAGCATCAAAGGGGGCCCCCTTGGAACTTTTTCGAATTCTTCAGATCGCCTTAACTTCCGAACGGATGGACCGATTTTCAACTTCGATCATACCAATCTGCTTGTTTTTTTTCATAGAATCCATTTCTCCAATCGAAAAAACCGAAATCGAAAAAAAATGCATCGAAGGGGGCCCCCTTGGAACTTCTTCGAATTCTTCAGATCGACTTAACTTCCGAACGGATGGACCGATTTTCAACTTCGATCATACCAATCTGCTTTTTTTTTCATAGAATCCATTTCTCTGATCAAAACAACCGAAATCGAAAAAAAAATGCATCAAAGGGGGCCCCCTTGGAACTTTTTCGAATTCTTCAGATCGCCTTAACTTCCGAACGGATGGACCGATTTTCAACTTCGATCATACCAAACTGCTTGTTTTTTTCATAGAATCCATTTCTCCAATCGAAAAAACCGAAATCTGAAAAAAATTGCATCAAAGGGGGTCCCCTTGGAACTTTCTCGAATTCTTCAAATCGCCTTAACTTCCGAACGGATGGACCGATTTTCAACTTCGATCATACCAATCTGCTTGTTTTTTTTCATAGAATCCATTTCTCCAATCGAAAAAACCAAAAGCGAAAAAAAAATCGCATCAAAGGAGGTCCCCTTGGAACTTTTCTGAATTCTTCAGATCGCCTTAACTTCCGAACGGATGGACCGATTTTCAACTTCGATCATACCAATCTGCTTGTTTTTTTTCATAGAATCCATTTCTTCAATCGAAAAAACCGAAATCGAAAAGAAAAATTGCATCAAAGGGGGTCCCCTTGGAACTTTTTCGAATTCTTCAGATCGCCTTAACTTCCGAACGGATGGACCGATTTTCAACTTCGATCATACCAATCTGCTTATTTTTTTTTCATTTCTCCAATCAAAAAAACCGAAATCGAAAAAATAAAAAGCATCAAAGGGAGCCCCCTTGGAACTTCTTCGAATTCTTCAGATCGCCTTAACTTCCGAACGGATGGACCGATTTTCAACTTCGATCATACAAATCTGCTTGTTTTTTTTCATAGAATCCATTTCTGCAATCGAAAAAACCGAAATCGAAAAAAAAATGCATCAAAGGGGGCCCCCTTGGAACTTTTTCGAATTCTTCAGATCGACTTAACTTCCGAACGGATGGACCGATTTTCAACTTCGATCATACCAATTTGCTTTTTTTTTTCATAGAATCCATTTATCCGATCAAAAATACCGAAATCGAAAAAAAAATTCATCAAAGGGGGCCCCCTTGGAACTTTTTCGAATTCTTCAGATTGCCTTAACTGTCGAACGTATGGACCGATTTTCAACTTCGATCATACCAATCTGCTTGTTTTTTTTTCATAGAATCCATTTCTCCAATCAGAATAACCGAAATCGAAAAAATAAAAAGCATCAAAGGGAGCCTCCCTTGGAACTTTTTCGAATTCTTCAGAACGCCTTAACTTCCGAACGGATAGACCAATTTTCAACTTCGATCATACGAATCTGCTTGTTTTTTTTTCATAGAATCCATTTCTTCAATCGAAAAAACCGAAATCGTAAAAAAAAATGCATCAAAGGGGGCCCCCTTGGAACTTTTTCGAATTCTTCAGATCGACTTAACTTCCGAACGGATGGACCGATATTCAACTTCGATCATACCAATCTGCTTTTTTTTTCCATAGAATCCATTTCTCCGATCAAAAATACCGAAATCGAAAAAAAAATGCATCAAAGGGGGCCCCCTTGGAAATTTTTCAAATTCTTCAGATTGCCTTAACTTTCGAACGTATGGACCGATTTTCAACTTCGATCATACCAATCTGCTTTTTTTTTTATAGAATCCATTTCTTTAATCGAAAAAACCGAAATCGAAAAAAAAATGCATCAAAGGGGGCCCCCTTGGAACTTTTTCGAATTCTTCAGATCGCCTTAACTTCCAAACGGATGGACCGATTTTCAACTTTGATCATACGAATCTGCTTGTTTTTTTTCATAGAATCCATTTCTCCAATCGAAAAATTCAGAATCGAAAAAGAAATGCATCAAAGGAGGCCCCCTTGGAACTTTTTCGAATTCTTCAGATTGCCTTAACTTTCGAACGTATGGACCGATTTTCAACTTCGATCATACCAATCTGCTTGTTTTTTTTCATAGAATCCATTTCTCCAATCGAAAAAACCGAAATCGAAAAAAAAATGCATCAAAGGGGGCCCCCTTGGAACTTTTTCGAATTCTTCAGATCGCCTTAACATCCGAACGGATGGACCGATTTTCAACTTCGATCATACCAATCTGCTTGTTTTTTTCATAGAATCCATTTCTCCAATCGAAAAAACCGAAATCGAAAAAAAAAATGCATCAAAGGGGGCCCCCTTGGAACTTTTTCGAATTCTTCTGATCGCCTTAACTTCCGAACGGATGGACCGATTTTCAACTTCGATCATACCAAACTGCTTGTTTAATTTCATAGAATCCATTTCTCCAATCGGAAAAACCGAAATCGAAAAAAAAATGCATCAAAGGGGGTCCCCTTGGAACTTTTTCGAATTCTTCAAATCGCCTTAACTTCCGAACGGATGGACCGATTTTCAACTTCGATCGTACCAATCTGCTTGTTTTTTTTCATAGAATCCATTTCTCCAATCGAGAAAACCAAAAACGAAAAAAAAATTTTATCAAAGGGGGTCCCCTTGGAACTTTTCTGAATTCTTCAGACCGCCTTAACTTCCGAACGGATGGACCGATTTTCAACTTCGATCATACCAATCTGCTTGTTTTTTTTCATAGAATCCATTTCTCCAATCGAGAAAACCGAGATCGAAAAAATAAAAAGCATCAAAGGGAGCCCCCTTGGAACTTTTTCGAACTCTTCAGATCGCCTTAACTTCCGAGCGGATGGACCGATTTTCAACTTCGATCATACGAATCTGCTTTTTTTTTCATAGAATCCATTTCTGCAATCGAAAAACCGAAATCGAAAAAAAAAATGCATCAAAGGGGGCCCCCTTGGAACTTTTTCGAATTCTTCAGATCGACTTAACTTCCGAACGGATAAACCGATTTTCAACTTCGATCATACCAATCTGCTTTTTTTTTTCATAGAATCCATTTCTCCGATCAAAAAAACCGAAATCGAAAAAAAAAATGCATCAAAGGGGGCCCCCTTGGAACTTTTTCGAATTCTTCAGATTGCCTTAACTTTCGAACGTATGGACCGATTTTCAACTTCGATCATACCAATCTGCTTGTTTTTTTTCATAGAATCCATTTCTCCAATCAAAAAAACCGAAATCGAAAAAATAAAAAGCATCAAAGGGAGCCCCCTTGGAACTTTTTCGAATTCTTCAGATCGCCTTAACTTCCGAACGGATGGACCGATTTTCAACTTCGATCATACGAATCTGCTTGCTTTTTTTTTTCGAAAAAACCGAAATCGAAAAAAAAAAGCATCAAAGGGGGCCCCCTTGGAACTTTTTCGAATTCTTCAGATCGCCTTAACTTCCGAACGGATGGACCGATTTTCAACTTCGATCATACCAATCTGCTTGTTTTTTTTCATAGAATCCATTTCTCCAATCGAAAAAACCGAAATCGAAAAAAAAAAAATGCATCGAAGGGGGCCCCCTTGGAACTTTTTCGAATTCTTCAGATCGCCTTAACTTCCGAACGGATGGACCGATTTTCAACTTCGATCATACCAATCTGCTTGTATTTTTTCATAAAATCCATTTCTCCAATCGAAAAAACCGAAATGGAAAAAAAATGCATCAAAGGGGACCCCCTTGGACTTCCGAACGGATAAACCGATTTTCAACTTCGATCATACCAATCTGCTTTTTTTTTCATAGAATCCATTTCTCCGATCAAAAAAACCGAAATCGAAAAAAAAAATGCATCAAAGGGGGCCCCCTTGGAACTTTTTCGAATTCTTCAGATTGCCTTAACTTTCGAACGTATGGACCGATTTTCAACTTCGATCATACCAATCTGCTTGTTTTTTTTTCATAGAATCCATTTCTCCAATCAAAAAAACTGAAATCGAAAAAATAAAAAGCATCAAAGGGAGCCCCCTTGGTACTTTTTCGAATTCTTCAGATCGCCTTAACTTCCGAACGGATGGACCGATTTTCAACTTCGATCATACCAATCTGCTTGTTTTTTTTCATAGAATCCATTTCTCCAATCGAAAAAACCGAAATCGAAAAAAAAAATGCATCGAAGGGGGCCCCCTTGGAACTTTTTCGAATTCTTCAGATCGCCTTAACTTCCGAACGGATGGACCGATTTTCAACTTCGATCATACCAATCTGCTTGTATTTTTTCATAAAATCCATTTCTCCAATCGAAAAAACCGAAATGAAAAAAAAAATGCATCAAAGGGGACCCCCTTGGAACTTTTTCGAATTCTTCAGATCGACTTAACTTCCGAACGGATGGACCGATTTTCAACTTCGATCATACCAATCTGCTTTTTTTTTCATAGAATCCATTTCTCTGATCAAAACAACCGAAATCGAAAAAAAAAAAGCATCAAAGGGGGCCCCCTTGGAACTTTTTCGAATTCTTCAGATCGCCTTAACTTCCGAACGGATGGACCGATTTTCAACTTCGATCATACCAAACTGCTGGTTTTTTCTCATAGAATCCATTTCTCCAATCGAAAAAACCGAAATCTGAAAAAAATTGCATCAAAGGGGGTCCCCTTGGAACTTTTTCGAATTCTTCAAATCGCCTTAACTTCCGAACGGATGGACGAATTTTCAACTTCGATCATACCAATCTGCTTGTTTTTTTTCATAGAATCCATTTCTCCAATCGAAAAAACCGAAATCGAAAAAAAAATGCATCAAAGGGGACCCCCTTGGAACTTTTTCGAATTCTTCAGATCGACTTAACTTCCGAACGGATGGACCGATTTTCAACTTCGATCATACCAATCTGCTTTTTTTTTCATAGAATCCATTTCTCTGATCAAAACAACCGAAATCGAAAAAAAAAAGCATCAAAGGGGGCCCCCTTGGTACTTTTTCGAATTCTTCAGATCGCCTTAACTTCCGAACGGATGGACCGATTTTCAACTTCGATCATACCAATCTGCTTGTTTTTTTTCATAGAATCCATTTCTCCAATCGAAAAAACCGAAATCGAAAAAAAAAATGCATCGAAGGGGGCCCCCTTGGAACTTTTTCGAATTCTTCAGATCGCCTTAACTTCCGAACGGATGGACCGATTTTCAACTTCGATCATACCAATCTGCTTGTATTTTTTCATAAAATCCATTTCTCCAATCGAAAAAACCGAAATGGAAAAAAAAATGCATCAAAGGGGACCCCCTTGGAACTTTTTCGAATTCTTCAGATCGACTTAACTTCCGAACGGATGGACCGATTTTCAACTTCGATCATACCAATCTGCTTTTTTTTTCATAGAATCCATTTCTCTGATCAAAACAACCGAAATCGAAAAAAAAAAAGCATCAAAGGGGGCCCCCTTGGAACTTTTTCGAATTCTTCAGATCGCCTTAACTTCCGAACGGATGGACCGATTTTCAACTTCGATCATACCAAACTGCTGGTTTTTTCTCATAGAATCCATTTCTCCAATCGAAAAAACCAAAATCGAAAAAAAATCGCATCAAAGGGGGTCCCCTTGGAACTTTTCTGAATTCTTCAGATCGCCTTAACTTCCGAACGGATGGACCGATTTTCAACTTCGATCATACCAATCTGCTTGTTTTTTTTTCATAGAATCCATTTCTCCAATCGAAAAAACCGAAATCGAAAAGAAAAATTGCATCAAAGGGGGTCCCCTTGGAACTTTTTCGAATTCTTCAGATCGCCTTAACTTCCGAACGGATGGACCGATTTTCAACTTCGATCATACCAATCTGCTTGTTTTTTTTTCATGGAATCCATTTCTCCAATCAAAAGAACCGAAATCGAAAAAATAAAAAGCATCAAAGGGAGCCCCCTTGGAACTTCTTCGAATTCTTCAGATCGCCTTAACTACCGAACGGATGGACCGATTTTCAACTTCGATCATACAAATCTGCTTGTTTTTTCTCATAGAATCCATTTCTGCAATCGAAAAAACCGAAATCGAAAAAAAAATGCATCAAAGGGGGCCCCCTTGGAACTTTTTCGAATTCTTCAGATCGACTTAACTTCCGAACGGATGGACCGATTTTCAACTTCGATCATACCAATTTGCTTTTTTTTTCATAGAATCCATTTATCCGATCAAAAAAACCGAAATCGAAAAAAAAAATTCATCAAAGGGGGCCCCCTTGGAACTTTTTCGAATTCTTCAGATTGCCTTAACTGTCGAACGTATGGACCGATTTTCAACTTCGATCATACCAATCTGCTCGTTTTTTTTTCATAGAATCCATTTCTCCAATCAGAAAAACCGAAATCGAAAAAATAAAAAGCATCAAAGGGAGCCCCCTTGGAACTTTTTCGAATTCTTCAGATCGCCTTAACTTCCGAACGGATGGACCAATTTTCAACTTCGATCATACGAATCTGCTTGTTTTTTTTCATAGAATCCATTTCTCCAATCGAAAAAACCGAAATCGAAAAAAAAAATGCATCAAAGGGAGCCCCCTTGGAACTTTTTCGAATTCTTCAGATCGACTTAACTTCCGAACGGATGAACCGATTTTCAACTTCGATCATACCAATCTGCTTTTTTTTTCCATAGAATCCATTTCTCCGATCAAAAATACCGAAATCGAAAAAAAAATGCATCAAAGGGGGCCCCCTTGGAACTTTTTCGAATTCTTCAGATTGCCTTAACTTTCGAACGTATGGACCGATTTTCAACTTCGATCATACCAATCTGCTTGTTTTTTTTCATAGAATCCATTTCTTCAATCGAAAAAACCGAAATCGAAAAAAAAATGCATCAAAGGGGGCCCCCTTGGAACTTTTTCGAATTCTTCAGATCGCCTTAACTTCCAAACGGATGGACCGATTTTCAACTTCGATCATACGAATCTGCTTGTTTTTTTCATAGAATCCATTTCTCCAATCGAAGAAACCAAAATCGAAAAAAAAAATGCATCAAAGGGGGCCCCCTTGGAACTTTTTCGAATTCTTCAGATTGCCTTAACTTCCGAACGGATGGACCAATTTTCAACTTCGATCATACGAATCTGCTTGTTTTTTTTTCATAGAATCCATTTCTCCAATCAAAAAAACTGAAATCGAAAAAATAAAAAGCATCAAAGGGAGCCCCCTTGGTACTTTTTCGAATTCTTCAGATCGCCTTAACTTCCGAACGGATGGACCGATTTTCAACTTCGATCATACCAATCTGCTTGTTTTTTTTCATAGAATCCATTTCTCCAATCGAAAAAACCGAAATCGAAAAAAAAAATGCATCGAAGGGGGCCCCCTTGGAACTTTTTCGAATTCTTCAGATCGCCTTAACTTCCGAACGGATGGACCGATTTTCAACTTCGATCATACCAATCTGCTTGTATTTTTTCATAAAATCCATTTCTCCAATCGAAAAAACCGAAATGAAAAAAAAAATGCATCAAAGGGGACCCCCTTGGAACTTTTTCGAATTCTTCAGATCGACTTAACTTCCGAACGGATGGACCGATTTTCAACTTCGATCATACCAATCTGCTTTTTTTTTCATAGAATCCATTTCTCTGATCAAAACAACCGAAATCGAAAAAAAAAAAGCATCAAAGGGGGCCCCCTTGGAACTTTTTCGAATTCTTCAGATCGCCTTAACTTCCGAACGGATGGACCGATTTTCAACTTCGATCATACCAAACTGCTGGTTTTTTCTCATAGAATCCATTTCTCCAATCGAAAAAACCGAAATCTGAAAAAAATTGCATCAAAGGGGGTCCCCTTGGAACTTTTTCGAATTCTTCAAATCGCCTTAACTTCCGAACGGATGGACGAATTTTCAACTTCGATCATACCAATCTGCTTGTTTTTTTTCATAGAATCCATTTCTCCAATCGAAAAAACCGAAATCGAAAAAAAAATGCATCAAAGGGGACCCCCTTGGAACTTTTTCGAATTCTTCAGATCGACTTAACTTCCGAACGGATGGACCGATTTTCAACTTCGATCATACCAATCTGCTTTTTTTTTCATAGAATCCATTTCTCTGATCAAAACAACCGAAATCGAAAAAAAAAAGCATCAAAGGGGGCCCCCTTGGTACTTTTTCGAATTCTTCAGATCGCCTTAACTTCCGAACGGATGGACCGATTTTCAACTTCGATCATACCAATCTGCTTGTTTTTTTTCATAGAATCCATTTCTCCAATCGAAAAAACCGAAATCGAAAAAAAAAATGCATCGAAGGGGGCCCCCTTGGAACTTTTTCGAATTCTTCAGATCGCCTTAACTTCCGAACGGATGGACCGATTTTCAACTTCGATCATACCAATCTGCTTGTATTTTTTCATAAAATCCATTTCTCCAATCGAAAAAACCGAAATGGAAAAAAAAATGCATCAAAGGGGACCCCCTTGGAACTTTTTCGAATTCTTCAGATCGACTTAACTTCCGAACGGATGGACCGATTTTCAACTTCGATCATACCAATCTGCTTTTTTTTTCATAGAATCCATTTCTCTGATCAAAACAACCGAAATCGAAAAAAAAAAAGCATCAAAGGGGGCCCCCTTGGAACTTTTTCGAATTCTTCAGATCGCCTTAACTTCCGAACGGATGGACCGATTTTCAACTTCGATCATACCAAACTGCTGGTTTTTTCTCATAGAATCCATTTCTCCAATCGAAAAAACCAAAATCGAAAAAAAATCGCATCAAAGGGGGTCCCCTTGGAACTTTTCTGAATTCTTCAGATCGCCTTAACTTCCGAACGGATGGACCGATTTTCAACTTCGATCATACCAATCTGCTTGTTTTTTTTTCATAGAATCCATTTCTCCAATCGAAAAAACCGAAATCGAAAAGAAAAATTGCATCAAAGGGGGTCCCCTTGGAACTTTTTCGAATTCTTCAGATCGCCTTAACTTCCGAACGGATGGACCGATTTTCAACTTCGATCATACCAATCTGCTTGTTTTTTTTTCATGGAATCCATTTCTCCAATCAAAAGAACCGAAATCGAAAAAATAAAAAGCATCAAAGGGAGCCCCCTTGGAACTTCTTCGAATTCTTCAGATCGCCTTAACTACCGAACGGATGGACCGATTTTCAACTTCGATCATACAAATCTGCTTGTTTTTTCTCATAGAATCCATTTCTGCAATCGAAAAAACCGAAATCGAAAAAAAAATGCATCAAAGGGGGCCCCCTTGGAACTTTTTCGAATTCTTCAGATCGACTTAACTTCCGAACGGATGGACCGATTTTCAACTTCGATCATACCAATTTGCTTTTTTTTTCATAGAATCCATTTATCCGATCAAAAAAACCGAAATCGAAAAAAAAAATTCATCAAAGGGGGCCCCCTTGGAACTTTTTCGAATTCTTCAGATTGCCTTAACTGTCGAACGTATGGACCGATTTTCAACTTCGATCATACCAATCTGCTCGTTTTTTTTCATAGAATCCATTTCTCCAATCAGAAAAACCGAAATCGAAAAAATAAAAAGCATCAAAGGGAGCCCCCTTGGAACTTTTTCGAATTCTTCAGATCGCCTTAACTTCCGAACGGATGGACCAATTTTCAACTTCGATCATACGAATCTGCTTGTTTTTTTTCATAGAATCCATTTCTCCAATCGAAAAAACCGAAATCGAAAAAAAAAATGCATCAAAGGGAGCCCCCTTGGAACTTTTTCGAATTCTTCAGATCGACTTAACTTCCGAACGGATGAACCGATTTTCAACTTCGATCATACCAATCTGCTTTTTTTTTCCATAGAATCCATTTCTCCGATCAAAAATACCGAAATCGAAAAAAAAATGCATCAAAGGGGGCCCCCTTGGAACTTTTTCGAATTCTTCAGATTGCCTTAACTTTCGAACGTATGGACCGATTTTCAACTTCGATCATACCAATCTGCTTGTTTTTTTTCATAGAATCCATTTCTTCAATCGAAAAAACCGAAATCGAAAAAAAAATGCATCAAAGGGGGCCCCCTTGGAACTTTTTCGAATTCTTCAGATCGCCTTAACTTCCAAACGGATGGACCGATTTTCAACTTCGATCATACGAATCTGCTTGTTTTTTTCATAGAATCCATTTCTCCAATCGAAGAAACCAAAATCGAAAAAAAAAATGCATCAAAGGGGGCCCCCTTGGAACTTTTTCGAATTCTTCAGATTGCCTTAACTTCCGAACGGATGGACCAATTTTCAACTTCGATCATACGAATCTGCTTGTTTTTTTTTCATAGAATCCATTTCTCCAATCGAAAAAACCGAAATCGAAAAAAAAATGCATCAAAGGGGGCCCCCTTGGAACTTTTTCGAATTCTTCAGATCGCCTTAACTTCCGAACGGATGGACTGATTTTCAACTTCGATCATACCAAACTGCTTGTTTTTTTCATAGAATCCATTTCTCCAATCGAAAAAACCGAAATCTGAAAAAAATTGCATCAAAGGGGGTCCCCTTGGAACTTTTTCGAATTCTTCAAATCGACTTAACTTCCGAACGGATGAACCGATTTTCAACTTCGATCATACCAATCTGCTTTTTTTTTCCATAGAATCCATTTCTCCGATCAAAAATACCGAAATCGAAAAAAAAATGCATCAAAGGGGGCCCCCTTGGAACTTTTTCGAATTCTTCAGATTGCCTTAACTTTCGAACGTATGGACCGATTTTCAACTTCGATCATACCAATCTGCTTGTTTTTTTTCATAGAATCCATTTCTTCAATCGAAAAAACCGAAATCGAAAAAAAAATGCATCAAAGGGGGTCCCCTTGGAACTTTTTCGAATTCTTCAAATCGCCTTAACTTCCGAACGGATGGACCGATTTTCAACTTCGATCATACCAATCTGCTTGTTTTTTTTCATAGAATCCATTTCTCCAATCGAAAAAACCAAAAGCAAAAAAAAAATCGCATCAAAGGAGGTCCCCTTGGAACTTTTCTGAATTCTTCAGATCGCCTTAACTTCCGAACGGATGGACCGATTTTCAACTTCGATCATACCAATCTGCTTGTTTTTTTTCATTTCTCCAATCAAAAAAACCGAAATCGAAAAAATAAAAAGCATCAAAGGGAGCCCCCTTGGAACTTCTTCGAATTCTTCAGATCGCCTTAACTTCCGAACGGATGGACCGATTTTCAACTTCGATCATACAAATCTGCTTGTTTTTTTTCATAGAATCCATTTCTGCAATCGAAAAAACCGAAATCGAAAAAAAAATGCATCAAAGGGGGCCCCCTTGGAACTTTTTCGAATTCTTCAGATCGACTTAACTTCCGAACGGATGGACCGATTTTCAACTTCGATCATACCAATTTGCTTTTTTTTTTCATAGAATCCATTTATCCGATCAAAAATACCGAAATCGAAAAAAAAATTCATCAAAGGGGGCCCCCTTGGAACTTTTTCGAATTCTTCAGATTGCCTTAACTGTCGAACGTATGGACCGATTTTCAACTTCGATCATACCAATCTGCTTGTTTTTTTTTCATAGAATCCATTTCTCCAATCAGAATAACCGAAATTGAAAAAATAAAAAGCATCAAAGGGAGCCTCCCTTGGAACTTTTTCGAATTCTTCAGAACGCCTTAACTTCCGAACGGATAGACCAATTTTCAACTTCGATCATACGAATCTGCTTGTTTTTTTTTCATAGAATCCATTTCTCCAATCGAAAAAACCGAAATCGAAAAAAAAAAATGCATCAAAGGGGGCCCCCTTGGAACTTTTTCGAATTCTTCAGATCGACTTAACTTCCGAACGGATGGACCGATATTCAACTTCGATCATACCAATCTGCTTTTTTTTTCCATAGAATCCATTTCTCCGATCAAAAATACCGAAATCGAAAAAAAAATGCATCAAAGGGGGCCCCCTTGGAAATTTTTCAAATTCTTCAGATTGCCTTAACTTTCGAACGTATGGACCGATTTTCAACTTCGATCATACCAATCTGCTTTTTTTTTTATAGAATCCATTTCTTCAATCGAAAAAACCGAAATCGAAAAAAAAATGCATCAAAGGGGGCCCCCTTGGAACTTTTTCGAATTCTTCAGATCGCCTTAACTTCCAAACGGATGGACCGATTTTCAACTTTGATCATACGAATCTGCTTGTTTTTTTTCATAGAATCCATTTCTCCAATCGAAAAATTCAGAATCGAAAAAAAAAATGCATCAAAGGAGGCCCCCTTGGAACTTTTTCGAATTCTTCAGATTGCCTTAACTTTCGAACGTATGGACCGATTTTCAACTTCGATCATACCAATCTGCTTGTTTTTTTCATAGAATCCATTTCTCCAATCGAAAAAACCGAAATCGAAAAAAAAATGCATCAAAGGGGGCCCCCTTGGAACTTTTTCGAATTCTTCAGATCGCCTTAACATCCGAACGGATGGACCGATTTTCAACTTCGATCATACCAATCTGCTTGTTTTTTTCATAGAATCCATTTCTCCAATCGAAAAAACCGAAATCGAAAAAAAAAATGCATCAAAGGGGGCCCCCTTGGAACTTTTTCGAATTCTTCTGATCGCCTTAACTTCCGAACGGATGGACCGATTTTCAACTTCGATCATACCAAACTGCTTGTTTAATTTCATAGAATCCATTTCTCCAATCGGAAAAACCGAAATCGAAAAAAAAATGCATCAAAGGGGGTCCCCTTGGAACTTTTTCGAATTCTTCAAATCGCCTTAACTTCCGAACGGATGGACCGATTTTCAACTTCGATCGTACCAATCTGCTTGTTTTTTTTCATAGAATCCATTTCTCCAATCGAGAAAACCAAAATCGAAAAAAAAAATTTTATCAAAGGGGGTCCCCTTGGAACTTTTCTGAATTCTTCAGACCGCCTTAACTTCCGAACGGATGGACCGATTTTCAACTTCGATCATACCAATCTGCTTGTTTTTTTTCATAGAATCCATTTCTCCAATCGAGAAAACCGAGATCGAAAAAATAAAAAGCATCAAAGGGAGCCCCCTTGGAACTTTTTCGAACTCTTCAGATCGCCTTAACTTCCGAGCGGATGGACCGATTTTCAACTTCGATCATACGAATCTGCTTTTTTTTTCATAGAATCCATTTCTGCAATCGAAAAACCGAAATCGAAAAAAAAAATGCATCAAAGGGGGCCCCCTTGGAACTTTTTCGAATTCTTCAGATCGACTTAACTTCCGAACGGATAAACCGATTTTCAACTTCGATCATACCAATCTGCTTTTTTTTTTCATAGAATCCATTTCTCCGATCAAAAAAACCGAAATCGAAAAAAAAAATGCATCAAAGGGGGCCCCCTTGGAACTTTTTCGAATTCTTCAGATTGCCTTAACTTTCGAACGTATGGACCGATTTTCAACTTCGATCATACCAATCTGCTTGTTTTTTTTTCATAGAATCCATTTCTCCAATCAAAAAAACCGAAATCGAAAAAATAAAAAGCATCAAAGGGAGCCCCCTTGGAACTTTTTCGAATTCTTCAGATCGCCTTAACTTCCGAACGGATGGACCGATTTTCAACTTCGATCATACCAATCTGCTTGTTTAATTTCATAGAATCCATTTCTCCAATCGGAAAAACCGAAATCGAAAGAAAATGCATCAAAGGAGGCCCCCTTGGAACTTTTTCGAATTCTTCAGACCGCCTTAACTTCCGAACGGATGGACCGATTTTCAATTTCGCGCATACCAATTTGATTGTTTTTTCATAGAATCCATTTCTTCAATGGAAAATACCGAAATCGAAGAAAAAATTGCATCAAAGGGGGTCCCCTTGGAACTTTTTCGAATTCTTCAGATCGCCTAAACTTTCGAACGGATGGACCGATTTTCAACTTTGATCATACCAATCTGCTTGTTTTTTTTCATAGAATCCATTTCTTCAATAAAAAAAACCAAATTAAAAAAAAAATGCATCAAAGGGGGCCCCCTTGGAACTTTTTCGAATTCTTCAGATCGACTTAACTTCCGAACGGATAAACCGATTTTCAACTTCGATCATACCAATCTGCTTTTTTTTCATAGAATCCATTTCTCCGATCAAAAAAACCGAAATCGAAAAGAAAAATGCATCAAAGGGGGCCCCCTTGGAACTTTTTCGAATTCTTCAGATTGCCTTAACTTTCGAACGTATGGACCGATTTTCAACTTCGATCATACCAATCTGCTTGTTTTTTTCATAGAATCCATTTCTCCAATCAAAAAAACCGAAATCGAAAAAATAAAAAGCATCAAAGGGAGCCCCTTTGGAACTTTTTCGAATTCTTCAGATCGCCTTAACTTCCTAACGGATGGACCGATTTTCAACTTCGATCATACGAATCTGCTTGTTTTTTTTTTCGAAAAAACCGAAATCGAAAAAAAAAAAAATCAAAGGGGGCCCCCTTGGAACTTTTTCGAATTCTTCAGATTGCCTTAACTTTCGAACGTATGGACCGATTTTCAACTTCGATCATACCAATCTGCTTGTTTTTTTTCATAGAAATCATTTCTCCAATCGAAAAAACCGAAATCGAAAAAAAAATGCATCAAAGGGGACCCCCTTGGAACTTTTTCGAATTCTTCAGATCGACTTAACTTCCGAACGGATGGACCGATTTTCAACTTCGATCATACCAATCTGCTTTTTTTTTCATAGAATCCATTTCTCTGATCAAAACAACCGAAATCGAAAAAAAAAATGCATCAAAGGGGGTCCCCTTGGAACTTTTTCGAATTCTTCAGATCGCCTTAACTTCCGAACGGATGGACCGATTTTCAACTTCGATCATACCAAACTGCTTGTTTTTTTTCATAGAATCCATTTCTCCAATCGAAAAAACCGAATTCTGAAAAAAATTGCATCAAAGGGGGTCCCCTTGAAACTTTTTCGAATTCTTCAAATCGCCTTAACTTCCGAACGGATGGACCGATTTTCAACTTCGATCATACCAATCTGCTTGTTTTTTTTTCATAGAATCCATTTCTCCAATCGAAAAAACCGAAATCGAAAAAAAAAATGCATCAAAGGGGGCCCCCTTGGAACTTTTTCGAATTCTTCAGATCGACTTAACTTCCGAACGGATGGACCGATTTTCAACTCCGATCATACCAATCTGCTTTTTTTTCCATAGAATCCATTTCTCCGATCAAAAATACCGAAATCGAAAAAAAAATGCATCAAAGGGGGCCCCCTTGGAACTTTTTCGAATTCTTCAGATTGCCTTAACTTTCGAACGTATGGACCGATTTTCAACTTCGATCATACCAATCTGCTTGTTTTTTTTCATAGAATCCATTTCTTCAATCGAAAAAACCGAAATCGAAGAAAAAAATGCATCAAAGGGGGCCCTCTTGGAACTTTTTCGAATTCTTCAGATCGCCTTAACTTCCAAACGGATGGACCGATTTTCAACTTCGATCATACGAATCTGCTTGTTTTTTTTCATAGAATCCATTTCTCCAATCGAAAAATTCAAAATCGAAAAAAAAAATGCATCAAAGGGGGCCCCCTTGGAACTTTTTCGAATTCTTCAGATTGCCTTAACTTGCGAACGTATGGACCGATTTTCAACTTCGATCATACCAATCTGCTTGTTTTTTTTCATAGAATCCATTTCTCCAATCGAAAAAACCGAAATCGAAAAAAAAAATGCATCAAAAGGGGCCCCCTTGGAACTTTTTCGAATTCTTCAGATCGCCTTAACATCCGAACGGATGGACCGATTTTCAACTTCGATCATACCAATCTGCTTGTTTTTTTCATAGAATCCATTTCTCCAATCAAAAAAACCAAAATCGAAAAAAAATTGCATCAAAGGGGGTCCCCTTGGAACTTTTTCGAATTCTTCAGATCGCCTAAACTTTCGAACGGATGGACCGATTTTCAACTTTGATCATACCAAACTGCTTGTTTTTTTTCATAGAATCCATTTCTCCAATCGAAAAAACCAAAATCGAAAAAAAAATTGCATCAAAGGGGGTACCCATGGCACTTTTTCGAATTCTTCAAATCGCCTTAACTTCCGAACGGATGGACCGATTTTCAACTTTGATCATACCAAACTGCTTGTTTTTTTTCATAGAATCCATTTCTCTTATCGAAAAAACCGAAATCTGAAAAAAAATTGCATCAAAGGGGGTCCCCTTGGAACTTTTTCGAATTCTTCAAATCGCCTTAACTTCCGAACGGATGGACCGATTTTCAACTTCGATCGTACTAATCTGCTTGTTTTTTTTCATAGAATCCATTTCTCCAATCGAAAAAACCAAAATCGAAAAAAAAATTCATCAAAGGGGGTCCCCTTGAAACTTTTCTGAATTCTTCAGACCGCCTTAACTTCCGAACGGATGGACCGATTTTCAACTTCGATCATACCAATCTGCTTGTTTTTTTATAGAATCCATTTCTCCAATCAAAAAAACCGAAATCGAAACAAAAATTGCATCTAAGGGTGCCCCCTTGGAACTTTTTCGAATTCTCCAGATCGCCTTAACTTCCGAACGGATGGACCGATTTTCAACTTCGATCATACCTATCTGCTTGTTTTTTTTCATAGAATCCATTTCTTCAATAAAAAAAAACGAATGAAAAAAAAATGCATCAAAGGGGGCCCCCTTGGAACTTTTTCGAATTCTTCAGATCGACTTAACTTCCGAACGGATAAACCGATTTTCAACTTCGATCATACCAATCTGCTTTTTTTTTTCATAGAATCCATTTCTCCGATCAAAAAAACCGAAATCGAAAAGAAAAATGAATCAAAGGGGGCCCCCTTGGAACTTTTTCGAATTCTTCAGATTGCCTTAACTTTCGAATGTATGGACCGATTTTCAACTTCGATCATACCAATCTGCTTGTTTTTTTTCATAGAATCCATTTCTCCAATCAAAAAAACCGAAATCGAAAAAATAAAAAGCATCAAAGGGAGCCCCTTTGGAACTTTTTCGAATTCTCCAGATCGCCTTAACTTTCGAACGGATGGACCGATTTTCAACTTCGATCATACCAATCTGCTTGTTTTTTTTCATAGAATCCATTTCTCCAATCAAAAAAACCGAAATCGAAAAAATAAAAAGCATCAAAGGGAGCCCCTTTGGAACTTTTTCGAATTCTCCAGATCGCCTTAACTTCCGAACGGATGGACCGATTTTCAACTTCGATCATACCAATCTGCTTGTTTTTTTTCATAGAATCCATTTCTTCAATAAAAAAAACCGAATTAAAAAAAAATGCATCAAAGGGGGCCCCCTTGGAACTTTTTCGAATTCTTCAGATCGACTTAACTTCCGAACGGATAAACCGATTTTCAACTTCGATCATACCAATCTGCTTTTTTTTTCATAGAATCCATTTCTCCGATCAAAAAAACCGAAATCGAAAAGAAAAATGCATCAAAGGGGGCCCCCTTGGAACTTTTTCGAATTCTTCAGATTGCCTTAACTTTCGAACGTATGGACCGATTTTCAACTTCGATCATACCAATCTGCTTGTTTTTTTTCATAGAATCCATTTCTCCAATCAAAAAAACCGAAATCGAAAAAATAAAAAGCATCAAAGGGAGCCCCTTTGGAACTTTTTCGAATTCTTCAGATCGCCTTAACTTCCGAACGGATGGACCGATTTTCAACTTCGATCATACGAATCTGCTTGTTTTTTTTTTTTCGAAAAAACCGAAATCGAAAAAAAAAAATCAAAGGGGGCACCCTTGGAACTTTTTCGAATTCTTCAGATCGCCTTAACTTTCGAACGGATGGACCGATTTTCAACTTCGATCATACCAATCTGCTTGTATTTTTTCATAAAATCCATTTCTCCAATCGAAAAAACCGAAATGGAAAAAAAAATGCATCAAAGGGGACCCCCTTGGAACTTTTTCGAATTCTTCAGATCGACTTAACTTCCGAACGGATGGACCGATTTTCAACTTCGATCATACCAATCTGCTTTTTTTTTCATAGAATCCATTTCTCTGATCAAAACAACCGAAATCGAAAAAAAAAATGCATCAAAGAGGGCCCCCTTGGAACTTTTTCGAATTCTTCAGATCGCCTTAACTTCCGAACGGATGGACCGATTTTCAACTTCGATCATACCAAACTGCTTGTTTTTTTTCATAGAATCCATTTCTCCAATCGAAAAAACCGAATTCTGAAAAAAATTGCAACAAAGGGGGTCCCCTTGAAACTTTTTCGAATTCTTCAAATCGCCTTAACTTCCGAACGGATGGACCGATTTTTAACTTCGATCATACCAATCTGCTTGTTTTTTTTCATAGAATCCATTTCTCCAATCGAAAAAACCAAAATCGAAAAAAAAAATCGCATCAAAGGGGGTCCCCTTGGAACTTTTCTGAATTCTTCAGATCGCCTTAACTTCCGAACGGATGGACCGATTTTCAACTTCGATCATACCAATCTGCTTGTTTTTTTTTCATTGAATCCATTTCTCCAATCGAAAAAACCGAAATCGAAAAGAAAAATTGCATCAAAGGGGGTCCCCTTGGAACTTTTTCGAATTCTTCAGATCGCCTTAACTTCCGAACGGATGGGCCGATTTTCAACTTCGATCATACCAATCTGCTTGTTTTTTTTTCATAGAATCCATTTCTCCAATCAAAAAAACCGAAATCGAAAAAATAAAAAGCATCAAAGGGAGCCCCCTTGGAACTTCTTCGAATTCTTCAGATCGCCTTAACTTCCGAACGGATGGACCGATTTTCAACTTCGATCATACAAATCTGCTTGTTTTTCTTCATAGAATCCATTTCTGCAATCGAAAAAACCGAAATCGAAAAAAAAAAATGCATCAAAGGGGGCCCCCTTGGAACTTTTTCGAATTCTTCAGATCGACTTAACTTCCGAACGGATGGACCGATTTTCAACTTCGATCATACCAATTTGCTTTTTTTTTCATAGAATCCATTTATCCGATCAAAAAAACCGAAATCGAAAACAAAAATTCATCAAAGGGGGCCCCTTTGGAACTTTTTCGAATTCTTCAGATTGCCTCAACTGTCGAACGTATGGACCGATTTTCAACTTCGATCATACCAATCTGCTTGTTTTTTTTTATAGAATCCATTTCTCCAATCAGAAAAACCGAAATCGAGAAAATAAAAAGCATCAAAGGGAGCCCCCTTGGAACTTTTTCGAATTCTTCAGATCGCCTTAACTTCCGAACTGATGGACCAATTTTCAACTTCGATCATACGAATCTGCTTGTTTTTTTTTTTCATAGAATCCATTACTCCAATCGAAAAAACCGAAATCGAAAAAAAAAATGCATCAAAGGGAGCCCCCTTGGAACTTTTTCGAATTCTTCAGATCGACTTAACTTCCGAACGGATGGACCGATTTTCAACTTCGATCATACGAATCTGCTTTTTTTTTCCATAGAATCCATTTCTTCGATCAAAAATACCGAAATCGAAAAAAAAATGCATCAAAGGGGGCCCCCTTGGAACTTTTTCGAATTCTTCAGATTGCCTTAACTTTCGAACGTATGGACCGATTTTCAACTTCGATCATACCAATCTGCTTGTTTTTTTTTCATAGAATCCATTTCTTCAATCGAAAAAACCGAAATCGAAAAACAAATGCATCAAAGGGGGCCCCCTTGGAACTTTTTCGAATTCTTCAGATCGCCTTAACTTCCAAACGGATGGACCGATTTTCAACTTCGATCATACGAATCTGCTTGTTTTTTTCATAGAATCCATTTCTCCGATCGAAAAAACCAAAATCGAAGAAAAAAATGCATCAAAGGGGGCCCCCTTGGAACTTTTTCGAATTCTTCAGATTGCCTTAACTTTCGAACGTATGGACCGATTTTCAACTTCGATCATACCAATCTGCTTGTTTTTTTTTCATAGAATCCATTTTTCCAATCGAAAAAACCGAAATCGAAAAAAAAAATTCATCAAAGGGGGCCCCCTTGGAACTTTTTCGAATTCTTCAGATCGCCTTAACATCCGAACGGATGGACCGATCTTCAACTTCGATCGAAAAAACCGAAATCGAAAAAAAAAAAATGCATCAAAGGGGGCCCCCTTGGAACTTTTTCGAATTCTTCTGATCGCCTTAACTTCCGAACGGATGGACCGATTTTCAACTTCGATCATTTCAATCTGCTTGTTTAATTTCATAGAATCCATTTCTCCAATCGGAAAAACCGAAATCGAAAAAAAATGCATCAAAGGGGGCCCCCTTGGAACTTTTTCGAATTCTTCAGTCCGCCTTAACTTCCGAACGGATGGACCGATTTTCAATTTCGCGCATACCAATTTGATTGTTTTTTCATAGAATCCATTTCTTCAATAGAAAATACCGAAATCGAAAAAAAAATTGCATCAAAGGGGGTCCCCTTGGAACTTTTTCGAATTCTTCAGATCGCCTTAACTTCCAAACGGATGGACCGATTTTCAACTTCGATCATAGCAATCTGCTTGTTTTTTTTCATAGAATCCATTTCTACAATCGAAAAAACCGGAATCGAAAAAAAAGTTGCATTAAAGGGGGTCCCTTTGGAACTTATCCGAATTCTTCAGATCGCCTTAACTTCCGAACGGATGGACCGATTTTCAACTTCGATCATACCAATCTGCTTGTTTTTTTTCATATAATCCATTTCTCCAATCGAAAAAACCGGAATCGAAAAAAAAATGCATCAAAGGGGATCCCCTTGTAACTTTTTCGAATTCTTCAGATCGCCTTAACTTCCGAACGGATGGACCGATTTTCAATTTCGCGCATACCAATTCGCTTGTTTTTTCCATAGAATCCATTTCTCCAATCGAAAAAAATTGCATCAAAGGGGGTCCCCTTGGAACTTTTTCGAATTCTTCAGATCGCCTTAACTTCCGAACGGATGGACCGATTTTCAACTTTGATCATACCAATCTACTTGTTTTTTTCATAGAATCCATTTCTCCAATCGAAAAAACCGAAATCGAAAAAAAAATGCATCAAAGGGGGCCCCCTTGGAACTTTTTCGAATTCTTCAGATCGCCTTAACTTCCGAACGGATGGACCGATTTTCAACTTCGATCATACCAATCTGCTTGTTTGATTTCATAGAATCCATTTTTCCAATCGGAAAAACAGAAATCGAAAAAAAAAATGCATCAAAGGGGGCCCCCTTGGAACTTTTTCGAATTCTTCAGACCGCCTTAACTTCCGAACGGATGGACCGATTTTCAATTTCGCGCATACCAATTCGATTGTTTTTTCATAGAATCCATTTCTTCAATAGAAAAAACCGAAATCGAAAAAAAAAATTGCATCAAAAAGGGTCCCCTTGGAACTTTTTCGAATTCTTCAGATCGCCTAAACTTCCGAACGGATGGACCGATTTTCAACTTCGATCATACCAAACTGCTTGTTTTTTTTCATAGAATCCATTTCTTCAATCAAAAAAACCGAAATCGAAAAAATAATTGCATCAAAGGGGGTCCCCTTGGAACTTTTTCGAATTCTTCAGATCGCCATAACTTCCAAACGGATGGACCGATTTTCAACTTCGATCATAGCAATCTGCTTGCTTTTTTTCATAGAATCCATTTCTCCAATAGAAAAAACCGAAATCGAAAAAAAAGTTGCATCAAAGGGGGTCCCTTTGGAACTTTTTCGAATTCTTCAGATCGCCTTAACTTCCGAACGGATGGACCGATTTTCAACTTCGATCATACCAATCTGCTTGTTTTTTTTCATAGAATCCATTTCTTCAATCGAAAAAACCCAAATCTAAAAAAAAATTGCATCAAAGGGGGCCCCCTTGGAACTTTTTTGAATTCTTCAGATCGCCTAAACTTCCGAACGGATTGACCGATTTTCAACTTCGATCATACCAATCTGCTTGTTTTTTTCATAGAATCCATTTCTCCAATCGAAAAAACCGAAATCGAAAATAAAGTTGCATCAAAGGGGGCCCCCTTGGAACCTTTTCGAATTCTTCAGATCGCCTTAACTTCCAAACGGATGGACCGATTTTCAACTTCGATCATACCAATCTGCTTGTTTTTTTTATAGAATCCATTTCTCCAATCGAAAAAACCGAAATCGAAAAAAAAATGCATCAAAGGGAGCCCCCTTGGAACTTTTTCGAATTCTTCAGATCGACTTAACTTCCGAACGGATGGACCGATTTTCAACTTCGATCATACCAATCTGCTTTTTTTTTCCATAGAATCCATTTCTCCGATCAAAAATACCGAAATCGAAAAAAAAATGCATCAAAGGGGGCCCCCTTGGAACTTTTTCGAATTCTTCAGATTGCCTTAACTTTCGAACGTATGGACCGATTTTCAACTTCGATCATACCAATCTGCTTGTTTTTTTTTTCATAGAATCCATTTCTTCAATCGAAAAAACCGAAATCGAAAAACAAATGCATCAAAGGGGGCCCCCTTGGAACTTTTTCGAATTCTTCAGATCGCCTTAACTTCCAAACGGATGGACCGATTTTCAACTTCGATCATACGAATCTGCTTGTTTTTTTCATAGAATCCATTTCTCCGATCGAAAAAACCAAAATCGAAGAAAAAAATGCATCAAAGGGGGCCCCCTTGGAACTTTTTCGAATTCTTCAGATTGCCTTAACTTTCGAACGTATGGACCGATTTTCAACTTCGATCATACCAATCTGCTTGTTTTTTTTCATAGAATCCATTTTTCCAATCGAAAAAACCGAAATCGAAAAAAAAAATTCATCAAAGGGGGCCCCCTTGGAACTTTTTCGAATTCTTCAGATCGCCTTAACATCCGAACGGATGGACCGATCTTCAACTTCGATCGAAAAAACCGAAATCGAAAAAAAAAAAATGCATCAAAGGGGGCCCCCTTGGAACTTTTTCGAATTCTTCTGATCGCCTTAACTTCCGAACGGATGGACCGATTTTCAACTTCGATCATTTCAATCTGCTTGTTTAATTTCATAGAATCCATTTCTCCAATCGGAAAAACCGAAATCGAAAAAAAATGCATCAAAGGGGGCCCCCTTGGAACTTTTTCGAATTCTTCAGTCCGCCTTAACTTCCGAACGGATGGACCGATTTTCAATTTCGCGCATACCAATTTGATTGTTTTTTCATAGAATCCATTTCTTCAATAGAAAATACCGAAATCGAAAAAAAAATTGCATCAAAGGGGGTCCCCTTGGAACTTTTTCGAATTCTTCAGATCGCCTAAACTTTCGAACGGATGGACCGATTTTCAACTTCGATCATACCAAACTGCTTGTTTTTTTTCATAGAATCCATTTCTCCAATCAAAAAAACCGAAATCGAAAAAAATAATTGCATCAAAGGGGGTCCCCTTGGATCTTTTTCGAATTCTTCAGATCGCCTTAACTTCCAAACGGATGGACCGATTTTCAACTTCGATCATAGCAATCTGCTTGTTTTTTTTCATAGAATCCATTTCTACAATCGAAAAAACCGGAATCGAAAAAAAAGTTGCATTAAAGGGGGTCCCTTTGGAACTTATCCGAATTCTTCAGATCGCCTTAACTTCCGAACGGATGGACCGATTTTCAACTTCGATCATACCAATCTGCTTGTTTTTTTTCATATAATCCATTTCTCCAATCGAAAAAACCGGAATCGAAAAAAAAATGCATCAAAGGGGACCCCCTTGTAACTTTTTCGAATTCTTCAGATCGCCTTAACTTCCGAACGGATGGACCGATTTTCAATTTCGCGCATACCAATTCGCTTGTTTTTTCCATAGAATCCATTTCTCCAATCGAAAAAAATTGCATCAAAGGGGGTCCCCTTGGAACTTTTTCGAATTCTTCAGATCGCCTTAACTTCCGAACGGATGGACCGATTTTCAACTTTGATCATACCAATCTACTTGTTTTTTTCATAGAATCCATTTCTCCAATCGAAAAAACCGAAATCGAAAAAAAAATGCATCAAAGGGGGCCCCCTTGGAACTTTTTCGAATTCTTCAGATCGCCTTAACTTCCGAACGGATGGACCGATTTTCAACTTCGATCATACCAATCTGCTTGTTTGATTTCATAGAATCCATTTTTCCAATCGGAAAAACAGAAATCGAAAAAAAAAATGCATCAAAGGGGGCCCCCTTGGAACTTTTTCGAATTCTTCAGACCGCCTTAACTTCCGAACGGATGGACCGATTTTCAATTTCGCGCATACCAATTCGATTGTTTTTTCATAGAATCCATTTCTTCAATAGAAAAAACCGAAATCGAAAAAAAAAATTGCATCAAAAAGGGTCCCCTTGGAACTTTTTCGAATTCTTCAGATCGCCTAAACTTCCGAACGGATGGACCGATTTTCAACTTCGATCATACCAAACTGCTTGTTTTTTTTCATAGAATCCATTTCTTCAATCGAAAAAACCGAAATCGAAAAAATAATTGCATCAAAGGGGGTCCCCTTGGAACTTTTTCGAATTCTTCAGATCGCCATAACTTCCAAACGGATGGACCGATTTTCAACTTCGATCATAGCAATCTGCTTGCTTTTTTCATAGAATCCATTTCTCCAATCGAAAAAACCGAAATCGAAAAAAAAGTTGCATCAAAGGGGGTCCCTTTGGAACTTTTTCGAATTCTTCAGATCGCCTTAACTTCCGAACGGATGGACCGATTTTCAACTTCGATCATACCAATCTGCTTGTTTTTTTTCATAGAATCCATTTCTTCAATCGAAAAAACCCAAATCTAAAAAAAAATTGCATCAAAGGGGGCCCCCTTGGAACTTTTTCGAATTCTTCAGATCGCCTAAACTTCCGAACGGATTGACCGATTTTCAACTTCGATCATACCAATCTGCTTGTTTTTTTCATAGAATCCATTTCTCCAATCGAAAAAACCGAAATCGAAAAAAAAGTTGCATCAAAGGGGGCCCCCTTGGAACCTTTTCGAATTCTTCAGATCGCCTTAACTTCCAAACGGATGGACCGATTTTCAACTTCGATCATACCAATCTGCTTGTTTTTTTTATAGAATCCATTTCTCCAATCGAAAAAACCGAAATCGAAAAAAAAATGCATCAAAGGGGGCCCCCTTGAAACTTTTTCGAATTCTTCAGATCGCCTTAACTTCCGAACGGATGAACCGATTTTCAACTTCGATCATAATAATCTGCATGTTTTTATGCATAGAATCCATTTCTCCAATCAAAAAAACCGAAATCTAAAAAAAAATGCATCAAAGGGGGCCCCCTTGGAACTTTTTCGAATACTTCAGATCGCCTTAACTTCCGAACGGATGGACCGATTTTCAACTCCGATCATACCAATCTGCTTGTTTTTTTTTCATAGAATCCATTTCTTCAATCGAAAAAACTGAAATCGAAAAAAAAAAATGCATCAATGGGGGCCCCCTTGGAACTTTCTCGAATTCTTCAGATCGCCATAACTTCCGAACGGATGGACCGATTTTCAACTTCGATCATACCAATCTGCTTGTTTAATTTCATAGAATCCATTTCTCCAATCGGAAAAACCGTAATCGAAAAAAAAAATGCATCAAAGGGGGCCCCCTTGGAACTTTTTCGAATTCTTCAGACCGCCTTAACTTCCGAACGGATGGACCGATTTTCAATTTCGCGCATACCAATTTGATTGTTTTTTCATAGAATCCATTTCTTCAATAGAAAAAACCGAATTCGAAAAAAAATTGCATCAAAGGGGGTCCCCTTGGAACTTTTTCGAATTCTTCAGATCGCCTAAACTTCCGAACGGATGGACCGATTTTCAACTTCGATCATACCAATCTGCTTGTTTTTTTTCATAGAATCCATTTCTCCAATCGAAAAAACCGAAATCGAAAAAAAAAATTGCATCAAAGGGGGTCCCCTTGGAACTTTTTCGAATTCTTCAGATCGCCTTAACTTCCAAACGGATGGACCGATTCTCAACTTCGATCATAGCAATCTGCTTGTTTTTTTTCATAGAATCCATTTCTCCAATCGAAAAAACCGAAATCGAAAAACAAGTTGCATCAAAGGGGGTCCCTTTGGAACTTATCCGAATTCTTCAGATCGCCTTAACTTCCGAACGGATGGACCGATTTTCAACTTCGATCATACCAATCTGCTTGTTTTTTTTCATAGAATCCATTTCTCCAATCGAAAAAACCGAAATCTAAGAAGAAAATTGCATCAAAGGGGGCCCCCTTGGAATTTTTTCGAATTCTTCAGATCGCCTTAACTTCCGAACGGATTGACCGATTTTCAACTTCGATCATACCAATCTGCTTGTTTTTTTCATAGAATCCATTTCTCCAATCGAAAAAACCGAAATCGAAAAAAAAAATGCATCAAAGGGGGCCCCCTTGGAACTTTTTCGAATTCTTCAGATCGCCTCAACTTCCGAACGGATGGACCGATTTTCAACTTCGATCATACCAATCTGCTTGTTTTTTTTCATAGAATCCATTTCTCTAATCGAAAAAACCGAAATCGAAAAAGAAGTTGCATCAAAGGGGGCCCACTTGGAACTTTTTCGAATTCTTCAGATCGCCTTAACTTCCGAACGGATGGACCGATTTTCAACTTTGATCATACCAATCTGCTTGTTTTTTCTCCATAGAATCCATTTCTCCAATCGAAAAAACTGAAATCGAAAAAAAAAATGCATCAATGGGGGCCCCCTTGGAACTTTCTCGAATTCTTCAGATCGCCTTAACTTCCGAACGGATGGACCGATTTTCAATTTCGCGCATACCAATTCGCTTGTTTTTTTCATAGAATCCATTTCTCCAATCAAAAAAACCGAAATCGGAAAAAAATTGCATCAAAGGGGGTCCCCTTGGAACTTTTTCGAATTCTTCAGATCGCCTTAACTTCCGAACGGATGGACCGATTTTCAACTTCGATCATACCAATCTGCTTGTTTTTTCTCATAGAATCCATTTCTCCAATCGGAAAAACCAAAATCGAAAAACAAAATGCATCAAAGGGGGCCACCTTGGAACTTTTTCGAATTCTTCAGACCGCCTCAACTTCCGAACGGATCGACCGATTTTCAATTTCGCGCATACCAATTTGCTTGTTTTTTCATAGAATCCATTTCTTCGATAGAAAAAACCGAACTCGAAAAAAAATTGCATCAAAGGGGGTCCCCTTGGAACTTTTTCGAATTCTTCAGATCGCCTTAACTTCCGAACGGATGGACCGATTTTCAACTTCGATCATACCAAACTGCTTGTTTTTTTCATAGAATCCATTTCTTCAATCAAAAAACCGAAATCTGAAAAAAATTGCATCAAAGGGGGTCCCCTTGGAACTTTTTCGAATTCTTCAAATCGCCTTAACTTCCGAAAGGATGGACCGATTTTCAACTTCGATCATACCAATCTGCTTGTTTTTTTTTCATAGAATTCATTTCTCCAATCAAAAAACCAAAATCGAAAAAAAAATTGCAACAAAGGGGGTCCCCTTGGAACTTTTCTGAATTCTTCAGATCGCCTTAACTTCCGAACGGATGGACCGATTTTCAACTTCGATCATACCAATCTGCTTGTTTTTTGTTCATAGAATCCATTTCTCCAATCAAAAAAACCGAAATCGAGAAAATAAAAAGCATCAAAGGGAGCCCCCTTGGAACTTTTTCGAATTCTTCAGATCGCCTTAACTTCCGAACGGATGGACCGATTTTCAACTTCGATCATACGAATCTGCTTGTTTTTTTTCATTGAATCCATTTCTGCAATCGAAAAAACCGAAATCGAGAAAAAAATGCATCAAAGGGGGCCCCCTTGGAACTTTTTCGAATTCTTCAGATTGTCTTAACTTTCGAACGTATGGACCGATTTTCAACTTCGATCATACCAATCTGCTTGTTTTTTTTTCATAGAATCCATTTCTCCAATCAGAAAAACCGAAATCGAAAAAAAATGCATCTAAGGGGGCCCCCTTGAAACTTTTTCGAATTCTTCAGATCGACTTAACTTCCGAACGGATGGACCGATTTTCAACTTCGATCATACCAATCTGCTTTTTATCTCCATAGAATCCATTTCTCCGATCAAAAAAACCGAAATCGAAAAAAAAATGCATCAAAGGGGGCCCCCTTGGAACTTTTTCGAATTCTTCAGATTGCCTTAACTTTCGAACGTATGGACCGATTTTCAACTTCGATCATACCAATCTGCTCGTTTTTTTTTCATAGAATCCATTTCTCCAATCGAAAAAACCGAAATCGAGAAAAAAAATGCATCAAAGGGGGCCCCCTTGGAACTTTTTCGAATTCTTCAGATCGCCTTAACATCCGAACGGATGGACCGATTTTCAACTTCGATCATACCAATCTGCTTGTTTTTTTTTCGAAAAAACCGAAATCGAAAAAAAAAAATGCATCAAAGGGGGCCCCCTCGGAACTTTTTCGAATTCTTCAGATCGCCTTAACTTCCGAACGGATGGACCGATTTTCAACTTCGATCATACCAATCTGCTTGTTTTTTTTCATAGAAACCATTTCTCCAATCGAAAAAACCGAAATCGAAAAAAAAAATGCATCGAAGGGGGCCCCCTTGGAACTTTTTCGAATTCTTCAGATCGCCTCAACTTCCGAACGGATGGACCGATTTTCAACTTCGATCATACCAATCTCCTTGTATTTTTTCATAGAATCCATTTCTCCAATCGAAAAAACCGAAATGAAAAAAACATGCATCAAAGGGGACCCCCTTGGAACATTTTCGAATTCTTCAGATCGCCTTAACTTCCGAACGGATGGACCGATTTTCAACTTCGATCATACCAATCTGCTTGTTTTTTTTTCATAGAATCCATTTCTCCAATCAAAAAAACCGAAATCGAAAAAAAAATGCATCAAATGGAACTTTTTCGAATTCTTCAGATCGCCTTAACTTCCGAACGGATAGACCGATTTTCAACTTCGATCATACCAATCTGCTTGTTTTTTTTCATAGAATCCATTTCTCCAATCGAAAAAACCGAAATCGAAAAAAAAATTGCATCAAAGGGGGCCCCCTTGGAACTTATTCGAATTCTTCAGATCGCCTTAACTTCCGAACGGATGGACCGATTTTCAACTTCGATCATACCAATCCGCTTGTTTTTTTTCATAGAATCCATTTCTCCAATCAGAAAAACCAAAATCGAAAAAAAAAAATGCATCAAAGGGGGCCCTCTTGGAACTTTTTCGAATTCTTCAGATCGCCTTAACTTCCGAACGGATGGACCGATTTTCAACTTCGATCATACCAATCTGCTTTTTTTTTATAGAATCCATTTCTCCAATCGAAAAAACCGAAATCGAAAAAAAAATGCATCAAAGGGGGCCCCCTTGGAACTTTTTCGAATTCTTCAGATCGCCTTAACTTCCGAACGGATGGACCGATTTTCAACTTCGCGCATACCAATTTGCTTGTTTTTTTTCATAGAATCCATTTCTCCAATCGAAAAAACCGAAATCGAAAATAAAAATGCATCAAAGGGTGCCCCCTTGGAACTTTTTCGAATTCTTCAGATCGCCTTAACTTCCGAACGGATGGACCTATTTTCAACTTCGAACATACAAATCTGCTTGTTTTTTTTTCGTAGAATCCATTTCTCCAATAGAAAAAACCGAAATAAATAAAAAAAAAATGAATCAAAGGGGGCGTCCTTGGAACTTTTTCGAATTCTTCAGATCGCCTCAACTTCCGAACGGATGGACCGATTTTCAACTTCGATCATACCAATCTGTTTGTTTTTTTTTCATAGAATCCATTTCTCCAATCGAAGAAACCGAAATCGAAAAAATAAATGCATCAAAGGGGGCCCCCTTGGAACTTTTTCGAATTCTTCAGATCGCCCTAACTTCCGAACGGATGGACCGATTTTCAACTTCGATCATACCAATCTGTTTGTTTTTTTCATAGAATCCATTTCTCCAATCGAAGAAACCGAAATCGAAAAAAAAAAATGCATCAAAGGGGGCCCCTTGGAACTTTTTCTAATTCTTCAGATCGCCTTAACTTTCGAACGGATGGACCGATTTTCAACTTCGATCATACCAATCTGTTTGTTTTTTTCATAGATTCCATTTCTCCAATCTGAAAAACCGAAATCGAAAAAAAAATGCACCAAAGGGGGCCCTCTTGGAACTTTTTCGAATTCTTCAGATCGCCTTAACTTCCGAACGGATGGACCTATTTTCAACTTCGAACATACAAATCTGCTTGTTTTTTTTTTTCATAGAATCCATTTCTCCAATAGAAAAAACCGAAATAAATAAAAAAAAATGCATCAAAGGGGGCCCCCTTGGAGCTTTTTCGAATTCTTCAGATCGCCTTAACTTCCGAACGGATGGACCGATTTTCAACTTCGATCATACCAATCCGCTTGTTTTTTTTTCATAGAATCCATTTCTCCAATCAAAAAAACCGAAATCGAAAAAAAAATGCATCAAAGGGGGCCCTCTTGGAACTTTTTCGAATTCTTCAGATCGCCTTAACTTCCGAACGGATGGAACGATTTTCAACTTCGATCATACCAATCTGCTTTTTTTTATAGAATCCATTTCTCTAATCGAAAAAACCGAAATCGAAAAAAAAAATGCATCAAAAGGGGCCCCCTTGGAACTTTTTCGAATTCTTCAGATCGCCTTAACTTCCGAACGGATGGACCGATTTTCAACTTCGCGCATACCAATTTACTTGTTTTTTTTTCATAGAATCCATTTCTCCAATCGAAAAAACCGAAATCGAAAAAAAAATGCATCAAAGGGTGCCCCCTTGGAACTTTTTCGAATTCTTCAGATCGCCTTAACTTCCGAACGGATGGACCTATTTTCAACTTCGAACATGCAAATCTGCTTGTTTTTTTTTTCATAGAATCCATTTCTCCAATAGAAAAAACCGAAATAAATAAAAAAAAATGCATCAAAGGGGGCCCCCTTGGAACTTTTTCGAATTCTTCAGATCGCCTCAACTTCCGAACGGATGGACCGATTTTCAACTTCGATCATACCAATCTGTTTGTTTTTTTTCATAGAATCCATTTCTCCAATCGAAGAAACCGAAATCGAAAAAAAAAATGCATCAAAGGGGGCCCCCTTGGAACTTTTTCGAATTCCTCAGATCGCCCTAACTTCCGAACGGATGGACCGATTTTCAACTTCGATCAAACCAATCTGTTTGTTTTTTTCCATAGAATCCATTTCTCCAATCGAAGAAACCGAAATCGAAAAACAAAATGCATCAAAGGGTGCCCCTTGGAACTTTTTCGAATTCTTCAGATCGCCTTAACTTCCGAACGGATGGACCGATTTTCAACTTCGATCATACCAATCTGTTTGTTTTTTCCATAGATTCCATTTCTCCAATCTAAAAAGCCGAAATCGAAGAGAAAATGCACCAAAGGGGGCCCTCTTGGAACTTTTTCGAATTCTTCAGATCGCCTTAACTTCCGAACGGATGGACCGATTTTCAACTTCGATCATACCAATCTGCTTGTTTTTTTTCATAGAATCCATTTCTGCAATCGAAAAAACCGAAATCGAAAAAAAAATGCATCAAAGGGGGCCCCCTTGGAACTTTTTCGAATTCTTCAGATTGCCTTAACTTTCGAACGTATGGACCGATTTTCAACTTCGATCATACCAATCTGCTTGTTTTTTTTTCATAGAATCCATTTCTCCAATCAGAAAAACCGAAATCGAAAAAAAATGCATCTAAGGGGGCCCCCTTGAAACTTTTTCGAATTCTTCAGATCGACTTAACTTCCGAACGGATGGACCGATTTTCAACTTCGATCATACCAATCTGCTTTTTATCTCCATTGAATCCATTTCTCCGATCAAAAAAACCGAAATCAAAAAAAAAAATGCATCAAAGGGGGCCCCCTTGGAACTTTTTCGAATTCTTCAGATTGCCTTAACTTTCGAACGTATGGACCGATTTTCAACTTCGATCATACCAATCTGCTCGTTTTTTTTTCATAGAATCCATTTCTCCAATCGAAAAAACCGAAATCGAGAAAAAAAATGCATCAAAGGGGGCCCCCTTGGAACTTTTTCGAATTCTTCAGATCGCCTTAACATCCGAACGGATGGACCGATTTTCAACTTCGATCATACCAATCTGCTTGTTTTTTTTTTTCGAAAAAACCGAAATCGAAAAAAAAAATGCATCAAAGGGGGCCCCCTCGGAACTTTTTCGAATTCTTCAGATCGCCTCAACTTCCGAACGGATGGACCGATTTTCAACTTCGATCATACCAATCTGCTTGTTTTTTTTCATAGAAACCATTTCTCCAATCGAAAAAACCGAAATCGAAAAAAAAAATGCATCGAAGGGGGCCCCCTTGGAACTTTTTCGAATTCTTCAGATCGCCTCAACTTCCGAACGGATGGACCGATTTTCAACTTCGATCATACCAATCTCCTTGTATTTTTTCATAGAATCCATTTCTCCAATCGAAAAAACCGAAATGAAAAAAAAATGCATCAAAGGGGACCCCCTTGGAACATTTTCGAATTCTTCAGATCGCCTTAACTTCCGAACGGATGGACCGATTTTCAACTTCGATCATACCAATCTGCTTGTTTTTTTTCATAGAATCCATTTCTCCAATCAAAAAAACCGAAATCGAAAAAAAAAATGCATCAAATGGAACTTTTTCGAATTCTTCAGATCGCCTTAACTTCCGAACGGATAGACCGATTTTCAACTTCGATCATACCAATCTGCTTGTTTTTTTTTCATAGAATCCATTTCTCCAATCGAAAAAACCGAAATCGAAAAAAAAATTCCATCAAAGGGGGCCCCCTTGGAACTTATTCGAATTCTTCAGATCGCCTTAACTTCCGAACGGATGGACCGATTTTCAACTTCGATCATACCAATCCGCTTGTTTTTTTTCATAGAATCCATTTCTCCAATCAGAAAAACCAAAATCGAAAAAAAAAAAAATGCATCAAAGGGGGCCCTCTTGGAACTTTTTCGAATTCTTCAGATCGCCTTAACTTCCGAACGGATGGACCGATTTTCAACTTCGATCATACCAATCTGCTTTTTTTTTATAGAATCCATTTCTCCAATCGAAAAAACCGAAATCGAAAAAAAAATGCATCAAAGGGGGCCCCCTTGGAACTTTTTCGAATTCTTCAGATCGCCTTAACTTCCGAACGGATGGACCGATTTTCAACTTCGCGCATACCAATTTGCTTGTTTTTTTTCATAGAATCCATTTCTCCAATCGAAAAAACCGAAATCGAAAAAAAAAATGCATCAAAGGGTGCCCCCTTGGAACTTTTTCGAATTCTTCAGATCGCCTTAACTTCCGAACGGATGGACCTATTTTCAACTTCGAACATACAAATCTGCTTGTTTTTTTTTCGTAGAATCCATTTCTCCAATAGAAAAAACCGAAATAAATAAAAAAAAAATGCATCAAAGGGGGCCCCCTTGGAACTTTTTCGAATTCTTCAGATCGCCTCAACTTCCGAACGGATGGACCGATTTTCAACTTCGATCATACCAATCTGTTTTTTTTTCATAGAATCCATTTCTCCAATCGAAGAAACCGAAATCGAAAAAATAAATGCATCAAAGGGGGCCCCCTTGGAACTTTTTCGAATTCTTCAGATCGCCCTAACTTCCGAACGGATGGACCGATTTTCAACTTCGATCATACCAATCTGTTTGTTTTTTTTATAGAATCCATTTCTCCAATCGAAGAAACCGAAATCGAAAAAAAAATGCATCAAAGGGGGCCCCTTGGAACTCTTTCGAATTCTTCAGATCGCCTTAACTTCCGAACGGATGGACCGATTTTCAACTTCGCGCATACCAATTTGCTTGTTTTTTTTCATAGAATCCATTTCTCCAATCGAAAAAACCGAAATCGAAAAAAAAAATGCATCAAAGGGTGCCCCCTTGGAACTTTTTCGAATTCTTCAGATCGCCTTAACTTCCGAACGGATGGACCTATTTTCAACTTCGAACATACAAATCTGCTTGTTTTTTTTTCGTAGAATCCATTTCTCCAATAGAAAAAACCGAAATAAATAAAAAAAAAATGCATCAAAGGGGGCCCCCTTGGAACTTTTTCGAATTCTTCAGATCGCCTCAACTTCCGAACGGATGGACCGATTTTCAACTTCGATCATACCAATCTGTTTGTTTTTTTTTCATAGAATCCATTTCTCCAATCGAAGAAACCGAAATCGAAAAAATAAATGCATCAAAGGGGGCCCCCTTGGAACTTTTTCGAATTCTTCAGATCGCCCTAACTTCCGAACGGATGGACCGATTTTCAACTTCGATCATACCAATCTGTTTGTTTTTTCCATAGAATCCATTTCTCCAATCGAAGAAACCGAAATCGAAAAAAAAATGCATCAAAGGGGGCCCCTTGGAACTTTTTCGAATTCTTCAGATCGCCTTAACTTCCGAACGGATGGACCGATTTTCAACTTCGATCATACCAATCTGTTTGTTTTTTTCATAGATTCCATTTCTCCAATCTGAAAAACCGAAATCGAAAAAAAAAATGCACCAAAGGGGGCCCTCTTGGAACTTTTTCGAATTCTTCAGATCGCCTTAACTTCCGAACGGATGGACCTATTTTCAACTTCGAACATACAAATCTGCTTGTTTTTTTTTTCATAGAATCCATTTCTCCAATAGAAAAAACCGAAATAAATAAAAAAAAATGCATCAAAGGGGGCCCCCTTGGAGCTTTTTCGAATTCTTCAGATCGCCTTAACTTCCGAACGGTTGGACCGATTTTCAACTTCGATCATACCAATCCGCTTGTTTTTTTTTCATAGAATCCATTTCTCCAATCAAAAAAACCGAAATCGAAAAAAAAATGCATCAAAGGGGGCCCTCTTGGAACTTTTTCGAATTCTTCAGATCGCCTTAACTTCCGAACGGATGGACCGATTTTCAACTTCGATCATACCAATCTGCTTTTTTTTATAGAATCCATTTTTCTAATCGAAAAAACCGAAATCGAAAAAAAAAATGCATCAAAAGGGGCCCCCTTGGAACTTTTTCGAATTCTTCAGATCGCCTTAACTTCCGAACGGATGGACCGATTTTCAACTTCGATCATACCAATCTGTTTGTTTTTTTTCATAGAATCCATTTCTCCAATCGAAGAAACCGAAATCGAAAAACAAAATGCATCAAAGGGTGCCCCTTGGAACTTTTTCGAATTCTTCAGATCGCCTTAACTTCCGAACGGATGGACCGATTTTCAACTTCGATCATACCAATCTGTTTGTTTTTTCCATAGATTCCATTTCTCCAATCTAAAAAGCCGAAATCGAAAAGAAAATGCACCAAAGGGGGCCCTCTTGGAACTTTTTCGAATTCTTCAGATCGCCTTAACTTCCGAACGGATGGACCGATTTTCAACTTCGATCATACCAATCTGCTTGTTTTTTTTCATAGAATCCATTTCTTCAAACGAAAGAACCGAAATCGAAAAAAAAAATGCATCAAAGGGGGCCCCCTTGGAACTTTTTCGAATTCTTCAGATCGCCTTAACTTATGAACGGATGGACCGATTTTCAACTTCGATCATACCAATCTGTTTTTTTTTTCATAGAATCCATTTCTTCAATCGAAAAAACCGAAATCGAAAAAAAAATTGCATCAAAGGGGGTCCCCTTGGAACTTTTTTGAATTCTTCAGATCGCCTTAACTTCCGAACGGATGGACCGATTTTCAACTTCGATCATACCAATCTGCTTGTTTTTTTATAGAATCTATTTCTCCAATCAAAAAAACCGAAATCGAAAAAAAAATTGCATCTAAGGGTGCCCCCTTGGAACTTTTTCGAATTCTTCAGATCGCCTTAACTTCCGAACGGATGGACCGATTTTCAACTTCGACCTTTTTTTTTTTTCCAGAGGTGGTTGAAATCCTTTATGGACATCATATGGGTCAAATTCCCCATATGATAGTGTGGGACTCCCTGATCTCAGCCAGGTCTACCCACTAAAAACTCCACCCCCTTCGTAGGCTCGTCTGACCGAAGTCTCCGATGACACTTAGGCCTAATGGCCCATTGTATCTTGCCTATTTATCATCATTGTACCCACTTTATTATCTCAGTGCCTTGTACAAGTTTGTACAAGTCCTTCACTGGATGTGAGTTGTATATTTCTGGTTCGCCAACTGGTTGCCCAAAAATTGTCTGCCTCCTGCGATCCAATGCCTCGCATTTGCATAGTATATGTGATACTGTTTCTGGTTCCTTTCTGCATAGCCTGCAATTTGGGTCACCATTATACAGTCCCATCCTGGTAAGGTGCTCCTTGACTGGGGCGTGGCCGGTCATGAGTCCTATAACAGTTTTTATCTGCTCTCTGTTCATGTTTAGCAGATCTGCAGTTCGTCTTTGGCATGGTTCCTTGATGTATTGTTTCCCATTAATATTTCCTGGAATGTTTTTCCAGTAGTTCTTATGTTTTTCCCGAATCCAGTCTGTTACAGACGCTCGTGCTGCACGCTTGGGTACTCCTAGAATCAGTCCTGGTTCTGGTTCATTATCTGACCCTCTTTTTGCAAGTTCATCAGCTTTCTCATTGCCAGTAATCCCCTGATGTCCTGGCACCCAGGTGAGTTTGACACTGTTCCGGTCTGCCAGCGTTTTCAGTTCCTTCTTGCAATCAAATACCAGTCGCGACGTCACTTCCTTGCTTATAATTGCCTTGAGTGCCGCTTGACTGTCTGACATTATTTGGATCTGCTCATGTTCTATAGCTCTCCTGTTATTCTCCTCTGCGCATCGGAGAATTGCATATACCTCTGTTTGAAAAACGGAGGTGTGTTTTCCCAGTGAATAGCTGAGCTCCGGGTTTTTCGAGAATACTCCTGCTCCTGACCCATCTGTGGTCTTTGATCCGTCTGTATACCAGATCTTTTCCTGCAGTATGGTGCTGAGTTCTGTATTACTCCATTCAGTTCTATCTGGTATGGATACCCTGAATGGGTTATTGAATGTATATCGTTTGGGTATGTGATCTGTTCTCATATCAAGTGTGTCCCTGTTCACCGTTCTTACGATATTCATGTGCCCTGTTCCTATGTTAAGATCGTCCAGTGTATTTTGTAGTCTGAAGGCACCAAGCCTCTCCTCCCCCTGTATCATTAGGTGAAGGGGAGGCAGATCCAGTAGTGTCTCCATGGCTGCAGTAGGCGTTGATTTCATAGCCCCTGTGATTCCTAGACAGGCAAGCTTTTGTATCTTGCTCAGTCTTGTTATTGCTCCTCTTTGTAGTGTCTTAGGCCACCATACCAGTGAGGCGTATGTTATGGAGGGCATTACCACCCTGTTGTATATCCAGTACAGCATGTGTGGTTTCAGTCCCCATTTTTTTCCACAAGAGCGTCTGGCCACCATCAGTGATGTTACCGCTTTTTTAGTGGTATTTTCCAAGTGTTGTTGCCATGTCAGTATCGAGTCTAATATCACTCCTAGTTATTTAACCTCCTCTTTCAACTGTATCGTTTCTCCTCGAAGTTTTAAAGGACCAAGCCCTTCCAGTTTGCGTCTTCGAGTGAATGCTATTATGGCGGCCTTGTGAGGGCTGATACTGAGCCCTTCCCGTTTCGTCCATATCATTACCAATACCAGAGCCTCTCTCATTCGATCTCTGACGGTGGTATTGTATTTTCCTTGTGCCAGTACTACTATATCGTCGGCATATCCAAGGACTCTATGTCCACTGTTATTTAGTATCCTAAGTAGCCCATCCACAACCAGATTCCACAGTAGTGGGGATAGTACCCCCCTGCGGGCATCCTCTGGTCGCTCTAGCTACTACAGTCTCTCCCATAACAGTGGTGTAAATCATTCTGTTTCTCAGCATTGAGTTTATCCAGGCCACGCAGGGTTCCTCGATTCCTTTCTGTCTGAGAGCTCTGATTATAGAATTTATAGAGGTGTTGTCGAAAGCTCCTTCTACGTCTAAGAAAGCCGCTAATAACACCTCTTTATTTTCCAGCGTGTTCTCCACCCTCTCGACCAGACGATGGAGTGCTGTGTCTGTTGAGCAGCCAGTCTTGTAGGCATATTGGTCGCGGTGCAGTGGTCTTTCTACCAGTTTGCCGTCTCTCATATGCCTATCTACTAGCTTTTCCAGTGTCTTTAGTACAAAAGACATAAGACTGATTGGTCTGAGGGACTTTGCCGTTTCCTGTCCGATTTCCCCAGGTTTTGGTATGAAGCTCACCCTCACTCTTCTCCATATTTTTGGTATGTATCCGAGAGCCAGACTGCCTCTCAGTATTTTGCAAAGCCATCTGACCAGTGTTTCTGGTCCTTTCTGTAGCATTGCTGGGTAAATCTCGTCAAATCCTGGTGATTTAAAGGGTTCGAATGAGTGTATAGCCCACTCTATTTTGTCATAGGTCACCACTTCTTTTGCTATGTTCCAACTTTCCCAAGAACCCCTTGATAATGTTTCTAGTCCGTTAACGTTCTCCACAGCAAGTGTCTGATCTATTTGGGACCCAGGAAAGTGAACTAACTCTAAATAGTTCTTTTATTGTATCCTTTCCTGTGTGTGTATATTCTCCTTTTTCGTTTTTGAGGGAGTATATCGTGTTCTGTGTATCTTTGGAGAGTATCTTCTGTAGTCTGGCACATTCTTGAGTGCTTTCTATCTCCTCGCAGTACCTCCTCCAGGAGTCTCTCTTAGATTTATTTAGTGCTTTTTTATAACTGGTCAAGGTGTTCTTGTAGTCATCCCACCTTCCTGTTTTTTTAGCACTGTTGAAGTTTTCTCTAACCTGTTTCCTCAATCTTGCAAGTTCATGATTCCACCAGGGCACTTTCCTGGTAGCCTTCCTTGTGATTAGGGGACAGTTATTATTGAACGCCAAAATGAGTGTGTCATTGAATTGTTCCACCACCCCTTCTAGGTCCACATTTGTACTTATCGTTCTTTGTGGTACCAGTAGATAGCGCTCTAGGTCTGCGTGATGGGCTCCCCAGTTCGTTTTCCGTGGGTTCACATAAGTTTCTTTGACGACGTCATTCTTTATTTTGAAATTTATTTGTCTGTGATCAGAGCAACTTTCCTCATCAGACACATGCCATTCTGTAACAAAATTACTCACATGTGTAGGGGCTATTGTTACGTCGATTACCTCCTTCCTATTTCTCGTAATAAAGGTTGGTTTATTTCCTACATTCAATGTGTCCAGATTATTTGCCAGCATGAATTGCAGGAGTGATTCACCTCTTTGGTTGGTGTCGCTGCTTCCCCAAGTGATGTGGTGTGCATTCGCATCGGCCCCGATGATCAGCTGCAGTCCTTTTATCCTGCATTCTCTCACCAGTTCTTTCACAGCTCTCGTAGGTGGTGGCTCAGGATCATCAGAGGGAAAGTAGGCCGATCCGAGTACTATCTCCCTCGTCCCACTACCCTCCTTCATCCTTATTTTTATGGCCGTCAAGTCTCTCGAACAGAAGTTTGTTAACGGCAATATTTTTATATTTTTGTGTATTAGTATACAGGTACGAGGGTTCTCTGTCGATCTGCTGTAAATAAGCTCTCCACATGAGTCCCCCAGACCCATAATTTTCCCGTGTCTAACCCACGGTTCCTGTATAAGGGCCGCATCAAATCCCCCCATGGCAACTGCAAGGACTGCCGAGGCCGCCTTACAGTGCTGGAGGTTCGTCTGAACGACCCTTATCCCCTCCATCTCTCCTCTTGGTCCATATTGTTCCCACGAGTATGGGGGATGGGGTTGGTCCAGCCCTGCGTTGCCCCCTGCACAGGGCTAAGGCTGGTTACTCCGGGATTTCGCCCTGTCTCCTGGAGGCTCCGTTCGCGACACCGTATTTATTCCCCACCCCCGGTGCCATTCATCCCTCGCCACGGAAGCTCACAGCTTAGATTAGGGTCGCAAAAAGGGAAGGAAGAGTTGGCCAAGGGAGGCCGATAGGAAAGATGGAAGAAATTAGAAGAGTAGAGGATACCAACCAAGACTAGATGAAGTGTGGTGGTTATCCAGCTAGGGTACCTCGGGTTCGCCATACCCGTACTCACAAGTCGTGAGCCCCTGAGGGGAACTTCGATCATACCAATTTGCTTGTTTTTTCATAGAATCCATTTCTTCAAACGAAAGAACCGAAATCGAAAAAAAAAATGCATCAAAGGGGGTCCCCTTGGAACTTTTTCGAATTCTTCAGATCGCCTTAAATTCCGAACGGATGGACCGATTTTCAACTTCGATCATACCAAACTGCTTGTTTTTTATCATAGAATCCATTTCTCGAATCGAAAAAACCGAAATCTGAAAAAAAATTGCATCAAAGGGGGTCCCCTTGGAACTTTTTCGAATTCTTCAAATCGCCTTAACTTCCGAACGGATGGACCGATTTTCAACTTCGATCATACCAATCTGCTTGTTTTTTTTCATAGAATCCATTTCTCCAATCGAAAAAACCAAAATCGAAAAAAAATTGCATTAAAGGGGGTCCCCTTGGAACTTTTCTGAATTCTTTAGATCGCCTTAACTTCCGAACGGATGGACCGATTTTCAACTTCGATCATACCAATCTGCTTTTTTTTTTCATAGAATCCATTTCTCCAATCAAAAAAACCGAGATCAAAAAAATAAAATACATCAAAGGGAGCCCCCTTGGAACTTTTTCGAATTCTTCAGATCGCCTTAACTTCCGAACGGATGGACCGATTTTCAACTTCGATCATACGAATCTGCTTGTTTTTTTTCATAGAATCCATTTCTCCAATCTAAAAAACCGAAATCGATAAAAAAAATGCATCAAAGGAACCCCCTCGGAACTTTTTCGGATTCTTCAGATCGACTTAATCGATTTCGAATGGATAGACTAAACAATAATCGTATCTGGGGTTGTATCCGATTATATCTTGATGATGTTTATATAGTTATACTCACCAGGAAACTGTTCTCCAGTTACACATAAGAGCGACTGAACTGAACAGGAGGTTGAATGGATATACTGAACAATCATCGTATCTGGGTTGTATTTGATTATATCGTGATGATTATCATATAGTATGTCTAACCAGGTAACAGCTCTTCCGTTATACATACGAGCAACCAAATCGAACATAAGGTTGAATGGATAGATTGAACAATCATTGTATCTGGGTTGTATTCGATGATTTCGTGATGATGTTTATATAGCAATACTCACCAGGTAACTGTTCTTCCGTTACACATACTAGCGACTGAATCGAACAGAAGGTTGAATGGATAGACTAAACAATAATCGTATCTGGGGTTGTATTCGATTATATCTTGATGATGTTTGTATAGTTATACTCACCAGGAAACTGTTCTCCAGTTACACATAAGAGCGACTGAACTGAACAGGAGGATGAATGGATATACTGAACAATCATCGTATCTGGGTTGTATTTGATTATATCGTGATGATTATCATATAGTATGTCTAACCAGGTAACAGCTCTTCCGTTATACATACGAGCAACCAAATCGAACATAAGGTTGAATGGATGGATTGAACAATCATTGTATCTGGGTTGTCTTCGATTATATCGTTATGCTGTATATTTAGTTACAACTACCCTGTGAAGGTTCTTTAGTTACACATACGAGCGTCTGAATCGAAAATAAGGTTGGATGGTTAGACGAAACGATAATTGTAACTGAGTTGTATTCGATTATATCGTGGTAATGTTTATATAGTAATACTAACCAGGTGACTGTTCTTGCGTTATACGTACGAGCGACCCAATCGAACAGAAGGTTGGATGGATAGACGGAATGATCATTGTATCTCAGTTGTATTCGATTATATCGTGATGACGTTCATATAGAAATACTCACCAGGTTACTGTTCTTTCGTTATACATACGAGCAACCGAATCGAACAGAAGGTTGAATGAATAGTATCTGGGTTGTATTCGATTATGATCTTATGCTGTGTATATAGTTATACACATTTGATGACGGTATTTCCGCTTAACATACGAGCGACCGAAACGAACAGAAAGTTGAATGGATAGACTGAACAATCAAAGTATCTGAGTTGTATCCGATGATATCGTGATGATGTTCATATAGCAATAATAACCAGGTAACTATTCTTCCGTTTCACATACAAGCGACCGAATCGAGCAGAAGGTTAAATGTATAGATTGAACAATCATCGTATCTGGGTTGTATTTCATTATGTTTATATAGTTATACTCACCAGGTACCTGTTCTTTCGTTATACATACGAGCGACTGAATTGAACAGTAGGTTGAATGGATAGACTAAACAATAATCGTATCTGGGGTTGTTTTCGATTATATCTTGATGATGTTCATATAGTTATACTCACCAGGAAACTTTTCTCCAGTTATACATAAGAACAACTGAACTGAACAGAAAGTTGAATGGATAGACTGAACAATCAATGTATCTGGGTGATATCCGATTATATCGCAATAATGTATATATAGTGATACTCACCAGGTGACGGTACTTCCGTTACACATACTAGCGACTGAATCGAACAGAAGGTTAAATGGTTAGACGAAATGATATTTGTATCTCTGAGTTGTATTCGATGATATCGTGATGAAGTTCATATAGAAATACTCACCAGGTTACTGTTCTTTCGTTATACATACGAGCATTCGAATCATATAGTATGTCTAACCAGGTAACAGTTCTTCCGTTATACATACGAGCAACCGAATCGAACATAAGGTTGGATGGATAGATTGAACAATCATTGTATCTGGGTTGTCTCCGATTATATCGTTATGCTGTATATTTAGTTTCACCTACCATGTAACGGTTCTTTCGTTACACATACGAGCGTCTGAATCGAACATAAGGTTGGATGGTTAGACGGAACGATAATTGTAACTGAGTTGTATTCGATTATATCGTGGTGATGTTTATATAGTAATACTCACCAGGTGACTGTTCTTGCGTTTTAAATAAAAGCGACCGAATCGAGCAGAAGGTTAAATGGATAGATTGGAAATTCATCGTATCTGGGTTGTATTCGATTAGGTTTATATAGATATACTCACCAGGTAACTGTTTTTTCGTTATACATAAGAACGACTGAATTTAACAGAAGGTTGAATGGATAGACTAAACAATAATCGTATCTGGGGTTGTATTCGAGTATATCGTGATGATTATCATATAGTATGTCTAACCAGGTAACAGTTATTTCGTTAAACATACGAGCAACCGAATCGAACATAAGGTTGGATGGATAGATTGAACAATCATTGTATCTGGGTTGTCTCCGATTATATCGTTATGCTGTATATTTAGATACACCTACCATGTAACGGTTCTTTCGTTACACATACGAGCGTCTGAATCGAACATAAGGTTGGATGGTTAGACGAAACGATAATTGTAACTGAGTTGTATTCGATTATATCGTGGTAATGTTTATATAGTAATACTCACCAGGTGACTGTTCTTGCGTTATACGTACGAGCGACCCAATCGAACAGAAGGTTGGATGGATAGACGGAATCATCATCGTATCTGAGTTGTATTCGATTATATCGTGATGAAGTTCATATAGAAATACTCATCAGGTTACTGTTCTTTCGTTATACATACGAGCAACCGAATCGAACAGAAGGTTGAATGGATAGTATCTGAGTTGTATTCGATTATGATGTTATGCTGTGTATATAGTTATACACACTAGGTGACGGTATTCCCGTTTTAGATACGAGCGACCGAAACGAACAGAAAGTTGAATGGATAGACTGAACAATCAATGTATCTGGTTGGTATCCGATTATATCGCAATACTCTATATATAGTGATACTCATCAGGTGACGGTACTTCCGTTACACATACAAGCGACTGAATCGAACAGATGGTTAAATGGTTAGACGAAACGATAATTGTATCTGAGTTGTATTCGATGATATCGTGGTAATGTTTATATAGTAATACTCACCAGGTGACTGTTCTTGCGTTATACGTACGAGCGACCCAATCGAACAGAAGGTTGGATGGATAGACGGAATCATCATCGTATCTGAGTTGTATTCGATTATATCGTGATGAAGTTCATATAGAAATACTCATCAGGTTACTGTTCTTTCGTTATACATACGAGCAACCGAATCGAACAGAAGGTTGAATGGATAGTATCTGAGTTGTATTCGATTATGATGTTATGCTGTGTATATAGTTATACACACTAGGTGACGGTATTCCCGTTTTAGATACGAGCGACCGAAACGAACAGAAAGTTGAATGGATAGACTGAACAATCAATGTATCTGGTTGGTATCCGATTATATCGCAATACTCTATATATAGTGATACTCATCAGGTGACGGTACTTCCGTTACACATACAAGCGACTGAATCGAACAGATGGTTAAATGGTTAGACGAAACGATAATTGTATCTGAGTTGTATTCGATGATATCGTGATGATGTTTATAGCAATACTCACCAGGTAACTGTTCTTCCGTTTTACATACAAGCGACCGAATCGAGCAGAAGGTTAAATAGATAAATTGAACAATCATCGTATCTGGGTTGTATTCGATTATGTTTATATAGTTATACTCACCAGGTAACTGTTCTTCCGTTATACATACGAGCGACTGAATTGAACAGAAGGTTGAATGGATAGACTGAACAATGATCGTATCTGGGGTTGTATTCGATGATATCGTGATGATGTTTATATAGTTATACTCACCAGGTAACTGTTCTCCAGTTATACATAAGAGCGACTGAACTGAACAGAAGGTTGAATTGATAGACTGAATAATCATCGTATCTGGGTTGTATTCGATTATTTCGTGATGATTATTATATATTATGTCCAACCAGGTAACTGTTCTTTCGTTATACATACGAGCAACCGAATCAAACATAAGGTTGGATGGATAGATTGAAAAAGCATTGTATCTGGGTTGTCTCTGATTATATCGTTATGCTGTATAATTAGATACACCTACCATGTAACGGTTCTTTCGTTACACATACGAGCGTCTGAATCGAACATAAGGTTTGATGGTTAGAGATAATTGTAACTGAGTTGTATTCGATTATATCGTGGTGATGTTTATATAGTAATGCTCACCAGGTGACTGTTCTTGCGTTATACGTACGAGCGACCAAATCGAACAGAAGGTTGGATGGGTAGACGGAATGATCATTGTATCTGAGTTGTATTCGATTATATCGTGATGAAGTTCATATAGAAATACTCACCAGGTTACTGTTCTTTCGTTATACATACGAGCAACCGAATCGAACAGAAGGTTGAATGAATGGTATCTGGGTTGTATTCGATTATGATGTTATGCTGTGTATATAGTTATACACACTAGGTGACGGTATTTCCGTTTTACATACGAGCGACCGAAATGAACAGAAAGTTGAATGGATAGACTGAACAATCAATGTATCTGGTTGGTATCCGATTATATCGCAATACTGTATATAAAGTGATACTTACCAGGTGACGGTACTTCCGTTACACATACTAGCGACTGAATCGAACAGAATGCTAAATGGATAGACGAAGCGATAATTGTATCTGAGTTGTATTCGATGATATCGTGATGATGTTTATATAGCAATATTCACCAGGTAACTGTTCTTCCGTTTTACATAAGAGCGACCGAATCGAGCAGAAGGTTAAATAGATAGATTGAAAATTCATCGTATCTGGGTTGTATTCGATTAGGTTTATATAGTTATACTCACCAGGTAACTGTTCTTCCGATATACATACGAGCGAATGAATTGAACAGAAGGTTGAATGGATAGACTAAATAATGATCGTATCTGAGGTTGTATTCGATTATATCGTGATGATGTTTATATAGCAATACTCACCAGGTAACTGTCCTTCCGTTTTACATACAAGCGGCCGAATCGAGCAGAAGGTTAAATGGATATATTGATCAATCATCGTATCTGAGTTGTATTCGATTATGTTTATATAGTTATACTCACCAGGTACCTGTTCTTCCGTTATACATACGAGCAACCGAATCGAACATAAGGTTTAATGGATAGTCTAAACAATAATCGTATATGGGGTTGTATTCGATTATATCTTGATGATGATCATACAGTTATACTCACCAGGAAACTGTTCTCCAGTTATACATAAGAGCGACTGAACTGAACAGAAAGTTGAATGGATAGACTGAACAATCAATGTATCTGGGTGGTATCCGATTATATCGCAATACTGTATATATAGTGATACTTACCAGGTGACGGTACTTCCGTTACACATACTAGCGACTGAATCGAACAGAAGGTTAAATGGTTAGACGAAATGATAATTGTATCTCTGAGTTGTATTCGATGATATCGTGATTAAGTTCATATAGAAATACTCACCAGGTTACTGTTCTATCGTTACACATACGAGCATTCGAATCGAACAGAAGGTTGAATGGATAGTATCTGGGTTGTATTCGATTATGATGTTATGCTGTGTATATAGTTATACACACTAGGTGACGGTATTCCCGTTTTACATACGAGCGACCGAAACGAACAGAAAGTTGAATGGATAGACTGAACAATCAATGTATCTGGTTGGTATCCGATTTTATCGCAACACTGTATATATAGTGATACTTACCAGGTGACGGTACTTCCGTTACACATACTAGCGACTGAATCGAACAGAAGGTTGAATGGTTAGACGAAGCGATAATTGTATCTGAGTTGTATTCGATGATATCGTGATGATGTTTATAGCAATACTCACCAGGTAACTGTTCTTCCGTTTTACATACAAGCGACCGAATCGAGCAGAAGGTTAAATAGATAGATTGAACAATCATCGTATCTGGGTTGTATTCGATTATGTTTATATAGTTATACTCACCAGGTAACTGTTCTTCCGTTATACATACGAGCGACTGAATTGAACAGAAGGTTGAATGGATAGACTAAACAATGATCGTATCTGGGGTTGTATTCGATTATATCGTGATGATGTTTATATAGCAATATTCACCAGGTAACTGTTCTTCCGTTTTACATAAAAGCGACCGAATCGAGCAGAAGGTTAAATGGATAGATTGAAAATTCATCGTATCTGGGTTGTATTCGATTAGGTTTATATAGTTATACTCACCAGGTAACTGTTCTTCCGTTATACATACGAGCGACTGAATTGAACAGAAGGTTGAATGGATATACTAAACAATGATCGTATCTGAGGTTGTATTCGATTATATCGTGATGATGTTTATATAGTTATACTCAACAGGTAACTGTTCTCCAGTTATACATGAGAGAGACTGAACTGAACAGAAGGTTGTATGGATAGACTGAACAATCATCGTATCTGGGTTGTATTCGATTATTTGTGATGATTATCATATATTATGTCTAACCAGGTAACTGTTCTTCCGTTATACATATGAGATACCGAATCGAACATAAGGTTGAATGGATAGATCGATCAATCAATGTATCTGGGTTGTCTCCGATTATATCGTTATGCTGTTTATTTAGATACACCTACCATGTAACGGTTCTTTCGTTACACATACGAGCGTCTGAATCGAACATAAGGTTGGATGGTTAGACGAAACGATAATTGTAACTGAGTCGTATTCGATTATATCGTGGTAATGTTTATATAGTAATACTCACCAGGTGACTGTTCTTGCGTTATACGTACGAGCGACCCAATCGAACAGAAGGTTGGATGGATAGACGGAATGATCATCGTATCTGAGTTGTATTCGATTATATCGTGATGAAGTTCATATAGAAATACTCATCAGGTTACTGTTACAGGTTACTGTTCTTTCGGTATTAGGTGACGGTATTCCCGTTTTACATACGAGCGACCGAAACGAACAGAAAGTTGAATGGATAGACTGAACAATCAATGTATCTGGGTGGTATCCGATTATATCGCAATACTGTATATAAAGTGATACTTACCAGGTGACGGTACTTCCGTTACACATACTAGCGACTGAATCGAACAGAAGGTTAAATGGTTAGACGAAACGATAATTGTATCTGAGTTGAATTCGATGATATCGTGATGATGTTTATAGCAATACTCACCAGGTAACTGTTCTTCCGTTTTACATACAAGCGACCGAATCGTGCAGAAGGTTAAATAGATAGATTGAACAATCATCGTATCTGGGTTGTATTCGATTATGTTTATATAGTTATACTCACCAGGTAACTGTTCTTCCGTTATACATACGGGCGACTGAATTGAACAGAAGGTTGAATGGATAGACTAAACAATGATCGTATCTGGGGTTGTATTCGATGATATCGTGATGATGTTTATATAGTTATACTCACCAGGTAACTGTTCTCCAGTTATACATAAGAGCGACTGAACTGAACAGAAGGTTGAATGGATAGACTGAATAATCATCGTATCTGGGTTGTATTCGATTATTTCGTGATGATTATTATATATTATGTCTAACCAGGTAACTGTTCTTCCGTTATACATACGAGCAACCGAATCAAACATAAGGTTGGATGGATAGATTGAAAAATCATTGTATCTGGGTTGTCTCTGATTATATCATTATGCTGTATAATTAGATACACCTACCATGTAACGGTTCTTTCGTTACACATACGAGCGTCTGAATCGAACATAAGGTTGGATGGTTAGAGATAATTGTAACTGAGTTGTATTCGATTATATCGTGGTATTGTTTATATAGTAATACTCACCAGGTGACTGTTCTTGCGTTATACGTACGAGCGACCCAATCGAACAGAAGGTTGGATGGATAGACGGAATGATCATTGTATCTGAGTTGTATTCGATTATATCGTGATGAAGTTCATATAGAAATACTCACCAGGTTAGATTACAACTAAGATACAATGATCATTTCGTCTATCCATCCAACCTTCTGTTCGATTGGGTCGCTCGTATGTATAACGCAAGAACAGTCACCTGGTGAGTATTACTATATAAACATCACCACGATATAATCGAATACAACTCAGTTACAATTATCGTTTCGTCTAACCATCCAACCTTATGTTCGATTCAGACGCTCGTATGTGTAACGAAAGAAACTTTACATGGTAGGTGTAACTTAATATACAGCATAACGATATAATCGGAGACAACCCAGATACAATGATTGTTCAATCTATCCATTAAACCTTATGTTCGATTCGGTTGCTCGTATGTATAACGGAAGAACTGTTACCTGGTTAGACATACTATATTATAATCATCACGATATAATCAAATACAACCCAGATACGATGTTTGTTCAGTCTATCCATTCAACTTTCTGTTCAGTTCAGTCGCTCCTATGTATAACTGGAGAAAAGTTTCCTGGTGAGTATAACTATATAAACATCATCAAGATATAATCGAAAACAACCCCAGATACGATTATTGTTTAGTCTATCCATTCAACCTTCTGTTCAATTCAGTCGCTCGTATGTATAACGGAAGATTAGGTACCTGGTGAGTATAACTATATAAACATAATCAAATACAACCCAGATACGATGATTGTTCAATCTATACTAAATTCAAGCTTGTATGTAAAACGGAAGAACAGTTACCTGGTGAGTATTTCTATACAAACATCATCACGATATCATCGAATACAACCCAGATACAATTATCGTTTCGTCTAACCATTTAACCTTCTGTTCGATTCAGTCGCTAGTATGTGTAACGGAAGTACCGTCACCTGGTAAGTATCACTATATATTCAGTATTGCGATATAATCGGATACCACCCAGATACATTGATTGTTCAGTCTATCCATTCAACTTTCTGTTCGTTTCGGTCGCTCGTATGTAAAACGGGAATACCGTCACCTTATGTGTATAACTATATACACAGCATAACATCATAATCGAAAACAACCCAGATACTATCCCTTCAACCTTCTGTTCGATTCGTTTGCTCGTATGTATAACGAAAGAACAGTAACCTGGTGAGTATTTCTATATGAACGTCATCACGATATAATCGGATACAACTCAGATACAATGATTATTCCGTCTATCCATCCAACCTTATGTTCGATTCAGACGCTCGTATGTGTAACGAAAGAACCGTTACATGGTAGGTGTAACTAAATATACAGCATAACGATATAATCGGAGACAACCCAGATACAATGATTGTTCAATCTATCCATCCAACCTTATGTTCGATTCGGTTGCTCGTATGTATAATGGAAGAACTGTTACCTAGTTAGACATACTATATGATAATAATCATGATATAATCAAATACAACCCAGATACGATGAATTTTCAATCTATCCATTTAACCTTCTGCTCGATTCGGTCGCTTTTATGTAAAATGGTAGAACAGCTACCTGGTGAGTATTGCTATAAAAATATCATCACGATATCATCGAATACAACTCAGATACAATTATCGCTTCGTCTAACCATTCAACCTTCTGTTCGATTCAGTCGCTAGTATGTGAAACGGAAGTACCGTCACCTGGTAAGTATCACTATATATACAGTATTGCGATATAATCGGATACCAACCAGATACATTGATTGTTCAGTCTATCCATTCAACTTTTAGTTTCGTTTCGGTCGCTCGTATGTAAAACGGAAATACCGTCATCAAATGTGTATAACTATATACACAGCATAAGATCATAATCGAATACAACCCAGATACTATCCATTCAACCTTCTGTTCGATTCGGTTGCTCGTATGTATAACGAAAGAACAGTAACCTGGTGAGTATTTCTATATAAACTTTATCACGATATAATCGAATACAACTGAGATACAATGATCATTCCGTCTATCCATCCAACCTTCTGTTCGATTGGGTCGCTCGTATGTATAACGCAAGAACAGTCACCTGGTGAGTATTACTATATAAACATCACCACGATATAATAGAATACAACTCAGTTACAATTATCGTTCCGTCTAATCATCCAACCATATGTTCAATGCATACGCTCAAATGTGTAACTAAAGAACCGTTACATGGTAGGTGTAACTAAATATACAGCATAACGATATAATCGGAGACAACCCAGATACAATGATTGATCAATCTATCCATTCAACCTTATGTTCGATTCGGTTGCTCGTATGTGTAACAGAAGAACTGTTACATGGTGAGACATACTATATGATAATCATCACGATATAATCGAATACAACCCAGATACAATGATTGTTCAGTCTATCCATTCAACCTTCTGTTCAGTTCAGTCGCTCTCATGTATAACTGGAGAACAGTTACCTGGTGAGTATAACTATATAAACATCATCACGATATCATCGAATACAACCCCAGATACGATCATTGTTTAGTCTATCCATTCAACCTTTTGTTCAATTCAGTCGCTCGTATGTATAACGGAAGAACAGTTACCTGGTGAGTATAACTATATAAACATAATCGAATACAACCCAGATACGATGATTGTTCAATCTATCTATTTAACCTTCTGCTCGATTCGGTCGCTTGTATGTAAAACGTAAGAACAGTTACCTGGTGAGTATTGCTATAAACATCATCACGATATCATCGAATACAACTCAGATACAATTATCGCTTCGTCTAACCATTTAACCTTCTGTTCGAATCAGTCGCTAGTATGTGTAACGGAAGTACCGTCACCTGGTAAGTATCACTATATATACAGTATTGCGATATAATCGGATACCAACCAGATACATTGATTGTTCAGTCTATCCATTCAACTTTCTGTTCGTTTCGGTCGCTCGTATGTAAAACGGGAATACCGTCACCTAGTGTGTATAACTATATACACAGCATAACATCATAATCGAATACAACCCAGATACCATCCATTCAACCTTCTGTTCGATTCGGTTGCTCGTATGTATAACGAAAGAACAGTAACCTGGTATGTATTTCTATATGAACTTCATCACGATATAATCGAATACAACTCAGATACAATGATCATTCCGTCTATCCATCCAACCTTCTGTTCGATTGGGTCGCTCGTACGTATAACGCAAGAACAGTCACCTGGTGAGTATAACCATATAAACATCATCACGATATCATCGAATACAACCCCAGATACGATCATTGTTTAGTCTATCCATTCAACCTTCTGTTCAATTCAGTCGTTCGTATGTATAACGAAAGAACAGTTACCTGGTGAGTATAACTATATAAACTGAACATTCATCGTATCTGGGTTGTATTAGATTATATCGTGATTATTATCATATAGTATATCTAACCAGGTAACAGTTCTTCCGTTATACATACGATAAACCGAATCGAACATAAGGTTGGATGGATAGATTGAACAATCATTGTATCTGGGTTGTCTCCGATTATATCGTTATGCTGTATATTTAGTTACACCTACCATGTAACGGTTCTTTCGTTACACATACGAGCGTCTGAATCGAACATAAGGTTGGATGGTTAGACGGAACGATAATTATAACTGAGTTGTATTCGATTATATCGTGATGACGTTCATATAGAAATTCTCACCAGGTTACTGTTCTTTCGTTATACATACGAGCAACCGAATCGAACAGAAGGTTGAATGGATAGTATCTGGGTTGTATTCGATTATGATGTTATGCTGTGTATATAGTTAAACACATAAGGTGACGGTATTCCCGTTTTACATACGAGCGACCGAAACGAACAGAAAGTTGAATGGGTAGACTGAACAATCAATGTATCTGGGTGGTATCCGAGTATATCGCAATACTGTATATATAGTGATACTTACCAGGTGACGGTACTTCCGTTACACATACTAGCGACTGAATCGAACAGAAGGTTAAATGGTTAGACGAAACGATAATTGTATCTGGGTTGTATTCGATGATATCGTGATAATGTTTATATAGCAATACTCACCAGGTAACTGTTCTTCCGTTTCACATACAAGCGACCTAATCGAGCAGAAGCTTGAATTTAATATAGTTGAACAATCATCGTATCTGGGTTGTATTCGATTATGTTTATATTGTTATACTCACCAGGTAACTGTTCGTCCGTTATACATACGAGCGACTGAATTGAAAAGAAGGTTGAATGGATAGACTAAACAATAATCGTATCTGGGGTTGTATTCGATTGAATCTTGATGATGTTCATATAGTAATACTCACCAGGAAACTGTTCTCCAGTTATACATAAGAGCGACTGAACTGAACAGAAGGTTGAATGGATAGACTGAACATTCATCGTATCTGGGTTGTATTTGATTATATCGTGATTATTATCATATAGTATGTCTAACCAGGTAACAGTTCTTCCGTTATACATACGAGCAACCGAATCGAACATGAGGTTGGATGGATAGATTGAACAATCATTGTATCTGGGTTGTCTCCGATTATATCGTTATGCTGTATATTTAGTTTCACCTACCATGTAACGGTTCTTTCGTTACACATACGAGCGTCTGAATCGAACATAAGGTTGGATGGTTAGACGGAACGATAATTGTAACTGAGTTGTATTCTATTATATCGTGGTGATGTTTATATAGTAATACTCACCAGGTGACTGTTCTTGCGTTATACATACGAGCGACCCAATCGAACAAAAGGTTGGATGGTTAGACGGAACGATAATTGTATCTGAGTTGTATTCGATTATATCGTGGTGATGTTTATATAGTATCACTCACCAGGTGACTGTTCTTGCGTTTTAAATAAGAGCGACCGAATCGAGCAGAAGGTTAAATGGATAGATTGGAAATTCATCGTATCTGGGTTGTATTCGATTAGGTTTATATAGTCATACTCACCAGGTAACTGTTTTTTCGTTATACATAAGAACGACTGAATTGAACAGAAGGTTGAATAGATAGACTGAACAATAATCGTATCTGGGGTTGTATTCGAGTATATCGTGATGATTATCATATAGTATGTCTAACCAGGTAACAGTTCTTCCGTTAAACATACGAGCAACCGAATCGAACATAAGGTTGGATGGATAGTTTGAACAATCATTGTATCTGGGTTGTCTACGATTATATCGTTATGCTGTATATTTAGTTACACCTACCATGTAACGGTTCTTTCGTTACACATACGAGCGCCGATCATATATTATGTCTAACCAGGTAACTGTTCTTCCGTTATACATATGAGCAACCTAATCGAACATAAGGTTGAATGGATAGATCGATCAATCAATGTATCTGGGTTGTCTCCGATTATATCGTTATGCTGTATATTTAGATACACCTACCATGTAACGGTTCTTTCGTTACACATACGAGCGTCTGAATCGAACATAAGGTTGGATGGTTAGACGAAACGATAATTGTAACTGAGTTGTATTCGATTATATCGTGGTAATGTTTATATAGTAATACTCACCAGGTGACTGTTCTTGCGTTATACGTACGAGCGACCCAATCGAACAGAAGGTTGGATGGATAGACGGAATGATCATTGTATCTGAGTTGTATTCGATTATATCGTGATGAAGTTCATATAGAAATACTCACCAGGTTACTGTTCTTTCGTTATACATACGAGCAACCGAATCGAACAGAAGGTTGAATGAATGGTATCTGGGTTGTATTCGATTATGATGTTATGCTGTGTATATAGTTATACACATTAGGTGACGGTATTCCCGTTTTACATACGAGCGACCGAAACGAACAGAAAGTTGAATGGATAGACTGAACAATCAATGTATCTGGTTGGTATCCGACTTTATCGCAATACTGTATATAAAGTGATACTTACCAGGTGACGGTACTTCCGTTACACATACTAGCGACTGAATCGAACAGAAGGTTAAATGGTTAGACGAAACGATAATCGTATCAGAGTTGAATTCGATGATATCGTGATGATGTTTATAGCAATACTCACCAGGTAACTGTTCTTCCGTTTTACATACAAGCGACCGAATCGAGCAGAAGGTTAAATAGATAGATTGAACAATCATCGTATCTGGGTTGTATTCGATTATGTTTATATAGCTATACTCACCAGGTAACTGTTCTTCCGTTATACATACGAGCGACTGAAATGAACAGAAGGTTGAATGGATAGACTAAACAATGATCGTATCTGGGGTTGTATTCGATGATATCGTGATGATGTTTATATAGTTATACTCACCAGGTAACTGTTCTCCAGTTATACATAAGAGCGACTGAACTGAACAGAAGGTTGAATGGATAGACTGAATAATCATCGTATCTGGGTTGTATTCGATTATTTCGTGATGATTATTATATATTATGTCTAACCAGGTAACTGTTCTTCCGTTATACATACGAGCAACCGAATCAAACATGAGGTTGGATGGATAGATTGAAAAATCATTGTATCTGGGTTGTCTCTGATTATATCGTTATGCTGTATAATTAGATACACCTACCATGTAACGGTTCTTTCGTTACACATACGAGCGTCTGAATCGAACATAAGGTTGGATGGTTAGAGATAATTGTAACTGAGTTGTATTCGATTATATCGTGGTAGTGTTTATATAGTAATACTCACCAGGTGACTGTTCTTGCGTTATACGTACGAGCGACCCAATCGAACAGAAGGTTGGATGGATAGACGGAATGATCATTGTATCTGAGTTGTATTCGATTATATCGTGATGAAGTTCATATAGAAATACTCACCAGGTTACTGTTCTTTCGTTATACATACAAGCAACCGAATCGAACAGAAGGTTGAATGAATGGTATCTGGGTTGTATTCGATTATGATGTTATGCTGTGTATATATTTATACACACTAGGTGACGGTATTTCCGTTTTACATACGAGCGACCGAAACGAACAGAAAGTTGAATGGATAGACTGAACAATCAATGTATCTGGTTGGTATCCGATTATATCGCAATACTGTATATATAGTGATACTTACCAGGTGACGGTACTTCCGTTACACATACTAGCGACTGAATCGAACAGAATGTTAAATGGTTAGACGAAGCGATAATTGTATCTGAGTTGTATTCGATGATATCGTGATGATGTTTATATAGCAATATTCACCAGGTAACTGTTCTTCCGTTTTACATAAAAGCGACCGAATCGAGCAGAAGGTTAAATGGATAGATTGAAAATTCATCGTATCTGGGTTGTATTCGATTAGGTTTATATAGTTATACTCACCAGGTAACTGTTCTTCCGATATACATACGAGCGACTGAATTGAACAGAAGGTTGAATGGATAGACTAAATAATGATCGTATCTGAGGTTGTATTCGATTATATCGTGATGATGTTTATATAGTTATACTTAACAGGTAACTGTTCTCCAGTTATACATAAAAGCGACTGAATCGAGCAGAAGGTTGAATTCAGTATTAATTGAACAATAATTGTATCTGAGTTGTATTCGATGATATCGTGATGATGTTTATATAGCGATATTCACCAGGTAACTGTTCTTCCGTTTTACATAAAAGCGACCGAATCGAGCAGAAGGTTAAATGGATAGATTGAAAATTCATCGTATCTGGGTTGTATTCGATTAGGTTTATATAGTTATACTCACCAGGTAACTGTTCTTCCGTTATACATACGAGCAATCGAATCGAACAGAAGGTTGAATGGATAGTATCTGGGTTGTATTCGATTATGATGTTATGCTGTGTATATAGTTATACACATTAGGTGACGGTATTCCCGTTTCACATACGAGCGACCGAAACGAACAGAAAGTTGAATGGATAGACTGAACAATCAATGTATCGGGTTGGTATCCGATTATATCGCAATACTGTATATATAGTGATACTTACCAGGTGACGGTACTTCCGTTACACATACTAGCGACTGAATAGAACAGAAGGTTAAATGGTGAGACGAAGCGATAATTGTATCTGAGTTGTATTCGATGATATCGTGATGATGTTTATATAGCAATACTCACCAGGTAATTGTTCTTCCGTTTTACATGAAAGCGACCGAATCGAGCAGAAGGTTGAATAGATGGATTGAAAATTCATCGTATCTGAGTTGTATTCGATTAGGTTTATATAGTTATACTCACCAGGTAACTGTTTTTCCGTTATACATAAGAACGACCGAAACGAACAGAAAGTTGAATGGATAGACTGAACAATCAATGTATCTGGATGGTATCCGATTATATCGCAATAATGTATATATAGTGATACTTACCAGGTGACGGTACTTCCGTTACACATACTAGCGACTGAATCGAACAGAAGGTTAAATGGTTAGACGAAACGATAATTGTATCTGAGTTGTATTCGATGATATCGTGATGATGTTTATATAGCAATACTCACCAGGTAACTGTTCTTCCGTTTTACATACAAGCGACCAAATCGAGCAGAAGGTTAAATTCAGTATAGATTGAACAATCATCGTATTTGGGTTGTATTCGATTATGTTCATATAGTTATACTCACCAGGTAACTGTTCTTCCGTTATACATACGAGCGACTGAATTGAACAGAAGGTTGAATGGATAGACTAAACAATAATCGTATCTGGGGTTGTATTCGATTATATCTTGATGATGTTCATATAGTTATACTCACCAGGAAACTGTTCTCTAGTTATACATAAGAGCGACTGAACTGAACAGAAAAATGAATGGATAGACTGAACAATCAATGTATCTGGGTGGTATCCGATTATATCGCAATACTGTATATATAGTGATACTTACCAGGTGACGGTACTTCCGTTACACATACTAGAGACTGAATCGAACAGAAGGTTGAATGGTTAGACGAAACGATAATTGTATCTCTGAGTTGTATTCGATGATATCGTGATGATGTTTATATAGCAATACTCACCAGGTAACTGTTCTTTCGTTTTACATACAAGCGACCGAATCGGGCAGAAGCTTAAATTTAGTATAGATTGAACAATAATCGTATCTGGGGTTGTATTCGATTATATCTTGATGATGTTCATATAGTTATACTCACCAGGAAACTGTTCTCCAGTTATACATAAGAGCGACCGAACTGAACAGAAGGTTGAATGGATAGACTGAACATTCATCGTATCTGGGTTGTATTTGATTATATCGTGATTATTATCATATAGTATGTCTAACCAGGTAATTGTTCTTCCGTTATACATACGAGCAACCGAATCGAACATAAGGTTGGATGGATATAGATTGAACAATCATTGTATCTGGGTTGTCTCCGATTATATCATTATGCTGTATATTTAGTTACACCTACCATGTAACGGTACTTTCGTTACACATACGAGCATCTGAATCGAACATAAGGTTGGATGGTTAGACGGAATTATAATTGTAACTGAGTTGTATTCGATTATATCGTGGTGATGTTTATATAGTAATACTCACCAGGTGACTGTTCTTGCGTTATACATACGAGCGACCAAATCGAACAGAAGGTTGGATGGATAGACGGAATGATCATTGTATCTGAGTTGTATTCGATTATATCGTGATGACGTTCATATAGAAATACTCACCAGGTTACTGTTTTTTCTTTATACATACAAGCAAACGAATAGAACAGAAGGTTGAATGGATAGTATCTGGGTTGTATTCGATTATGATGTTATGCTGTGTATATAGTTATACACATTAGGTGACGGTATTCCCGTTTTACATACGAGCGACCGAAACGAACAGAAAGTTGAATGGATAGACTGAACAATCAATGTATCGGGTTGGTATCCGATTATATCGCAATACTGTATATATAGTGATACTTACCAGGTGACGGTACTTCCGTTACAAATACTAGCGACTGAATAGAACAGAAGGTTAAATGGTGAGACGAAGCGATAATTGTATCTGAGTTGTATTCGATGATATCGTGATGATGTTTATATAGCAATACTCACCAGGTAATTGTTCTTCCGTTTTACATGAAAGCGACCGAATCGAGCAGAAGGTTGAATAGATGGATTGAAAATTTATCGTATCTGGGTTGTATTCGATTAGGTTTATATAGTTATACTCACCAGGTAACTGTTTTTCCGTTATACATAAGAACGACCGAAACGAACAGAAAGTTGAATGGATAGACTGAACAATCAATGTATCTGGATGGTATCCGATTATATCGCAATAATGTATATATAGTGATACTTACCAGGTGACGGTACTTCCGTTACACATACTAGCGACTGAATCGAACAGAAGGTTAAATGGTTAGACGAAACGATAATTGTATCTGAGTTGTATTCGATGATATCGTGATGATGTTTATATAGCAATACTCACCAGGTAACTGTTCTTCCGTTTTACATACAAGCGACCAAATCGAGCAGAAGGTTGAATTCAGTATAGATTGAACAATCATCGTATTTGGGTTGTATTCGATTATGTTCATATAGTTATACTCACCAGGTAACTGTTCTTCCGTCATACATACGAGCGACTGAATTGAACAGAAGGTTGAATGGATAGACTAAACAATAATCGTATCTGGGGTTGTATTCGATTATATCTTGATGATGTTCATATAGTTATACTCACCAGGAAACTGTTCTCTAGTTATACATAAGAGCGACTGAACTGAACAGAAAGTTGAATGGATAGACTGAACAATCAATGTATCTGGATGGTATCCGATAATATCGCTATACTGAATATATAGTGATACTTACCAGGTGACGGTACTTCCGTTACACATACTAGCGACTGAATCGAACAGAATGTTAAATGGTTAGACGAAACGATAATTGTATCTGAGTTGTATTCGATGATATCGTGATGATGTTTATATAGAAATACTCACCAGGTAACTGTTCCTCCGTTATACATACGAGCGACTGAATCGAGCAGAAGGTTAAATTTAGTATGGATTGAACAATCATCGTATCTGGGTTATATTCGATTATGTTTATATAGTTATACTCACCAGGTAACTGTTCTTCCGTTATACATACTAGCGACTGAATCGAACAGAATGTTGAATGGTTAGACGGAACGATAATTGTATCTGAGTTGTAATCGATGATATCGTGATGATGTTTATATAGCAATACTCACCAGGTAACTGTCCTTCAGTTTTACATACAAGCGACCGAATCGAGCAGGAGGTTGAATTTAGTATAGATTGAACAATCATCGTATCTGGGTTGTATTCGATTATGTTCATATAGTTATACTCACCAGGTAACTGTTCTTCCGTTATACATACGAGCGACTGAATTGAACAGAAGGTTGAATGGATAGACTAAACAATAATCGTATCTGGGGTTGTATTCGATTATATCTTGATGATGTTCATATAGTTATACTCACCAGGAAACTGTTCTCCAGTTATACATAAGAGCGACTGAATTGAACAGAAGGTTGAATGGATAGACTGAACAATCATCGTATCTGGGTTGTATTTGATTATATCGTGATGATTATAATATAGTATGTCTAACCAGGTAACAGTTCTTCCGACACATACGAGCAACCAAATCGAACATAAGGTTGAATGTATCTGGGTTGTCTCAGATTGTATCGTTATGCTGTATATTTAGTTACACCTACCATGTAAAGGTTCATTCGTTACACATACGAGCGTCTGAATCGAACATAAGGTTGGATGGTTAGACGAAACGATAATTGTAACTGAGTTGTATTCGATTATATCGTGGTGATATTTATATAGTAATATTCACCAGGTGACTGTTCTTGCGTTATACATACGAGCGACCCAATCGAACAGAAGGTTGGATGGATAGACGGAATGAACATTGTGTCTTAGTTGTATTCTATTATATCGTGATGACGTTCATATAGAAATACTCACCAGGTTACTGTTCATTCGTTATACATACGAGCAACCGAATCGAACAGAAGGTTGAATGGATAGTATCTGGGTTGTATTCGATTATGTTGTTATGCTGTGTATATAGTTATACACATTTGATGACGGTATTCCCGTTTTACATACGAGCGACCGAAACGAACAGAAAGTTGAATGGATAGACTGAACAATCAATGTATCTGGGTGGTATGCGATTATATCGCAATACTGTATATATAGTGATACTTACCAGGTGACGGTACTTCCGTTACACATACTAGCGACTGAATCGAACAGAAGGTTGAATGGTTAGACGAATCGATAATTGTATCTGAGTTGTATTCGATGATATCGTGATGATGTTTATATAGCAATAATCACCAGGTAACTGTTCTTCCGTTTTACATACAAGCGACCGAATCGAGCAGAAGGTTAAATGTATAGATTGAACAATCATCGTATCTGGGTTGTATTTGATTATGTTTATATAGTTTTACTCACCAGGTACCTGTTCTTCCGTTATACATACGAGCGACTGAATTGAACAGAAGGTTGAATGGATAGACTAAACAATGATCGTATCTGGGGTTGTATTCGATTATATCGTGATGATGTATATATAGTTATACTCACCAGGTAACTGTTCTCCAGTTATACATAAGAGCGACTGAACTGAACAGAAGGTTGAATGGATAGACTGAACAATCATTGTATCTGGGTTGTATTCGATTATATCGTGATGATTATCATATAGTATGTCTAACCAGGTAACAGTTCTTCTGTTACACATACGAGCAACCGAATCGAACATATGGTTGAATGGATAGATTGAACAATCATTGTATCTGGGTTGTCTCCGATTATATCGTTATGCTGTATATTAAGTTACACCTACCATGTAACGGTTCTTTCGTTACACATACGAGCGTCTGAATCGAACATAAGGTTGGATGATCAGACGGAACAATAATTGTAACTGAGTTGTATTCGATTATATCGTGGTGATGTTTATATAGTAATACTCACCAGGTGACTGTTCTTGCGTTATACATACGAGCGACCCAATCGAACAGAAGTTTGGATGGATAGACGGAATGATCATTGTATCTGAGTTGTATTCGATTATATCGTTATGACGTTCATATAGAAATACTCACCAGGTTACTGTTTTTTCTTTATACATACAAGCAAACGAATAGAACAGAAGGTTGAATGGATAGTATCTGGGTTGTATTCGATTATGATGTTATGCTGTGTATATAGTTATACACATTAGGTGACGGTATTCCCGTTTTACATACGAGCGACCGAAACGAACAGAAAGTTGAATGGATAGACTGAACAATCAATGTATCTGGGTGGTATCTGATTATATCGCGATACTGTATATATGATGATACTCACCAGGTGACGGTACTTCCGTTGCACATACTAGCGACTGAATCGAACGTAAGGTTAAATGATAAGACAAAACGATAATTGTATCTGAGTTGTATTCGATGATATCGTGATGATGTTTATATAGCAATACTCACCAGGTAACTGTTCTTCCGTTTTACATGCAAGCGACCGAATCGAGCAGAAGGTTAAATTTAGTATGGATTGAACAATCATCGTATCTGGGTTGTATTCGATTATGTTTATATAGTTATACTCACCAGGTAACTGTTCTTCCGTTATACATACTAGCGACTGAATCGAACAGAATGTTGAATGGTTAGACGGAACGATAATTGTATCTGAGTTGTATTCGATGATATCGTGATGATGTTTATATAGCAATACTCACCAGGTAACTGTCCTTCAGTTTTACATACAAGTGACCGAATCGAGCAGAAGGTTAAATGGATAGATTGAACAATCATCGTATCTGAGTTGTATTCGATTATGTTTATATAGTTATACTCACCAGGTACCTGTTCTTCCGTTATACATACGAGCAACCGAATCGAACATAAGGTTGAATGGATAGATTGAACAATCATCGTATCTGGGTTGTTTTCGATTATTTCGTGATGATTATTATATATTATGTCTAACCAGGTAACTGTTCTTCCGTTACACATACGAGCAACCGAATCGAACATAAGGCTGAATGGATAGATTGAACAATCATTGTATCTGGGTTGTCTTCGAATATAACGTTATGCTGTATATTTAGATACACCTACCATGTAACGGTTCTTTCGTTACACATACCAGCGTCTGAATCGAACATAAGGTTGGATGGTTAGACGGAACGATAATTGTAACTGAGTTGTATTCGATTATATTGTGGGAATGTTTATATAGTTATACTCACCAGGTAACTGTTCTTGCGTTATACGTACGAGCGACCCAATCGAACAGAAGGTTAGATGGATAGACGGAATGATCATTGTATCTGAGTTGTATTCGATTATATCGTGATGAAGTTTATATAGAAATACTCACCAGGTTACTGTTCTTTCGTTATACATACGAGCAACCGAATCGAACGGAAGGTTGAATGGATAGTATCTGAGTTGTATTCGATTATGATGTTATGCTGTGTATATAGTTATACACACTAGGTGACGGTATTCCCGTTTTACATACGAGCGACCGAAACGAACAGAAAGTTGAATGGATAAACTGAACAATCAATGTATCTGGTTGGTATTCGATTATATCGCAATACTGTATACATAGTGATACTTACCAGGTGACGGTACTTCCGTTACACATACTAGCGACTGAATCGAACAGAAGGTTAAATGGTTAGACGAAGCGATAATTGTATCTGAGTTGTATTCGATGATATCGTGATGATGTTTATATAGCAATACTCACCAGGTAACTGTTCTTCCGTTTTACATAAAAGCGACACAATCGAGCAGAAGGTTAAATAGATGGATTGAAGATTCATCGTATCTGGGTTGTATTCGATTAGGTTTATATAATTATACTCACCAGGTAACTGTTTTTCCGTTATACATAAGAACGACCGAAACGAACAGAAAGTTGAATGGATAGACTGAACAATCAATGTATCTGGATGGTATCCGATTATATCGCAATAATGTATATATAGTGATACCTACCAGGTGACGGTACTTCCGTTACACATACTAGCGACTGAATCGAACAGAAAGTTAAATGGTTAGACGAAACGATAATTGTATCTGAGTTATATTCGATGATATCGTGATGATGTTTATATAGCAATACTCACCAGGTAACTGTCCTTCCGTTTTACATACAAGCGACCGAATCGAGCAGAAGGTTAAATGGATAGATTGATCAATCATCGTATCTGGGTTGTATTCGATTATGTTTATATAGTTATACTCACCAGGTACCTGTTCTTCCGTTATACATACGAGCAACCGAATCGAACATAAGGTTGAATGGATAGATTGAAAAATCATTGTATCTGGGTTGTCTCCGATTATATCGTTATGCTGTATAATCAGATACACCTACTATGTAACGGTTCTTTCGTTACACATACGAGCGTCTGAATCGAACATAAGGTTGGATGGTTAGACGGAACGATAATTGTAACTGAGTTGTATTCGATTATATCGTGGTGATGTTTATATAGTAATACTCACCAGGTGACTGTTCTTGCGTTATACATACGAGCGACCCAATCGAACAGAAGTTTGGATGGATAGACGGAATGATCATTGTATCTGAGTTGTATTCGATTATATCGTTATGACGTTCATATAGAAATACTCACCAGGTTACTGTTTTTTCTTTATACATACAAGCAAACGAATAGAACAGAAGGTTGAATGGATAGTATCTGGGTTGTATTCGATTATGATGTTATGCTGTGTATTTAGTTATACACACTAGGTGACGGTATTCCCGTTTCACATACGAGCGACCGAAACGAACAGAAAGTTGAATGGATAGACTGAACAATCAATGTATCTGGTTGGTATCTGATTATAGCGCAACACTGTATATATAGTGATACTTACCAGGTGACGGTACTTCCGTTACACATACTAGCGACTGAATCGAACAGAAGGTTAAATGGTTAGACGAAGCGATAATTGTATCTGAGTTGTATTCGATGATATCGTGATGATGTTTATATAGCAATATTCACCAGGTAACTGTTCTTCCGTTTTACATAAAAGCGACCGAATCGAGCAGAAGGTTAAATGGATAGATTGAAAATTCATCGTATCTGGGTTGTATTCGATTAGGTTTATATAGTTATACTCACCAGGTAACTGTTCTTCCGTTATACATACGGGCGACTGAATTGAACAGAAGGTTGAATGGATATACTAAACAATGATCGTATCTGAGGTTGTATTCGATTATATCGTGATGATGTTTATATAGTTATACTCACCAGGTAACTGTTCTCAAGTTATACATAAGAGCGACTGAACTGAACAGAAGGTTGAATGGATAGACTGAACAATCATTGTATCTGGGTTGTATTCGATTATATCGTGATGATTATCATATAGTATGTCTAACCAGGTAACAGTTCTTCTGTTACACATACGAGCAACCGAATCGAACATATGGTTGAATGGATAGATTGAAAAATCATTGTATCTGGGTTGTCTCCGATTATATCGTTATGCTGTATATTAAGTTACACCTACCATGTAACGGTTCTTTCGTTACACATACGAGCGTCTGAATCGAACATAAGGTTGGATGATCAGACGGAACAATAATTGTAACTGAGTTGTATTCGATTATATCGTGGTGATGTTTATATAGTAATACTCACCAGGTGACTATTCTTGCGTTATACATACGAGCGACCCAATCGAACAGAAGTTTGGATGGATAGACGGAATGATCATTGTATCTGAGTTGTATTCGATTATATCGTTATGACGTTCATATAGAAATACTCACCAGGTTACTGTTTTTTCTTTATACATACAAGCAAACGAATAGAACAGAAGGTTGAATGGATAGTATCTGGGTTGTATTCGATTATGATGTTATGCTGTGTATATAGTTATACACAATAGGTGACGGTATTCCCGTTTTACATACGAGCGACCGAAACGAACAGAAAGTTGAATGGATAGACTGAACAATCAATGTATCTGGGTGGTATCTGATTATATCGCGATACTGTATATATGATGATACTCACCAGGTGACGGTACTTCCGTTGCACATACTAGCGACTGAATCGAACGTAAGGTTAAATGATAAGACGAAACGATAATTGTATCTGAGTTGTATTCGATGATATCGTGATGATGTTTATATAGCAATACTCACCAGGTAACTGTTCTTCCGTTTTACATGCAAGCGACCGAATCGAGCAGAAGGTTAAATTTAGTATGGATTGAACAATCATCGTATCTGGGTTGTATTCGATTATGTTTATATAGTTATACTCACCAGGTAACTGTTCTTCCGTTATACATACGAGCAACCGAATCGAACATAAGGTTGAATGGATAGATTGAACAATCATCGTATCTGGGTTGTATTCGATTATTTCGTGATGATTATTATATATTATGTCTAACCAGGTAACTGTTCTTCCGTTACACATACGAGCAACCGAATCGAACATAAGGCTGAATGGATAGATTGAACAATCATTGTATCTGGGTTGTCTTCGAATATATCGTTATGCTGTATATTTAGATACACCTACCATGTAACGGTTCTTTCGTTACACATACCAGCGTCTGAATCGAACATAAGGTTGGATGGTTAGACGGAACGATAATTGTAACTGAGTTGTATTCGATTATATTGTGGGAATGTTTATATAGTTATACTCACCAGGTAACTGTTCTTGCGTTATACGTACGAGCGACCCAATCGAACAGAAGGTTAGATGGATAGACGGAATGATCATTGTATCTGAGTTGTATTCGATTATATCGTGATGAAGTTTATATAGAAATACTCACCAGGTTACTGTTCTTTCGTTATACATACGAGCAACCGAATCGAACGGAAGGTTGAATGGATAGTATCTGAGTTGTATTCGATTATGATGTTATGCTGTGTATATAGTTATACACACTAGGTGACGGTATTCCCGTTTTACATACGAGCGACCGAAACGAACAGAAAGTTGAATGGATAAACTGAACAATCAATGTATCTGGTTGGTATTCGATTATATCGCAATACTGTATACATAGTGATACTTACCAGGTGACGGTACTTCCGTTACACATACTAGCGACTGAATCGAACAGAAGGTTAAATGGTTAGACGAAGCGATAATTGTATCTGAGTTGTATTCGATGATATCGTGATGATGTTTATATAGCAATACTCACCAGGTAACTGTTCTTCCGTTTTACATAAAAGCGACACAATCGAGCAGAAGGTTAAATAGATGGATTGAAGATTCATCGTATCTGGGTTGTATTCGATTAGGTTTATATAATTATACTCACCAGGTAACTGTTTTTCCGTTATACATAAGAACGACCGAAACGAACAGAAAGTTGAATGGATAGACTGAACAATCAATGTATCTGGATGGTATCCGATTATATCGCAATAATGTATATATAGTGATACCTACCAGGTGACGGTACTTCCGTTACACATACTAGCGACTGAATCGAACAGAAAGTTAAATGGTTAGACGAAACGATAATTGTATCTGAGTTATATTCGATGATATCGTGATGATGTTTATATAGCAATACTCACCAGGTAACTGTCCTTCCGTTTTACATACAAGCGACCGAATCGAGCAGAAGGTTAAATGGATAGATTGATCAATCATCGTATCTGGGTTGTATTCGATTATGTTTATATAGTTATACTCACCAGGTACCTGTTCTTCCGTTATACATACGAGCAACCGAATCGAACATAAGGTTGAATGGATAGATTGAAAAATCATTGTATCTGGGTTGTCTCCGATTATATCGTTATGCTGTATAATCAGATACACCTACTATGTAACGGTTCTTTCGTTACACATACGAGCGTCTGAATCGAACATAAGGTTGGATGGTTAGACGGAACGATAATTGTAACTGAGTTGTATTCGATTATATCGTGGTGATGTTTATATAGTTATACTCAACAGGTAACTGTTCTCCAGTTATACATAAGAGAGACTGAACTGAACAGAACGTTGTATGGATAGACTGAACAATCATCGTATCTGGGTTGTATTCGATTATTTCGTGATGATTATCATATATTATGTCTAACCAGGTAACTGTTCTTTCGTTACACATACGAGCGTCTGAATCGAACATAAGGTTGGATGGTTAGACGAAACGATAATTGTAACTGAGTTGTATTCGATTATATCGTGGTAATGTTTATATAGTAAGACTCACCAGGTGACTGTTCTTGCGTTATACGTACAAGCGACCCAATCGAACAGAAGGTTGGATGGATAGACGGAATGATCATTGTATCTGAGTTGTATTCGATTATATCGTGATGAAGTTCATATAGAAATACTCACCAGGTTACTGTTCTTTCGTTATACATACGAGCAACCGAATCGAACAGAAGGTTGAATGGATAGTATCTGAGTTGTATTCGATTATGATGTTATGCTGTGTATATAGTTATACACACTAGGTGACGGTATTCCCGTTTTAGATACGAGCGACCGAAACGAACAGAAAGTTGAATGGTATCCGATTATATCGCAATACTTTATATATAGTGATACTTACCAGGTGACGGTACTTCCGTTACACATACAAGCGACTGAATCGAACAGATGGTTAAATGGTTAGACGAAACGATAATTGTATCTGAGTTGTATTCGATGATATCGTGATGATGTTTATAGCAATACTCACCAGGTAACTGTTTTTCCGTTTTACATACAAGCGACCGAATCGAGCAGAAGGTTAAATAGATAGATTGAACAATCATCGTATCTGGGTTGTATTCGATTATGTTTATATAGTTATACTCACCAGATAACTGTTCTTCCGTTATACATACGAGCGACTGAATTGAACAGAAGGTTGAATGGATAGACTAAACAATGATCGTATCTGGGGTTGTATTCGATGATATCGTGATGATGTTTATATAGTTATACTCACCAGGTAACTGTTCTCCAGTTATACGTAAGAACGACTGAACTGAACAGAAGGTTGAATGGATAGACTGAATAATCATCGTATCTGGGTTGTATTCGATTATTTCGTGATGATTATTATATATTATGTCTAACCAGGTAACTGTTCTTCCGTTATACATACGAGCAACCGAATCGAACATAAGGTTGGATGGATAGATTGAAAAATCATTGTATCTGGGTTGTCTCTGATTATATCGTTATGCTGAATAATTAGATACACCTACCATGTAACGGTTCTTTCGTTACACATACGAGCGTCTGAATCGACCATGAGGTTGGATGGTTAGAGATAATTGTAACTGAGTTGTTTTCGATTATATCGTGGTAATGTTTATATAGTAATACTCACCAGGTGACTGTTCTTGCGTTATACGTACGAGCGACCCAATCGAACAGAAGGTTGGATGGATAGACGGAATGATCATTGTATCTGAGTTGTATTCGATTATATCGTGATGAAGTTTATATAGAAATACTCACCAGGTTACTGTTCTTTCGTTATACATACGAGCGACTGAATTGAACAGAAGGTTGAATGGATAGACTAAATAATGATCGTATCTGAGGTTGCATTCGATTATATCGTGATGATGTTTATATAGTTATACTCAACAGGTAACTGTTCTCCAGTTATACATAAGAGCGACTGAATCGAGCAGAAGGTTGAATTCAGTATTGATTGAACAATAATCGTATCTGGGTTGTATTCGATTATGTTTATATAGTTATACTCACCAGGTAACTGTTCTTTCGTTATAAATACGAGCAATCGAATCGAACAGAAGGTTGAATGGATAGTATCTGGGTTGTATTCGATTATGATGTTATGCTGTGTATATAGTTATACACATTAGGTGACGGTATTCCCGTTTTACATACGAGCGACCGAAACGAACAGAAAGTTGAATGGATAGACTGAACAATCAATGTATCTGGGTGGTATCCGATTATATCGCAATACTGTATATAAAGTGATACTTACCAGGTGACGGTACTTCCGTTACACATACTAGCGACTGAATCGAACAGAAGGTTAAATGGTTAGACGAAACGATAATTGTATCTGAGTTGAATTCGTTGATATCGTGATGATGTTTATATAGCAATACTCACCAGGTAACTGTTCTTCCGTTTTACAAACAAGCGACCGAATCGAGCAGAAGGTTAAATTTAGTATGGATTGAACAATCATCGTATCTGGGTTGTATTCGGTTATGTTTATATAGTTATACTCACCAGGTAACTGTTCTTCCGTTATACATACGAGCGACTGAATTGAACAGAAGGTTTAATGGATAGACTAAACAATAATCGTATCTGGGGTTGTATTCGATTATATCTTGATGATGTTCATATAGTTATACTCACCAGGAAACTGTTCTCCAGTTTTACATAAGAGCGACTGAACTAAACAGAAAGTTGAATGGATAGACTGAACAATCAATGTATCTGGGTGGTATCCGATTATATCGCAATACTGTATATATAGTGATACTCACCAGGTGACGGTACTTCCGTTACACATACTAGCGACTGAATCGAACAGAAGGTTAAATGGTTATACGAAATGATAATTGTATCTCTGAGTTGTATTCGATGATATCGTGATGAAGTTCATATAGAAATACTCACCAGGTTACTGTTCTTTCGTTATACATACGAGCATTCGAATCGAACAGAAGGTTGAATGGATAGTATCTGGGTTGTATTCGATTATGATGTTATGCTGTGTATATAGTTATACACACTAGGTGACGGTATTCCCGTTTTACATACGAGCGACCGAAACGAACAGAAAGTTGAATGAATAGACTGAACAATCAATGTATCTGGTTGGTATCCGATTATATCGCAATACTGTATATATAGTGATACTATCCAGGTGACGGTACTTCCGTTACACATACTAGCGACTGAATCGAACAGAAGGTTGAATGGTTAGACGAAGCGATAATTGTATCTGAGTTGTATTCGATGATATCGTGATGATGTTTATATAGCAATATTCACCAGGTAACTGTTCTTCCGTTTTACATAGAAGCGACCGAATCGAGCAGAAGGTTGAATGGATAGATTGAAAATTCATCGTTTCTGGGTTGTATTCGATTAGGTTTATATAGTTATACTCACCAGGTAACTGTCCTTCCGTTATACATACGAGCGACTGAATTGAACAGAAGGTTGAATGGATAGACTGAACAATCATTGTATCTGGGTTGTATTCGATTATATCGTGATTATTTTCATATAGTATGTCTAACCAGGTAACAGTTCTTCTGTTACACATAAGAGCAACCGAATCGAACATAAGGTTGAATGGATAGATTGAACAATCATTGTATCTGGGTTGTCTCCGATTACATCGTTATGCTGTATATTTAGTTACACCTACCATGTAACGGTTTTTTCGTTACACATACGTGCGTCTGCATCGAACATGAGGTTGGATGATTAGGCGGAACGATAATTGTAACTGAGTTGTATTCGATGTTTATATAGTAATACTCACCAGGTGACTGTTCTTGCGTTATACATACGAGCGACCAAATCGAACAGAAGGTTGGATGGATAGACGGAATGATCATTGTATCTGAGTTGTATTCGATTATATCGTGATGACGTTCATATAGAAATACTCACCAGGTTACTGTTCTTTCGTTATACATACGAGCAACCGAATCGAACAGAAGGTTGAATGGATAGTATCTGGGTTGTATTCGATTATGATGTTATGCTGTGTAAATAGTTATACACATTAGGTGACGGTACTCCCGTTTTACATACGAGCGACCGAAACGAACAGAAAGTTGAATGGATAGACTGAACAATCAATGTATCTGGATGGTATCCGATAATATCGCAATACTGAATATATAGTGATACTTACAGGTGACGGTACTTCCGTTACACATACTAGCGACTGAATTGAACAGAAGGTTGAATGGATAGACTAAACAATGATCGTATCTGGGGTTGTATTCGATTATATCGTGATGATGTATATATAGTTATACTCACCAGGTAACCGTTCTCCAGTTATACATAAGAGCGACTGAACTGAACAGAAGGTTGAATGGATAGACTGAACAATCATTGTATCTGGGTTGTATTCGATTATATCGTGATGATTATCATATAGTATGTCTAACCAGGTAACAGTTCTTCTGTTACACATACGAGCAACCGAATCGAACATAAGGTTGAATGGATAGATTGGACAATCATTGTATCTGGGTTGTCTCCGATTATATCGTTATGCTGTATATTTAGTTACACCTACCATGAAACGGTTCTTTCGTTACACATACGAGCGTCTGAATCGAACATAAGGTTGGATGATTAGACGGAACAATAATTGTAACTGAGTTGTATTCGATTATATCGTGGTGATGTTTATATAGTAATACTCACTAGGTGACTGTTCTTGCGTTATACATACGAGCGACCCAATCGAACAGAAGTTTGGATGGATAGACGGAATGATCATTGTATCTAAGTTGTATTCGATTATATCGTGATGACGTTCATATAGAAATACTCACCAGGTTACTGTTTTTTCTTTATACATACAAGCAAACGAATAGAACAGAAGGTTGAATGGATAGTATCTGGGTTGTATTCGATTATGATGTTATGCTGTGTATATAGTTAAACACATTAGGTGACGGTATTCCCGTTTTACATACGAGCGACCGAAACGAACGGAAAGTTAAATGGATAGACTGAAAAATCAATGTATCTGGGTGGTATCCGATTATATCGCGATACTGTATATATAGTGATACTTACCAGGTGACGGTACTTCTGTTGCACATACTAGCGACTGAATCGAACTTGAGGTTAAATGGTAAGACGAAACGATAATTGTATCTGAGTTGTATTCGATGATATCGTGATGATGTTTATATAGCAATACTCACCAGGTAACTGTTCTTCCGTTTTACATACAAGCGACCGAATCGAGCAGAAGGTTAAATTTAGTATGGATTGAACAATCATCGTATCTGGGTTGTATTCGATTATGTTTATATAGTTATACTCACCAGGTAACTGTTCTTCCGTTATACATACTAGCGACTGAATCGAACAGAATGTTGAATGGTTAGACGGAACGATAATTGTATCTGAGTTGTATTCGATGATATCGTGATGATGTTTATATAGCAATACTCACCAGGTAACTGTCCTTCAGTTTTACATACAAGCGACCGAATCGGGCAAAAGCTTAAATTTAGTATAGATTGAACGATAATCGTATCTGGGGTTGTATTCGATTATATCTTGATGATGTTCATATAGTAATACTCACCAGGAAACTGTTCTCCAGTTATACATAAGAGCGACCGAACTGAACAGAAGGTTGAATGGATAGACTGAACATTCATCGTATCTGGGTTATATTTGATTATATCGTGATTATTATCATATAGTATGTCTAACCAGGTAACAGTTCTTCCGTTATACATACGAGCAACCGAATCGAACATAAGGTTGGATGGATAGATTGAACAATCATTGTATCTGGGTTGTCTCCGATTATATCGTTATGCTGTATATTTAGTTTCACCTACCATGTAACGGTTCTTTCGTTACACATACGAGCGTCTGAATCGAACATTATGTTGGATGGTTAGACGGAACGATAATTGTAATTGAGTTGTATTCGATTATATCGTGGTGATGTTTATATAGTAATACTCACCAGGTGACTGTTCTTGCGTTATACATACGAGCGACCCAATCGAACAAAAGGTTGGATGGATAGACGGAATGATCATTGTATCTGAGTTGTATTCGATTATATCGTGATGACGTTCATATAGAAATACTCAACAGGTAACTGTTCTTCCGTTTTACATACAAGCGACCGAATCGAGCAGAAGCTTAAATTTAGTATAGATTGAACAATCATCGTATCTGGGTTGTATTCGATTATGTTTATATAGTTATACTCACCAGGTGACTGTTCTTGCGTTTTAAATAAAAGCCACCGAATCGAGCAGAAGGTTAAATGGATAGATTGGAAATTCATCGTATCTGGGTTATATTCGATTAGGTTTATATAGTTATACTCACCAGGTAACTGTTTTTTCGTTATACATAAGAACGACTGAATTGAACAGAAGGTTGAATGGATAGACTAAACAATAATCGTATCTGGGGTTGTATTCGAGTATATCGTGATGATTATCATATAGTATGACTAACCAGGTAACAGTTCTTCCGTTAAACATACGAGCAACCGAATCGAACATAAGGTTGGATGGATAGATTGAACAATCATTGTATCTGGGTTGTCTACGATTATATCGTTATGCTGTATATTTAGTTACACCTACCATGTAACGGTTCTTTCGTTACACATACGAGCGCCTGAATCGAACATAAGGTTGGATAGTTAGACGGAAAGATAATTGTAACTGAGTTGTATTCGATTATATCGTGATGACGTTCATATAGAAATACTCACCAGGTTACTGTTCTCTCGTTATACATACGAGCAACCGAATCGAACAGAAGGTTGAATGGATAGTATCTGGGTTGTATTCGATTATGATGTTATGCTGTGTACATATTTATACACACTAGGTGACGGTTTTCCCGTTTTACATACGAGCGACCAAAACGAACAGAAAGCTGAATGGATAGACTGAACAATCAATGTATCTGGGTGGTATCCGATTATATCGCAATTCTGTATATAAAGTGATACTTACCAGGTGACGATACTTCCGTTACACATACTAGCGACTGAATCGAACAGAATGTTGAATGGTTAGACGAAATGATGATGTTTATATAGCAATACTCACCAGGTAACTGCAATACTCACCAGGTAACTGTCCTTCCGTTTTACATACAAGCGACCGAATCGAGCAGAAGGTTAAATGAATAGATTGATCAATCATCGTATCTGGGTTGTATTCGATTATGTTTATATAGTTATACCCACCAGGTACCTGTTATTCCGTTATACATACGAGCAACCGAATCGAACATGAGGTTTAATGGATAGATTGAACAATCATCGTATCTGAGTTGTATTCAATTATGTTTATATAGTTATACCCACCAAGTAACTGTTCTTTCGTTATACATACGAGCGACTGAATTGAACAGAAGGTTGAATGGATAGACTAAACAATGATCGTATCTGGGGTTGTATTCGATTATATCGTGATGATGTTTATATAGTTATACTCACCAGGTAACTGTTCTCCAGTTATACATAAGAGCGACTGAACTGAACAGAAGGTTGTATGGATAGATTGAACAATCATCGTATCTGGGTTGTATTCGATTATTTCGCGACCGAATCGAGCAGAAGCTTAGATAGATAGATTGAACAATCATCGTATCTGGGTTGTATTCGATTATGTATATATAGTTATACTCACCAGGTAACTGTTCTTCCGTTATACATACGAGCGACTGAATTGAACAGAAGGTTGAATGGATAGACTAAACAATGATCGTATCTGGGGTTGTATTCGATGATATCGTGATGATGTTTATATAGCAATACTCACCAGGTAACTGTTCTTCCGTTTTAAATACAAACGACCGAATCAAGCAGAAGGTTAAATTTAGTATAGATTGAACAATCATCGTATCTGGGTTGTATTCTATTATGTTTATATAGTTATACTCACCAGGTAACTGTTCTTCCGTTATACATACGAGCGACTGAATTGAACAGAAGGTTGCATGGATAGACTAAACAATAATCGTATATGGGGTTGTATTCGATTATATCTTGATGATGTTTATATAGTTATACTCACCAGGAAACTGTTCTCCAGTTATACATAAGAGCGACTGAACTGAACAGAAAGTTGAATGGATAGACTGAACAATCAATGTATCTGGGTGGTATCCGATTATATCGCAATACTGTATATATAGTGATACTTACCAGGTGACGGTACTTCCGTTACACATACTAGCGACTGAATCGAACAGAAGGTTAAATGGTTAGACGAAATGATAATTGTATCTCTGAGTTGTATTCGATGATATCGTGATGAAATTCATATAGAAATACTCACCAGGTTAGTGTTCTATCGTTATACATACGAGCATTCGAATCGAACAGAAGGTTGAATGGATAGTATCTGGGTTGTATTCGATTATGATGTTATGCTGTGTATATAGTTATACACACTAGGTGACGGTATTTCCGTTTCACATACGAGCGACCGAAACGAACAGAAAGTTGAATGGATAGACTTAACAATCAATGTATCTGGTTGGTATCCGATTATATCGCAACACTGTATATATAGTGATACTTACCAGGTGACGGTACTTCCGTTACACATACTAGCGACTGAATTGAACAGATGGTTAAATGGTTAGACGAAGCGATAATTGTATCTGAGTTGTATTCGATGATATCGTGATGATGTTTATATAGCAATATTCACCAGGTAACTGTTCTTCCGTTTTACATAAAAGCGACCGAATCGAGCAGAAGGTTAAATGGATAGATTGAAAATTGATCGTATCTGGGTTGTATTCGATAAGGTTTATATAGTTATACTCACCAGGTAACTGTTTTTCCGTTATACATACGGGCGACTGAATTGAACAGAAGGTTGAATGGATATACTAAACAATGATCGTATCTGAGGTTGTATTCGATTATATCGTGATGATGTTTATATAGTTATACTCAACAGGTAACTGTTCTCCAGTTATACATAAGAGAGACTGAACTGCACAGAAGGTTGTATGGATAGACTGAACAATCATCGTATCTGGGTTGTATTCGATTATTTCGTGATGATTATCATATATTATGTCTAACCAGGTAACTGTTCTTCCGTTATACATATGAGCAACCGAATCGAACATAAGGTTGAATGGATAGATCGAACAATCAATGTATCTGGGTTGTCTCCGATTATATCGTTATGTTGTATATTCAGATACACCTACCATGTAACGGTTCTTTCGTTACACATACGAGCGTCTGAATCGAACATAAGGTTGGATGGTTAGACGAAACGATAATTGTAACTGAGTTGTATTCGATTATATCGTGGTAATGTTTATATAGTAAGACTCACCAGGTGACTGTTCTTGCGTTATACGTACGAGCGACCCAATCGAACAGAAGGTTGGATGGATAGACGGAAAGATCATTGTATCTGAGTTGTATTCGATTATATCGTGATGAAGTTCATATAGAAATACTCACCAGGTTACTGTTCTTTCGTTATACATACGAGCAACCGAATCGAACAGAAGGTTGAATGGATAGTATCTGAGTTGTATTCGATTATGATGTTATGCTGTGTATATAGTTATACACACTAGGTGACGGTATTCCCGTTTTAGATACGAGCGACCGAAACGAACAGAAAGTTGAATGGATAGACTGAACAATCAAAGTATCGGTTGGTATCCGATTATATCCGATTATATCGCAATACACTATATATAGTGATACTTACCAGGTGACGGTACTTCCGTTACACATACAAGCGACTGAATCGAACAGATGGTTAAATGGTTAGACGAAACGATAATTGTATCTGAGTTGTATTCGATGATATCGTGATGATGTTTATGGCAATACTCACCAGGTAACTGTTCTCCCGTTTTACATACAAGCGACCAAATCGAGCAGAAGGTTAAATAGATAGATTGAACAATCATCGTATCTGGGTTGTATTCGATTATGTTTATATAGTTATACTCACCAGGTAACTGTTCTTCCGTTATACATACGAGCGACTGAATTGAACAGAAGGTTGAATGGATAGACTAAACAATGATCGTATCTGGGTTTGTATTCGATGATATCGTGATGATGTTTATATAGTTATACTCACCAGGTAACTGTTCTCCACTTATACATAAGAACGACTGAACTGAACAGAAGGTTGAATGGATAGACTGAATAATCATCGTATCTGGGTTGTATTCGATTATTTCGTGATGATTATTATATATTTTGTCTAACCAGGTAACTGTTCTTCCGTTATACATACGAGCAACCGAATCGAACATAAGGTTGGATGGATAGATTGAAAAATCATTGTATCTGGGTTGTCTCTGATTATATCGTTATGATGAATAATTAGATACACCTACCATGTAACGGTTCTTTCGTTACACATACGAGCGTCTGAATCGAACATAAGGTTGGATGGTTAGAGATAATTGTAACTGAGTTGTATTCGATTATATCGTGGTAATGTTTATATAGTAATACTCACCAGGTGACTGTTCTTGCGTTATACGTACGAGCGACCCAATCGAACAGAAGGTTGGATGGATAGACGGAATGATCATTGTATCTGAGTTGTATTAGATTATATCGTGATGAAGTTCATATAGAAATACTCACCAGGTTACTGTTCTTTCGTTATACATACGAGCGACTGAATTGAACAGAAGGTTGAATGGATAGACTAAATAATGATCGTATCTGAGGTTGCATTCGATTATATCGTGATGATGTTCATATAGTTATACTCAACAGGTAACTGTTCTCCAGTTATACATAAGAGCGACTGAATCGAGCAGGAGGTTGAATTCAGTATCGATTGAACAATAATCGTATCTGGGTTGTATTTGATTATGTTTATATAGTTATACTCACCAGGTAACTGTTCTTCCGTTATACATACGAGCAATCGAATCGAACAGAAGGTTGAATGGACAGTATCTGGGTTGTATTCGATTATGATGTTATGCTGTGTATATAGTTATACACATTAGGTGACGGTATTCCCGTTTTACATACGAGCGACCGAAACGAACAGAAAGTTGAATGGATAGACTGAACAATCAATGTATCTGGGTGGTATCCGATTATATCGCAATACTGTATATAAAGTGATACTCACCAGGTGACGGTACTTCCGTTACACATACTAGCGACTGAATCGAACAGAAGGTTAAATGGTTAGACGAAACGATTATTGTATCTGAGTTGAATTCGATGATATCGTGATGATGTTTATATAGCAATACTCACCAGGTAACTGTTCTTCCGTTTTACATACAAGCGACCGAATCGAGCAGAAGGTTAAATTTAGTATAGATTGAACAATCATCGTATCTGGGTTGTATTCGATTATGTTTATATAGTTATACTCACCAGGTAACTGTTCTTCCGTTATACATATCTTCCGTTATACATACGAGCGACTGAATTGAACAGAAGGTTTAATGGATAGACTAAACAATAATCGTATCTGGGGTTGTATTCGATTATATCTTGATGATGTTCATATAGTTATACTCACCAGGAAACTGTTCTCCAGTTTTACATAAGAGCGACTGAACTGAACAGAAAGTTGAATGGATAGACTGAACAATCAATGTATCTGGGTGGTATCCGATTATATCGCAATACTGTATAATAATAATAATATATAGTGATACTCACCAGGTGACGGTACTTCCGTTACACATACTAGCGACTGAATCGAACAGAAGGTTAAATGGTTAGACGAAATGATAATTGTATCTCTGAGTTGTATTCGATGATATCGTGATGAAGTTCATATAGAAATACTCACCAGGTTACTGTTCTTTCGTTATACATACGAGCATTCGAATCGAACAGAAGGTTGAATGGATAGTATCTGGGTTGTATTCGATTATGATGTTATGCTGTGTATATAGTTATACACACTAGGTGAAGGTATTCCCGTTTTACATACGAGCGACCGAAACGAACAGAAAGTTGAATGGATTGACTGAACAATCAATGTATCTGGTTGGTATCCGATTATATCGCAATACTGTATATATAGTGATACTATCCAGGTGACGGTACTTCCGTTACACATACTAGCGACTGAATCGAACAGAAGGTTGAATGGTTAGACGAAGCGATAATTGTATGAGTTGTATTCGATGATATCGTGATGATGTTTATATAGCAATATTCACCAGGTAACTGTTCTTCCGTTTTACATAAAAGCGACCGAATCGAGCAGAAGGTTGAATGGATAGATTGAAAATTCATCGTATCTGAGTTGTATTCGATTAGGTTTATATAGTTATACTCACCAGGTAACTGTCCTTCCGTTATACATACGAGCGACTGAATTGAACAGAAGGTTGAATGGATAGACTAAACAATGATCGTATCTGAGGTTGTATTCGATTATATCGTGATGATGTTTATATAGTTATACTCAACAGGTAACTGTTCTCCAGTTATACATAAGAGCGACTGAACTGAACAGAAGGTTGAATGGATAGACTGAACAATCATTGTATCTGGGTTGTATTCGATGATATCGTGATGATTTTCATATAGTATGTCTAACCAGGTAACAGTTCTTCTGTTACACATAAGAGCAACCGAATCGAACATAAGGTTGAATGGATAGATTGAACAATCATTGTATCTGGGTTGTCTCCGATTATATCGTTATGCTGTATATTTAGTTACACCTACCATGTAACGGTTTTTTCGTTACACATACGAGCGTCTGCATCGAACATGAGGTTGGATGATTAGACGGAACGATAATTGTAACTGAGTTGTATTCGATGTTTATATAGTAATACTCACCAGGTGACTGTTCTTGCGTTATACATACGAGCGACCAAATCGAACAGAAGGTTGGATGGATAGACGGAAAGATCATTGTATCTGAGTTGTATTCGATTATATCGTGATGACGTTCATATAGAAATACTCACCAGGTTACTGTTCTTTCGTTATACATACGAGCAACCGAATCGAACAGAAGGTTGAATGGATAGTATCTGGGTTGTATTCGATTATGATGTTATGCTGTGTAAATAGTTATACACATTAGGTGATGGTACTCCCGTTTCACATAAGAGCGACCGAAACGAACAGAAAGTTGAATGGATAGACTGAACAATCAATGTATCTGGATGGTATCCGATAATATCGCAATACTGAATATATAGTGATACTTACAGGTGACGGTACTTCCGTTACACATACAAGCGACTGAATTGAACAGGAGGTTGATTAGATAGACTAAACAATGATCGTATCTGGGGTTGTATTCGATTATATCGTGATGATGTATATATAGTTATGCTCACCAGGTAACTGTTCTCCAGTTATACATAAGAGCGACTGAACTGAACAGAAGGTTGAATGGATAGACTGTTCAATCATTGTATCTGGGTTGTATTCGATTATATCGTGATGATTATCATATAGTATGTCTAACCAGGTAACAGTTCTTCTGTTACACATACGAGCAACCGAATCGAACATAAGGTTGAATGGCTAGATGGAACAATCATTGTATCTGGGTTGTCTCCGATTATATCGTTATGCTGTATATTTAGTTACACCTACCATGAAACGGTTCTTTCGTTACACATACGAGCGTCTGAATCGAACATGAGGTTGGATGATTAGACGGAACAATAATTGTAACTGAGTTGTATTCGATTATATCGTGGTGATGTTTATATAGTAATACTCACTAGGTTTTTTCTTTATACATACAAGCAAACGAATAGAACAGAAGGTTGAATGGATAGTATCTTGGTTGTATTCGATTATGATGTTATGCTGTGTATATAGTTATACACATTAGGTGACGGTATTCCCGTTTTACATACGAGCGACCGAAACGAACAGAAAGTTGAATGGATAGACTGAAAATTCAATGTATCTGGGTGGTATCCGATTATATCGCGATACTGTATATATAGTGATACTTACCAGGTGACGGTACTTCTGTTGCACATACTAGCGACTGAATCGAACTTAAGGTTAAATGGTAAGACGAAACGATAATTGTATCTGAGTTGTATTCGATGATATCGTGATGATGTTTATATAGCAATACTCACCAGGTAACTGTTCTTCCGTTTTACATACAAGCGACCGAATCGAGCAGAAGGATAAATTTAGTATGGATTGAACAATCATCGTATCTGGGTTGTATTCGATTATGTTTATATAGTTATACTCACCAGGTACCTGTTCTTCCGTTATACATACGAGCAACCGAATCGTACATAAGGTTGAATGGATAGATTGAACAATCATCGTATCTGAGTTGTATCCGATTATGTTTATATAGTTATACTCACCAAGTAACTGTTCTTCTGTTATACATAAGAGCGACTGAACTGAACAGAAGGTTGTATGGATAGACCGAACAATCATCGTATCTGGGTTGTATTCGATTATTTCGTGATGATTATTATATATTATGTCTAACCAGGTAACTGTTCTTCCGTTATACATACGAGCAACCGAATCGAACATAAGGTTGAATGGATAGATTGAACAATCATTGTATCTGGGTTGTCTCCGATTATATCGTTATGCTGTATATTTAGATACACCTACCATGTAACGGTTCTTTCGTTACACATACCAGTGTCTGAATCGAACATAAGGTTGGATGGTTAGACGGAACGATAATTGTAACTGAGTTGTATTCGATTATATCATGGGAATGTTTATATAGTTATACTCACCAGGTAACTGTTCTTGCGTTATACGTACGAGCGACCCAATCGAACAGAAGGTTAAATGGATAGACGGAATGATCATTGTATCTGAGTTGTATTCGATTATATCGTGATGAAGTTTATATAGAAATACTCACCAGGTTACTGTTCTTTCGTTATTCATACGAGCAACCGAATCGAACAGAAGGTTGAATGGATGGTATCTGAGTTGTATTCGATTATGATATTATGCTGTGTATATAGTTATACACACTAGGTGACGGTATTCCCGTTTTACATACGAGCGACCGAAACGAACAGAAAGTTGAATGGATACACTGAACAATCAATGTATCTGGTTGGTATCCGATTATATCGCAATACTGTATATATAGTGATACTTACCAGGTGACGGTACTTCCGTTACACATACTAGCGACTGAATCGAACAGAAGGTTAAATGGTTAGACGAAGCGATAATTGTATCTGAGTTGTATTCGATGATATCGTGATGATGTTTATATAGCAATACTCACCAGGTAATTGTTCTTCCGTTTTACATAGAAGCGACCGAATCGAGCAGAAGGTTAAATAGATGGATTGAAAATTCATCGTATCTGGGTTGTATTCGATTAGGTTTATATAGTTATACTCACCAGGTAACAGTTTTTCCGTTATACATAAGAACGACCGAAACGAACAGAAAGTTGAATGGATAGACTAAACAATCAATGTATCTGGATGGTATCCGATTATATCGCAATAATGTATATATAGTGATACTTACCAGGTGACGGTACTTCCGTTACACATACTAGCGACTGAATCGAACAGAAGGTTAAATGGTTAGACGAAACGATAATTGTATCTGAGTTGTATTCGATGATATCGTGATGATGTTTATATAGCAATACTCACCAGGTAACTGTTCTTCCGTTTTACATACAAGCGACCGAATCGAGCAGAAGGTTAAATTTAGTATAGATTGAACAATCATCGTATCTGGGTTGTATTCGATTATGTTTATATAGTTATACTCACCAGGTAACTGTTCTTCCGTTATACATACGAGCGACTGAATTGAACAGAAGGTTGAATGGATAGACTAAACAATAATCGTATCTGGGGTTGTATTCGATTATATCTTGATGATGTTCATATAGTTATACTCACCAGGAAACTGTTCTCCAGTTATACATAAGAGCGACTGAACTGAACAGAAAGTTGAATGGATAGACTGAACAATCAATGTATCTGGGTGGTATCCGATTATATCGCAATATTGTATATATAGTTATGCTTACCAGGTGACGGTACTTCCGTTACACATACTAGAGACTGAATCGAACAGAAGGTTGAATGGTTAGACGAAACGATAATTGTATCTCTGAGTTGTATTCGATGATATCGTGATGATGTTTATATAGCAATACTCACCAGGTAACTGTTCTTCCGTTTTACATACAAGCGACCGAATCGAGCAGAAGGTTAAATTTAGTATAGATTGAACAATCATCGTATCTGGGTTGTATTCGATTATGTTTATATAGTTATACTCACCAGGTAACTGTTCTTCCGTTATACATATCTTCCGTTATACATACGAGCGACTGAATTGAACAGAAGGTTTAATGGATAGACTAAACAATAATCGTATCTGGGGTTGTATTCGATTATATCTTGATGATTTTCATATAGTTATACTCACCAGGAAACTGTTCTCCAGTTTTACATAAGAGCGACTGAACTGAACAGAAAGTTGAATGGATAGACTGAACAATCAATGTATCTGGGTGGTATCCGATTATATCGCAATACTGTATAATAATAATAATATATAGTGATACTCACCAGGTGACGGTACTTCCGTTACACATACTAGCGACTGAATCGAACAGAAGGTTAAATGGTTAGACGAAATGATAATTGTATCTCTGAGTTGTATTCGATGATATCGTGATGAAGTTCATATAGAAATACTCACCAGGTTACTGTTCTTTCGTTATACATACGAGCATTCGAATCGAACAGAAGGTTGAATGGATAGTATCTGGGTTGTATTCGATTATGATGTTATGCTGTGTATATAGTTATACACACTAGGTGAAGGTATTCCCGTTTTACATACGAGCGACCGAAACGAACAGAAAGTTGAATGGATTGACTGAACAATCAATGTATCTGGTTGGTATCCGATTATATCGCAATACTGTATATATAGTGATATTATCCAGGTGACGGTACTTCCGTTACACATACTAGCGACTGAATCGAACAGAAGGTTGAATGGTTAGACGAAGCGATAATTGTATGAGTTGTATTCGATGATATCGTGATGATGTTTATATAGCAATATTCACCAGGTAACTGTTCTTCCGTTTTACATAAAAGCGACCGAATCGAGCAGAAGGTTGAATGGATAGATTGAAAATTCATCGTATCTGAGTTGTATTCGATTAGGTTTATATAGTTATACTCACCAGGTAACTGTCCTTCCGTTATACATACGAGCGACTGAATTGAACAGAAGGTTGAATGGATAGACTAAACAATGATCGTATCTGAGGTTGTATTCGATTATATCGTGATGATGTTTATATAGTTATACTCAACAGGTAACTGTTCCCCAGTAATACATAAGAGCGACTGAACTGAACAGAAGGTTGAATGGATAGACTGAACAATCATTGTATCTGGGTTGTATTCGATGATATCGTGATGATTTTCATATAGTATGTCTAACCAGGTAACAGTTCTTCTGTTACACATAAGAGCAACCGAATCGAACATAAGGTTGAATGGATAGATTGAACAATCATTGTATCTGGGTTGTCTCCGATTATATCGTTATGCTGTATATTTAGTTACACCTACCATGTAACGGTTTTTTCGTTACACATACGAGCGTCTGCATCGAACATGAGGTTGGATGATTAGACGGAACGATAATTGTAACTGAGTTGTATTCGATGTTTATATAGTAATACTCACCAGGTGACTGTTCTTGCGTTATACATACGAGCGACCAAATCGAACAGAAGGTTGGATGGATAGACGGAATGATCATTGTATCTGAGTTGTATTCGATTATATCGTGATGACGTTCATATAGAAATACTCACCAGGTTACTGTTCTTTCGTTATACATACGAGCAACCGAATCGAACAGAAGGTTGAATGGATAGTATCTGGGTTGTATTCGATTATGATGTTATGCTGTGTAAATAGTTATACACATTAGGTGATGGTACTCCCGTTTCACATAAGAGCGACCGAAACGAACAGAAAGTTGAATGGATAGACTGAACAATCAATGTATCTGGATGGTATCCGATAATATCGCAATACTGAATATATAGTGATACTTACAGGTGACGGTACTTCCGTTACACATACAAGCGACTGAATTGAACAGGAGGTTGATTAGATAGACTAAACAATGATCGTATCTGGGGTTGTATTCGATTATATCGTGATGATGTATATATAGTTATGCTCACCAGGTAACTGTTCTCCAGTTATACATAAGAGCGACTGAACTGAACAGAAGGTTGAATGGATAGACTGTTCAATCATTGTATCTGGGTTGTATTCGATTATATCGTGATGATTATCATATAGTATGTCTAACCAGGTAACAGTTCTTCTGTTACACATACGAGCAACCGAATCGAACATAAGGTTGAATGGCTAGATGGAACAATCATTGTATCTGGGTTGTCTCCGATTATATCGTTATGCTGTATATTTAGTTACACCTACCATGAAACGGTTCTTTCGTTACACATACGAGCGTCTGAATCGAACATGAGGTTGGATGATTAGACGGAACAATAATTGTAACTGAGTTGTATTCGATTATATCGTGGTGATGTTTATATAGTAATACTCACTAGGTTTTTTCTTTATACATACAAGCAAACGAATAGAACAGAAGGTTGAATGGATAGTATCTGGGTTGTATTCGATTATGATGTTATGCTGTGTATATAGTTATACACATTAGGTGACGGTATTCCCGTTTTACATACGAGCGACCGAAACGAACAGAAAGTTGAATGGATAGACTGAAAATTCAATGTATCTGGGTGGTATCCGATTATATCGCGATACTGTATATATAGTGATACTTACCAGGTGACGGTACTTCTGTTGCACATACTAGCGACTGAATCGAACTTAAGGTTAAATGGTAAGACGAAACGATAATTGTATCTGAGTTGTATTCGATGATATCGTGATGATGTTTATATAGCAATACTCACCAGGTAACTGTTCTTCCGTTTTACATACAAGCGACCGAATCGAGCAGAAGGTTAAATTTATTATGGATTGAACAATCATCGTATCTGGGTTGTATTCGATTATGTTTATATAGTTATACTCACCAGGTACCTGTTCTTCCGTTATACATACGAGCAACCGAATCGTACATAAGGTTGAATGGATAGATTGAACAATCATCGTATCTGAGTTGTATCCGATTATGTTTATATAGTTATACTCACCAAGTAACTGTTCTTCTGTTATACATAAGAGCGACTGAACTGAACAGAAGGTTGTATGGATAGACCGAACAATCATCGTATCTGGGTTGTATTCGATTATTTCGTGATGATTATTATATATTATGTCTAACCAGGTAACTGTTCTTCCGTTATACATACGAGCAACCGAATCGAACATAAGGTTGAATGGATAGATTGAACAATCATTGTATCTGGGTTGTCTCCGATTATATCGTTATGCTGTATATTTAGATACACCTACCATGTAACGGTTCTTTCGTTACACATACCAGTGTCTGAATCGAACATAAGGTTGGATGGTTAGACGGAACGATAATTGTAACTGAGTTGTATTCGATTATATCATGGGAATGTTTATATAGTTATACTCACCAGGTAACTGTTCTTGCGTTATACGTACGAGCGACCCAATCGAACAGAAGGTTAAATGGATAGACGGAATGATCATTGTATCTGAGTTGTATTCGATTATATCGTGATGAAGTTTATATAGAAATACTCACCAGGTTACTGTTCTTTCGTTATTCATACGAGCAACCGAATCGAACAGAAGGTTGAATGGATGGTATCTGAGTTGTATTCGATTATGATATTATGCTGTGTATATAGTTATACACACTAGGTGACGGTATTCCCGTTTTACATACGAGCGACCGAAACGAACAGAAAGTTGAATGGATACACTGAACAATCAATGTATCTGGTTGGTATCCGATTATATCGCAATACTGTATATATAGTGATACTTACCAGGTGACGGTACTTCCGTTACACATACTAGCGACTGAATCGAACAGAAGGTTAAATGGTTAGACGAAGCGATAATTGTATCTGAGTTGTATTCGATGATATCGTGATGATGTTTATATAGCAATACTCACCAGGTAATTGTTCTTCCGTTTTACATAGAAGCGACCGAATCGAGCAGAAGGTTAAATAGATGGATTGAAAATTCATCGTATCTGGGTTGTATTCGATTAGGTTTATATAGTTATACTCACCAGGTAACTGTTTTTCCGTTATACATAAGAACGACCGAAACGAACAGAAAGTTGAATGGATAGACTAAACAATCAATGTATCTGGATGGTATCCGATTATATCGCAATAATGTATATATAGTGATACTTACCAGGTGACGGTACTTCCGTTACACATACTAGCGACTGAATCGAACAGAAGGTTAAATGGTTAGACGAAACGATAATTGTATCTGAGTTGTATTCGATGATATCGTGATGATGTTTATATAGCAATACTCACCAGGTAACTGTTCTTCCGTTTTACATACAAGCGACCGAATCGAGCAGAAGGTTAAATTTAGTATAGATTGAACAATCATCGTATCTGGGTTGTATTCGATTATGTTTATATAGTTATACTCACCAGGTAACTGTTCTTCCGTTATACATACGAGCGACTGAATTGAACAGAAGGTTGAATGGATAGACTAAACAATAATCGTATCTGGGGTTGTATTCGATTATATCTTGATGATGTTCATTTAGTTATACTCACCAGGAAACTGTTCTCCAGTTATACATAAGAGCGACTGAACTGAACAGAAAGTTGAATGGATAGACTGAACAATCAATGTATCTGGGTGGTATCCGATTATATCGCAATATTGTATATATAGTTATGCTTACCAGGTGACGGTACTTCCGTTACACATACTAGAGACTGAATCGAACAGAAGGTTGAATGGTTAGACGAAACGATAATTGTATCTCTGAGTTGTATTCGATGATATCGTGATGATGTTTATATAGCAATACTCACCAGGTAACTGTTCTTTCGTTTTACATACAAGCGACCGAATCGGGCAGAAGCTTAAATTTAGTATAGATTGAACAATAATCGTATCTGGGGTTGTATTCGATTATATCTTGATGATGTTCATATAGTTATACTCACAAGGAAACTGTTCTCCAGTTATACATAAGAGCGACCGAACTGAACAGAAGGTTGAATGGATAGACTGAACATTCATCGTATCTGGGTTGTATTTGATTATATCGTGATTATTATCATATAGTATGTCTAACCAGGTAACAGTTCTTCCGTTATACATACGAGCAACCGAATCGAACATAAGGTTGGATGGATATAGATTGAACAATCATTGTATCTGGGTTGTCTCCGATTATATCGTTATGCTGTATATTTAGTTACACCTACCATTTAACAGTACTTTCGTTACACATACAAGCATCTGAATTGAACATAAGGTTGGATGGTTAGACGGAACTATAATTGTAACTGAGTTGTATTCGATTATATCGTGGTGATGTTTATATAGTTATACTCACCAGTTGACTGTTCTTGCGTTATACATACGAGCGACCAAATCGAACAGAACGTTGGATGGATAGACGGAATGATCATTGTATCTGAGTTGTATTCGATTATATCGTGATGACGTTCATATAGAAATACTCACCAGGTTACTGTTCTTTCGTTATACATACGAGCAACCGAATCGAACAGAAGGTTGAATGGATAGTATCTGAGTTGTATTCGATTATGATGTTATGATGTGTAAATAGTTTTTTTTTTTTTTTAAGATTCGCTCTCACCTTTCACTCATCCTCATTCATTCATTCACTTATTCATTTCTCTCATCCTGGCATCGAAAACTAGTTCATTTGCCACAGAAGTTTTGTATATATATATTTTTTTAAATGTATGTAAAGACAGAACATGCTACACCCAGTCGCCTCGCCTTTTTTGTTATTTCTGACGGGCCTGGGAATCGAACCCACGACCGTGATGGACTTCCACTATAATCATCGCGCTTTGCGCTCATCGCCACCACGGCGACAATGTGTAAATAGTTATACACATTAGGTGACGGTACTCCCGTTTTACATACGAGCGACCGAAACGAACAGAGAGTTGAATGGATAGACTGAACAATCAATGTATCTGGATGGTATCCGATAATATCGCAATACTGAATATATAGTGATACTTACCAGGTGACGGTACTTCCGTTACACATACTAGCGACTAAATCGAACAGAATGTTAAATGGTTAGACGAAACGATAATTGTATCTGAGTTGTATTCGATGATATCGTGATGATGTTTATATAGAAATACTCACCAGGTAACTGTTCTTTCGTTTTACATACAAGCGACCGAATCGAGCAGAAGGTTGAATTTAGTATAGATTGAACAATCATCGTATCTGGGTTGTATTCGATTATGTTCATATAGTTATACTCATCAGGTAACTGTTCTTCCGTTATACATACGAGCGACTGAATTGAACAGAAGGTTGAATGGATAGACTAAACAATAATCGTATCTGGGGTTTTATAAAATTATATCTTGATGATGTTCATATAGTTATACTCACCAGGAAACTGTTCTCCAGTTATACATAAGAGCGACTGAACTGAACAGAAGGTTGAATGGATAGACTGAACAATCATCGTATCTGGGTTGTATTTGATTATATCGTGATGATTATAATATAGTATGTCTAACCAGGTAACAGTTCTTCCGTTATACATACGAGCAACCGGATCGAACATAAGGTTGAATGTAACTGGGTTGTTTCAGATTATATCGTTATGCTGTATATTTAGTTACACCTACCATGTAAAGGTTCTTCCGTTACACATACGAGCGTCTGAATCGAACAGAAGGTTGAATGGTTAGACTGAACAATCAATGTATCTGGGTGGTATGCGATTATATCGCAATACTGTTTATATAGTGATACTTACCAGGTGACGGTACTTTCGTTACACATACTAGCGACTGAATCGAACAGAAGGTTGAATGGTTAGACGAAACGATAATTGTATCTGAGTTGTATTCGATGATATCGTGATGATGTTTATATAGCAATACTCACCAGGTAACTGTTCTTCCGTTTTACATACAAGCGACCGAATCGAGCAGAAGGTTGAATTCAGTATAGATTGAACAATCATCGTATCTGGGTTGTATTCGATTATGTTTATATAGTTATACTCACCAGGTAACTGTTCTTCCGTTATACATACGAGCGACTGAATTGAACAGAAGGTTGAATGGATAGACTAAACAATGATCGTATCTGGGGTTGTATTCGATTATATCGTGATGATGTTCATATAGTTATACTCACCAGATAACTGTTCTCCAGTTATACATAAGAGCGACTGAACTGAACAGAAGGTTGAATTAATAGACTGAACAATCATCGTATCTGGGTTGTATTCGATTATTTCGTGATGATTATTATATATTATGTCTAACCAGGTAACTGTTCTTTCGTTATACATACTAGCAACCGAATCGAACATAAGGTTGAATGGATAGATTGAACAATCATTGTATCTGGGTTGTCTCCGATTATATCGTTATGTTGTATATTCAACTACACCTACCATGTAACGGTTCTTTCGTTACACATACGAGCGTCTGAATCGAACATAAGGTTGGATGGTTAGACGGAACGATAATTGTAACTAAGTTGTATTCGATTATATCGTGATGACGTTCATATAGAAATACTCACCAGGTTACTGTTCTTTCGTTATACATACGAGCAACCGAATCGAACAGAAGGTTGAATGGATAGTATCTGGGTTGTATTCGATTATGATGTTATGCTGTGTATATAGTTATACACATAAGGTGACGGTATTCCCGTTTCACATACGAGCGACCGAAACGAACAGAAAGTTGAATGGATAGACTGAACAATAAATGTATCTGGGTGGTATCCGATTATATCGCAATACTGTATATATAGTGATTCTTACCAGGTGACGGTACTTCCGTTACACATACTAGCGACTGAATCGAACAGAAGGTTAAATGGTTAGACGAAACGATAATTGTATCTGAGTTGTATTCGATGATATCGTGATGATGTTTATATAGCAATACTCACCAGGTAACTGTCCTTCCGTTTTACATACAAGCGACCGAATCGAGCAGAAAGTTAAATGGATAGATTGAACAATCATCGTATCTGAGTTGTATTCGATTATGTTCCTATAGATATACTCACCAGGTACCTGTTCTTCCGATATACATACGAGCAACCGAATCGAACATAAGGTTGAATGGATAGATTGAACAATCATCGTATCTGAGTTGTATTCGATTATGTTTATACAGTTATACTCACCAGGTAACTGTTCTTCCGTTATACATACGAGCGACTGAATTGAACGGAAGGTTGAATATATAGACTAAACAATGATCGTATCTGGGGTTGTATTCGATTATATCGTGATGATGTTCATATAGTTATACTCACCAGGTTACTGTTCTCCAGTTATACATAAGAGCGACTGAACTGAACAGAAGGTTGAATGGATAGACTGAACAATCATCGTATCTGAGTTGTATTCGATTATGTTCATATAGAAATACTCACCAGGTTACTGTTCTTTCGTTATACATACGAGCATTCGAATCGAACAGAAGATTGAATGGATAGTATCTGGGTTGTATTCGATTATGATGTTATGCTGTGTATATAGTTATACACACTAGGTGAAGGTATTCCCGTTTTACATACGAGCGACCGAAACGAACAGAAAGTTGAATGGATTGACTGAACAATCAATGTATCTGGTTGGTATCCGATTATATCGCAATACTGTATATATAGTGATACTATCCAGGTGACGGTACTTCCGTTACACATACTAGCGACTGAATCGAACAGAAGGTTGAATGGTTAGACGAAGCGATAATTGTATCTGAGTTGTATTCGATGATATCGTGATGATGTTTATATAGCAATATTCACCAGGTAACTGTTCTTCCGTTTTACATAAAAGCGACCGAATCGAGCAGAAGGTTGAATGGATAGATTGAAAATTCATCGTATCTGAGTTGTATTCGATTAGGTTTATATAGTTATACTCACCAGGTAACTGTCCTTCCGTTATACATACGAGCGACTGAATTGAACAGAAGGTTGAATGGATAGACTAAACAATGATCGTATCTGAGGTTGTATTCGATTATATCGTGATGATGTTTATATAGTTATACTCAACAGGTAACTGTTCTCCAGTTATACATAAGAGCGACTGAACTGAACAGAAGGTTGAATGGATAGACTGAACAATCATTGTATCTGGGTTGTATTCGATTATATCGTGATGATTTTCATATAGTATGTCCAACCAGGTAACAGTTCTTCTGTTACACATAAGAGCAACCGAATCGAACATAAGGTTGAATGGATAGATTGAACAATCATTGTATCTGGGTTGTCTCCGATTATATCGTTATGCTGTATATTTAGTTACACCTACCATGTAACGATTTTTTCGTTACACATACGAGCGTCTGCATCGAACATGAGGTTGGATGATTAGACGGAACGATAATTGTAACTGAGTTGTATTCGATGTTTATATAGTAATACTCACCAGGTGACTGTTCTTGCGTTATACATACGAGCGACCAAATCGAACAGAAGGTTGGATGGATAGACGGAATGATCATTGTATCTGAGTTGTATTCGATTATATCGTGATGACGTTCATATAGAAATACTCACCAGGTTACTGTTCTTTCGTTATACATACGAGCAACCGAATCGAACAGAAGGTTGAATGGATAGTATCTGGGTTGTATTCGATTATGATGTTATGCTGTGTAAATAGTTATACACATTAGGTGATGGTACTCCCGTTTCACATAAGAGCGACCGAAACGAACAGAAAGTTGAATGGATAGACTGAACAATCAATGTATCTGGATGGTATCCGATAATATCGCAATACTGAATATATAGTGATACTTACAGGTGACGGTACTTCCGTTACACATACAAGCGACTGAATTGAACAGGAGGTTGATTAGATAGACTAAACAATGATCGTATCTGGGGTTGTATTCGATTATATCGTGATGATGTATATATAGTTATGCTCACCAGGTAACTGTTCCCCAGTTATACATAAGAGCGACTGAACTGAGCAGAAGGTTGAATGGATAGACTGTTCAATCATTGTATCTGGGTTGTATTCGATTATATCGTGATGATTATCATATAGTATGTCTAACCAGGTAACAGTTCTTCTGTTACACATACGAGCAACCGAATCGAACATAAGGTTGAATGGCTAGATGGAACAATCATTGTATCTGGGTTGTCTCCGATTATATCGTTATGCTGTATATTTAGTTACACCTACCATGAAACGGTTCTTTCGTTACACATACGAGCGTCTGAATCGAACATAAGGTTGGATGATTAGACGGAACAATAATTGTAACTGAGTTGTATTCGATTTCATCGTGGTGATGTTTATATAGTAATACTCACTAGGTGACTGTTCTTGCGTTATACATACGAGCGACCCAATCGAACAGAAGTTTGGATGGATAGACGGAATGATCATTGTATCTGAGTTGTATTCGATTATATCGTGATGACGTTCATATAGAAATACTCACCAGGTTTTTTCTTTATACATACAAGCAAACGAATAGAACAGAAGGTTGAATGGATAGTATCTGGGTTGTATTCGATTATGATGTTATGCTGTGTATATAGTTATACACATTAGGTGACGGTATTCCCGTTTTACATACGAGCGACCGAAACGAACAGAAAGTTGAATGGATAGACTGAAAATTCAATGTATCTGGGTGGTATCCGATTATATCGCGATACTGTATATATAGTGATACTTACCAGGTGACGGTACTTCTGTTGCACATACTAGCGACTGAATCGAACTTAAGGTTAAATGGTAAGACGAAACGATAATTGTATCTGAGTTGTATTCGATGATATCGTGATGATGTTTATATAGCAATACTCACCAGGTAACTGTTCTTCCGTTTTACATACAAGCGACCGAATCGAGCAGAAGGTTAAATTTAGTATGGATTGAACAATCATCGTATCTGGGTTGTATTCGATTATGTTTATATAGTTATACTCACCAGGTACCTGTTCTTCCGTTATACATACGAGCAACCGAATCGTACATAAGGTTGAATGGATAGATTGAACAATCATCGTATCTGAGTTGTATTCGATTATGTTTATATAGTTAAACTCACCAAGTAACTGTTCTTTTGTTATACATAAGAGCGACTGAACTGAACAGAAGGTTGTATGGATAGACCGAACAATCATCGTATCTGGGTTGTATTCGATTATTTCGTGATGATTATTATATATTATGTCTAACCAGGTAACTGTTCTTCCGTTATACATACGAGCAACCGAATCGAACATAAGGTTGAATGGATAGATTGAACAATCATTGTATCTGGGTTGTCTCCGATTATATCGTTATGCTGTATATTTAGATACACCTACCATGTAACGGTTCTTTCGTTACACATACGAGTGTCTGAATCGAACATAAGGTTGGATGGTTAGACGGAACGATAATTGTAATTGAGTTGTATTCGATTATATCATGGGAATGTTTATATAGTTATACTCACCAGGTAACTGTTCTTGCGTTATACGTACGAGCGACCCAATCGAACAGAAGGTTAAATGGATAGACGGAATGATCATTGTATCTGAGTTGTATTCGATTATATCGTGATGAAGTTTATATAGAAATACTCACCAGGTTACTGTTCTTTCGTTATACATACGAGCAACCGAATCGAACAGAAGGTTGAATGGATGGTATCTGAGTTGTATTCGATTATGATATTATGCTGTGTATATAGTTATACACACTAGGTGACGGTATTCCCGTTTTACATACGAGCGACCGAAACGAACAGAAAGTTGAATGGATACACTGAACAATCAATGTATCTGGTTGGTATCCGATTATATCGCAATACTGTATATATAGTGATACTTACCAGGTGACGGTACTTCCGTTACACATACTAGCGACTGAATCGAACAGAAGGTTAAATGGTTAGACGAAGCGATAATTGTATCTGCGTTGTATTCGATGATATCGTGATGATGTTTATATAGCAATACTCACCAGGTAATTGTTCTTCCGTTTTACATAGAAGCGACCGAATCGAGCAGAAGGTTAAATAGATGGATTGAAAATTCATCGTATCTGGGTTGTATTCGATTAGGTTTATATAGTTATACTCACCAGGGAACTGTTTTTCCGTTATACATAAGAACGACCGAAACGAACAGAAAGTTGAATGGATAGACTAAACAATCAATGTATCTGGATGGTATCCGATTATATCGCAATAATGTATATATAGTGATACTTACCAGGTGACGGTACTTCCGTTACACATACTAGCGACTGAATCGAACAGAAGGTTAAATGGTTAGACGAAACGATAATTGTATCTGAGTTGTATTCGATGATATCGTGATGATGTTTATATAGCAATACTCACCAGGTAACTGTTCTTCCGTTTTACATACAAGCGACCGAATCGAGCAGAAGGTTTAATTTAGTATAGATTGAACAATCATCGTATCTGGGTTGTATTCGATTATGTTTATATAGTTATACTCACCAGGTAACTGTTCTTCCGTTATACATACGAGCGACTGAATTGAACAGAAGGTTGAATGGATAGACTAAACAATAATCGTATCTGGGGTTGTATTCGATTATATCTTGATGATGTTCATATAGTTATACTCACCAGGAAACTGTTCTCCAGTTATACATAAGAGCGACTGAACTGAACAGAAAGTTGAATGGATAGACTGAACAATCAATGTATCTGGGTGGTATCCGATTATATCGCAATATTGTATATATAGTTATACTTACCAGGTGACGGTACTTCCGTTACACATACTAGAGACTGAATCGAACAGAAGGTTGAATGGTTAGACGAAACGATAATTGTATCTCTGAGTTGTATTCGATGATATCGTGATGATGTTTATATAGCAATACTCACCAGGTAACTGTTCTTTCGTTTTACATACAAGCGACCGAATCGGGCAGAAGCTTAAATTTAGTATAGATTGAACAATAATCGTATCTGGGGTTGTATTCGATTATATCTTGATGATGTTCATATAGTTATACTCACAAGGAAACTGTTCTCCAGTTATACATAAGAGCGACCGAACTGAACAGAAGGTTGAATGGATAGACTGAACATTCATCGTATCTGGGTTGTATTTGATTATATCGTGATTATTATCATAAAGTATGTCTAACCAGGTAACAGTTCTTCCGTTATACATACGAGCAACCGAATCGAACATAAGGTTGGATGGATATAGATTGAACAATCATTGTATCTGGGTTGTCTCCGATTATATCGTTATGCTGTATATTTAGTTACACCTACCATGTAACAGTACTTTCGTTACACATACAAGCATCTGAATTGAACATAAGGTTGGATGGTTAGACGGAACTATAATTGTAACTGAGTTGTATTCGATTATATCGTGGTGATGTTTATATAGTTATACTCACCAGTTGACTGTTCTTGCGTTATACATACGAGCGACCAAATCGAACAGAACGTTGGATGGATAGACGGAATGATCATTATATCTGAGTTGTATTCGATTATATCGTGATGACGTTCATATAGAAATACTCACCAGGTTACTGTTCTTTCGTTATACATACGAGCAACCGAATCGAACAGAAGGTTGAATGGATAGTATCTGAGTTGTATTCGATTATGATGTTATGATGTGTAAATAGTTATACACATTAGGTGACGGTACTCCCGTTTTACATACGAGCGACCGAAACGAACAGAGAGTTGAATGGATAGACTGAACAATCAATGTATCTGGATGGTATCCGATAATATCGCAATACTGAATATATAGTGATACTTACCAGGTGACGGTACTTCCGTTACACATACTAGCGACTAAATCGAACAGAATGTTAAATGGTTAGACGAAACGATAATTGTATCTGAGTTGTATTCGATGATATCGTGATGATGTTTATATAGCAATACTCACCAGGTAACTGTTCTTCCGTTTTACATACAAGCGACCGAATCGAGCAGAAGGTTGAATTCAGTATGGATTGAACAATCATCGTATCTGGGTTGTATTCGATTATGTTTATATAGTTATACTCACCAGGTAACTGTTCTTCCGTTTTACATACAAGCGACCGAATCGAGCAGAAGGTTGAATTCAGTATGGATTGAACAATCATCGTATCTGGGTTGTATTCGATTATGTTTATATAGTTATACTCACCAGGTAACTGTTCTTCCGTTATACATACGAGCGACTGAATTGAACAGAAGGTTGAATGGATAGACTAAACAATGATCGTATCTGGGGTTGTATTCGATTATATCGTGATGATGTTCATATAGTTATACTCACCAGATAACTGTTCTCCAGTTATACATAAGAGCGACTGAACTGAACAGAAGGTTGAATTAATAGACTGAACAATCATCGTATCTGGGTTGTGTTAGTATTTTACCTGGAATCAATGTATGAGATCCGCTCGAATGACCTTTTTTGAAGATTCTTCAATAATTTATAAAAGATTTTTTTGTCAGTCTTGAAAGAATTTTTATTATCACAACTCCAATTTGTTTTTCATAGACAGCTATCAAACATTATACAAAGTGAATAATTCGATATAAACAAAATTCATAACATTCTCCCCCTTAGTAATTGACTCAACGAATAATAATTGAAGTGGAGACAATTACTCTTCTTTTCTGTCCTCTACGTCCAATACGCATAATCTTGATACAGGTCGACGAAGTACAGTTCCGTTCGCTAAGATTACATCTACTATTCTTATTTTGCCATCCCTGGCAGGATATGTTTGAGTAACTCTTCCTTTTGGCCAGGTATTTCTCGGTCCATTCGGGTCCACAACGATGACGACATCGTCTTTCTTTATCGGTTTACTGTCTTTGTGCCATTTACTCCTTTTCACTAAAAATGGCATATATTCTTGTGTCCATCTTTTCCAAAAATGGTCGGCTAGTTTTTGTGCTGCTCTCCATCTTGAAAGTAAATTCAAATCTCTTTCTTCAGTGTTGGAACAAGGTAGTGTTGCATACTTTGGACCAATTAGGAAGTGGTTCGGAGTCAAAGCTTCTGAGTCATCAGAGTCGATAGAAACGTGTGTGAGTGGTCTTGAATTGATTATATTCTCTGCTTCAGCAAATACTGTTCTAAGGACATACTCCTGAGGGCATCGCGAAGTTAGCATCTCCTTCATAATCTTTTTCACTGATTGAATCAAACGTTTCCAGGCTCCTCCCATATGAGCTGCCAATGGGGGATTGAAAATCCACTTCACATTTCGCACAGAACAAAACTTCGATATTTCTCCTTGATTCAATTCTTTCACAGCATCAGATAGTTCCTTTTCTGCAGATTTGAAATTTCCACCATTGTCGCTGTAAAATTTCTTCTGGAAAGCCTCTCCTGCAACCAAATTGTCGAAGAACGTGTATAAAGCTGTTGGTCGTCAAATCATGAGCAATCTCCAGATGAATAGCTCTAGTCACCATGCAAGTAAAAATCACTCCGTATCTTTTTTCGGAACTTCTTTTCACAGCAACTTTTATTGGTCCGAAATAGTCAATTCCAGTTTTGATGAAACATCTGATAGTTGGCTCAATACGACATAGTGGCAGTTGACCCATAATAGGTAATTCTGGTAGTATTTTTCGGTTCTTGCAATGTTGACATGATTTAATTACTGTTTTCACGGCTTGTCGAATACGTAAAATCCAAAAACGTTGCCTCAAATTATTAATGACAGTCTCGGTACCTTGGTGAAATGCCTTCTCATGATAATGTTGAATTATCAGTGTCGAAATTTTATGTTTGGGTTCAAGGATCACAGGTTTCTTGATGTCTTCATTTATTATACGTGAATGATTTAATCTTCCTCCCAATCGTAAGAGTTTGTCATTATCTAATTCACATGAAAACGAATAAAGTCTACTTGATTTAGGCAATGGGCAATTTTGTTCTAATGAAATGAGTTCTTCATAAAAAAAATCAATTTGTACTGTCCGATACAGAAGTATTTCAGCTTTTTGAATTTCGTGAATATTTAATTCTCCTTTAGTTTTGTTACCTTTGCAGTTTTCGATGAATCGTAAGATCCATGCTGTAGCTCTCAAGATTCGAATCCATTTAGAAAATCTGTCTGGGTCTGGAATATCTAGCTTTTTTTGACAAAATTCAATAACACGAATTCATTTCTAACTTCAAGTATATTTCCTTCATTTTCAATCAAATCTGAAGTTGGAGATTTTTCTATTGGCCAATCAATCATTTCTTTCTGTAAAAATTCAGGACCAAAAAGCCATGTGCTAGTTGAAGATAAATCCAGTAGTTTCGATCTTTTTGTAGCCTCATCTGCCACATTTTCTTTGCTTGGAACATATCTCCACTCTACTGTATTGGTGAGTTCTTGAATTTCTCCTAGTCTTTGAGCTATAAATACCTGAAATCTTTGAGCCTCAGATCGTACCCAGTGTAAAACTATTTTCGAGTCCGTCCAATAAAAAACTGTAGAAATTCTCATCTTCAAATTGTTTTTAAGCGTGTGTCCGAGTCGTGCTCCCATCAAAGCAGCCTGTAATTCCAATCTAGGAATAGATAAAGGTTTTAATGGTGCTACTCTGGTTTTTGCACTCACGAAGACTGTCTGGATTGAATATTTATTTTGAATACGCAAATAAGCTACTGATGCATAGCATTTATCGGATGCATCTGTGAAAATATGGAGTTGGATGCAAGAATTTTCTCTGGTGTCTTTATCTACATCGAAATATTGACGAGATATTTTGAAATTGGAGATATTTCTCAAGTCTGTGATCCATAAAGTCCATTTTTCATTCAAATTATCTGTAATTTCATCGTCCCAATCCAGTTTATTTCTCCATATGTCTTGAAGTAGTACCTTTCCCTGAATAATGAAATTAGCCAAAAATCCTAGAGGGTCAAAAATTGACATCACCACTTTCAGTACCTGTCTCTTTGTCGGTTTAGATTCATTTTGTAGGATATCTCGTTTGATTTTGTGGAATTTTGTTTGAAAGCCAAAAATATCGTCTCGCGGATTCCACCAAACACCTAAAATTCGTTCTACTTTTGGTTCAGTGTCATCTTCTATTTTCTTTTCACCTTTTGCAGTCAGTGATGAATCAATATCTTCCAAAAGTGCTTCAGAATTTGATATCCAATTGCAAATTATGAAACCTCCTTTTTTGTGTACAAATATCACATCTGCGATTAGTTTTTTAGCTTCGTCTTCAGTGTCTGCATTTCCGAGATAATCGTCCATGTAGTGGTCTTCTATTATTGCTCTAGCTGCTTCAGGAAATTCCACTTTGAAGTCATTAGCATTCCTATTCTTTGCTTCCTGGGCTAGACATGGACCACTAGTAGAACCGAAAAAAACCACAGTGATTTCATAAATATCAGGAATTCGATTGCGATCCATTTTTCGCCAAAGGAATCTTTGAGCAGGACGATCTTCTGCACGAACTTGAACTTGCAGGAACATTTCTTTTATATCTGCAGTGAAGGCGAATTTCTTTATTCTAAAGTTGAGAAGGATATTGTACAGAGAATTATACAGATCGGGTCCAGAAAGTAAACAACTGTTCAAACTTACGCCATTTGATTTCGCTGCCGCATCGAATACGATTCTCAACTTGTTAGGTTTGTTTGGGTTTACTACCCCAAAGTGTGGTAAATACCAAGTCTTCGGATTTTTGAAACTATTTTCTTCAATTTCTTCCCTAGATAGTTTTCTCACATATCCTTTCTCCTCGAGATCTAACATTTTGGCACAATATGCTATTCCATATTGTGAATCTCTATCCATTTTTCTTTCAGTACTAAGTAGTCGTTTCATAGCACCAAATTTACTCTCTGGAAGGATTACATTCTCATCTTTCCAAAGAAGACCTGTTTCAAATCTCTCACCATTTCTTCTCATAGTTTTGTCTAAGATATTCTGAGCTCTTTTATCCTCTTTTGACATGGATCTAGTTAAATTTCCTGTTCCAAAATTATCGATTTGCCATTGTTGCTTAACCAGATCATGGAGAAGGTCTAAATCATCTTTTTCTACATGACTTACATGACATACATACCCGTGTCCCAAAGTGATTTCAACTCCTGTACTAACATTTCCATGAAGTACCCATCCTAGTAATGTTTTAGTCATGGCAGGTCCGCTCCATGGTCCGTTGATTATCTTCCTGTTAACCAGAAGTGGCCAATTATCCTGTCCTATAAGTATCCTAGGTTTGGCATTAATCATTGAATGAACTTTATCATCTATATAAGGATATTTAGCTCTGATTTCTTTCATGTTAACAGACTGTGTCGGTAAAGACATGTCCTTTATAGTTCTCACATGTCTGAGTTGGAAATCATCTGCATGGCCTGGTGATCTGATGTTGCATGTTACAACTCTTGAGTCCTCTTGTTGTTTAACTTGATTATTTGTCCATTGAATACTGAGAGTTCGCTGAGGTCCATCTAGTTCTAATTGATCTGCTAACTCCTGGTCAATCAAGGTAACGGTTGAGGCGTCATCTAGAAGGGCATAAGTATCAATATGTACTTTACCGCGACTTAATACAACAGGCAAAATTTTCAATAGAACATTTTTATCGGCTGAAATGTGACAATTCACTTCTGTTTTATTTTCTGTTGAGACATTGTTTTGAGAATCGGAACTTTCGTGAACATCTTTATGTAATAGCGCATGATGAGGCTTCACACAATTATTAATTCCACATTTCTTTATTTTCTTACATTGCTTGAGACTATGGTAGGGTAATAGACATGAAAAACACATCCTTTTCGTTGTAACAAAGGTCCACCGATCGTCATTTGTCGAAGTTTTGAATTTTGAACAATTGCTCAAGTGATGTAGTTCCTCATTACAACAAACACACCTTTTTTCAGTTGATGGTTTTGAATTGTTCGTTGTTAAGGTAACGTCTCTTCTGTCTGTTTTCGTTCTGAATTTAGAATTGTCAGATTTGATATGGTTGTCAGTCATTACTGGATTATGTACCTGGCAAGCAATTGAAGCTTTGTGATCTAACCATGAACTAAATTCCAATAAAATCGGTTCTTTAATGGTATTTTTGGAAAAGTGTTCCACCCAGTTCAGTTTGAGTCCAGTGGGAAGTTTACACAATAATTCTTGCAGCAGAATTGGATTTCGTAAGTGATCAGTCTCATTCAGAGATTCGATTGTTCCAACTACATTCTTTATTTCATCAGAAAATGTTATTAACGTATCTAATTTATCATTTTCAACCGGAGTAACATTTCTGATTTTGTCCAAAAGCATCATGATAATTATTTCCTTACGACCAAATCTGTTTTTGAGAATTTCTATAACTTTTTCAATACTATTGGGTAAAATTAGTAAACTTTCCACTATTTTCCTAGCTTGACCCTTCAAACATTTTTGCAATCGTATTTGATTTTCTTCATTGGAAAAACCACAAATTGCTGTCGTATTTCTATATTGAAAAATGAAATTGGGCCACTCAATGGGATCTCCACTAAATTGAGGTAAGTCTGTCGGTATAGATTGTCTTGTCAATATTTTTTCAAGTTGTGATGAAGCTATTTGATTATTGTTCAAGTTTCCGTTGATGATCTTGGAAGATTTTGAATTTACCTTATTTTCGGATTCCTTAGCTGATAACAGTGAATGACGATCAGACCTGTCCCATGGACACTTACCGTCCACCCATCTATCGATATTAGGCCTTCCTTTGATTGACTCACTTTCTATCGACTCTAATTCATCCTCCAAACCCTCTTCTTCCAATTTCGCCAACTTCAGCGCTTCTTCCAAATCCATCATTTCTTGTTGATGTTTCAGGAGAAGTTCTTTCTTCTTCATCTCCATTTCGATTCTAATCTGCTCTCGTTTGGAATTGATGCTCCTCTTGCTAGTCTTCGAAGAAGAAGCAACAGATCTCTCCTTTCCAACGTCAATTTCCTGCATTTGTCGGATACGTTCGCTTCGTCTCACTGGAGCAGATTTCGACATCGTTTTCACAAGTTTGATTACACACCACAGTGCTTGTTCAGTATAGGCAAAGAAGGACCAGTTATGTTAGTATTTTACCTGGAATCAATGTATGAGATCCGCTAGAATGATCAGTTATGTTAGTATTTTACCTGGAATCGATGTATGAGATCCGCTCGAATGACCTTTTTTGAAGATTCTTCAATAATTTATAAAAGATTTTTTTGTCAGTCTTGAAAGAATTTTTATTATCACAACTCCAATTTGTTTTTCATAGACAACTATCAAACATTATACAAAGTGAATAATTCGATATAAACAAAATTCATAACAGGTTGTATTCGATTATTTCGTGATGATTATTATATATTATGTCTAACCAGGTAACTGTTCTTTCGTTATACATACTAGCAACCGAATCGAACATAAGGTTGAATGGATAGATTGAACAATCATTGTATCTGGGTTGTCTCCGATTATATCGTTATGTTGTATATTCAACTACACCTACCATGTAACGGTTCATTCGTTACACATACGAGCTTCTGAATCGAACATAAGGTTGGATGGTTAGACGGAACGATAATTGTAACTAAGTTGTATTCGATTATATCGTGATGACGTTCATATAGAAATACTCACCAGGTTACTGTTCTTTCGTTATACATACGAGCAACCGAATCGAACAGAAGGTTGAATGGATAGACGAAACGATAATTGTATCTGAGTTGTATTCGATGATATCGTGATGATGTTTATATAGCAATACTCACCAGGTAACTGTTCTTCCGTTTTACATACAAGTGACCGAATCGAGCAGAAGGTTGAATTCAGTATAGATTGAACAATAATCGTATCTGGGTTGTATTCGATTATGTTTATATAGTTATACTCAACGGGTAACTGTTCTTCCGTTATACATACGAGCGACTGAATTGAACAGAAGGTTGAATGGATAGTATATGGGTTGTATTCGATTATGATGTTATGCTGTGTATATAGTTATACACACTAGGAGACGGTATTCCCGTTTTACATACGAGCGACCGAAACAAAAAGAAAGTTGAATGGATAGACTGAACAATCAATGTATCTGGGTGGTATCCGATTATATCGCAATACTGTATATATAGTGATACTTACCAGGTGACGATACTTCCGTTACACATACTAGCGACTGAATCGAACAGAATGTTGAATGGTTAGACGAAACGATAATTGTATCTGAGTTGTATTCGATGATATCGTCATGATGTTTATATAGAAATACTCACCAGGTAACTGTCCTTCCGTTTTACACACAAGCGACCGAATCGAGCAGAAGGTTAAATGGATAGATTGAACAATCATCGTATCTGAGTTGTATTCGATTATGTTTATATAGATATACTCACCAGGTACCTGTTCTTCCGATATACATACGAGCAACCGAATCGAACATAAGGTTGAATGGATAGATTGAACAATCATCGTATCTGAGTTGTATTCGATTATGTTTATATAGTTATACTCACCAGGTAACTGTTCTCCAGTTATACATAAGAGCGACTGAACTGAACAGAAGGTTGAATGGATAGACTGAACAATCATCGTATCTGGGTTGTATTCGATTATTTCGTGATGATTATTATATATTATGTCTAACCAGGTAACTGTTCTTTCGTTATACATACTAGCAACCGAATCGAACATAAGGTTGAATGGATAGATTGAACAATCATTGTATCTGGGTTGTCTCCGATTATATCGTTATGTTGTATATTCAACTACACCTACCATGTAACGGTTCTTTCGTTACACATACGAGCGTCTGAATCGAACATAAGGTTGGATAGTTAGACGGAACGATAATTGTAACTAAGTTGTATTCGATTATATCGTGATGACGTTCATATAGAAATACTCACCAGGTTACTGTTCTTTCGTTATACATACGAGCAACCGAATCGAACAGAAGGTTGAATGGATAGTATCTGGGTTGTATTCGATTATGATGTTATGCTGTGTATATAGTTATACACATAAGGTGACGGTATTCCCGTTTCACATACGAGCGACCGAAACGAACAGAAAGTTGAATGGATAGACTGAACAATAAATGTATCTGGGTGGTATCCGATTATATCGCAATACTGTATATATAGTGATACTTACCAGGTGACGGTACTTCCGTTACACATACTAGCGACTGAATCGAACAGAAGGTTAAATGGTTAGACGAAACGATAATTGTATCTGAGTTGTATTCGATGATATCGTGATGATGTTTATATAGCAATACTCACCAGGTAACTGTCCTTCCGTTTTACATACAAGCGACCGAATCGAGCAGAAAGTTAAATGGATAGATTGAACAATCATCGTATCTGAGTTGTATTCGATTATGTTCATATAGATATACTCACCAGGTACCTGTTCTTCCGATATACATACGAGCAACCGAATCGAACATAAGGTTGAATGGATAGATTGAACAATCATCGTATCTGAGTTGTATTCGATTATGTTTATATAGTATACTCACCAGGTAACTGTTCTCCAGTTATACATAAGAGCGACTGAACTGAACAGAAGGTTGAATGGATAGACTGAACAATCATCGTATCTGGGTTGTATTCGATTATTTCGTGATGATTATTATATATTATGTCTAACCAGGTAACTGTTCTTTCGTTATACATACTAGCAACCGAATCGAACGTAAGGTTGAATGGATAGATTGAACAATCATTGTATCTGGGTTGTCTCCGATTATATCGTTATGTTGTATATTTAACTACACCTACCATGTAACGGTTCTTTCGTTACACATACGAGCGTCTGAATCGAACATAAGGTTGGATGGTTAGACGGAACTATAATTGTTACTAAGTTGTATTCGATTGAATCATCGTGATGACGTTCATATAGAAATACTCACCAGGTTACTGTTCTTTCGTTATACATACGAGCAACCGAATCGAACAGAAGGTTGAATGGATAGTATCTGGGTTGTATTCGATTATGATGTTATGCTGTGTATATAGTTATACACATAAGGTGACGGTATTCGCGTTTCACATACGAGCGACCGAAACGAACAGAAAGTTGAATGGATAGACTGAACAATAAATGTATCTGGGTGGTATCCGATTATATCGCAATACTGTATATATAGTGATACTTACCAGGTGACGGTACTTCCGTTACACATACTAGCGACTGAATCGAACAGAAGGTTAAATGGTTAGACGAAACGATAATTGTATCTGAGTTGTATTCGATGATATCGTGATGATGTTTATATAGCAATACTCACCAGGTAACTGTCCTTCCGTTTTACATACAAGCGACCGAATCGAGCAGAAAGTTAAATGGATAGATTGAACAATCATCGTATCTGAGTTGTATTCGATTATGTTTATATAGATATACTCACCAGGTACCTGTTCTTCCGATATATATACGAGCAACCGAATCGAACATAAGGTTGAATGGATAGATTGAACAATCATCGTATCTGAGTTGTATTCGATTATGTTTATATAGTTATACTCACCAGGTAACTGTTCTCCAGTTATACATAAGAGCGACTGAACTGAACAGAAGGTTGAATGGATAGACTGAACAATCATCGTATCTGGGTTGTATTCGATTATTTCGTGATGATTATTATATATTATGTCTAACCAGGTAACTGTTCTTTCGTTATACATACTAGCAACCGAATCGAACATAAGGTTGAATGGATAGATTGAACAATCATTGTATCTGGGTTGTCTCCGATTATATCGTTATGTTGTATATTTAACTACACCTACCATGTAACGGTTCTTTCGTTACACATACGAGCGTCTGAATCGAACATAAGGTTGGATGGTTAGACGAAACGATAATTGTATCTGAGTTGTATTCGATGATATCGTGATGATGTTTATATAGCAATACTCACCAGGTAACTGTTCTTCCGTTTTACATACAAGCGACCGAATCGAGCAGAAGGTTGAATTCAGTATAGATTGAACAATAATCGTATCTGGGTTGTATTCGATAATGTTTATATAGTTATACTCACCAGGTAACTGTTCTTCCGTTATACATACGAGCGACTGAATTGAACAGAAGGTTGAATGGATAGTATATGGGTTGTATTCGATTATGATGTTATGCTGTGTATATAGTTATACACACTAGGAGACGGTATTCCCGTTTTACATACGAGCGACCGAAACGAAAAGAAAGTTGAATGGATAGACTGAACAATCAATGTATCTGGGTGGTATCCGATTATATCGCAATACTGTATATGAATTGATACTTACCAGGTGACGATACTTCCGTCACACATACTAGCGACTGAATCGAACAGAATGTTGAATGGTTAGACGAAACGATAATTGTATCTGAGTTGTATTCGATGATATCGTGATGATGTTTATATAGCAATACTCACCAGGTAACTGTCCTTCCGTTTTACATACAAGCGACCGAATCGAGCAGAAGGTTAAATGGATAGATTGAACAATCATCGTATCTGAGTTGTATTCGATTATGTTTATATAGTAATACTCACCAGGTAACTGTTCTTCCGTTATACATACGAGCGACTGAATTGAACTGAAGGTTGAATGGATAGACTAAACAATGATCGTATCTGGGGTTGTATTCGATTATATCGTGATGATGTTCCTATAGTTATACTCACCAGGTAACTGTTCTCCAGTTATACATAAGAGCGACTGAACTGAACAGAAGGTTGAATGGATAGACTGAACAATCATCGTATCTGGGTTGTATTCGATTATTTCGTGATGATTATTATATATTATGTCTAACCAGGTAACTGTTCTTTCGTTATACATACTAGCAACCGAATCGAACATAAGGTTGAATGGATAGATTGAACAATCATTGTATCTGGGTTGTCTCCGATTATATCGTTATGTTGTATATTTAACTACACCTACCATGTAACGGTTCTTTCGTTACACATACGAGCGTCTGAATCGAACATAAGGTTGGATGGTTAGACGGAACGATAATTGTAACTAAGTTGTATTCGATTATATCGTGATGACGTTCATATAGAAATACCCACCAGTTTACTGTTCTTTCGATGTACATACGAGCAACCGAATCGAACAGAAGGTTGAATGGATAGTATCTGGGTTGTATTCGATTATGATGTTATGCTGTGTATATAGTTATACACATAAGGTGACGGTATTCCCGTTTCACATACGAGCGACCGAAACGAACAGAAAGTTGAATGTATAGACTGAACAATCAATGTATCTGGGTGGTATCCGATTATATCGCAATACTGTATATATAGTGATACTTACCAGGTGACGGTACTTCCGTTACACATACTAGCGACTGAATCGAACAGAAGGTTAAATGGTTAGACGAAACGATAATTGTATCTGAGTTGTATTCGATGATATCGTGATGATGTTTATATAGCAATACTCACCAGGTAACTGTTCTTCCGTTTTACATACAAGCGACCGAATCGAGCAGAAGGTTGAATTCAGTATAGATTGAACAATCATCGTATCTGGGTTGTATTCGATTATGTTTATATAGTTATACTCACCAGGTAACTGTTCTTCCATTATACATACGAGCGAATGAATTGAACAGAAGGTTGAATGGATAGTATATGGGTTGTATTCGATTATGATGTTATGCTGTGTATATAGTTATACACACTAGGAGACGGTATTCCCATTATACATACGAGCGACCGAAACAAAAAGAAAGTTGAATGGATAGACTGAACAATCAATGTATCTGGGTGGTATCCGATTATATCGCAATACTGTATATATAGTGATACTTACCAGGTGACGATACTTCCGTTACACATACTAGCGACTGAATCGAACAGAATGTTGAATGGTTAGACGGAACGATAATTGAAACTAAGTTGTATTCGATTATATCGTGATGACGTTCATATAGAAATACTCACCAGGTTACTGTTCTTTTGTTATACATACGAGCAACCGAATCGAACAGAAGGTTGAATGGATAGTATCTGGGTTGTATTCGATTATGATGTTATGCTGTGTTTATAGTTATACACACTAGGAGACGGTATTCCCGTTATACATACGAGCGACCGAAACAAAAAGAAAGTTGAATGGATAGACTGAAAAATCTATGTATCTGGGTGGTATCCGATTATATCGCAATACTGTATATATAGTGATACTTACCAGGTGACGGTACTTCCGTTACACATACTAGCGACTGAATCGAACAGAAGGTTAAATGGTTAGACGAAACGATAAATGTATCTGAGTTGTATTCGATGATATCGTGATGATGTTTATATAGCAATACTCACCAGGTAACTGTTCTTCCGTTTTACATACAAACGACCGAATCGAGCAGAAGGTTGAATTCGGTATAGATTGAACAATCATCGTATCTGGGTTGTATCCGATTATGTTTATATAGTTATACTCACCAGGTAAGTGTTCTTCCCTTATACATACGAGCGAATGAATTGAACAGAAGGTTGAATGGATAGTATATGGGTTGTATTCGATTATGATGTTATGCTGTGTATATAGTTATACACATAAGGTGACGATATTCCCGTTTCACATACGAGCGACCGAAACGAACAGAAAGTTGAATGGATAGACTGAACAATCAATGTATCTGGGTGGTATCCGATTATATCGCAATACTGTATATATAGTGATACTTACCAGGTGACGGTACTTCCGTTACACATACTAGCGACTGAATCGAACAGAAGGTTAAATGGTTAGACGAAACGATAATTGTATCTGAGTTGTATTCGATGATATCGTGATGATGTTTATATAGCAATACTCACCAGGTAACTGTCCTTCCGTTTTTTATACAAGCGACCGAATCGAGCAGAAGGTTAAATGGATAGATTGAACAATCATCGTATCTGAGTTGTATTCGATTATGTTTATATAGATATACTCACCAGGTACCTGTTCTTCCGATATACATACGAGCAACCGAATCGAACATAAGGTTGAATGGATAGATTGAACAATCATCGTATCTGGGTTGTATTCGATTATTTCGTGATGATTATTATATATTATGTCTTACCAGGTAACTGTTCTTTCGTTATACATACTAGCAACCGAATCGAACATAAGGTTGAATGGATAGATTGAACAATCATTGTATCTGGGTTGTCTCCGATTATATCGTTATGTTATATATTTAACTACACCTACCATGTAACGGTTCTTTCGTTACACATACGAGCGTCTGAATCGAACATAAGGTTGGATGGTTAGACTGAACGATAATTGTAACTAAGTTGTATCCGATTATATTGTGATGACGTTCATATAGAAATACTCACCAGGTTACTGTTCTTTCGTTATACATACGAGCAACCGAATCGAACAGAAGGTTGAATGGATAGTATCTGGGTTGTATTCGATTATGATGTTATGCTGTATATATAGTTATACACATAAGGCGACGGTATTCCCGTTTCACATACGAGCGACCGAAACGAACAGAAAGTTGAATGGATAGACTGAACAATCAATGTATCTGGGTGGTATCCGATTATATCGCAATACTGTATATATAGTGATACTTACCAGGTGACGGTACTTCCGTTACACAAACTAGCGACTGAATCGAACAGAAGGTTAAATGGTTAGACGAAACGATAATTGTATCTGAGTTGTATTCGATGATATCGTGATGATGTTTATATAGCAATACTCACCAGGTAACTGTTCTTCCCTTTTACATACAAGCGACCAAATCGAGCAGAAGGTTGAATTCAGTATAGATTGAACAATCATCGTATCTGGGTTGTATTCGATTATGTTTATATAGTTATACTCACCAGGTAACTGTTCTTCCGTTATACATACGAGCGACTGAACTGAACAGAAGGTTGATGGATAGTATATGGGTTGTATTCGATTATGATGTTATGCTGTGTATATAGTTATACACACTAGGAGACGGTATTCCCATTATACATACGAGCGACCGAAACAAAAAGAAAGTTGAATGGATAGACTGAACAATCAATGTATCTGGGTGGTATCCGATTATATCGCAATACTGTATATATAGTGATACTTACCAGGTGACGATACTTCCGTTACACATACTAGCGACTGAATCGAACAGAATGTTGAATGGTTAGACGGAACGATAATTGTAACTAAGTTGTATTCGATTATATCGTGATGACGTTCATATAGAAATACTCACCAGGTTACTGTTCTTTTGTTATACATACGAGCAACCGAATCGAACAGAAGGTTGAATGGATAGTATCTGGGTTGTATTCGATTATGATGTTATGCTGTGTTTATAGTTATACACACTAGGAGACGGTATTCCCGTTATACATACGAGCGACCGAAACAAAAAGAAAGTTGAATGGATAGACTGAAAAATCTATGTATCTGGGTGGTATCCGATTATATCGCAATACTGTATATATAGTGATACTTACCAGGTGACGGTACTTCCGTTACACATACTAGCGACTGAATCGAACAGAAGGTTAAATGGTTAGACGAAACGATAAATGTATCTGAGTTGTATTCGATGATATCGTGATGATGTTTATATAGCAATACTCACCAGGTAACTGTTCTTCCGTTTTACATACAAACGACCGAATCGAGCAGAAGGTTGAATTCGGTATAGATTGAACAATCATCGTATCTGGGTTGTATCCGATTATGTTTATATAGTTATACTCACCAGGTAAGTGTTCTTCCCTTATACATACGAGCGAATGAATTGAACAGAAGGTTGAATGGATAGTATATGGGTTGTATTCGATTATGATGTTATGCTGTGTATATAGTTATACACATAAGGTGACGATATTCCCGTTTCACATACGAGCGACCGAAACGAACAGAAAGTTGAATGGATAGACTGAACAATCAATGTATCTGGGTGGTATCCGATTATATCGCAATACTGTATATATAGTGATACTTACCAGGTGACGGTACTTCCGTTACACATACTAGCGACTGAATCGAACAGAAGGTTAAATGGTTAGACGAAACGATAATTGTATCTGAGTTGTATTCGATGATATCGTGATGATGTTTATATAGCAATACTCACCAGGTAACTGTCCTTCCGTTTTTTATACAAGCGACCGAATCGAGCAGAAGGTTAAATGGATAGATTGAACAATCATCGTATCTGAGTTGTATTCGATTATGTTTATATAGATATACTCACCAGGTACCTGTTCTTCCGATATACATACGAGCAACCGAATCGAACATAAGGTTGAATGGATAGATTGAACAATCATCGTATCTGGGTTGTATTCGATTATTTCGTGATGATTATTATATATTATGTCTTACCAGGTAACTGTTCTTTCGTTATACATACTAGCAACCGAATCGAACATAAGGTTGAATGGATAGATTGAACAATCATTGTATCTGGGTTGTCTCCGATTATATCGTTATGTTATATATTTAACTACACCTACCATGTAACGGTTCTTTCGTTACACATACGAGCGTCTGAATCGAACATAAGGTTGGATGGTTAGACTGAACGATAATTGTAACTAAGTTGTATCCGATTATATTGTGATGACGTTCATATAGAAATACTCACCAGGTTACTGTTCTTTCGTTATACATACGAGCAACCGAATCGAACAGAAGGTTGAATGGATAGTATCTGGGTTGTATTCGATTATGATGTTATGCTGTATATATAGTTATACACATAAGGCGACGGTATTCCCGTTTCACATACGAGCGACCGAAACGAACAGAAAGTTGAATGGATAGACTGAACAATCAATGTATCTGGGTGGTATCCGATTATATCGCAATACTGTATATATAGTGATACTTACCAGGTGACGGTACTTCCGTTACACAAACTAGCGACTGAATCGAACAGAAGGTTAAATGGTTAGACGAAACGATAATTGTATCTGAGTTGTATTCGATGATATCGTGATGATGTTTATATAGCAATACTCACCAGGTAACTGTTCTTCCCTTTTACATACAAGCGACCAAATCGAGCAGAAGGTTGAATTCAGTATAGATTGAACAATCATCGTATCTGGGTTGTATTCGATTATGTTTATATAGTTATACTCACCAGGTAACTGTTCTTCCGTTATACATACGAGCGACTGAACTGAACAGAAGGTTGATGGATAGTATATGGGTTGTATTCGATTATGATGTTATGCTGTGTATATAGTTATACACACTAGGAGACGGTATTCCCGTTTCACATACGAGCGACCGAAACGAAAAGAAAGTTGAATGGATAGACTGAACAATCAATGTATCTGGGTGGTATCCGATTATATCTCAATACTGTATATATAGTGATACTTACCAAGTGACGATACTTCCGTTACACATACTAGCGACTGAATCGAACAGAATGTTGAATGGTTAGACGAAACGATAATTGTATCTGAGTTGTATTCGATGATATCGTGATGATGTTTATATAGCAATACTCACCAGGTAACTGTCCTTCCGTTTTACATACAAGCGACCGAATCGAGCAGTAGGTTAAATGGATAGATTGAACAATCATCGTATCTGAGTTGTATTCGATTATGTTTATATAGATATACTCACCAGGTACCTGTTCTTCCGATATACATACGAGCAACTGAATCGAACATAAGGTTGAATGGATAGATTGAACAATCATCGTATCTGAGTTGTATTCGATTATGTTTATATAGTTATACTCACCAGGTAACTGTTCTTCCGATATACATACGAGCGACTGAATTGAACTGAAGGTTGAATGGATAGACTAAACAATGATCGTATCTGGGGTTGTATTCGATTATATCGTGATGATGTTCCTATAGTTATACTCACCAGGTAACTGTTCTCCAGTTATACAGAAGAGCGACTGAACTGAACAGAAGGTTGAATGGATAGACTGAACAATCATCGTATCTGGGTTGTATTCGATTATTTCGTGATGATTATTATATATTATGTCTAACCAGGTAACTGTTCTTTCGTTATACATACTAGCAACCGAATCGAACATAAGGTTGAATGGATAGATTGAACAATCATTGTATCTGGGTTGTCTCCGATTATATCGTTATGTTGTATATTTAACTACACCTACCATGTAACGGTTCTTTCGTTACACATACGAGCGTCTGAATCGAACATAAGGTTGGATGGTTAGACGGAACGATAATTGTAACTAAGTTGTATTCGATTATATCGTGATGACGTTCATATAGAAATACTCACCAGGTTACTGTTCTTTCGTTATACATACGAGCAACCGAATCGAACAGAAGGTTGAATGGATAGTATCTGGGTTGTATTCGATTATGATGTTATGCTGTGTATATAGTTATACACATAAGGTGACGGTATTCCCGTTTCACATACGAGCGACCGAAACGAACAGAAAGTTGAATGTATAGACTGAACAATCAATGTATCTGGGTGGTATCCGATTATATCGCAATACTGTATATATAGTGATACTTACCAGGTGACGGTACTTCCGTTACACATACTAGCGACTGAATCGAACAGAAGGTTAAATGGTTAGACGAAACGATAATTGTATCTGAGTTGTATTCGATGATATCGTGATGATGTTTATATAGCAATACTCACCAGGTAACTGTTCTTCCGTTTTACATACAAGCGACCGAATCGAGCAGAAGGTTGAATTCAGTATAGATTGAACAATCATCGTATCTGGGTTGTATTCGATTATGTTTATATAGTTATACTCACCAGGTAACTGTTCTTCCGTTATACATACGAGCGAATGAATTGAACAGAAGGTTGAATGGATAGTATATGGGTTGTATTCGATTATGATGTTATGCTGTGTATATAGTTATACACACTAGGAGACGGTATACCCGTTATACATACGAGCGACCGAAACAAAAAGAAAGTTGAATGGATAGACTGAACAATCAATGTATCTGGGTGGTATCCGATTATATCGCAATACTGTATATATAGTGATACTTACCAGGTGACGATACTTCCGTTACACATACTAGCGACTGAATCGAACAGAATGTTGAATGGTTAGACGGAACGATAATTGTAACTAAGTTGTATTCGATTATATCGTGATGACGTTCATATAGAAATACTCACCAGGTTACTGTTCTTTTGTTATACATACGAGCAACCGAATCGAACAGAAGGTTGAATGGATAGTATCTGGGTTGTATTCGATTATGATGTTATGCTGTGTATATAGTTATACACACTAGGAGACGGTATTCCCGTTATACATACGAGCGACCGAAACAAAAAGAAAGTTGAATGGATAGACTGAAAAATCAATGTATCTGGGTGGTATCCGATTATATCGCAATACTGTATATATAGTGATACTTACCAGGTGACGGTACTTCCGTTACACATACTAGCGACTGAATCGAACAGAAGGTTAAATGGTTAGACGAAACGATAAATGTATCTGAGTTGTATTCGATGATATCGTGATGATGTTTATATAGCAATACTCACCAGGTAACTGTTCTTCCGTTTTACATACAAACGACCGAATCGAGCAGAAGGTTGAATTCGGTATAGATTGAACAATCATCGTATCTGGGTTGTATTCGATTATGTTTATATAGTTATACTCACCAGGTAACTGTTCTTCCCTTATACATACGAGCGAATGAATTGAACAGAAGGTTGAATGGATAGTATATGGGTTGTATTCGATTATGATGTTATGCTGTGTATATAGTTATACACATAAGGTGACGATATTCCCGTTTCACATACGAGCGACCGAAACGAACAGAAAGTTGAATGGATAGACTGAACAATCAATGTATCTGGGTGGTATCCGATTATATCGCAATACTGTATATATAGTGATACTTACCAGGTGACGGTACTTCCGTTACACATACTAGCGACTGAATCGAACAGAAGGTTAAATGGTTAGACGAAACGATAATTGTATCTGAGTTGTATTCGATGATATCGTGATGATGTTTATATAGCAATACTCACCAGGTAACTGTCCTTCCGTTTTTTATACAAGCGACCGAATCGAGCAGAAGGTTAAATGGATAGATTGAACAATCATCGTATCTGAGTTGTATTCGATTATGTTTATATAGATATACTCACCAGGTACCTGTTCTTCCGATATACATACGAGCAACCGAATCGAACATAAGGTTGAATGGATAGATTGAACAATCATCGTATCTGGGTTGTATTCGATTATTTCGTGATGATTATTATATATTATGTCTTACCAGGTAACTGTTCTTTCGTTATACATACTAGCAACCGAATCGAACATAAGGTTGAATGGATAGATTGAACAATCATTGTATCTGGGTTGTCTCCGATTATATCGTTATGTTATATATTTAACTACACCTACCATGTAACGGTTCTTTCGTTACACATACCAGCGTCTGAATCGAACATAAGGTTGGATGGTTAGACGGAACGATAATTGTAACTAAGTTGTATTCGATTATATCGTGATGACGTTCATATAGAAATACTCACCAGGTTACTGTTCTTTCGTTATACATACGAGCAACCGAATCGAACAGAAGGTTGAATGGATAGTATCTGGGTTGTATTCGATTATGATGTTATGCTGTATATATAGTTATACACATAAGGCGACGGTATTCCCGTTTTACATACGAGCGACCGAAACGAACAGAAAGTTGAATGGATAGACTGAACAATCAATGTATCTGGGTGGTATCCGATTATATCGCAATACTGTATATATAGTGATACTTACCAGGTGACGGTACTTCCGTTACACATACTAGCGACTGAATCGAACAGAAGGTTAAATGGTTAGACGAAACGATAATTGTATCTGAGTTGTATTCGATGATATCGTGATGATGTTTATATAGCAATACTCACCAGGTAACTGTTCTTACCTTTTACATACAAGCGACCAAATCGAGCAGAAGGTTGAATTCAGTATAGATTGAACAATCATCGTATCTGGGTTGTATTCGATTATGTTTATATAGTTATACTCACCAGGTAACTGTTCTTCCGTTATACATACGAGCGACTGAATTGAACAGAAGGTTGATGGATAGTATATGGGTTGTATTCGATTATGATGTTATGCTGTGTATATAGTTATACACACTAGGAGACGGTATTCCCGTTTCACATACGAGCGACCGAAACGAAAAGAAAGTTGAATGGATAGACTGAACAATCAATGTATCTGGGTGGTATCCGATTATATCTCAATACTGTATATATAGTGATACTTACCAAGTGACGATACTTCCGTTACACATACTAGCGACTGAATCGAACAGAAGGTTAAATGGTTAGACGAAACGATAATTGTATCTGAGTTGTATTCGATGATATCGTGATGATGTTTATATAGCAATACTCACCAGGTAACTGTCCTTCCGTTTTTTATACAAGCGACCGAATCGAGCAGAAGGTTAAATGGATAAATTGAACAATCATCGTATCTGAGTTGTATTCGATTATGTTTATATAGATATACTCACCAGGTACCTGTTCTTCCGATATACATACGAGCAACCGAATCGAACATAAGGTTGAATGGATAGATTGAACAATCATCGTATCTGGGTTGTATTCGATTATTTCGTGATGATTATTATATATTATGTCTTACCAGGTAACTGTTCTTTCGTTATACATACTAGCAACCGAATCGAACATAAGGTTGAATGGATAGATTGAACAATCATTGTATCTGGGTTGTCTCCGATTATATCGTTTTGTTATATATTTAACTACACCTACCATGTAACGGTTCTTTCGTTACACATACCAGCGTCTGAATCGAACATAAGGTTGGATGGTTAGACGGAACGATAATTGTAACTAAGTTGTATTCGATTATATCGTGATGACGTTCATATAGAAATACTCACCAGGTTACTGTTCTTTCGTTATACATACGAGCAACCGAATCGAACAGAAGGTTGAATGGATAGTATATGGGTTGTATTCGATTATGATGTTATGCTGTGTATATAGTTATACACACTAGGAGACGGTATTCCCGTTTCACATACGAGCGACCGAAACGAAAAGAAAGTTGAATGGATAGACTGAACAATCAATGTATCTGGGTGGTATCCGATTATATCTCAATACTGTATATATAGTGATACTTACCAAGTGACGATACTTCCGTTACACATACTAGCGACTGAATCGAACAGAATGTTGAATGGTTAGACGAAACGATAATTGTATCTGAGTTGTATTCGATGATATCGTGATGATGTTTATATAGCAATACTCACCAGGTAACTGTCCTTCCGTTTTACATACAAGCGACCGAATCGAGCAGAAGGTTAAATGGATAGATTGAACAATCATCGTATCTGAGTTGTATTCGATTATGTTTATATAGATATACTCACCAGGTACCTGTTCTTCCGATATACATACGAGCAACCGAATCGAACATAAGGTTGAATGGATAGATTGAACAATCATCGTATCTGAGTTGTATTCGATTATGTTTATATAGTTATACTCACCAGGTAACTGTTCTTCCGATATACATACGAGCGACTGAATTGAACTGAAGGTTGAATGGATAGACTAAACAATGATCGTATCTGGGGTTGTATTCGATTATATCGTGATGATGTTCCTATAGTTATACTCACCAGGTAACTGTTCTCCAGTTATACAGAAGAGCGACTGAACTGAACAGAAGGTTGAATGGATAGACTGAACAATCATCGTATCTGGGTTGTATTCGATTATTTCGTGATGATTATTATATATTATGTCTAACCAGGTAACTGTTCTTTCGTTATACATACTAGCAACCGAATCGAACATAAGGTTGAATGGATAGATTGAACAATCATTGTATCTGGGTTGTCTCCGATTATATCGTTATGTTGTATATTTAACTACACCTACCATGTAACGGTTCTTTCGTTACACATACGAGCGTCTGAATCGAACATAAGGTTGGATGGTTAGACGGAACGATAATTGTAACTAAGTTGTATTCGATTATATCGTGATGACGTTCATATAGAAATACTCACCAGGTTACTGTTCTTTCGTTATACATACGAGCAACCGAATCGAACAGAAGGTTGAATGGATAGTATCTGGGTTGTATTCGATTATGATGTTATGCTGTGTATATAGTTATACACATAAGGTGACGGTATTCCCGTTTCACATACGAGCGACCGAAACGAACAGAAAGTTGAATGTATAGACTGAACAATCAATGTATCTGGGTGGTATCCGATTATATCGCAATACTGTATATATAGTGATACTTACCAGGTGACGGTACTTCCGTTACACATACTAGCGACTGAATCGAACAGAAGGTTAAATGGTTAGACGAAACGATAATTGTATCTGAGTTGTATTCGATGATATCGTGATGATGTTTATATAGCAATACTCACCAGGTAACTGTTCTTCCGTTTTACATACAAGCGACCGAATCGAGCAGAAGGTTGAATTCAGTATAGATTGAACAATCATCGTATCTGGGTTGTATTCGATTATGTTTATATAGTTATACTCACCAGGTAACTGTTCTTCCGTTATACATACGAGCGAATGAATTGAACAGAAGGTTGAATGGATAGTATATGGGTTGTATTCGATTATGATGTTATGCTGTGTATATAGTTATACACACTAGGAGACGGTATTCCCGTTATACATACGAGCGACCGAAACAAAAAGAAAGTTGAATGGATAGACTGAACAATCAATGTATCTGGGTGGTATCCGATTATATCGCAATACTGTATATATAGTGATACTTACCAGGTGACGATACTTCCGTTACACATACTAGCGACTGAATCGAACAGAATGTTGAATGGTTAGACGGAACGATAATTGTAACTAAGTTGTATTCGATTATATCGTGATGACGTTTATATAGAAATACTCACCAGGTTACTGTTCTTTTGTTATACATACGAGCAACCGAATCGAACAGAAGGTTGAATGGATAGTATCTGGGTTGTATTCGATTATGATGTTATGCTGTGTATATAGTTATACACACTAGGAGACGGTATTCCCGTTATACATACGAGCGAACGAAACAAAAAGAAAGTTGAATGGATAGACTGAAAAATCAATGTATCTGGGTGGTATCCGATTATATCGCAATACTGTATATATAGTGATACTTACCAGGTGACGGTACTTCCGTTACACATACTAGCGACTGAATCGAACAGAAGGTTAAATGGTTAGACGAAACGATAAATGTATCTGAGTTGTATTCGATGATATCGTGATGATGTTTATATAGCAATACTCACCAGGTAACTGTTCTTCCGTTTTACATACAAACGACCGAATCGAGCAGAAAGTTGAATTCGGTATAGATTGAACAATCATCGTATCTGGGTTGTATTCGATTATGTTTATATAGTTATACTCACCAGGTAACTGTTCTTCCCTTATACATACGAGCGAATGAATTGAACAGAAGGTTGAATGGATAGTATATGGGTTGTATTCGATTATGATGTTATGCTGTGTATATAGTTATACACATAAGGTGACGATATTCCCGTTTCACATACGAGCGACCGAAACGAACAGAAAGTTGAATGGATAGACTGAACAATCAATGTATCTGGGTGGTATCCGATTATATCGCAATACTGTATATATAGTGATACTTACCAGGTGACGGTACTTCCGTTACACATACTAGCGACTGAATCGAACAGAAGGTTAAATGGTTAGACGAAACGATAATTGTATCTGAGTTGTATTCGATGATATCGTGATGATGTTTATATAGCAATACTCACCAGGTAACTGTCCTTCCGTTTTTTATACAAGCGACCGAATCGAGCAGAAGGTTAAATGGATAGATTGAACAATCATCGTATCTGAGTTGTATTCGATTATGTTTATATAGATATACTCACCAGGTACCTGTTCTTCCGATATACATACGAGCAACCGAATCGAACATAAGGTTGAATGGATAGATTGAACAATCATCGTATCTGGGTTGTATTCGATTATTTCGTGATGATTATTATATATTATGTCTTACCAGGTAACTGTTCTTTCGTTATACATACTAGCAACCGAATCGAACATAAGGTTGAATGGATAGATTGAACAATCATTGTATCTGGGTTGTCTCCGATTATATCGTTATGTTATATATTTAACTACACCAACCATGTAACGGTTCTTTCGTTACACATACCAGCGTCTGAATCGAACATAAGGTTGGATGGTTAGACGGAACGATAATTGTAACTAAGTTGTATTCGATTATATCGTGATGACGTTCATATAGAAATACTCACCAGGTTACTGTTCTTTCGTTATACATACGAGCAACCGAATCGAACAGAAGGTTGAATGGATAGTATCTGGGTTGTATTCGATTATGATGTTATGCTGTATATATAGTTATACACATAAGGCGACGGTATTCCCGTTTTACATACGAGCGACCGAAACGAACAGAAAGTTGAATGGATAGACTGAACAATCAATGTATCTGGGTGGTATCCGATTATATCGCAATACTGTATATATAGTGATACTTACCAGGTGACGGTACTTCCGTTACACATACTAGCGACTGAATCGAACAGAAGGTTAAATGGTTAGACGAAACGATAATTGTATCTGAGTTGTATTCGATGATATCGTGATGATGTTTATATAGCAATACTCACCAGGTAACTGTTCTTCCCTTTTACATACAAGCGACCAAATCGAGCAGAAGGTTGAATTCAGTATAGATTGAACAATCATCGTATCTGGGTTGTATTCGATTATGTTTATATAGTTATACTCACCAGGTAACTGTTCTTCCGTTATACATACGAGCGACTGAATTGAACAGAAGGTTGATGGATAGTATATGAGTTGTATTCGATTATGATGTTATGCTGTGTATATAGTTATACACACTAGGAGACGGTATTCCCGTTTCACATACGAGCGACCGAAACGAAAAGAAAGTTGAATGGATAGACTGAACAATCAATGTATCTGGGTGGTATCCGATTATATCTCAATACTGTATATATAGTGATACTTACCAAGTGACGATACTTCCGTTACACATACTAGCGACTGAATCGAACAGAAGGTTAAATGGTTAGACGAAACGATAATTGTATCTGAGTTGTATTCGATGATATCGTGATGATGTTTATATAGCAATACTCACCAGGTAACTGTCCTTCCGTTTTTTATACAAGCGACCGAATCGAGCAGAAGGTTAAATGGATAGATTGAACAATCATCGTATCTGAGTTGTATTCGATTATGTTTATATAGATATACTCACCAGGTACCTGTTCTTCCGATATACATACGAGCAACCGAATCGAACATAAGGTTGAATGGATAGATTGAACAATCATCGTATCTGGGTTGTATTCGATTATTTCGTGATGATTATTATATATTATGTCTTACCAGGTAACTGTTCTTTCGTTATACATACTAGCAACCGAATCGAACATAAGGTTGAATGGATAGATTGAACAATCATTGTATCTGGGTTGTCTCCGACTATATCGTTATGTTATATATTTAACTACACCTACCATGTAACGGTTCTTTCGTTACACATACGAGCGTCTGAATCGAACATAAGGTTGGATGGTTAGACGGAACGATAATTGTAACTAAGTTGTATTCGATTATATCGTGATGACGTTCATATAGAAATACTCACCAGGTTACTGTTCTTTCGTTATACATACGAGCAACCGAATCGAACAGAAGGTTGAATGGATAGTATCTGGGTTGTATTCGATTATGATGTTATGCTGTGTATATAGTTATACACATAAGGTGACGGTATTCCCGTTTCACATACGAGCGACCGAAACGAACAGAAAGTTGAATGGATAGACTGAACAATCAATGTATCTGGGTGGTATCCGATTATATCGCAATACTGTATATATAGTGATACTTACCAGGTGACGGTACTTCCGTTACACATACTAGCGACTGAATCGAACAGAAGGTTAAATGGTTAGACGGAACGATAATTGTATCTGAGTTGTATTCGAAGATATCGTGATGATGTTTATATAGCAATACTCACCAGGTAACTGTTCTTCCGTTTACATACAAGCGACCGAATCGAGCAGAAGGTTGAATTCAGTATAGATTGAACAATCATCGTATCTGGGTTGTATTCGATTATGTTTATATAGTTATACTCACCAGGTAACTGTTCTTCAGTTATACATACGAGCGACTGAATTGAACAGAAGGTTGAATGGATAGTATATGGGTTGTATTCGATTATGATGTTATGCTGTGTATATAGTTATACACACTAGGAGACGGTATTCCCGTTTTACATACGAGCGACCGAAACGAAAAGAAAGTTGAATGGATAGACTGAACAATCAATGTATCTGGGTGGTATCCGATTATATCGCAATACTGTATATATAGTGATACTTACCAGGTGACGATACTCCCGTTACACATACTAGCGACTGAATCGAACAGAATGTTGAATGGTTAGACGAAACGATAATTGTATCTGAGTTGTATTCGATGATATTGTGATGATGTTTATATAGCAATACTCACCAGGTAACTGTCCTTCCGTTTAACATACAAGCGACCGAATCGAGCAGAAGGTTAAATGGATAGATTGAACAATCATCGTATCTGAGTTGTATTCGATGATGTTTATATAGATATACTCACCAGGTACCTGTTCTTCCGATATACATACGAGCAACCGAATCGAACATAAGGTTGAATGGATAGATTGAACAATCATCGTATCTGAGTTGTATTCGATTATGTTTATATAGTTATACTCACCAGGTAACTGTTCTCCAGTTATACATAAGAGCGACTGAACTGAACAGAAGGTTGAATGGATAGACTGAACAATCATCGTATCTGGGTTGTATTCGATTATTTCGTGATGATTATTATATATTATGTCTAACCAGGTAACTGTTCTTCCGTTATACATACTAGCAACCGAATCGAACATAAGGTTGAATGGATAGATTGAACAATCATTGTATCTGGGTTGTCTCCGATTATATCGTTATGTTGTATATTTAACTACACCTACCATGTAACGGTTCTTTCGTTACACATACGAGCGTCTGAATCGAACATAAGGTTGGATGGTTAGACGGAACGATAATTGTAACTAAGTTGTATTCGATTATATCGTGATGACGTTCATATAGAAATACTCACCAGGTTACTGTTCTTTCGTTATACATACGAGCAACCGAATCGAACAGAAGGTTGAATGGATAGTATCTGGGTTGTATTCGATTATGATGTTATGCTGTGTATATAGTTATACACATAAGGTGACGGTATTCCCGTTTCACATACGAGCGACCGAAACGAACAGAAAGTTGAATGGATAGACTGAACAATCAATGTATCTGGGTGGTATCCGATTATATCGCAATACTGTATATATAGTGATACTCACCAGGTGACGGTACTTCCGTTACACATACTAGCGACTGAATCGAACAGAAGGTTAAATGGTTAGACGAAACGATAATTGTATCTGAGTTGTATTCGAAGATATCGTGATGATGTTTATATAGCAATACTCACCAGGTAACTGTTCTTCCGTTTACATACAAGCGTCCGAATCGAGCAGAAGGTTGAATTCAGTATAGATTGAACAATCATCGTATCTGGGTTGTATTCGATTATGTTTATATAGTTATACTCACCAGGTGACTGTTCTTCCGTTATACATACGAGCGACTGAATTGAACAGAAGGTTGATGGATAGTATATGGGTTGTATTCGATTATGATGTTATGCTGTGTATATAGTTATACACACTAGGAGACGGTATTCCCGTTTCACATACGAGCGACCGAAACGAAAAGAAAGTTGAATGGATAGACTGAACAATCAATGTATATGGGTGGTATCCGATTATATCGCAAAACTGTATATATAGTGATACTTACCAGGTGACGGTACTTTCGTTACACATACTAGCGACTGAATCGAACAGAAGGTTAAATGGTTAGACGAAACGATAATTGTATCTGAGTTGTATTCGATGATATCGTGATGATGTTTATATAGCAATACTCACCAGGTAACTGTCCTTCCGTTTTACATACAAGCGACCGAATCGAGCAGAAGGTTAAATGGATAGATTGAACAATCATCGTATCTGAGTTGTATTCGATTATGTTTATATAGTTATACTCACCAGGTAACTGTTCTTCCGATATACATACGAGCGACTGAATTGAACTGAAGGTTGAATGGATAGACTAAACAATGATCGTATCTGGGGTTGTATTCGATCATATCGTGATGATGTTCCTATAGTTATACTCACCAGGTAACTGTTCTCCAGTTATACAGAAGAGCGACTGAACTGAACAGAAGGTTGAATGGATAGACTGAACAATCATCGTATCTGGGTTGTATTCGATTATTTCGTGATGATTATTATATATTATGTCTAACCAGGTAACTGTTCTTTCGTTATACATACTAGCAACCGAATCGAACATAAGGTTGAATGGATAGATTGAACAATCATTGTATCTGGGTTGTCTCCGATTATATCGTTATGTTGTATATTTTTTTTAATTTTTAATTTAACTACACCTACCATGTAACGGTTCTTTCGTTACACATACGAGCGACTGAATCGAACATAAGGTTGGATGGTTAGACGGAACGATAATTGTAACTAAGTTGTATTCGATTATATCGTGATGACGTTCATATAGAAATACTCACCAGGTTACTGTTCTTTCGTTATACATACGAGCAACCGAATCGAACAGAAGGTTGAATGGATAGTATCTGGGTTGTATTCGATTATGATGTTATGCTGTGTATATAGTTATACACATAAGGTGACGGTATTCCCGTTTCACATACGAGCGACCGAAACGAACAGAAAGTTGAATGGATAGACTGAACAATCAATGTATCTGGGTGGTATCCGATTATATCGCAATACTGTATATATAGTGATACTTACCAGGTGACGGTACTTTCGTTACACATACTAGCGACTGAATCGAACAGAAGGTTAAATGGTTAGACGAAACGATAATTGTATCTGAGTTGTATTCGATGATATCGTGATGATGTTTATATAGCAATACTCACCAGGTAACTGTTCTTCCGTTTACATACAAGCGACCGAATCGAGCAGAAGGTTGAATTCAGTATAGATTGAACAATCATCGTATCTGGGTTGTATTCGATTATGTTTATATAGTTATACTCACCAGGTAACTGTTCTTCCGTTATACATACGAGCGACTGAATTGAACAGAAGGTTGAATGGATAGTATATGGGTTGTATTCGATTATGATGTTATGCTGTGTATATAGTTATACACACTAGGAGACGGTATTCATGTTTTACATACGAGCGACCGAAACGAAAAGAAAGTTGAATGGATAGACTGAACAATCAATGTATCTGGGTGGTATCCGATTATATCGCAATACTGTATATATAGTGATACTTACCAGGTGACGGTACTTCCGTTACACATACTAGCGACTGAATCGAACAGAAGGTTAAATGGTTAGACGAAACGATAATTGTATCTGAGTTGTATTCGATGATATCGTGATGATGTTTATATAGCAATACTCACCAGGTAACTATTCTTCCCTTTTACATACAAGCGACCAAATCGAGCAGAAGGTTGAATTCAGTATAGATTGAACAATCATCGTATCTGGGTTGTATTCGATAATGTTTATATAGTTATACTCACCAGGTAACTGTTCTTCCGTTATACATACGAGCGACTGAATTGAACAGAAGGTTGATGGATAGTATATGGGTTGTATTCGATTATGATGTTATGCTGTGTATATAGTTATACACACTAGGAGACGGTATTCCCGTTTCACATACGAGCGACCGAAACGAAAAGAAAGTTGAATGGATAGACTGAACAATCAATGTATATGGGTGGTATCCGATTATATCGCAAAACTGTATATATAGTGATACTTACCAGGTGACGGTACTTCCGTTACACATACTAGCGACTGAATCGAACAGAAGGTTAAATGGTTAGACGAAACGATAATTGTATCTGAGTTGTATTCGATGATATCGTGATGATGTTTATATAGCAATACTCACCAGGTAACTGTCCTTCCGTTTTACATACAAGCGACCGAATCGAGCAGAAGGTTAAATGGATAGATTGAACAATCATCGTATCTGAGTTGTATTCGATTATGTTTATATAGTTATACTCACCAGGTAACTGTTCTTCCGATATACATACGAGCGACTGAATTGAACTGAAGGTTGAATGGATAGACTAAACAATGATCGTATCTGGGGTTGTATTCGATTATATCGTGATGATGTTCCTATAGTTATACTCACCAGGTAACTGTTCTCCAGTTATACAGAAGAGCGACTGAACTGAACAGAAGGTTGAATGGATAGACTGAACAATCATCGTATCTGGGTTGTATTCGATTATTTCGTGATGATTATTATATATTATGTCTAACCAGGTAACTGTTCTTTCGTTATACATACTAGCAACCGAATCGAACATAAGGTTGAATGGATAGATTGAACAATCATTGTATCTGGGTTGTCTCCGATTATATCGTTATGTTGTATATTTTTTTTAATTTTTAATTTAACTACACCTACCATGTAACGGTTCTTTTGTTACACATACGAGCGTCTGAATCGAACATAAGGTTGGATGGTTAGACGGAACGATAATTGTAACTAAGTTGTATTCGATTATATCGTGATGACGTTCATATAGAAATACTCACCAGGTTACTGTTCTTTCGTTATACATACGAGCAACCGAATCAAACAGAAGGTTGAATGGATAGTATCTGGGTTGTATTCGATTATGATGTTATGCTGTGTATATAGTTATACACATAAGGTGACGGTATTCCAGTTTCACATACGAGCGACCGAAACGAACAGAAAGTTGAATGGATAGACTGAACAATCAATGTATCTGGGTGGTATCCGATTATATCGCAATACTGTATATATAGTGATACTTACCAGGTGACGGTACTTTCGATACACATACTAGCGACTGAATCGAACAGAAGGTTAAATGGTTAGACGAAACGATAATTGTATCTGAGTTGTATTCGATGATATCGTGATGATGTTTATATAGCAATACTCACCAGGTAACTGTCCTTCCGTTTTACATACAAGCGACCGAATCGAGCAGAAGGTTAAATGGATAGATTGAACAATCATCGTATCTGAGTTGTATTCGATTATGTTTATATAGATATACTCACCAGATACCTGTTCTTCCGATATACATACGAGCAACCGAATCGAACATAAGGTTGAATGGATAGATTGAACAATCATCGTATCTGAGTTGTATTCGATTATGTTTATATAGTTATACTCACCAGGTAACTGTTCTTCCGATATACATACGAGCGACTGAATTGAACTGAAGGTTGAATGGATAGACTAAACAATGATCGTATCTGGGGTTGTATTCGATTATATCGTGATGATGTTCCTATAGTTATACTCACCAGGTAACTGTTCTCCAGTTATACATAAGAGCGACTGAACTGAACTGAAGGTTGAATGGATAGACTGAACAATCATCGTATCTGAGTTGTATTCGATTATTTCGTGATGATTATTATATATTATGTCTAACCAGGTAACTGTTCTTTCGTTATACATACTAGCAACCGAATCGAACATAAGGTTGAATGGATAGATTGAACAATCATTGTATCTGGGTTGTCTCCGATTATATCGTTATGTTGTATATTTAACTACACCTACCATGTAACGGTTCTTTCGTTACACATACGAGCGTCTGAATCGAACATAAGGTTGGATGGTTAGACGGAACGATAATTGTAACTAAGTTGTATTCGATTATATCGTGATGACGTTCATATAGAAATACTCACCAGGTTACTGTTCTTTCGTTATACATACGAGCAACCGAATCGAACAGAAGGTTGAATGGATAGTATCTGGGTTGTATTCGATTATGATGTTATGCTGTGTATATAGTTATACACATAAGGTGACGGTATTCCCGTTTCACATACGAGCGACCGAAACGAACAGAAAGTTGAATGGATAGACTGAACAATCAATGTATCTGGGTGGTATCCGATTATATCGCAATACTGTATATATAGTGATACTTACCAGGTGACGGTACTTCCGTTACACATACTAGCGACTGAATCGAACAGAAGGTTAAATGGTTAGACGGAACGATAATTGTATCTGAGTTGTATTCGAAGATATCGTGATGATGTTTATATAGCAATACTCACCAGGTAACTGTTCTTCCGTTTACATACAAGCGACCGAATCGAACAGAAGGTTGAATTCAGTATAGATTGAACAATCATCGTATCTGGGTTGTATTCGATTATGTTTATATAGTTATACTCACCAGGTAACTGTTCTTCCGTTATACATACGAGCGACTGAATTGAACAGAAGGTTGAATGGATAGTATATGGGTTGTATTCGATTATGATGTTATGCTGTGTATATAGTTATACACACTAGGAGACGGTATTCCCGTTTTACATACGAGCGAACGAAATGAAAAGAAAGTTGAATGGATAGACTGAACAATCAATGTATCTGGGTGGTATCCGATTATATCGCAATACTGTATATATAGTGATACTTACCAGGTGACGATACTTCCGTTACACATACTAGCGACTGAATCGAACAGAATGTTGAATGGTTAGACGAAACGATAATTGTATCTGAGTTATATTCGATGATATTGTGATGATTTTTATATAGCAATACTCACCAGGTAACTGTCCTTCCGTTTTACATACAAGCGACCGAATCGAGCAGAAGGTTAAATGGATAGATTGAACAATCATCGTATCTGAGTTGTATTCGATGATGTTTATATAGATATACTCACCAGGTACCTGTTCTTCCGATATACATACGAGCAACCGAATCGAACATAATGTTGAATGGATAGATTGAACAATCATCGTATCTGAGTTGTATTCGATTATGTTTATATAGTTATACTCACCAGGTAACTGTTCTTCCGTTATATATACGAGCGACTGAATTGAACTGAAGGTTGAATGGATAGACTAAACAATAATCGTATCTGGGGTTTTATTCGATTATATCGTGATGATGTTCATATAGTTATACTCACCAGGTAACTGTTCTCCAGTTATACATAAGAGCGACTGAACTGAACAGAAGGTTGAATGGATAGACTGAACAATCATCGTATCTGGGTTGAATTCGATTATTTCGTGATGAGTATTATATATTATGTCTAACCAGGTAACTGTTCTGCCGTTATACATACTAGCAACCGAATCGAACATAAGGTTGAATGGATAGATTGAACAATCATTGTATCTGGGTTGTCTCCGATTATATCGTTATGTTGTATATTCAACTACACCTACCATGTAACGGTTCTTTCGTTACACATACAAGCGTCTGAATCGAACATAAGGTTGGATGGTTAGACGGAACGATAATTGTAACTAAGTTGTATTCGATTATATCGTGATGACGTTCATATAGAAATACTCACCAGGTTACTGTTCTTTCGTTATACATACGAGCAACCGAATCGAACAGAAGGTTGAATGGATAGTATCTGGGTTGTATTCGATTATGATGTTATGCTGTGTATATAGTTATACACATAAGGTGACGGTATTCCCGTTTCACATACGAGCGACCGAAACGAACAGAAAGTTGAATGGATAGACTGAACAATCAATGTATCTGGGTGGTATCCGATTATATCGCAATACTGTATATATAGTGATACTCACCAGGTGACGGTACTTCCGTTACACATACTAGCGACTGAATCGAACAGAAGGTTAAATGGTTAGACGAAACGATAATTGTATCTGAGTTGTATTCGAAGATATCGTGATGATGTTTATATAGCAATACTCACCAGGTAACTGTTCTTCCGTTTACATACAAGCGACCGAATCGAGCAGAAGGTTGAATTCAGTATAGATTGAACAATCATCGTATCTGGGTTGTATTCGATTATGTTTATATAGTTATACTCACCAGGTAACTGTTCTTCCGTTATACATACGAGCGACTGAATTGAACAGAAGGTTGAATGGATAGTATATGGGTTGTATTCGGTTATGATGTTATGCTGTGTATATAGTTATACACACTAGGAGACGGTATTCCCGTTTTACATACGAGCTACCGAAACGAAAAGAAAGTTGAATGGATAGACCGAACAATCAATGTATCTGGGTGGTATCCGATTATATCGCAATACTGTATATATAGTGATACTTACCAGGTGACGATACTTCCGTTACACATACTAGCGACTGAATCGAACAGAATGTTGAATGGTTAGACGAAACGATAATTGTATCTGAGTTGTATTCGATGATATCGTGATGATGTTTATATAGCAATACTCACCAGGTAACTGTCCTTCCGTTTTACATACAAGCGACCGAATCGAGCAGAAGGTTAAATGGATAGATTGAACAATCATCGTATCTGAGTTGTATTCGATTATGTTTATATAGATATACTCACCAGGTACCTGTTCTTCCGATATACATACGAGCAACCGAATCGAACATAAGGTTGAATGGATAGATTGAACAATCATCGTATCTGAGTTGTATTCAATTATGTTTATATAGTTATACTCACCAGGTAACTGTTCTTCCGTTATACATACGAGCGACTGAATTGAACTGAAGGTTGAATGGATAGACTAAACAATGATCGTATCTGGGGTTGTATTCGATTATATCGTGATGATGTTCATATAGTTATACTCACCAGGTAACTGTTCTCCAGTTATACATAAGAGCGACTGAATCGAGCAGAAGGTTGAATTCAGTATTGATTGAACAATAATCGTATCTGGGTTGTATTCGATTATGTTTATATAGTTATACTCACCAGGTAACTGTTCTTCCGTTATACATACGAGCAATCGAATCGAACAGAAGGTTGAATGGATAGTATCTGGGTTGTATTCGATTATGATGTTATGCTGTGTATATAGTTATATACATTAGGTGACGGTATTCCCGTTTTACATACGAGCGACCGAAACGAACAGAAAGTTGAATGGATAGACTGAACAATCAATGTATCTGGGTGGTATCCGATTATATCGCAATACTGTATATAAAGTGATACTTACCAGGTGACGGTACTTCCTTTACACATACTAGCGACTGAATCGAACAGAAGGTTAAATGGTTAGACGAAACGATAATTGTATCTGAGTTGAATTCGATGATATCGTGATGATGTTTATATAGCAATACTCACCAGGTAACTGTTCTTCCGTTTTACATAAAAGCGACCGAATCGAGCAGAAGGTTAAATGGATAGATTGAAAATTCATCGTATCTGGGTTGTATTCGATAAGGTTTATATAGTTATACTCACCAGGTAACTGTTTTTCCGTTATACATACGGGCGACTGAATTGAACAGAAGGTTGAATGGATATACTAAACAATGATCGTATCTGAGGTTGTATTCGATTATATCGTGATGATGTTTATATAGTTATACTCAACAGGTAACTGTTCTCCAGTTATACATAAGAGAGACTGAACTGCACAGAAGGTTGTATGGATAGACTGAACAATCATCGTATCTGGGTTGTATTCGATTATTTCGTGATGATTATCATATATTATGTCTAACCAGGTAACTGTTCTTCCGTTATACATATGAGCAACCGAATCGAACATAAGGTTGAATGGATAGATCGAACAATCAATGTATCTGGGTTGTCTCCGATTATATCGTTATGTTGTATATTCAGATACACCTACCATGTAACGGTTCTTTCGTTACACATACGAGCGTCTGAATCGAACATAAGGTTGGATGGTTAGACGAAACGATAATTGTAACTGAGTTGTATTCGATTATATCGTGGTAATGTTTATATAGTAAGACTCACCAGGTGACTGTTCTTGCGTTATACGTACGAGCGACCCAATCGAACAGAAGGTTGGATGGATAGACGGAAAGATCATTGTATCTGAGTTGTATTCGATTATATCGTGATGAAGTTCATATAGAAATACTCACCAGGTTACTGTTCTTTCGTTATACATACGAGCAACCGAATCGAACAGAAGGTTGAATGGATAGTATCTGAGTTGTATTCGATTATGATGTTATGCTGTGTATATAGTTATACACACTAGGTGACGGTATTCCCGTTTTAGATACGAGCGACCGAAACGAACAGAAAGTTGAATGGATAGACTGAACAATCAATGTATCGGTTGGTATCCGATTATATCCGATTATATCGCAATACACTATATATAGTGATACTTACCAGGTGACGGTACTTCCGTTACACATACATGCGACTGAATCGAACAGATGGTTGAATGGTTAGACGAAACGATAATTGTATCTGAGTTGTATTCGATGATATCGTGATGATGTTTATGGCAATACTCACCAGGTAACTGTTCTTCCGTTTTACATACAAGCGACCAAATCGAGCAGAAGGTTAAATAGATAGATTGAACAATCATCGTATCTGGGTTGTATTCGATTATGTTTATATAGTTATACTCACCAGGTAACTGTTCTTCCGTTATACATACGAGCGACTGAATTGAACAGAAGGTTGAATGGATAGACTAAACAATGATCGTATCTGGGTTTGTATTCGATGATATCGTGGTGATGTTTATATAGTTATACTCACCAGGTAACTGTTCTCCACTTATACATAAGAACGACTGAACTGAACAGAAGGTTGAATGGATAGACTGAATAATCATCGTATCTGGGTTGTATTCGATTATTTCGTGATGATTATTATATATTTTGTCTAACCAGGTAACTGTTCTTCCGTTATACATACGAGCAACCGAATCGAACATAAGGTTGGATGGATAGATTGAAAAATCATTGTATCTGGGTTGTCTCTGATTATATCGTTATGATGAATAATTAGATACACCTACCATGTAACGGTTCTTTCGTTACACATACGAGCGTCTGAATCGAACATAAGGTTGGATGGTTAGAGATAATTGTAACTGAGTTGTATTCGATTATATCGTGGTAATGTTTATATAGTAATACTCACCAGGTGACTGTTCTTGCGTTATACGTACGAGCGACCCAATCGAACAGAAGGTTGGATGGATAGACGGAATGATCATTGTATCTGAGTTGTATTAGATTATATCGTGATGAAGTTCATATAGAAATACTCACCAGGTTACTGTTCTTTCGTTATACATACGAGCGACTGAATTGAACAGAAGGTTGAATGGATAGACTAAATAATGATCGTATCTGAGGTTGCATTCGATTATATCGTGATGATGTTCATATAGTTATACTCAACAGGTAACTGTTCTCCAGTTATACATAAGAGCGACTGAATCGAGCAGGAGGTTGAATTCAGTATTGATTGAACAATAATCGTATCTGGGTTGTATTTGATTATGTTTATATAGTTATACTCACCAGGTAACTGTTCTTCCGTTATACATACGAGCAATCGAATCGAACAGAAGGTTGAATGGACAGTATCTGGGTTGTATTCGATTATGATGTTATGCTGTGTATATAGTTATACACATTAGGTGACGGTATTCCCGTTTTACATACGAGCGACCGAAACGAACAGAAAGTTGAATGGATAGACTGAACAATCAATGTATCTGGGTGGTATCCGATTATATCGCAATACTGTATATAAAGTGATACTCACCAGGTGACGGTACATCCGTTACACATACTAGCGACTGAATCGAACAGAAGGTTAAATGGTTAGACGAAACGATTATTGTATCTGAGTTGAATTCGATGATATCGTGATGATGTTTATATAGCAATACTCACCAGGTAACTGTTCTTCCGTTTTACATACAAGCGACCGAATCGAGCAGAAGGTTAAATTTAGTATAGATTGAACAATCATCGTATCTGGGTTGTATTCGATTATGTTTATATAGTTATACTCACCAGGTAACTGTTCTTCCGTTATACATATCTTCCGTTATACATACGAGCGACTGAATTGAACAGAAGGTTTAATGGATAGACTAAACAATAATCGTATCTGGGGTTGTATTCGATTATATCTTGATGATGTTCATATAGTTATACTCACCAGGAAACTGTTCTCCAGTTTTACATAAGAGCGACTGAACTGAACAGAAAGTTGAATGGATAGACTGAACAATCAATGTATCTGGGTGGTATCCGATTATATCGCAATACTGTATAATAATAATAATATATAGTGATACTCACCAGGTGACGGTACTTCCGTTACACATACTAGCGACTGAATCGAACAGAAGGTTAAATGGTTAGACGAAATGATAATTGTATCTCTGAGTTGTATTCGATGATATCGTGATGAAGTTCATATAGAAATACTCACCAGGTTACTGTTCTTTCGTTATACATACGAGCATTCGAATCGAACAGAAGGTTGAATGGATAGTATCTGGGTTGTATTCGATTATGATGTTATGCTGTGTATATAGTTATACACACTAGGTGAAGGTATTCCCGTTTTACATACGAGCGACCGAAACGAACAGAAAGTTGAATGGATTGACTGAACAATCAATGTATCTGGTTGGTATCCGATTATATCGCAATACTGTATATATAGTGATACTATCCAGGTGACGGTACTTCCGTTACACATACTAGCGACTGAATCGAACAGAAGGTTGAATGGTTAGACGAAGCGATAATTGTATGAGTTGTATTCGATGATATCGTGATGATGTTTATATAGCAATATTCACCAGGTAACTGTTCTTCCGTTTTACATAAAAGCGACCGAATCGAGCAGAAGGTTGAATGGATAGATTGAAAATTCATCGTATCTGAGTTGTATTCGATTAGGTTTATATAGTTATACTCACCAGGTAACTGTCCTTCCGTTATACATACGAGCGACTGAATTGAACAGAAGGTTGAATGGATAGACTAAACAATGATCGTATCTGAGGTTGTATTCGATTATATCGTGATGATGTTTATATAGTTATACTCAACAGGTAACTGTTCTCCAGTTATACATAAGAGCGACTGAACTGAACAGAAGGTTGAATGGATTGACTGAACAATCAATGTATCTGGTTGGTATCCGATTATATCGCAATACTGTATATATAGTGATACTATCCAGGTGACGGTACTTCCGTTACACATACTAGCGACTGAATCGAACAGAAGGTTGAATGGTTAGACGAAGCGATAATTGTATGAGTTGTATTCGATGATATCGTGATGATGTTTATATAGCAATATTCACCAGGTAACTGTTCTTCCGTTTTACATAAAAGCGACCGAATCGAGCAGAAGGTTGAATGGATAGATTGAAAATTCATCGTATCTGAGTTGTATTCGATTAGGTTTATATAGTTATACTCACCAGGTAACTGTCCTTCCGTTATACATACGAGCGACTGAATTGAACAGAAGGTTGAATGGATAGACTAAACAATGATCGTATCTGAGGTTGTATTCGATTATATCGTGATGATGTTTATATAGTTATACTCAACAGGTAACTGTTCTCCAGTTATACATAAGAGCGACTGAACTGAACAGAAGGTTGAATGGATAGACTGAACAATCATTGTATCTGGGATGTATTCGATGATATCGTGATGATTTTCATATAGTATGTCTAACCAGGTAACAGTTCTTCTGTTACACATAAGAGCAACCGAATCGAACATAAGGTTGAATGGATAGATTGAACAATCATTGTATCTGGGTTGTCTCCGATTATATCGTTATGCTGTATATTTAGTTACACCTACCATGTAACGGTTTTTTCGTTACACATACGAGCGTCTGCATCGAACATGAGGTTGGATGATTAGACGGAACGATAATTGTAACTGAGTTGTATTCGATGTTTATATAGTAATACTCACCAGGTGACTGTTCTTGCGTTATACATACGAGCGACCAAATCGAACAGAAGGTTGGATGGATAGACGGAATGATCATTGTATCTGAGTTGTATTCGATTATATCGTGATGACGTTCATATAGAAATACTCACCAGGTTACTGTTCTTTCGTTATACATACGAGCAACCGAATCGAACAGAAGGTTGAATGGATAGTATCTGGGTTGTATTCGATTATGATGTTATGCTGTGTAAATAGTTATACACATTAGGTGATGGTACTCCCGTTTCACATAAGAGCGACCGAAACGAACAGAAAGTTGAATGGATAGACTGAACAATCAATGTATCTGGATGGTATCCGATAATATCGCAATACTGAATATATAGTGATACTTACAGGTGACGGTACTTCCGTTACACATACAAGCGACTGAATTGAACAGGAGGTTGATTAGATAGACTAAACAATGATCGTATCTGGGGTTGTATTCGATTATATCGTGATGATGTATATATAGTTATGCTCACCAGGTAACTGTTCTCCAGTTATACATAAGAGCGACTGAACTGAACAGAAGGTTGAATGGATAGACTGTTCAATCATTGTATCTGGGTTGTATTCGATTATATCGTGATGATTATCATATAGTATGTCTAACCAGGTAACAGTTCTTCTGTTACACATACGAGCAACCGAATCGAACATAAGGTTGAATGGCTAGATGGAACAATCATTGTATCTGGGTTGTCTCCGATTATATCGTTATGCTGTATATTTAGTTACACCTACCATGAAACGGTTCTTTCGTTACACATACGAGCGTCTGAATCGAACATGAGGTTGGATGATTAGACGGAACAATAATTGTAACTGAGTTGTATTCGATTATATCGTGGTGATGTTTATATAGTAATACTCACTAGGTTTTTTCTTTATACATACAAGCAAACGAATAGAACAGAAGGTTGAATGGATAGTATCTGGGTTGTATTCGATTATGATGTTATGCTGTGTATATAGTTATACACATTAGGTGACGGTATTCCCGTTTTACATACGAGCGACCGAAACGAACAGAAAGTTGAATGGATAGACTGAAAATTCAATGTATCTGGGTGGTATCCGATTATATCGCGATACTGTATATATAGTGATACTTACCAGGTGACGGTACTTCTGTTGCACATACTAGCGACTGAATCGAACTTAAGGTTAAATGGTAAGACGAAACGATAATTGTATCTGAGTTGTATTCGATGATATCGTGATGATGTTTATATAGCAATACTCACCAGGTAACTGTTCTTCCGTTTTACATACAAGCGACCGAATCGAGCAGAAGGTTAAATTTAGTATGGATTGAACAATCATCGTATCTGGGTTGTATTCGATTATGTTTATATAGTTATACTCACCAGGTACCTGTTCTTCCGTTATACATACGAGCAACCGAATCGTACATAAGGTTGAATGGATAGATTGAACAATCATCGTATCTGAGTTGTATCCGATTATGTTTATATAGTTATACTCACCAAGTAACTGTTCTTCTGTTATACATAAGAGCGACTGAACTGAACAGAAGGTTGTATGGATAGACCGAACAATCATCGTATCTGGGTTGTATTCGATTATTTCGTGATGATTATTATATATTATGTCTAACCAGGTAACTGTTCTTCCGTTATACATACGAGCAACCGAATCGAACATAAGGTTGAATGGATAGATTGAACAATCATTGTATCTGGGTTGTCTCCGATTATATCGTTATGCTGTATATTTAGATACACCTACCATGTAACGGTTCTTTCGTTACACATACCAGTGTCTGAATCGAACATAAGGTTGGATGGTTAGACGGAACGATAATTGTAACTGAGTTGTATTCGATTATATCATGGGAATGTTTATATAGTTATACTCACCAGGTAACTGTTCTTGCGTTATACGTACGAGCGACCCAATCGAACAGAAGGTTAAATGGATAGACGGAATGATCATTGTATCTGAGTTGTATTCGATTATATCGTGATGAAGTTTATATAGAAATACTCACCAGGTTACTGTTCTTTCGTTATTCATACGAGCAACCGAATCGAACAGAAGGTTGAATGGATGGTATCTGAGTTGTATTCGATTATGATATTATGCTGTGTATATAGTTATACACACTAGGTGACGGTATTCCCGTTTTACATACGAGCGACCGAAACGAACAGAAAGTTGAATGGATACACTGAACAATCAATGTATCTGGTTGGTATCCGATTATATCGCAATACTGTATATATAGTGATACTTACCAGGTGACGGTACTTCCGTTACACATACTAGCGACTGAATCGAACAGAAGGTTAAATGGTTAGACGAAGCGATAATTGTATCTGAGTTGTATTCGATGATATCGTGATGATGTTTATATAGCAATACTCACCAGGTAATTGTTCTTCCGTTTTACATAGAAGCGACCGAATCGAGCAGAAGGTTAAATAGATGGATTGAAAATTCTTCGTATCTGGGTTGTATTCGATTAGGTTTATATAGTTATACTCACCAGGTAACTGTTTTTCCGTTATACATAAGAACGACCGAAACGAACAGAAAGTTGAATGGATAGACTAAACAATCAATGTATCTGGATGGTATCCGATTATATCGCAATAATGTATATATAGTGATACTTACCCAGGTGACGGTACTTCCGTTACACATACTAGCGACTGAATCGAACAGAAGGTTAAATGGTTAGACGAAACGATAATTGTATCTGAGTTGTATTCGATGATATCGTGATGATGTTTATATAGCAATACTCACCAGGTAACTGTTCTTCCGTTTTACATACAAGCGACCGAATCGAGCAGAAGGTTAAATTTAGTATAGATTGAACAATCATCGTATCTGGGTTGTATTCGATTATGTTTATATAGTTATACTCACCAGGTAACTGTTCTTCCGTTATACATACGAGCGACTGAATTGAACAGAAGGTTGAATGGATAGACTAAACAATAATCGTATCTGGGGTTGTATTCGATTATATCTTGATGATGTTCATATAGTTATACTCACCAGGAAACTGTTCTCCAGTTATACATAAGAGCGACTGAACTGAACAGAAAGTTGAATGGATAGACTGAACAATCAATGTATCTGGGTGGTATCCGATTATATCGCAATATTGTATATATAGTTATGCTTACCAGGTGACGGTACTTCCGTTACACATACTAGAGACTGAATCGAACAGAAGGTTGAATGGTTAGACGAAACGATAATTGTATCTCTGAGTTGTATTCGATGATATCGTGATGATGTTTATATAGCAATACTCACCAGGTAACTGTTCTTTCGTTTTACATACAAGCGACCGAATCGGGCAGAAGCTTAAATTTAGTATAGATTGAACAATAATCGTATCTGGGGTTGTATTCGATTATATCTTGATGATGTTCATATAGTTATACTCACAAGGAAACTGTTCTCCAGTTATACATAAGAGCGACCGAACTGAACAGAAGGTTGAATGGATAGACTGAACATTCATCGTATCTGGGTTGTATTTGATTATATCGTGATTATTATCATATAGTATGTCTAACCAGGTAACAGTTCTTCCGTTATACATACGAGCAACCGAATCGAACATAAGGTTGGATGGATATAGATTGAACAATCATTGTATCTGGGTTGTCTCCGATTATATCGTTATGCTGTATATTTAGTTACACCTACCATTTAACAGTACTTTCGTTACACATACAAGCATCTGAATTGAACATAAGGTTGGATGGTTAGACGGAACTATAATTGTAACTGAGTTGTATTCGATTATATCGTGGTGATGTTTATATAGTTATACTCACCAGTTGACTGTTCTTGCGTTATACATACGAGCGACCAAATCGAACAGAACGTTGGATGGATAGACGGAATGATCATTGTATCTGAGTTGTATTCGATTATATCGTGATGACGTTCATATAGAAATACTCACCAGGTTACTGTTCTTTCGTTATACATACGAGCAACCGAATCGAACAGAAGGTTGAATGGATAGTATCTGAGTTGTATTCGATTATGATGTTATGATGTGTAAATAGTTTTTTTTTTTTTTTAAGATTCGCTCTCACCTTTCACTCATCCTCATTCATTCATTCACTTATTCATTTCTCTCATCCTGGCATCGAAAACTAGTTCATTTGCCACAGAAGTTTTGTATATATATTTTTTTTTAAATGTATGTAAAGACAGAACATGCTACACCCAGTCGCCTCGCCTTTTTTGTTATTTCTGACGGGCCTGGGAATCGAACCCACGACCGTGATGGACTTCCACTATAATCATCGCGCTTTGCGCTCATCGCCACCACGGCGACAATGTGTAAATAGTTATACACATTAGGTGACGGTACTCCCGTTTTACATACGAGCGACCGAAACGAACAGAGAGTTGAATGGATAGACTGAACAATCAATGTATCTGGATGGTATCCGATAATATCGCAATACTGAATATATAGTGATACTTACCAGGTGACGGTACTTCCGTTACACATACTAGCGACTAAATCGAACAGAATGTTAAATGGTTAGACGAAACGATAATTGTATCTGAGTTGTATTCGATGATATCGTGATGATGTTTATATAGAAATACTCACCAGGTAACTGTTCTTTCGTTTTACATACAAGCGACCGAATCGAGCAGAAGGTTGAATTTAGTATAGATTGAACAATCATCGTATCTGGGTTGTATTCGATTATGTTCATATAGTTATACTCATCAGGTAACTGTTCTTCCGTTATACATACGAGCGACTGAATTGAACAGAAGGTTGAATGGATAGACTAAACAATAATCGTATCTGGGGTTTTATAAAATTATATCTTGATGATGTTCATATAGTTATACTCACCAGGAAACTGTTCTCCAGTTATACATAAGAGCGACTGAACTGAACAGAAGGTTGAATGGATAGACTGAACAATCATCGTATCTGGGTTGTATTTGATTATATCGTGATGATTATAATATAGTATGTCTAACCAGGTAACAGTTCTTCCGTTATACATACGAGCAACCGGATCGAACATAAGGTTGAATGTAACTGGGTTGTTTCAGATTATATCGTTATGCTGTATATTTAGTTACACCTACCATGTAAAGGTTCTTCCGTTACACATACGAGCGTCTGAATCGAACAGAAGGTTGAATGGTTAGACTGAACAATCAATGTATCTGGGTGGTATGCGATTATATCGCAATACTGTTTATATAGTGATACTTACCAGGTGACGGTACTTTCGTTACACATACTAGCGACTGAATCGAACAGAAGGTTGAATGGTTAGACGAAACGATAATTGTATCTGAGTTGTATTCGATGATATCGTGATGATGTTTATATAGCAATACTCACCAGGTAACTGTTCTTCCGTTTTACATACAAGCGACCGAATCGAGCAGAAGGTTGAATTCAGTATAGATTGAACAATCATCGTATCTGGGTTGTATTCGATTATGTTTATATAGTTATACTCACCAGGTAACTGTTCTTCCGTTATACATACGAGCGACTGAATTGAACAGAAGGTTGAATGGATAGACTAAACAATGATCGTATCTGGGGTTGTATTCGATTATATCGTGATGATGTTCATATAGTTATACTCACCAGATAACTGTTCTCCAGTTATACATAAGAGCGACTGAACTGAACAGAAGGTTGAATTAATAGACTGAACAATCATCGTATCTGGGTTGTATTCGATTATTTCGTGATGATTATTATATATTATGTCTAACCAGGTAACTGTTCTTTCGTTATACATACTAGCAACCGAATCGAACATAAGGTTGAATGGATAGATTGAACAATCATTGTATCTGGGTTGTCTCCGATTATATCGTTATGTTGTATATTCAACTACACCTACCATGTAACGGTTCATTCGTTACACATACGAGCTTCTGAATCGAACATAAGGTTGGATGGTTAGACGGAACGATAATTGTAACTAAGTTGTATTCGATTATATCGTGATGACGTTCATATAGAAATACTCACCAGGTTACTGTTCTTTCGTTATACATACGAGCAACCGAATCGAACAGAAGGTTGAATGGATAGACGAAACGATAATTGTATCTGAGTTGTATTCGATGATATCGTGATGATGTTTATATAGCAATACTCACCAGGTAACTGTTCTTCCGTTTTACATACAAGCGACCGAATCGAGCAGAAGGTTGAATTCAGTATAGATTGAACAATAATCGTATCTGGGTTGTATTCGATTATGTTTATATAGTTATACTCAACGGGTAACTGTTCTTCCGTTATACATACGAGCGACTGAATTGAACAGAAGGTTGAATGGATAGTATATGGGTTGTATTCGATTATGATGTTATGCTGTGTATATAGTTATACACACTAGGAGACGGTATTCCCGTTTTACATACGAGCGACCGAAACAAAAAGAAAGTTGAATGGATAGACTGAACAATCAATGTATCTGGGTGGTATCCGATTATATCGCAATACTGTATATATAGTGATAACCAGGTGACGATACTTCCGTTACACAAACTAGCGACTGAATCGAACAGAATGTTGAATGGTTAGACGAAACGATAATTGTATCTGAGTTGTATTCGATGATATCGTCATGATGTTTATATAGAAATACTCACCAGGTAACTGTCCTTCCGTTTTACACACAAGCGACCGAATCGAGCAGAAGGTTAAATGGATAGATTGAACAATCATCGTATCTGAGTTGTATTCGATTATGTTTATATAGATATACTCACCAGGTACCTGTTCTTCCGATATACATACGAGCAACCGAATCGAACATAAGGTTGAATGGATAGATTAAACAATCATTGTATCTGGGTTTTCTCCGATTATATCGTTATGTTGTATATTTAACTACACCTACCATGTAACGGTTCATTCGTTACACATACGAGCGTCTGAATCGAACATAAGGTTGGATGGTTAGACGGAACGATAATTGTAACTAAGTTGTATTCGATTATATCGTGATGACGTTCATATAGAAATACTCACCAGGTTACTGTTCTTTCGTTATACATACGAGCAACCGAATCGAACAGAAGGTTGAATGGATAGTATCTGGGTTGTATTCGATTATGATGTTATGCTGTGTATATAGTTATACACATAAGGTGACGGTATTCCCGTTTCACATACGAGCGACCGAAACGAACAGAAAGTTGAATGGATAGACTGAACAATCAATGTATCTGGGTGGTATCCGATTATATCGCAATACTGTATATATAGTGATACTTACCAGGTGACGGTACTTCCGTTACACATACTAGCGACTGAAACCAACAGAAGGTTAAATGGTTAGACGAAACGATAATTGTATCTGAGTTGTATTCGATGATATCGTGATGATGTTTATATAGCAATACTCACCAGGTAACTGTTCTTCCGTTTTACATACAAGCGACCGAATCGAGCAGAAGGTTGAATTCAGTATAGATTGAACAATCATCGTATCTGGGTTGTATTCGATTATATTTATATAGTTATACTCAACAGGTAACTGTTCTTCCGTTATACATACGAGCGACTGAATTGAACAGAAGGTTGAATGGATAGTATATGGGTTGTATTCGATTATGATGTTATGCTGTGTATATAGTTATATACACTAGGAGACGGTATTCCCGTTTTACATACGAGCGACCGAAACAAAAAGAAAGTTGAATGGATAGACTGAACAATCAATGTATCTGGGTGGTATCCGATTATATCGCAATACTGTATATATAGTGATACTTACCAGGTGACGACACTTCCGTTACACATACTAGCGACTGAATCGAACAGAATGTTGAATGGTTAGACGAAACGATAATTGTATCTGAGTTGTATTCGATGATATCGTGATGATGTTTATATAGCAATACTCACCAGGTAACTGTTCTTCCATTTTACATACAAGCGACCGAATCGAGCAGAAGGTTGAATTCAGTATAGATTGAACAATCATCGTATCTGGGTTGTATTCGATTATGTTTATATAGTTATACTCACCAGGTAACTGTTCTTCCGTTATACATACTAGCGACTGAATTGAACAGAAGGTTGAATGGATAGTATATGGGTTGTATTCGATTATGATGTTATGCTGTGTATATAGTTATACACAATAGGAGACGGTATTCCCGTTTTACATACGAGCGACCGAAACGAAAAGAAAGTTGAATGGATAGACTGAACAATCAATGTATCTGGGTGGTATCCGATTATATCGCAATACTGTATATATAGTGATACTTACCAGGTGACGATACTTCCGTTACACATACTAGCGACTGAATCGAACAGAATGTTGAATGGTTAGACGAAACGATAATTGTAACTGAGTTGTATTCGATGATATCGTGATGATGTTTATATAGCAATACTCACCAGGTAACTGTCTTTCCGTTTTACACACAAGCAACCGAATCGAGCAGAAGGTTAAATGGATAGATTGAACAATCATCGTATCTGAGTTGTATTCGATTATGTTTATATAGATATACTCACTAGGTACCTGTTCTTCCGATATACATACGAGCAACCGAATCGAACATAAGGTTGAATGGATAGATTGAACAATCATCGTATCTGAGTTGTATTCGATTATGTTTATATAGTTATACTCACCAGGTAACTGTTCTCCAGTTATACATAAGAGCGACTGAACTGAACAGAAGGTTGAATGGATAGACTGAACAATCATCGTATCTGGGTTGTATTCGATTATTTCGTGATGATTATTATATATTATGTCTAACCAGGTAACTGTTCTTTCGTTATACATACTAGCAACCGAATCGAACATAAGGTTGAATGGATAGATTGAACAATCATTGTATCTGGGTTGTCTCCGATTATATCGTTATGTTGTATATTCTACTACACCTACCATGTAACGGTTCTTTCGTTACACATACGAGCGTCTGAATCGAACATAAGGTTGGATGGTTAGACGGAACGATAATTGTAACTAAGTTGTATTCGATTATATCGTGATGACGTTCATATAGAAATACTCACCAGGTTACTGTTCTTTCGTTATACATACGAGCAACCGAATCGAACAGAAGGTTGAATGGATAGTATCTGGGTTGTATTCGATTATGATGTTATGCTGTGTATATAGTTATACACATAAGGTGACGGTATTCCCGTTTCACATACGAGCGACCGAAACGAACAGAAAGTTGAATGGATAGACTGAACAATAAATGTATCTGGGTGGTATCCGATTATATCGCAATACTGTATATATAGTGATTCTTACCAGGTGACGGTACTTCCGTTACACATACTAGCGACTGAATCGAACAGAAGGTTAAATGGTTAGACGAAACGATAATTGTATCTGAGTTGTATTCGATGATATCGTGATGATGTTTATATAGCAATACTCACCAGGTAACTGTCCTTCCGTTTTACATACAAGCGACCGAATCGAGCAGAAAGTTAAATGGATAGATTGAACAATCATCGTATCTGAGTTGTATTCGATTATGTTCCTATAGATATACTCACCAGGTACCTGTTCTTCCGATATACATACGAGCAACCGAATCGAACATAAGGTTGAATGGATAGATTGAACAATCATCGTATCTGAGTTGTATTCGATTATGTTTATACAGTTATACTCACCAGGTAACTGTTCTTCCGTTATACATACGAGCGACTGAATTGAACGGAAGGTTGAATATATAGACTAAACAATGATCGTATCTGGGGTTGTATTCGATTATATCGTGATGATGTTCATATAGTTATACTCACCAGGTTACTGTTCTCCAGTTATACATAAGAGCGACTGAACTGAACAGAAGGTTGAATGGATAGACTGAACAATCATCGTATCTGAGTTGTATTCGATTATGTTCATATAGAAATACTCACCAGGTTACTGTTCTTTCGTTATACATACGAGCATTCGAATCGAACAGAAGGTTGAATGGATAGTATCTGGGTTGTATTCGATTATGATGTTATGCTGTGTATATAGTTATACACACTAGGTGAAGGTATTCCCGTTTTACATACGAGCGACCGAAACGAACAGAAAGTTGAATGGATTGACTGAACAATCAATGTATCTGGTTGGTATCCGATTATATCGCAATACTGTATATATAGTGATACTATCCAGGTGACGGTACTTCCGTTACACATACTAGCGACTGAATCGAACAGAAGGTTGAATGGTTAGACGAAGCGATAATTGTATCTGAGTTGTATTCGATGATATCGTGATGATGTTTATATAGCAATATTCACCAGGTAACTGTTCTTCCGTTTTACATAAAAGCGACCGAATCGAGCAGAAGGTTGAATGGATAGATTGAAAATTCATCGTATCTGAGTTGTATTCGATTAGGTTTATATAGTTATACTCACCAGGTAACTGTCCTTCCGTTATACATACGAGCGACTGAATTGAACAGAAGGTTGAATGGATAGACTAAACAATGATCGTATCTGAGGTTGTATTCGATTATATCGTGATGATGTTTATATAGTTATACTCAACAGGTAACTGTTCTCCAGTTATACATAAGAGCGACTGAACTGAACAGAAGGTTGAATGGATAGACTGAACAATCATTGTATCTGGGTTGTATTCGATTATATCGTGATGATTTTCATATAGTATGTCTAACCAGGTAACAGTTCTTCTGTTACACATAAGAGCAACCGAATCGAACATAAGGTTGAATGGATAGATTGAACAATCATTGTATCTGGGTTGTCTCCGATTATATCGTTATGCTGTATATTTAGTTACACCTACCATGTAACGATTTTTTCGTTACACATACGAGCGTCTGCATCGAACATGAGGTTGGATGATTAGACGGAACGATAATTGTAACTGAGTTGTATTCGATGTTTATATAGTAATACTCACCAGGTGACTGTTCTTGCGTTATACATACGAGCGACCAAATCGAACAGAAGGTTGGATGGATAGACGGAATGATCATTGTATCTGAGTTGTATTCGATTATATCGTGATGACGTTCATATAGAAATACTCACCAGGTTACTGTTCTTTCGTTATACATACGAGCAACCGAATCGAACAGAAGGTTGAATGGATAGTATCTGGGTTGTATTCGATTATGATGTTATGCTGTGTAAATAGTTATACACATTAGGTGATGGTACTCCCGTTTCACATAAGAGCGACCGAAACGAACAGAAAGTTGAATGGATAGACTGAACAATCAATGTATCTGGATGGTATCCGATAATATCGCAATACTGAATATATAGTGATACTTACAGGTGACGGTACTTCCGTTACACATACAAGCGACTGAATTGAACAGGAGGTTGATTAGATAGACTAAACAATGATCGTATCTGGGGTTGTATTCGATTATATCGTGATGATGTATATATAGTTATGCTCACCAGGTAACTGTTCCCCAGTTATACATAAGAGCGACTGAACTGAGCAGAAGGTTGAATGGATAGACTGTTCAATCATTGTATCTGGGTTGTATTCGATTATATCGTGATGATTATCATATAGTATGTCTAACCAGGTAACAGTTCTTCTGTTACACATACGAGCAACCGAATCGAACATAAGGTTGAATGGCTAGATGGAACAATCATTGTATCTGGGTTGTCTCCGATTATATCGTTATGCTGTATATTTAGTTACACCTACCATGAAACGGTTCTTTCGTTACACATACGAGCGTCTGAATCGAACATAAGGTTGGATGATTAGACGGAACAATAATTGTAACTGAGTTGTATTCGATTTCATCGTGGTGATGTTTATATAGTAATACTCACTAGGTGACTGTTCTTGCGTTATACATACGAGCGACCCAATCGAACAGAAGTTTGGATGGATAGACGGAATGATCATTGTATCTGAGTTGTATTCGATTATATCGTGATGACGTTCATATAGAAATACTCACCAGGTTTTTTCTTTATACATACAAGCAAACGAATAGAACAGAAGGTTGAATGGATAGTATCTGGGTTGTATTCGATTATGATGTTATGCTGTGTATATAGTTATACACATTAGGTGACGGTATTCCCGTTTTACATACGAGCGACCGAAACGAACAGAAAGTTGAATGGATAGACTGAAAATTCAATGTATCTGGGTGGTATCCGATTATATCGCGATACTGTATATATAGTGATACTTACCAGGTGACGGTACTTCTGTTGCACATACTAGCGACTGAATCGAACTTAAGGTTAAATGGTAAGACGAAACGATAATTGTATCTGAGTTGTATTCGATGATATCGTGATGATGTTTATATAGCAATACTCACCAGGTAACTGTTCTTCCGTTTTACATACAAGCGACCGAATCGAGCAGAAGGTTAAATTTAGTATGGATTGAACAATCATCGTATCTGGGTTGTATTCGATTATGTTTATATAGTTATACTCACCAGGTACCTGTTCTTCCGTTATACATACGAGCAACCGAATCGTACATAAGGTTGAATGGATAGATTGAACAATCATCGTATCTGAGTTGTATTCGATTATGTTTATATAGTTAAACTCACCAAGTAACTGTTCTTTTGTTATACATAAGAGCGACTGAACTGAACAGAAGGTTGTATGGATAGACCGAACAATCATCGTATCTGGGTTGTATTCGATTATTTCGTGATGATTATTATATATTATGTCTAACCAGGTAACTGTTCTTCCGTTATACATACGAGCAACCGAATCGAACATAAGGTTGAATGGATAGATTGAACAATCATTGTATCTGGGTTGTCTCCGATTATATCGTTATGCTGTATATTTAGATACACCTACCATGTAACGGTTCTTTCGTTACACATACGAGTGTCTGAATCGAACATAAGGTTGGATGGTTAGACGGAACGATAATTGTAATTGAGTTGTATTCGATTATATCATGGGAATGTTTATATAGTTATACTCACCAGGTAACTGTTCTTGCGTTATACGTACGAGCGACCCAATCGAACAGAAGGTTAAATGGATAGACGGAATGATCATTGTATCTGAGTTGTATTCGATTATATCGTGATGAAGTTTATATAGAAATACTCACCAGGTTACTGTTCTTTCGTTATACATACGAGCAACCGAATCGAACAGAAGGTTGAATGGATGGTATCTGAGTTGTATTCGATTATGATATTATGCTGTGTATATAGTTATACACACTAGGTGACGGTATTCCCGTTTTACATACGAGCGACCGAAACGAACAGAAAGTTGAATGGATACACTGAACAATCAATGTATCTGGTTGGTATCCGATTATATCGCAATACTGTATATATAGTGATACTTACCAGGTGACGGTACTTCCGTTACACATACTAGCGACTGAATCGAACAGAAGGTTAAATGGTTAGACGAAGCGATAATTGTATCTGAGTTGTATTCGATGATATCGTGATGATGTTTATATAGCAATACTCACCAGGTAATTGTTCTTCCGTTTTACATAGAAGCGACCGAATCGAGCATAAGGTTAAATAGATGGATTGAAAATTCATCGTATCTGGGTTGTATTCGATTAGGTTTATATAGTTATACTCACCAGGTAACTGTTTTTCCGTTATACATAAGAACGACCGAAACGAACAGAAAGTTGAATGGATAGACTAAACAATCAATGTATCTGGATGGTATCCGATTATATCGCAATAATGTATATATAGTGATACTTACCAGGTGACGGTACTTCCGTTACACATACTAGCGACTGAATCGAACAGAAGGTTAAATGGTTAGACGAAACGATAATTGTATCTGAGTTGTATTCGATGATATCGTGATGATGTTTATATAGCAATACTCACCAGGTAACTGTTCTTCCGTTTTACATACAAGCGACCGAATCGAGCAGAAGGTTAAATTTAGTATAGATTGAACAATCATCGTATCTGGGTTGTATTCGATTATGTTTATATAGTTATACTCACCAGGTAACTGTTCTTCCGTTATACATACGAGCGACTGAATTGAACAGAAGGTTGAATGGATAGACTAAACAATAATCGTATCTGGGGTTGTATTCGATTATATCTTGATGATGTTCATATAGTTATACTCACCAGGAAACTGTTCTCCAGTTATACATAAGAGCGACTGAACTGAACAGAAAGTTGAATGGATAGACTGAACAATCAATGTATCTGGGTGGTATCCGATTATAGCGCAATATTGTATATATAGTTATACTTACCAGGTGACGGTACTTCCGTTACACATACTAGAGACTGAATCGAACAGAAGGTTGAATGGTTAGACGAAACGATAATTGTATCTCTGAGTTGTATTCGATGATATCGTGATGATGTTTATATAGCAATACTCACCAGGTAACTGTTCTTTCGTTTTACATACAAGCGACCGAATCGGGCAGAAGCTTAAATTTAGTATAGATTGAACAATAATCGTATCTGGGGTTGTATTCGATTATATCTTGATGATGTTCATATAGTTATACTCACAAGGAAACTGTTCTCCAGTTATACATAAGAGCGACCGAACTGAACAGAAGGTTGAATGGATAATTCATCGTATCTGGGTTGTATTTGATTATATCGTGATTATTATCATATAGTATGTCTAACCAGGTAACAGTTCTTCCGTTATACATACGAGCAACCGAATCGAACATAAGGTTGAATGGATATAGATTGAACAATCATTGTATCTGGGTTGTCTCCGATTATATCGTTATGCTGTATATTTAGTTACACCTACCATGTAACAGTACTTTCGTTACACATACAAGCATCTGAATTGAACATAAGGTTGGATGGTTAGACGGAACTATAATTGTAACTGAATTGTATTCGATTATATCGTGGTGATGTTTATATAGTTATACTCACCAGTTGACTGTTCTTGCGTTATACATACGAGCGACCAAATCGAACAGAACGTTGGATGGATAGACGGAATGATCATTATATCTGAGTTGTATTCGATTATATCGTGATGACGTTCATATAGAAATACTCACCAGGTTACTGTTCTTTCGTTATACATACGAGCAACCGAATCGAACAGAAGGTTGAATGGATAGTATCTGAGTTGTATTCGATTATGATGTTATGATGTGTAAATAGTTATACACATTAGGTGACGGTACTCCCGTTTTACATACGAGCGACCGAAACGAACAGAGAGTTGAATGGATAGACTGAACAATCAATGTATCTGGATGGTATCCGATAATATCGCAATACTGAATATATAGTGATACTTACCAGGTGACGGTACTTCCGTTACACATACTAGCGACTAAATCGAACAGAATGTTAAATGGTTAGACGAAACGATAATTGTATCTGAGTTGTATTCGATGATATCGTGATGATGTTTATATAGAAATACTCACCAGGTAACTGTTCTTTCGTTTAACATACAAGCGACCGAATCGAGCAGAAGGTTGAATTTAGTATAGATTGAACAATCATCGTATCTGGGTTGTATTCGATTATGTTCATATAGTTATACTCATCAGGTAACTGTTCTTCCGTTATACATACGAGCGACTGAATTGAACAGAAGGTTGAATGGATAGACTGAACAATAATCGTATCTGGGGTTGTATAAAATTATATCTTGATGATGTTCATATAGTTATACTCACCAGGAAACTGTTCTCCAGTTATACATAAGAGCGACTGAACTGAACAGAAGGTTGAATGGATAGACTGAACAATCATCGTATCTGGGTGTATTTGATTATATCGTGATGATTATAATATAGTATGTCTAACCAGGTAACAGTTCTTCCGTTATACATACGAGCAACCGAATCGAACATAAGGTTGAATGTAACTGGGTTGTTTCAGATTATATCGTTATGCTGTATATTTAGTTACACCTACCATGTAAAGGTTCTTCCGTTACACATACGAGCGTCTGAATCGAACAGAAGGTTGAATGGTTAGACTGAACAATCAATGTATCTGGGTGGTATGCGATTATATCGCAATACTGTTTATATAGTGATACTTACCTGGTGACGGTACTTTCGTTACACATACTAGCGACTGAATCGAACAGAAGGTTGAATGGTTAGACGAAACGATAATTGTATCTGAGTTGTATTCGATGATATCGTGATGATGTTTATATAGCAATACTCACCAGGTAACTGTTCTTCCGTTTTACATACAAGCGACCGAATCGAGCAGAAGGTTGAATTCAGTATGGATTGAACAATCATCGTATCTGGGTTGTATTCGATTATGTTTATATAGTTATACTCACCAGGTAACTGTTCTTCCGTTTTACATACAAGCGACCGAATCGAGCTGAAGGTTGAATTCAGTATGGATTGAACAATCATCGTATCTGGGTTGTATTCGATTATGTTTATATAGTTATACTCACCAGGTAACTGTTCTTCCGTTATACATACGAGCGACTGAATTGAACAGAAGGTTGAATGGATAGACTAAACAATGATCGTATCTGGGGTTGTATTCGATTATATCGTGATGATGTTCATATAGTTATACTCACCAGATAACTGTTCTCCAGTTATACATAAGAGCGACTGAACTGAACAGAAGGTTGAATTAATAGACTGAACAATCATCGTATCTGGGTTGTGTTAGTATTTTACCTGGAATCAATGTATGAGATCCGCTCGAATGACCTTTTTTGAAGATTCTTCAATAATTTATAAAAGATTTTTTTGTCAGTCTTGAAAGAATTTTTATTATCACAACTCCAATTTGTTTTTCATAGACAACTATCAAACATTATACAAAGTGAATAATTCGATATAAACAAAATTCATAACATTCTCCCCCTTAGTAATTGACTCAACGAATAATAATTGAAGTGGAGACAATTACTCTTCTTTTCTGTCCTCTACGTCCAATACGCATAATCTTGATACAGGTCGACGAAGTACAGTTCCGTTCGCTAAGATTACATCTACTATTCTTATTTTGCCATCCCTGGCAGGATATGTTTGAGTAACTCTTCCTTTTGGCCAGGTATTTCTCGGTCCATTCGGGTCCACAACGATGACGACATCGTCTTTCTTTATCGGTTTACTGTCTTTGTGCCATTTACTCCTTTTCACTAAAAATGGCATATATTCTTGTGTCCATCTTTTCCAAAAATGGTCGGCTAGTTTTTGTGCTGCTCTCCATCTTGAAAGTAAATTCAAATCTCTTTCTTCAGTGTTGGAACAAGGTAGTGTTGCATACTTTGGACCAATTAGGAAGTGGTTCGGAGTCAAAGCGTCTGAGTCATCAGAGTCGATAGAAACGTGTGTGAGTGGTCTTGAATTGATTATATTCTCTGCTTCAGCAAATACTGTTCTAAGGACATACTCCTGAGGGCATCGCGAAGTTAGCATCTCCTTCATAATCTTTTTCACTGATTGAATCAAACGTTTCCAGGCTCCTCCCATATGAGCTGCCAATGGGGGATTGAAAATCCACTTCACATTTCGCACAGAACAAAACTTCGATATTTCTCCTTGATTCAATTCTTTCACAGCATCAGATAGTTCCTTTTCTGCAGATTTGAAATTTCCACCATTGTCGCTGTAAAATTTCTTCTGGAAAGCCTCTCCTGCAACCAAATTGTCGAAGAACGTGTATAAAGCTGTTGGTCGTCAAATCATGAGCAATCTCCAGATGAATAGCTCTAGTCACCATGCAAGTAAAAATCACTCCGTATCTTTTTTCGGAACTTCTTTTCACAGCAACTTTTATTGGTCCGAAATAGTCAATTCCAGTTTTGATGAAACATCTGATAGTTGGCTCAATACGACATAGTGGCAGTTGACCCATAATAGGTAATTCTGGTAGTACTTTTCGGTTCTTGCAATGTTGACATGATTTAATTACTGTTTTCACGGCTTGTCGAATACGTAAAATCCAAAAACGTTGCCTCAAATTATTAATGACAGTCTCGGTACCTTGGTGAAATGCCTTCTCATGATAATGTTGAATTATCAGTGTCGAAATTTTATGTTTGGGTTCAAGGATCACAGGTTTCTTGATGTCTTCATTTATTATACGTGAATGATTTAATCTTCCTCCCAATCGTAAGAGTTTGTCATTATCTAATTCACATGAAAACGAATAAAGTCTACTTGATTTAGGCAATGGGCAATTTTGTTCTAATGAAATGAGTTCTTCATAAAAAAAATCAATTTGTACTGTCCGATACAGAAGTATTTCAGCTTTTTGAATTTCGTGAATATTTAATTCTCCTTTAGTTTTGTTACCTTTGCAGTTTTCGATGAATCGTAAGATCCATGCTGTAGCTCTCAAGATTCGAATCCATTTAGAAAATCTGTCTGGGTCTGGAATATCTAGCTTTTTTTGACAAAATTCAATAACACGAATTCATTTCTAACTTCAAGTATATTTCCTTCATTTTCAATCAAATCTGAAGTTGGAGATTTTTCTATTGGCCAATCAATCATTTCTTTCTGTAAAAATTCAGGACCAAAAAGCCATGTGCTAGTTGAAGAAAAATCCAGTAGTTTCGTTCTTTTTGTAGCCTCATCTGCCACATTTTCTTTGCTTGGAACATATCTCCACTCTACTGTATTGGTGAGTTCTTGAATTTCTCCTAGTCTTTGAGCTATAAATACCTGAAATCTTTGAGCCTCAGATCGTACCCAGTGTAAAACTATTTTCGAGTCCGTCCAATAAAAAACTGTAGAAATTCTCATCTTCAAATTGTTTTTAAGCGTGTGTCCGAGTCGTGCTCCCATCAAAGCAGCCTGTAATTCCAATCTAGGAATAGATAAAGGTTTTAATGGTGCTACTCTGGTTTTTGCACTCACGAAGACTGTCTGGATTGAATATTTATTTTGAATACGCAAATAAGCTACTGATGCATAGCATTTATCGGATGCATCTGTGAAAATATGGAGTTGGATGCAAGAATTTTCTCTGGTGTCTTTATCTACATCGAAATATTGACGAGATATTTTGAAATTGGAGATATTTCTCAAGTCTGTGATCCATAAAGTCCATTTTTCATTCAAATTATCTGTAATTTCATCGTCCCAATCCAGTTTATTTCTCCATATGTCTTGAAGTAGTACCTTTCCCTGAATAATGAAATTAGCCAAAAATCCTAGAGGGTCAAAAATTGACATCACCACTTTCAGTACCTGTCTCTTTGTCGGTTTAGATTCATTTTGTAGGATATCTCGTTTGATTTTGTGGAATTTTGTTTGAAAGCCAAAAATATCGTCTCGCGGATTCCACCAAACACCTAAAATTCGTTCTACTTTTGGTTCAGTGTCATCTTCTATTTTCTTTTCACCTTTTGCAGTCAGTGATGAATCAATATCTTCCAAAAGTGCTTCAGAATTTGATATCCAATTGCAAATTATGAAACCTCCTTTTTTGTGTACAAATATCACATCTGCGATTAGTTTTTTAGCTTCGTCTTCAGTGTCTGCATTTCCGAGATAATCGTCCATGTAGTGGTCTTCTATTATTGCTCTAGCTGCTTCAGGAAATTCCACTTTGAAGTCATTAGCATTCCTATTCTTTGCTTCCTGGGCTAGACATGGACCACTAGTAGAACCGAAAAAAACCACAGTGATTTCATAAATATCAGGAATTCGATTGCGATCCATTTTTCGCCAAAGGAATCTTTGAGCAGGACGATCTTCTGCACGAACTTGAACTTGCAGGAACATTTCTTTTATATCTGCAGTGAAGGCGAATTTCTTTATTCTAAAGTTGAGAAGGATATTGTACAGAGAATTATACAGATCGGGTCCAGAAAGTAAACAACTGTTCAAACTTACGCCATTTGATTTCGCTGCCGCATCGAATACGATTCTCAACTTGTTAGGTTTGTTTGGGTTTACTACCCCAAAGTGTGGTAAATACCAAGTCTTCGGATTTTTGAAACTATTTTCTTCAATTTCTTCCCTAGATAGTTTTCTCACATATCCTTTCTCCTCGAGATCTAACATTTTGGCACAATATGCTATTCCATATTGTGAATCTCTATCCATTTTTCTTTCAGTACTAAGTAGTCGTTTCATAGCACCAAATTTACTCTCTGGAAGGATTACATTCTCATCTTTCCAAAGAAGACCTGTTTCAAATCTCTCACCATTTCTTCTCATAGTTTTGTCTAAGATATTCTGAGCTCTTTTATCCTCTTTTGACATGGATCTAGTTAAATTTCCTGTTCCAAAATTATCGATTTGCCATTGTTGCTTAACCAGATCATGGAGAAGGTCTAAATCATCTTTTTCTACATGACTTACATGACATACATACCCGTGTCCCAAAGTGATTTCAACTCCTGTACTAACATTTCCATGAAGTACCCATCCTAGTAATGTTTTAGTCATGGCAGGTCCGCTCCATGGTCCGTTGATTATCTTCCTGTTAACCAGAAGTGGCCAATTATCCTGTCCTATAAGTATCCTAGGTTTGGCATTAATCATTGAATGAACTTTATCATCTATATAAGGATATTTAGCTCTGATTTCTTTCATGTTAACAGACTGTGTCGGTAAAGACATGTCCTTTATAGTTCTCACATGTCTGAGTTGGAAATCATCTGCATGGCCTGGTGATCTGATGTTGCATGTTACAACTCTTGAGTCCTCTTGTTGTTTAACTTGATTATTTGTCCATTGAATACTGAGAGTTCGCTGAGGTCCATCTAGTTCTAATTGATCTGCTAACTCCTGGTCAATCAAGGTAACGGTTGAGGCGTCATCTAGAAGGGCATAAGTATCAATATGTACTTTACCGCGACTTAATACAACAGGCAAAATTTTCAATAGAACATTTTTATCGGCTGAAATGTGACAATTCACTTCTGTTTTATTTTCTGTTGAGACATTGTTTTGAGAATCGGAACTTTCGTGAACATCTTTATGTAATAGCGCATGATGAGGCTTCACACAATTATTAATTCCACATTTCTTTATTTTCTTACATTGCTTGAGACTATGGTAGGGTAATAGACATGAAAAACACATCCTTTTCGTTGTAACAAAGGTCCACCGATCGTCATTTGTCGAAGTTTTGAATTTTGAACAATTGCTCAAGTGATGTAGTTCCTCATTACAACAAACACACCTTTTTTCAGTTGATGGTTTTGAATTGTTCGTTGTTAAGGTAACGTCTCTTCTGTCTGTTTTCGTTCTGAATTTAGAATTGTCAGATTTGATATGGTTGTCAGTCATTACTGGATTATGTACCTGGCAAGCAATTGAAGCTTTGTGATCTAACCATGAACTAAATTCCAATAAAATCGGTTCTTTAATGGTATTTTTGGAAAAGTGTTCCACCCAGTTCAGTTTGAGTCCAGTGGGAAGTTTACACAATAATTCTTGCAGCAGAATTGGATTTCGTAAGTGATCAGTCTCATTCAGAGATTCGATTGTTCCAACTACATTCTTTATTTCATCAGAAAATGTTATTAACGTATCTAAATTATCATTTTCAACCGGAGTAACATTTCTGATTTTGTCCAAAAGCATCATGATAATTATTTCCTTACGACCAAATCTGTTTTTGAGAATTTCTATAACTTTTTCAATACTATTGGGTAAAATTAGTAAACTTTCCACTATTTTCCTAGCTTGACCCTTCAAACATTTTTGCAATCGTATTTGATTTTCTTCATTGGAAAAACCACAAATTGCTGTCGTATTTCTATATTGAAAAATGAAATTGGGCCACTCAATGGGATCTCCACTAAATTGAGGTAAGTCTGTCGGTATAGATTGTCTTGTCAATATTTTTTCAAGTTGTGATGAAGCTATTTGATTATTGTTCAAGTTTCCGTTGATGATCTTGGAAGATTTTGAATTTACCTTATTTTCGGATTCCTTAGCTGATAACAGTGAATGACGATCAGACCTGTCCCATGGACACTTACCGTCCACCCATCTATCGATATTAGGCCTTCCTTTGATTGACTCACTTTCTATCGACTCTAATTCATCCTCCAAACCCTCTTCTTCCAATTTCGCCAACTTCAGCGCTTCTTCCAAATCCATCATTTCTTGTTGATGTTTCAGGAGAAGTTCTTTCTTCTTCATCTCCATTTCGATTCTAATCTGCTCTCGTTTGGAATTGATGCTCCTCTTGCTAGTCTTCGAAGAAGAAGCAACAGATCTCTCCTTTCCAACGTCAATTTCCTGCATTTGTCGGATACGTTCGCTTCGTCTCACTGGAGCAGATTTCGACATCGTTTTCACAAGTTTGATTACACACCACAGTGCTTGTTCAGTATAGGCAAAGAAGGACCAGTTATGTTAGTATTTTACCTGGAATCAATGTATGAGATCCGCTCGAATGATCAGTTATGTTAGTATTTTACCTGGAATCAATGTATGAGATCCGCTCGAATGACCTTTTTTGAAGATTCTTCAATAATTTATAAAAGATTTTTTGTCAGTCTTGAAAGAATTTTTATTATCACAACTCCAATTTGTTTTTCATAGACAACTATCAAACATTATACAAAGTGAATAATTCGATATAAACAAAATTCATAACAGGTTGTATTCGATTATTTCGTGATGATTATTATATATTATGTCTAACCAGGTAACTGTTCTTTCGTTATACATACTAGCAACCGAATCGAACATAAGGTTGAATGGATAGATTGAACAATCATTGTATCTGGGTTGTCTCCGATTATATCGTTATGTTGTATATTCAACTACACCTACCATGTAACGGTTCATTCGTTACACATACGAGCTTCTGAATCGAACATAAGGTTGGATGGTTAGACGGAACGATAATTGTAACTAAGTTGTATTCGATTATATCGTGATGACGTTAATATAGCAATACTCACCAGGTAACTGTTCTTCCGTTTTACATACAAGTGACCGAATCGAGCAGAAGGTTGAATTCAGTATAGATTGAACAATAATCGTATCTGGGTTGTATTCGATTATGTTTATATAGTTATACTCAACGGGTAACTGTTCTTCCGTTATACATACGAGCGACTGAATTGAACAGAAGGTTGAATGGATAGTATATGGGTTGTATTCGATTATGATGTTATGCTGTGTATATAGTTATACACACTAGGAGACGGTATTCCCGTTTTACATACGAGCGACCGAAACAAAAAGAAAGTTGAATGGATAGACTGAACAATCAATGTATCTGGGTGGTATCCGATTATATCGCAATACTGTATATATAGTGATACTTACCAGGTGACGATACTTCCGTTACACATACTAGCGACTGAATCGAACAGAATGTTGAATGGTTAGACGAAACGATAATTGTATCTGAGTTGTATTCGATGATATCGTCATGATGTTTATATAGAAATACTCACCAGGTAACTGTCCTTCCGTTTTACACACAAGCGACCGAATCGAGCAGAAGGTTAAATGGATAGATTGAACAATCATCGTATCTGAGTTGTATTCGATTATGTTTATATAGATATACTCACCAGGTACCTGTTCTTCCGATATACATACGAGCAACCGAATCGAAGATAAGGTTGAATGGATAGATTAAACAATCATTGTATCTGGGTTGTCTCCGATTATATCGTTATGTTGTATATTTAACTACACCTACCATGTAACGGTTCATTCGTTACACATACGAGCGTCTGAATCGAACATAAGGTTGGATGGTTAGACGGAACGATAATTGTAACTAAGTTGTATTCGATTATATCGTGATGACGTTCATATAGAAATACTCACCAGGTTACTGTTCTTTCGTTATACATACGAGCAACCGAATCGAACAGAAGGTTGAATGGATAGTATCTGGGTTGTATTCGATTATGATGTTATGCTGTGTATATAGTTATACACATAAGGTGACGGTATTCCCGTTTCACATACGAGCGACCGAAACGAACAGAAAGTTGAATGGATAGACTGAACAATCAATGTATCTGGGTGGTATCCGATTATATCGCAATACTGTATATATAGTGATACTTACCAGGTGACGGTACTTCCGTTACACATACTAGCGACTGAAACCAACAGAAGGTTAAATGGTTAGACGAAACGATAATTGTATCTGAGTTGTATTCGATGATATCGTGATGATGTTTATATAGCAATACACACCAGGTAACTGTTCTTCCGTTTTACATACAAGCGACCGAATCGAGCAGAAGGTTGAATTCAGTATAGATTGAACAATCATCGTATCTGGGTTGTATTCGATTATGTTTATATAGTTATACTCAACAGGTAACTGTTCTTCCGTTATACATACGAGCGACTGAATTGAACAGAAGGTTGAATGGATAGTATATGGGTTGTATTCGATTATGATGTTATGCTGTGTATATAGTTATATACACTAGGAGACGGTATTCCCGTTTTACATACGAGCGACCGAAACAAAAAGAAAGTTGAATGGATAGACTGAACAATCAATGTATCTGGGTGGTATCCGATTATATCGCAATACTGTATATATAGTGATACTTACCAGGTGACGACACTTCCGTTACACATACTAGCGACTGAATCGAACAGAATGTTGAATGGTTAGACGAAACGATAATTGTATCTGAGTTGTATTCGATGATATCGTGATGATGTTTATATAGCAATACTCACCAGGTAACTGTTCTTCCATTTTACATACAAGCGACCGAATCGAGCAGAAGGTTGAATTCAGTATAGATTGAACAATCATCGTATCTGGGTTGTATTCGATTATGTTTATATAGTTATACCCACCAGGTAACTGTTCTTCCGTTATACATACTAGCGACTGAATTGAACAGAAGGTTGAATGGATAGTATATGGGTTGTATTCGATTATGATGTTATGCTGTGTATATAGTTATACACAATAGGAGACGGTATTCCCGTTTTACATACGAGCGACCGAAACGAAAAGAAAGTTGAATGGATAGACTGAACAATCAATGTATCTGGGTGGTATCCGATTATATCGCAATACTGTATATATAGTGATACTTACCAGGTGACGATACTTCCGTTACACATACTAGCGACTGAATCGAACAGAATGTTGAATGGTTAGACGAAACGATAATTGTATCTGAGTTGTATTCGATGATATCGTGATGATGTTTATATAGCAATACTCACCAGGTAACTGTCTTTCCGTTTTACACACAAGCAACCGAATCGAGCAGAAGGTTAAATGGATAGATTGAACAATCATCGTATCTGAGTTGTATTCGATTATGTTTATATAGATATACTCACCAGGTACCTGTTCTTCCGATATACATACGAGCAACCGAATCGAACATAAGGTTGAATGGATAGATTGAACAATCATCGTATCTGAGTTGTATTCGATTATGTTTATATAGTTATACTCACCAGGTAACTGTTCTCCAGTTATACATAAGAGCGACTGAACTGAACAGAAGGTTGAATGGATAGACTGAACAATCATCGTATCTGGGTTGTATTCGATTATTTCGTGATGATTATTATATATTATGTCTAACCAGGTAACTGTTCTTTCGTTATACATACTAGCAACCGAATCGAACATAAGGTTGAATGGATAGATTGAACAATCATTGTATCTGGGTTGTCTCCGATTATATCGTTATGTTGTATATTCAACTACACCTACCATGTAACGGTTCTTTCGTTACACATACGAGCGTCTGAATCGAACATAAGGTTGGATAGTTAGACGGAACGATAATTGTAACTAAGTTGTATTCGATTATATCGTGATGACGTTCATATAGAAATACTCACCAGGTTACTGTTCTTTCGTTATACATACGAGCAACCGAATCGAACAGAAGGTTGAATGGATAGTATCTGGGTTGTATTCGATTATGATGTTATGCTGTGTATATAGTTATACACATAAGGTGACGGTATTCCCGTTTCACATACGAGCGACCGAAACGAACAGAAAGTTGAATGGATAGACTGAACAATAAATGTATCTGGGTGGTATCCGATTATATCGCAATACTGTATATATAGTGATACTTACCAGGTGACGATACTTCCGTTACACATACTAGCGACTGAATCGAACAGAATGTTGAATGGTTAGACGAAACGATAATTGTATCTGAGTTGTATTCGATGATATCGTGATGATGTTTATATAGCAATACTCACCAGGTAACTGTCTTTCCGTTTTACACACAAGCAACCGAATCGAGCAGAAGGTTAAATGGATAGATTGAACAATCATCGTATCTGAGTTGTATTCGATTATGTTTATATAGATATACTCACCAGGTACCTGTTCTTCCGATATACATACGAGCAACCGAATCGAACATAAGGTTGAATGGATAGATTGAACAATCATCGTATCTGAGTTGTATTCGATTATGTTTATATAGTTATACTCACCAGGTAACTGTTCTCCAGTTATACATAAGAGCGACTGAACTGAACAGAAGGTTGAATGGATAGACTGAACAATCATCGTATCTGGGTTGTATTCGATTATTTCGTGATGATTATTATATATTATGTCTAACCAGGTAACTGTTCTTTCGTTATACATACTAGCAACCGAATCGAACATAAGGTTGAATGGATAGATTGAACAATCATTGTATCTGGGTTGTCTCCGATTATATCGTTATGTTGTATATTCAACTACACCTACCATGTAACGGTTCTTTCGTTACACATACGAGCGTCTGAATCGAACATAAGGTTGGATAGTTAGACGGAACGATAATTGTAACTAAGTTGTATTCGATTATATCGTGATGACGTTCATATAGAAATACTCACCAGGTTACTGTTCTTTCGTTATACATACGAGCAACCGAATCGAACAGAAGGTTGAATGGATAGTATCTGGGTTGTATTCGATTATGATGTTATGCTGTGTATATAGTTATACACATAAGGTGACGGTATTCCCGTTTCACATACGAGCGACCGAAACGAACAGAAAGTTGAATGGATAGACTGAACAATAAATGTATCTGGGTGGTATCCGATTATATCGCAATACTGTATATATAGTGATACTTACCAGGTGACGGTACTTCCGTTACACATACTAGCGACTGAATCGAACAGAAGGTTAAATGGTTAGACGAAACGATAATTGTATCTGAGTTGTATTCGATGATATCGTGATGATGTTTATATAGCAATACTCACCAGGTAACTGTCCTTCCGTTTTACATACAAGCGACCGAATCGAGCAGAAAGTTAAATGGATAGATTGAACAATCATCGTATCTGAGTTGTATTCGATTATGTTCATATAGATATACTCACCAGGTACCTGTTCTTCCGATATACATACGAGCAACCGAATCGAACATAAGGTTGAATGGATAGATTGAACAATCATCGTATCTGAGTTGTATTCGATTATGTTAATACAGTTATACTCACCAGGTAACTGTTCTTCCGTTATACATACGAGCGACTGAATTGAACTGAAGGTTGAATATATAGACTAAACAATGATCGTATCTGGGGTTGTATTCGATTATATCGTGATGATGTTCATATAGTTATACTCACCAGGTAACTGTTCTCCAGTTATACATAAGAGCGACTGAACTGAACAGAAGGTTGAATGGATAGACTGAACAATCATCGTATCTGGGTTGTATTCGATTATTTCGTGATGATTATTATATATTATGTCTAACCAGGTAACTGTTTTTTCGTTATACATACTAGCAACCGAATCGAACATAAGGTTGAATGGATAGATTGAACAATCATTGTATCTGGGTTGTCTCCGATTATATCGTTATGTTGTATATTCAACTACACCTACCATGTAACGGTTCTTTCGTTACACATACGAGCGTCTGAATCGAACATAAGGTTGGATAGTTAGACGGAACGATAATTGTAACTAAGTTGTATTCGATTATATCGTGATGACGTTCATATAGAAATACTCACCAGGTTACTGTTCTTTCGTTATACATACGAGCAACCGAATCGAACAGAAGGTTGAATGGATAGTATCTGGGTTGTATTCGATTATGATGTTATGCTGTGTATATAGTTATACACATAAGGTGACGGTATTCCCGTTTCACATACGAGCGACCGAAACGAACAGAAAGTTGAATGGATAGACTGAACAATAAATGTATCTGGGTGGTATCCGATTATATCGCGATACTGTATATATAGTGATACTTACCAGGTGACGGTACTTCCGTTACACATACTAGCGACTGAATCGAACAGAAGGTTAAATGGTTAGACGAAACGATAATTGTATCTGAGTTGTATTCGATTATATCGTGATGATGTTTATATAGCAATACTCACCAGGTAACTGTCCTTCCGTTTTACATACGAGCGACCGAATCGAGCAGAAAGTTAAATGGATAGATTGAACAATCATCGTATCTGAGTTGTATTCGATTATGTTCATATAGATATACTCACCAGGTACCTGTTCTTCCGATATACATACGAGCAACCGAATCGAACATAAGGTTGAATGGATAGATTGAACAATCATCGTATCTGAGTTGTATTCGATTATGTTAATACAGTTATACTCACCAGGTAACTGTTCTTCCGTTATACATACGAGCGACTGAATTGAACTGAAGGTTGAATATATAGACTAAACAATGATCGTATCTGGGGTTGTATTCGATTATATCGTGATGATGTTCATATAGTTATACTCACCAGGTAACCTATCTCCAGTTATACATAAGAGCGACTGAACTGAACAGAAAGTTGAATGGATAGACTGAACAATCAATGTATCTGGGTGGTATCCGAATATATCACAATAATGTATATATAGTGATACTCACCAGGTGACGGTACTTCCGTTACACATACTAGCGACTGAATCGAACAGAAGGTTAAATGGTTAGACGAAATGATATTTGTATCTCTGAGTTGTATTCGATGATATCGTGATGAAGTTCATATAGAAATACTCACCAGCTTACTGTTCTTTCGTTATACATACGAGCATTCGAATCATATAGTATGTCTAACCAGGTAACAGTTCTTCCGTTATACATACGAGCAACCGAATCGAACATAAGGTTGGATGGATAGATTGAACAATCATTGTATCTGGGTTGTCTCCGATTATATCGTTATGCTGTATATTTAGTTTCACCTACCATGTAACGGTTCTTTCGTTACACATACGAGCGTCAGAATCGAACATAAGGTTGGATGGTTAGACGGAACGATAATTGTAACTGAGTTGTATTCGATTATATCGTGGTGATGTTTATATAGTAATACTCACCAGGTGACTGTTCTTGCGTTATACATACGAGCGACCCAATCGAACGAAAGGTTGGATGGTTAGACGGAACGATAATTGTAACTGAGTTGTATTCGATTATATCGTGATGATGTTCATATAGTTATACTCACCAGGTAACTGTTCTCCAGTTATACATAAGAGCGACTGAACTGAACAGAAGGTTGAATGGATAGACTGAACAATCATCGTATCTGGGTTGTATTCGATTATTTCGTGATGATTATTATATATTATGTCTAACCAGGTAACTGTTTTTTCGTTATACATACTAGCAACCGAATCGAACATAAGGTTGAATGGATAGATTGAACAATCATTGTATCTGGGTTGTCTCCGATTATATCGTTATGTTGTATATTCAACTACACCTACCATGTAACGGTTCTTTCGTTACACATACGAGCGTCTGAATCGAACATAAGGTTGGATAGTTAGACGGAACGATAATTGTAACTAAGTTGTATTCGATTATATCGTGATGACGTTCATATAGAAATACTCACCAGGTTACTGTTCTTTCGTTATACATACGAGCAACCGAATCGAACAGAAGGTTGAATGGATAGTATCTGGGTTGTATTCGATTATGATGTTATGCTGTGTATATAGTTATACACATAAGGTGACGGTATTCCCGTTTAACATACGAGCGACCGAAACGAACAGAAAGTTGAATGGATAGACTGAACAATAAATGTATCTGGGTGGTATCCGATTATATCGCAATACTGTATATATAGTGATACTAACCAGGTGACGGTACTTCCGTTACACATACTAGCGACTGAATCGAACAGAAGGTTAAATGGTTAGACGAAACGATAATTGTATCTGAGTTGTATTCGATGATATCGTGATGATGTTTATATAGCAATACTCACCAGGTAACTGTCCTTCCGTTTTACATACGAGCGACCGAATCGAGCAGAAAGTTAAATGGATAGATTGAACAATCATCGTATCTGAGTTGTATTCGATTATGTTCATATAGATATACTCACCAGGTACCTGTTCTTCCGATATACATACGAGCAACCGAATCGAACATAAGGTTGAATGGATAGATTGAACAATCATCGTATCTGAGTTGTATTCGATTATGTTAATACAGTTATACTCACCAGGTAACTGTTCTTCCGTTATACATACGAGCGACTGAATTGAACTGAAGGTTGAATATATAGACTAAACAATGATCGTATCTGGGGTTGTATTCGATTATATCGTGATGATGTTCATATAGTTATACTCACCAGGTAACCTATCTACAGTTATACATAAGAGCGACTGAACTGAACAGAAGGTTGAATGGATAGACTGAACAATCATCGTATCTGGGTTGTATTCGATTATTTCGTGATGATTATTATATATTATGTCTAACCAGGTAACTGTTCTTTCGTTATACATACTAGCAACCGAATCGAACATAAGGTTGAATGGATAGATTGAACAATCATTGTATCTGGGTTGTCTCCGATTATATCGTTATGTTGTATATTTAACTACACCTACCATGTAACGGTTCTTTCGTTACACATACGAGCGTCTGAATAGAACATAAGGTTGGATGGTTAGACGGAACGATAATTGTAACTAAGTTGTATTCGATTATATCGTGATGACGTTCATATAGAAATACTCACCAGGTTACTGTTCTTTCGTTATACATACGAGCAACCGAATCGAACAGAAGGTTGAATGGATAGTATCTGGGTTGTATTCGATTATGATGTTATGCTGTGTATATAGTTATACACATAAGGTGACGGTATTCCAGTTTCACATACGAGCGACCGAAACGAACATAAAGTTGAATGGATAGACTGAACAATCAATGTATCTGGGTGGTATCCGATTATATCGCAATACTGTATATATAGTGATACTTACCAGGTGACGATACTTCCGTTACACATACTAGCGACTGAATCGAACAGAATGTTGAATGGTTAGACGAAACGATAATTGTATCTGAGTTGTATTCGATGATATCGTGATGATGTTTATATAGCAATACTCACCAGGTAACTGTCCTTCCGTTTTACATACAAGCGACCGAATCGAGCAGAAGGTTAAATGGATAGATTGAACAATCATCGTATCTGAGTTGTATTCGATTATGTTTATATAGTTATACTCACCAGGTAACTGTTCTTCCGTTATACATACGAGCGACTGAATTGAACAGAAGGTTGAATGGATAGTATATGGGTTGTATTCGATTATGATGTTATGCTGTGTATATAGTTATACACAATAGGAGACGGTATTCCCGTTTTACATACGAGCGACCGAAACGAAAAGAAAGTTGAATGGATAGACTGAACAATCAATGTATCTGGGTGGTATCCGATTATATCGCAATACTGTATATATAGTGATACTTACCAGGTGACGATACTTCCGTTACACATACTAGCGACTGAATCGAACAGAATGTTGAATGGTTAGACGAAACGATAATTGTATCTGAGTTGTATTCGATGATATCGTGATGATGTTTATATAGCAATACTCACCAGGTAACTGTCCTTCCGTTTTACATACAAGCAACCGAATCGAGCAGAAGGTTAAATGGATAGATTGAACAATCATCGTATCTGAGTTGTATTCGATTATGTTTATATAGATATACCCACCAGGTACCTGTTCTTCCGATATACATACGAGAAACCGAATCGAACATAAGGTTGAATGGATAGATTGAACAATCATCGTATCTGAGTTGTATTCGATTATGTTTATATAGTTATACTCACCAGGTATTTGTTCTTCCGTTATACATTCGAGCGACTGGATTGAACTGAAGGTTGAATGGATAGACTAAACAATGATCGTATCTGGGGTTGTATTCGATTATATCGTGATGATGTTCATATAGTTATACTCACCAGGTAACTGTTCTCCAGTTATACATAAGAGCGACTGAACTGAACAGAAGGTTGAATGGATAGACTGAACAATCATCGTATCTGGGTTGTATTCGATTATTTCGTGATGATTATTATATATTATGTCTAACCAGGTAACTGTTCTTTCGTTATACATACTAGCAACCGAATCGAACGTAAGGTTGAATGGATAGATTGAACAATCATTGTATCTGGGTTGTCTCCGATTATATCGTTATGTTGTATATTTAACTACACCTACCATGTAACGGTTCTTTCGTTACACATACGAGCGTCTGAATCGAACATAAGGTTGGATGGTTAGACGAAACGATAATTGTATCTGAGTTGTATTCGATGATATCGTGATGATGTTTATATAGCAATACTCACCAGGTAACTGTTCTTCCGTTTTACATACAAGCGACCGAATCGAGCAGAAGGTTGAATTCAGTATAGATTGAACAATAATCGTATCTGGGTTGTATTCGATAATGTTTATATAGTTATACTCACCAGGTAACTGTTCTTCCGTTATACATACGAGCGACTGAATTGAACAGAAGGTTGAATGGATAGTATATGGGTTGTATTCGATTATGATGTTATGCTGTGTATATAGTTATACACACTAGGAGACGGTATTCCCGTTTTACATACGAGCGACCGAAACGAAAAGAAAGTTGAATGGATAGACTGAACAATCAATGTATCTGGGTGGTATCCGATTATATCGCAATACTGTATATGAATTGATACTTACCAGGTGACGATACTTCCGTCACACATACTAGCGACTGAATCGAACAGAATGTTGAATGGTTAGACGAAACGATAATTGTATCTGAGTTGTATTCGATGATATCGTGATGATGTTTATATAGCAATACTCACCAGGTAACTGTCCTTCCGTTTTACATACAAGCGACCGAATCGAGCAGAAGGTTAAATGGATAGATTGAACAATCATCGTATCTGAGTTGTATTCGATTATGTTTATATAGTTATACTCACCAGGTAACTGTTCTTCCGTTATACATACGAGCGACTGAATTGAACTGAAGATTGAATGGATAGACTAAACAATGATCGTATCTGGGGTTGTATTCGATTATATCGTGATGATGTTCCTATAGTTATACTCACCAGGTAACTGTTCTCCAGTTATACATAAGAGCGACTGAACTGAACAGAAGGTTGAATGGATAGACTGAACAATCATCGTATCTGGGTTGTATTCGATTATTTCGTGATGATTATTATATATTATGTCTAACCAGGTAACTGTTCTTTCGTTATACATACTAGCAACCGAATCGAACATAAGGTTGAATGGATAGATTGAACAATCATTGTATCTGGGTTGTCTCCGATTATATCGTTATGTTGTATATTTAACTACACCTACCATGTAACGGTTCTTTCGTTACACATACGAGCGTCTGAATCGAACATAAGGTTGGATGGTTAGACGGAACGATAATTGTAACTAAGTTGTATTCGATTATATCGTGATGACGTTCATATAGAAATACTCACCAGTTTACTGTTCTTTCGATGTACATACGAGCAACCGAATCGAACAGAAGGTTGAATGGATAGTATCTGGGTTGTATTCGATTATGATGTTATGCTGTGTATATAGTTATACACATAAGGTGACGGTATTCCCGTTTCACATACGAGCGACCGAAACGAACAGAAAGTTGAATGTATAGACTGAACAATCAATGTATCTGGGTGGTATCCGATTATATCGCAATACTGTATATATAGTGATACTTACCAGGTGACGGTACTTCCGTTACACATACTAGCGACTGAATCGAACAGAAGGTTAAATGGTTAGACGAAACGATAATTGTATCTGAGTTGTATTCGATGATATCGTGATGATGTTTATATAGCAATACTCACCAGGTAACTGTTCTTCCGTTTTACATACAAGCGACCGAATCGAGCAGAAGGTTGAATTCAGTATAGATTGAACAATCATCGTATCTGGGTTGTATTCGATTATGTTTATATAGTTATACTCACCAGGTAACTGTTCTTCCGTTATACATACGAGCGAATGAATTGAACAGAAGGTTGAATGGATAGTATATGGGTTGTATTCGATTATGATGTTATGCTGTGTATATAGTTATACACACTAGGAGACGGTATTCCCATTATACATACGAGCGACCGAAACAAAAAGAAAGTTGAATGGATAGACTGAACAATCAATGTATCTGGGTGGTATCCGATTATATCGCAATACTGTATATATAGTGATACTTACCAGGTGACGATACTTCCGTTACACATACTAGCGACTGAATCGAACAGAATGTTGAATGGTTAGACGGAACGATAATTGTAACTAAGTTGTATTCGATTATATCGTGATGACGTTCATATAGAAATACTCACCAGGTTACTGTTCTTTTGTTATACATACGAGCAACCGAATCGAACAGAAGGTTGAATGGATAGTATCTGGGTTGTATTCGATTATGATGTTATGCTGTGTTTATAGTTATACACACTAGGAGACGGTATTCCCGTTATACATACGAGCGACCGAAACAAAAAGAAAGTTGAATGGATAGACTGAAAAATCTATGTATCTGGGTGGTATCCGATTATATCGCAATACTGTATATATAGTGATACTTACCAGGTGACGGTACTTCCGTTACACATACTAGCGACTGAATCGAACAGAAGGTTAAATGGTTAGACGAAACGATAAATGTATCTGAGTTGTATTCGATGATATCGTGATGATGTTTATATAGCAATACTCACCAGGTAACTGTTCTTCCGTTTTACATACAAACGACCGAATCGAGCAGAAGGTTGAATTTGGTATAGATTGAACAATCATCGTATCTGGGTTGTATCCGATTATGTTTATATAGTTATACTCACCAGGTAACTGTTCTTCCCTTATACATACGAGCGAATGAATTGAACAGAAGGTTGAATGGATAGTATATGGGTTGTATTCGATTATGATGTTATGCTGTGTATATAGTTATACACATAAGGTGACGATATTCCCGTTTCACATACGAGCGACCGAAACGAACAGAAAGTTGAATGGATAGACTGAACAATCAATGTATCTGGGTGGTATCCGATTATATCGCAATACTGTATATATAGTGATACTTACCAGGTGACGATACTCCCGTTACACATACTAGCGACTGAATCGAACAGAATGTTGAATGGTTAGACGAAACGATAATTGTATCTGAGTTGTATTCGATGATATTGTGATGATGTTTATATAGCAATACTCACCAGGTAACTGTCCTTCCGTTTTTTATACAAGCGACCGAATCGAGCAGAAGGTTAAATGGATAGATTGAACAATCATCGTATCTGAGTTGTATTCGATTATGTTTATATAGATATACTCACCAGGTACCTGTTCTTCCGATATACATACGAGCAACCGAATCGAACATAAGGTTGAATGGATAGATTGAACAATCATCGTATCTGGGTTGTATTCGATTATTTCGTGATGATTATTATATATTATGTCTTACCAGGTAACTGTTCTTTCGTTATACATACTAGCAACCGAATCGAACATAAGGTTGAATGGATAGATTGAACAATCATTGTATCTGGGTTGTCTCCGACTATATCGTTATGTTATATATTTAACTACACCTACCATGTAACGGTTCTTTCGTTACACATACCAGCGTCTGAATCGAACATAAGGTTGGATGGTTAGACGGAACGATAATTGTAACTAAGTTGTATTCGATTATATCGTGATGACGTTCATATAGAAATACTCACCAGGTTACTGTTCTTTCGTTATACATACGAGCAACCGAATCGAACAGAAGGTTGAATGGATAGTATCTGGGTTGTATTCGATTATGATGTTATGCTGTATATATAGTTATACACATAAGGCGACGGTATTCCCGTTTCACATACGAGCGACCGAAACGAACAGAAAGTTGAATGGATAGACTGAACAATCAATGTATCTGGGTGGTATCCGATTATATCGCAATACTGTATATATAGTGATACTTACCAGGTGACGGTACTTCCGTTACACATACTAGCGACTGAATCGAACAGAAGGTTAAATGGTTAGACGAAACGATAATTGTATCTGAGTTGTATTCGATGATATCGTGATGATGTTTATATAGCAATACTCACCAGGTAACTGTTCTTCCCTTTTACATACAAGCGACCAAATCGAGCAGAAGGTTGAATTCAGTATAGATTGAACAATCATCGTATCTGGGTTGTATTCGATTATGTTTATATAGTTATACTCACCAGGTAACTGTTCTTCCGTTATACATACTAGCGACTGAATTGAACAGAAGGTTGATGGATAGTATATGGGTTGTATTCGATTATGATGTTATGCTGTGTATATAGTTATACACACTAGGAGACGGTATTCCCGTTTCACATACGAGCGACCGAAACGAAAAGAAAGTTGAATGGATAGACTGAACAATCAATGTATCTGGGTGGTATCCGATTATATCTCAATACTGTATATATAGTGATACTTACCAAGTGACGATACTTCCGTTACACATACTAGCGACTGAATCGAACAGAATGTTGAATGGTTAGACGAAACGATAATTGTATCTGAGTTGTATTCGATGATATCGTGATGATGTTTATATAGCAATACTCACCAGGTAACTGTCCTTCCGTTTTACATACAAGTGACCGAATCGAGCAGAAGGTTAAATGGATAGATTGAACAATCATCGTATCTGAGTTGTATTCGATTATGTTTATATAGATATACTCACCAGGTACCTGTTCTTCCGATATACATACGAGCAACCGAATCGAACATAAGGTTGAATGGATAGATTGAACAATCATCGTATCTGAGTTGTATTCGATTATGTTTATATAGTTATACTCACCAGGTAACTGTTCTTCCGATATACATACGAGCGACTGAATTGAACTGAAGGTTGAATGGATAGACTAAACAATGATCGTATCTGGGGTTGTATTCGATTATATCGAGATGATGTTCCTATAGTTATACTCACCAGGTAACTGTTCTGCAGTTATACATAAGAGCGACTGAACTGAACAGAAGGTTGAATGGATAGACTGAACAATCATCGTATCTGGGTTGTATTCGATTATTTCGTGATGATTATTATATATTATGTCTAACCAGGTAACTGTTCTTTCGTTATACATACTAGCAACCGAATCGAACATAAGGTTGAATGGATAGATTGAACAATCATTGTATCTGGGTTGTCTCCGATTATATCGTTATGTTGTATATTTAACTACACCTACCATGTAACGGTTCTTTCGTTACACATACGAGCGTCTGAATCGAACATAAGGTTGGATGGTTAGACGGAACGATAATTGTAACTAAGTTGTATTCGATTATATCGTGATGACGTTCATATAGAAATACTCACCAGGTTACTGTTCTTTCGTTATACATACGAGCAACCGAATCGAACAGAAGGTTGAATGGATAGTATCTGGGTTGTATTCGATTATGATGTTATGCTGTGTATATAGTTATACACATAAGGTGACGGTATTCCCGTTTCACATACGAGCGACCGAAACGAACAGAAAGTTGAATGGATAGACTGAACAATCAATGTATCTGGGTGGTATCCGATTATATCGCAATACTGTATATATAGTGATACTTACCAGGTGACGGTACTTCCGTTACACATACTAGCGACTGAATCGAACAGAAGGTTAAATGGTTAGACGGAACGATAATTGTATCTGAGTTGTATTCGAAGATATCGTGATGATGTTTATATAGCAATACTCACCAGGTAACTGTTCTTCCGTTTACATACAAGCGACCGAATCGAGCAGAAGGTTGAATTCAGTATAGATTGAACAATCATCGTATCTGGGTTGTATTCGATTATGTTTATATAGTTATACTCACCAGGTAACTGTTCTTCAGTTATACATACGAGCGACTGAATTGAACAGAAGGTTGAATGGATAGTATATGGGTTGTATTCGATTATGATGTTATGCTGTGTATATAGTTATACACACTAGGAGACGGTATTCCCGTTTTACATACGAGCGACCGAAACGAAAAGAAAGTTGAATGGATAGACTGAACAATCAATGTATCTGGGTGGTATCCGATTATATCGCAATACTGTATATATAGTGATACTTACCAGGTGACGATACTCCCGTTACACATACTAGCGACTGAATCGAACAGAATGTTGAATGGTTAGACGAAACGATAATTGTATCTGAGTTGTATTCGATGATATTGTGATGATGTTTATATAGCAATACTCACCAGGTAACTGTCCTTCCGTTTAACATACAAGCGACCGAATCGAGCAGAAGGTTAAATGGATAGATTGAACAATCATCGTATCTGAGTTGTATTCGATGATGTTTATATAGATATACTCACCAGGTACCTGTTCTTCCGATATACATACGAGCAACCGAATCGAACATAAGGTTGAATGGATAGATTGAACAATCATCGTATCTGAGTTGTATTCGATTATGTTTATATAGTTATACTCACCAGGTAACTGTTCTTCCGTTATATATACGAGCGACTGAATTGAACTGAAGGTTGAATGGATAGACTAAACAATAATCGTATCTGGGGTTTTATTCGATTATATCGTGATGATGTTCATATAGTTATACTCACCAGGTAACTGTTCTCCAGTTATACATAAGAGCGACTGAACTGAACAGAAGGTTGAATGGATAGACTGAACAATCATCGTATCTGGGTTGTATTCGATTATTTCGTGATGATTATTATATATTATGTCTTACCAGGTAACTGTTCTTTCGTTATACATACTAGCAACCGAATCGAACATAAGGTTGAATGGATAGATTGAACAATCATTGTATCTGGGTTGTCTCCGATTATATCGTTATGTTATATATTTAACTACACCTACCATGTAACGGTTCTTTCGTTACACATACGAGCGTCTGAATCGAACATAAGGTTGGATGGTTAGACGGAACGATAATTGTAACTAAGTTGTATTCGATTATATCGTGATGACGTTCATATAGAAATACTCACCAGGTTACTGTTCTTTCGTTATACATACGAGCAACCGAATCGAACAGAAGGTTGAATGGATAGTATCTGGGTTGTATTCGATTATGATGTTATGCTGTATATATAGTTATACACATAAGGTGACGGTATTCCCGTTTCACATACGAGCGACCGAAACGAACAGAAAGTTGAATGGATAGACTGAACAATCAATGTATCTGGGTGGTATCCGATTATATCGCAAAACTGTATATATAGTGATACTTACCAGGTGACGGTACTTCCGTTACACATACTAGCGACTGAATCGAACAGAAGGTTAAATGGTTAGACGAAACGATAATTGTATCTGAGTTGTATTCGATGATATCGTGATGATGTTTATATAGCAATACTCACCAGGTAACTATTCTTCCCTTTTACATACAAGCGACCAAATCGAGCAGAAGGTTGAATTCAGTATAGATTGAACAATCATCGTATCTGGGTTGTATTCGATAATGTTTATATAGTTATACTCACCAGGTAACTGTTCTTCCGTTATACATACGAGCGACTGAATTGAACAGAAGGTTGATGGATAGTATATGGGTTGTATTCGATTATGATGTTATGCTGTGTATATAGTTATACACACTAGGAGACGGTATTCCCGTTTTACATACGAGCGACCGAAACGAAAAGAAAGTTGAATGGATAGACTGAACAATCAATGTATCTGGGTGGTATCCGATTATATCGCAATACTGTATATAAAGTGATACTTACCAGGTGACGATACTCCCGTTACACATACTAGCGACTGAATCGAACAGAATGTTGAATGGTTAGACGAAACGATAATTGTATCTGAGTTGTATTCGATGATATTGTGATGATGTTTATATAGCAATACTCACCAGGTAACTGTCCTTCCGTTTAACATACAAGCGACCGAATCGAGCAGAAGGTTAAATGGATAGATTGAACAATCATCGTATCTGAGTTGTATTCGATGATGTTTATATAGATATACTCACCAGGTACCTGTTCTTCCGATATACATACGAGCAACCGAATCGAACATAAGGTTGAATGGATAGATTGAACAATCATCGTATCTGAGTTGTATTCGATTATGTTTATATAGTTATACTCACCAGGTAACTGTTCTTCCGTTATATATACGAGCGACTGAATTGAACTGAAGGTTGAATGGATAGACTAAACAATAATCGTATCTGGGGTTTTATTCGATTATATCGTGATGATGTTCATATAGTTATACTCACCAGGTAACTGTTCTCCAGTTATACATAAGAGCGACTGAACTGAACAGAAGGTTGAATGGATAGACTGAACAATCATCGTATCTGGGTTGTATTCGATTATTTCGTGATGATTATTATATATTATGTCTAACCAGGTAACTGTTCTTCCGTTATACATACTAGCAACCGAATCGAACATAAGGTTGAATGGATAGATTGAACAATCATTGTATCTGGGTTGTCTCCGATTATATCGTTATGTTGTATATTTAACTACACCTACCATGTAACGGTTCTTTCGTTACACATACGAGCGTCTGAATCGAACATAAGGTTGGATGGTTAGACGGAACGATAATTGTAACTAAGTTGTATTCGATTATATCGTGATGACGTTCATATAGAAATACTCACCAGGTTACTGTTCTTTCGTTATACATACGAGCAACCGAATCGAACAGAAGGTTGAATGGATAGTATCTGGGTTGTATTCGATTATGATGTTATGCTGTGTATATAGTTATACACATAAGGTGACGGTATTCCCGTTTCACATACGAGCGACCGAAACGAACAGAAAGTTGAATGGATAGACTGAACAATCAATGTATCTGGGTGATATCCGATTATATCGCAATACTGTATATATAGTGATACTCACCAGGTGACGGTACTTCCGTTACACATACTAGCGACTGAATCGAACAGAAGGTTAAATGGTTAGACGAAACGATAATTGTATCTGAGTTGTATTCGAAGATATCGTGATGATGTTTATATAGCAATACTCACCAGGTAACTGTTCTTCCGTTTACATACAAGCGTCCGAATCGAGCAGAAGGTTGAATTCAGTATAGATTGAACAATCATCGTATCTGGGTTGTATTCGATTATGTTTATATAGTTATACTCACCAGGTGACTGTTCTTCCGTTATACATACGAGCGACTGAATTGAACAGAAGGTTGATGGATAGTATATGGGTTGTATTCGATTATGATGTTATGCTGTGTATATAGTTATACACACTAGGAGACGGTATTCCCGTTTCACATACGAGCGACCGAAACGAAAAGAAAGTTGAATGGATAGACTGAACAATCAATGTATATGGGTGGTATCCGATTATATCGCAAAACTGTATATATAGTGATACTTACCAGGTGACGGTACTTCCGTTACACATACTAGCGACTGAATCGAACAGAAGGTTAAATGGTTAGACGAAACGATAATTGTATCTGAGTTGTATTCGATGATATCGTGATGATGTTTATATAGCAATACTCACCAGGTAACTGTCCTTCCGTTTTACATACAAGCGACCGAATCGAGCAGAAGGTTAAATGGATAGATTGAACAATCATCGTATCTGAGTTGTATTCGATTATGTTTATATAGTTATACTCACCAGGTAACTGTTCTTCCGATATACATACGAGCGACTGAATTGAACTGAAGGTTGAATGGATAGACTAAACAATGATCGTATCTGGGGTTGTATTCGATTATATCGTGATGATGTTCCTATAGTTATACTCACCAGGTAACTGTTCTCCAGTTATACAGAAGAGCGACTGAACTGAACAGAAGGTTGAATGGATAGACTGAACAATCATCGTATCTGGGTTGTATTCGATTATTTCGTGATGATTATTATATATTATGTCTAACCAGGTAACTGTTCTTTCGTTATACATACTAGCAACCGAATCGAACATAAGGTTGAATGGATAGATTGAACAATCATTGTATCTGGGTTGTCTCCGATTATATCGTTATGTTGTATATTTTTTTTAATTTTTAATTTAACTACACCTACCATGTAACGGTTCTTTCGTTACACATACGAGCGTCTGAATCGAACATAAGGTTGGATGGTTAGACGGAACGATAATTGTAACTAAGTTGTATTCGATTATATCGTGATGACGTTCATATAGAAATACTCACCAGGTTACTGTTCTTTCGTTATACATACGAGCAACCGAATCGAACAGAAGGTTGAATGGATAGTATCTGGGTTGTATTCGATTATGATGTTATGCTGTGTATATAGTTATACACATAAGGTGACGGTATTCCCGTTTCACATACGAGCGACCGAAACGAACAGAAAGTTGAATGGATAGACTGAACAATCAATGTATCTGGGTGGTATCCGATTATATCGCAATACTGTATATATAGTGATACTTACCAGGTGACGGTACTTTCGTTACACATACTAGCGACTGAATCGAACAGAAGGTTAAATGGTTAGACGAAACGATAATTGTATCTGAGTTGTATTCGATGATATCGTGATGATGTTTATATAGCAATACTCACCAGGTAACTGTTCTTCCGTTTACATACAAGCGACCGAATCGAGCAGAAGGTTGAATTCAGTATAGATTGAACAATCATCGTATCTGGGTTGTATTCGATTATGTTTATATAGTTATACTCACCAGGTAACTGTTCTTCCGTTATACATACGAGCGACTGAATTGAACAGAAGGTTGAATGGATAGTATATGGGTTGTATTCGATTATGATGTTATGCTGTGTATATAGTTATACACACTAGGAGACGGTATTCATGTTTTACATACGAGCGACCGAAACGAAAAAAAAGTTGAATGGATAGACTGAACAATCAATGTATCTGGGTGGTATCCGATTATATCGCAATACTGTATATATAGTGATACTTACCAGGTGACGATACTTCCGTTACACATACTAGCGACTGAATCGAACAGAATGTTGAATGGTTAGACGAAACGATAATTGTATCTGAGTTGTATTCGATGATATCGTGATGATGTTTATATAGCAATACTCACCAGGTAACTGTCCTTCCGTTTTACATACAAGCGACCGAATCGAGCAGAAGGTTAAATGGATAGATTGAACAATCATCGTATCTGAGTTGTATTCGATTATGTTTATATAGATATACTCACCAGGTACCTGTTCTTCCGATATACATACGAGCAACCGAATCGAACATAAGGTTGAATGGATAGATTGAACAATCATCGTATCTGGGTTGTATTCGATTATTTCGTGATGATTATTATATATTATGTCTTACCAGGTAACTGTTCTTTCGTTATACATACTAGCAACCGAATCGAACATAAGGTTGAATGGATAGATTGAACAATCATTGTATCTGGGTTGTCTCCGATTATATCGTTATGTTATATATTTAACTACACCTACCATGTAACGGTTCTTTCGTTACACATACGAGCGTCTGAATCGAACATAAGGTTGGATGGTTAGACGGAACGATAATTGTAACTAAGTTGTATTCGATTATATCGTGATGACGTTCATATAGAAATACTCACCAGGTTACTGTTCTTTCGTTATACATACGAGCAACCGAATCGAACAGAAGGTTGAATGGATAGTATCTGGGTTGTATTCGATTATGATGTTATGCTGTATATATAGTTATACACATAAGGTGACGGTATTCCCGTTTCACATACGAGCGACCGAAACGAACAGAAAGTTGAATGGATAGACTGAACAATCAATGTATCTGGGTGGTATCCGATTATATCGCAAAACTGTATATATAGTGATACTTACCAGGTGACGGTACTTCCGTTACACATACTAGCGACTGAATCGAACAGAAGGTTAAATGGTTAGACGAAACGATAATTGTATCTGAGTTGTATTCGATGATATCGTGATGATGTTTATATAGCAATACTCACCAGGTAACTATTCTTCCCTTTTACATACAAGCGACCAAATCGAGCAGAAGGTTGAATTCAGTATAGATTGAACAATCATCGTATCTGGGTTGTATTCGATAATGTTTATATAGTTATACTCACCAGGTAACTGTTCTTCCGTTATACATACGAGCGACTGAATTGAACAGAAGGTTGATGGATAGTATATGGGTTGTATTCGATTATGATGTTATGCTGTGTATATAGTTATACACACTAGGAGACGGTATTCCCGTTTCACATACGAGCGACCGAAACGAAAAGAAAGTTGAATGGATAGACTGAACAATCAATGTATATGGGTGGTATCCGATTATATCGCAAAACTGTATATATAGTGATACTTACCAGGTGACGGTACTTCCGTTACACATACTAGCGACTGAATCGAACAGAAGGTTAAATGGTTAGACGAAACGATAATTGTATCTGAGTTGTATTCGATGATATCGTGATGATGTTTATATAGCAATACTCACCAGGTAACTGTCCTTCCGTTTTACATACAAGCGACCGAATCGAGCAGAAGGTTAAATGGATAGATTGAACAATCATCGTATCTGAGTTGTATTCGATTATGTTTATATAGTTATACTCACCAGGTAACTGTTCTTCCGATATACATACGAGCGACTGAATTGAACTGAAGGTTGAATGGATAGACTAAACAATGATCGTATCTGGGGTTGTATTCGATTATATCGTGATGATGTTCCTATAGTTATACTCACCAGGTAACTGTTCTCCAGTTATACAGAAGAGCGACTGAACTGAACAGAAGGTTGAATGGATAGACTGAACAATCATCGTATCTGGGTTGTATTCGATTATTTCGTGATGATTATTATATATTATGTCTAACCAGGTAACTGTTCTTTCGTTATACATACTAGCAACCGAATCGAACATAAGGTTGAATGGATAGATTGAACAATCATTGTATCTGGGTTGTCTCCGATTATATCGTTATGTTGTATATTTTTTTTAATTTTTAATTTAACTACACCTACCATGTAACGGTTCTTTTGTTACACATACGAGCGTCTGAATCGAACATAAGGTTGGATGGTTAGACGGAACGATAATTGTAACTAAGTTGTATTCGATTATATCGTGATGACGTTCATATAGAAATACTCACCAGGTTACTGTTCTTTCGTTATACATACGAGCAACCGAATCGAACAGAAGGTTGAATGGATAGTATCTGGGTTGTATTCGATTATGATGTTATGCTGTGTATATAGTTATACACATAAGGTGACGGTATTCCCGTTTCACATACGAGCGACCGAAACGAACAGAAAGTTGAATGGATAGACTGAACAATCAATGTATCTGGGTGGTATCCGATTATATCGCAATACTGTATATATAGTGATACTTACCAGGTGACGGTACTTTCGTTACACATACTAGCGACTGAATCGAACAGAAGGTTAAATGGTTAGACGAAACGATAATTGTATCTGAGTTGTATTCGATGATATCGTGATGATGTTTATATAGCAATACTCACCAGGTAACTGTCCTTCCGTTTTACATACAAGCGACCGAATCGAGCAGAAGGTTAAATGGATAGATTGAACAATCATCGTATCTGAGTTGTATTCGATTATGTTTATATAGATATACTCACCAGATACCTGTTCTTCCGATATACATACGAGCAACCGAATCGAACATAAGGTTGAATGGATAGATTGAACAATCATCGTATCTGAGTTGTATTCGATTATGTTTATATAGTTATACTCACCAGGTAACTGTTCTTCCGATATACATACGAGCGACTGAATTGAACTGAAGGTTGAATGGATAGACTAAACAATGATCGTATCTGGGGTTGTATTCGATTATATCGTGATGATGTTCCTATAGTTATACTCACCAGGTAACTGTTCTCCAGTTATACATAAGAGCGACTGAACTGAACTGAAGGTTGAATGGATAGACTGAACAATCATCGTATCTGAGTTGTATTCGATTATTTCGTGATGATTATTATATATTATGTCTAACCAGGTAACTGTTCTTTCGTTATACATACTAGCAACCGAATCGAACAGAAGGTTGAATGGATAGTATCTGGGTTGTATTCGATTATGATGTTATGCTGTGTATATAGTTATACACATAAGGTGACGGTATTCCCGTTTCACATACGAGCGACCGAAACGAACAGAAAGTTGAATGGATAGACTGAACAATCAATGTATCTGGGTGGTATCCGATTATATCGCAATACTGTATATATAGTGATACTTACCAGGTGACGGTACTTCCGTTACACATACTAGCGACTGAATCGAACAGAAGGTTAAATGGTTAGACGGAACGATAATTGTATCTGAGTTGTATTCGAAGATATCGTGATGATGTTTATATAGCAATACTCACCAGGTAACTGTTCTTCCGTTTACATACAAGCGACCGAATCGAACAGAAGGTTGAATTCAGTATAGATTGAACAATCATCGTATCTGGGTTGTATTCGATTATGTTTATATAGTTATACTCACCAGGTAACTGTTCTTCTGTTATACATACGAGCGACTGAATTGAACAGAAGGTTGAATGGATAGTATATGGGTTGTATTCGATTATGATGTTATGCTGTGTATATAGTTATACACACTAGGAGACGGTATTCCCGTTTTACATACGAGCGAACGAAACGAAAAGAAAGTTGAATGGATAGACTGAACAATCAATGTATCTGGGTGGTATCCGATTATATCGCAATACTGTATATATAGTGATACTTACCAGGTGACGATACTTCCGTTACACATACTAGCGACTGAATCGAACAGAATGTTGAATGGTTAGACGAAACGATAATTGTATCTGAGTTATATTCGATGATATTGTGATGATGTTTATATAGCAATACTCACCAGGTAACTGTCCTTCCGTTTTACATACAAGCGACCGAATCGAGCAGAAGGTTAAATGGATAGATTGAACAATCATCGTATCTGAGTTGTATTCGATTATGTTTATATAGTTATACTCACCAGGTAACTGTTCTTCCGTTATATATACGAGCGACTGAATTGAACTGAAGGTTGAATGGATAGACTAAACAATAATCGTATCTGGGGTTTTATTCGATTATATCGTGATGATGTTCATATAGTTATACTCACCAGGTAACTGTTCTCCAGTTATACATAAGAGCGACTGAACTGAACAGAAGGTTGAATGGATAGACTGAACAATCATCGTATCTGGGTTGAATTCGATTATTTCGTGATGAGTATTATATATTATGTCTAACCAGGTAACTGTTCTGCCGTTATACATACTAGCAACCGAATCGAACATAAGGTTGAATGGATAGATTGAACAATCATTGTATCTGGGTTGTCTCCGATTATATCGTTATGTTGTATATTTAACTACACCTACCATGTAACGGTTCTTTCGTTACACATACGAGCGTCTGAATCGAACATAAGGTTGGATGGTTAGACGGAACGATAATTGTAACTAAGTTGTATTCGATTATATCGTGATGACGTTCATATAGAAATACTCACCAGGTTACTGTTCTTTCGTTATACATACGAGCAACCGAATCGAACAGAAGGTTGAATGGATAGTATCTGGGTTGTATTCGATTATGATGTTATGCTGTGTATATAGTTATACACATAAGGTGACGGTATTCCCGTTTCACATACGAGCGACCGAAACGAACAGAAAGTTGAATGGATAGACTGAACAATCAATGTATCTGGGTGGTATCCGATTATATCGCAATACTGTATATATAGTGATACTCACCAGGTGACGGTACTTCCGTTACACATACTAGCGACTGAATCGAACAGAAGGTTAAATGGTTAGACGAAACGATAATTGTATCTGAGTTGTATTCGAAGATATCGTGATGATGTTTATATAGCAATACTCACCAGGTAACTGTTCTTCCGTTCACATACAAGCGACCGAATCGAGCAGAAGGTTGAATTCAGTATAGATTGAACAATCATCGTATCTGGGTTGTATTCGATTATGTTTATATAGTTATACTCACCAGGTAACTGTTCTTCCGTTATACATACGAGCGACTGAATTGAACAGAAGGTTGAATGGATAGTATATGGGTTGTATTCGGTTATGATGTTATGCTGTGTATATAGTTATACACACTAGGAGACGGTATTCCCGTTTTACATACGAGCTACCGAAACGAAAAGAAAGTTGAATGGATAGACCGAACAATCAATGTATCTGGGTGGTATCCGATTATATCGCAATACTGTATATATAGTGATACTTACCAGGTGACGATACTTCCGTTACACATACTAGCGACTGAATCGAACAGAATGTTGAATGGTTAGACGAAACGATAATTGTATCTGAGTTGTATTCGATGATATCGTGATGATGTTTATATAGCAATACTCACCAGGTAACTGTCCTTCCGTTTTGCATACAAGCGACCGAATCGAGCAGAAGGTTAAATGGATAGATTGAACAATCATCGTATCTGAGTTGTATTCGATTATGTTTATATAGATATACTCACCAGGTACCTGTTCTTCCGATATACATACGAGCAACCGAATCGAACATAAGGTTGAATGGATAGATTGAACAATCATCGTATCTGAGTTGTATTCAATTATGTTTATATAGTTATACTCACCAGGTAACTGTTCTTCCGTTATACATACGAGCGACTGAATTGAACTGAAGGTTGAATGGATAGACTAAACAATGATCGTATCTGGGGTTGTATTCGATTATATCGTGATGATGTTCATATAGTTATACTCACCAGGTAACTGTTCTCCAGTTATACATAAGAGCGACTGAATCGAGCAGAAGGTTGAATTCAGTATTGATTGAACAATAATCGTATCTGGGTTGTATTCGATTATGTTTATATAGTTATACTCACCAGGTAACTGTTCTTCCGTTATACATACGAGCAATCGAATCGAACAGAAGGTTGAATGGATAGTATCTGGGTTGTATTCGATTATGATGTTATGCTGTGTATATAGTTATATACATTAGGTGACGGTATTCCCGTTTTACATACGAGCGACCGAAACGAACAGAAAGTTGAATGGATAGACTGAACAATCAATGTATCTGGGTGGTATCCGATTATATCGCAATACTGTATATAAAGTGATACTTACCAGGTGACGGTACTTCCTTTACACATACTAGCGACTGAATCGAACAGAAGGTTAAATGGTTAGACGAAACGATAATTGTATCTGAGTTGTATTCGAAGATATCGTGATGATGTTTATATAGCAATACTCACCAGGTAACTGTTCTTCCGTTATACATACGAGCAATCGAATCGAACAGAAGGTTGAATGGATAGTATCTGGGTTGTATTCGATTATGATGTTATGCTGTGTATATAGTTATATACATTAGGTGACGGTATTCCCGTTTTACATACGAGCGACCGAAACGAACAGAAAGTTGAATGGATAGACTGAACAATCAATGTATCTGGGTGGTATCCGATTATATCGCAATACTGTATATAAAGTGATACTTACCAGGTGACGGTACTTCCTTTACACATACTAGCGACTGAATCGAACAGAAGGTTAAATGGTTAGACGAAACGATAATTTTATCTGAGTTGAATTCGATGATATCGTGATGATGTTTATATAGCAATACTCACCAGGTAACTGTTCTTCCGTTTTACATACAAGCGACCGAATCGAGCAGAAGGTTAAATTTAGTATAGATTGAACAATCATCGTATCTGGGTTGTATTCGATTATGTTTATATAGTTATACTCACCAGGTAACTGTTCTTCCGTTATACATACGAGCGACTGAATTGAACAGAAGGTTTAATGGATAGACTAAACAATAATCGTATCTGGGGTTGTATTCGATTATATCTTGATGATGTTCATATAGTTATACTCACCAGGAAACTGTTCTCCAGTTTTACATAAGAGCGACTGAACTGAACAGAAAGTTGAATGGATAGACTGAACAATCAATGTATCTGGGTGGTATCCGATTATATCGCAATACTGTATATATAGTGATACTCACCAGGTGACGGTACTTCCTTTACACATACTAGCGACTGAATCGAACAGAAGGTTGAATGGTTAGACGAAGCGATAATTGTATCTGAGTTGTATTCGATGATATCGTGATGATGTTTATATAGCAATATTCACCAGGTAACTGTTCTTCCGTTTTACATAAAAGCGACCGAATCGAGCAGAAGGTTGAATGGATAGACTGAAAATTCATCGTATCTGAGTTGTATTCGATTAGGTTTATATAGTTATACTCACCAGGTTACTGTCCTTCCGTTATACAAACGAGCGACTGAATCGAACAGAAGGTTGAATGGATAGACTAAACAATGATCGTATCTGAGGTTGTATTCGATTATATCGTGAGTAGTGAAACAAAGCGGGCACCAGATAGAACTTCCAATTTTCGCCACCAGATGGCGCCATGGTGGCGCTGGTGTCACTGCGTTACATGTCGCTGATAACTGCTTCATTCATGATGACGTAGTCTGACGTCACAAGGTTGCCGCTTTGACATATGTCAATTGGAGAACCTGTCATATGTCGGTGGCGCTAGTGGCGCTTGTGTCATTGTTACAGGCCTCGATGTAGAGGTGGCGCTAGTGTCGTTCTGCAGTCCTCGATGTAGAGGTGGCGCTGCTACAGGCCTCGAGGTAATGGTGGAGCCATATCGAATATGCCCATGTAACAATTTGACATATGACATGGAACACTTCCCAATCGACATCTTGTCAATTGGGAAGTGCTCCAAGTCACCGCTGATTCATCCAACAATTAAAAAAACCTTCGACGACGAAGACGACGACGGGATTTGAACCCGAGACCATCGGACTATGAATCCGATACGTAACATCATCGTCACGACCACTACATAGTATAATTAACGGTGGAATTCGAGGCGACGAGAGACCGCGCTGTGTGACGTAATCGGGCTAGATCCGTTTCAGTGATATCTAAGTGGTGCGTTCGCTTGTTACATTGTTGCCGGACGTTTGAAATAATCCGAGTAACCGTCGCGTATACATAGTTGCCGAAAATATGTCATTTCAGATGTGGATGGCGACGAGAGACCGCGCGCTCGCGCTGCGTGACGTAATCGAGCTAGATCCGTTTCTGTGATATCTAAGTGGTGCGTTCGCTTGGTACATTGTTGCCGGACGTTTGAAATATTCCGAGTAACCGTCGCGTATACATAGTTGCCGAAAATATGCCATTTCAGATATGGATATATTAGGGGGGCTGCGTTGGGGAGACGGGGGGTTCTTCATGTTACCACTTGACTTTTTTCTATTTGTAAATTATAGAGAGTCAGGTTGGCCGAGCGGTCTAAGGCGCCAGCTTTAAGCCCTGGTTCCCGAGAAGGAGCGTGGGTTCGAATCCCACACCGGGCAGAGTTTTTTATAAGACTTTATATTCTCATGAATCGTCTGACGATGTACCCATTCAAGTCGAAACATGATGAGGAACACATACAATTTGGAATATCGTTGCTCTGAAACATCAAAACGCTATTGCTGCAGAAAAAAATGTTTTTCCATATCAGATCTCGATGATGTAGTTGACGGAATGGCATGCAAAGTGTGCGAAAACTTTTGTTATTGCGCATGCGCATGTAATTCTAGACGTAAGAATGACGTAGTTGGGTGTTTTGTAACAGTTGCCAGATGTCTTTGGAAGAGTATAAACGACAGCTGCAGAAATTCCAGAAGAAAATAAGAGAACTCAACTACATAATTCAACACTACGAAGATAAACAGCAGATGATTAGAACTTTTTCGAAAATTACTTTATTGGAAACGATATCGAAGTAAACATCATGGCAATCTTGAAATCATCATTTATATTGCTATTTTCGATGATGGAAAACATCTTGTACATGAATGTACCCAACAAAGTTAGCGAAGCAGGAATTTGCTTCAATAATGATACAACATGTCAGTGGACTGCTATGAAGAGAGTATTCATCAATGGTGGTCAAATGGAAGTGTTCTCGATAGAAGTGCTGCCGCCGGGGGGAAATGAAACAAAATTCAAAATTCGGTTGATTTTCGACGATAGAACCTTTGGGGAAATGGGAGATTGGCAGCAGCTTATTCCATCACCTATGTCAACATCGCCACTACCACCACCACCACCACCACCACCGCCACAAGTGGATTACGAAAAATTCTTCACAAACTTGGATACTTTATTATACATCAATTTAGCATTTGTAGCTATGCTAATATTACTCATTATTGTACATCGTTTCTGGAAAGAAATAAAAGTCTATGTGTTCTAGAACAATATTTTTTATTTAGGTAAAATAGTACAAAACCAATTGTATAGAGTATGAATATTTTGAAGACTGCACTGGAACTTTTCTCCTCCTCTTCCATAAAGATGATTCATGCATGCTGGAGTCGTAGGTTGAAATGTGACAGTTTGCCACCACGACGCATCAAAGTCCTCCAAATTGACGATATCACAGCATACCTCCAATTCCTCCAACTTTTGCTTCAAGAACTGTATCTTTTGATGACCTCTTACGTAGATGAGATTTGCCTGATGCAGATTATCTTGTAGAATTTGATTCATCTCATCAAGATCCACATAGCCACTAGAGTATTTCAAGCCATGAACGTAGCGTTCAACATAGTTTACCATCTTTTTATCTTCTTTGCTCAAATTAGCGTACTCTGTGGATGGTTTAAATAGAAAATTACTGATTTTCATGCCAATGCGAATTGACATCTCCTTCGGGATGAATTCTCCAGCAACGACGAAGCCTTGAATGTCAACCAGTGCGATCTCCATGACGTCTTGGAATGAACTGAATGAACATCCCTTCACTCATCAATCGATATTTCGAACAATTTCGCTGAGTGGGAGGTGTTCCATGATTTGATCATGAATAATGATGCAATATGCCTTGGTGTTTGCAGGAAAGCCCATGGTTGCTTCAATATCCAACTTGATGTCGACTGTCGAAGCCTTCGGACCGAGACTTCTTCTCGAACAATCAATGACAAACATTGATCGAGTTTTAAATTCGGTAAAGTTCATTAGAGAACGCTTCAAGAGACAATTGTGATAGCTCTTGTTGAATTCGGAATAATTGTGGTAGGCGTCAGAGTATTGACCAGTGGAAAAGTCTAGAAGTGCTCGTTCTTGCGGATAGTAGTCACCGTTCAGAGCCAAGCGTATGGATTTGATGTTGGCATGATCGAACAATGTAACATCCTCATGTATATCATCAATCTTTTTGGTTTGGAAAAAGACAACGACATATCTGGGGCTCTCCATTGCCGTACAAGTTTTGACAGACCAAATTTCGGTGGTGGAGTTTTGGGTTAGTGCAGGCAGTTCGTGCAATTCCCATTTGCGAAACGCTATCATCATGGGTTCATCTGCTCGCACACGCTTCAACAGCTGGAATTTTATATCATCATTCGGAGTGAGGTGTGGCACTTTCAAGGTTATGCTCTCGATTGTGATTTTAGCAGTACTCTTTGTCAGACCACTTGCAGGTACATTATTGCCGCCAGTAACCGCCTTTTCTTCAACTTTCACGCTGTTGGCATCACTGCGCGATCGAACCAAACGAATCGACTGCTTTCCCAGTGTCGCCACCTGATGGTCATTGAATATGGAGAACAAGTGTTTCAGTGGAATGTTCATGGTGAATGTTTTGTCTGCATTGAGAATGGGAGCATTTGGATAGTTCCATCCTGCTATAGCTAGATGGCGCGAATCTTCGGGGGCATAACACAAATATCCTCTAGCTGTGCTCGTTATTCCCGGATATCTGGCAGCATCCAGTTCCTTATTGAACAACTCATAACTACAAGAATCGAAGAGATATGCACCAGCATTGTGAGTTAAAGTACCCGTACCACCTCCAGTTACATCTAATTTAGCCTTGATGATGAGAACACCTTCAAACATGGCGAGCCATACATCTGCTTGATTGATAGTAATGTCTATGACATCATTGTTCTCAAACGACTTGACGTACGGATGATAGGTACGCCACTCCACTTTGGTGATGGATTCATCGAACCTTGGTTTGCGAAAGACGTCGAATACTGGAGCTGTCATGGACATTGTAACCGATTGATTTGAGAAATAGGATATTGGATAATGTCAATTGTTTCCTCGAACGATGACGGTGCACCACGTCTGTCTTGCTCAAGGACGTTCTTGAGACTGATGTGGAAGTAGGATACTCTTCAGATTTATAGACAGAGTTATCAAACACTAGTCCCATCGCTGAAGTTTCTTCAATTCCAATCTGATTATGATCTCTTCACCTCTGAAATTCACCTGCCTCAAGTCTTGATCTAGTATTTGCAGTGTAATATTTGGCAGTTCTCGTCTACTAACTATGGGTAGATAGATAAGATTTCTTGGAGTTTCGTCTATTGCGTACCCGGGATCGACCGAAATAGCAAATTCGTATATCGTATGTGAAGGTCTATCGTTGTAAAGAGCTCCAGCAGTGACGTTACTGTCAATGTGAATGGTTCGGACTTTGGCTATGTTAACAGGCAAATCAGAACAATGAACTTTTTGTGCTTCCAGCACAGAGTCTGAGAATCCCAATACTTTAGCAATACTATCCTTGGGTGTAAAATCAATGTTGAACTTATTGCTCGAGATCTCACACTTTAATGTATTGTTATTGGGTTTCAACGAGAATATATCGTCGACGTTTTTTGCACTCGAAATATTCAATTCTTTTCGAATGAATTTCTCAATGTCGATAATGTCGTATGATCCTTCAGGAATTTCTATAATTTTTGTGGTTTTAGATGCTGCGTCCTGCAGATAAACTTTGGAAGCACCTCTTTCTATATTTGGAATGCTATTGTAGCAGTGGAATCCCAACAATGCTAGACCGTAGTCTGACTCCGGATCGAGCTGTAGTGGCGTGAGAAAGTCTATGGAGAGCGTAGAAGTGCGACTCTTCAACGTCAATATCAAAGACATGACTGATGCGTCATGCGTCATGTTATTTGTTTTTATAGAGAAATTCCAAGCAGAGACGTCCACAATTACTTTGTTTATAATTCTGATATTGATCATTATTATAGAGGATTTTCACATTTTCACCAAAGTATCGGGCCAATTCTTTTGGTGGTTTCAACATTCCATAACTATCGAAATATTCCACAACATTATCATGTTTCTTGTAAGCTACCCAATGTGTACCAGAATGATTTGAAGTATCCAAATTTATGATTGCACACTCGTCGCGATGACGCCATGGGCCGGTAGGTGGTAGAGTGTCTCGCATAAAAACACCTCGAAAATGTGGTATTTTCAGCTGTTTGGCATACTTTATTATTTCTGAATCGTACATGGATTTATTGGGTAGCTTAGCTAGTAGTTTTTTTGTTGTTTCTTTAAAAATAGTCCGAATCCTCGTGGTGTCTTGCGCAGATACAAGCCCGAACCGATAGTCTCCATCGCTTTATTATGACGTCGATCTTCTTCCAGTTTCTTTGTTGCATTTTTAGCATCAATTACAGTTTTTGCGACTGCACCAGCTCCACCAGCCAAGGATCCTAGAGCTCCCAAAGCAGCAAAGATCGGAATCAGCGGAAAGATACCACCACTTTTCTTTTCCGAATCGAACGGTATGATTCTTGGTACTCGAATCTTTTTCTTGCCTCCGGCTCTCTTGATGGCAATTCTAGCTGCTCTAAGTGCAGCCAGTGCAGATTTTTTCAAACCACTGCCTTTATGGTTATCACTACTATTACTACTACTATTGGATTTTGAAAGAACATTTTTTATGAACTTTATAACATTGGCAAATGTAGGTCGCAGACCCATGCCAAGCTTGCGTTTAGCTTTCATCCCGGTAGTAACTAGCCAAGCTGCAGCTTTTTCTTTGAATTTTGCGTCTTTTGCTTTGACTCTTTCCCACGCTCTATTCTCGAGTACCCAATCGGCTTTGTGACGCTCCTCCAAAGATTGATTTTGTGAATATGCAATGTCGTGTTGTCGACAGGCGTCGTCCAATGGATTAATGCCTGTGTCTCCTCGAGCAAGCCTCTTTTCTAGCTTTGTACCTGGTCCACAAAATCTATAGCCTGGTATGTGTAATTCGATGGGGAGCTTATTGATTACGGAATTCAACACACCCTCACCGTGGTAGAGCAACATGTAGAATGATGAGTATGAAGAGCGCCACCTATATTTATAGCAGCGTACCTCAATGCATACGGTCACATTATGGAGGTCGTTCAACAGAAACGGACGCTACCTATCGAGAACTTGGATGTGGTAGCTAATTGTGAATCGATAAGTAGTAGTAGTGGTAAACATGGGAAACTGCTTCCGCATTCCTTCAGAGCCATCTTCTGTGGACCCAGTGGATGTGGAAAGACCAATGCAATGCTGTCCTTGCTTTTCAGTCCGAATGGCGCGAAATTTAAAAACGTTTACGTGTATTCAAAGTCGCTGTACCAACCAAAGTATCAGCTGTTGCAACAAGTGCTGGATTCTGTGAAAGGAGTCGGGTATTTTCCATTCAAAGAGAATGATGACGTCATCGACCCATCGAAAGCGAAAAACAACTCGATATTCATCTTCGATGATGTATCATGTGACAAGCAGCAAAAAATTCGTGAATATTTTTCAATGTGCAGGCACAAGGACATTGACGTTGCATACCTGTGTCAAACATACTCAAAAATTCCCAAACAGCTCATCCGTGACAATAGTAACCTAGTGGTGCTATTTCGGCAGGATGAAATGAACTTGAAGCATGTGTTCGATGAGCATGTCTCACCAGACATGTCATTCGATCAATTTAAAGCGCTTTGTTCAGAATGTTGGAATGGCAGTAGTCAATTTGGAACACTAGTAATTGCAAAGACATTCGACATTAATGCTGGTAGATATAGAAGTGGCTTCGATAAATATATAAAGGTTTGATAATTATTCATACATCACCATTAATCATCATGACGACAACCGATAAACATGGTAGTGTTGATGATGCATTACGCAAGAAAAAAATTGGCGACTTATCTAATTCGATTAGAAGAAAGTATTTGGCATTGAAGATGGGCAAGTCTGAAGATGATGCTGCACTTCAGAAAATATTTCAACCTCTGACAACGCCTCTCAAAGATATTGCCACTACGTCCAAAAGAATTCGAGAAAAACTTGATGGATCATTTCTACCAAGAAAGAAAATTAAAAAGGACATTGATGAACAGGAAACAAAGAAGGAAAAACCTGATTTGGATGAAACCAATTTCTTACCTCTCGTGGACGTAGCTGAAACTGATTCTGCTGCTGCTGCTGACAAAGATGATGATTCTGATGAGGATGATGAAGTGTTCACTGACCCTCAAAATATTTCATCTGCTGCCTTGAATGATTACATTGATCAATATCCTCCGATGGCACGAAAATATCTAACACAATACTGGACAGGTGATGAGAATATCGATAAAGTTTATGGTCCTGTGTACGATCCAAAAACATCGAAATGGTTCCCAAACAAGAGTGAACTGAATTTCCATCAAAGGACTGGAGATATACTTGCTGGGGGATATCGCTTTCGCGGCACTCCAGGACTCTATCAATTGCTATTCTACAATGATCCGGCCTATGCTGAAGATGACCGAGTTCAATACAAGAAATTACTCACGCTCTCCAAGGCTCATCAGAATGCTCTTGGAAATATGAAGGGTTCGAGTAAATATAAATACAAGGAAATTATTCGACCAATGTTTAGATCCAAGACGACCGGTGGTCGCGGTTTGAACATGATGACCTATAACACCACCCCAATCGAATACATGTATTGGGATGATCCAAATGAGTTGGTTGACCGCTTGAAATTACTCATCGCCTCACAGCAGGCTGGAAATACATCAAACGACAATGAAATTGTAGCCATCATAAATGAACTGAAGGAGGCCGGCATAATATCTGAAGCGTGAAGCGTGCGTCAAACGTGCGTCAAACGTGCGTCAAACGTGCGTCAAACGTGCGTCAAACGTGCGTCAAACGTGTGTTAAACGTGCGTGAAGCGTGCGTGAAACGTGCGTCGCGTTTTTTTCTTACGCCGAGTATACAAATATGTGTACATGCATTAGGATATCATTTTCATAATGAGTCTCGACAAGTTCGGTTGTGGCAGGGGCGGTGGCGGTGGTAGTGGTCATTCAACAACGATAGTAAGATCAGGATTTTCCTATACTCCCTCCGGAGACATTGACATTGGGCATTTGAAATTGTGTAATGTGAAAGCACCCACTGATGCTGCAGATGCAGCAAACAGGGAATACGTTGAACTCGGTCTTTCACAAATACAAGTGGATTTCAAGATTGCATTCGATAATTATGGGAAAAAAATTCAAAAAACTATTGATGACTTTAGAAACATAATGGCAAATTTTGGAAATTCGATCAATGATTTGACAAACAAACATATGACGCTCAATGGAAACTTGGTACAACTGTCGATGATGATGCAAAAAATCGTACAGCAATCAAACCGATTGGACAATGATTTGGTGCCTAGACTAGAGAAGAAAATCAATTCAGATTCAAAGGCCATCAAAGATTTGATAGAGTCGCTCGAAAAAAGCATTGATATTTTAAAGACTGAACAACAAAAAAGCAAGAATAAGGAGATACAACATGCCGCCGATATGACCAACTTCAAAACTGAGTTGGCTAAAAATGTATATACTGTTGTACAGCCGTCGTCTTCGTCAAAACCCATATAACCGTTATACTTCCATTTTTCAAATCACTCTGTGCTATAGTGAGCAATAAAAAACATGTCGTCATCGTCGTCTTCATACTCCAAGGAAAAAGTTCAACTCGTCAATGAGCTGCATAAACCTGTGAGAAAAAAATTTCCTCGTCGTCGCACCATCATTAAAGGATTAGATGATTTATGGCAAATGGATCTAGCTGAGATGCGCCCATATGCATCGAAAAATAAGAATTTCAAACTGATAATGGTCGTGATTGATTGTTTTTCCAAATTCCTATGGACACGACCACTGAAATCCAAGACTGGCATCGACATTGCTCGAGCATTCACCAATATTTTGACGCACACGAAACGTTGTCCGAAAAATTTACAAACTGATCAAGGCACCGAATTCTTCAATGAAAAATTCCAGAGTCTAATGAAAAAATTTTCAATCAATCATTACAATACGTATTCGGTGAAGAAGGCAGCAATGGCTGAACGTGTTATTCGCACTCTGAAGGAGAAACTCTACAAATATTTCAGCTTGAATGGATCATATCGCTGGATTGACGTTTTACCTGAGATTACCAAAAATTATAACAATCAAAAACATAGTACTACAAAATTTAAACCGTGTGACGTTACTAAAGCCAATGAACAAGAAATTCTCAAATCTACATACAATCACATTAAAATAGCGGGATTTCGAAAATTTAAAATTGGTGATTTGGTGCGAATCAGTAAGGCCAAACATGTCTTTGCCAAAAATTATACTCCCAATTGGACTACGGAATTATTCAAGATTGCGCAAGTTCGCATAACGAATCCTACCACCTATCTCTTGGAAGATATGCAAGGAGCGCCAATCAAAGGAGCCTTTTATTCGGAGAAACTTCAAAAAACTGCAAATCCTGATGTTTACTTGGTAGAGAAAATATTACGACGAAAAGGCAAGAAGGTGTTTGTTAAATGGTTGGGGCTCGATAAGACACACAACAGTTGGATTGATGCTAATAATAGATTATAATGCAAAACTAGCACAAATCAAGCAAATCGGGGGGGCCTTTCGCACACACACACACACACACACACACACACCGCATTGGAATTAGCTTATCATCCAGCCGGATGTAGAGTGGGAATATAAAAAGCTTTGAGCAGCACAGCATTCGCATCAGTTTACAATTATTATTATGAGTGAAGACTCTGGTTATCATTCATCCTGTGAAATGAATTTTGAAGATGATAGATCACCGCCAGACTACTTTGCTGAAGTCGATAGATGTTTGGAAGTGTTTGAGAAGGCTGCGCAAGCTGAAACACATTACCTGCTCAATACTTCGTTCCCGCTTTCCACCTACGAGATTCAGTGTGGGTTGAGTCCAGCTAGACAATTCAGCCCTGCCATCGTTCTGAAGAAACCCCATTATCCAACAAAGATTTCGTTCGCTACTTACGAATGGGCAACCTTCATTGAATTGCTGCGAGATCTTCAACAAGATTTTTTCTACCAACCTCTGCCTGGCTTCATCGACGAATACGATCCTGTGGTGAGCGCCTGCGGGGACTATGCCACCGTAACCCGAGCTGTTTGGGATGGCATCAAGGTGCTAACAGTGGCCAAACATCATGTGCAATTTGATTTGATGGAAGAAGATGTCGTCGATATTTTGAGTGTTGAAGTGCAACTTTTATCACATCGAGTTAATATGATGAATGAATTGGACTTTTGTATATACTATAATAATCTTTTAGATACTGCAGCAGATTGGATTAGAAACAAACAGACTGTATTGAGTGTGGAAGAAATTATATATGGATTTTGTAATGCTGCTAGTAGTATGTCAAGTAATGCACTTTTAGAATATCTTTATTACTGTAAAGATCGAATAATATCTGATTTGAATAAAAAACTTTGAAAATAATATGTTTTTTCATCACACCTATCATACCATACATAAATAAAACAAACGAATTTTTTCACATCATTTATATTTAGTATTATAAACAAAAATTGAGTAACATTGTATAGAGAGAGTTATAATTGAAGCTAATACAATAATTGGCTGACAAAGTATAAAGATTTCCATGTTGTATTACTACTACTCCATTATTCGAAAATGTCCCCAGGGCAAGGTGTCGTGACTATTTTGTAGCAAATATCGTTTATCGTCGAAAGGTGACAGTGCAATTTTTGTCTGCTCAATACTATATACGTTGTGAGCAAATGAGCGTATGCATCGTTGTGTGACAACATTGGGGGCCTTATCAAAGAGACAATCAACATAATCTTGAAAAGTGATGGTATTCTTAACAACATTATTTCGAACGCCCTTTGATTTTTTAACGCATTTCCCCCCTTCAACCAAGAACGTATACATCTTGGAACGAAGTCCAATAAAGTTAGTCATTATCGCAGAATTGGCTTCATCTTTCATCAAGCCTGGCACCTTTTTATTTACTTGAGGAATACCGAAACGATTATCTGAGGGATAATCACTCGTATCGAATTTTTGGATATCTGCTTTCAAAACTTCTTCGTAAACATCATCACATTTTATTTCATAAATAAGGCTGTCGGTGTCAGTGTAGAGGAGCTTGCATACACTATTGTCGAATTTGTTCAGCATGTAATCGTAGTGAAAGTTGTATACGCAAGTCTTGGATATATCCAGGATTGCCATACCAATATACAGGGGTTTGTTAAAAACAATATTAGTTTTTGACAATTCTATAGCCATTAGGTCATCTCCTTCGGAATCATCGCCGCTGAAGATGGTGCGATTATGGAAATTTGGTGATGCAATAAGATTTTTTGCTCCATAACGCCCCTCCCACTTTGACACAAGCTTGACTACTCGATGTTTACGAACATTCTCCATCGTTTTCCCAAATATGGCATTGATAAAAAGCTTATACAAATCTTTGGCAAATGCTGTAGTTGCCTGAGCTCGTAACATTGTGTTGAGCTCAATATAGGGCTTCAACCAAGCAGACTGCTTGAATTTGAGAATACGATGGATTTTCGTAAGTATCAAACCGTTTGCCAGCGCCTGTTTCAAATTCCTATAATGAATAATGTAATGTTCCTTATTATACAATGTAGTCATCAATTTGGAAAAATTCGAACCTGGTGGAATTCGATGTTCTGCACAAAGAGGAAAATCTTTATGTTTATCGTGCAAGTTTTCGGGATACTGTAAATCTACCTCCAAAATATATCCTTCATTTGATTCATCAGATATGGAATTGACATCAAAGTTATTAAAGTCTTCTACCCACCCAAACCCGCCGTAGGGGAGAAATTCTGACATGGCCCAGCCATAAAGATTATTCACATCCAAGTAGAGTAGATACTTTGATGCTTCATCAGGATTATAGTTGTTCATATATTTGTTGTTGGCTTTCGAAAATCGATTGCAACATTGAGAAATACCTCCCCTAATTCCACGTTCAACAAAAAGTAACATATCTACATCACTTATTAATTCTAGTTCACACCCTGTATATCGAAGCATACAATCCCAGGTATAACCAGGCATTGTGAAATACCACGCTGGATCAAGGCTATATGTTTTATGTGCTTCTTCGCGGAAATTTTCAAAAACATCTGATAACAACAATATATCAGTTTTCATATATAAGTCTGAATATTCACCAAGCGAAGTCAAATTGAATGTATGCCATACATTCTGCGCATGCGTATAATCTTCATCACTAATATTGCAGTCATGCAACTTATTGTAGAATCTCTCGATAGGTGGTAGTGATGTATCTTGAAGTTTTTCCCAAGAATCTATGTAATCATAAGGAAAAACACCTTTACGACTTAGTAGTTTGAATGCTTCGGCGTTCAAATTGCTGCATTCACGTCTGAGATTCTTAAAGTGTTCTTCCTTTAACGCCGATACCAGATTATCGAGGAATGTTCCCATGAAGCGAAACGAATCAATGAAACGAAATTTTATGTCTGTTTCACAATCATATTGTGTGAACGATATATATTTCTCTTTATTGATTGGTAGTAGACTCACTCTACCTCGTTTAGCTATATCTTTAATCAGGAAGTGACTATCATAGCCAGATAGATTGTGAAATACTATGGGAACAATAAAAGATTTTTGGTAGTTCAAATTACAGTCCTGATGTGCCCACCCCCTAAATTTACCTGTAAAATGACAGTGGTCACGCACAACAACCTGTTTATTTGCTGCGAACGTCTTCCCACAAATATGACAGTTCGTGACATCCGCCTTATTAGGAAATTCAGTCATGGGTACAATATCTAATATTTTATCCTGAATAACTATAGCAATTTGCTGCACTTGATTTGCGAACCACTCCATACAATCGATGCCTCGATAGCTCCGGTAAAACGATAGTTTATCATCATAGGAGCATTTCAAGTATAGTCCAGCACTGAAAGCTTCGTGTTTTTGGTACTTTAATGTTTTCTTTTCTTCGCTCGCATTATCATTAAACGGTAGCAATATTGATTCGAAATCCGCATATAAAACAAAAGGGGCTTTTTCTTTATTTACAAAATTTTTGAATTTCACCGAGTCGTATTTGGGAAATGAAATTTTACTTGTATTTACTTTCTGGCAGTTCACAGTATGACTATCCAATTTATCTTGGCTATTGAAATAATTCAGACATATATCACAAATATATAATTTATATTTATGTTTACTCATTTGCTTACTTATAAGTCGAGATAGATCTTTGATCCAGCAATAATGGTACTTTATGTCGATAGTTTCATCATAGTCAATTGGAGCATCATAGTCATTCAATTTTGGAAAATACTGACTCTGAACCATTAATAAATTAACATGTTTTTCAAGTTTAGTCTTTGTCAGTCGAATTGGTGTAGTGGTGAATAATGTCTTGTCTTTTACCTCATTCATTTCTAAAATATAAACGTTGATCGAGATGTTGTTCAATTTTTCAAATTTGGAAATTTGCCTTAGAGACATTGGCATATCTAAACCTGTTAGGTTCAGAACAGTAGAGGGATGTGGGTACGAAGAAGTTATAGCGGTATTTTTATCCGCTGGATATAGCGCAGATACAACTGCCCAACCAAAACATAAGTTATCCAAATTTTTGACATTGATGCATGCTTGTTTTTTGAGGATTTCTGGTGGTAATTTGATGAAAGATGAACCATTTCCAACTTCGAATTTATTGAAGTTGATTTCCAAGCTGATAATTTTGTGTAGAGCCCACCCACTGCCACGTTCTAAAAATTCATCTAATTTCAGAAATACCGAATCAATGATGGTGTCCCTGAACCAATCTGCATAGTCCATCCCGGCATCTATGACACCATTGCGAGTGTTGAAATATTTGAATTCTAGAATTTCCGAATCTCCAGATTTCTTGATGAATTCCCCACAAAATACTGCATTGCATTTCAATACTCGCAATTGTTTCAATGCATTGCATACTCTTGATTTGAATAGGAAAAATGAGTCTTCCAAAAATTGAAGAGGGTCTTTATGAACTAAATTGATAACCAAACCAGAGCGAACACGCCCCTGGAATGCTGATTTGAGTTCCTTCCATATGACGCGATCACTCCGGTTTCGTTTGAAACTAGGATTCCGTCCTCCTCCAACGATTTTTTGTTCTTTTATTGCCTTGGCAATTAATAATTGATAGCGTCTCAAATGTCCTAAATTTGTGTTCAGTTTGAATAAGGTGTTATGTGAACAATTGCCTGATCTTATCCCCCTTTGAATGAATTGAATATTTTTCCTGATCAACTTCAACCACTTTTGTTTTTCTCCCAAAGATGAATTATTAGCAACTTCCGAGAAAGCATTTTTCGATATTTTAACAAGATTGTCACTCATCTGCCCGATTTCATTAGACATTTTCGAATAATATTATAGAAAACAATATGAAAATCTAACCTTTTATTTATCAAATTATAAAACACCGAAGTTGGATGGCCAAAGCTATTTTACTCCTCATCCTTCTTAGCTGGGTTGCATGGGAGCTGCAAGAAAAAATCAAAATGAATTATATAACCAAAAGGTTGGGCTTATCATAATTGAAAACAACTCACATATGTTCTCAAACGATTGAGCCAAATTCTTTCATCTCTACTCGTGAATTTGTCGAATAAAATTTTCCTTAATTTTCTGATAACACTGACTAAATTATCTGATTTCTTGGCGATATCCATCTCTATCAAAAAATAACACGCAAAAAATGTAAAAACGACTTACTTTTTTAATTCTTGATTATCTCAAAAGATGCCGCTGGGTGTGGCTTCCCAACTGCGATGAGGCCTTTGAATATTAATGCGTATCCACCAGTTGAGAGCTCTTTTGTGTGAGCGGCGTATGCTTCAGTTACTCTTGAAGGCAGGAAAACCACAGAGTCCTGCAGTTCAAGCAGAATAGACACACCAAATTTTGTTTCAACGCTCTTTGCTGAGATGATGGGGAAAGGCACTCCGATTTCCAATCCTCCAATCTTTGTGATTGGTTTTCTTTCTGCAATACATGAAACGTTGTTCAATGAGGATAGATCCATCTGGAAATTATTATAAAATTGTGTATTAATAAACGAGCATTTGGACATTAAGAGAAAAATGTATTGAAAAATGTTTGGAAAATCGTTCATGGAAACTTTGATTGATATCAAAGAAATAATTCTGAGAAAAACAAAATAAAAAAATACTCACTGTTATTGGTTAGCTGATGTGGCGCACACACACACACACAATGTAGATATGAAGGTTTGGCTGCGTCTTCGAAGAGAGCTGGAGTACAAGTGTCTGCTGCCGGTGTGCGAACCACTTTTATAATCAGAAACGGTCCACGTGCCTGATAACTGATTTTTTCCCAGACCTCAGCAGCCTCGTGTGCAGGAAAAAACATGTTGATGAAAACATCGAAGCACATAAACGCATTTAATTGGTGAAATGTGGTTTATTCAACAGGAAGCTTACATGCTTATCTGAACTGTCGGAAAAACAAGTGCAGGAAGTTATAGAGGTTATCAGAGCGATAACAGGAAATGCTTAACCACAATCGCACAAAGTTTTAGCGCTTATCAGCAAATATTCCAAACAAATGTAGATGAAAATTAACTTCATAACGATGGATATGATGCAATAAAACAAACTCGATATTCATATACTATTTATTAATAATTTATGGGTCCTCTACATTTCAAGAAATAATTACAACCGTGGCAATCGTGCTGTGAACTGACTGGTCCATCTACCTGGGTTCGAGAATCTGGTCTATTATAATGAATGAAACATGGTAAACGAATCCTCAACTCAAAATTACATTGATATTCGTTTGGTAATTTATGCCAAACATCCAACAATTCCCATGGCCTAGCATGTTGTATCAAATATTTGATTGGAAATTCTTTCAATTCATCTTTGGAAAAGTCTTGCAGGCTCTTCTCGCTGTGTAGGAATGCTAGAACGGCCTCCATTATTGTACAACCAGCAGCGATGTTTGCAGTTCAAATGATTATATTTGATGATCGTTTTTTGGTAATCCTCCTCCTCCTCCTCCTCCTCCTCCTCCTCCTCCTCCTCCTCCTCCTCCTCCTCCTCCTCCTCCTCCTCCTCCTCCTCCTCCTCCCGCCCTCTTCACAACAAAGATTGATTTGAATTGTCCTGTGCTGTGCAGGGTTCAATGCGTCGCAATGGGTATCTTGCTTTGGGTAAATTGCGTTTTGTGAAAACTTTATCCCAAACTTTCCTAGCATTTTCTTTATCTTCATATGCCTTGGATAATTCTTGTACCAATCTACCGAATTCTTCGAGACTACAACTGTATTCTTCAGAGTCCATATTGTTACTAATGAATTTTTTGTCTATGCTTCCTCCTTTATCTCATCTTACATCACAAACCTTTAAATTCCGAATATTATGTATGTTAATCTTCCTATAGATATTCCAATTTAAATAAGTCAAGTGGAAACACGAAGAACCTATCGTCTTAGAGTCCCCCCGTCTCCCCAACGCAGCCCCCCTAATATATCTATATCTGAAATGGCATATTTTCGGCAACTATGTATACGCGACGGTTACTCGGATTATTTCAAACGTCCGGCAACAATGTAACAAGCGAACGCACCACTTAGATATCACTGAAACGGATCTAGCCCGATTACGTCACACAGCGCGGTCTCTCGTCGCCTCGAATTCCACCGTTAATTATACTATGTAGTGGTCGTGACGATGATGTTACGTATCGGATTCATAGTCCGATGGTCTCGGGTTCAAATCCCGTCGTCGTCTTCGTCGTCGAAGGTTTTTTTAATTGTTGGATGAATCAGCGGTGACTTGGAGCACTTCCCAATTGACAAGATGTCGATTGGGAAGTGTTCCATGTCATATGTCAAATTGTTACATGGGCATATTCGATATGGCTCCACCATTACCTCGAGGCCTGTAGCAGCGCCACCTCTACATCGAGGACTGCAGAACGACACTAGCGCCACCTCTACATCGAGGCCTGTAACAATGACACAAGCGCCACTAGCGCCACCGACATATGACAGGTTCTCCAATTGACATATGTCAAAGCGGCAACCTTGTGACGTCAGACTACGTCATCATGAATGAAGCAGTTATCAGCGACACCAGCGCCACCATGGCGCCATCTGGTGGCGAAAATTGGAAGTTCTATCTGGTGCCCGCTTTGTTTCACTACTATCGTGATGATGTTTATATAGTTATACTCAACAGGTAACTGTTCTCCAGTTATACATTAGAGCGACTAAACTGAACAGAAGGTTGAATGGATAGACTGAACAATCATTGTATCTGGGTTGTATTCGATTATATCGTGATGATTTTCATATAGTATGTCTAACCAGGTAACAGATCTTCTGTTACACATAAGAGCAACCGAATCGAACATAAGGTTGAATGGATAGATTGAACAATCATTGTATCTGGGTTGTCTCCGATTATATCGTTATGCTGTATATTTAGTTACACCTACCATGTAACGGTTTTTTCGTTACACATACGAGCGTCTGCATCGAACATGAGGTTGGATGATTAGACGGAACGATAATTGTAACTGAGTTGTATTCGATGTTTATATAGTAATACTCACCAGGTGACTGTTCTTGCGTTATACATACGAGCGACTCAATCGAACAGAAGTTTGGATGGATAGACGGAATGATCATTGTATCTGAGTTGTATTCGATTATATCGTGATGACGTTCATATAGAAATACTCACCAGGTTTTTTCTTTATACATACAAGCAAACGAATAGAACAGAAGGTTGAATGGATAGTATCTGGGTTGTATTCGATTATGATGTTATGCTGTGTATATAGTTATACACATTAGGTGACGGTATTCCCGTTTTACATACGAGCGACCGAAACGAACAGAAAGTTGAATGGATAGACTGAAAAATCAATGTATCTGGGTGGTATCCGATTATATCGCGATACTGTATATATAGTGATACTTACCAGGTGACGGTACTTCTGTTGCACATACTAGCGACTGAATCGAACTTAAGGTCAAATGGTAAGACGAAACGATAATTGTATCTGAGTTGTATTCGATGATATCGTGATGATGTTTATATAGCAATACTCACCAGGTAACTGTTCTTCCGTTTTACATACAAGCGACCGAATCGAGCAGAAGGTTAAATTCAGTATGGATTGAACAATCATCGTATCTGGGTTGTATTCGATTATGTTTATATAGTCATACTCACCAGGTAACTGTTCTTCCGTTATACATACTAGCGACTGAATCGAACAGAATGTTGAATGGTTAGACGGAACGATAATTGTATCTGAGTTGTATTCGATGATATCGTGATGATGTTTATATAGCAATACTCACCAGGTAACTGTCCTTCAGTTTTACATACAAGTGACCGAATCGAGCAGAAGGTTAAATGAATAGATTGAACAATCATCGTATCTGAGTTGTATTCGATTATGTTTATTTAGTTATACTCACCAGGTACCTGTTCTTCCGTTATACATACGAGCAACCGAATCGTACATAAGGTTGAATGGATAGATTGAACAATCATCGTATCTGAGTTGTATTCGATTATGTTTATATAGTTATACTCACCAAGTAACTGTTCTTCTGTTACACATACGAGCGTCTGAATCGAACATAAGGTTGGATGGTTAGACGGAACGATAATTGTAACTGAGTTGTATTCGATTATATCGTGGGAATGTTTATATAGTTATACTCACCAGGTAACTGTTCTTGCGTTATACGTTCGAGCGACCCAATCGAACAGAAGGTTAGATGGATAGACGGAATGATCATTGTATCTGAGTTGTATTCGATTATATCGTGATGAAGTTTATATAGAAATACTCTTCAGGTTACTGTTCTTTCGTTATACATACGAGCAACCGAATCGAACAGAAGGTTGAATGGATAGTATCTGAGTTGTATTCGATTATGATGTTATGCTGTGTATATAGTTATACACACTAGGTGACGGTATTCCCGTTTTACATACGAGCGACCGAAACGAACAGAAAGTTGAATGGATACACTGAACAATCAATGTATCTGGTTGGTATCCGATTATATCGCAATACTGTATATATAGTGATACTTACCAGGTGACGGTACTTCCGTTACACATACTAGCGACTGAATCGAACAGAAGGTTAAATGGTTAGACGAAGCGATAATTGTATCTGAGTTGTATTCGATGATATCGTGATGATGTTTATATAGCAATACTCACCAGGTAATTGTTCTTCCGTTTTACATAAAAGCGACCGAATCGAGCAGAAGGTTAAATAGATGGATTAAAAATTCATCGTATCTGGGTTGTATTCGATTATGTTTATATAGTTATACTCACCAGGTAACTGTTCTTCCGTTATACATACGAGCGACTGAATTGAACAGAAGGTTGAATGGATAGACCAAACAATAATCGTATCTGGGGTTGTATTCGATTATATCTTGATGATGTTCATATAGTTATACTCACAAGGAAACTGTTCTCCAGTTATACATAAGAGCGACCGAACTGAACAGAAGGTTGAATGGATAGACTGAACATTCATCGTATCTGGGTTGTATTTGATTATATCGTGATTATTATCATATAGTATGTCTAACCAGGTAACAGTTCTTCCGTTATACATACAAGCATCTGAATCGAACATAAGGTTGGATGGTTAGACATAACTATAATCGTAACTGAGTTGTATTCGATTATATCGTGGTGATGTTCATATAGTTATACTCACCGGTTGACTGTTCTTGCGTTATACATACGAGCGACCAAATCGAACAGAAGGTTGGATGGATAGACGGAATGATCATTGTATCTGAGTTGTATTCGATTATATCGTGATGACGTTTATATAGAAATACTCACCAGGTTACTGTTCTTTCGTTATACATACGAGCAACCGAATCGAACAGAAGGTTGAATGAATAGTATCTGAGTTGTATTCGATTATGATGTTATGCTGTGTGAATAGTTATACACATTAGGTGACGGTACTCCCGTTTTACATAGGAGCGACCGAAACGAACAGAAAGTTGAATTGATAGACTGAACAATCAATGTATCTGGATGGTATCCGATAATATCGCAATACTGAATATATAGTGATACTTACCAGGTGACGGTACTTCCGTTACACATACTAGCGACTGAATCGAACAGAATGTTAAATGGTTTTGACGAAACGATAATTGTATCTGAGTTGTATTCGATGATATCGTGATGATGTTCATATAGAAATACTCACCAGGTAACTGTTCTTTCGTTTTACATACAAGCGAACGAATCGAGCAGAAGGTTGAATTTAGTATAGATTGAACAATCATCGTATCTGGGTTGTATTCGATTATGTTCATATAGTTATACTCACCAGGTAACTGTTCTTCCGTTATACATACGAGCGACTGAATTGAACAGGAGGTTGAATGGATACTTCATCACGATATCATCGAATACAACTCAGATACAATTATCGCTTCGTCTAACCATTTAAATTTCTGTTCGATTCAGTCGCTAGTATGTGTAACGGAAGTACCGTCACCTGGTAAGTATCACTATATATACAGTATTGCGATATAATCGGATACCAACCAGATACATTGATTGTTCAGTGTATCCATTCAACTTTCTGTTCGTTTCGGTCGCTCGTATGTAAAAAGGGAATACCGTCACCTAGTGTGTATAACTATATACACAGCATAACATCATAATCGAATACAACTCAGATACTATCCATTCAACCTTCTGTTCGATTCGGTTGCTCGTATGTATAACGAAAGAACAGTAACCTGAAGAGTATTTCTATATAAACTTCATCACGATATAATCGAATACAACTCAGATACAATGATCATTCCGTCTATCCATCTAACCTTCTGTTCGATTGGGTCGCTCGAACGTATAACGCAAGAACAGTTACCTGGTGAGTATAACTATATAAACATTCCCACGATATAATCGAATACAACTCAGTTACAATTATCGTTCCGTCTAACCATCCAACCTTATGTTCGATTCAGACGCTCGTATGTGTAACAGAAGAACAGTTACTTGGTGAGTATAACTATATAAACATAATCGAATACAACTCAGATACGATGAATGTTCAATCTATCCATTCAACCTTATGTACGATTCGGTTGCTCGTATGTATAACGGAAGAACAGGTACCTGGTGAGTATAACTAAATAAACATAATCGAATACAACTCAGATACGATGATTGTTCAATCTATTCATTTAACCTTCTGCTCGATTCGGTCACTTGTATGTAAAACTGAAGGACAGTTACCTGGTGAGTATTGCTATATAAACATCATCACGATATCATCGAATACAACTCAGATACAATTATCGTTCCGTCTAACCATTCAACATTCTGTTCGATTCAGTCGCTAGTATGTATAACGGAAGAACAGTTACCTGGTGAGTATAACTATATAAACATAATCGAATACAACCCAGATACGATGATTGTTCAATCCATACTGAATTTAACCTTCTGCTCGATTCGGTCGCTTGTATGTAAAACGGAAGAACAGTTACCTGGTGAGTATTGCTATATAAACATCATCACGATATCATCGAATACAACTCAGATACAATTATCGTTTCGTCTTACCATTTGACCTTAAGTTCGATTCAGTCGCTAGTATGTGCAACAGAAGTACCGTCACCTGGTAAGTATCACTATATATACAGTATCGCGATATAATCGGATACCACCCAGATACATTGATTTTTCAGTCTATCCATTCAACTTTCTGTTCGTTTCGGTCGCTCGTATGTAAAACGGGAATACCGTCACCTAATGTGTATAACTATATACACAGCATAACATCATAATCGAATACAACCCAGATACTATCCATTCAACCTTCTGTTCTATTCGTTTGCTTGTATGTATAAAGAAAAAACCTGGTGAGTATTTCTATATAAACGTCATCACGATATAATCGAATACAACTCAGATACAATGATCATTCCGTCTATCCATCCAAACTTCTGTTCGATTGAGTCGCTCGTATGTATAACGCAAGAACAGTCACCTGGTGAGTATTACTATATAAACATCGAATACAACTCAGTTACAATTATCGTTCCGTCTAATCATCCAACCTCATGTTCGATGCAGACGCTCGTATGTGTAACGAAAAAACCGTTACATGGTAGGTGTAACTAAATATACAGCATAACGATATAATCGGAGACAACCCAGATACAATGATTGTTCAATCTATCCATTCAACCTTATGTTCGATTCGGTTGCTCTTATGTGTAACAGAAGATCTGTTACCTGGTTAGACATACGTTATGAAAATCATCACGATATAATCGAATACAACCCAGATACAATGATTGTTCAGTCTATCCATTCAACCTTCTGTTCAGTTTAGTCGCTCTAATGTATAACTGGAGAACAGTTACCTGTTGAGTATAACTATATAAACATCATCACGATAGTAGTGAAACAAAGCGGGCACCAGATAGAACTTCCAATTTTCGCCACCAGATGGCGCCATGGTGGCGCTGGTGTCGCTGATAACTGCTTCATTCATGATGACGTAGTCTGACGTCACAAGGTTGCCGCTTTGACATATGTCAATTGGAGAACCTGTCATATGTCGGTGGCGCTAGTGGCGCTTGTGTCATTGTTACAGGCCTCGATGTAGAGGTGGCGCTAGTGTCGTTCTGCAGTCCTCGATGTAGAGGTGGCGCTGCTACAGGCCTCGAGGTAATGGTGGAGCCATATCGAATATGCCCATGTAACAATTTGACATATGACATGGAACACTTCCCAATCGACATCTTGTCAATTGGAAAGTGCTCCAAGTCACCGCTGATTCATCCAACAATTAAAAAAACCTTCGACGACGAAGACGACGACGGGATTTGAACCCGAGACCATCGGACTATGAATCCGATACGTAACATCATCGTCACGACCACTACATAGTATAATTAACGGTGGAATTCGAGGCGACGAGAGACCGCGCTGTGTGACGTAATCGGGCTAGATCCGTTTCAGTGATATCTAAGTGGTGCGTTCGCTTGTTACATTGTTGCCGGACGTTTGAAATAATCCGAGTAACCGTCGCGTATACATAGTTGCCGAAAATATGCCATTTCAGATATAGATATATTAGGGGGGCTGCGTTGGGGAGACGGGGGGACTCTAAGACGATAGGTTCTTCGTGTTTCCACTTGACTTATTTAAATTGGAATATCTATAGGAAGATTAACATACATAATATTCGGAATTTAAAGGTTTGTGATGTAAGATGAGATAAAGGAGGAAGCATAGACAAAAAATTCATTAGTAACAATATGGACTCTGAAGAATACAGTTGTAGTCTCGAAGAATTCGGTAGATTGGTACAAGAATTATCCAAGGCTTATGAAGATAAAGAAAATGCTAGGAAAGTTTGGGATAAAGTTTTCACAAAACGCAATTTACCCAAAGCAAGATACCCATTGCGACGCATTGAACCCTGCACAGCACAGGACAATTCAAATCAATCTTTGTTGTGAAGAGGGCGGGAGGAGGAGGAGGAGGAGGAGGAGGAGGAGGAGGAGGAGGAGGAGGAGGAGGAGGAGGAGGAGAAGGAGGAGGAGGATTACCAAAAAACGATCATCAAATATAATCATTTGAACTGCAAACATCGCTGCTGGTTGTACAATAATGAAGGCCGTTCTAGCATTCCTACACAGCGAGAAGAGCCTGCAAGACTTTTTCAAAGATGAATTGAAAGAATTTCCAATCAAATATTTGATACAACATGCTAGGCCATGGGAATTGTTGGATGTTTGGCATAAATTACCAAACGAATATCAATGTAATTTTGAGTTGAGGATTCGTTTACCATGTTTCATTCATTATAATAGACCAGATTCTCGAACCCAGGTAGATGGACCAGTCAGTTCACAGCACGATTGCCACGGTTGTAATTATTTCTTGAAATGTAGAGGACCCATAAATTATTAATAAATAGTATATGAATATCGAGTTTGTTTTATTGCATCATATCCATCGTTATGAAGTTAATTTTCATCTACATTTGTTTGGAATATTTGCTGATAAGCGCTAAAACTTTGTGCGATTGTGGTTAAGCATTTCCTGTTATCGCTCTGATAACCTCGATAACTTCCTGCACTTGTTTTTCCGACAGTTCAGATAAGCATGTAAGCTTCCTGTTGAATAAACCACATTTCACCAATTAAATGCGTTTATGTGCTTCGATGTTTTCATCAACATGTTTTTTCCTGCACACGAGGCTGCTGAGGTCTGGGAAAAAATCAGTTATCAGGCACGTGGACCGTTTCTGATTATAAAAGTGGTTCGCACACCGGCAGCAGACACTTGTACTCCAGCTCTCTTCGAAGACGCAGCCAAACCTTCATATCTACATTGTGTGTGTGTGTGTGCGCCACATCAGCTAACCAATAACAGTGAGTATTTTTTTATTTTGTTTTTCTCAGAATTATTTCTTTGATATCAATCAAAGTTTCCATGAACGATTTTCCAAACATTTTTCAATACATTTTTCTCTTAATGTCCAAATGCTCGTTTATTAATACACAATTTTATAATAATTTCCAGATGGATCTATCCTCATTGAACAACGTTTCATGTATTGCAGAAAGAAAACCAATCACAAAGATTGGAGAATTGGAAATCGGAGTGCCTTTCCCCATCATCTCAGCAAAGAGCGTTGAAACAAAATTTGGTGTGTCTATTCTGCTTGAACTGCAGGACTCTGTGGTTTTCCTGCCTTCAAGAGTAACTGAAGCATACGCCGCTCACACAAAAGAGCTCTCAACTGGTGGATACGCATTAATATTCAAAGGCCTCATCGCAGTTGGGAAGCCAAACCCAGCGGCATCTTTTGAGATAATCAAGAATTAAAAAAGTAAGTCGTTTTTACATTTTTTGCGTGTTATTTTTTGATAGAGATGGATATCGCCAAGTAATCAGATAATTTAGTCAGTGTTATCAGAAAATTAAGGAAAATTTTATTTGACAAATTCACGAGTAGAGATGAAAGAATTTGGCTCAATCGTTTGAGAACATATGTGAGTTGTTTTCAATTATGATAAGCCCAACCTTTTGGTTATATAATTCATTTTGATTTTTTCTTGCAGCTCCCATGCAACCCAGCTAAGAAGGATGAGGAGTAAAATAGCTTTGGCCATCCAACTTCGGTGTTTTATAATTTGATAAATAAAAGGTTAGATTTTCATATTGTTTTCTATAATATTATTCGAAAATGTCTAATGAAATCGGGCAGATGAGTGACAATCTTGTTAAAATATCGAAAAATGCTTTCTCGGAAGTTGCTAATAATTCATCTTTGGGAGAAAAACAAAAGTGGTTGAAGTTGATCAGGAAAAATATTCAATTCATTCAAAGGGGGATAAGATCAGGCAATTGTTCACATAACACCTTATTCAAACTGAACACAAATTTAGGACATTTGAGACGCTATCAATTATTAATTGCCAAGGCAATAAAAGAACAAAAAATCGTTGGAGGAGGACGGAATCCTAGTTTCAAACGAAACCGGAGTGATCGCGTCATATGGAAGGAACTCAAATCAGCATTCCAGGGGCGTGTTCGCTCTGGTTTGGTTATCAATTTAGTTCATAAAGACCCTCTTCAATTTTTGGAAGACTCATTTTTCCTATTCAAATCAAGAGTATGCAATGCATTGAAACAATTGCGAGTATTGAAATGCAATGCAGTATTTTGTGGGGAATTCATCAAGAAATCTGGAGATTCGGAAATTCTAGAATTCAAATATTTCAACACTCGCAATGGTGTCATAGATGCCGGGATGGACTATGCAGATTGGTTCAGGGACACCATCATTGATTCGGTATTTCTGAAATTAGATGAATTTTTAGAACGTGGCAGTGGGTGGGCTCTACACAAAATTATCAGCTTGGAAATCAACTTCAATAAATTCGAAGTTGGAAATGGTTCATCTTTCATCAAATTACCACCAGAAATCCTCAAAAAACAAGCATGCATCAATGTCAAAAATTTGGATAACTTATGTTTTGGTTGGGCAGTTGTATCTGCGCTATATCCAGCGGATAAAAATACCGCTATAACTTCTTCGTACCCACATCCCTCTACTGTTCTGAACCTAACAGGTTTAGATATGCCAATGTCTCTAAGGCAAATTTCCAAATTTGAAAAATTGAACAACATCTCGATCAACGTTTATATTTTAGAAATGAATGAGGTAAAAGACAAGACATTATTCACCACTACACCAATTCGACTGACAAAGACTAAACTTGAAAAACATGTTAATTTATTAATGGTTCAGAGTCAGTATTTTCCAAAATTGAATGACTATGATGCTCCAATTGACTATGATGAAACTATCGACATAAAGTACCATTATTGCTGGATCAAAGATCTATCTCGACTTATAAGTAAGCAAATGAGTAAACATAAATATAAATTATATATTTGTGATATATGTCTGAATTATTTCAATAGCCAAGATAAATTGGATAGTCATACTGTGAACTGCCAGAAAGTAAATACAAGTAAAATTTCATTTCCCAAATACGACTCGGTGAAATTCAAAAATTTTGTAAATAAAGAAAAAGCCCCTTTTGTTTTATATGCGGATTTCGAATCAATATTGCTACCGTTTAATGATAATGCGAGCGAAGAAAAGAAAACATTAAAGTACCAAAAACACGAAGCTTTCAGTGCTGGACTATACTTGAAATGCTCCTATGATGATAAACTATCGTTTTACCGGAGCTATCGAGGCATCGATTGTATGGAGTGGTTCGCAAATCAAGTGCAGCAAATTGCTATAGTTATTCAGGATAAAATATTAGATATTGTACCCATGACTGAATTTCCTAATAAGGCGGATGTCACGAACTGTCATATTTGTGGGAAGACGTTCGCAGCAAATAAACAGGTTGTTGTGCGTGACCACTGTCATTTTACAGGTAAATTTAGGGGGTGGGCACATCAGGACTGTAATTTGAACTACCAAAAATCTTTAATTGTTCCCATAGTATTTCACAATCTATCTGGCTATGATAGTCACTTCCTGATTAAAGATATACCTAAACGAGGTAGAGTGAGTCTACTACCAATCAATAAAGAGAAATATATATCGTTCACACAATATGATTGTGAAACAGACATAAAATTTCGTTTCATTGATTCGTTTCGCTTCATGGGAACATCCCTCGATAATCTGGTATCGGCGTTAAAGGAAGAACACTTTAAGAATCTCAGACGTGAATTCAGCAATTTGAACGCCGAAGCATTCAAACTACTAAGTCGTAAAGGTGTTTTTCCTTATGATTACATAGATTCTTGGGAAAAATTTCAAGATACATCACTACCACCTATCGAGAGATTCTACAATAAGTTGCATGACTGCAATATTAGTGATGAAGATTATACGCATGCGCAGAATGTATGGCATACATTCAATTTGACTTCGCTTGGTGAATATTCAGACTTATATATGAAAACTGATATATTGTTGTTATCAGATGTTTTTGAAAATTTCCGCGAAGAAGCACATAAAACATATAGCCTTGATCCAGCGTGGTATTTCACAATGCCTGGTTATACCTGGGATTGTATGCTTCGATATACAGGGTGTGAACTAGAATTAATAAGTGATGTAGATATGTTACTTTTTGTTGAACGTGGAATTAGGGGAGGTATTTCTCAATGTTGCAATCGATTTTCGAAAGCCAACAACAAATATATGAACAACTATAATCCTGATGAAGCATCAAAGTATCTACTCTACTTGGATGTGAATAATCTTTATGGCTGGGCCATGTCAGAATTTCTCCCCTACGGCGGGTTTGGGTGGGTAGAAGACTTTAATAACTTTGATGTCAATTCCATATCTGATGAATCAAATGAAGGATATATTTTGGAGGTAGATTTACAGTATCCCGAAAACTTGCACGATAAACATAAAGATTTTCCTCTTTGTGCAGAACATCGAATTCCACCAGGTTCGAATTTTTCCAAATTGATGACTACATTGTATAATAAGGAACATTACATTATTCATTATAGGAATTTGAAACAGGCGCTGGCAAACGGTTTGATACTTACAAAAATCCATCGTATTCTCAAATTCAAGCAGTCTGCTTGGTTGAAGCCCTATATTGAGCTCAACACAATGTTACGAGCTCAGGCAACTACAGCATTTGCCAAAGATTTGTATAAGCTTTTTATCAATGCCATATTTGGGAAAACGATGGAGAATGTTCGTAAACATCGAGTAGTCAAGCTTGTGTCAAAGTGGGAGGGGCGTTATGGAGCAAAAAATCTTATTGCATCACCAAATTTCCATAATCGCACCATCTTCAGCGGCGATGATTCCGAAGGAGATGACCTAATGGCTATAGAATTGTCAAAAACTAATATTGTTTTTAACAAACCCCTGTATATTGGTATGGCAATCCTGGATATATCCAAGACTTGCGTATACAACTTTCACTACGATTACATGCTGAACAAATTCGACAATAGTGTATGCAAGCTCCTCTACACTGACACCGACAGCCTTATTTATGAAATAAAATGTGATGATGTTTACGAAGAAGTTTTGAAAGCAGATATCCAAAAATTCGATACGAGTGATTATCCCTCAGATAATCGTTTCGGTATTCCTCAAGTAAATAAAAAGGTGCCAGGCTTGATGAAAGATGAAGCCAATTCTGCGATAATGACTAACTTTATTGGACTTCGTTCCAAGATGTATACGTTCTTGGTTGAAGGGGGGAAATGCGTTAAAAAATCAAAGGGCGTTCGAAATAATGTTGTTAAGAATACCATCACTTTTCAAGATTATGTTGATTGTCTCTTTGATAAGGCCCCCAATGTTGTCACACAACGATGCATACGCTCATTTGCTCACAACGTATATAGTATTGAGCAGACAAAAATTGCACTGTCACCTTTCGACGATAAACGATATTTGCTACAAAATAGTCACGACACCTTGCCCTGGGGACATTTTCGAATAATGGAGTAGTAGTAATACAACATGGAAATCTTTATACTTTGTCAGCCAATTATTGTATTAGCTTCAATTATAACTCTCTCTATACAATGTTACTCAATTTTTGTTTATAATACTAAATATAAATGATGTGAAAAAATTCGTTTGTTTTATTTATGTATGGTATGATAGGTGTGATGAAAAAACATATTATTTTCAAAGTCTTTTATTCAAATCAGATATTATTCGATCTTTACAGTAATAAAGATATTCTAAAAGTGCATTACTTGACATACTACTAGCAGCATTACAAAATCCATATATAATTTCTTCCACACTCAATACAGTCTGTTTGTTTCTAATCCAATCTGCTGCAGTATCTAAAAGATTATTATAGTATATACAAAAGTCCAATTCATTCATCATATTAACTCGATGTGATAAAAGTTGCACTTCAACACTCAAAATATCGACGACATCTTCTTCCATCAAATCAAATTGCACATGATGTTTGGCCACTGTTAGCACCTTGATGCCATCCCAAACAGCTCGGGTTACGGTGGCATAGTCCCCGCAGGCGCTCACCACAGGATCGTATTCGTCGATGAAGCCAGGCAGAGGTTGGTAGAAAAAATCTTGTTGAAGATCTCGCAGCAATTCAATGAAGGTTGCCCATTCGTAAGTAGCGAACGAAATCTTTGTTGGATAATGGGGTTTCTTCAGAACGATGGCAGGGCTGAATTGTCTAGCTGGACTCAACCCACACTGAATCTCGTAGGTGGAAAGCGGGAACGAAGTATTGAGCAGGTAATGTGTTTCAGCTTGCGCAGCCTTCTCAAACACTTCCAAACATCTATCGACTTCAGCAAAGTAGTCTGGCGGTGATCTATCATCTTCAAAATTCATTTCACAGGATGAATGATAACCAGAGTCTTCACTCATAATAATAATTGTAAACTGATGCGAATGCTGTGCTGCTCAAAGCTTTTTATATTCCCACTCTACATCCGGCTGGATGATAAGCTAATTCCAATGCGGTGTGTGTGTGTGTGTGTGTGTGTGTGTGTGTGTGTGCGAAAGGCCCCCCCGATTTGCTTGATTTGTGCTAGTTTTGCATTATAATCTATTATTAGCATCAATCCAACTGTTGTGTGTCTTATCGAGCCCCAACCATTTAACAAACACCTTCTTGCCTTTTCGTCGTAATATTTTCTCTACCAAGTAAACATCAGGATTTGCAGTTTTTTGAAGTTCCTCCGAATAAAAGGCTCCTTTGATTGGCGCTCCTTGCATATCTTCCAAGAGATAGGTGGTAGGATTCGTTATGCGAACTTGCGCAATCTTGAATAATTCCGTAGTCCAATTGGGAGTATAATTTTTGGCAAAGACATGTTTGGCCTTACTGATTCGCACCAAATCACCAATTTTAAATTTTCGAAATCCCGCTATTTTAATGTGATTGTATGTAGATTTGAGAATTTCTTGTTCATTGGCTTTAGTAACGTCACACGGTTTAAATTTTGTAGTACTATGTTTTTGATTGTTATAATTTTTGGTAATCTCAGGTAAAACGTCAATCCAGCGATATGATCCACTCAAGCTGAAATATTTGTAGAGTTTCTCCTTCAGAGTGCGAATAACACGTTCAGCCATTGCTGCCTTCTTCAAAGAATACGTATTGTAATGATTGATTGAAAATTTTTTCATTAGACTCTGGAATTTTTCATTGAAGAATTCGGTGCCTTGATCAGTTTGTAAATTTTTTGGACAACGTTTCGTGTGCGTCAAAATATTGGTGAATGCTCGAGCAATGTCGATGCCAGTCTTGGATTTCAGTGGTCGTGTCCATAGGAATTTGGAAAAACAATCAATCACGACCATTATCAGTTTGAAATTCTTATTTTTCGATGCATATGGGCGCATCTCAGCTAGATCCATTTGCCATAAATCATCTAATCCTTTAATGATGGTGCGACGACGAGGAAATTTTTTTCTCACAGGTTTATGCAGCTCATTGACGAGTTGAACTTTTTCCTTGGAGTATGAAGACGACGATGACGACATGTTTTTTATTGCTCACTATAGCACAGAGTGATTTGAAAAATGGAAGTATAACGGTTATATGGGTTTTGACGAAGACGACGGCTGTACAACAGTATATACATTTTTAGCCAACTCAGTTTTGAGTTTGTTAATATCGGCGGCATGTTGTATCTCCTTATTCTTGCTTTTTTGTTGTTCAGTCTTTAAAATATCAATGCTTTTTTCGAGCGACTCTATCAAATCTTTGATGGCCTTTGAATCTGAATTGATTTTCTTCTCTAGTCTAGGCACCAAATCATTGTCCAATCGGTTTGATTGCTGTACGATTTTTTGCATCATCATCGACAGTTGTACCAAGTTTCCATTGAGCGTCATATGTTTGTTTGTCAAATCATTGATCGAATTTCCAAAATTTGCCATTATGTTTCTAAAGTCATCAATAGTTTTTTGAATTTTTTTCCCATAATTATCGAATGCAATCTTGAAATCCACTTGTATTTGTGAAAGACCGAGTTCAACGTATTCCCTGTTTGCTGCATCTGCAGCATCAGTGGGTGCTTTCACATTACACAATTTCAAATGCCCAATGTCAATGTCTCCGGAGGGAGTATAGGAAAATCCTGATCTTACTATCGTTGTTGAATGACCACTACCACCGCCACCGCCCCTGCCACAACCGAACTTGTCGAGACTCATTATGAAAATGATATCCTAATGCATGTACACATATTTGTATACTCGGCGTAAGAAAAAAACGCGACGCACGTTTCACGCACGCTTCACGCACGTTTAACACACGTTTGACGCACGTTTGACGCACGTTTGACGCACGTTTGACGCACGTTTGACGCACGTTTGACGCACGTTTGACGCACGTTTGACGCACGCTTCACGCTTCAGATATTATGCCGGCCTCCTTCAGTTCATTTATGATGGCTACAATTTCATTGTCGTTTGATGTATTTCCAGCCTGCTGTGAGGCGATGAGTAATTTCAAGCGGTCAACCAACTCATTTGGATCATCCCAATACATGTATTCGATTGGGGTGGTGTTATAGGTCATCATGTTCAAACCGCGACCACCGGTCGTCTTGGATCTAAACATTGGTCGAATAATTTCCTTGTATTTATATTTACTCGAACCCTTCATATTTCCAAGAGCATTCTGATGAGCCTTGGAGAGCGTGAGTAATTTCTTGTATTGAACTCGGTCATCTTCAGCATAGGCCGGATCATTGTAGAATAGCAATTGATAGAGTCCTGGAGTGCCGCGAAAGCGATATCCCCCAGCAAGTATATCTCCAGTCCTTTGATGGAAATTCAGTTCACTCTTGTTTAGGAACCATTTCGATGTTTTTGGATCGTACACAGGACCATAAACTTTATCGATATTCTCATCACCTGTCCAGTATTGTGTTAGATATTTTTGTGCCATCGGAGGATATTGATCAATGTAATCATTCAAGGCAGCAGATGAAATATTTTGAGGGTCAGTGAAAACTTCATCATCCTCATCAGAATCATCATCTTTGTCAGCAGCAGCAGCAGAATCAGTTTCAGCTACGTCCACGAGAGGTAAGAAATTGGTTTCATCCAAATCAGGTTTTTCCTTCTTTGTTTCCTGTTCATCAATGTCCTTTTTAATTTTCTTTCTTGGTAGAAATGATCCATCAAGTTTTTCTCGAATTCCTTTGGACGTAGTGGCAATATCTTTGAGAGGCGTTGTCAGAGGTTGAAATATTTTCTGAAGTGCAGCATCATCTTCAGACTTGCCCATCTTCAATGCCAAATACTTTCTTCTAATCGATTTAGATAAGTCGCCAATTTTTTTCTTGCGTAATGCATCATCAACACTACCATGTTTATCGGTTGTCGTCATGATGATTAATGGTGATGTATGAATAATTATCAAACCTTTATATATTTATCGAAGCCACTTCTATATCTACCAGCATTAATGTCGAATGTCTTTGCAATTACTAGTGTTCCAAATTGACTACTGCCATTCCAACATTCTGAACAAAGCGCTTTAAATTGATCGAATGACATGTCTGGTGAGACATGCTCATCGAACACATGCTTCAAGTTCATTTCATCCTGCCGAAATAGCACCACTAGGTTACTATTGTCACGGATGAGCTGTTTGGGAATTTTTGAGTATGTTTGACACAGGTATGCAACGTCAATGTCCTTGTGCCTGCACATTGAAAAATATTCACGAATTTTTTGCTGCTTGTCACATGATACATCATCGAAGATGAATATCGAGTTGTTTTTCGCTTTCGATGGGTCGATGACGTCATCATTCTCTTTGAATGGAAAATACCCGACTCCTTTCACAGAATCCAGCACTTGTTGCAACAGCTGATACTTTGGTTGGTACAGCGACTTTGAATACACGTAAACGTTTTTAAATTTCGCGCCATTCGGACTGAAAAGCAAGGACAGCATTGCATTGGTCTTTCCACATCCACTGGGTCCACAGAAGATGGCTCTGAAGGAATGCGGAAGCAGTTTCCCATGTTTACCACTACTACTACTTATCGATTCACAATTAGCTACCACATCCAAGTTCTCGATAGGTAGCGTCCGTTTCTGTTGAACGACCTCCATAATGTGACCGTATGCATTGAGGTACGCTGCTATAAATATAGGTGGCGCTCTTCATACTCATCATTCTACATGTTGCTCTACCACGGTGAGGGTGTGTTGAATTCTGTAATCAATAAGCTCCCCATCGAATTACACATACCAGGCTATAGATTTTGTGGACCAGGTACAAAGCTAGAAAAGAGGCTTGCTCGAGGAGACACAGGCATTAATCCATTGGACGACGCCTGTCGACAACACGACATTGCATATTCACAAAATCAATCTTTGGAGGAGCGTCACAAAGCCGATTGGGTACTCGAGAATAGAGCGTGGGAAAGAGTCAAAGCAAAAGACGCAAAATTCAAAGAAAAAGCTGCAGCTTGGCTAGTTACTACCGGGATGAAAGCTAAACGCAAGCTTGGCATGGGTCTGCGACCTACATTTGCCAATGTTATAAAGTTCATAAAAAATGTTCTTTCAAAATCCAATAGTAGTAGTAATAGTAGTGATAACCATAAAGGCAGTGGTTTGAAAAAATCTGCACTGGCTGCACTTAGAGCAGCTAGAATTGCCATCAAGAGAGCCGGAGGCAAGAAAAAGATTCGAGTACCAAGAATCATACCGTTCGATTCGGAAAAGAAAAGTGGTGGTATCTTTCCGCTGATTCCGATCTTTGCTGCTTTGGGAGCTCTAGGATCCTTGGCTGGTGGAGCTGGTGCAGTCGCAAAAACTGTAATTGATGCTAAAAATGCAACAAAGAAACTGGAAGAAGATCGACGTCATAATAAAGCGATGGAGGCTATCGGTTCGGGCTTGTATCTGCGCAAGACACCACGAGGATTCGGACTATTTTTAAAGAAACAACAAAAAAACTACTAGCTAAGCTACCCAATAAATCCATGTACGATTCAGAAATAATAAAGTATGCCAAACAGCTGAAAATACCACATTTTCGAGGTGTTTTTATGCGAGACACTCTACCACCTACCGGCCCATGGCGTCATCGCGACGAGTGTGCAATCATAAATTTGGATACTTCAAATCATTCTGGTACACATTGGGTAGCTTACAAGAAACATGATAATGTTGTGGAATATTTCGATAGTTATGGAATGTTGAAACCACCAAAAGAATTGGCCCGATACTTTGGTGAAAATGTGAAAATCCTCTATAATAATGATCAATATCAGAATTATAAACAAAGTAATTGTGGACGTCTCTGCTTGGAATTTCTCTATAAAAACAAATAACATGACGCATGACGCATCAGTCATGTCTTTGATATTGACGTTGAAGAGTCGCACTTCTACGCTCTCCATAGACTTTCTCACGCCACTACAGCTCGATCCGGAGTCAGACTACGGTCTAGCATTGTTGGGATTCCACTGCTACAATAGCATTCCAAATATAGAAAGAGGTGCTTCCAAAGTTTATCTGCAGGACGCAGCATCTAAAACCACAAAAATTATAGAAATTCCTGAAGGATCATACGACATTATCGACATTGAGAAATTCATTCGAAAAGAATTGAATATTTCGAGTGCAAAAAACGTCGACGATATATTCTCGTTGAAACCCAATAACAATACATTAAAGTGTGAGATCTCGAGCAATAAGTTCAACATTGATTTTACACCCAAGGATAGTATTGCTAAAGTATTGGGATTCTCAGACTCTGTGCTGGAAGCACAAAAAGTTCATTGTTCTGATTTGCCTGTTAACATAGCCAAAGTCCGAACCATTCACATTGACAGTAACGTCACTGCTGGAGCTCTTTACAACGATAGACCTTCACATACGATATACGAATTTGCTATTTCGGTCGATCCCGGGTACGCAATAGACGAAACTCCAAGAAATCTTATCTATCTACCCATAGTTAGTAGACGAGAACTGCCAAATATTACACTGCAAATACTAGATCAAGACTTGAGGCAGGTGAATTTCAGAGGTGAAGAGATCATAATCAGATTGGAATTGAAGAAACTTCAGCGATGGGACTAGTGTTTGATAACTCTGTCTATAAATCTGAAGAGTATCCTACTTCCACATCAGTCTCAAGAACGTCCTTGAGCAAGACAGACGTGGTGCACCGTCATCGTTCGAGGAAACAATTGACATTATCCAATATCCTATTTCTCAAATCAATCGGTTACAATGTCCATGACAGCTCCAGTATTCGACGTCTTTCGCAAACCAAGGTTCGATGAATCCATCACCAAAGTGGAGTGGCGTACCTATCATCCGTACGTCAAGTCGTTTGAGAACAATGATGTCATAGACATTACTATCAATCAAGCAGATGTATGGCTCGCCATGTTTGAAGGTGTTCTCATCATCAAGGCTAAATTAGATGTAACTGGAGGTGGTACGGGTACTTTAACTCACAATGCTGGTGCATATCTCTTCGATTCTTGTAGTTATGAGTTGTTCAATAAGGAACTGGATGCTGCCAGATATCCGGGAATAACGAGCACAGCTAGAGGATATTTGTGTTATGCCCCCGAAGATTCGCGCCATCTAGCTATAGCAGGATGGAACTATCCAAATGCTCCCATTCTCAATGCAGACAAAACATTCACCATGAACATTCCACTGAAACACTTGTTCTCCATATTCAATGACCATCAGGTGGCGACACTGGGAAAGCAGTCGATTCGTTTGGTTCGATCGCGCAGTGATGCCAACAGCGTGAAAGTTGAAGAAAAGGCGGTTACTGGCGGCAATAATGTACCTGCAAGTGGTCTGACAAAGAGTACTGCTAAAATCACAATCGAGAGCATAACCTTGAAAGTGCCACACCTCACTCCGAATGATGATATAAAATTCCAGCTGTTGAAGCGTGTGCGAGCAGATGAACCCATGATGATAGCGTTTCGCAAATGGGAATTGCACGAACTGCCTGCACTAACCCAAAACTCCACCACCGAAATTTGGTCTGTCAAAACTTGTACGGCAATGGAGAGCCCCAGATATGTCGTTGTCTTTTTCCAAACCAAAAAGATTGATGATATACATGAGGATGTTACATTGTTCGATCATGCCAACATCAAATCCATACGCTTGGCTCTGAACGGTGACTACTATCCGCAAGAACGAGCACTTCTAGACTTTTCCACTGGTCAATACTCTGACGCCTACCACAATTATTCCGAATTCAACAAGAGCTATCACAATTGTCTCTTGAAGCGTTCTCTAATGAACTTTACCGAATTTAAAACTCGATCAATGTTTGTCATTGATTGTTCGAGAAGAAGTCTCGGTCCGAAGGCTTCGACAGTCGACATCAAGTTGGATATTGAAGCAACCATGGGCTTTCCTGCAAACACCAAGGCATATTGCATCATTATTCATGATCAAATCATGGAACACCTCCCACTCAGCGAAATTGTTCGAAATATCGATTGATGAGTGAAGGGATGTTCATTCAGTTCATTCCAAGACGTCATGGAGATCGCACTGGTTGACATTCAAGGCTTCGTCGTTGCTGGAGAATTCATCCCGAAGGAGATGTCAATTCGCATTGGCATGAAAATCAGTAATTTTCTATTTAAACCATCCACAGAGTACGCTAATTTGAGCAAAGAAGATAAAAAGATGGTAAACTATGTTGAACGCTACGTTCATGGCTTGAAATACTCTAGTGGCTATGTGGATCTTGATGAGATGAATCAAATTCTACAAGATAATCTGCATCAGGCAAATCTCATCTACGTAAGAGGTCATCAAAAGATACAGTTCTTGAAGCAAAAGTTGGAGGAATTGGAGGTATGCTGTGATATCGTCAATTTGGAGGACTTTGATGCGTCGTGGTGGCAAACTGTCACATTTCAACCTACGACTCCAGCATGCATGAATCATCTTTATGGAAGAGGAGGAGAAAAGTTCCAGTGCAGTCTTCAAAATATTCATACTCTATACAATTGGTTTTGTACTATTTTACCTAAATAAAAAATATTGTTCTAGAACACATAGACTTTTATTTCTTTCCAGAAACGATGTACAATAATGAGTAATATTAGCATAGCTACAAATGCTAAATTGATGTATAATAAAGTATCCAAGTTTGTGAAGAATTTTTCGTAATCCACTTGTGGCGGTGGTGGTGGTGGTGGTGGTGGTAGTGGCGATGTTGACATAGGTGATGGAATAAGCTGCTGCCAATCTCCCATTTCCCCAAAGGTTCTATCGTCGAAAATCAACCGAATTTTGAATTTTGTTTCATTTCCCCCCGGCGGCAGCACTTCTATCGAGAACACTTCCATTTGACCACCATTGATAAATACTCTCTTCATAGCAGTCCACTGACATGTTGTATCATTATTGAAGCAAATTCCTGCTTCGCTAACTTTGTTGGGTACATTCATGTACAAGATGTTTTCCATCATCGAAAATAGCAATATAAATGATGATTTCAAGATTGCCATGATGTTTTCTTCGATATCGTTTCCAATAAAGTAATTTTCGAAAAAGTTCTAATCATCTGCTGTTTATCTTCGTAGTGTTGAATTATGTAGTTGAGTTCTCTTATTTTCTTCTGGAATTTCTGCAGCTGTCGTTTATACTCTTCCAAAGACATCTGGCAACTGTTACAAAACACCCAACTACGTCATTCTTACGTCTAGAATTACATGCGCATGCGCAATAACAAAAGTTTTCGCACACTTTGCATGCCATTCCGTCAACTACATCATCGAGATCTGATATGGAAAAACATTTTTTTCTGCAGCAATAGCGTTTTGATGTTTCAGAGCAACGATATTCCAAATTGTATGTGTTCCTCATCATGCTTCGACTTGAATGGGTACATCGTCAGACGATTCATGAGAATATAAAGTCTTATAAAAAACTCTGCCAGGTGTGGGATTCGAACCCACGCTCCTTCTCGGGAACCAGGGCTTAAAGCTGGCGCCTTAGACCGCTCGGCCAACCTGACTCTCTATAATTTACAAATAGAAAAAAGTCAAGTGGTAACATGAAGAACCCCCCGTCTCCCCAACGCAGCCCCCCTAATATATCCATATCTGAAATGGCATATTTTCGGCAACTATGTATACGCGACGGTTACTCGGAATATTTCAAACGTCCGGCAACAATGTACCAAGCGAACGCACCACTTAGATATCACTGAAACGGATCTAGCTCGATTACGTCACGCAGCGCGAGCGCGCGGTCTCTCGTCGCCATCCACATCTGAAATGACATATTTTCGGCAACTATGTATACGCGACGGTTACTCGGATTATTTCAAACGTCCGGCAACAATGTAACAAGCGAACGCACCACTTAGATATCACTGAAACGGATCTAGCCCGATTACGTCACACAGCGCGGTCTCTCGTCGCCTCGAATTCCACCGTTAATTATACTATGTAGTGGTCGTGACGATGATGTTACGTATCGGATTCATAGTCCGATGGTCTCGGGTTCAAATCCCGTCGTCGTCTTCGTCGTCGAAGGTTTTTTTAATTGTTGGATGAATCAGCGGTGACTTGGAGCACTTCCCAATTGACAAGATGTCGATTGGGAAGTGTTCCATGTCATATGTCAAATTGTTACATGGGCATATTCGATATGGCTCCACCATTACCTCGAGGCCTGTAGCAGCGCCACCTCTACATCGAGGACTGCAGAACGACACTAGCGCCACCTCTACATCGAGGCCTGTAACAATGACACAAGCGCCACTAGCGCCACCGACATATGACAGGTTCTCCAATTGACATATGTCAAAGCGGCAACCTTGTGACGTCAGACTACGTCATCATGAATGAAGCAGTTATCAGCGACATGTAACGCAGCGACACCAGCGCCACCATGGCGCCATCTGGTGGCGAAAATTGGAAGTTCTATCTGGTGCCCGCTTTGTTTCACTACTCACGATATAATCGAATACAACCTCAGATACGATCATTGTTTAGTCTATCCATTCAACCTTCTGTTCGATTCAGTCGCTCGTTTGTATAACGGAAGGACAGTAACCTGGTGAGTATAACTATATAAACCTAATCGAATACAACTCAGATACGATGAATTTTCAATCTATCCATTCAACCTTCTGCTCGATTCGGTCGCTTTTATGTAAAACGGAAGAACAGTTACCTGGTGAATATTGCTATATAAACATCATCACGATATCATCGAATACAACTCAGATACAATTATCGCTTCGTCTAACCATTCAACCTTCTGTTCGATTCAGTCGCTAGTATGTGTAACGGAAGTACCGTCACCTGGATAGTATCACTATATATACAGTATTGCGATATAATCGGATACCAACCAGATACATTGATTGTTCAGTCTATCCATTCAACTTTCTGTTCGTTTCGGTCGCTCGTATGTAAAACGGGAATACCTTCACCTAGTGTGTATAACTATATACACAGCATAACATCATAATCGAATACAACCCAGATACTATCCATTCAACCTTCTGTTCGATTCGAATGCTCGTATGTATAACGAAAGAACAGTAACCTGGTGAGTATTTCTATATAAACTTCATCACGATATCATCGAATACAACTCAGAGATACAATTATCATTTCGTCTAACCATTTAACCTTCTGTTCGATCCAGTCGCTAGTATGTGTAAAGGAAGTACCGTCACCTGGTGAGTATCACTATATATACAGTATTGCGATATAATCGGATACCACCCAGATACATTGATTGTTCAGTCTATCCATTCAACTTTCTGTTCAGTTCAGTCGCTCTTATGTAAAACTGGAGAACAGTTTCCTGGTGAGTATAACTATATGAACATCATCAAGATATAATCGAATACAACCCCAGATACGATTATTGTTTAGTCTATCCATTAAACCTTCTGTTTAATTCAGTCGCTCGTATGTATAACGGAAGAACAGTTACCTGGTGAGTATAACTATATAAACATAATCGAATACAACCCAGATACGATGATTGTTCAATCTTTACTAAATTTAACCTTCTGCTCGATTCGGTCGCTTGTATGTAAAACGGAAGAACAGTTACCTGGTGAGTATTGCTATATAAACATCATCACGATATCATCGAATTCAACTCAGATACAATTATCGTTTCGTCTAACCATTTAACCTTCTGTTCGATTCAGTCGCTAGTATGTGTAACGGAAGTACCGTCACCTGGTAAGTATCACTTTATATACAGTATTGCGATATAATCGGATACCACCCAGATACATTGATTGTTCAGTCTATCCATTCAACTTTCTGTTCGTTTCGGTCGCTCGTATGTAAAACGGGAATACCGTCACCTAATGTATATAACTATATACACAGCATAACATCATAATCGAATACAACCCAGATACTATCCATTCAACCTTCTGTTCGATTCGATTGCTCGTATGTATAACGGAAGAACAGTTACCTGGTGAGTATAACTATATAAACATAATCGAATACAACCCAGATACGATGATTGTTCAATCTATACTAAATTTAACCTTCTGCTCGATTCGGTCGCTTGTATGTAAAACGGAAGAACAGTTACCTGGTGAGTATTGCAATATAAACATCATCACGATATCATCGAATTCAACTCAGATACAATTATCGTTTCGTCTAACCATTTAACCTTCTGTTCGATTCAGTCGCTAGTATGTGTAACGGAAGTACCGTCACCTGGTAAGTATCACTTTATATACAGTATTGCGATATAATCGGATACCACCCAGATACATTGATTGTTCAGTCTATCCATTCAACTTTCTGTTCGTTTCGGTCGCTCGTATGTAAAACGGGAATACCGTCACCTAATGTATATAACTATATACACAGCATAACATCATAATCGAATACAACCCAGATACTATCCATTCAACCTTCTGTTCGATTCGATTGCTCGTATGTATAACGGAAGAACAGTTACCTGGTGAGTATAACTATATAAACATAATCGAATACAACCCAGATACGATTATTGTTCAATCAATACTGAATTCAACCTTCTGCTCGATTCAGTCGCTCTTATGTATAACTGGAGAACAGTTACCTGGTGAGTATAACTATATGAACATCATCACGATATAATCGAATACAACCCCAGATACGATCATTGTTTAGTCTATCCATTCAACCTTCAGTTCAATTCAGTCGCTCGTATGTATAACGGAAGAACAGTTACCTGGTGAGTATAACTATATAAACATAATCGAATACAACTCAGATACGATGATTGTTCAATCTATCCATTCAACCTTATGTTCGATTCGGTTGCTCGTATGTATATCGGAAGAACAGGTACCTGGTGAGTATATCTATATAAACATAATCGAATACAACTCAGATACGATGATTGTTCAGTCTATCCATTCAACCTTCTGTTCAGTTTAGTCGCTCTAATGTATAACTGGAGAACAGTTACCTGTTGAGTATAACTATATAAACATCATCACGATATAATCGAATACAACCTCAGATACGATCATTGTTTAGTCTATCCATTCAACCTTCTGTTCGATTCAGTCGCTCGTTTGTATAACGGAAGGACAGTAACCTGGTGAGTATAACTATATAAACCTAATCGAATACAACTCAGATACGATGAATTTTCAATCTATCCATTCAACCTTCTGCTCGATTCGGTCGCTTTTATGTAAAACGGAAGAACAGTTACCTGGTGAATATTGCTATATAAACATCATCACGATATCATCGAATACAACTCAGATACAATTATCGCTTCGTCTAACCATTCAACCTTCTGTTCGATTCAGTCGCTAGTATGTGTAACGGAAGTACCGTCACCTGGATAGTATCACTATATATACAGTATTGCGATATAATCGGATACCAACCAGATACATTGATTGTTCAGTCTATCCATTCAACTTTCTGTTCGTTTCGGTCGCTCGTATGTAAAACGGGAATACCTTCACCTAGTGTGTATAACTATATACACAGCATAACATCATAATCGAATACAACCCAGATACTATCCATTCAACCTTCTGTTCGATTCGAATGCTCGTATGTATAACGAAAGAACAGTAACCTGGTGAGTATTTCTATATAAACTTCATCACGATATCATCAAATACAACTCAGAGATACAATTATCATTTCGTCTAACCATTTAACCTTCTGTTCGATCCAGTCGCTAGTATGTGTAAAGGAAGTACCGTCACCTGGTGAGTATCACTATATATACAGTATTGCGATATAATCGGATACCACCCAGATACATTGATTGTTCAGTCTATCCATTCAACTTTCTGTTCAGTTCAGTCGCTCTTATTTAAAACTGGAGAACAGTTTCCTGGTGAGTATAACTATATGAACATCATCAAGATATAATCGAATACAACCCCAGATACGATTATTGTTTAGTCTATCCATTAAACCTTCTGTTCAATTCAGTCGCTCGTATGTATAACGGAAGAACAGTTACCTGGTGAGTATAACTATATAAACATAATCGAATACAACCCAGATACGATGATTGTTCAATCTATACTAAATTTAACCTTCTGCTCGATTCGGTCGCTTGTATGTAAAACGGAAGAACAGTTACCTGGTGAGTATTGCTATATAAACATCATCACGATATCATCGAATTCAACTCAGATACAATTATCGTTTCGTCTAACCATTTAACCTTCTGTTCGATTCAGTCGCTAGTATGTGTAAAGGAAGTACCGTCACCTGGTAAGTATCACTTTATATACAGTATTGCGATATAATCGGATACCACCCAGATACATTGATTGTTCAGTCTATCCATTCAACTTTCTGTTCGTTTCGGTCGCTCGTATGTAGAACGGAAATACCGTCACCTAATGTATATAACTATATACACAGCATAACATCATAATCGAATACAACCCAGATACTATCCATTCAACCTTCTGTTCGATTCGATTGCTCGTATGTATAACGGAAGAACAGTTACCTGGTGAGTATTGCTATATAAACATCATCACGATATCTTCGAATACAACTCAGATACAATTATCGTTTCGTCTAACCATTTAACCTTCTGTTCGATTCAGTCGCTAGTATGTGTAAAGGAAGTACCGTCACCTGGTAAGTATCACTTTATATACAGTATTGCGATATAATCGGATACCACCCAGATACATTGATTGTTCAGTCTATCCATTCAACTTTCTGTTCGTTTCGGTCGCTCGTATGTAAAACGGGAAAACCGTCACCTAATGTGTATAACTATATACACAGCATAACATCATAATCGAATACAACCCAGATACTATCCATTCAACCTTCTGTTCGATTCGGTTGCTCGTATGTATAACGGAAGAACAGTTACCTGGTGAGTATAACTATATAAACATAATCGAATACAACCCAGATACGATTATTGTTCAATCAATACTGAATTCAACCTTCTGCTCGATTCAGTCGCTCTTATGTATAACTGGAGAACAGTTACCTGGTGAGTATAACTATATGAACATCATCACGATATAATCGAATACAACCCCAGATACGATCATTGTTTAGTCTATCCATTCAACCTTCAGTTCAATTCAGTCGCTCGTATGTATAACGGAAGAACAGTTACCTGGTGAGTATAACTATATAAACATAATTGAATACAACTCAGATACGATGATTGTTCAATCTATCCATTCAACCTTATGTTCGATTCGGTTGCTTGTATGTATATCGGAAGAACAGGTACCTGGTGAGTATATCTATATAAACATAATCGAATACAACTCAGATACGATGATTGTTCAATCTATCCATTTAACCTTCTGCTCGATTCGGTCGCTTGTATGTAAAACGGAAGGACAGTTACCTGGTGAGTATTGCTATATAAACATCATCACGATATCATCGAATACAACTCAGATACAATTATCGTTTCGTCTAACCATTCAACATTCTGTTCGATTCAGTCGCTAGTATGTGTAACGGAAGTATCGTCACCTGGTAAGTATCACTATATATACAGTATTGCGATATAATCGGATACCACCCAGATACATTGATTGTTCAGTCTATCCATTCAACTTTCTTTTCGTTTCGGTAGCTCGTATGTAAAACGGGAATACCGTCTCCTAGTGTGTATAACTATATACACAGCATAACATCATAACCGAATACAACCCATATACTATCCATTCAACCTTCTGTTCAATTCAGTCGCTCGTATGTATAACGGAAGAACAGTTACCTGGTGAGTATAACTATATAAACATAATCGAATACAACCCAGATACGATGATTGTTCAATCTATACTGAATTCAACCTTCTGCTCGATTCGGTCGCTTGTATGTAAACGGAAGAACAGTTACCTGGTGAGTATTGCTATATAAACATCATCACGATATCTTCGAATACAACTCAGATACAATTATCGTTTCGTCTAACCATTTAACCTTCTGTTCGATTCAGTCGCTAGTATGTGTAACGGAAGTACCGTCACCTGGTGAGTATCACTATATATACAGTATTGCGATATAATCGGATACCACCCAGATACATTGATTGTTCAGTCTATCCATTCAACTTTCTGTTCGTTTCGGTCGCTCGTATGTGAAACGGGAATACCGTCACCTTATGTGTATAACTATATACACAGCATAACATCATAATCGAATACAACCCAGATACTATCCATTCAACCTTCTGTTCGATTCGGTTGCTCGTATGTATAACGAAAGAACAGTAACCTGGTGAGTATTTCTATATGAACGTCATCACGATATAATCGAATACAACTTAGTTACAATTATCGTTCCGTCTAACCATCCAACCTTATGTTCGATTCAGACGCTCGTATGTGTAACGAAAGAACCGTTACATGGTAGGTGTAGTTAAATATACAACATAACGATATAATCGGAGACAACCCAGATACAATGATTGTTCAATCTATCCATTCAACCTTATGTTCGATTCGGTTGCTAGTATGTATAACGGCAGAACAGTTACCTGGTTAGACATAATATATAATACTCATCACGAAATAATCGAATACAACCCAGATACGATGATTGTTCAGTCTATCCATTCAACCTTCTGTTCAGTTCAGTCGCTCTTATGTATAACTGGAGAACAGTTACCTGGTGAGTATAACTATATGAACATCATCACGATATAATCGAATAAAACCCCAGATACGATTATTGTTTAGTCTATCCATTCAACCTTCAGTTCAATTCAGTCGCTCGTATATATAACGGAAGAACAGTTACCTGGTGAGTATAACTATATAAACATAATCGAATACAACTCAGATACGATGATTGTTCAATCTATCCATTCAACATTATGTTCGATTCGGTTGCTCGTATGTATATCGGAAGAACAGGTACCTGGTGAGTATATCTATATAAACATCATCGAATACAACTCAGATACGATGATTGTTCAATCTATCCATTTAACCTTCTGCTCGATTCGGTCGCTTGTATGTAAAACGGAAGGACAGTTACCTGGTGAGTATTGCTATATAAACATCATCACAATATCATCGAATATAACACAGATACAATTATCGTTTCGTCTAACCATTCAACATTCTGTTCGATTCAGTCGCTAGTATGTGTAACGGAAGTATCGTCACCTGGTAAGTATCACTATATATACAGTATTGCGATATAATCGGATACCACCCAGATACATTGATTGTTCAGTCTATCCATTCAACTTTCTTTTCGTTTCGTTCGCTCGTATGTAAAACGGGAATACCGTCTCCTAGTGTGTATAACTATATACACAGCATAACATCATAATCGAATACAACCCATATACTATCCATTCAACCTTCTGTTCAATTCAGTCGCTCGTATGTATAACGGAAGAACAGTTACCTGGTGAGTATAACTATATAAACATAATCGAATACAACCCAGATACGATGATTGTTCAATCTATACTGAATTCAACCTTCTGTTCGATTCGGTCGCTTGTATGTAAACGGAAGAACAGTTACCTGGTGAGTATTGCTATATAAACATCATCACGATATCTTCGAATACAACTCAGATACAATTATCGTTCCGTCTAACCATTTAACCTTCTGTTCGATTCAGTCGCTAGTATGTGTAACGGAAGTACCGTCACCTGGTAAGTATCACTATATATACAGTATTGCGATATAATCGGATACCACCCAGATACATTGATTGTTCAGTCTATCCATTCAACTTTCTGTTCGTTTCGGTCGCTCGTATGTGAAACGGGAATACCGTCACCTTATGTGTATAACTATATACACAGCATAACATCATAATCGAATACAACCCAGATACTATCCATTCAACCTTCTGTTCGATTCGGTTGCTCGTATGTATAACGAAAGAACAGTAACCTGGTGAGTATTTCTATATGAACGTCATCACGATATAATCGAATACAACTTAGTTACAATTATCGTTCCGTCTAACCATCCAACCTTATGTTCGATTCAGACGCTCGTATGTGTAACGAAAGAACCGTTACATGGTAGGTGTAGTTAAATATACAACATAACGATATAATCGGAGACAACCCAGATACAATGATTGTTCAATCTATCCATTCAACCTTATGTTCGATTCGGTTGCTAGTATGTATAACGAAAGAACAGTTACCTGGTTAGACATAATATATAATAATCATCACGAAATAATCGAATACAACTCAGATACGATGATTGTTCAGTCTATCCATTCAACCTTCTGTTCAGTTCAGTCGCTCTTATGTATAACTGGAGAACAGTTACCTGGTGAGTATAACTATAGGAACATCATCACGATATAATCGAATACAACCCCAGATACGATCATTGTTTAGTCTATCCATTCAACCTTCAGTTCAATTCAGTCGCTCGTATGTATATCGGAAGAACAGTTACCTGGTGAGTATAACTATATAAACATAATCGAATACAACTCAGATACGATGATTGTTCAATCTATCCATTCAACCTTATGTTCGATTCGGTTGCTCGTATGTATATCGGAAGAACAGGTATCTGGTGAGTATATCTATATAAACATAATCGAATACAACTCAGATACGATGATTGTTCAATCTATCCATTTAACCTTCTGCTCGATTCGGTCGCTTGTATGTAAAACGGAAGGACAGTTACCTGGTGAGTATTGCTATATAAACATCATCACGATATCATCGAATACAACTCAGATACAATTATCGTTTCGTCTAACCATTTAACCTTCTGTTCGATTCAGTCGCTAGTATGTGTAACGAAAGTACCGTCACCTGGTAAGTATCACTATATATACAGTATTGCGATATAATCGGATACCACCCAGATACATTGATTGTTCAGTCTATCCATTCAACTTTCTGTTCGTTTCGGTCGCTCGTATGTGAAACGGGAATACCGTCACCTTATGTGTATAACTATATACACAGCATAACATCATAATCGAATACAACCCAGATACTATCCATTCAACCTTCTGTTCGATTCGGTTGCTCGTATGTATAACGAAAGAACAGTAACCTGGTGAGTATTTCTATATGAACGTCATCACGATATAATCGAATACAACTTAGTTACAATTATCGTTCCGTCTAACCATCCAACCTTATGTTCGATTCAGACGCTCGTATGTGTAACAAAAGAACCGTTACATGGTAGGTGTAGTTAAATTAAAAATTAAAAAAAAATATACAACATAACGATATAATCGGAGACAACCCAGATACAATGATTGTTCAATCTATCCATTCAACCTTATGTTCGATTCGGTTGCTAGTATGTATAACGGCAGAACAGTTACCTGGTTAGACATAATATATAATACTCATCACGAAATAATCGAATACAACCCAGATACGATGATTGTTCAGTCTATCCATTCAACCTTCTGTTCAGTTCAGTCGCTCTTATGTATAACTGGAGAACAGTTACCTGGTGAGTATAACTATATGAACATCATCACGATATAATCGAATAAAACCCCAGATACGATTATTGTTTAGTCTATCCATTCAACCTTCAGTTCAATTCAGTCGCTCGTATATATAACGGAAGAACAGTTACCTGGTGAGTATAACTATATAAACATAATCGAATACAACTCAGATACGATGATTGTTCAATCTATCCATTCAACATTATGTTCGATTCGGTTGCTCGTATGTATATCGGAAGAACAGGTACCTGGTGAGTATATCTATATAAACATCATCGAATACAACTCAGATACGATGATTGTTCAATCTATCCATTTAACCTTCTGCTCGATTCGGTCGCTTGTATGTAAAACGGAAGGACAGTTACCTGGTGAGTATTGCTATATAAACATCATCACAATATCATCGAATATAACACAGATACAATTATCGTTTCGTCTAACCATTCAACATTCTGTTCGATTCAGTCGCTAGTATGTGTAACGGAAGTATCGTCACCTGGTAAGTATCACTATATATACAGTATTGCGATATAATCGGATACCACCCAGATACATTGATTGTTCAGTCTATCCATTCAACTTTCTTTTCGTTTCGTTCGCTCGTATGTAAAACGGGAATACCGTCTCCTAGTGTGTATAACTATATACACAGCATAACATCATAATCGAATACAACCCATATACTATCCATTCAACCTTCTGTTCAATTCAGTCGCTCGTATGTATAACGGAAGAACAGTTACCTGGTGAGTATAACTATATAAACATAATCGAATACAACCCAGATACGATGATTGTTCAATCTATACTGAATTCAACCTTCTGTTCGATTCGGTCGCTTGTATGTAAACGGAAGAACAGTTACCTGGTGAGTATTGCTATATAAACATCATCACGATATCTTCGAATACAACTCAGATACAATTATCGTTCCGTCTAACCATTTAACCTTCTGTTCGATTCAGTCGCTAGTATGTGTAACGGAAGTACCGTCACCTGGTAAGTATCACTATATATACAGTATTGCGATATAATCGGATACCACCCAGATACATTGATTGTTCAGTCTATCCATTCAACTTTCTGTTCGTTTCGGTCGCTCGTATGTGAAACGGGAATACCGTCACCTTATGTGTATAACTATATACACAGCATAACATCATAATCGAATACAACCCAGATACTATCCATTCAACCTTCTGTTCGATTCGGTTGCTCGTATGTATAACGAAAGAACAGTAACCTGGTGAGTATTTCTATATGAACGTCATCACGATATAATCGAATACAACTTAGTTACAATTATCGTTCCGTCTAACCATCCAACCTTATGTTCGATTCAGACGCTCGTATGTGTAACGAAAGAACCGTTACATGGTAGGTGTAGTTAAATATACAACATAACGATATAATCGGAGACAACCCAGATACAATGATTGTTCAATCTATCCATTCAACCTTATGTTCGATTCGGTTGCTAGTATGTATAACGAAAGAACAGTTACCTGGTTAGACATAATATATAATAATCATCACGAAATAATCGAATACAACTCAGATACGATGATTGTTCAGTCTATCCATTCAACCTTCTGTTCAGTTCAGTCGCTCTTATGTATAACTGGAGAACAGTTACCTGGTGAGTATAACTATAGGAACATCATCACGATATAATCGAATACAACCCCAGATACGATCATTGTTTAGTCTATCCATTCAACCTTCAGTTCAATTCAGTCGCTCGTATGTATATCGGAAGAACAGTTACCTGGTGAGTATAACTATATAAACATAATCGAATACAACTCAGATACGATGATTGTTCAATCTATCCATTCAACCTTATGTTCGATTCGGTTGCTCGTATGTATATCGGAAGAACAGGTATCTGGTGAGTATATCTATATAAACATAATCGAATACAACTCAGATACGATGATTGTTCAATCTATCCATTTAACCTTCTGCTCGATTCGGTCGCTTGTATGTAAAACGGAAGGACAGTTACCTGGTGAGTATTGCTATATAAACATCATCACGATATCATCGAATACAACTCAGATACAATTATCGTTTCGTCTAACCATTTAACCTTCTGTTCGATTCAGTCGCTAGTATGTGTAACGAAAGTACCGTCACCTGGTAAGTATCACTATATATACAGTATTGCGATATAATCGGATACCACCCAGATACATTGATTGTTCAGTCTATCCATTCAACTTTCTGTTCGTTTCGGTCGCTCGTATGTGAAACGGGAATACCGTCACCTTATGTGTATAACTATATACACAGCATAACATCATAATCGAATACAACCCAGATACTATCCATTCAACCTTCTGTTCGATTCGGTTGCTCGTATGTATAACGAAAGAACAGTAACCTGGTGAGTATTTCTATATGAACGTCATCACGATATAATCGAATACAACTTAGTTACAATTATCGTTCCGTCTAACCATCCAACCTTATGTTCGATTCAGACGCTCGTATGTGTAACAAAAGAACCGTTACATGGTAGGTGTAGTTAAATTAAAAATTAAAAAAAAATATACAACATAACGATATAATCGGAGACAACCCAGATACAATGATTGTTCAATCTATCCATTCAACCTTATGTTCGATTCGGTTGCTAGTATGTATAACGAAAGAACAGTTACCTGGTTAGACATAATATATAATAATCATCACGAAATAATCGAATACAACCCAGATACGATGATTGTTCAGTCTATCCATTCAACCTTCTGTTCAGTTCAGTCGCTCTTCTGTATAACTGGAGAACAGTTACCTGGTGAGTATAACTATAGGAACATCATCACGATATAATCGAATACAACCCCAGATACGATCATTGTTTAGTCTATCCATTCAACCTTCAGTTCAATTCAGTCGCTCGTATGTATATCGGAAGAACAGTTACCTGGTGAGTATAACTATATAAACATAATCGAATACAACTCAGATACGATGATTGTTCAATCTATCCATTTAACCTTCTGCTCGATTCGGTCGCTTGTATGTAAAACGGAAGGACAGTTACCTGGTGAGTATTGCTATATAAACATCATCACGATATCATCGAATACAACTCAGATACAATTATCGTTTCGTCTAACCATTTAACCTTCTGTTCGATTCAGTCGCTAGTATGTGTAACGGAAGTACCGTCACCTGGTAAGTATCACTATATATACAGTTTTGCGATATTATCGGATACCACCCATATACATTGATTGTTCAGTCTATCCATTCAACTTTCTTTTCGTTTCGGTCGCTCGTATGTGAAACGGGAATACCGTCTCCTAGTGTGTATAACTATATACACAGCATAACATCATAATCGAATACAACCCATATACTATCCATCAACCTTCTGTTCAATTCAGTCGCTCGTATGTATAACGGAAGAACAGTTACCTGGTGAGTATAACTATATAAACATTATCGAATACAACCCAGATACGATGATTGTTCAATCTATACTGAATTCAACCTTCTGCTCGATTTGGTCGCTTGTATGTAAAAGGGAAGAATAGTTACCTGGTGAGTATTGCTATATAAACATCATCACGATATCATCGAATACAACTCAGATACAATTATCGTTTCGTCTAACCATTTAACCTTCTGTTCGATTCAGTCGCTAGTATGTGTAACGGAAGTACCGTCACCTGGTAAGTATCACTATATATACAGTTTTGCGATATAATCGGATACCACCCAGATACATTGATTGTTCAGTCTATCCATTCAACTTTCTGTTCGTTTCGGTCGCTCGTATGTGAAACGGGAATACCGTCACCTTATGTGTATAACTATATATACAGCATAACATCATAATCGAATACAACCCAGATACTATCCATTCAACCTTCTGTTCGATTCGGTTGCTCGTATGTATAACGAAAGAACAGTAACCTGGTGAGTATTTCTATATGAACGTCATCACGATATAATCGAATACAACTTAGTTACAATTATCGTTCCGTCTAACCATCCAACCTTATGTTCGATTCAGACGCTCGTATGTGTAACGAAAGAACCGTTACATGGTAGGTGTAGTTAAATATATAACATAACGATATAATCGGAGACAACCCAGATACAATGATTGTTCAATCTATCCATTCAACCTTATGTTCGATTCGGTTGCTAGTATGTATAACGAAAGAACAGTTACCTGGTAAGACATAATATATAATAATCATCACGAAATAATCGAATACAACCCAGATACGATGATTGTTCAATCTATCCATTCAACCTTATGTTCGATTCGGTTGCTCGTATGTATATCGGAAGAACAGGTACCTGGTGAGTATATCTATATAAACATAATCGAATACAACTCAGATACGATGATTGTTCAATCTATCCATTTAACCTTCTGCTCGATTCGGTCGCTTGTATGTAAAACGGAAGGACAGTTACCTGGTGAGTATTGCTATATAAACATCATCACGATATCATCGAATACAACTCAGATACAATTATCGTTTCGTCTAACCATTCAACATTCTGTTCGATTCAGTCGCTAGTATGTGTAACGGAAGTATCGTCACCTGGTAAGTATCACTATATATACAGTATTGCGATATAATCGGATACCACCCAGATACATTGATTGTTCAGTCTATCCATTCAACTTTCTTTTCGTTTCGGTCGCTCGTATGTAAAACATGAATACCGTCTCCTAGTGTGTATAACTATATACACAGCATAACATCATAATCGAATACAACCCATATACTATCCATTCAACCTTCTGTTCAATTCAGTCGCTCGTATGTATAACGGAAGAACAGTTACCTGGTGAGTATAACTATATAAACATAATCGAATACAACCCAGATACGATGATTGTTCAATCTATACTGAATTCAACCTTCTGCTCGATTCGGTCGCTTGTATGTAATCGGAAGAACAGTTACCTGGTGAGTATTGCTATATAAACATCATCACGATATCATCGAATACAACTCAGATACAATTATCGTTTCGTCTAACCATTTAACCTTCTGTTCGATTCAGTCGCTAGTATGTGTAACGAAAGTACCGTCACCTGGTAAGTATCACTATATATACAGTATTGCGATATAATCGGATACCACCCAGATACATTGATTGTTCAGTCTATCCATTCAACTTTCTGTTCGTTTCGGTCGCTCGTATGTGAAACGGGAATACCGTCACCTTATGTGTATAACTATATACACAGCATAACATCATAATCGAATACAACCCAGATACTATCCATTCAACCTTCTGTTCGATTCGGTTGCTCGTATGTATAACGAAAGAACAGTAACCTGGTGAGTATTTCTATATGAACGTCATCACGATATAATCGAATACAACTTAGTTACAATTATCGTTCCGTCTAACCATCCAACCTTATGTTCGATTCAGACGCTCGTATGTGTAACGAAAGAACCGTTACATGGTAGGTGTAGTTAAATTAAAAATTAAAAAAAATATACAACATAACGATATAATCGGAGACAACCCAGATACAATGATTGTTCAATCTATCCATTCAAACTTATGTTCGATTCGGTTGCTAGTATGTATAACGAAAGAACATTTACCTGGTTAGACATAATATATAATAATCATCACGAAATAATCGAATACAACCCAGATACGATGATTGTTCAGTCTATCCATTCAACCTTCTGTTCAGTTCAGTCGCTCTTCTGTATAACTGTCTCCAGTTATACACCAGTTACCTGGTGAGTATAACTATAGGAACATCATCACGATATAATCGAATACAACCCCAGATACGATCATTGTTTAGTCTATCCATTCAACCTTCAGTTCAATTCAGTCGCTCGTATGTATATCGGAAGAACAGTTACCTGGTGAGTATAACTATATAAACATAATCGAATACAACTCAGATACGATGATTGTTCAATCTATCCATTTAACCTTCTGCTCGATTCGGTCGCTTGTATGTAAAACGGAAGGACAGTTACCTGGTGAGTATTGCTATATAAACATCATCACGATATCATCGAATACAACTCAGATACAATTATCGTTTCGTCTAACCATTTAACCTTCTGTTCGATTCAGTCGCTAGTATGTGTAACGGAAGTACCGTCACCTGGTAAGTATCACTATATATACAGTTTTGCGATATAATCGGATACCACCCATATACATTGATTGTTCAGTCTATCCATTCAACTTTCTTTTCGTTTCGGTCGCTCGTATGTGAAACGGGAATACCGTCTCCTAGTGTGTATAACTATATACACAGCATAACATCATAATCGAATACAACCCATATACTATCCATCAACCTTCTGTTCAATTCAGTCGCTCGTATGTATAACGGAAGAACAGTCACCTGGTGAGTATAACTATATAAACATAATCGAATACAACCCAGATACGATGATTGTTCAATCTATACTGAATTCAACCTTCTGCTCGATTCGGACGCTTGTATGTTAACGGAAGAACAGTTACCTGGTGAGTATTGCTATATAAACATCATCACGATATCTTCGAATACAACTCAGATACAATTATCGTTTCGTCTAACCATTTAACCTTCTGTTCGATTCAGTCGCTAGTATGTGTAACGGAAGTACCGTCACCTGGTGAGTATCACTATATATACAGTATTGCGATATAATCGGATACCACCCAGATACATTGATTGTTCAGTCTATCCATTCAACTTTCTGTTCGTTTCGGTCGCTCGTATGTGAAACGGGAATACCGTCACCTTATGTGTATAACTATATACACAGCATAACATCATAATCGAATACAACCCAGATACTATCCATTCAACCTTCTGTTCGATTCGGTTGCTCGTATGTATAACGAAAGAACAGTAACCTGGTGAGTATTTCTATATGAACGTCATCACGATATAATCGAATACAACTTAGTTACAATTATCGTTCCGTCTAACCATCCAACCTTATGTTCGATTCAGACGCTCGTATGTGTAACGAAAGAACCGTTACATGGTAGGTGTAGTTAAATATACAACATAAAGATATAATCGGAGACAACCCAGATACAATGATTGTTCAATCTATCCATTCAACCTTATGTTCGATTCGGTTGCTAGTATGTATAACGGAAGAACAGTTACCTGGTTAGACATAATATATAATAATCATCACGAAATAATCGAATACAACCCAGATACGATGATTGTTCAGTCTATCCATTCAACCTTCTGTTCAGTTCAGTCGCTCTTATGTATAACTGGAGAACAGTTACCTGGTGAGTATAACTATATGAACATCATCACGATATAATCGAATAAAACCCCAGATACGATTATTGTTTAGTCTATCCATTCAACCTTCAGTTCAATTCAGTCGCTCGTATATATAACGGAAGAACAGTTACCTGGTGATTATAACTATATAAACATAATCGAATACAACTCAGATACGATGATTGTTCAATCTATCCATTCAACCTTATGTTCGATTCGGTTGCTCGTATGTATATCGGAAGAACAGGTACCTGGTGAGTATATCTATATAAACATCATCGAATACAACTCAGATACGATGATTGTTCAATCTATCCATTTAACCTTCTGCTCGATTCGGTCGCTTGTATGTTAAACGGAAGGACAGTTACCTGGTGAGTATTGCTATATAAACATCATCACAATATCATCGAATACAACTCAGATACAATTATCGTTTCGTCTAACCATTCAACATTCTGTTCGATTCAGTCGCTAGTATGTGTAACGGGAGTATCGTCACCTGGTAAGTATCACTATATATACAGTATTGCGATATAATCGGATACCACCCAGATACATTGATTGTTCAGTCTATCCATTCAACTTTCTTTTCGTTTCGGTCGCTCGTATGTAAAACGGGAATACCGTCTCCTAGTGTGTATAACTATATACACAGCATAACATCATAATCGAATACAACCCATATACTATCCATTCAACCTTCTGTTCAATTCAGTCGCTCGTATGTATAACTGAAGAACAGTTACCTGGTGAGTATAACTATATAAACATAATCGAATACAACCCAGATACGATGATTGTTCAATCTATACTGAATTCAACCTTCTGCTCGATTCGGTCGCTTGTATGTAAACGGAAGAACAGTTACCTGGTGAGTATTGCTATATAAACATCATCACGATATCTTCGAATACAACTCAGATACAATTATCGTTCCGTCTAACCATTTAACCTTCTGTTCGATTCAGTCGCTAGTATGTGTAACGGAAGTACCGTCACCTGGTAAGTATCACTATATATACAGTATTGCGATATAATCGGATACCACCCAGATACATTGATTGTTCAGTCTATCCATTCAACTTTCTGTTCGTTTCGGTCGCTCGTATGTGAAACGGGAATACCGTCACCTTATGTGTATAACTATATACACAGCATAACATCATAATCGAATACAACCCAGATACTATCCATTCAACCTTCTGTTCGATTCGGTTGCTCGTATGTATAACGAAAGAACAGTAACCTGGTGAGTATTTCTATATTAACGTCATCACGATATAATCGAATACAACTTAGTTACAATTATCGTTCCGTCTAACCATCCAACCTTATGTTCGATTCAGACGCTCGTATGTGTAACGAAAGAACCGTTACATGGTAGGTGTAGTTAAATATACAACATAACGATATAATCGGAGACAACCCAGATACAATGATTGTTCAATCTATCCATTCAACCTTATGTTCGATTCGGTTGCTAGTATGTATAACGAAAGAACAGTTACCTGGTTAGACATAATATATAATAATCATCACGAAATAGTCGAATACAACCCAGATACGATGATTGTTCAGTCTATCCATTCAACCTTCTGTTCAGTTCAGTCGCTCTTATGTATAACTGGAGAACAGTTACCTGGTGAGTATAACTATAGGAACATCATCACGATATAATCGAATACAACCCCAGATACGATCATTGTTTAGTCTATCCATTCAACCTTCAGTTCAATTCAGTCGCTCGTATGTATATCGGAAGAACAGTTACCTGGTGAGTATAACTATATAAACATAATCGAATACAACCCAGATACGATGATTGTTCAATCTATACCGAATTCAACCTTCTGCTCGATTTGGTCGCTTGTATGTAAAAGGGAAGAACAGTTACCTGGTGAGTATTGCTATATAAACATCATCACGATATCATCGAATACAACTCAGATACAATTATCGTTTCGTCTAACCATTTAACCTTCTGTTCGATTCAGTCGATTTGATGCATTTTTTTTTCGATTTTGAATTTTTCGATTGGCGAAATGGATTCTATGAAAAAAAACAAGCAGATTCGTATGATCGAAGTTGAAAATCGGTCCATCCGTTCGAAAGTTTAGGCGATCTGAAGAATTCGAAAAAGTTCCAAGAGGGCCCCCTTTGATGCATTTTATTTTCGATTTCGGTTTTTTCGATTGAAGAAATGGATTCTATGAAAAAAAACAAGCAGATTGGTATGATCGAAGTTGAAAATCGGTCCATACGTTCGAAAGTTAAGGCAATCTGAAGAATTCGAAAAAGTTCCAAGGGGGCCCCTTTGATGCATTTTTTTTTTCGATGTCGGTATTTTTGATCAGAGAAATGGATTCTATGGAAAAAAAAGCAGATTGGTATGATCGGAGTTGAAAATCGGTCCATCCGTTCGGAAGTTAATTCGATCTGAAGAATTCGAAAAAGTTCCAAGGGGGCCCCCTTTGATGCATTTTTTTTTTCGATTTTGGTATAATCGAATACAACTCAGATACGTTGATTGTTCAATCTATCCATTCAACCTTATGTTCGATTCGGTTGCTCGTATGTATATCGGAAGAACGGGTACCTGGTGAGTATATCTATATAAACATAATCGAATACAACTCAGATACGATGAATTTTCAATCTATCCATTTAACCTTCTGCTCGATTCGGTCGCTTGTATGTAAAACGGAAGAACAGTTACCTGGTGAGTATTGCTATATAAACATCATCACGATATCATCGAATACAACTCAGATACAATTATCGTTTCGTCTAACCATTCAACATTCTGTTCGATTCAGTCGCTAGTATGTGTAACGGAAGTATCGTCACCTGGTAAGTATCACTATATATACAGTATTGCGATATAATCGGATACCACCCAGATACATTGATTGTTCAGTCTATCCATTCAACTTTCTGTTCGTTTCGGTCGCTCGTATGTGAAACGGGAATACCGTCACCTTATGTGTATAACTATATACACAGCATAACATCATAATCGAATAAAACCCAGATACTATCCATTCAACCTTCTGTTCGATTCGGTTGCTCGTATGTATAACGAAAGAACAGTAACCTGGTGAGTATAACTATATAAACATAATCAAATACAACTCAGATACGATGATTGTTCAATCTATCCATTCAACCTTATGTTCGATTCGGTTGCTCGTATGTATATCGGAAGAACAGGTACCTGGTGAAATATCTATATAAACATAATCGAATACAACTCAGATACGATGATTGTTCAATCTATCCATTTAACCTTCTGCTCGATTCGGTCGCTTGTATGTAAAACGGAAGGACAGTTACCTGGTGAGTATTGCTATATAAACATCATCACGATATCATCGAATACAACTCAGATACAATTATCGTTTCGTCTAACCATTCAACATTCTGTTCGATTCAGTCGCTAGTATGTGTTACGGAAGTATCGTCACCTGGTAAGTATCACTATATATACAGTATTGCGATATAATTGGATACCACCCAGATACATTGATTGTTCAGTCTATCCATTCAACTTTCTTTTCGTTTCGGTCGCTCGTATGTAAAACGGGAATATTGTCTCCTAGTGTGTATAACTATATACACAGCATAACATCATAATCGAATACAACCCATATACTATCCATTCAACCTTCTGTTCAATTCAGTCGCTCGTATGTATAACGGAAAAACAGTTACCTGGTGAGTATAACTATATAAACATAATCGAATACAACCCAGATACGATGATTGTTCAATCTATACTGAATTCAACCTTCTGCTCGATTCGGTCGCTTGTATGTAAAACGGAAGAACAGTTACCTGGTGAGTATTGCTATATAAACATCATCACGATATCATCGAATACAACTCAGATACAATTATCGTTTCGTCTAACCATTTAACCTTCTGTTCGATTCAGTCGCTAGTATGTGTAACGGAAGTACCGTCACCTGGTAAGTATCACTATATATACAGTATTGCGATATAATCGGATACCACCCAGATACATTGATTGTTCAGTCTATCCATTCAACTTTCTGTTCGTTTCGGTCGCTCGTATGTGAAACGGGAATACCGTCACCTTATGTGTATAACTATATACACAGCATAACATCATTATCGAATACAACCCAGATACTATCCATTCAACCTTCTGTTCGATTCGGTTGCTCGTATGTATAACGAAAGAACAGTAACCTGGTGAGTATTTCTATATGAACGTCATCACGATATAATCGAATACAACTTAGTTACAATTATCGTTCCGTCTAACCATCCAACCTTATGTTCGATTCAGACGCTCGTATGTGTAACGAAAGAACCGTTACATGGTAGGTGTAGTTAAATATACAACATAACGTTATAATCGGAGACAACCCAGATACAATGATTGTTCAATCTATCCATTCAACCTTAGGTTCGATTCGGTTGCTAGTATGTATAACGAAAGAACAGTTACCTGGTTAGACATAATATATAATAATCATCACGAAATAATCGAATACAACCCAGATACGATGATTGTTCAGTCTATTCATTCAACCTTCTGTTCAGTTCTTATGTATAACTGGAGAACAGTTACCTGGTGAGTATAACTATATGAACATCATCACGATATAATCGAATACAACCCCAGATACGATCATTGTTCAGTCTATCCATTCAACCTTCAGTTCAATTCAGTCGCTCGTATGTATAACGGAAGAACAGTTACCTGGTGAGTATAACTATATAAACATAATCGAATACAACTCAGATACGTTGATTGTTCAATCTATCCATTCAACCTTAGGTTCGATTCGGTTGCTAGTATGTATAACGAAAGAACAGTTACCTGGTTAGATAATATATAATAATCATCACGAAATAATCGAATACAACCCAGATACGATGATTGTTCAGTCTATCCATTCAACCTTCTGTTCAGTTCAGTCGCTCTTATGTATAACTGGAGAACAGTTACCTGGTGTGTATAACTATATGAACATCATCACGATATAATCGAATACAACCCCAGATACGATCTTTGTTTAGTATATCCATTCAACCTTCAGTTCAATTCAGTCGCTCGTATGTATAACGGAAGAACAGTTACCTGGTGAGTATAACCATATAAACATAATCGAATACAACTCAGATACGATGATTGTTCAATCTATCCATTCAACCTTATGTTCGATTCGGTTGCTCGTATGTATATCGGAAGAACAGGTACCTGGTGAGTATATCTATATAAACATAATCGAATACAACTCAGATACGATGATTGTTCAATCTATCCATTTAACCTTCTGCTCGATTCGGTCGCTTGTATGTGAAACGGAAGGACAGTTACCTGGTGAGTATTGCTATATAAACATCATCACGATATCATCGAATACAACTCAGATACAATTATCGTTTCGTCTAACCATTCAACATTCTGTTCGATTCAGTCGCTAGTATGTGTAACGGAAGTATCGTCACCTGGTAAGTATCACTATATATACAGTATTGCGATATAATCGGATACCACCCAGATACATTGATTGTTCAGTCTATCCATTCAACTTTCTTTTCGTTTCGGTCGCTCGTATGTAAAACGGGAATACCGTCTCCTAGTGTGTATAACTATATACACAGCATAACATCATAATCGAATACAACCCATATACTATCCATTCAACCTTCTGTTCAATTCAGTCGCTCGTATGTATAACGGAAGAACAGAGTCCTGGTGAGTATACCCATATAAACATAATCGAATACAACTCAGATACGATGATTGTTCAATCTATACTGAATTCAACCTTCTGCTCGATTCGGTCGCTTGTATGTAAAACGGAAGAACAGTTACCTGGTGGGTATTGCTATATTAACATCATCACGATATCATCGAATACAACTCAGATACAATTATCGTTTCGTCTAACCATTTAACTTTCTGTTCGATTCAGTCGCTAGTATGTGTAACGGAAGTGTCACCTGGTAAGTATCACTATATATACAGTATTGCGATATAATCGGATACCACCCAGATACATTGATTGTTCAGTCTATCCATTCAACTTTCTGTTCGTTTCGGTCGCTCGTATGTGAAACGGGAATACCGTCACCTTATGTGTATAACTATATACACAGCATAACATCATTATCGAATACAACCCAGATACTATCCATTCAACCTTCTGTTCGATTCGGTTGCTCGTATGTATAACGAAAGAACAGTAACCTGGTGAGTATTTCTATATGAACGTCATCACGATATAATCGAATACAACTTAGTTACAATTATCGTTCCGTCTAACCATCCAACCTTATGTTCGATTCAGACGCTCGTATGTGTAACGAAAGAACCGTTACATGGTAGGTGTAGTTAAATATACAACATAACGTTATAATCGGAGACAACCCAGATACAATGATTGTTCAATCTATCCATTCAACCTTAGGTTCGATTCGGTTGCTAGTATGTATAACGAAAGAACAGTTACCTGGTTAGACATAATATATAAATAATAATCATCACGAAATAATCGAATACAACCCAGATACGATGAATGTTCAGTCTATCCATTCAACCTTCTGTTCAGTTCAGTCGCTCTTATGTATAACTGGAGAACATTTTTCTGGTGAGTATAACTATATGAACATCATCAAGATATAATTGAATACAACCCTAGATACGATTATTGTTTAGTCTATCCATTCAACCTTCTGTTCAATTCAGTCGCTCGTATGTATAACGGAAGAACAGTTACCTGGTGAGTATAACTATATGAACGTCATCACGATATAAACGAATACAACTTAGTTACAATATCGTTTCGTCTAACCATCCAACCTTATGTTCGATTCAGACGCTCGTATGTGTAACGAAAGAACCGTTACATGGTAGGTGTAGTTAAATATACAACATAACGATATAATCGGAGACAACCCAGATACAATGATTGTTCAATCTATCCATTCAACCTTATGTTCGATTCGGTTGCTAGTATGTATAACGAAAGAACAGTTACCTGGTTAGACATAATATATAATAATCATCACGAAATAATCGAATCCATAAACATAATCGAATACAACTCAGATACGATGATTGTTCAATCTATCCATTTAACCTTCTGCTTGATTCGGTCGCTTGTATGTAAAACGGAAGGACAGTTACCTGGTGAGTATTGCTATATAAACATCATCACGATATCATCGAATACAACTCAGATACAATTATCGTTTCGTCTAACCATTCAACATTCTGTTCGATTCAGTCGCTAGTATGTGTAACGGAAGTATCGTCACCTGGTAAGTATCACTATATATACAGTATTGCGATATAATCGGATACCACCCAGATACATTGATTGTTCAGTCTATCCATTCAACTTTTTTTTTCGTTTCGGTCGCTCGTATGTAAAACGGGAATACCGTCACCTTATGTGTATAACTATATACACAGCATAACATCATTATCGAATACAACCCAGATACTATCCATTCAACCTTCTGTTCGATTCGGTTGCTCGTATGTATAACGAAAGAACAGTAACCTGGTGAGTATTTCTATATGAACGTCATCACGATATAATCGAATACAACTTAGTTACAATTAATCGTTCCGTCTAACCATCCAACCTTATGTTCGATTCAGACGCTCGTATGTGTAACGAAAGAACCGTTACATGGTAGGTGTAGTTTACAACATAACGTTATAATCGGAGACAACCCAGATACAATGATTGTTCAATCTATCCATTCAACCTCAGGTTCGATCCGGTTGCTAGTATGTATAACGAAAGAACAGTTACCTGGTAAGACATAATATATAATAATCATCACGAAATAATCGAATACAACCCAGATACGATGAATGTTCAGTCTATCCATTCAACCTTCTGTTCAGTTCAGTCGCTCTTATGTATAACTGGAGAACATTTTTCTGGTGAGTTTAACTATATGAACATCATCAAGATATAATTGAATACAACCCCAGATACGATTATTGTTTAGTCTATCCATTCAACCTTCTGTTCAATTCAGTCGCTCGTATGTATAACGGAAGAACAGTTACCTGGTGAGTATAACTATATGAACGTCATCACGATATAATCGAATACAACTTAGTTACAATATCTTTCCGTCTAACCATCCAACCTTATGTTCGATTCAGACGCTCGTATGTGTAACGAAAGAACCGTTACATGGTAGGTGTAGTTAAATATACAACATAACGATATAATCGGAGACAACCCAGATACAATGATTGTTTAATCTATCCATTCAACCTTATGTTCGATTCGGTTGCTAGTATGTATAACGAAAGAACCGTTACCTGGTTAGACATAATATATAATAATCATCACGAAATAATCGAATACAACCCAGATACGATGATTGTTCAGTCTATCCATTCAATCTTCTGTTCAGTTCAGTCGCTCTTATGTATAACTGGAGAACAGTTACCTGGTGAGTACCGTCTCCTAGTGTGTATAACTAAATACACAGCATTACATCATAATCGAATACAACCCATATACTATCCATTCAACCTTCTGTTCAATTCAGTCGCTCGTATGTATAACGGAAGAACAGTTACCTGGTGAGTATAACTATATAAACATAATCGAATACAACCCAGATACGATGATTGTTCAATCTATACTGAATTCAACCTTCTGCTCGATTCGGTCGCTTGTATGTAAAACGGAAGAACAGTTACCTGGTGAGTATTGCTATATAAACATCATCACGATATCATCGAATACAACTCAGATACAATTATCGTTTCGTCTAACCATTCAACATTCTGTTCGATTCAGTCGCTAGTATGTGTAACGGAAGTATCGTCACCTGGTAAGTATCACTATATATACAGTATTGCGATATAATCGGATACCACCCAGATACATTGATTGTTCAGTCTATCCATTCAACTTTCTGTTCGTTTCGGTCGCTCGTATGTGAAACGGGAATACCGTCACCTTATGTGTATAACTATATACACAGCATAACATCATAATCGAATAAAACCCAGATACTATCCATTCAACCTTCTGTTCGATTCGGTTGCTCGTATGTATAACGAAAGAACAGTAACCTGGTGAGTAAAACTATATAAACATAATCAAATACAACTCAGATACGATGATTGTTCAATCTATCCATTCAACCTTATGTTCGATTCGGTTGCTCGTATGTATATCGGAAGAACAGGTACCTGGTGAAATATCTATATAAACATAATCGAATACAACTCAGATACGATGATTGTTCAATCTATCCATTTAACCTTCTGCTCGATTCGGTCGCTTGTATGTAAAACGGAAGGACAGTTACCTGGTGAGTATTGCTATATAAACATCATCACGATATCATCGAATACAACTCAGATACAATTATCGTTTCGTCTAACCATTCAACATTCTGTTCGATTCAGTCGCTAGTATGTGTAACGGAAGTATCGTCACCTGGTAAGTATCACTATATATACAGTATTGCGATATAATTGGATACCACCCAGATACATTGATTGTTCAGTCTATCCATTCAACTTTCTTTTCGTTTCGGTCGCTCGTATGTAAAACGGGAATATTGTCTCCTAGTGTGTATAACCATATACACAGCATAACATCATAATCGAATACAACCCATATACTATCCATTCAACCTTCTGTTCAATTCAGTCGCTCGTATGTATAACGGAAAAACAGTTACCTGGTGAGTATAACTATATAAACATAATCGAATACAACCCAGATACGATGATTGTTCAATCTATACTGAATTCAACCTTCTGCTCGATTCGGTCGCTTGTATGTAAAACGGAAGAACAGTTACCTGGTGAGTATTGCTATATAAACATCATCACGATATCATCGAATACAACTCAGATACAATTATCGTTTCGTCTAACCATTTAACCTTCTGTTCGATTCAGTCGCTAGTATGTGTAACGGAAGTACCGTCACCTGGTGAGTATCACTATATATACAGTATTGCGATACAGATACATTGATTGTTCAGTCTATCCATTCAACTTTCTGTTCGTTTCGGTCGCTCGTATGTATAACGAAAGAACAGTAACCTGGTGAGTATTTCTATATGAACGTCATCACGATATAATCGAATACAACCCAGATACGATGATTGTTCAGTCTATTCATTCAACCTTCTGTTCAGTTCAGTCGCTCTTATGTATAACTGGAGAACAGTTACCTGGTGAGTATAACTATATGAACATCATCACGATATAATCGAATACAACCCCAGATACGATCATTGTTTAGTCTATCCATTCAACCTTCAGTTCAATTCAGTCGCTCGTATGTATAACGGAAGAACAGTTACCTGGTGAGTATAACTATATAAACATAATCGAATACAACTCAGATACGTTGATTGTTCAATCTATCCATTCAACCTTATGTTCGATTCGGTTGCTCGTATGTATATCGGAAGAACGGGTACCTGGTGAGTATATCTATATAAACATAATCGAATACAACTCAGATACGATGAATTTTCAATCTATCCATTTAACCTTCTGCTCGATTCGGTCGCTTGTATGTAAAACGGAAGAACAGTTACCTGGTGAGTATTGCTATATAAACATCATCACGATATCATCGAATACAACTCAGATACAATTATCGTTTCGTCTAACCATTCAACATTCTGTTCGATTCAGTCGCTAGTATGTGTAACGGAAGTATCGTCACCTGGTAAGTATCACTATATATACAGTATTGCGATATAATCGGATACCACCCAGATACATTGATTGTTCAGTCTATCCATTCAACTTTCTGTTCGTTTCGGTCGCTCGTATGTGAAACGGGAATACCGTCACCTTATGTGTATAACTATATACACAGCATAACATCATAATCGAATAAAACCCAGATACTATCCATTCAACCTTCTGTTCGATTCGGTTGCTCGTATGTATAACGAAAGAACAGTAACCTGGTGAGTATAACTATATAAACATAATCAAATACAACTCAGATACGATGATTGTTCAATCTATCCATTCAACCTTATGTTCGATTCGGTTGCTCGTATGTATATCGGAAGAACAGGTACCTGGTGAAATATCTATATAAACATAATCGAATACAACTCAGATACGATGATTGTTCAATCTATCCATTTAACCTTCTGCTCGATTCGGTCGCTTGTATGTAAAACGGAAGGACAGTTACCTGGTGAGTATTGCTATATAAACATCATCACGATATCATCGAATACAACTCAGATACAATTATCGTTTCGTCTAACCATTCAACATTCTGTTCGATTCAGTCGCTAGTATGTGTTACGGAAGTATCGTCACCTGGTAAGTATCACTATATATACAGTATTGCGATATAATTGGATACCACCCAGATACATTGATTGTTCAGTCTATCCATTCAACTTTCTTTTCGTTTCGGTCGCTCGTATGTAAAACGGGAATATTGTCTCCTAGTGTGTATAACTATATACACAGCATAACATCATAATCGAATACAACCCATATACTATCCATTCAACCTTCTGTTCAATTCAGTCGCTCGTATGTATAACGGAAAAACAGTTACCTGGTGAGTATAACTATATAAACATAATCGAATACAACCCAGATACGATGATTGTTCAATCTATACTGAATTCAACCTTCTGCTCGATTCGGTCGCTTGTATGTAAAACGGAAGAACAGTTACCTGGTGAGTATTGCTATATAAACATCATCACGATATCATCGAATACAACTCAGATACAATTATCGTTTCGTCTAACCATTTAACCTTCTGTTCGATTCAGTCGCTAGTATGTGTAACGGAAGTACCGTCACCTGGTAAGTATCACTATATATACAGTATTGCGATATAATCGGATACCACCCAGATACATTGATTGTTCAGTCTATCCATTCAACTTTCTGTTCGTTTCGGTCGCTCGTATGTGAAACGGGAATACCGTCACCTTATGTGTATAACTATATACACAGCATAACATCATTATCGAATACAACCCAGATACTATCCATTCAACCTTCTGTTCGATTCGGTTGCTCGTATGTATAACGAAAGAACAGTAACCTGGTGAGTATTTCTATATGAACGTCATCACGATATAATCGAATACAACTTAGTTACAATTATCGTTCCGTCTAACCATCCAACCTTATGTTCGATTCAGACGCTCGTATGTGTAACGAAAGAACCGTTACATGGTAGGTGTAGTTAAATATACAACATAACGTTATAATCGGAGACAACCCAGATACAATGATTGTTCAATCTATCCATTCAACCTTAGGTTCGATTCGGTTGCTAGTATGTATAACGAAAGAACAGTTACCTGGTTAGACATAATATATAATAATCATCACGAAATAATCGAATACAACCCAGATACGATGATTGTTCAGTCTATTCATTCAACCTTCTGTTCAGTTCTTATGTATAACTGGAGAACAGTTACCTGGTGAGTATAACTATATGAACATCATCACGATATAATCGAATACAACCCCAGATACGATCATTGTTCAGTCTATCCATTCAACCTTCAGTTCAATTCAGTCGCTCGTATGTATAACGGAAGAACAGTTACCTGGTGAGTATAACTATATAAACATAATCGAATACAACTCAGATACGTTGATTGTTCAATCTATCCATTCAACCTTAGGTTCGATTCGGTTGCTAGTATGTATAACGAAAGAACAGTTACCTGGTTAGATAATATATAATAATCATCACGAAATAATCGAATACAACCCAGATACGATGATTGTTCAGTCTATCCATTCAACCTTCTGTTCAGTTCAGTCGCTCTTATGTATAACTGGAGAACAGTTACCTGGTGTGTATAACTATATGAACATCATCACGATATAATCGAATACAACCCCAGATACGATCTTTGTTTAGTATATCCATTCAACCTTCAGTTCAATTCAGTCGCTCGTATGTATAACGGAAGAACAGTTACCTGGTGAGTATAACTATATAAACATAATCGAATACAACTCAGATACGATGATTGTTCAATCTATCCATTCAACCTTATGTTCGATTCGGTTGCTCGTATGTATATCGGAAGAACAGGTACCTGGTGAGTATATCTATATAAACATAATCGAATACAACTCAGATACGATGATTGTTCAATCTATCCATTTAACCTTCTGCTCGATTCGGTCGCTTGTATGTAAAACGGAAGGACAGTTACCTGGTGAGTATTGCTATATAAACATCATCACGATATCATCGAATACAACTCAGATACAATTATCGTTTCGTCTAACCATTCAACATTCTGTTCGATTCAGTCGCTAGTATGTGTAACGGAAGTATCGTCACCTGGTAAGTATCACTATATATACAGTATTGCGATATAATCGGATACCACCCAGATACATTGATTGTTCAGTCTATCCATTCAACTTTCTTTTCGTTTCGGTCGCTCGTATGTAAAACGGGAATACCGTCTCCTAGTGTGTATAACTATATACTATTTATTTTCGGATTACAAACAGAAAAGGAAAATCTTTTGGAAACCACACTCACACAACTCAATTCAATTTTCAAAAATAACCTTATAGAGAAAGATATAAATAAAATCTATAGTATAGGAATGAAGAATACAATCATTGTGGAATTCGTTTCATACCTGCAAAAAAAGAAGATTTTTCGGCAGTTACATAAACTCAAAGGGACCGAGATTTCCATCACAAATGATCTGCGCCCAGAGGATCAAAAAACTAATAAAATACTTGTGAAGCATTCGAAAAAAGCTCGATCCTCGAACCATATAGCGATAATCAAGAACTTCGAATTGTATGTGGATGCGGTACCATATACAGCCGAGGAACTAGAGGATCCATCATCAACTGAAGTTGAATCCGACGTGGAAATCGATAACATTCCTGATCAGAAGAATAAAAGTGCTCCAGCAACCCCGACAATCAGACCGAAATATTCAGAAGAATCAGAAAAAAACTTACTGGAAGTAAGACCAGAGCAGCTGCATCCTAACTTACTTTTCTCATCATCATCCAGAAACAATCCAACTGATTCAAAAACAACAACGAACAGAGATTATAACAAAGAAACCAAGGTGAACCCCCCAGCAAAGAACAAGGAGAAGGACATCAGAACACTGAGAAACAAAAAACCTATATAATCTCATAAATTCTCTATATTAGTAACGATAACCCTTATACCTAAATAATTATTTCAGTTCATATTTTTAGAGTGATCTCCTGTATTGAAATGTGATTTTTCCCCAATTTGTAATACACTGATAGGATACACGAAATGGATCAATACATACGAGACTTTGAAGTCAATAATATCGAAACCTACTCTCTCGCGCAAACTTCAGAATGCACCGAAATACTGAGAGTTTATAACCTCAATAATAATTTCAAAATTCTCAACATGAATATACGCAGTATAAATAAAAATTTAGATGAGTTCAAGATCGTTTTACACAATTTGAATGCGAATATTGACTGTTTGATACTTACAGAAACGTGGAATATTATAGACCAGGGCTTATTTAACATTGATGGATACGATATGATTTCTAACGAAAGTAACTTCAATCAAAATGATGGTGTTGTAGCATACATAAAATCAACATTGAAATATTCCTATAAAATAACAGAAATCTACCAAACTATCAAAGCCATACAAATAAAAATTCAATCGAATGAAGGAAGAAGTATACTTGTTACAGCTGTCTATAGATCTCCTGACACAGACCCTAAAGGATTCATAAATAGCATGAACCAGTATTTAGAAACGAACAACGGCAATAATTTCAATGATATATGTTTATTTACGGGAGATCTAAATATTGACTTATTAGACCCGGGCGAGAATGCATGTTTCGATTATTTAAATGTTTCGAACGAATATGGATACATCTCTACAATAAATAATCCAACGAGAGTCCAAGCAAACAGTAGTTCCTGTATTGATCATATTTTTATGAAATCTCCAGTTGATATCTACGAGAGAATCGTTCCGATAATTCTCAAAACATCTGTTACAGATCATTACGCGACAATTCTCCAAATTGTGTTAAATAACGATATCAAACAAGAAAAAATCAAAACAACTGAGTTCATCAATACCAAAAAGCTCCATGAAACATTCAGAAATATATCCTGGACATCAGTATTATCATCAAATGAACCAAACACTGCTACAAACACATTCATCGATATCATTATAGAATCCTTTAATGTGTGTACGGAAGTGAAAAAATACAACAGAAAACACGTCAAAATTGCACCCTGGGTAACAAATGGTTTACTCAAATCAATAAACGAAAAAAATTTAATGAATAAGAATCTGCGAAAATATCCAAATAATGATCAATTAAGAAATGAATACAGAAATTATAGGAACAGATTGAATGCACTAATCAAAAAAACTAAATACAACTATCATAATGAACAAATCGAAAAAAATAACAACGATTCAAAAAAACTGTGGGAAATAGTACAGGAAGTTAGTAAAACAAAAAAGACACGTCATCCCATAGATTCTATTGAAAGTGAGGACGGCAGGATATTAACTGACGAAGAACTTATAGCAAATGAATTCAATTCCAAATTCTCAGAAATGGGAAGGAATCTAGCCAGTAAGATAGAAAACGATCCTAATTATATTCCAAACCGTTCCATTATGCCAAATTCTCTCGTCCTCACCCCCGTGGAATCGATTGAGATACAAAACGTAATCAGTCAACTAAAAAATAAGAAAGCCGTAGGTGTTGACAAGATCAAAGCCGAAACTATAAAGATCATTTCTAGCTATATCCAAGAGCCATTGGTCAAAATTTTCAATCTGTGTATGGAGGTAGGAAAGTATCCATCGGCATTCAAACACACAGTAGTAGTTCCCCTCCATAAAAAAGGCAATACTCAGAAAGTAGGAAATTACCGACCAATATCTTTGATCACCCACCTCTCAAAAATATTTGAAAAAATTCTGAAAAATAGACTAGTTTCCTATTTGAATAAATTTACCGTTATCTCTCATAATCAATTCGGATTCAGAGAAAATATGTCAACCCAAGATGCAATTCTAGCTTTAACATCAAAAATAACAGAAGCACTAAACGAAAGCAACCCATGTATATGCATATTCATAGACTTGTCAAAAGCCTTCGACACTGTTAGCCACAAACTCCTCTTAGAATCAATGGAAGACATTGGTGTAAGAGGCAATTGTCTAAAACTCTTCAAGTGCTATTTAAGCGAAAGAACCCAAGCTGTGAGTGTTGATGGTGTGGTTTGCGGTGTCGAAAAAATTGACTATGGCATACCACAAGGAACAGTTTTAGGGCCAATTTTATTTAACATCTATATAAATGGACTATTTTCACTCGACAACAACGGATACATTTTCGGATTTGCTGATGGTACAGCAATTTTCTACAGGTCTGATAACTGGGACAATCTGAAGCAAAAAGTGGAATCTGACTTCAAATCAATAAAAACATGGTTCGACTATAAATTACTCACAATAAACACGGATAAGACAAACTATCTACCATTCAGCTGTAATACTCGTGGCCTGCCTAATTTCGACAAACTGAACATTACAATGAATAATAACAAACAGTTCTCTATAGAACCTGTGAAAGAAATCAAATACTTAGGTATTATAATTGATTCCCACTTAAAATGAAACCATCACATAATGTTCGTGATGAAAAAATTGAGATGTATATTGTATAGATTCAAAAAACTCAAGGATGTCCTAACTTCCAGTCAAATGAAAACTTCATATCATGCTCTAGTTGAAAGTCATATACGTTATGGAATTCTGGCATGGGGTGGGGCTCTGAAAACACATCTATATCCATTGGAAGTGATACAGAGGAGAATCATAAAACTGATTTTTTCAAAAGATTTCAGGTATTCAACTGACTCACTATATTCTGAATCCAATATCTTTGACCTAAGACAATTATACTTCTGCCTCACGTGCTTAAAATATCACGGAACAAAACATTGCAATCAACTCCCAACCCACAACTACAATACTCGAAAAAAAAATAATTATGTGCCACCCTTGATGGTCAAAGTTACAACGCAGAGAATGTTCAACTACTTAGCACCAAAATTATACAATACCATTCCTAATGAATTGAAATGTATGAATGAAAACAGAAAATTCAAGAAACTATTGAAAAAGTTTATACAGCAACATTCCAGACATATGATACGTAGTCTCTTTGATGTATAAAACGATTTTACCCTATTTTATATAGATAAATTTTTATCCTCTGTTTATTTATTTATTTATAGAATATCTGTACCTGATGAAACTTCATATTGTTATAAAAACTTATTTTTATTCTAAATTTGTCTTCATTATATTGTCTTAAACATTTACAATTATCTGTTCACTAGTCATATTTCGTCATTTCATTTCCTCGAAACAAGTGTTTCAGTCACTTATCGAGTAGATTATTTATTTACAGTTACGATTTATTTGTGTCAATATATGATCTGGATGTGAATAAATATTATTATTATTATTATTATTATTATATACACAGCATAACATCATAATCGAATACTATCCATTCAACCTTCTGTTCAATTCAGTCGCTCGTATGTATAACGGAAGAACAGTTACCTGGTGAGTATAACTATATAAACATAATCGAATACAACCCAGATACGATGATTGTTCAATCTATACTGAATTCAACCTTCTGCTCGATTCGGTCGCTTGTATGTAAAACGGAAGAACAGTTACCTGGTGAGTATTGCTATATAAACATCATCACGATATCATCGAATACAACTCAGATACAATTATCGTTTCGTCTAACCATTTAACCTTCTGTTCGATTCAGTCGCTAGTATGTGTAACGGAAGTACCGTCACCTGGTTAGTATCACTATATATACAGTATTGCGATATAATCGGATACCACCCAGATACATTGATTGTTCAGTCTAGCCATTCAACTTTCTGTTCGTTTCGGTCGCTCGTATGTGAAATGGGAATACCGTCACCTTATGTGTATAACTATATACACAGCATAACATCATAATCGAATACAACCCAGATACTATCCATCCAACCTTCTGTTCGATTCGGTTGCTCGTATGTAAAACGAAAGAACAGTAACCTGGTGAGTATTTCTATATGAACGTCATCACGATATAATCGAATACAACTTAGTTACAATTATCGTTCCGTCTAACCATCCAACCTTATGTTCGATTCGGACGCTCGTATGTGTAACGAAAGAACCGTTACATGGTAGGTGTAGTTAAATATACAACATAACGATATAATCGGAGACAACCCAGATACAATGATTGTTCAATCTATCCATTCAACCTTATGTTCGATTCGGTTGCTAGTATGTATAACGAAAGAACAGTTACCTGGTTAGACATAATATATAATATTCATCACGAAATAATCGAATACAACCCAGATACGATGATTGTTCAGTCTATCCATTCAACCTTCTGTTCAGTTCAGTCGCTCTTATGTATAACTGGAGAACAGTTACCTGGTGAGTATAACTATATGAACATCATCACGATATAATCGAATACAACCCCAGATACGATCATTGTTTAGTCTATCCATTCAACCTTCAGTTCAATTCAGTCGCTCGTATGTATAACGGAAGAACAGTTACCTGGTGAGTATAACTATATAAACATAATCGAATACAACTCAGATACGATGATTGTTCAATCTATCCATTCAACCTTATGTTCGATTCGGTTGCTCGTATGTATATCGGAAGAACAGGTACCTGGTGAGTATATCTATATAAACATAATCGAATACAACTCAGATACGATGATTGTTCAATCTATCCATTTAACCTTCTGCTCGATTCGGTCGCTTGTATGTAAAACGGAAGGACAGTTACCTGGTGAGTATTGCTATATAAACATCATCACGATATCATCGAATACAACGCAGATACAATTATCGTTTCGTCTAACCATTCAACATTTTGTTCGATTCAGTCGCTAGTATGTGTAACGGAAGTATCGTCACCTGGTAAGTATCACTATATATACAGTTTTGCGATATAATCGGATACCACCCAGATACATTGATTGTTCAGTCTATCCATTCAACTTTCTTTTCGTTTCGGTCGCTCGTATGTAAAACGGGAATACCGTCTCCTAGTGTGTATAACTATATACACAGCATAACATCATAATCGAATACAACCCATATACTATCCATTCAACCTTCTGTTCAATTCAGTCGCTCGTATGTATAACGGAAGAACAGTTACCTGGTGAGTAAAACTATATAAACATAATCGAATACAACCCAGATACGATGATTGTTCAATCTATACTGAATTCAACCTTCTGCTCGATTCGGTCGCTCGTATGTAAAACGGAAGAATAGTTACCTGGTGAGTATTGCTATATAAACATCATCACGATATCATCGAATACAACTCAGATACAATTATCGTTTCGTCTAACCATTCAACCTTCTGATCGATTCAGTCGCTAGTATGTGTAACGGAAGTACCGTCACCTGGTAAGTATCACTATATATACAGTATTGCGATATAATCGGATACCACCCAGATACATTGATTGTTCAGTCTATCCATTCAACTTTCTGTTCGTTTCGGTAGCTCGTATGTGAAACGGGAATACCGTCACCTTATGTGTATAACTATATCACAGCATAACATCATAATCGAATACAACCCAGATACTATCCATTCAACCTTCTGTTCGATTCGGTTGCTCGTATGTATAACGAAAGAACAGTAACCTGGTGAGTATTTCTATATGAACGTCATCACGATATAATCGGATACAACTTAGTTACAATTATCGTTCCGTATAACCATCCAACCTTATGTTCGATTCAGACGCTCGTATGTGTAACGAAAGAACCGTTACATGGTAGGTGTAGTTAAATATACAACATAACGATATAATCGGAGACAACCCAGATACAATGATTGTTCAATCTATCCATTCAACCTTATGTTCGATTCGTTTGCTAGTATGTATAACGAAAGAACAGTTACCTGGTTAGACATAATATATAATAATCATCACGAAATAATCGAATACAACCCAGATACGATGATTGTTCAGTCAATCCATTCAACCTTCTGTTCAGTTCAGTCGCTCTTATGTATAACTGGACAACAGTTACCTGGTGAGTATAACTATATGAACATCATCACGATATAATCGAATACAACCCCAGATACGATCATTGTTTGGTCTGTCCATTCAACCTTCAGTTCAATTCAGTCGCTTGTATGTATAACGGAAAAACAGTTACTTGGTGAGTATAACTATATAAACATAATCGAATACAACTCAGATACGATAATTGTTCAATCTATCCATTCAACCTTATGTTCGATTCGGTTGCTCGTATGTGTATCGGAAGAACAGGTACCTGGTGAGTATATCTATATAAACATAATCGAATACAACTCAGATACGATGATTGTTCATTCTATCCATTTAACCTTCTGCTCGATTCGGTCGCTTGTATGTAAAACGGAAGGACAGTTACCTGGTGAGTATTGCTATATAAACATCATCACGATATCATCGAATACAACTCAGATACAATTATCGTTTCGTCTAACCATTTAACCTTCTGTTCGATTCAGTCGCTAGTATGTGTAACGGGAGTACCTTCACCTGGTAAGTATCACTATATATACAGTATTGCGATATAATCGGATACCACCCAGATACATTGATTGTTCAGTCTATCCATTCAACTTTCTGTTCGTTTCGGTCGCTCGTATGTGAAACGGGAATACCGTCACCTTATGTGTATAACTATATACACAGCATAACATCATAATCGAATACAACCCAGATACTATCCATTCAACCTTCTGTTCAATTCAGTCGCTCGTATGTATAACGGAAGAACAGTTACCTGGTTAGTATAACTATATAAACATAATCGAATACAACCCAGATACGATGATTGTTCAATCTATACTGAATTCAACCTTCTGCTCGATTCGGTCGCTTTTATGTAAAACGGAAGAACAGTTACCTGGTGAGTATTGCTATATAAACATCATCACGATATCATCGAATACAACTCAGATACAATTATTGTTTCGTCTAACCATTATACCTTCTGTTCGATTCAGTCGTTAGTATGTGTAACGGAAGTACCGTCACCTGGTAAGTATCACTATATATACAGTATTGCGATATAATCGGATACCACCCAGATACATTGATTGTTCAGTCTATCCATTCAACTTTCTGTTCGTTTCGGTCGTTCGTATGTGAAACGGGAATACTGTCACCTTATGTGTATAACTATATACACAGCATAACATCATAATCGAATACAACCCAGATACTATCCATTCAACCTTCTGTTCGATTCGGTTGCTCGTATGTATAACGAAAGAACAATAACCTGGTGAGTATTTCTATATGAACGTCATCACGATATAATCGAATACAACTTAGTTACAATTATCGTTCCGTCTAACCATCCAACCTTATGTTCGATTCAGACGCTCGTATGTGTAACGAAAGAACCGTTACATGGTAGGTGTAGTTAAATATACAACATAACGATATAATCGGAGACAACCCAGATACAATGATTGTTCAATCAATTCATTCAACCTTATGTTCGATTCGGTTGCTAGTATGTATAACGAAAGAACAGTTACCTGGTTAGACATAATATATAATAATCATCACGAAATAATCGAATACAACCCAGATACGATGATTGTTCAGTCTATCCATTCAACCTTCTGTTCAGTTCAGTCGCTCTTATGTATAACTGGAGAACAGTTACCTGGTGAGTATAACTATATGAACATCATCACGATATAATCGAATACAACCCCAGATACGATCATTGTTTAGTCTATCCATTCAACCTTCAGTTCAATTCAGTCGCTCGTATGTATAACGGAAGAACAGTTACCTGGTGAGTATAACTATATAAACATAATCGAATACAACTCAGATACGATGATTGTTCAATCTATCCATTCAACCTTATGTTCGATTCGGTTGCTCGTATGTATATCGGAAGAACAGGTATCTGGTGAGTATATCTATATAAACATAATCGAATACAACTCAGATACGATGATTGTTCAATCTATCCATTTAACCTTCTGCTCGATTCGGTCGCTTGTATGTAAAACGGAAGGACAGTCACCTGGTGAATGTTGCTATATAAACATCATCACGATAGCATCGAATACAACTCAGATACAATTATCGTTTCGTCTAACCATTCAACATTCTGTTCGATTCAGTCGCTAGTATGTGTAACGGAAGTATCGTCACCTGGTAAGTATCACTATATATACAGTATTGCGATATAATCGGATACCACCCAGATACATTGATTGTTCAGTCTATCCATTCAACCTTCTGTTCAGTTCAGTCGCTCTTATGTATAACTGGAGAACAGTTACCTGGTGAGTATAACTATATGAACATCATCACGATATAATCGAATACAACCCCAGATACGATCATTGTTTAGTCTATCCATTCAACCTTCAGTTCCATTCAGTCGCTCGTATGTATAACGGAAGAACAGTTACCTGGTGAGTATAACTATATAAACATAATCGAATACAACTCAGATACGATGATTGTTCAATCTATCCATTCAACCTTATGTTCGATTCGGTTGCTCGTATGTATATCGGAAGAACAGGTACCTGGTGAGTATATCTATATAAACATAATCAAATACAACTCAGATACGATGATTGTTCAATATATCCATTTAACCTTCTGCTCGATTCGGTCGCTTGTATGTAAAACGGAAGGACAGTTACCTGGTGAGTATTGCTATATAAACATCATCACGATATCATCGAATACAACTCAGATACAATTATCGTTTCGTCTAACCATTTAACCTTCTGTTCGATTCAGTCGCCAGTATGTGTAACGGAAGTACCGTCACCTGGTAAGTATCACTATATATACAGTATTGCGATATAATCTGATACCACTCAGATACATTGATTGTTCAGTCTATCCATTCAACTTTCTGTTCGTTTCGGTTGCTCGTATGTGAAACGGGAATACCGTCACCTTATGTGTATAACTATATACACAGCATAACATCATAATCGAATACAACCCATATACTATCCATTCAACCTTCTGTTCAATTCAGTCGCTCGTATGTATAACGGAAGAACAGTTACCTGGTGAGTATATCTATATAAACATAATCGAATACAACTCAGATACGATGATTGTTCATTCTATCCATTTAACCTTCTGCTCGATTCGGTCGCTTGTATGTAAAACGGAAGGACAGTTACCTGGTGAGTATTGCTATATAAACATCATCACGATATCATCGAATACAACTCAGATACAATTATCGTTTCGTCTAACCATTTAACCTTCTGTTCGATTCAGTCGCTAGTATGTGTAACGGGAGTACCTTCACCTGGTAAGTATCACTATATATACAGTATTGCGATATAATCGGATACCACCCAGATACATTGATTGTTCAGTCTATCCATTCAACTTTCTGTTCGTTTCGGTCGCTCGTATGTGAAACGGGAATACCGTCACCTTATGTGTATAACTATATACACAGCATAACATCATAATCGAATACAACCCAGATACTATCCATTCAACCTTCTGTTCAATTCAGTCGCTCGTATGTATAACGGAAGAACAGTTACCTGGTTAGTATAACTATATAAACATAATCGAATACAACCCAGATACGATGATTGTTCAATCTATACTGAATTCAACCTTCTGCTCGATTCGGTCGCTTGTATGTAAAACGGAAGAACAGTTACCTGGTGAGTATTGCTATAAAAACATCATCACGATATCATCGAATACAACTCAGATACAATTATTGTTTCGTCTAACCATTATACCTTCTGTTCGATTCAGTCGTTAGTATGTGTAACGGAAGTACCGTCACCTGGTAAGTATCACTATATATACAGTATTGCGATATAATCGGATACCACCCAGATACATTGATTGTTCAGTCTATCCATTCAACTTTCTGTTCGTTTCGGTCGTTCGTATGTGAAACGGGAATACCGTCACCTTATGTGTATAACTATATACACAGCATAACATCATAATCGAATACAACCCAGATACTATCCATTCAACCTTCTGTTCGATTCGGTTGCTCGTATGTATAACGAAAGAACAATAACCTGGTGAGTATTTCTATATGAACGTCATCACGATATAATCGAATACAACTTAGTTACAATTATCGTTCCGTCTAACCATCCAACCTTATGTTCGATTCAGACGCTCGTATGTGTAACGAAAGAACCGTTACATGGTAGGTGTAGTTAAATATACAACATAACGATATAATCGGAGACAACCCAGATACAATGATTGTTCAATCAATTCATTCAACCTTATGTTCGATTCGGTTGCTAGTATGTATAACGAAAGAACAGTTACCTGGTTAGACATAATATATAATAATCATCACGAAATAATCGAATACAACCCAGATACGATGATTGTTCAGTCTATCCATTCAACCTTCTGTTCAGTTCAGTCGCTCTTATGTATAACTGGAGAACAGTTACCTGGTGAGTATAACTATATAAACATCATCACGATATAATCGAATACAACCCCAGATACGATCATTGTTTAGTCTATCCATTCAACCTTCAGTTCAATTCAGTCGCTCGTATGTATAACGGAAGAACAGTTACCTGGTGAGTATAACTATATAAACATAATCGAATACAACTCAGATACGATGATTGTTCAATCTATCCATTCAACCTTATGTTCGATTCGGTTGCTCGTATGTATATCGGAAGAACAGGTATCTGGTGAGTATATCTATATAAACATAATCGAATACAACTCAGATACGATGATTGTTCAATCTATCCATTTAACCTTCTGCTCGATTCGGTCGCTTGTATGTAAAACGGAAGGACAGTCACCTGGTGAGTGTTGCTATATAAACATCATCACGATATCATCGAATACAACTCAGATACAATTATCGTTTCGTCTAACCATTCAACATTCTGTTCGATTCAGTCGCTAGTATGTGTAACGGAAGTATCGTCACCTGGTAAGTATCACTATATATACAGTATTGCGATATAATCGGATACCACCCAGATACATTGATTGTTCAGTCTATCCATTCAACCTTCTGTTCAGTTCAGTCGCTCTTATGTATAACTGGAGAACAGTTACCTGGTGAGTATAACTATATGAACATCATCACGATATAATCGAATACAACCCCAGATACGATCATTGTTTAGTCTATCCATTCAACCTTCAGTTCAATTCAGTCGCTCGTATGTATAACGGAAGAACAGTTACCTGGTGAGTATAACTATATAAACATAATCGAATACAACTCAGATACGATGATTGTTCAATCTATCCATTCAACCTTATGTTCGATTCGGTTGCTCGTATGTATATCGGAAGAACAGGTACCTGGTGAGTATATCTATATAAACATAATCAAATACAACTCAGATACGATGATTGTTCAATATATCCATTTAACCTTCTGCTCGATTCGGTCGCTTGTATGTAAAACGGAAGGACAGTTACCTGGTGAGTATTGCTATATAAACATCATCACGATATCATCGAATACAACTCAGATACAATTATCGTTTCGTCTAACCATTTAACCTTCTGTTCGATTCAGTCGCCAGTATGTGTAACGGAAGTACCGTCACCTGGTAAGTATCACTATATATACAGTATTGCGATATAATCGGATACCACCCAGATACATTGATTGTTCAGTCTATCCATTCAACTTTCTGTTCGCTTCGGTCGCTCGTATGTGAAACGGGAATACCGTCACCTTATGTGTATAACTATATACACAGCATAACATCATAATCGAATACAACCCAGATACTGTCCATTCAACCTTCTGTTCGATTCATTTGCTCGTATGTATAACGAAAGAACAGTAACCTGGTGAGTATTTCTATATGAACGTCATCACGATATAATCGAATACAACTTAGTTACAATTATCGTTCCGTCTAACCATCCAACCTTATGTTCGATTCAGACGCTCGTATGTGTAACGAAAGAACCGTTACATGGTAGGTGTAGTTAAATATACAACATAACGATATAATCGGAGACAACCCAGATACAATGATCGTTCAATCTCTCCATTCAACCTTTTGTTCGATTCGGTTGCTAGTATGTATAACGAAAGAACAGTTACCTGGTTAGACATAATATATAATAATCATCACGAAATAATCTAATACAACCCAGATACGATGATTGTTCAGTCTATCCATTCAACCTTCTGTTCAGTTCAGTCGCTCTTATGTATAACTGGAGAACAGTTACCTGGTGAGTATAACTATATGAACATCATCACGATATAATCGAATACAACTCCAGATACGATCATTGTTTAGTCTATCCATTCAACCTTCAGTTCAATTCAGTCGCTCGTATGTATAACGGAAGAACAGTTACCTGGTGAGTATAACTATATAAACATAATCGAATACAACTCAGATACGATGATTGTTCAATCTATCCATTCAACCTTATGTTCGATTCGGTTGCTCGTATGTATATCGGAAGAACAGGTATCTGGTGATTATATCTATATAAACATAATCGAATACAACTCAGATACGATGATTGTTTAATCTATCCATTTAACCTTCTGCTCGATTCGGTCGCTTGTATGTAAAACGGAAGGACAGTTACCTGGTGAGTATTGCTATATAAACATCATCACGATATCATCGAATACAACTCAGATACAATTATCGTTTCGTCTAACCATTCAACATTCTGTTCGATTCAGTCGTTAGTATGTGTAACGGAAGTATCGTCACCTGGTAAGTATCACTATATATACAGTATTGCGATATAATCGGATACCACCCAGATACATTGATTGTTCAGTCTATCCATTCAACTTTCTTTTCGTTTCGGTCGCTCGTATGTAAAACGGGAATACCGTCTCCTAGTGTGTATAACTATATACACAGCATAAAATCATAATCGAATACAACCCATATACTATCCATTCAACCTTCTGTTCAATTCAGTCGCTCGTATGTATAACGGAAGAACAGTTACCTGGTGAGTATAACTATATAAACATAATCGAATACAACCCAGATACGATGATTGTTCAATCTATACTGAATTCAACCTTCTGCTCGATTCGGTCGCTTGTATGTAAACGGAAGAACAGTTACCTGGTGAGTATTGCTATATAAACATCATCACGATATCTTCGAATACAACTCAGATACAATTATCGTTTCGTCTAACCATTTAACCTTCTTTTCGATTCAGTCGCTATTATGTGTAACGGAAGTACCGTCACCTGGTAAGTATCACTATATATACAGTATTGCGATATAATCGGATACCACCCAGATACATTGATTGTTCAGTCTATCCATTCAACTTTCTGTTCGTTTCGGTTGCTCGTATGTAAAACGGGAATACCGTCACCTTATGTGTATAACTATATACACAGCATAACATCATAATCGAATACAACCCATATACTATCCATTCAACCTTCTGTTCAATTCAGTCGCTCGTATGTATAACGGAAGAACAGTTACCTGGTGAGTATAACTATATAAACATAATCGAATACAACCCAGATACGATGATTGTTCAATCTATACTGAATTCAACCTTCTGCTCGATTCGGTCGCTTGTATGTAAAACGGAAGAACAGTTACCTGGTGAGTATTGCTATATAAACATCATCACGATATCATCGAATACAACTCAGATACAATTATCGTTTCGTCTAACCATTTAACCTTCTGTTCGATTCAGTCGCTAGTATGTGTAACGGAAGTACCGTCACCTGGTAAGTATCACTATATATACAGTATTGCGATATAATCGGATACCACCCAGATACATTGATTGTTCAGTCTATCCATTCAACTTTATGTTCGTTTCGGTCGCTCGTATGTGAAACGGGAAAACCGTCACCTTATGTGAATAACTATATACACAGCATAACATCATAATCGAATACAACCCAGATACTATCCATTCAACCTTCTGTTCGATTCGGTTGCTCGTATGTATAACGAAAGAACAGTAACCTGGTGAGTATTCCTATATGAACGTCATCACGATATAATCGAATACAACTTAGTTACAATTATCGTTCCGTCTAACCATCCCACCTTATGTTCGATTCAGACGCTCGTATGTGTAACGAAAGAACCGTTACATGGTAGGTGTAGTTAAATATACAACATAACGATATAATCGGAGACAACCCAGATACAATGATTGTTCAATCTATCCATTCAACCTTATGTTCGATTCGGTTGCTAGTATGTATAACGAAAGAACAGTTACCTGGTTAGACATAATATATAATAATCATCACGAAATAATCGAATACAACCCAGATACGATGATTGTTCAGTCTATCCATTCAACCTTCTGTTCAGTTCAGTCGCTCTTATGTATAACTGGAGAACAGTTACCTGGTGAGTATAACTATATAAACATCATCACGATATAATCGAATACAACCCCAGATACGATCATTGTTTAGTCTATCCATTCAACCTTCAGTTCAATTCAGTCGCTCGTATGTATAACGGAAGAACAGTTACCTGGTGAGTATAACTATATAAACATAATCGAATACAACTCAGATACGATGATTGTTCAATCTATCCATTCAACCTTATGTTCGATTCGGTTGCTCGTATGTATATCGGAAGAACAGGTACCTGGTGAGTATATATATATAAACATAATAGAATACAACTCAGATACGATGATTGTTCAATCTATCCATTTAACTATCTGCTCGATTCGGTCGCTTGTATGTAAAACGGAAGGACAGTTACCTGGTGAGTATTGCTATATAAACATCATCACGATATCATCGAATACAACTCAGATACAATTATCGTTTCGTCTAACCATTTCACCTTCTGTTCGATTCAGTCGCCAGTATGTGTAACGGAAGTACCGTCACCTGGTAAGTATCACTATATATACAGTATTGCGATATAATCGGATACCACCCAGATACATTGATTGTTCAGTCTATCCATTCAACATTCTGTTCGTTTCGGTCGCTTTATGTGAAACGGGAATACCGTCACCTTATGTGTATAACTATATACACAGCATAACATCATAATCGAATACAACCCAGATACTATCCATCCAACCTTCTGTTCGATTCGGTTGCTCGTATGTATAACGAAAGAACAGTAACCTGGTGAGTATTTCTATATGAACGTCATCACGATATAATCGAATACAACTCAGTTACAATTATCGTTCCGTCTAACCATCCAACCTTATGTTCGATTCAGACGTTCGTATGTGTAACGAAAGAACCGTTACATGGTAGGTGTAGTTAAATATACAACGTAACGATATAATCGGAGACAACCCAGATACAATGATTGTTCAATCTATCCATTCGACCTTATGTTCGATTCGGTTGCTAGTATGTATAACGAAAGAACAGTTACCTGGTTAGACATAATATATAATAATCATCACGAAATAATCGAATACAACCCAGATACGATGAATGTTCAGTCTATCCATTCAACCTTCTGTTCAGTTCAGTCGCTCTTATGTATAACTGGAGAACAGTTACTTGGTGAGTATAACTATATGAACATCATCACGATATAATCGAATACAACCCCAGATACGATCATTGTTTAGTCTATCCATTCAACCTTCAGTTCAATTCAGTCGCTCGTATGTATAACGGAAGAACAGTTACCTGGTGAGTATAACTATATAAACATAATCGAATACAACTCAGATACGATGATTGTTCAATCTATCCATTCAACCTAATGTTCGATTCGGTTGCTCGTATGTATATCGGAAGAACAGGTACCTGGTGAGTATATCTATATAAACATAATCGAATACAACTCAGATACGATGATTGTTCAATCTATCCATTCAACTATCTGCTCGATTTGGTCGCTTGTATGTAAAACGGAAGGACAGTTACCTGGTGAGTATTGCTATATAAACATCATCACGATATCATCGAATACAACTCAGATACAATTATCGTTTCGTCTAACCATTTAACCTTCTGTTCGATTCAGTCGCCAGTATGTGTAACGGAAGAATCGTCACCTGGTAAGTATCACTATATATACAGTATTGCGATATAATCGGATACTACCCAGATACATTGATTGTTCAGTCTATCCATTCAACATTCTGTTCGTTTCGGTCGCTCGTATGTGAAACGGGAATACCGTCACCTTATGTGTATAACTATATACACAGCATAACATCATAATCGAATACAACCCAGATACTATCCATCCAACCTTCTGTTCGATTCGGTTGCTCGTATGTATAACGAAAGAACAGTAACCTGGTGAGTATTTCTATATGAACGTCATCACGATATAATCGAATACAACTTAGTTACAATTATCGTTCCGTCTAACAATCCAACCTTATGTTCGATTCAGACGCTCGTATGTGTAACGAAAAAACCGTTACATGGTAGGTGTAGTTAAATATACAACGTAACGATATAATCGGAGACAACCCAGATACAATGATTGTTCAATCTATCCATTCAACCTTATGTTCGATTCGGTTGCTAGTATGTATAACGAAAGAACAGTTACCTGGTTAGACATAATATATAATAATCATCACGAAATAATCGAATACAACCCAGATACGATGATTGTTCAGTCTATCCATTCAACCTTCTGTTCAGTTCAGTCGCTCTTATGTATAACTGGAGAACAGTTACCTGGTGAGTATAACTATATGAACATCATCACGATATAATCGAATGCAACCCCAGATACGATCATTGTTTAGTCTATCCATTCAACCTTCAGTTCTATTCAGTCGCTCGTATGTATAACGGAAGAACAGTTACCTGGTGAGTATAACTATATAAACATAATCGAATACAACTCAGATACGATGATTGTTCAATCTATCCATTCAACCTTATGTTCGATTCGGATGCTCGTATGTATATCGGAAGAACAGGTACCTGGTGAGTATATCTATATAAACATAATCGAATACAACTCAGATACGATGATTGTTCAATCTATCCATTTAACCTTCTGCTCGATTCGGTCGCTTGTATGTAAAACGGAAGGACAGTTACCTGGTGAGTATTGCTATATAAACATCATCACGATATCATCGAATACAACTCAGATACAATTATCGTTTCGTCTAACCATTTAACCTTCTGTTCGATTCAGTCGCTAGTATGTGTAACGGAAGTACCGTCACCTGGTAAGTATCACTATATATACAGTATTGCGATATGATCGGATACCACCCAGATACATTGATTGTTCAGTCTATCCATTCAACTTTCTTTTCGTTTCGGTCGCTCGTATGTAAAACGGGAATACCGTCTCCTAGTGTGTATAACTATATACACAGCATAACATCATAATCGAATACAACCCATATACTATCCATTCAACCTTCTGTTCAATTCAGTCGCTCGTATGTATAACGGAAGAACAGTTACCTGGTGAGTATAACTATATAAACATAATCGAATACAACCCAGATACGATGATTGTTCAATCTATACTGAATTCAACCTTCTGCTCGATTCGGTCGCTTGTATGTAAAACGGAAGAACAGTTACCTGGTGAGTATTGCTATATAAACATCATCACGATATCATCGAATACAACTCAGATACAATTATCGTTTCGACTAACCATTTAACCTTCTGTTCGATTCAGTCGCTAGTATGTGTAACGGAAGTACCGTCACCTGGTAAGTATCACTATATATACAGTATTGCGATATAATCGGATACCACCCAGATACATTGATTGTTCAGTCTATCCATTCAACTTTATGTTCGTTTCTGTCGCTCGTATGTGAAACGGGAATACCGTCACCTTATGTGTATAACTATATACTCAGCATAACATCATAATCGAATACAACCCAGATACTATCCATCCAACCTTCTGTTCGATTCGGTTGCTCGTATGTATAACGAAAGAACAGTAACCTGGTGAGTATTTCTATATGAACGTCATCACGATATAATCGAATACAACTTAGTTACAATTATCGTTCCGTCTAACAATCCAACCTTATGTTCGATTCAGACGCTCGTATGTGTAACGAAAGAACCGTTACATGGTAGGTGTAGTTAAATATACAACGTAACGATATAATCGGAGACAACCCAGATACAATGATTGTTCAATCTATCCATTCAACCTTATGTTCGATTCGGTTGCTAGTATGTATAACGGAAGAACAGTTACCTGGTGAGTATAACTATATAAACATAATCGAATACAACCCAGATACGATGATTGTTCAATCTATACTGAATTCAACCTTCTGCTCGATTCGGTCGCTTGTATGTAAAACGGAAGGACAGTTACCTGGTGAGTATTGCTATATAAACATCATCACGATATCATCGAATACAACTCAGATACAATTATCGTCTCGTCTAACCATTCAACATTCTGTTCGATTCAGTCGCTAGTATGTGTAACGGAAGTATCGTCACTTGGTAAGTATCACTATATATACAGTATTGCGATATGATCAGATACCACCCAGATACATTGATTGTTCAGTCTATCCATTCAACTTTCTTTTCGTTTCGGTCGCTCGTATGTAAAACGGGAAAACCGTCTCCTAGTGTGTATAACTATATACACAGCATAACATCATAATCGAATACAACCCATATACTATCCATTCAACCTTCTGTTCAATTCAGTCGCTCGTATGTATAACGGAAGAACAGTTACCTGGAAAGTATAACTATATAAACATAATCGAATACAACTCAGATACGATGATTGTTCAGTCGCCAGTATGTGTAACGGAAGAAATGTCACCTGGTAAGTATCACTATATATACAGTATTGCGATATAATCGGATACCACCCAGATACATTGATTGTTCAGTCTATCCATTCAACATTCTGTTCGTTTCGGTCGCTCGTATGTGAAACGGGAATACCGTCACCTTATGTGTATAACTATATACACAGCATAACATCATAATCGAATACAACCCAGATACTATCCATTCAACCTTCTGTTCGATTCGGTTGCTCGTATGTATAACGAAAGAACAGTAACCTGGTGAGTATTTCTATATGAACGTCATCACGATATAATCGAATACAACTTAGTTACAATCATCGTTCCGTCTAACCATCCAACCTTATGTTCGATTCAGACGCTCGTATGTGTAACGAAAGAACCGTTACATGGTAGGTGTTATTAAATATACAACATAACGATATAATCGGAGACAACCCAGATACAATGATTGTTCAATCTATCCATTCAACCTTATGTTCGATTCGGTTGCTAGTATGTATAACGAAAGAACAGTTACCTGGTTAGACATAATATATAATAATCATCACGAAATAATCGAATACAACCCAGATACGATGATTGTTCAGTCTATCCATTCAACCTTCTGTTCAGTTCAGTCGCTCTTATGTATAACTGGAGAACAGTTACCTGGTGAGTATAACTATATGAACATCATCACGATATAATCGAATGCAACCCCAGATACGATCATTGTTTAGTCTATCCATTCAACCTTCAGTTCTATTCAGTCGCTCGTATGTATAACGGAAGAACAGTTACCTGGTGAGTATAACTATATAAACATAATCGAATACAACTCAGATACGATGATTGTTCAATCTATCCATTCAACCTTATGTTCGATTCGGATGCTCGTATGTATATCGGAAGAACAGGTACCTGGTGAGTATATCTATATAAACATAATCGAATACAACTCAGATACGATGATTGTTCAATCTATCCATTTAACCTTCTGCTCGATTCGGTCGCTTGTATGTAAAACGGAAGGACAGTTACCTGGTGAGTATTGCTATATAAACATCATCACGATATCATCGAATACAACTCAGATACAATTATCGTTTCGTCTAACCATTTAACCTTCTGTTCGATTCAGTCGCTAGTATGTGTAACGGAAGTACCGTCACCTGGTAAGTATCACTATATATACAGTATTGCGATATGATCGGATACCACCCAGATACATTGATTGTTCAGTCTATCCATTCAACTTTCTTTTCGTTTCGGTCGCTCGTATGTAAAACGGGAATACCGTCTCCTAGTGTGTATAACTATATACACAGCATAACATCATAATCGAATACAACCCATATACTATCCATTCAACCTTCTGTTCAATTCAGTCGCTCGTATGTATAACGGAAGAACAGTTACCTGGTGAGTATAACTATATAAACATAATCGAATACAACCCAGATACGATGATTGTTCAATCTATACTGAATTCAACCTTCTGCTCGATTCGGTCGCTTGTATGTAAAACGGAAGAACAGTTACCTGGTGAGTATTGCTATATAAACATCATCACGATATCATCGAATACAACTCAGATACAATTATCGTTTCGACTAACCATTTAACCTTCTGTTCGATTCAGTCGCTAGTATGTGTAACGGAAGTACCGTTACCTGGTAAGTATCACTATATATACAGTATTGCGATATAATCGGATACCACCCAGATACATTGATTGTTCAGTCTATCCATTCAACTTTATGTTCGTTTCTGTCGCTCGTATGTGAAACGGGAATACCGTCACCTTATGTGTATAACTATATACTCAGCATAACATCATAATCGAATACAACCCAGATACTATCCATCCAACCTTCTGTTCGATTCGGTTGCTCGTATGTATAACGAAAGAACAGTAACCTGGTGAGTATTTCTATATGAACGTCATCACGATATAATCGAATACAACTTAGTTACAATTATCGTTCCGTCTAACAATCCAACCTTATGTTCGATTCAGACGCTCGTATGTGTAACGAAAGAACCGTTACATGGTAGGTGTAGTTAAATATACAACGTAACGATATAATCGGAGACAACCCAGATACAATGATTGTTCAATCTATCCATTCAACCTTATGTTCGATTCGGTTGCTAGTATGTATAACGGAAGAACAGTTACCTGGTGAGTATAACTATATAAACATAATCGAATACAACCCAGATACGATGATTGTTCAATCTATACTGAATTCAACCTTCTGCTCGATTCGGTCGCTTGTATGTAAAACGGAAGGACAGTTACCTGGTGAGTATTGCTATATAAACATCATCACGATATCATCGAATACAACTCAGATACAATTATCGTCTCGTCTAACCATTCAACATTCTGTTCGATTCAGTCGCTAGTATGTGTAACGGAAGTATCGTCACTTGGTAAGTATCACTATATATACAGTATTGCGATATGATCAGATACCACCCAGATACATTGATTGTTCAGTCTATCCATTCAACTTTCTTTTCGTTTCGGTCGCTCGTATGTAAAACGGGAAAACCGTCTCCTAGTGTGTATAACTATATACACAGCATAACATCATAATCGAATACAACCCATATACTATCCATTCAACCTTCTGTTCAATTCAGTCGCTCGTATGTATAACGGAAGAACAGTTACCTGGTAAGTATAACTATATAAACATAATCGAATACAACTCAGATACGATGATTGTTCAGTCGCCAGTATGTGTAACGGAAGAAATGTCACCTGGTAAGTATCACTATATATACAGTATTGCGATATAATCGGATACCACCCAGATACATTGATTGTTCAGTCTATCCATTCAACATTCTGTTCGTTTCGGTCGCTCGTATGTGAAACGGGAATACCGTCACCTTATGTGTATAACTATATACACAGCATAACATCATAATCGAATACAACCCAGATACTATCCATTCAACCTTCTGTTCGATTCGGTTGCTCGTATGTATAACGAATGAACAGTAACCTGGTGAGTATTTCTATATGAACGTCATCACGATATAATCGAATACAACTTAGTTACAATCATCGTTCCGTCTAACCATCCAACCTTATGTTCGATTCAGACGCTCGTATGTGTAACGAAAGAACCGTTACATGGTAGGTGTTATTAAATATACAACATAACGATATAATCGGAGACAACCCAGATACAATGATTGTTCAATCTATCCATTCAACCTTATGTTCGATTCGGTTGCTAGTATGTATAACGAAAGAACAGTTACCTGGTTAGACATAATATATAATAATCATCACGAAATAATCGAATACAACCCAGATACGATGATTGTTCAGTCTATCCATTCAACCTTCTGTTCAGTTCAGTCGCTCTTATGTATAACTGGAGAACAGTTACCTGGTGAGTATAACTATATGAACATCATCACGATATAATCGAATACAACCCCAGATACGATCATTGTTTAGTCTATCCATTCAACCTTCAGTTCTATTCAGTCGCTCGTATGTATAACGGAAGAACAGTTACCTGGTGAGTATAACTATATAAACATAATCGAATACAACTCAGATACGATGATTGTTCAATCTATCCATTCAACCTTATGTTCGATTCGGATGCTCGTATGTATATCGGAAGAACAGGTACCTGGTGAGTATATCTATATAAACATAATCGAATACAACTCAGATACGATGATTGTTCAATCTATCCATTTAACCTTCTGCTCGATTCGGTCGCTTGTATGTAAAACGGAAGGACAGTTACCTGGTGAGTATTGCTATATAAACATCATCACGATATCATCGAATACAACTCAGATACAATTATCGTTTCGTCTAACCATTTAACCTTCTGTTCGATTCAGTCGCTAGTATGTGTAACGGAAGTACCGTCACCTGGTAAGTATCACTATATATACAGTATTGCGATATGATCGGATACCACCCAGATACATTGATTGTTCAGTCTATCCATTCAACTTTCTTTTCGTTTCGGTCGCTCGTATGTAAAACGGGAATACCGTCTCCTAGTGTGTATAACTATATACACAGCATAACATCATAATCGAATACAACCCATATACTATCCATTCAACCTTCTGTTCAATTCAGTCGCTCGTATGTATAACGGAAGAACAGTTACCTGGTGAGTATAACTATATAAACATAATCGAATACAACCCAGATACGATGATTGTTCAATCTATACTGAATTCAACCTTCTGCTCGATTCGGTCGCTTGTATGTAAAACGGAAGAACAGTTACCTGGTGAGTATTGCTATATAAACATCATCACGATATCATCGAATACAACTCAGATACAATTATCGTTTCGACTAACCATTTAACCTTCTGTTCGATTCAGTCGCTAGTATGTGTAACGGAAGTACCGTCACCTGGTAAGTATCACTATATATACAGTATTGCGATATAATCGGATACCACCCAGATACATTGATTGTTCAGTCTATCCATTCAACTTTATGTTCGTTTCTGTCGCTCGTATGTGAAACGGGAATACCGTCACCTTATGTGTAAAACTATATACACAGCATAACATCATAATCGAATACAACCCAGATACTATCCATTCAACCTTCTGTTCGATTCGGTTGCTCGTATGTATAACGAAGGAACAGTAACCTGGTGAGTATTTCTATATGAACGTCATCACGATATAATCGAATACAACTTAGTTACAATTATCGTTCCGTCTAACCATCCAACCTTATGTTCGATTCAGACGCTCGTATGTGTAACGAAAGAACCGTTACATGGTAGGTGTAGTTAAATATACAACATAACGATATAATCGGAGACAACCCAGATACAATGATTGTTCAATCTATTCATTCAACCTTATGTTCGATTCGGTTGCTAGTATGTATAACGAAAGAACAGTTACCTGGTTAGACATAATATATAATAATCATCACAAAATAATCGAATACAACCCAGATACGATGATTGTTCAGTCTATCCATTCAACCTTCTGTTCAGTTCAGTCGCTCTTATGTATAACTGGAGAACAGTTACCTGGTGAGTATAACTATATGAACATCATCACGATATAATCGAATACAACCCCAGATACGATCATTGTTTAGTCTATCCATTCAACCTTCAGTTCTATTCAGTCGCTCGTATGTATAACGGAAGAACAGTTACCTGGTGAGTATAACTATATAAACATAATCGAATACAACTCAGATACGATGATTGTTCAATCTATCCATTCAACCTTATGTTCGATTCGGATGCTCGTATGTATATCGGAAGAACAGGTACCTGGTGAGTATATCTATATAAACATAATCGAATACAACTCAGATACGATGATTGTTCAATCTATCCATTTAACCTTCTGCTCGATTCGGTCGCTTGTATGTAAAACGGAAGGACAGTTACCTGGTGAGTATTGCTATATAAACATCATCACGATATCATCGAATACAACTCAGATACAATTATCGTTTCGTCTAACCATTTAACCTTCTGTTCGATTCAGTCGCTAGTATGTGTAACGGAAGTACCGTCACCTGGTAAGTATCACTATATATACAGTATTGCGATATGATCGGATACCACCCAGATACATTGATTGTTCAGTCTATCCATTCAACTTTCTTTTCGTTTCGGTCGCTCGTATGTAAAACGGGAATACCGTCTCCTAGTGTGTATAACTATATACACAGCATAACATCATAATCGAATACAACCCATATACTATCCATTCAACCTTCTGTTCAATTCAGTCGCTCGTATGTATAACGGAAGAACAGTTACCTGGTGAGTATAACTATATAAACATAATCGAATACAACCCAGATACGATGATTGTTCAATCTATACTGAATTCAACCTTCTGCTCGATTCGGTCGCTTGTATGTAAAACGGAAGAACAGTTACCTGGTGAGTATTGCTATATAAACATCATCACGATATCATCGAATACAACTCAGATACAATTATCGTTTCGACTAACCATTTAACCTTCTGTTCGATTCAGTCGCTAGTATGTGTAACGGAAGTACCGTCACCTGGTAAGTATCACTATATATACAGTATTGCGATATAATCGGATACCACCCAGATACATTGATTGTTCAGTCTATCCATTCAACTTTATGTTCGTTTCTGTCGCTCGTATGTGAAACGGGAATACCGTCACCTTATGTGTATAACTATATACTCAGCATAACATCATAATCGAATACAACCCAGATACTATCCATCCAACCTTCTGTTCGATTCGGTTGCTCGTATGTATAACGAAAGAACAGTAACCTGGTGAGTATTTCTATATGAACGTCATCACGATATAATCGAATACAACTTAGTTACAATTATCGTTCCGTCTAACAATCCAACCTTATGTTCGATTCAGACGCTCGTATGTGTAACGAAAGAACCGTTACATGGTAGGTGTAGTTAAATATACAACGTAACGATATAATCGGAGACAACCCAGATACAATGATTGTTCAATCTATCCATTCAACCTTATGTTCGATTCGGTTGCTAGTATGTATAACGGAAGAACAGTTACCTGGTGAGTATAACTATATAAACATAATCGAATACAACCCAGATACGATGATTGTTCAATCTATACTGAATTCAACCTTCTGCTCGATTCGGTCGCTTGTATGTAAAACGGAAGGACAGTTACCTGGTGAGTATTGCTATATAAACATCATCACGATATCATCGAATACAACTCAGATACAATTATCGTCTCGTCTAACCATTCAACATTCTGTTCGATTCAGTCGCTAGTATGTGTAACGGAAGTATCGTCACTTGGTAAGTATCACTATATATACAGTATTGCGATATGATCAGATACCACCCAGATACATTGATTGTTCAGTCTATCCATTCAACTTTCTTATCGTTTCGGTCGCTCGTATGTAAAACGGGAAAACCGTCTCCTAGTGTGTATAACTATATACACAGCATAACATCATAATCGAATACAACCCATATACTATCCATTCAACCTTCTGTTCAATTCAGTCGCTCGTATGTATAACGGAAGAACAGTTACCTGGTAAGTATAACTATATAAACATAATCGAATACAACTCAGATACGATGATTGTTCAGTCGCCAGTATGTGTAACGGAAGAAATGTCACCTGGTAAGTATCACTATATATACAGTATTGCGATATAATCGGATACCACCCAGATACATTGATTGTTCAGTCTATCCATTCAACATTCTGTTCGTTTCGGTCGCTCGTATGTGAAACGGGAATACCGTCACCTTATGTGTATAACTATATACACAGCATAACATCATAATCGAATACAACCCAGATACTATCCATTCAACCTTCTGTTCGATTCGGTTGCTCGTATGTATAACGAAAGAACAGTAACCTGGTGAGTATTTCTATATGAACGTCATCACGATATAATCGAATACAACTTAGTTACAATCATCGTTCCGTCTAACCATCCAACCTTATGTTCGATTCAGACGCTCGTATGTGTAACGAAAGAACCGTTACATGGTAGGTGTTATTAAATATACAACATAACGATATAATCGGAGACAACCCAGATACAATGATTGTTCAATCTATCCATTCAACCTTATGTTCGATTCGGTTGCTAGTATGTATAACGAAAGAACAGTTACCTGGTTAGACATAATATATAATAATCATCACGAAATAATCGAATACAACCCAGATACGATGATTGTTCAGTCTATCCATTCAACCTTCTGTTCAGTTCAGTCGCTCTTATGTATAACTGGAGAACAGTTACCTGGTGAGTATAACTATATGAACATCATCACGATATAATCGAATACAACCCCAGATACGATCATTGTTTAGTCTATCCATTCAACCTTCAGTTCTATTCAGTCGCTCGTATGTATAACGGAAGAACAGTTACCTGGTGAGTATAACTATATAAACATAATCGAATACAACTCAGATACGATGATTGTTCAATCTATCCATTCAACCTTATGTTCGATTCGGATGCTCGTATGTATATCGGAAGAACAGGTACCTGGTGAGTATATCTATATAAACATAATCGAATACAACTCAGATACGATGATTGTTCAATCTATCCATTTAACCTTCTGCTCGATTCGGTCGCTTGTATGTAAAACGGAAGGACAGTTACCTGGTGAGTATTGCTATATAAACATCATCACGATATCATCGAATACAACTCAGATACAATTATCGTTTCGTCTAACCATTTAACCTTCTGTTCGATTCAGTCGCTAGTATGTGTAACGGAAGTACCGTCACCTGGTAAGTATCACTATATATACAGTATTGCGATATGATCGGATACCACCCAGATACATTGATTGTTCAGTCTATCCATTCAACTTTCTTTTCGTTTCGGTCGCTCGTATGTAAAACGGGAATACCGTCTCCTAGTGTGTATAACTATATACACAGCATAACATCATAATCGAATACAACCCATATACTATCCATTCAACCTTCTGTTCAATTCAGTCGCTCGTATGTATAACGGAAGAACAGTTACCTGGTGAGTATAACTATATAAACATAATCGAATACAACCCAGATACGATGATTGTTCAATCTATACTGAATTCAACCTTCTGCTCGATTCGGTCGCTTGTATGTAAAACGGATAAACAGTTACCTGGTGAGTATTGCTATATAAACATCATCACGATATCATCGAATACAACTCAGATACAATTATCGTTTCGACTAACCATTTAACCTTCTGTTCGATTCAGTCGCTAGTATGTGTAACGGAAGTACCGTCACCTGGTAAGTATCACTATATATACAGTATTGCGATATAATCGGATACCACCCAGATACATTGATTGTTCAGTCTATCCATTCAACTTTATGTTCGTTTCTGTCGCTCGTATGTGAAACGGGAATACCGTCACCTTATGTGTAAAACTATATACACAGCATAACATCATAATCGAATACAACCCAGATACTATCCATTCAACCTTCTGTTCGATTCGGTTGCTCGTATGTATAACGAAGGAACAGTAACCTGGTGAGTATTTCTATATGAACGTCATCACGATATAATCGAATACAACTTAGTTACAATTATCGTTCCGTCTAACCATCCAACCTTATGTTCGATTCAGACGCTCGTATGTGTAACGAAAGAACCGTTACATGGTAGGTGTAGTTAAATATACAACATAACGATATAATCGGAGACAACCCAGATACAATGATTGTTCAATCTATTCATTCAACCTTATGTTCGATTCGGTTGCTAGTATGTATAACGAAAGAACAGTTACCTGGTTAGACATAATATATAATAATCATCACAAAATAATCGAATACAACCCAGATACGATGATTGTTCAGTCTATCCATTCAACCTTCTGTTCAGTTCAGTCGCTCTTATGTATAACTGGAGAACAGTTACCTGGTGAGTATAACTATATGAACATCATCACGATATAATCGAATACAACCCCAGATACGATCATTGTTTAGTCTATCCATTCAACCTTCAGTTCTATTCAGTCGCTCGTATGTATAACGGAAGAACAGTTACCTGGTGAGTATAACTATATAAACATAATCGAATACAACTCAGATACGATGATTGTTCAATCTATCCATTCAACCTTATGTTCGATTCGGATGCTCGTATGTATATCGGAAGAACAGGTACCTGGTGAGTATATCTATATAAACATAATCGAATACAACTCAGATACGATGATTGTTCAATCTATCCATTTAACCTTCTGCTCGATTCGGTCGCTTGTATGTAAAACGGAAGGACAGTTACCTGGTGAGTATTGCTATATAAACATCATCACGATATCATCGAATACAACTCAGATACAATTATCGTTTCGTCTAACCATTTAACCTTCTGTTCGATTCAGTCGCTAGTATGTGTAACGGAAGTACCGTCACCTGGTAAGTATCACTATATATACAGTATTGCGATATGATCGGATACCACCCAGATACATTGATTGTTCAGTCTATCCATTCAACTTTCTTTTCGTTTCGGTCGCTCGTATGTAAAACGGGAATACCGTCTCCTAGTGTGTATAACTATATACACAGCATAACATCATAATCGAATACAACCCATATACTATCCATTCAACCTTCTGTTCAATTCAGTCGCTCGTATGTATAACGGAAGAACAGTTACCTGGTGAGTATAACTATATAAACATAATCGAATACAACCCAGATACGATGATTGTTCAATCTATACTGAATTCAACCTTCTGCTCGATTCGGTCGCTTGTATGTAAAACGGAAGAACAGTTACCTGGTGAGTATTGCTATATAAACATCATCACGATATCATCGAATACAACTCAGATACAATTATCGTTTCGACTAACCATTTAACCTTCTGTTCGATTCAGTCGCTAGTATGTGTAACGGAAGTACCGTCACCTGGTAAGTATCACTATATATACAGTATTGCGATATAATCGGATACCACCCAGATACATTGATTGTTCAGTCTATCCATTCAACTTTATGTTCGTTTCTGTCGCTCGTATGTGAAACGGGAATACCGTCACCTTATGTGTATAACTATATACTCAGCATAACATCATAATCGAATACAACCCAGATACTATCCATCCAACCTTCTGTTCGATTCGGTTGCTCGTATGTATAACGAAAGAACAGTAACCTGGTGAGTATTTCTATATGAACGTCATCACGATATAATCGAATACAACTTAGTTACAATTATCGTTCCGTCTAACAATCCAACCTTATGTTCGATTCAGACGCTCGTATGTGTAACGAAAGAACCGTTACATGGTAGGTGTAGTTAAATATACAACGTAACGATATAATCGGAGACAACCCAGATACAATGATTGTTCAATCTATCCATTCAACCTTATGTTCGATTCGGTTGCTAGTATGTATAACGGAAGAACAGTTACCTGGTGAGTATAACTATATAAACATAATCGAATACAACCCAGATACGATGATTGTTCAATCTATACTGAATTCAACCTTCTGCTCGATTCGGTCGCTTGTATGTAAAACGGAAGGACAGTTACCTGGTGAGTATTGCTATATAAACATCATCACGATATCATCGAATACAACTCAGATACAATTATCGTCTCGTCTAACCATTCAACATTCTGTTCGATTCAGTCGCTAGTATGTGTAACGGAAGTATCGTCACTTGGTAAGTATCACTATATATACAGTATTGCGATATGATCAGATACCACCCAGATACATTGATTGTTCAGTCTATCCATTCAACTTTCTTTTCGTTTCGGTCGCTCGTATGTAAAACGGGAAAACCGTCTCCTAGTGTGTATAACTATATACACAGCATAACATCATAATCGAATACAACCCATATACTATCCATTCAACCTTCTGTTCAATTCAGTCGCTCGTATGTATAACGGAAGAACAGTTACCTGGTAAGTATAACTATATAAACATAATCGAATACAACTCAGATACGATGATTGTTCAGTCGCCAGTATGTGTAACGGAAGAAATGTCACCTGGTAAGTATCACTATATATACAGTATTGCGATATAATCGGATACCACCCAGATACATTGATTGTTCAGTCTATCCATTCAACATTCTGTTCGTTTCGGTCGCTCGTATGTGAAACGGGAATACCGTCACCTTATGTGTATAACTATATACACAGCATAACATCATAATCGAATACAACCCAGATACTATCCATTCAACCTTCTGTTCGATTCGGTTGCTCGTATGTATAACGAAAGAACAGTAACCTGGTGAGTATTTCTATATGAACGTCATCACGATATAATCGAATACAACTTAGTTACAATCATCGTTCCGTCTAACCATCCAACCTTATGTTCGATTCAGACGCTCGTATGTGTAACGAAAGAACCGTTACATGGTAGGTGTTATTAAATATACAACATAACGATATAATCGGAGACAACCCAGATACAATGATTGTTCAATCTATCCATTCAACCTTATGTTCGATTCGGTTGCTAGTATGTATAACGAAAGAACAGTTACCTGGTTAGACATAATATATAATAATCATCACGAAATAATCGAATACAACCCAGATACGATGATTGTTCAGTCTATCCATTCAACCTTCTGTTCAGTTCAGTCGCTCTTATGTATAACTGGAGAACAGTTACCTGGTGAGTATAACTATATGAACATCATCACGATATAATCGAATACAACCCCAGATACGATCATTGTTTAGTCTATCCATTCAACCTTCAGTTCTATTCAGTCGCTCGTATGTATAACGGAAGAACAGTTACCTGGTGAGTATAACTATATAAACATAATCGAATACAACTCAGATACGATGATTGTTCAATCTATCCATTCAACCTTATGTTCGATTCGGATGCTCGTATGTATATCGGAAGAACAGGTACCTGGTGAGTATATCTATATAAACATAATCGAATACAACTCAGATACGATGATTGTTCAATCTATCCATTTAACCTTCTGCTCGATTCGGTCGCTTGTATGTAAAACGGAAGGACAGTTACCTGGTGAGTATTGCTATATAAACATCATCACGATATCATCGAATACAACTCAGATACAATTATCGTTTCGTCTAACCATTTAACCTTCTGTTCGATTCAGTCGCTAGTATGTGTAACGGAAGTACCGTCACCTGGTAAGTATCACTATATATACAGTATTGCGATATGATCGGATACCACCCAGATACATTGATTGTTCAGTCTATCCATTCAACTTTCTTTTCGTTTCGGTCGCTCGTATGTAAAACGGGAATACCGTCTCCTAGTGTGTATAACTATATACACAGCATAACATCATAATCGAATACAACCCATATACTATCCATTCAACCTTCTGTTCAATTCAGTCGCTCGTATGTATAACGGAAGAACAGTTACCTGGTGAGTATAACTATATAAACATAATCGAATACAACCCAGATACGATGATTGTTCAATCTATACTGAATTCAACCTTCTGCTCGATTCGGTCGCTTGTATGTAAAACGGAAGAACAGTTACCTGGTGAGTATTGCTATATAAACATCATCACGATATCATCGAATACAACTCAGATACAATTATCGTTTCGACTAACCATTTAACCTTCTGTTCGATTCAGTCGCTAGTATGTGTAACGGAAGTACCGTCACCTGGTAAGTATCACTATATATACAGTATTGCGATATAATCGGATACCACCCAGATACATTGATTGTTCAGTCTATCCATTCAACTTTATGTTCGTTTCTGTCGCTCGTATGTGAAACGGGAATACCGTCACCTTATGTGTAAAACTATATACACAGCATAACATCATAATCGAATACAACCCAGATACTATCCATTCAACCTTCTGTTCGATTCGGTTGCTCGTATGTATAACGAAGGAACAGTAACCTGGTGAGTATTTCTATATGAACGTCATCACGATATAATCGAATACAACTTAGTTACAATTATCGTTCCGTCTAACCATCCAACCTTATGTTCGATTCAGACGCTCGTATGTGTAACGAAAGAACCGTTACATGGTAGGTGTAGTTAAATATACAACATAACGATATAATCGGAGACAACCCAGATACAATGATTGTTCAATCTATTCATTCAACCTTATGTTCGATTCGGTTGCTAGTATGTATAACGAAAGAACAGTTACCTGGTTAGACATAATATATAATAATCATCACAAAATAATCGAATACAACCCAGATACGATGATTGTTCAGTCTATCCATTCAACCTTCTGTTCAGTTCAGTCGCTCTTATGTATAACTGGAGAACAGTTACCTGGTGAGTATAACTATATGAACATCATCACGATATAATCGAATACAACCCCAGATACGATCATTGTTTAGTCTATCCATTCAACCTTCAGTTCAATTCAGTCGCTCGTATGTATAACGGAAGAACAGTTACCTGGTGAGTATAACTATATAAACATAATCGAATACAACTCAGATACGATGATTGTTCAATCTATCCATTCAACCTTATGTTCGATTCGGTTGCTCGTATGTATATCGGAAGAACAGGTACCTGGTGAGTATATCTATATAAACATAATCGAATACAACTCAGATACGATGATTGTTCAATCTATCCATTTAACCTTCTGCTCGATTCGGTCGCTTGTATGTAAAACGGAAGGACAGTTACCTGGTGAGTATTGCTATATAAACATCATCACGATATCATCGAATACAACTCAGATACAATTATCGTTTCGTCTAACCATTCAACATTCTGTTCGATTCAGTCGCTAGTATGTGTAACGGAAGTATCGTCACCTGGTAAGTATCACTATATATACAGTATTGCGATATAATCGGATACCACCCAGATACATTGATTGTTCAGTCTATCCATTCAACTTTCTTTTCGTTTCGGTCACTCGTATGTAAAACGGGAATACCGTCTCCTAGTTTGTATAACTATATACACAGCATAACATCATAATTGAATACAACCCATATACTATCCATTCAACCTTCTGTTCAATTCAGTCGCTCGTATGTATAACGGAAGAACAGTTACCTGGTGAGTATAACTATATAAACATAATCGAATACAACCCAGATACGATGATTGTTCAATCTATACTGAATTCAACCTTCTGCTCGATTCGGTCGCTTGTATGTTAAACGGAAGAACAGTTACCTGTTGAGTATTGCTATATAAACATCATCACGATATCATCGAATACAACTCAGATACATGTATCGTTTCGTCTAACCATTTAACCTTCTGTTCGATTCAGTCGCTAGTATGTGTAACGGAAGTACCGTCACCTGGTAAGTATCACTATATATACAGTATTGCGATATAATCGGATACCACCCAGATACATTGATTGTTCAGTCTATCCATTCAACTTTCTGTTCGTTTCGGTCGCTCGTATGTGAAACAGGAATACCGTCACCTTATGTGTATAACTATATACACAGCATAACATCATAATCGAATACAACCCAGATACTATCCATTCAACCTTCTGTTCGATTCGGTTGCTCGTATGTATAACGAAAGAACAGTAACCTGGTGAGTATTTCTATATGAACGTCATCACGATATAATCGAATACAACCTAGTTACAATTATCGTTCCGTCTAACCATCCAACCTTATGTTCGATTCAGACGCTCGTATGTGTAACAAAAGAACCGTTACATGGTAGGTGTAATTAAATATACAACATAACGATATAATCGGAGACAACCCAGATACAATGATTGTTCAATCTATCCATTCAACCTTATGTTCGATTCGGTTGCTAGTATGTATAACGAAAGAACAGTTACCTGGTTAGACATAATATATAATAATCATCACGAAATAATCGAATACAACCCAGATACGATGATTGTTCGGTCTATCCATTCAACCTTCTGTTCAGTTCAGTCGCTCTTATGTATAACTGGAGAACAGTTACCTGGTGAGTATAACTATATGAACATCATCACGATATAATCGAATACAACCCCAGATACGATCATTGTTTAGTCTATCCATTCAACCTTCAGTTCAATTCAGTCGCTCGTATGTATAACGGAAGAACAGTTACCTGGTGAGTATAACTATATAAACATAATCGAATACAACTCAGATACGATGATTGTTCAATCTATCCATTCAACCTTATGTTCGATTCGGTTGCTCGTATGTATATCGGAAGAACAGGTACCTGGTGAGTATATCTATATAAACATTATCGAATACAACTCAGATACGATGATTGTTCAATCTATCCATTTAACCTTCTGCTCCATTCGGTCGCTTGTATGTAAAACGGAAGGACAGTTACCTGGTGAGTATTGCTATATAAACATCATCACGATATCATCGAATACAACTCAGATACAATTATCGTTTCGTCTAACCATTTAACCTTCTGTTCGATTCAGTCGCTATTATGTGTAACGGAAGTACCGTCACCTGGTGAGTATCACTATATATACAGTATTGCGATATAATCGGATACCACCCAGATACATTGATTGTTCAGTCTATCCATTCAACTTTCTGTTCGTTTCGGTCGCTCGTATGTAAAACGGGAATACCGTCACCTTATGTGTATAACTATATACACAGCATAACATCATAATCGAATACAACCCAGATACTATCCATTCAACCTTCTGTTCAAATCAGTCGCTCGTATGTATAACGAAAGAACAGTAACCTGGTGAGTATTGCTATATAAACATCATCACGATATCATCGAATACAACTCAGATACAATTATCGTTTCGTCTAACCATTCAACATTCTGTTCGATTCAGTCGCTAGTATGTGTAACGGAAGTATCGTCACCTGGTAAGTATCACTATATATACAGTATTGCGATATAATCGGATACCACCCAGATACATTGATTGTTCAGTCTATCCATTCAACTCTCTTTTTGTTTCGGTCGCTCGTATGTATAACGGGAATACCGTCTCCTAGTGTGTATAACTATATACACAGCATAACATCATAATCGAATACAACCCATATACTATCCATTCAACCTTCTGTTCAATTCATTCGCTCGTATGTATAACGGAAGAACAGTTGCCTGGTGAGTATAACTATATAAACATAATCGAATACAACCCAGATACGATGATTGTTCAATCTATACCGAATTCAACCTTCTGCTCGATTCGGTCGTTTGTATGTAAAACGGAAGAACAGTTACCTAGTGAGTATTGCTATATAAACATCATCACGATATCATCGAATACAACTCAGATACAATTATCGTTTCGTCTAACCATTTAACCTTCTGTTCGATTCAGTTTCTAGTATGTGTAACGGAAGTACCGTCACCTGGTAAGTATCACTATATATACAGTATTGCGATATAATCGGATACCACCCAGATACATTGATTGTTCAGTCTATCCATTCAACTTTCTGTTCGTTTCGGTCGCTCGTATGTGAAACGGGAATACCGCCACCTTATGTGTATAACTATATACACAGCATAACATCATAATCGATTACAACCCAGATACTATCCATTCAACCTTCTGTTCGATTCGGTTGCTCGTATGTATAACGAAAGAACAGTAACCTGGTGAGTATTTCTATATGAACGTCATCACGATATAATCGAATACAACTTAGTTACAATTATCGTTCCGTCTAACCATCCAACCTTATATTCGATTCAGACGCTCGTATGTGTAACGAAAGAACCGTTACATGGTAGGTGTAGTTAAATATACAACATAACGATATAATCGGAGACAACCCAGATACAATGATTGTTCAATCTATCCATTCAACCTTATGTTCGATTCGGTTGCTAGTATGTATAACGAAAGAACAGTTACCTGGTTAAACATTATATATAATAATCATCACGAAATGATCGAATACAACCCAGATACGATGATTGTTCAGTCTATCCATTCAACCTTCTGTTCAGTTCAGTCGCTCTTATGTATAACTGGAGAACAGTTACCTGGTGAGTATAAATATATGAACATCATCACGATATAATCGAATACAACCCCAGATACGATCATTGTTTAGTCTATCCATTCAACCTTCAGTTCAATTCAGTCGCTCGTATGTATAACGGAAGAACAGTTACCTGATGAGTATAACTATATAAACATAATCGAATACAACTTAGATACGATGATTGTTCAATCTATCCATTCAACCTTATGTTCGATTCGGTTGCTCGTATGTATATCGGAAGAACAGGTACCTGGTGAGTATATCTATATGAACATTATCGAATACAACTCAGATACGATGATTGTTCAATCTATCCATTTAACCTTCTGCTCCATTCGGTCGCTTGTATGTAAAACGGAAGGACAGTTACCTGGTGAGTATAACTATATGAACATCATCACGATATAATCGAATACAACCCCAGATACGATCATTGTTTAGTCTATCCATTCAACCTTCAGTTCAATTCAGTCGCTCGTATGTATAACGGAAGAACAGTTACCTGGTGAGTATAACTATATAAACATAATCGAATACAACTCAGATACGATGATTGTTCAATCTATCCATTCAACCTTATGTTCGATTCGGTTGCTCATATGTATATCGGAAGAACAGGTACCTGGTGGGTATATCTATATAAACATTATCGAATACAACTCAGATACGATGATTGTTCAATCTATCCATTTAACCTTCTGTTCGATTCGGTTGCTCGTATGTATAACGAAAGAACAGTAACCTGGTAAGTATCACTATATATACAGTATTGCGATATAATCGGATACCACCCAGATACATTGATTGTTCAGTCTATCCATTCAAATTTCTGTTCGTTTCGGTCGCTCGTATGTGAAACGGGAATACCGTCACCTTATGTGTATAACTATATACACAGCATAACATCATAATCGAAAACAACCCATATACTATCCATTCAACCTTCTGTTCAAATCAGTCGCTCGTATGTATAACGGAAGAACAGTTACCTGGTGAGTATAACCATATAAACATAATCGAATACAACCCAGATACAATGATTGTTCAATCTATACTGAATTCAACCTTCTGCTCGATTCGGTTGCTTGTATGTAAAAGGGAAGAACAGTTACCTGGTGAGTATTGCTATATAAACATCATCATGATATCATCGAATACAACTCAGATACAATTATCGTTTCGTCTAACCATTTAACCTTCTGCTCGATTCGGTCGCTTTTATGTAAAACGGAAGAACAGTTACCTGGTGAATATTGCTATATAAACATCATCACGATATCATCGAATACAACTCAGATACAATTATCGCTTCGTCTAACCATTTAACCTTCTGTTCGATTCAGTCGCTAGTATGTGTAACGGAAGTACCGTCACCTGGTAAGTATCACTATATATACAGTGTTGCGATATAATCGGATACCAACCAGATACATTGATTGTTCAGTCTATCCATTCAACTTTCTGTTCGTTTCGGTCGCTCGTATGTGAAACGGGAATACCGTCACCTAGTGTGTATAACTATATACACAGCATAACATCATAATCGAATACAACCCAGATACTATCCATTCAACCTTCTGTTCGATTCGAATGCTCGTATGTATAACGATAGAACTGTAACCTGGTGAGTATTTCTATATGAATTTCATCACGATATCATCGAATACAACTCAGAGATACAATTATCATTTCGTCTAACCATTTAACCTTCTGTTCGATTCAGTCGCTAGTATGTGTAACGGAAGTACCGTCACCTGGTAAGTATCACTATATATACAGTATTGCGATATAATCGGATACCACCCAGATACATTGATTGTTCAGTCTATCCATTCAACTTTCTGTTCAGTTCAGTCGCTCTTATGTATAACTGGAGAACAGTTTCCTGGTGAGTATAACTATATAAACATCATCAAGATATTATAATCGAATACAACCCCATATACGATTATTGTTTAGTCTATCCATGCAACCTTCTGTTCAATTCAGTCGCTCGTATGTATAACGGAAGAACAGTTACCTGGTGAGTATAACTATATAAACATAATCGAATACAACTCAGATACGATGATTGTTCAATCTATCCATTAAACCTCATGTTCGATTCGGTTGCTCGTATGTATAACGGAAGAACAGGTACCTGGTGGGTATAACTATATAAACATAATCGAATACAACCCAGATACGATGATTGATCAATCTATCCATTTAACCTTCTGCTCGATTCGGTCGCTTGTATGTAAAACGGAAGGACAGTTACCTGGTGAGTATTGCTATATAAACATCATCACGATATCATCGAATACAACTGAGATACAATTATCGTTTCGTCTAACCATTTAACCTTCTGTTCGATTCAGTCGCTAGTATGTGTAACGAAAGTACCGTCACCTGGTAAGTATCACTATATATACAGTATTGCGATATAATCGGATACCACCCAGATACATTGATTGTTCAGTCTATCCATTCAAATTTCTGTTCGTTTCGGTCGCTCGTATGTGAAACGGGAATACCGTCACCTTATGTGTATAACTATATACACAGCATAACATCATAATCGAATACAACCCATATACTATCCATTCAACCTTCTGTTCAAATCAGTCGCTCGTATGTATAACGGAAGAACAGTTACCTGGTGAGTATAACCATATAAACATAATCGAATACAACCCAGATACAATGATTGTTCAATCTATACTGAATTCAACCTTCTGCTCGATTCGGTTGCTTGTATGTAAAAGGGAAGAACAGTTACCTGGTGAGTATTGCTATATAAACATCATCACGATATCATCGAATACAACTCAGATACAATTATCGTTTCGTCTAACCATTTAACCTTCTGCTCGATTCGGTCGCTTTTATGTAAAACGGAAGAACAGTTACCTGGTGAATATTGCTATATAAACATCATCACGATATCATCGAATACAACTCAGATACAATTATCGCTTCGTCTAACCATTTAACCTTCTGTTCGATTCAGTCGCTAGTATGTGTAACGGAAGTACCGTCACCTGGTAAGTATCACTATATATACAGTGTTGCGATATAATCGGATACCAACCAGATACATTGATTGTTCAGTCTATCCATTCAACTTTCTGTTCGTTTCGGTCGCTCGTATGTGAAACGGGAATACCGTCACCTAGTGTGTATAACTATATACACAGCATAACATCATAATCGAATACAACCCAGATACTATCCATTCAACCTTCTGTTCGATTCGAATGCTCGTATGTATAACGATAGAACAGTAACCTGGTGAGTATTTCTATATGAATTTCATCACGATATCATCGAATACAACTCAGAGATACAATTATCATTTCGTCTAACCATTTAACCTTCTGTTCGATTCAGTCGCTAGTATGTGTAACGGAAGTACCGTCACCTGGTAAGTATCACTATATATACAGTATTGCGATATAATCGGATACCACCCAGATACATTGATTGTTCAGTCTATCCATTCAACTTTCTGTTCAGTTCAGTCGCTCTTATGTATAACTGGAGAACAGTTTCCTGGTGAGTATAACTATATAAACATCATCAAGATATTATAATCGAATACAACCCCATATACGATTATTGTTTAGTCTATCCATGCAACCTTCTGTTCAATTCAGTCGCTCGTATGTATAACGGAAGAACAGTTACCTGGTGAGTATAACTATATAAACATAATCGAATACAACTCAGATACGATGATTGTTCAATCTATCCATTAAACCTCATGTTCGATTCGGTTGCTCGTATGTATAACGGAAGAACAGGTACCTGGTGGGTATAACTATATAAACATAATCGAATACAACCCAGATACGATGATTGATCAATCTATCCATTAAACCTTCTGCTCGATTCGGTCGCTTGTATGTAAAACGGAAGGACAGTTACCTGGTGAGTATTGCTATATAAACATCATCACGATATCATCGAATACAACTGAGATACAATTATCGTTTCGTCTAACCATTCAACATTCTGTTCGATTCAGTCGCTAGTATGTGTAACGGAAGTATCGTCACCTGGTAAGTATCACTTTATATACAGAATTGCGATATAATCGGATACCACCCAGATACATTGATTGTTCAGTCTATCCATTCAACTTTCTGTTCGTTTCGGTCGCTCGTATGTAAAACGGGAAAACTGTCACCTAGTGTGTATAAATATATACACAGCATAACATCATAATCGAATACAACCCAGATACTATCCATTCAACCTTCTGTTCGATTCGTATGTATAACGAGAGAACAGTAACCTGGTGAGTATTTCTATATGAACGTCATCACGATATAATCGAATACAACTCAGATACCATGATCATTCCGTCTATCCATCCAACCTTCTGTTCGATTGGGTCGCTCGTATGTATAACGCAAGAACAGTCACCTGGTGAGTATTACTATATAAACATCACCACGATATAATCGAATACAACTCAGTTACAATTATCTTTCCGTCTAACTATTTAACCTTATGTTCGATTCAGGCGCTCGTATGTGTAACGAAAGAACCGTTACATGGTAGGTGTAACTAAATATACAGCATAACGATATAATCGTAGACAACCCAGATACAATGATTGTTCAATCTATCCATCCAACCTTATGTTCGATTCGGTTGCTCGTATGTTTAACGGAGGAACTGTTACCTGGTTAGTCATACTATATGATAATCATCACGATATACTCGAATACAACCCCAGATACGATTATTGTTTAGTCTATCCATTCAACCTTCTGTTCAATTCAGTCGTTCTTATGTATAACGAAAAAACAGTAACCTGGTGAGTATAACTATATAAACCTAATCGAATACAACCCAGATACGATGAATTTCCAATCTATCCATTTAACCTTCTGCTCGATTCGGTGGCTTTTATTTAAAACGCAAGAACAGTCACCTGGTGAGTATAACTATATAAACATAATCGAATACAACCCAGATACGATGATTGTTCAATCTATACTAAATTTAAGCTTCTGCTCGATTCGGTCGCTTGTATGTAAAACGGAAGAACAGTTACCTGTTGAGTATTTCTATATGAACGTCATCACGATATAATCGAATACAACTCAGATACAATGATCATTCCGTCTATCCATCCAACCTTCTGCTCGATTCGGTGGCTTTTATTTAAAACGCAAGAACAGTCACCTGGTGAGTATAACTATATAAACATAATCGAATACAACCCAGATACGATGATTGTTCAATCTATATTAAATTTAAGCTTCTGCTCGATTCGGTCGCTCGTATGTATAACGCAAGAACAGTCACCTGGTGAGTATTACTATATAAACATCACCACGATATAATCGAATACAACTCAATTACAATTATCGTTCCGTCTAACCATCCAACATAATGTTCGATTCAGACGCTCGTATGTTTAACGAAAGAACCGTTACATGGTAGGTGAAACTAAATATACAGCATAACGATATAATCGGAGACAACCCAGATACAATGATTGTTCAATCTATCCATCCAACCTTATGTTCGATTCGGTTGCTCGTATGTATAACGGAAGAACTGTTACCTGGTTAGACATACTATATGATAATAATCACGATATAATCAAATACAACCCAGATACGATGAATGTTCAGTCTATCCATTCAACCTTCTGTTCAGTTCGACATACTATATGATAATAATCACGATATAATCAAATACAACCCAGATACGATGAATGTTCAGTCTATCCATTCAACCTTCTGTTCAGTTCGGTCGCTCTTATGTATAACTGGAGAACAGTTTCCTGGTGAGTATTACTATATGAACATCATCAAGATATAATCGAATACAACCCCAGATACGATTATTGTTCAATCTATACTAAATTTAAGCTTTTGCCCGATTCGGTCGCTTGTATGTAAAACTGAAGGACAGTTACCTGGTGAGTATTGCTATATAAACATCATCACGATATCATCGAATACAACTCAGATACAATTATCGTTCCGTCTAACCATTCAACATTCTGTTCGATTCAGTCGCTAGTATGTATAACGGAAGAACAGTTACCTGGTGAGTATAACTATATAAACATAATCGAATACAACCCAGATACGATGATTGTTCAATCCATACTAAATTCAACCTTCTGCTCGATTCGGTCGCTTGTATGTAAAACGGAAGAACAGTTACCTGGTGAGTATTGCTATATAAACATCATCACGATATCATCGAATACAACTCAGATACAATTATCGTTTCGTCTTACCATTTAACCTCAAGTTCGATTCAGTCGCTAGTATGTGCAACAGAAGTACCGTCACCTGGTAAGTATCACTATATATACAGTATCGCGATATAATCGGATACCACCCAGATACATTGATTTTTCAGTCTATCCATTTAACTTTCTGTTCGTTTCGGTCGCTCGTATGTAAAACGGGAAAACCGTCACCTAATGTGTTTAACTATATACACAGCATAACATCATAATCGAATACAACCCAGATACTATCCATTCAACCTTCTGTTCTATTTGTTTGCTTGTATGTATAAAGAAAAAACAGTAACCTGGTGAGTATTTCTATATGAACTTCATCACGATATAATCGAATACAACTCAGATACAATGATCATTCCGTCTATCCATCCAACCTTCTGTTCGATTGGGTCGCTCGTACGTATAACGCAAGAACAGTCACCTGGTGAGTATTACTATATGAACATTACCACGATATAATCGAATACAACTCAGTTACAATTATCGTTCCGTCTAACCATCCAACCTTATGTTCGATTCAGACGCTCGTATGTGTAACGAAAGAACCGTTACATGGTAGGTGTATCTAATTATACAGCATAACGATATAATCGGAGACAACCCAGATACAATGATTTTTTAATCTATCCATTCAACCTTATGTTCGATTCGGTTGCTCGTATGTATAACGAAAGAACAGTTACCTGGTTAGACATAATATATAATAATCATCACGAAATAATCGAATACAACCCAGATACGATGATTATTCAGTCTATCCATTCAACCTTCTGTTCAGTTCAGTCGCTCTTATGTATAACTGGAGAACAGTTACCTGGTGAGTATAACTATATAAACATCATCACGATATCATCGAATACAACCCCAGATACGATCATTGTTTAGTCTATCCATTCAACCTTCTGTTCAATTCAGTCGCTCGTATGTATAACGGAAGAACAGTTACCTGGTGAGTATAACTATATATACATAATCGAATACAACCCAGATACGATGATTGTTCAATCTATCTATTTAAGCTTCTGCTCGATTCGGTCGCGAAATAATCGAATACAACCCAGATACGATGATTGTTCAGTCTATCCATACAACCTTCTGTTCAGTTCAGTCGCTCTTATGTATAACTGGAGAACAGTTACCTGGTGAGTATAACTTTATAAACATCATCACGATATAATCGAATACAACCCCAGATACGATCATTGTTTAGTCTATCCATTTAACCTTCTGTTCAATTCAGTCGCTCGTATGTATAACGGAAGAACAGTTACTTGGTGGGTATAACTATGTAAACATAATTGAATACAACTCAGATACGATGATTGTTCTATCTATCCATTAAACCTTATGTTCGATTCGGTTGCTCGTATGTATAACGGAAGAACAGGTACCTGGTGAGTATAACTATATAAACATAATCAAATACAACCCAGATACGATGAATTTTCAATCCATCTATTTAACCTTCTGCTCGATTGTGTCGTTTTTATGTAAAACGGAAGAACAGTTACCTGGTGAGTATTGCTATATAAACATCATCACGATATCATCGAATACAACTCAGATACAATTATCGCTTCGTCTAACCATTTAACCTTCTGTTCGATTCAGTCGCTAGTATGTGTACCGGAAGTACCGTCACCTGGTAAGTATCACTATGTATACAGTATTGCGATATAATCGAATACCAACCAGATACATCGATTGTTCAGTCTATCCATTCAACTTTCTGTTTGTTTCGGTCGCTCGTATGTAAAACGGGAATACCGTCACCTAGTGTGTATAACTATATACACAGCATAACATCATAATCGAATACAACTCAGATACTATCCATTCAACCTTCCGTTCGATTCGTTTGCTCGTATGTATAACGAAAGAATAGTAACCTGGTGAGTATTTCTATATAAACTTCATCACGATATAATCGAATACAACTCAGATACAATGATCATTCCGTCTATCCATCTAACCTTCTGTTCGATTGGGTCGCTCGTACGTATAACGCAAGAACAGTTACCTGGTGAGTATAACTATATAAACATTCCCACAATATAATCGAATACAACTCAGTTACAATTATCGTTCCGTCTAACCATCCAACCTTATGTTCGATTCAGACGCTGGTATGTGTAACGAAAGAACCGTTACATGGTAGGTGTATCTAAATATACAGCATAACGATATAATCGGAGACAACCCAGATACAATGATTGTTCAATCTATCCATTCAGCCTTATGTTCGATTCGGTTGCTCGTATGTGTAACGGAAGAACAGTTACCTGGTTAGACATAATATATAATAATCATCACGAAATAATCGAATACAACCCAGATACGATGATTGTTCAGTCTATCCATACAACCGTCTGTTCAGTTCAGTCTCTCGTATGAATAACAGAAGAACAGTTACTTGGTGAGTATAACTATATAAACATAATCGAATACAACTCAGATACGATGATTGTTCAATCTATCCATTCAACCTTATGTTCGATTCGGTTGCTCGTATGTATAACGGAAGAACAAGTACCTGGTGAGTATAACTATATAAACATAATCGAATACAACTCAGATACGATGATTGTTCAATCTATCCATCTAACCTTCTGCTCGATTCGGTCACTTGTATGTAAAACTGAAGGACAGTTACCTGGTGAGTATTGCTATATAAACGTCATCACGATATCATCGAATACAACTCAGATACAATTATCGTTCCGTCTAACCATTCAACATTCTGTTCGATTCAGTCGCTAGTATGTATAACGGAAGAACAGTTACCTGGTGAGTATAACTATATAAACATAATCGAATACAACACAGATACGATGATTGTTCAATCCATACTAAATTTAACCTTCTGCTCGATTCGGTCGCTTGTATGTAAAACGGAAGAACAGTTACCTGGTGAGTATTGCTATATAAACATCATCACGATATCATCGAATACAACTCAGATACAATTATCGTTTCGTCTTATCATTTAACCTTACGTTCGATTCAGTCGCTAGTATCTGCAACGGATGTACCGTCACCTGGTAAGTATCATCATATATACAGTATCGCGATATAATCAGATACCACCCAGATACATTGATTGTTCAGTCTATCCATTCAACTTTCTGTTCGTTTCGGTCGCTCGTATGTAAAACGGGAATACCGTCACCTAATGTGTATAACTATATACACAGCACAACATCATAATCGAATACAACCCAGATACTATCCATTCAACCTTCTGTTCTATTCGTTTGCTTGTATGTATAAAGAAAAAACAGTAACCTGGTGAGTATTTCTATATGAACGTCATAACGATATAATCGAATACAACTCAGATACAATGATCATTCCGTCTATCCATCCAAACTTTTGTTCGATTGGGTCGCTCGTATGTATAACGCAAGAACAGTCACCTGGTGAGTATTACTATATAAACATCACCACGATATAATCGAATACAACTCAGTTACAATTATTGTTCCGTCTAATCATCCAACCTTATGTTCGATTCAGACGCTCGTATGTGTAACTAAAGAACCGTTACATGGTAGGTGTAACTTAATATACAGCATAACGATATAATCGGAGACAACCCAGATACAATGATTGTTCAATCTATCCATTCAACCTTATGTTCGATTCGGTTGCTCGTGTGTGTAACAGAAGAACTGTTACCTGGTTAGACATACTATATGATAATCATCACGATATAATCGAATACAACCCAGATTCAATGATTGTTCAGTCTATCTATTCAACCTTCTGTTCAGTTCAGTCGCTCTTATGTATAACTGGAGAACAGTTACCTGGTGAGTATAACTATATATACATCATCACGATATAATCGAATACAACCCCAGATACGATCATTGTTTAGTCTATCCATTCAACCTTCTGTTCAATTCAGTCGCTCGTATGTATAACGGAAGAACAGGTACCTGGTGAGTAAAACTATATAAACATAATCAAATACAACCCAGATACGATGATCGTTCAATCTATACATTCAACCTTCTGCTCGATTCGGTCGCTTGTATGTAAAACGGAAGAACAGTTACCTGGTGATTATTGCTATATAAACATCATCACGATATCATCGAATACAACTCAGATACAATTATCGATTCGTCTAACCATTCAACCTTCTGTTCGATTCAGTCGCTAGTATGTGTAACGGAAGTACCGTCACCTGGTAAGTATCACTATATATACAGTATTGCGACATAATCGCATACCACCCAGATACATTGATTGTTCAGTCTATCCATTCAACTTTCTGTTCGTTTCGGTCGCTCGTATGTAAGACGGGAATACCGTCATCAAATGTGTATAACTATATACACAGCATAACATCATAATCGAATACAACCCAGATACTATCCATTCAACATTCTGTTCGATTCGATTGCTCGTATGTATAACGAATGAACAGTAACCTGGTGAGTATTTCTATATGAACGTCATCACGATATAATAGAATACAACTAAGATACAATGTTCATTCCGTCTATCCATCCAACCTTCTGTTCGATTGGGTCGCTCGTATGTATAACGCAAGAACAGTCACCTGGTGAATATTACTATATAAACATCACCACGATATAATCGAATACAACTCAGTTACAATTATCGTTTCGTCTAACCATCCAACCTTATGTTCGATTCAGACGCTCGTATGTGTAACGAAAGAACCTTTACATGGTAGGTGTAACTAAATATACAGCATAACGATATAATCTGAGACAACCCAGATACATTCAACCTTATGTTCGATTTGGTTGCTCGTATGTGTCGGAAGAACTGTTACCTGGTTAGACATACTATATTATAATCATCACGATATAATCAAATACAACCCAGATACGATGATTGTTCAGTCTATCCATTCAACCTTCTGTTCAATTCAGTCGCTCTTATGTATAACTGGAGAACAGTTTCCTGGTGAGTATAACTATATGAACATCATCAAGATATAATCGAATACAACCCCAGATACGATTATTGTTTAGTCTATCCATTCAACCTTCTGTTCAATTCAGTCGCTCGTATGTATAACGGAAGAACAGTTACCTGGTGAGTATAACTATATGAACATAATCGAATACAACCCAGATACGATGATTGTTCAATCTATACTAAATTCAACCTTCTGCTCGATTCGGTCGCTCGTATGTAAAACTGAAGGACAGTTACCTGGTGAGTATTGCTATATAAACATCATCACGATATCATCGAATACAACTCAGATACAATTATCGTTCCGTCTAACCATTCAACATTCTGTTCGATTCATTCGCTAGTATGTATAACGGAAGAACAGTTACCTGATGAGTATAACTATATAAACATAATCGAATACAACCCAGATACGATGATTGTTCAATCCATACTAAATTTAAGCTTCTGCTCGATTCGGTCGCTTGTATGTAAAACGGAAGAACAGTTACCTGGTGAGTACTATATAAACATCATCACGATATCATCGAATACAACTCAGATACAATTATCGTTTCGTCTTACCATTTAACCTTAAGTTCGATTCAGTCGCTAGTATGTGCAACGGAAGGACCGTCACCTGGTAAGTATCACTATATATACAGTATCGCGATATAATCGGATACCACCCAGATACATTGATTGTTCAGTCTATCCATTCGACTTTCTGTTCGTTTTGGTCGCTCGTATTTAAAACGGGAATACCGTCACCTAATGTGTATAACTATATACACAGCATAACATCATAATCGAATACAACCCAGATACTATCCATTCAACCTTCTGTTCTATTCGTTTGCTTGTATGTATAAAGAAAAAACAGTAACCTGGTGAGTATTTCTATATGAACGTCATCACGATATAATCGAATACAACTCAGATACAATGATCATTCCGTCTATCCATCCAAACTTCTGTTCGATTGGGTCGCTCGTATGTATAACGCAAGAACAGTCACCTGGTGGGTATTACTATATAAACATCACCATGATATAATCGAATACAACTCAGTTACAATTATTGTTCCGTCTAATCATCCAACCTTATGTTCGATTCAGACGCTCGTATGTGTAACGAAAGAACCGTTTCATGGTAGGTGTAACTAAATATACAGCATAACGATATAATCGGAGACAACCCAGATACAATGATTGTTCAATCTATCCATTCAACCTTATGTTCGATTCGGTTGCTCGTATGTGTAACAGAAGAACTGTTACCTGGTTAGACATACTATATGATAATCATCACGATATAATCGAATACAACCCAGATACAATGATTGTTCAGTCTATCCATTCAACCTTCTGTTCAGTTCAGTTGCTCTCATGTATAACTGGAGAACAGTTACCTGGTGAGTATAACTATATATACATCATCACGATATAATCGAATACAACCCCAGATACGATCATTGTTTAGTCTATCCATTCAACCTTCTGTTCAATTCAGTCGCTCGTATGTATAACGAAAGAACAGGTACCTGGTGAGTAAAACTATATAAACATAATCAAATACAACCCAGATACGATGATTGTTCAATCTATACATTTAACCTTCTGCTCGATTCGGTCGCTTGTATGTAAAACGGAAAAACAGTTAACTGGTGATTATTGCTATATAAACATCATCACGATATCATCGAATACAACTCAGATACAATTATCGTTTCGTCTAACCATTCAACCTTCTGTTCGATTCAGTCGCTAGTATGTGTAACGGAAGTACCGTCACCTGGTAAGTATCACTATATATACAGTATTGCGATATAATCGCATACCACCCAGATACATTGATTGTTCAGTCTATCCATTCAACTTTCTGTTCGTTTCGGTTGCTCGTATGTATAACGAATGAACAGTAACCTGGTGAGTATTTCTATATGAACGTCATCACGATATAATAGAATACAACTAAGATACAATGAACATTTCGTCTATCCATCCAACCTTCTGTTCGATTGGGTCGCTCGTATGTATAACGCAAGAACAGTCACCTGGTGAATATTACTATATAAACATCACCACGATATAATCGAATACAACTCAGTTACAATTATCGGTTCGTCTAACCATCCAAACTTATGTTCGATTCAGACGCTCGTATGTGTAACGAAAGAACATTTACATGGTAGGTGTAACTAAATATACAGCATAACGATATAATCTGAGACAACCCAGTTACATTCAACCTTATGTTCGATTCGGTTGCTCGTATGTATAACGGAAGAACAGTTAACTGGTTAGACATACTATATTATAATCATCACGATATAATCAAATACAACCCAGATACGATGATTGTTCAGTCTATCCATTCAACCTTCTGTTCAGTTCAGTCGCTCTTATGTATAACTGGAGAACAGTTTCCTGGTGAGTATAACTATATGAACATCATCAAGATATAATTTTATACAACCCCAGATACGATTATTGTTTAGTCTATCCATTCAACCTTCTGTTCAATTCAGTCGCTCGTATGTATAACGGAAGAACAGTTACCTGGTGAGTATTTCTATATACACATCATCACGATAGCATCGAATACAACTCAGATACAATTATCGTTTCGTCTAACCATTTAACATTCTGTTCGATTCAGTCGCTAGTATGTGTAACGGAAGTACCGTCACCTGGTAAGTATCACTATATATTCAGTATAGCGATATTATCGGATACCATCCAGATACATTGATTGTTCAGTCTATCCATTCAACTTTCTGTTCGTTTCGGTCGCTCGTATGTAAAACGGGAGTACCGTCACCTAATGTGTATAACCATTTACACAGCATAACATCATAATCGAATACAACCCAGATACTATCCATTCAACCTTCTGTTCGATTCGGTTGCTCGTATGTATAACGAGAGAACAGTAACCTGGTGAGTATTTCTATATGAACGTCATCACGATATAATCGAATATAACTCAGATACAATGATCATTCCGTCTATCCATCCAACCTTCTGTTCGATTTGGTCGCTCGTATGTATAACGCAAGAACAGTCACCTGGTGAGTATTACTATATAAACATCACCACGATATAATCGAATACAACTCAGTTACAATTATAATTCCGTCTAACCATCCAACCTTATGTTCGTTTCAGATGCTCGTATGTGTAACGAAAGTACCGTTACATGGTAGGTGTAACTAAATATACAGCATAACGATATAATCGGAGACAACCCAGATACAATGATTGTTCAATCTATATCCATCCAACCTTATGTTCTATTCGGTTGCTCGTATGTATAACGGAAGAACTATTACCTGGTTAGACATACTATATAATAATAATCACGATATAATCAAATACAACCCAGATACGATGAATGTTCAGTCTATCCATTCAACCTTCTGTTCAGTTCGGTCGCTCTTATGTATAACTGGAGAACAGTTTCCTGGTGAAAATAACTATATGAACATCATCAAGATATAATCGAATACAACCCCAGATACGATTATTGTTCAATCTATACCAAATTTAAGCTTCTGCCCGATTCGGTCGCTTGTATGTAAAACGAAAGAACAGTTACCTGGTGAGTATTGCTATATAAACATCATCACGATATCATCGAATACAACTCAGAGATACAATTATCGTTTCGTCTAACCATTCAACCTTCTGTTCGATTCAGTCTCTAGTATGTGTAACGGAAGTACCGTCACCTGGTAAGTATCACTATATATATAGTATTGCGATATAATCGGATACCACCCAGATACATTGATTGTTCAGTCTATCCATTCATTTTTCTGTTCAGTTCAGTCGCTCTTATGTATAACTAGAGAATAGTTTCCTGGTGAGTATAACTATATGAACATCATCAAGATATAATCGAATACAACCCCAGATACGATTATTGTTTAGTCTATCCATTCAACCTTCTGTTCAATTCAGTCGCTCGTATGTATAACGGAAGAACAGTTACCTGGTGAGTATAACTATATGAACATAATCGAATACAACCCAAATACGATGATTGTTCAATCTATACTTAATTTAACCTTCTGCTCGATTCGGTCGCTTGTATGTAAAACGGAAGAACAGTTACCTGGTGAATATTGCTATATTAACATCATCACGATATCATCGAATACAACTCAGATACAATTATCGCTTCGTCTAACCATTTAACCTTCTGTTCGATTCAGTCGCTAGTATGTGTAACGGAAGTACCGTCACCTGGTAAGTATCACTACATTGATTGTTCAGTCTATCCATTCAACTTTCTGTTCGTTTCGGTCGCTCGTATGTATAACGGGAATACCGTCACCTAGTGTGTATAACTATATACGCAGCATAACATCATAATCGAATACAACCCAGATACTATCCATTCAACCTTCTGTTCGATTCGAATGCTCGTATGTATAACGAAAGAACAGTAACCTGGTGAGTATTTCTATATGAACTTCATCACGATATAATCGAATACAACTCAGATACAATGATCATTCCGTCTATCCATCCAACCTTCTGTTCGATTGGGTCGCTCGTACGTATAACGCAAGAACAGTCACCTGGTGAGTATTACTATATAAACACTACCACGATATAATCGAATACAACTCAGTTACAATTATCTCTAACCATCCAACCTTATGTTCGATTCAGACGCTCGTATGTGTAACGAAAGAACCGTTACATGGTAGGTGTATCTAATTATACAGCATAACGATATAATCAGAGACAACCCAGATACAACGATTTTTCAATCTATCCATCCAACCTTATGTTTGATTCGGTTGCTCGTATGTATAACGGAAGAACAGTTACCTGGTTAGACATAATATATAATAATCATCACGAAATAATCGAATACAACCCAGATACGATGATTATTCAGTCTATCCATTCAACCTTCTGTTCAGTTCAGTCGCTCTTATGTATAACTGGAGAACAGTTACCTGGTGAGTATAACTATATAAACATCATCAAGATATCATCGAATACAACATCAGATACGATCATTGTTTAGTCTATCCATTCAACCTTCTGTTCAATTCAGTCGCTCGTATGTATAACGGAAGAACAGTTACCTGGTGAGTATAACTATATAAACATAATCGAATACAACCCAGATAAGATGATAGTTCAATCTATCTATTTAACCTTCTGCTCGATTCGGTCGCTTGTATGTAAAACGGAAGAACAGTTACCTGGTGAGTATTGCTATAAACATCATCACGATATCATCGAATTCAACTCAGATACAATTATCGTTTCGTCTAACCATTTAACCTTCTGTTCGATTCAGTCGCTAGTATGTGTAACGGAAGTACCGTCACCTGGTAAGTATCACTTTATATACATTATTGCGATATAATCGGATACCACCCAGATACATTGATTGTTCAGTCTATCCATTCAACTTTCTGTTCGTTTCGGTCGCTCGTATGTAAAACGGGAATACCGTCACCTAATGTGTATAACTATATACACAGCATAACATCATAATCGAATACAACCCAGATACCATTCATTCAACCTTCTGTTCGATTCGGTTGCTCGTATGTATAACGAAAGAACAGTAACCTGGTGAGTATTTCTATATGAACTTCATCACGATATAATCGAATACAACTCAGATGCAATGATCATTCCGTCTATCCATCCAACCTTCTGTTCGATTGGGTCGCTCGTACGTATAACGCAAGAACAGTCACCTGGTGAGTATTACTATATAAACATTACCACGATATAATCGAATACAACTCAGTTACAATTATTGTTCCGTCTAATCATCCAACCTTATGTTCGATTCAGACGCTCGTATGTGTAACGAAAGAACCGTTTCATGGAAGGTGTAACTAAATATACAGCATAACGATATAATCGGAGACAACCCAGATACAATGATTGTTCAATCTATCCATTCAACCTTATGTTCGATTCGGTTGCTCGTATGTGTAACAGAAGAACTGTTACCTGGTTAGACATACTATATGATAATCATCACGATATAATCGAATACAACCCAGATACAATGATTGTTCAGTCTATCCATTCAACCTTCTGTTCAGTTCAGTTGCTCTCATGTATAACTGGAGAACAGTTACCTGGTGAGTATAACTATATATACATCATCACGATATAATCGAATACAACCCCAGATACGATCATTGTTTAGTCTATCCATTCAACCTTCTGTTCAATTCAGTCGCTCGTATGTATAACGAAAGAACAGGTACCTGGTGAGTAAAACTATATAAACATAATCAAATACAACCCAGATACGATGATTGTTCAATCTATACATTTAACCTTCTGCTCGATTCGGTCGCTTGTATGTAAAACGGAAAAACAGTTAACTGGTGATTATTGCTATATAAACATCATCACGATATCATCGAATACAACTCAGATACAATTATCGTTTCGTCTAACCATTCAACCTTCTGTTCGATTCAGTCGCTAGTATGTGTAACGGAAGTACCGTCACCTGGTAAGTATCACTATATATACAGTATTGCGATATAATCGCATACCACCCAGATACATTGATTGTTCAGTCTATCCATTCAACTTTCTGTTCGTTTCGGTTGCTCGTATGTATAACGAATGAACAGTAACCTGGTGAGTATTTCTATATGAACGTCATCACGATATAATAGAATACAACTAAGATACAATGAACATTTCGTCTATCCATCCAACCTTCTGTTCGATTGGGTCGCTCGTATGTATAACGCAAGAACAGTCACCTGGTGAATATTACTATATAAACATCACCACGATATAATCGAATACAACTCAGTTACAATTATCGGTTCGTCTAACCATCCAAACTTATGTTCGATTCAGACGCTCGTATGTGTAACGAAAGAACATTTACATGGTAGGTGTAACTAAATATACAGCATAACGATATAATCTGAGACAACCCAGTTACATTCAACCTTATGTTCGATTCGGTTGCTCGTATGTATAACGGAAGAACAGTTAACTGGTTAGACATACTATATTATAATCATCACGATATAATCAAATACAACCCAGATACGATGATTGTTCAGTCTATCCATTCAACCTTCTGTTCAGTTCAGTCGCTCTTATGTATAACTGGAGAACAGTTTCCTGGTGAGTATAACTATATGAACATCATCAAGATATAATTTTATACAACCCCAGATACGATTATTGTTTAGTCTATCCATTCAACCTTCTGTTCAATTCAGTCGCTCGTATGTATAACGGAAGAACAGTTACCTGGTGAGTATTTCTATATACACATCATCACGATAGCATCGAATACAACTCAGATACAATTATCGTTTCATCTAACCATTTAACATTCTGTTCGATTCAGTCGCTAGTATGTGTAACGGAAGTACCGTCACCTGGTAAGTATCACTATATATTCAGTATAGCGATATTATCGGATACCATCCAGATACATTGATTGTTCAGTCTATCCATTCAACTTTCTGTTCGTTTCGGTCGCTCGTATGTAAAACGGGAGTACCGTCACCTAATGTGTATAACCATTTACACAGCATAACATCATAATCGAATACAACCCAGATACTATCCATTCAACCTTCTGTTCGATTCGGTTGCTCGTATGTATAACGAGAGAACAGTAACCTGGTGAGTATTTCTATATGAACGTCATCACGATATAATCGAATATAACTCAGATACAATGATCATTCCGTCTATCCATCCAACCTTCTGTTCGATTTGGTCGCTCGTATGTATAACGCAAGAACAGTCACCTGGTGAGTATTACTATATAAACATCACCACGATATAATCGAATACAACTCAGTTACAATTATAATTCCGTCTAACCATCCAACCTTATGTTCGTTTCAGATGCTCGTATGTGTAACGAAAGTACCGTTACATGGTAGGTGTAACTAAATATACAGCATAACGATATAATCGGAGACAACCCAGATACAATGATTGTTCAATCTATATCCATCCAACCTTATGTTCTATTCGGTTGCTCGTATGTATAACGGAAGAACTATTACCTGGTTAGACATACTATATGATAATAATCACGATATAATCAAATACAACCCAGATACGATGAATGTTCAGTCTATCCATTCAACCTTCTGTTCAGTTCGGTCGCTCTTATGTATAACTGGAGAACAGTTGCCTGGTGAGTATAACTATATGAACATCATCAAGATATAATCGAATACAACCCCAGATACGATTATTGTTCAATCTATACCAAATTTAAGCTTCTGCCCGATTCGGTCGCTTGTATGTAAAACGAAAGAACAGTTACCTGGTGAGTATTGCTATATAAACATCATCACGATATCATCGAATACAACTCAGAGATACAATTATCGTTTCGTCTAACCATTCAACCTTCTGTTCGATTCAGTCTCTAGTATGTGTAACGGAAGTACCGTCACCTGGTAAGTATCACTATATATATAGTATTGCGATATAATCGGATACCACCCAGATACATTGATTGTTCAGTCTATCCATTCATTTTTCTGTTCAGTTCAGTCGCTCTTATGTATAACTAGAGAATAGTTTCCTGGTGAGTATAACTATATGAACATCATCAAGATATAATCGAATACAACCCCAGATACGATTATTGTTTAGTCTATCCATTCAACCTTCTGTTCAATTCAGTCGCTCGTATGTATAACGGAAGAACAGTTACCTGGTGAGTATAACTATATGAACATAATCGAATACAACCCAAATACGATGATTGTTCAATCTATACTTAATTTAACCTTCTGCTCGATTCGGTCGCTTGTATGTAAAACGGAAGAACAGTTACCTGGTGAATATTGCTATATTAACATCATCACGATATCATCGAATACAACTCAGATACAATTATCGCTTCGTCTAACCATTTAACCTTCTGTTCGATTCAGTCGCTAGTATGTGTAACGGAAGTACCGTCACCTGGTAAGTATCACTACATTGATTGTTCAGTCTATCCATTCAACTTTCTGTTCGTTTCGGTCGCTCGTATGTATAACGGGAATACCGTCACCTAGTGTGTATAACTATATACGCAGCATAACATCATAATCGAATACAACCCAGATACTATCCATTCAACCTTCTGTTCGATTCGAATGCTCGTATGTATAACGAGAGAACAGTAACCTGGTGAGTATTTCTATATGAACTTCATCACGATATAATCGAATACAACTCAGATACAATGATCATTCCGTCTATCCATCCAACCTTCTGTTCGATTGGGTCGCTCGTACGTATAACGCAAGAACAGTCACCTGGTGAGTATTACTATATAAACACTACCACGATATAATCGAATACAACTCAGTTACAATTATCTCTAACCATCCAACCTTATGTTCGATTCAGACGCTCGTATGTGTAACGAAAGAACCGTTACATGGTAGGTGTATCTAATTATACAGCATAACGATATAATCAGAGACAACCCAGATACAACGATTTTTCAATCTATCCATTCAACCTTCTGTTCAATTCAGTCGCTCGTATGTATAACGGAAGAACAGTTACCTGGTGAGTATAACTATATAAACATAATCGAATACAACCCAGATAAGATGATAGTTCAATCTATCTATTTAACCTTCTGCTCGATTCGGTCGCTTGTATGTAAAACGGAAGAACAGTTACCTGGTGAGTATTGCTATAAACATCATCACGATATCATCGAATTCAACTCAGATACAATTATCGTTTCGTCTAACCATTTAACCTTCTGTTCGATTCAGTCGCTAGTATGTGTAACGGAAGTACCGTCACCTGGTAAGTATCACTTTATATACATTATTGCGATATAATCGGATACCACCCAGATACATTGATTGTTCAGTCTATCCATTCAACTTTCTGTTCGTTTCGGTCGCTCGTATGTAAAACGGGAATACCGTCACCTAATGTGTATAACTATATACACAGCATAACATCATAATCGAATACAACCCAGATACCATTCATTCAACCTTCTGTTCGATTCGGTTGCTCGTATGTATAACGAAAGAACAGTAACCTGGTGAGTATTTCTATATGAACTTCATCACGATATAATCGAATACAACTCAGATGCAATGATCATTCCGTCTATCCATCCAACCTTCTGTTCGATTGGGTCGCTCGTACGTATAACGCAAGAACAGTCACCTGGTGAGTATTACTATATAAACATTACCACGATATAATCGAATACAACTCAGTTACAATTATTGTTCCGTCTAATCATCCAACCTTATGTTCGATTCAGACGCTCGTATGTGTAACGAAAGAACCGTTTCATGGTAGGTGTAACTAAATATACAGCATAACGATATAATCGGAGACAACCCAGATACAATGATTGTTCAATCTATCCATTCAACCTTATGTTCGATTCGGTTGCTCGTATGTGTAACAGAAGAACTGTTACCTGGTTAGACATACTATATGATAATCATCACGATATAATCGAATACAACCCAGATACAATGATTGTTCAGTCTATCCATTCAACCTTCTGTTCAGTTCAGTTGCTCTCATGTATAACTGGAGAACAGTTACCTGGTGAGTATAACTATATATACATCATCACGATATAATCGAATACAACCCCAGATACGATCATTGTTTAGTCTATCCATTCAACCTTCTGTTCAATTCAGTCGCTCGTATGTATAACGAAAGAACAGGTACCTGGTGAGTAAAACTATATAAACATAATCAAATACAACCCAGATACGATGATTGTTCAATCTATACATTTAACCTTCTGCTCGATTCGGTCGCTTGTATGTAAAACGGAAAAACAGTTAACTGGTGATTATTGCTATATAAACATCATCACGATATCATCGAATACAACTCAGATACAATTATCGTTTCGTCTAACCATTCAACCTTCTGTTCGATTCAGTCGCTAGTATGTGTAACGGAAGTACCGTCACCTGGTAAGTATCACTATATATACAGTATTGCGATATAATCGCATACCACCCAGATACATTGATTGTTCAGTCTATCCATTCAACTTTCTGTTCGTTTCGGTTGCTCGTATGTATAACGAATGAACAGTAACCTGGTGAGTATTTCTATATGAACGTCATCACGATATAATAGAATACAACTAAGATACAATGAACATTTCGTCTATCCATCCAACCTTCTGTTCGATTGGGTCGCTCGTATGTATAACGCAAGAACAGTCACCTGGTGAATATTACTATATAAACATCACCACGATATAATCGAATACAACTCAGTTACAATTATCGGTTCGTCTAACCATCCAAACTTATGTTCGATTCAGACGCTCGTATGTGTAACGAAAGAACATTTACATGGTAGGTGTAACTAAATATACAGCATAACGATATAATCTGAGACAACCCAGTTACATTCAACCTTATGTTCGATTCGGTTGCTCGTATGTATAACGGAAGAACAGTTAACTGGTTAGACATACTATATTATAATCATCACGATATAATCAAATACAACCCAGATACGATGATTGTTCAGTCTATCCATTCAACCTTCTGTTCAGTTCAGTCGCTCTTATGTATAACTGGAGAACAGTTTCCTGGTGAGTATAACTATATGAACATCATCAAGATATAATTTTATACAACCCCAGATACGATTATTGTTTAGTCTATCCATTCAACCTTCTGTTCAATTCAGTCGCTCGTATGTATAACGGAAGAACAGTTACCTGGTGAGTATTTCTATATACACATCATCACGATAGCATCGAATACAACTCAGATACAATTATCGTTTCATCTAACCATTTAACATTCTGTTCGATTCAGTCGCTAGTATGTGTAACGGAAGTACCGTCACCTGGTAAGTATCACTATATATTCAGTATAGCGATATTATCGGATACCATCCAGATACATTGATTGTTCAGTCTATCCATTCAACTTTCTGTTCGTTTCGGTCGCTCGTATGTAAAACGGGAGTACCGTCACCTAATGTGTATAACCATTTACACAGCATAACATCATAATCGAATACAACCCAGATACTATCCATTCAACCTTCTGTTCGATTCGGTTGCTCGTATGTATAACGAGAGAACAGTAACCTGGTGAGTATTTCTATATGAACGTCATCACGATATAATCGAATATAACTCAGATACAATGATCATTCCGTCTATCCATCCAACCTTCTGTTCGATTTGGTCGCTCGTATGTATAACGCAAGAACAGTCACCTGGTGAGTATTACTATATAAACATCACCACGATATAATCGAATACAACTCAGTTACAATTATAATTCCGTCTAACCATCCAACCTTATGTTCGTTTCAGATGCTCGTATGTGTAACGAAAGTACCGTTACATGGTAGGTGTAACTAAATATACAGCATAACGATATAATCGGAGACAACCCAGATACAATGATTGTTCAATCTATATCCATCCAACCTTATGTTCTATTCGGTTGCTCGTATGTATAACGGAAGAACTATTACCTGGTTAGACATACTATATGATAATAATCACGATATAATCAAATACAACCCAGATACGATGAATGTTCAGTCTATCCATTCAACCTTCTGTTCAGTTCGGTCGCTCTTATGTATAACTGGAGAACAGTTGCCTGGTGAGTATAACTATATGAACATCATCAAGATATAATCGAATACAACCCCAGATACGATTATTGTTCAATCTATACCAAATTTAAGCTTCTGCCCGATTCGGTCGCTTGTATGTAAAACGAAAGAACAGTTACCTGGTGAGTATTGCTATATAAACATCATCACGATATCATCGAATACAACTCAGAGATACAATTATCGTTTCGTCTAACCATTCAACCTTCTGTTCGATTCAGTCTCTAGTATGTGTAACGGAAGTACCGTCACCTGGTAAGTATCACTATATATATAGTATTGCGATATAATCGGATACCACCCAGATACATTGATTGTTCAGTCTATCCATTCATTTTTCTGTTCAGTTCAGTCGCTCTTATGTATAACTAGAGAATAGTTTCCTGGTGAGTATAACTATATGAACATCATCAAGATATAATCGAATACAACCCCAGATACGATTATTGTTTAGTCTATCCATTCAACCTTCTGTTCAATTCAGTCGCTCGTATGTATAACGGAAGAACAGTTACCTGGTGAGTATAACTATATGAACATAATCGAATACAACCCAAATACGATGATTGTTCAATCTATACTTAATTTAACCTTCTGCTCGATTCGGTCGCTTGTATGTAAAACGGAAGAACAGTTACCTGGTGAATATTGCTATATTAACATCATCACGATATCATCGAATACAACTCAGATACAATTATCGCTTCGTCTAACCATTTAACCTTCTGTTCGATTCAGTCGCTAGTATGTGTAACGGAAGTACCGTCACCTGGTAAGTATCACTACATTGATTGTTCAGTCTATCCATTCAACTTTCTGTTCGTTTCGGTCGCTCGTATGTATAACGGGAATACCGTCACCTAGTGTGTATAACTATATACGCAGCATAACATCATAATCGAATACAACCCAGATACTATCCATTCAACCTTCTGTTCGATTCGAATGCTCGTATGTATAACGAGAGAACAGTAACCTGGTGAGTATTTCTATATGAACTTCATCACGATATAATCGAATACAACTCAGATACAATGATCATTCCGTCTATCCATCCAACCTTCTGTTCGATTGGGTCGCTCGTACGTATAACGCAAGAACAGTCACCTGGTGAGTATTACTATATAAACACTACCACGATATAATCGAATACAACTCAGTTACAATTATCTCTAACCATCCAACCTTATGTTCGATTCAGACGCTCGTATGTGTAACGAAAGAACCGTTACATGGTAGGTGTATCTAATAATACAGCATAACGATATAATCAGAGACAACCCAGATACAACGATTTTTCAATCTATCCATCCAACCTTATGTTTGATTCGGTTGCTCGTATGTATAACGGAAGAACAGTTACCTGGTTAGACATAATATATAATAATCATCACGAAATAATCGAATACAACCCAGATACGATGATTATTCAGTCTATCCATTCAACCTTCTGTTCAGTTCAGTCGCTCTTATGTATAACTGGAGAACAGTTACCTGGTGAGTATAACTATATAAACATCATCACGATATCATCGAATACAACATCAGATACGATCATTGTTTAGTCTATCCATTCAACCTTCTGTTCAATTCAGTCGCTCGTATGTATAACGGAAGAACAGTTACCTGGTGAGTATAACTATATAAACATAATCGAATACAACCCAGATAAGATGATAGTTCAATCTATCTATTTAACCTTCTGCTCGATTCGGTCGCTTGTATGTAAAACGGAAGAACAGTTACCTGGTGAGTATTGCTATAAACATCATCACGATATCATCGAATTCAACTCAGATACAATTATCGTTTCGTCTAACCATTTAACCTTCTGTTCGATTCAGTCGCTAGTATGTGTAACGGAAGTACCGTCACCTGGTAAGTATCACTTTATATACAGTATTGCGATATAATCGGATACCACCCAGATACATTGATTGTTCAGTCTATCCATTCAACTTTCTGTTCGTTTCGGTCGCTCGTATGTAAAACGGGAATACCGTCACCTAATGTGTATAACTATATACACAGCATAACATCATAATCGAATACAACCCAGATACCATTCATTCAACCTTCTGTTCGATTCGGTTGCTCGTATGTATAACGAAAGAACAGTAACCTGGTGAGTATTTCTATATGAACTTCATCACGATATAATCGAATACAACTCAGATGCAATGATCATTCCGTCTATCCATCCAACCTTCTGTTCGATTGGGTCGCTCGTACGTATAACGCAAGAACAGTCACCTGGTGAGTATTACTATATAAACATTACCACGATATAATCGAATACAACTCAGTTACAATTATCGTTTCGTCTAACCATCCAACCTTATGTTCGATTCAGACGCTCGTATGTGTAACGAAAGAACCGTTACATGGTAGGTGTATCTAAATATACAGCATAACGATATAATCGGAGACAACCCAGATACATTGATTGATCGATCTATCCATTCAATCTTATGTTCGATTAGGTTGCTCATATGTATAACGGAAGAACAGTTACCTGGTTAGACATAATATATGATAATAATCACGATATAATCAAATACAACCCAGATACGATGAATGTTCAGTCTATCCATTCAACCTTCTGTTCAGTTCGGTCGCTCTTATGTATAACTGGAGAACAGTTTCCTGGTGAGTATAACTATATGAACATCATCAAGATATAATCGAATACAACCCCAGATACGATTATTGTTCAATCTATACTAAATTTAAGCTTCTGCCCGATTCGGTCGCTTGTATGTAAAACGGAAGAACAGTTACCTGGTGAGTATTGCTATATAAACATCATCACGATATCATCGAATACAACTCAGAGATACAATTATCGTTTCGTCTAACCATTCAACCTTCTGTTCGATTCAGTCTCTAGTATGTGTAACGGAAGTACCGTCACCTGGTAAGTATCACTATATATACAGTATTGCGATATAATCGGATACCACCCAGATACATTGATTGTTCAGTCTATCTATTTATTTTTCTGTTCAGTTCAGTCGCTCTTATGTATAACTAGAGAACAGTTTCCTGGTGAGTATAACTATATGAACATCATCAAGATATAATCGAATACAACCCCAGATACGATTATTGTTTAGTCTATCCATTCAACCTTCTGTTCAATTCAGTCGCTCGTATGTATAACGGAAGAACAGTTTCCTGGTGAGTATAACTATATGAACATCATCAAGATATAATCGAATACAACCCCAGATACGATTATTGTTTAGTCTATCCATTCAACCTTCTGTTCAATTCAGTCGCTCGTATGTATAACGGAAGAACAGTTACCTGGTGAGTATAACTATATGAACATAATCGAATACAACCCAAATACGATGATTGTTCAATCTATACTTAATTTAACCTTCTGCTCGATTCGGTCGCTTGTATGTAAAACGGAAGAACAGTTACCTGGTGAATATTGCTATATTAACATCATCACGATATCATCGAATACAACTCAGATACAATTATCGCTTCGTCTAACCATTTAACCTTCTGTTCGATTCAGTCGCTAGTATGTGTAACGGAAGTACCGTCACCTGGTAAGTATCACTACATTGATTGGTCAGTCTATCCATTCAACTTTCTGTTCGTTTCGGTCGCTCGTATGTATAACGGGAATACCGTCACCTAGTGTGTATAACTATATACGCAGCATAACATCATAATCGAATACAACCCAGATACTATCCATTCAACCTTCTGTTCGATTCGAATGCTCGTATGTATAACGAAAGAACAGTAACCTGGTGAGTATTTCTATATGAACTTCATCACGATATAATCGAATACAACTCAGATACAATGATCATTTCGTCTATCCATCCAACCTTCTGTTCGATTGGGTCGCTCGTACGTATAACGCAAGAACAGTCACCTGGTGAGTATTACTATATAAACACTACCACGATATAATCGAATACAACTCAGTTACAATTATCTCTAACCATCCAACCTTATGTTCGATTCAGACGCTCGTATGTGTAACGAAAGAACCGTTACATGGTAGGTGTATCTAATTATACAGCATAACGATATAATCAGAGACAACCCAGATACAACGATTTTTCAATCTATCCATCCAACCTTATGTTTGATTCGGTTGCTCGTATGTATAACGGAAGAACAGTTACCTGGTTAGACATAATATATAATAATCATCACGAAATAATCGAATACAACCCAGATACGATGATTATTCAGTCTATCCATTCAACCTTCTGTTCAGTTCAGTCGCTCTTATGTATAACTGGAGAACAGTTACCTGGTGAGTATAACTATATCAACATCATCACGATATCATCGAATACAACATCAGATACGATCATTGTTTAGTCTATCCATTCAACCTTCTGTTCAATTCAGTCGCTCGTATGTATAACGGAAGAACAGTTACCTGGTGAGTATAACTATATAAACATAATCGAATACAACCCAGATAAGATGATAGTTCAATCTATCTATTTAACCTTCTGCTCGATTCGGTCGCTTGTATGTAAAACGGAAGAACAGTTACCTGGTGAGTATTGCTATAAACATCATCACGATATCATCGAATTCAACTCAGATACAATTATCGTTTCGTCTAACCATTTAACCTTCTGTTCGATTCAGTCGCTAGTATGTGTAACGGAAGTACCGTCACCTGGTAAGTATCACTTTATATACAGTATTGCGATATAATCGGATACCACCCAGATACATTGATTGTTCAGTCTATCCATTCAACTTTCTGTTCGTTTCGGTCGCTCGTATGTAAAACGGGAATACCGTCACCTAATGTGTATAACTATATACACAGCATAACATCATAATCGAATACAACCCAGATACCATTCATTCAACCTTCTGTTCGATTCGGTTGCTCGTATGTATAACGAAAGAACAGTAACCTGGTGAGTATTTCTATATGAACTTCATCACGATATAATCGAATACAACTCAGATGCAATGATCATTCCGTCTATCCATCCAACCTTCTGTTCGATTGGGTCGCTCGTACGTATAACGCAAGAACAGTCACCTGGTGAGTATTACTATATAAACATTACCACGATATAATCGAATACAACTCAGTTACAATTATTGTTCCGTCTAATCATCCAACCTTATGTTCGATTCAGACGCTCGTATGTGTAACGAAAGAACCGTTTCATGGTAGGTGTAACTAAATATACAGCATAACGATATAATCGGAGACAACCCAGATACAATGATTGTTCAATCTATCCATTCAACCTTATGTTCGATTCGGTTGCTCGTATGTGTAACAGAAGAACTGTTACCTGGTTAGACATACTATATGATAATCATCACGATATAATCGAATACAACCCAGATACAATGATTGTTCAGTCTATCCATTCAACCTTCTGTTCAGTTCAGTTGCTCTCATGTATAACTGGAGAACAGTTACCTGGTGAGTATAACTATATATACATCATCACGATATAATCGAATACAACCCCAGATACGATCATTGTTTAGTCTATCCATTCAACCTTCTGTTCAATTCAGTCGCTCGTATGTATAACGAAAGAACAGGTACCTGGTGAGTAAAACTATATAAACATAATCAAATACAACCCAGATACGATGATTGTTCAATCTATACATTTAACCTTCTGCTCGATTCGGTCGCTTGTATGTAAAACGGAAAAACAGTTAACTGGTGATTATTGCTATATAAACATCATCACGATATCATCGAATACAACTCAGATACAATTATCGTTTCGTCTAACCATTCAACCTTCTGTTCGATTCAGTCGCTAGTATGTGTAACGGAAGTACCGTCACCTGGTAAGTATCACTATATATACAGTATTGCGATATAATCGCATACCACCCAGATACATTGATTGTTCAGTCTATCCATTCAACTTTCTGTTCGTTTCGGTTGCTCGTATGTATAACGAATGAACAGTAACCTGGTGAGTATTTCTATATGAACGTCATCACGATATAATAGAATACAACTAAGATACAATGAACATTTCGTCTATCCATCCAACCTTCTGTTCGATTGGGTCGCTCGTATGTATAACGCAAGAACAGTCACCTGGTGAATATTACTATATAAACATCACCACGATATAATCGAATACAACTCAGTTACAATTATCGGTTCGTCTAACCATCCAAACTTATGTTCGATTCAGACGCTCGTATGTGTAACGAAAGAACATTTACATGGTAGGTGTAACTAAATATACAGCATAACGATATAATCTGAGACAACCCAGTTACATTCAACCTTATGTTCGATTCGGTTGCTCGTATGTATAACGGAAGAACAGTTAACTGGTTAGACATACTATATTATAATCATCACGATATAATCAAATACAACCCAGATACGATGATTGTTCAGTCTATCCATTCAACCTTCTGTTCAGTTCAGTCGCTCTTATGTATAACTGGAGAACAGTTTCCTGGTGAGTATAACTATATGAACATCATCAAGATATAATTTTATACAACCCCAGATACGATTATTGTTTAGTCTATCCATTCAACCTTCTGTTCAATTCAGTCGCTCGTATGTATAACGGAAGAACAGTTACCTGGTGAGTATTTCTATATACACATCATCACGATAGCATCGAATACAACTCAGATACAATTATCGTTTCATCTAACCATTTAACATTCTGTTCGATTCAGTCGCTAGTATGTGTAACGGAAGTACCGTCACCTGGTAAGTATCACTATATATTCAGTATAGCGATATTATCGGATACCATCCAGATACATTGATTGTTCAGTCTATCCATTCAACTTTCTGTTCGTTTCGGTCGCTCGTATGTAAAACGGGAGTACCGTCACCTAATGTGTATAACCATTTACACAGCATAACATCATAATCGAATACAACCCAGATACTATCCATTCAACCTTCTGTTCGATTCGGTTGCTCGTATGTATAACGAGAGAACAGTAACCTGGTGAGTATTTCTATATGAACGTCATCACGATATAATCGAATATAACTCAGATACAATGATCATTCCGTCTATCCATCCAACCTTCTGTTCGATTTGGTCGCTCGTATGTATAACGCAAGAACAGTCACCTGGTGAGTATTACTATATAAACATCACCACGATATAATCGAATACAACTCAGTTACAATTATAATTCCGTCTAACCATCCAACCTTATGTTCGTTTCAGATGCTCGTATGTGTAACGAAAGTACCGTTACATGGTAGGTGTAACTAAATATACAGCATAACGATATAATCGGAGACAACCCAGATACAATGATTGTTCAATCTATATCCATCCAACCTTATGTTCTATTCGGTTGCTCGTATGTATAACGGAAGAACTATTACCTGGTTAGACATACTATATGATAATAATCACGATATAATCAAATACAACCCAGATACGATGAATGTTCAGTCTATCCATTCAACCTTCTGTTCAGTTCGGTCGCTCTTATGTATAACTGGAGAACAGTTGCCTGGTGAGTATAACTATATGAACATCATCAAGATATAATCGAATACAACCCCAGATACGATTATTGTTCAATCTATACCAAATTTAAGCTTCTGCCCGATTCGGTCGCTTGTATGTAAAACGAAAGAACAGTTACCTGGTGAGTATTGCTATATAAACATCATCACGATATCATCGAATACAACTCAGAGATACAATTATCGTTTCGTCTAACCATTCAACCTTCTGTTCGATTCAGTCTCTAGTATGTGTAACGGAAGTACCGTCACCTGGTAAGTATCACTATATATATAGTATTGCGATATAATCGGATACCACCCAGATACATTGATTGTTCAGTCTATCCATTCATTTTTCTGTTCAGTTCAGTCGCTCTTATGTATAACTAGAGAATAGTTTCCTGGTGAGTATAACTATATGAACATCATCAAGATATAATCGAATACAACCCCAGATACGATTATTGTTTAGTCTATCCATTCAACCTTCTGTTCAATTCAGTCGCTCGTATGTATAACGGAAGAACAGTTACCTGGTGAGTATAACTATATGAACATAATCGAATACAACCCAAATACGATGATTGTTCAATCTATACTTAATTTAACCTTCTGCTCGATTCGGTCGCTTGTATGTAAAACGGAAGAACAGTTACCTGGTGAATATTGCTATATTAACATCATCACGATATCATCGAATACAACTCAGATACAATTATCGCTTCGTCTAACCATTTAACCTTCTGTTCGATTCAGTCGCTAGTATGTGTAACGGAAGTACCGTCACCTGGTAAGTATCACTACATTGATTGTTCAGTCTATCCATTCAACTTTCTGTTCGTTTCGGTCGCTCGTATGTATAACGGGAATACCGTCACCTAGTGTGTATAACTATATACGCAGCATAACATCATAATCGAATACAACCCAGATACTATCCATTCAACCTTCTGTTCGATTCGAATGCTCGTATGTATAACGAGAGAACAGTAACCTGGTGAGTATTTCTATATGAACTTCATCACGATATAATCGAATACAACTCAGATACAATGATCATTCCGTCTATCCATCCAACCTTCTGTTCGATTGGGTCGCTCGTACGTATAACGCAAGAACAGTCACCTGGTGAGTATTACTATATAAACACTACCACGATATAATCGAATACAACTCAGTTACAATTATCTCTAACCATCCAACCTTATGTTCGATTCAGACGCTCGTATGTGTAACGAAAGAACCGTTACATGGTAGGTGTATCTAATTATACAGCATAACGATATAATCAGAGACAACCCAGATACAACGATTTTTCAATCTATCCATCCAACCTTATGTTTGATTCGGTTGCTCGTATGTATAACGGAAGAACAGTTACCTGGTTAGACATAATATATAATAATCATCACGAAATAATCGAATACAACCCAGATACGATGATTATTCAGTCTATCCATTCAACCTTCTGTTCAGTTCAGTCGCTCTTATGTATAACTGGAGAACAGTTACCTGGTGAGTATAACTATATAAACATCATCACGATATCATCGAATACAACATCAGATACGATCATTGTTTAGTCTATCCATTCAACCTTCTGTTCAATTCAGTCGCTCGTATGTATAACGGAAGAACAGTTACCTGGTGAGTATAACTATATAAACATAATCGAATACAACCCAGATAAGATGATAGTTCAATCTATCTATTTAACCTTCTGCTCGATTCGGTCGCTTGTATGTAAAACGGAAGAACAGTTACCTGGTGAGTATTGCTATAAACATCATCACGATATCATCGAATTCAACTCAGATACAATTATCGTTTCGTCTAACCATTTAACCTTCTGTTCGATTCAGTCGCTAGTATGTGTAACGGAAGTACCGTCACCTGGTAAGTATCACTTTATATACAGTATTGCGATATAATCGGATACCACCCAGATACATTGATTGTTCAGTCTATCCATTCAACTTTCTGTTCGTTTCGGTCGCTCGTATGTAAAACGGGAATACCGTCACCTAATGTGTATAACTATATACACAGCATAACATCATAATCGAATACAACCCAGATACCATTCATTCAACCTTCTGTTCGATTCGGTTGCTCGTATGTATAACGAAAGAACAGTAACCTGGTGAGTATTTCTATATGAACTTCATCACGATATAATCGAATACAACTCAGATGCAATGATCATTCCGTCTATCCATCCAACCTTCTGTTCGATTGGGTCGCTCGTACGTATAACGCAAGAACAGTCACCTGGTGAGTATTACTATATAAACATTACCACGATATAATCGAATACAACTCAGTTACAATTATCGTTTCGTCTAACCATCCAACCTTATGTTCGATTCAGACGCTCGTATGTGTAACGAAAGAACCGTTACATGGTAGGTGTATCTAAATATACAGCATAACGATATAATCGGAGACAACCCAGATACATTGATTGATCGATCTATCCATTCAATCTTATGTTCGATTAGGTTGCTCATATGTATAACGGAAGAACAGTTACCTGGTTAGACATAATATATGATAATAATCACGATATAATCAAATACAACCCAGATACGATGAATGTTCAGTCTATCCATTCAACCTTCTGTTCAGTTCGGTCGCTCTTATGTATAACTGGAGAACAGTTTCCTGGTGAGTATAACTATATGAACATCATCAAGATATAATCGAATACAACCCCAGATACGATTATTGTTCAATCTATACTAAATTTAAGCTTCTGCCCGATTCGGTCGCTTGTATGTAAAACGAAAGAACAGTTACCTGGTGAGTATTGCTATATAAACATCATCACGATATCATCGAATACAACTCAGAGATACAATTATCGTTTCGTCTAACCATTCAACCTTCTGTTCGATTCAGTCTCTAGTATGTGTAACGGAAGTACCGTCACCTGGTAAGTATCACTATATATACAGTATTGCGATATAATCGGATACCACCCAGATACATTGATTGTTCAGTCTATCTATTTATTTTTCTGTTCAGTTCAGTCGCTCTTATGTATAACTAGAGAACAGTTTCCTGGTGAGTATAACTATATGAACATCATCAAGATATAATCGAATACAACCCCAGATACGATTATTGTTTAGTCTATCCATTCAACCTTCTGTTCAATTCAGTCGCTCGTATGTATAACGGAAGAACAGTTACCTGGTGAGTATAACTATATGAACATAATCGAATACAACCCAAATACGATGATTGTTCAATCTATACTGAATTTAACCTTCTGCTCGATTCGGTCGCTTGTATGTAAAACGGAAGAACAGTTACCTGGTGAATATTGCTATATTAACATCATCACGATATCATCGAATACAACTCAGATACAATTATCGCTTTGTCTAACCATTTAACCTTCTGTTCGATTCAGTCGCTAGTATGTGTAACGGAAGTACCGTCACCTGGTAAGTATCACTATATATACAGTATTGCGATATAATCGGATACCAACCAGATACATTGATTGTTCAGTCTATCCATTCAACTTTCTGTTCGTTTCGGTCGTTCTTATGTATAACGAAAAAACAGTTACCTGGTGAGTATAACTTTATAAACCTAATCGAATACAACCCAGATACGATGAATTTTCAATCCATCTATTCAACCTTCTGCTCGATTCGGTCGCTTTTATGTAAAACGGAAGAACAATTACCTGGTGAGTATTGCTATATAAACATCATCACGATATCATCGAATACAACTCAGATACAATTATCGCTTCGTCTAACCATTTAACCTTCTGTTCTATTCAGTCGCTAGTATGTGTAACGGAAGTACCGTCACCTGGTAAGTATCACTACATTGATTGTTCAGTCTATCCATTCAACTTTCTGTTCGTTTCGGTCGCTCGTATGTATAACGGGAATACCGTCACCTAGTGTGTATAACTATATACGCAGCATAACATCATAATCGAATACAACCCAGATACTATCCATTCAACCTTCTGTTCGATTCGAATGCTCGTATGTATAACGAAAGAACAGTAACCTGGTGAGTATTTCTATATGAACTTCATCACGATATAATCGAATACAACTCAGATACAATGATCATTCCGTCTATCCATCCAACCTTCTGTTCGATTGGGTCGCTCGTACGTATAACGCAAGAACAGTCACCTGGTGAGTATTACTATATAAACACTACCACGATATAATCGAATACAACTCAGTTACAATTATCTCTAACCATCCAACCTTATGTTAGATTCAGACGCTCGTATGTGTAACGAAAGAACCGTTACATGGTAGGTGTATCTAATTATACAGCATAACGATATAATCAGAGACAACCCAGATACAATGATTTTTCAATCTATCCATCCAACCTTATGTTTGATTCGGTTGCTCGTATGTATAACGGAAGAACAGTTACCTGGTTAGACATAATATATAATAATCATCACGAAATAATCGAATACAACCCAGATACGATGATTATTCAGTCTATCCATTCAACCTTCTGTTCAGTTCAGTCGCTCTTATGTATAACTGGAGAACAGTTACCTGGTGAGTATAACTATATAAACATCATCACGATATCATCGAATACAACATCAGATACGATCATTGTTTAGTCTATCCATTCAACCTTCTGTTCAATTCAGTCGCTCGTATGTATAACGGAAGAACAGTTACCTGGTGAGTATAACTATATAAACATAATCGAATACAACCCAGATACGATGATAGTTCAATCTATCTATTTAACCTTCTGCTCGATTCGGTCGCTTGTATGTAAAACGGAAGAACAGTTACCTGGTGAGTATTGCTATAAACATCATCACGATATCATCGAATTCAACTCAGATACAATTATCGTTTCGTCTAACCATTTAACCTTCTGTTCGATTCAGTCGCTAGTATGTGTAACGGAAGTACCGTCACCTGGTAAGTATCACTTTATATACAGTATTGCGATATAATCGGATACCACCCAGATACATTGATTGTTCAGTCTATCCATTCAACTTTCTGTTCGTTTCGGTCGCTCGTATGTAAAACGGGAATACCGTCACCTAATGTGTATAACTATATACACAGCATAACATCATAATCGAATACAACCCAGATACCATTCATTCAACCTTCTGTTCGATTCGGTTGCTCGTATGTATAACGAAAGAACAGTAACCTGGTGAGTATTTCTATATGAACTTCATCACGATATAATCGAATACAACTCAGATGCAATGATCATTCCGTCTATCCATCCAACCTTCTGTTCGATTGGGTCGCTCGTACGTATAACGCAAGAACAGTCACCTGGTGAGTATTACTATATAAACATTACCACGATATAATCGAATACAACTCAGTTACAATTATCGTTTCGTCTAACCATCCAACCTTATGTTCGATTCAGACGCTTGTATGTGTAACGAAAGAACCGTTACATGGTAGGTGTATCTAAATATACAGCATAACGATATAATCGGAGACAACCCAGATACATTGATTGATCGATCTATCCATTCAATCTTATGTTCGATTAGGTTGCTCATATGTATAACGGAAGAACAGTTACCTGGTTAGACATAATATATGATAATAATCACGATATAATCAAATACAACCCAGATACGATGAATGTTCAGTCTATCCATTCAACCTTCTGTTCAGTTCGGTCGCTCTTATGTATAACTGGAGAACAGTTTCCTGGTGAGTATAACTATATGAACATCATCAAGATATAATCGAATACAACCCCAGATACGATTATTGTTCAATCTATACTAAATTTAAGCTTCTGCCCGATTCGGTCGCTTGTATGTAAAACGAAAGAACAGTTACCTGGTGAGTATTGCTATATAAACATCATCACGATATCATCGAATACAACTCAGAGATACAATTATCGTTTCGTCTAACCATTCAACCTTCTGTTCGATTCAGTCTCTAGTATGTGTAACGGAAGTACCGTCACCTGGTAAGTATCAATATATATACAGTATTGCGATATAATCGGATACCACCCAGATACATTGATTGTTCAGTCTATCCATTTATTTTTCTGTTCAGTTCAGTCGCTCTTATGTATAACTAGAGAACAGTTTCCTGGTGAGTATAACTATATGAACATCATCAAGATATAATCGAATACAACCCCAGATACGATTATTGTTTAGTCTATCCATTCAACCTTCTGTTCAATTCAGTCGCTCGTATGTATAACGAAAGAACAGTTACCTGGTGAGTATAACTATATGAACATAATCGAATACAACCCAAATACGATGATTGTTCAATCTATACTGAATTTAACCTTCTGCTCGATTCGGTCGCTTGTATGTAAAACGGAAGAACAGTTACCTGGTGAGTATTGCTATATAAACATCATCACTATATCATCGAATACAACTCAGATACAATTATCGTTTCGTCTAACCATTTAACCTTCTGTTCGATTCAGTCGCTAGTATGTGTAACGGAAGTACCGTCACCTGGTAAGTATCACTATATATACATTATTGCGATATAATCAGATACCATCCAGATACATTGATTGTTCAGTCTATCCATTCAACTTTCTGTTCGTTTCGGTCGCTCGTATGTAAAACGGGAATACCGTCACCTAATGTGTATAACTATATACACAGCATAACATCATAATCGAATACAACCCAGATACTATCCATTCAACCTTCTGTTCTATTCGTTTGCTTGTATGTATAAAGAAAAAACAGTAACCTGGTGAGTATTTCACGATATAATCAAATACAACCCAGATACGATGAATGTTCAGTCTATCCATTCAACCTTCTGTTCAGTTCGGTCGCTCTTATGTATAACTGGAGAACAGTTTCCTGGTGAGTATAACTATATAAACATCATCAAGATATAATCGAATACAACCCCAGATACGATTATTGTTCAATCTATACTAAATTTAAGCTTCTGCCCGATTCGGTCGCTTGTATGTAAAACGAAAGAACAGTTACCTGGTGAGTATTGCTATATAAACATCATCACGATATCATCGAATACAACTCAGAGATACAATTATCGTTTCGTCTAACCATTCAACCTTCTGTTCGATTCAGTCTCTAGTATGTGTAACGGAAGTACCGTCACCTGGTAAGTATCAATATATATACAGTATTGCGATATAATCGGATACCACCCAGATACATTGATTGTTCAGTCTATCCATTTATTTTTCTGTTCAGTTCAGTCGCTCTTATGTATAACTAGAGAACAGTTTCCTGGTGAGTATAACTATATGAACATCATCAAGATATAATCGAATACAACCCCAGATACGATTATTGTTTAGTCTATCCATTCAACCTTCTGTTCAATTCAGTCGCTCGTATGTATAACGAAAGAACAGTTACCTGGTGAGTATAACTATATGAACATAATCGAATACAACCCAAATACGATGATTGTTCAATCTATACTGAATTTAACCTTCTGCTCGATTCGGTCGCTTGTATGTAAAACGGAAGAACAGTTACCTGGTGAGTATTGCTATATAAACATCATCACGATATCATCGAATACAACTCAGATACAATTATCGTTTCGTCTAACCATTTAACCTTCTGTTCGATTCAGTCGCTAGTATGTGTAACGGAAGTACCGTCACCTGGTAAGTATCACTATATATACAGTATTGCGATATAATCGGATACCATCCAGATACATTGATTGTTCAGTCTATCCATTCAACTTTCTGTTCGTTTCGGTCGCTCGTATGTAAAACGGGAATACCGTCACCTAATGTGTATAACTATATACACAGCATAACATCATAATCGAATACAACCCAGATACTATCCATTCAACCTTCTGTTCTATTCGTTTGCTTGTATGTATAAAGAAAAAACAGTAACCTGGTGAGTATTTCTATATGAACGTCATCACGATATAATCGAATACAACTCAGATACAATGATCATTCCGTCTATCCATCCAAACTTCTGTTCGATTGGGTCGCTCGTATGTATAACGCAAGAACAGTCACGTGGTGAGTATTACTATATAAACATCGAATACAACTCAGTTACAATTATCGTTCCGTCTAATCATCCAACCTCATGTTCGATGCAGACGCTCGTATGTGTAACAAAAAAACCGTTACATGGTAGGTGTAACTAAATATACAGCATAACGATATAATCGGAGACAACCCAGATACAATGATTGTTCAATCTATCCATTCAACCTTATGTTCAATTCGGTTGCTCTTATGTGTAACAGAAGAACTGTTACCTGGTTAGACATACTATATGAAAATCATCACGATATAATCGAATACAACCCAGATACAATGATTGTTCAGTCTATCCATTCAACCTTCTGTTCAGTTCAGTCGCTCTTATGTATAACTGGAGAACAGTTACCTGTTGAGTATAACTATATAAACATCATCACGATATAATCGAATACAACCCAGATACGATGAATTTTCAATCTATCCATTCAACCTTCTGCTCGATTCGGTCGCTTTTATGTAAAACGGAAGAACAGTTACCTGGTGAATATTGCTATATAAACATCATCACGATATCATCGAATACAACTCGGATACAATTATCGCTTCGTCTAACCATTTAACCTTCTGTTCGATTCAGTCGCTAGTATGTGTAACGGAAGTACCGTCACCTGGTAAGTATCACTATATATACAGTATTGCAATATAATCGGATACCAACCAGATACATTGATTGTTCAGTCTATCCATTCAACTTTCTGTTCGTTTCGGTCGCTCGTATGTAAAACGGGAATACCGTCACCTAGTGTATATAACTATATACGCAGCATAACATCATAATCGAATACAACCCAGATACTATCCATTCAACCTTCTGTTCTATTCGAATGCTCGTATGTATAACGAAAGAACAGTAACCTGGTGAGTATTTCTATATGAACTTCATCACGATATAATCGAATACAACTCAGATACAATGATCATTCCGTCTATCCATCCAACCTTCTGTTCGATTGGGTCGCTCGTACGTATAACGCAAGAACAGTCACCTGGTGAGTATTACTATATAAACACTACCACGATATAATCGAATACAACTCAGTTACAATTATCTCTAACCATCCAACCTTATGTTCGATTCAGACGCTCGTATGTGTAACGAAAGAACCGTTACATGGTAGGTGTATCTAATTATACAGCATAACGATATAATCAGAGACAACCCAGATACAATGATTTTTCAATCTATCCATCCAACCTTATGTTTGATTCGGTTGCTCGTATGTATAACGGAAGAACAGTTACCTGGTTAGACATAATATATAATAATCATCACGAAATAATCGAATACAACCCAGATACGATGATTATTCAGTCTATCCATTCAACCTTCTGTTCAGTTCAGTCGCTCTTATGTATAACTGGAGAACAGTTACCTGGTGAGTATAGCTATATAAACATCATCACGATATCATCGAATACAACATCAGATACGATCATTGTTTAGTCTATCCATTCAACCTTCTGTTCAATTCAGTCGCTCGTATGTATAACGGAAGAACAGTTACCTGGTGAGTATAACTATATAAACATAATCGAATACAACCCAGATACGATGATTGTTCAATCTATCTATTTAACCTTCTGCTCGATTCGGTCGCTTGTATGTAAAACGGAAGAACAGTTACCTGGTGAGTATTGCTATAAACATCATCACGATATCATCGAATTCAACTCAGATACAATTATCGTTTCGTCTAACCATTTAACCTTCTGTTCGATTCAGTCGCTAGTATGTGTAACGGAAGTACCGTCACCTGGTAAGTATCACTTTATATACAGTATTGCGATATAATCGGATACCACCCAGATACATTGATTGTTCAGTCTATCCATTCAACTTTCTTTTCGTTTCGGTCGCTCGTATGTAAAACGGGAATACCGTCACCTAATGTGTATAACTATATACACAGCATAACATCATAATCGAATACAACCCAGATACCATTCATTCAACCTTCTGTTCGATTCGGTTGCTCGTATGTATAACGAAAGAACAGTAACCTGGTGAGTATTTCTATATGAACTTCATCACGATATAATCGAATACAACTCAGATGCAATGATCATTCCGTCTATCCATCCAACCTTCTGTTCGATTGGGTCGCTCGTACGTATAACGCAAGAACAGTCACCTGGTGAGTATTACTATATAAACATTACCACGATTTAATCGAATACAACTCAGTTACAATTATCGTTTCGTCTAACCATCCAACCTTATGTTCGATTCAGACGCTCGTATGTGTAACGAAAGAACCGTTACATGGTAGGTGTATCTAAATATACAGCATAACGATATAATCGGAGACAACCCAGATACATTGATTGATCGATCTATCCATTCAATCTTATGTTCGATTAGGTTGCTCATATGTATAACGGAAGAACAGTTACCTGGTTAGACATAATATATGATAATAATCACGATATAATCAAATACAACCCAGATACGATGAATGTTCAGTCTATCCATTCAACCTTCTGTTCAGTTCGGTCGCTCTTATGTATAACTGGAGAACAGTTTCCTGGTGAGTATAACTATATGAACATCATCAAGATATAATCGAATACAACCCCAGATACGATTATTGTTCAATCTATACTAAATTTAAGCTTCTGCCCGATTCGGTCGCTTGTATGTAAAACGAAAGAACAGTTACCTGGTGAGTATTGCTATATAAACATCATCACGATATCATCGAATACAACTCAGAGATACAATTATCGTTTCGTCTAACCATTCAACCTTCTGTTCGATTCAGTCTCTAGTATGTGTAACGGAAGTACCGTCACCTGGTAAGTATCACTATATATACAGTATTGCGATATAATCGGATACCACCCAGATACATTGATTGTTCAGTCTATCCATTTATTTTTCTGTTCAGTTCAGTCGCTCTTATGTATAACTAGAGAACAGTTTCCTGGTGAGTATAACTATATGAACATCATCAAGATATAATCGAATACAACCCCAGATACGATTATTGCTTAGTCTATCCATTCAACCTTCTGTTCAATTCAGTCGCTCGTATGTATAACGAAAGAACAGTTACCTGGTGAGTATAACTATATGAACATAATCGAATACAACCCAAATGCGATGATTGTTCAATCTATACTGAATTTAACCTTCTGCTCGATTCGGTCGCTTGTATGTAAAACGGAAGAACAGTTACCTGGTGAGTATTGCTATATAAACATCATCACGATATCATCGAATACAACTCAGATACAATTATCGTTTCGTCTAACCATTTAACCTTCTGTTCGATTCAGTCGCTAGTATGTGTAATGGAAGTACCGTCACCTGGTAAGTATCACTATATATACATTATTGCGATATAATCGGATACCATCCAGATACATTGATTGTTCAGTCTATCCATTCAACTTTCTGTTCGTTTCGGTCGTTCTTATGTATAACGGAAAAACAGTTACCTGGTGAGTATAACTATATAAACCTAATCGAATACAACCCAGATACGATGAATTTTCAATCCATCTATTCAACCTTCTGCTCGATTCGGTCGCCTTTATGTAAAACGGAAGAACAATTACCTGGTGAGTATTGCTATATAAACATCATCACGATATCATCGAATACAACTCAGATACAATTATCGCTTCGTCTAACCATTTAACCTTCTGTTCTATTCAGTCGCTAGTATGTGTAACGGAAGTACCGTCACCTGGTAAGTATCACTATATATACAGTATTGCGATATAATCGGATACCAACCCGATACATTGATTGTTCAGTCTATCCATTCAACTTTCTGTTCGTTTCGGTCGCTCGTATGTAAAACGGGAATACCGTCACCTAATGTGTATAACTATATACACAGCATAACATCATAATCGAATACAACCCAGATACTATCCATTCAACCTTCTGTTCTATTCGTTTGCTTGTATGTATGAAGAAAAAACAGTAACCTGGTGAGTATTTCTATATGAACGTCATCACGATATAATCGAATACAACTCAGATACAATGATCATTCCGTCTATCCATCCAAACTTCTGTTCGATTGGGTCGCTCGTATGTATAACGCAAGAACAGTCACGTGGTGAGTATTACTATATAAACATCGAATACAACTCAGTTACAATTATCGTTCCGTCTAATCATCCAACCTCATGTTCGATGCAGACGCTCGTATGTGTAACAAAAAAACCGTTACATGGTAGGTGTAACTAAATATACAGCATAACGATATAATCGGAGACAACCCAGATACAATGATTGTTCAATCTATCCATTCAACCTTATGTTCAATTCGGTTGCTCTTATGTGTAACAGAAGAACTGTTACCTGGTTAGACATACTATATGAAAATCATCACGATATAATCGAATACAACCCAGATACAATGATTGTTCAGTCTATCCATTCAACCTTCTGTTCAGTTCAGTCGCTCTTATGTATAACTGGAGAACAGTTACCTGTTGAGTATAACTATATAAACATCATCACGATATAATCGAATACAACCCAGATACGATGAATTTTCAATCTATCCATTCAACCTTCTGCTCGATTCGGTCGCTTTTATGTAAAACGGAAGAACAGTTACCTGGTGAATATTGCTATATAAACATCATCACGATATCATCGAATACAACTCGGATACAATTATCGCTTCGTCTAACCATTTAACCTTCTGTTCGATTCAGTCGCTAGTATGTGTAACGGAAGTACCGTCACCTGGTTAGTATCACTATATATACAGTATTGCAATATAATCGGATACCAACCAGATACATTGATTGTTCAGTCTATCCATTCAACTTTCTGTTCGTTTCGGTCGCTCGTATGTAAAACGGGAATACCGTCACCTAGTGTATATAACTATATACGCAGCATAACATCATAATCGAATACAACCCAGATACTATCCATTCAACCTTCTGTTCGATTCGAATGCTCGTATGTATAACGAAAGAACAGTCACCTGGTGAGTATTTCTATATGAACTTCATCACGATATCATCGAATACAACTCAGAGATACAATTATCATTTCGTCTAACCATTTAACCTTCTGTTCGATTCAGTCGCTAGTATGTGTAACGGAAGTACCGTCACCTGGTAAGTATCACTTTATATACAGTATTGCGATATAATCGGATACCACCCAGATACATTGATTGTTCAGTCTATCCATTCAACTTTCTGTTCGTTTCGGTCGCTCGTATGTAAAACGGGAATACCGTCACCTAATGTGTATAACTATATACACAGCATAACTTCATAATCGAATACAACCCAGATACTATCCATTCAACCTTCTGTTCGATTCGATTGCTCGTTTGTATAACGGAAGAACAGTTACCTGGTGAGTATAACTATATAAACCTAATCGAATACAACCCAGATACTATGAATTTTCAATCTATCCATTTAACCTTCTGCTCGATTCGGTCGCTTTTATGTAAAACGGAAGAACAGTTACCTGGTGAATATTGCTATATAAACATCATCACGATATCATCGAATACAACTCAGATACAATTATTGTTCAATTAATACTGAATTCAACCTTCTGCTCGATTCAGTCGCTCTTATGTATAACTGGAGAACAGTTACCTGTTAAGTATAACTATATAAACATCATCACGATATAATCGAATACAACCTCAGATACGATCATTATTTAGTCTATCCATTCAACCTTCTGTTCAATTCAGTCGCTCGTATGTATATCGGAAGAACAGTTACCTGGTGAGAATAACTATATAAACCTAATCGAATACAACCCAGATACGATGAATTTTCAATCTATCCATTTAACCTTCTGCTCGATTCGGTCGCTTTTATGTGAAAGGGAAGAACAGTTACCTGGTGAATATTGCTATATAAACATCATCACGATATCATCGAATACAACTCAGATACAATTATCGCTTCGTCTAACCATTTAACATTCTGTTCGATTCAGTCGCTAGTATGTGTAACGGAAGTACCGTCACCTGGTAAGTATCACTATATATACAGTATTGCGATATAATCGGATACCAACCAGATACATTGATTGTTCAGTCTATCCATTCAACTTTCTGTTCGTTTCGGTCGCTCGTATGTGAAACGGAAATACCGTCACCTAGTGTGTATAAATATATACACAGCATAACATCATAATCGAATACAACCCAGATACCATTCATTCAACCTTCTGTTCGATTCGGTTGCTTGTATGTATAACGAAAGAACAGTAACCTGGTGAGTCATTCTATATGAACTTCATCACGATATAATCGAATACAACTCAGATACAATGATCATTCCGTCTATCCATCCAACCTTCTGTTCGATTGGGTCGCTCGTACGTATAACGCAAGAACAGTCACCTGGTGAGTATTACTATATAAACATTACCACGATATAATCGAATACAACTCAGTTACAATTATCGTTTCGTCTAACCATCCAACCTTATGTTCGATTCAGACGCTCGTATGTGTAACGAAAGAACCGTTACATGGTAAGTATCACTATATATACAGTATTGCGATATAATCGGATACCAACCAGATACATTGATTGTTCAGTCTATCCATTCAACTTTCTGTTCGTTTCGGTCGCTCGTATGTAAAACGGAAATACCGTCACCTAGTGTGTATAACTATATACACAGCATAACATCATAATCGAATACAACCCAGATACTATCCATTCAACCTTCTGTTCGATTCGAATGCTCGTATGTATAACGATAGAACAGTAACCTGGTGAGTATTTCTATATGAACTTCATCACGATATCATCGAATACAACTCAGAGATACAATTATCATTTCGTCTAACCATTTAACCTTCTGTTCGATTCAGTCGCTAGTATGTGTAACGGAAGTACCGTCACCTGGTAAGTATCACTATATATACAGTATTGCGATATAATCGGATACCACCCAGATACATTGATTGTTCAGTCTATCCATTCAACTTTCTGTTCAGTTCAGTTGCTCTTATGTACAACTGAAGAACAGTTTCCTGGTGAGTATAACTATATGAACATCATCAAGATATAATCGAATACAACCCCATATACGATTATTGTTGAGTCTTTCCATTCAACCTTCTGTTCAATTCAGTCGCTCGTATGTATAACGGAAGAACAGTTACCTGGTGAGTATAACTATATAAACATAATCGAATACAACCCAGATACGATGATTGTTCAATCTATACTAAATTTAACCTTCTGCTTGATTCGGTCGTTTGTATGTAAAACGGAAGAACAGTTACCTGGTGAGTATTGCTATATAAACATCATCACGATATCATCGAATACAACTCAGATACAATTATCGCTTCGTCTAACCATTTAACCTTCTGTTCGATTCAGTCGCTAGTATGTGTAACGAAAGTACCGTCACCTGGTAAGTATCACTATATATACAGTATTGCGATATAATCGAATACCAACCAGATACATTGATTGTTCAGTCTATCCATTCAACTTTCTGTTCGTTTCGGTCGCTCGTATGTAAAACGGAAATACCGTCACCTAGTGTTTATAACTATATACACAGCATAACATCATAATCGAATACAACCCAGATACCATCCATTCAACCTTCTGTTCGATTCGGTTGCTCGTATGTATAACGAAAGAACAGTAACCTGGTGAGTATTTCTATATGAACTTCATCACGATATAATCGAATACAACTCAGATACAATGATCATTCCGTCTATCCATCCAACCTTCTGTTCGATTGGGTCGCTCGTACGTATAACGCAAGAACAGTCACCTGGTGAGTATTACTATATGAACATTACCACGATATAATCGAATACAACTCAGTTACAATTATCGTTCCGTCTAACCATCCAACCTTATGTTCGATTCAGACGCTCGTATGTGTAACGAAAGAACCGTTACATGGTAGGTGTATCTAATTATACAGCATAATGATATAATCGGAGACAACCCAGATACAATGATTTTTCAATCTATCCATTCAACCTTATGTTCGATTCGGTTGCTCGTATGTATAACGAAAGAACAGTTACCTGGTTAGACATAATATATAATAATCATCACGAAATAATCGAATACAACCCAGATACGATGATTATTCAGTCTATCCATTCAACCTTCTGTTCAATTCAGTCGCTCGTATGTATAACGGAAGAACAGTTACTTGGTGGGTATAACTATATAAACATATTTTAATACAACTCAGATACGATGATTGTTCAATCTATCCATTAAACCTTATGTTCGATTCGGTTGCTCGTATGTATAACGGAAGAACAGGTACCTGGTGAGTATAACTATATAAACATAATCGAATACAACTCAGATACGATGATTGATCAATCTATCCATTTAACCTTCTGCTCGATTCGGTCGCTTGTATGTAAAACGGAAGGACAGTTACCTGGTGAGTATTGCTATATAAACATCATCACGATACCATCGAATACAACTCAGATACAATTATCGTTTCGTCTAACCATTCAACATTCTGTTCGATTCAGTCGCTAGTATGTGTAACGGAAGTATCGTCACCTGGTAAGTATCACTATATATACAGAATTGCGATATAATCGGATACCACCCAGATACATTGATTGTTCAGACTATCCATTCAACTTTCTGTTCGTTTCGGTCGCTCGTATGTAAAACGGGAATACCGTCACCTAGTGTGTATAAATATATACACAGCATAACATCATCATACCAGATACTATCCATTCCAGATACTATCCATTCAACCTTCTGTTCGATTCGGTTGCTCGTATGTATAACGAGAGAACAGTAACCTGGTGAGTATTTCTATATGAACGTCATCACGATATAATCGAATACAACTCAGATACCATGATCATTCCGTCTATCCATCCAACCTTCTGTTCGATTGGGTCGCTCGTATGTATAACGCAAGAACAGTCACCTGGTGAGTATTACTATATAAACATCACCACGATATAATCGAATACAACTCAGTTACAATTATCTTTCCGTCTAACTATCCAACCTTATGTTCGATTCAGGCGCTCGTATGTGTAACGAAAGAACCGTTACATGGTAGGTGTAACTAAATATACAGCATAACGATATAATCGTAGACAACCCAGATACAATGATTGTTCAATCTATCCATCCAACCTTATGTTCGATTCGGTTGCTCGTATGTTTAACGGAAGAACTGTTACCTGGTTAGACATACTATACGATAATCATCACGATATACTCGAATACAACCCCAGATACGGTTATTGTTTAGTCTATCTATTCAACCTTCTGTTCAATTCAGTCGTTCTTATGTATAACGGAAAAACAGTTACCTGGTGAGTATGACTATATAAACCTAATCGAATACAACCCAGATACGATGAATTTCCAATCTATCCATTTAACCTTCTGCTCGATTCGGTCGCTCTTATTTAAAACGCAAGAACAGTCACCTGGTGAGTATTACTATATAAACATCACCACGATATAATCGAATACAACTCAGATACAATTATCGTTCCGTCTAACCATCCAACCTTTTGTTCGATTGGGTCGCTCGTATGTATAACGCAAGAACAGTCACCTGGTGAGTATTACTATATAAACATCACCACGATATAATCGAATACAACTCAGTTACAATTATCGTTCCGTCTAACCATCCAACCTTAAGTTCGATTCTGACGCTCGTATGTGTAACGAAAGAACCGTTACATGGTAGGTGAAACTAAATATACAGCATAACGATATAATCGGAGACAACCCAGATACAATGATTGTTCAATCTATCCATCCAACCTTATGTTCGATTCGGTTGCTCGTATGTATAACGGAAGAACTGTTACCTGGTTAGACATACTATATGATAATAATCACGATATAATCAAATACAACCCAGATACGATGAATGTTCAGTCTATCCATTCAACCTTCTGTTCAGTTCAGTCGCTCTTATGTATAACTGGAGAACAGTTTCCTGGTATTACTATATGAACATCATCAAGATTCAATCGAATACAACCCCAGATACGATTATTGTTTAGTCTATCCATTCAACCTTCTTTTCAATTCAGTCGCTCGTATGTATAACGGACGAACAGTTACCTGGTGAGTATAACTATATAAACATAATCGAATACAACCCAGATACGATGATTGTTCAACTATATTAAATTCAAGCTTCTGCTCGATTAGGTCGCTTGTATGTAAAACGGAAGAACAGTTACCTGGTGAGTATTGCTATATAAACATTATCACGATATCATCGAATACAACCCAGATACAATTATCGTTTCGTCTAACCATTTAACCTTCTGTTCGATTCAGTCGCTAGTATGTGTAACGGAAGTACCGTCACCTGGTAAGTATCACTATATATACAGTATTGCGATATACTCGGATACCACCCAGATACATTGATTGTTCAGTCTATCCATTCAACTTTCTGTTCGTTTCGGTCGCTCGTATGTAAAACGGGAATACCGTCACCTTATGTGTTCAACTATATACACAGCATAACATCATAATCGAATACAACCCAGATACTATCCATTCAACCTTCTGTTCGATTCGGTTGCTCGTATGTATAACGAAAGAACAGTAACCTGGTGAGAATTTCTATATGAACGTCATCACGATATAATCGAATACAACTCAGTTATAATTATCGTTCCGTCTAACCATCCAACCTTATGTTCGATTCAGACGCTCGTATGTGTAACGAAAGAACCGTTACATGGTAGGTGTAACTAAATATACAGCATAACGATATAATCGGAGACAACCCAGATACAATGATTGTTCAATCTATCCATCCAACCTTATGTTCGATTCGGTTTATCGTATGTATAACGGAAGAACTGTTACCTGGTTAGATATACTATATGATAATAATCACGATATAATCTAATACAACCCAGATACGATAAATGTTCAGATTATATAGTTATACTCACCAGGTAACTGTTCTTTCGTTATACATACGAACGACTGAATTGAACAGAAGGTTGAATGGATAGACTAAACAATGATCGTATCTGGGGTTGTATTCGATGATATCGTGATGATGTTTATATAGTTATACTCACCAGGTGACTGTTCTTGCGTTATACGTACGAGCGACCCAATCGAACAGAAGGTTGGATGGATAGACGGAATGATCATTGTATCTGAGTTGTATTCGATTATATCGTGATGAAGTTCATATAGAAATACTTACCAGGTTACTGTTCTTTCGTTATACATACGAGCAACCGAATCGAACAGAAGGTTGAATGGATGGTATCTGGGATGTATTCGATTATGATGTTATGCTGTGTATATAGTTATACACACTAGGTGACGGTATTCTCGTTTTACATACGAGCGACCGAAACGAACAGAAAGTTGAATGGATAGACTGAACAATCAATGTATCTGGTTAGTATCCGATTATATCGCAATACTGTATATATAGTGATACTTACCAGGTGACGGTACTTCCGTTACACATACTAGCGACTGAATCGAACAGAAGGTTAAATGGTTAGACGAAGCGATAATTGTATCTGAGTTGTATTCAATGATATCGTGATGATGTTTATAGCAATACTCACCAGGTAACTGTTCTTACGTTTTACATACAAGCGACCGAATCGAGCAGAAGGTTAAATAGATAGATTGAACAATCATCGTATCTGGGTTGTAATCGATTATGTTTATATAGTTATACTCACCAGGTAACTGCTCTTCCGTTATACATACGAGCGACTGAACTGAATAGAAGGTTGAATGGATAGACTGAACAATCATTGTATCTGGGTTGTATTCGATTATATCGTGATGATTATCATATAGTATGTCTTACCATGTAACAGTTCTTCTGTTACACATACGAGCAACCGAATCGAACATAAGGTTGAATGGATAGATTGAACAATCATTGTATCTGGGTTGTCTCCGATTATATCGTTATGCTGTATATTTAGTTACACCTACCATGTAACGGTTCTTTAGTTACACATTTGAGCGTATGCATCGAACATAAGGTTGGATGATTAGACGGAACGATAATTGTAACTGAGTTGTATTCTATTATATCGTGGTGATGTTTATATAGTAATACTCACCAGGTGACTGTTCTTGCGTTATACATACGAGCAACCGAATCGAACAGAAGGTTGAATGGATAGTATCTGGGTTGTATTCGATTATGATCTTATGCTGTGTATATAGTTATACACATTTGATGACGGTATTCCCGTTTTACATACGAGCGACCGAAACGAAACTAAAAGTTGAATGGATAGACTGAACAATCAATGTATCTGGTTGGTATCCGATTATATCGCAATACTGTATATATAGTGATACTTACCAGGTGACGGTACTTCCGTTACACATACTAGCGACTGAATCGAACAGAAGGTTGAATGGTTAGACGAAGCGATAATTGTATCTGAGTTGTATTCGATGATATCGTGATGATATTTTTATAGCAATACTCACCAGGTAGCTGTTCTTCCGTTTTACATAAAAGCGACCGAATCGAGCAGAAGGTTAAATGGATAGATTGAAAATTCATCGTATCTGGGTTGTATTCGATAAGGTTTATATAGTTATACTCACCAGGTGAATGTTCTTCCGTTATACATACGAGCGACTGAATTGAACAGAAGGTTGAATGGATAGACTAAACAATAATCGTATCTGGGGTTGCATTCGATTATATCTTGATGATGTTCATATAGTTATACTCACCAGGAAACTGTTCTCCAGTTATTCATAAGAGCGACTGAACTGAACAGAAGGTTGAATGGATAGACTGATCATTCATCGTATCTGGGTTGTATTTGATTATATCGTGATTATTATCATATAGTATGTCTAACCAGGTAACAGTTCTTTCGTAATACATACGAGCAACCGAATCGAACATAAGGTTGGATGGATAGATTGAAAAATCATTGTATCTGGGTTGTCTCCGATTATATCGTTATGCTGTATATTTAGTTACACCTACCATGTAACGGTTCTTTCGTTACACATACGAGCGTCTGAATCGAACATAAGGTTGGATGGTTAGACGGAACGATAATTGTAACTGAGTTGTATTCGATTATATCGTGGTGATGTTCATATAGCAATACTCACCAGGTAACTGTTCTTCCGTTTTACATACAAGCGACCGAATCGAGCAGAAGCTTAAATTTAGTATAGATTGAACAATCATCGTATCTGGGTTGTATTCGATAATGTTTATATATTTATACTTACCAGGTGACGGTACTTCCGTTACACATACTAGCGACTGAATCGAACAGAAGGTTGAATGGTTAGACGAAGCGATAATTGTATCTGAGTTGTATTCGATGATATCGTGATGATATTTTCATAGCAATACTCACCAGGTAACTGTTCTTCCGTTTTACATACAAGCGTCCGAATCGAGCAGAAGCTTAAATTTAGTATAAATTGAAAAACAATCATCGTATCTGGGTTGTAATCGATTATGTTTATATAGTTATACTCACCAGGTAACTGCTCTTCCGTTATACATACGAGCGACTGAATTGAACAGAAGGTTGAATGGATAGACTAAACAATAATCGTATCTGGGGTTGTATTCGATTATATCTTGATGATGTTCATATAGTTATACTCACCAGAAAACTGTTCTCCAGTTATACATAAGAGCGACTGAACTGAACAGAAGGTTGAATGGATAGACTGAACATTCATCGTATCTGGGTTGTATTTGATTATATCGTGATTATTATCATATAGTATGTCTAACCAGGTAACAGTTCTTTCGTAATACATACGAGCAACCGAATCGAACATAAGGTTGGATGGATAGATTGAACAATCATTGTATCTGGGTAGTCTCCGATTATATCGTTATGCTGTATATTTAGTTACACCTACCATGTAACGGTTCTTTCGTTACACATACGAGCGTCTGAATCGAACATAAGGTTGGATGGTTAGACGGAACGATAATTGTAACTGAGTTGTATTCGATTATATCGTGGTGATGTTCATATAGCAATACTCACCAGGTAACTGTTCTTCCGTTTTACATACAAGCGACCGAATCGAGCAGAAGCTCAAATTTAGTATAGATTGAACAATCATCGTATCTGGGTTGTATTCGATAATGTTTATATAGTTATACTCACCTGGTAACTTTTCTCTCGTTATACATACGAGCGACTGAATTGAACAGAAGGTTGAATGGATAGACTAAACAATAATCGTATCTGGGGTTGTATTCAATTATATCTTGATGTTGTTAATATAGTTATACTCACCAGAAAAATGTTCTCCAGTTATACATAAGAGCGACTGAACTGAACAGAAGGTTGAATGGATAGACTGAACATTCATCGTATCTGGGTTGTATTTGATTATATCATGATTATTATCATATAGTATGTCTAACTAGGTAACATTTCTTCAGTTATACATACGAGCAACCGAATCGAACATAAGGTTGGATGGATAGATTGAACAATCATTGTATCTGGGTTGTCTCCGATTATATCGTTATGCTGTATATTTAGTTACACCTACCATGTAACGGTTCTTTCGTTACACATACGAGCGTCTGAATCGAACATAAGGTTGGATGGATAGACGGAATAATCATTGTATCTGAGTTGTATCCGATTATATCGTGATGACGTTCATATAGAAATACTCACCAGGTTACTGTTCTTTCGTTATACATACGAGCAAACGAATCGAACAGAAGGTTGAATGAATAGTATCTGGGTTGTTTTCGATTATGATGTTATGCTGTGTATATAGTTATACACATAAGGTGACGGTATTCCCGTTTCACATACGAGCGACCGAAACGAACAGAAAGTTGAATGGATAGACTGAACAATCAATGTATCTGGGTGGTATCCGATTATATCGCAATACTGAATATATAGTGATACTTACCAGGTGACGGTACTTCCGTTACACATACTAGCGACTGAATCGAACAGAAGGTTAAATGGTTAGACGAAACGATAATTGTATCTGAGTTGTATTCGATGATATCGTGATGATGTTTGTATAGAAATACTCACCAGGTAACTGTTCTTCCGTTTTACATACAAGCTTGAATTTAGTATAGATTGAACAATCATCGTATCTGGGTTGTATTTGATTATGTTTATATAGTTATACTCACCAGGTACCTAATCTTCCGTTATACATACGAGCGACTGAATTGAACAGAAGGTTGAATGGATAGACTAAACAATAATCGTATCTGGGGTTGTTTTCGATTATATCTTGATGATGTTCATATAGTTATACTCACCAGGAAACTTTTCTCCAGTTATACATAGGAGCGACTGAACTGAACAGAAAGTTGAATGGATAGACTGAACAAACATCGTATCTGGGTTGTATTTGATTATATCGTGATGATTATAATATAGTATGTCTAACCAGGTAACAGTTCTTCCGTTATACATACGAGCAACCGAATCGAACATAAGGTTGAATGGATAGATTGAACAATCATTGTATCTGGGTTGTCTCCGATTATATCGTTATGCTGTATATTAAGTTACACCTACCATGTAAAGTTTCTTTCGTTACACATACGAGCGTCTGAATCAAACATAAGGTTGGATGGTTAGACGAAACGATAATTGTAACTGAGTTGTATTCGATTATATCGTGGTGATGTTTATACAGAGTGGCCACTTTTTTAATAGGATTGTATTGGTAACTTTTAAACCATAAGAGTTAGAAGGTCGGTCAAATGGAGAAAAAGTTGCATTCATAGAAGCATTGTCAAGCAGTTCAAACAAATCAAGATTATCAGGGCCGGTTATTGAGATATCATAAGAAAAGTAAATTCTGTCATTTTGATTTTTCTTTTTTTCCCACTTTATTTCGAATATTATCAAAAAATGTCACAATAGTTTTTTATTCGACAAAAAATTATCCTCATTTTGACATAATCAGATTTTGTATCCAACGTTTCGTACGCTCTGGGCCACCCTCAACCTCATTTATTTTCAATACGGACCTGCATATTCCATGACACTTTTCTGAATAACTTTCAACGCTGAATTCATCGACATATCATAAAATGTAATTCAAAGTTGATTTTCAGGTGATTTTGATAATTTGGATAAGGGTCAAAATCACCTGAAATTCAACTTCAAATGACATTGAATGATATGTCGATGAATTCAGCGTTGAAAGTTATTTAGAAAAGTGTCATAAAATATGCAGGTCCGTATTGAAAAAAATGAGGTTGAGGGTGGCCCAGAGCGTACGAAACGTTGGATACAAAATCTGATTATGTCAAAATGAGGATAATTTACTGTCGAATAAAAAACTCCAGTGACATTTTTTGATAATATTCGAAATAAAGTGGAAAAAAAAGAAAAATTAAAATGACAGACTTTACTTTTCTTATGATATCTCAATAACCGGCCCTGATAATCTCGATTTGTTTGAACTGCTTGACAATGCTTCTATAAATGCAACTTTTTCTTCATTTGACCGACCTTCTAACTCTTATGGTTTAAAAGTTACCAATACAATCCCATTAAAAAAGTGGCCACTCTGTATAGTAATACTCACCAGGTGACTGTTCTTGCGTTATACATACGAGCGACCCAATCGAACAGAAGGTTGGATGGATAGACGAAATGATCATTGTATCTTAGTTGTAATCTAACCTGGTGAGTATTTCTATATGAACTTCATCACGATATAATCGAATACAACTCAGATACAATGATCATTCCGTCTATCCATCCAACCATCTGTTCGATTGGGTCGCTCGTACGTATAACGCAAGAACAGTCACCTGGTGAGTATTACTATATAAACATTACCACGATATAATCGAATACAACTCAGTTACAATTATCTCTAACCATCCAACCTTATGTTCGATTCAGACGCTCGTATGTGTAACGAAAGAACCGTTACATGGTAGGTGTATCTAATTATACAGCATAATGATATAATCAGAGACAACCCAGATACAATGATTTTTCAATCTATCCATCCAACCTTATGTTTGATTCGGTTGCTCGTATGTATAACGGAAGAACAGTTACCTGGTTAGACATAATATATAATAATCATCACGAAATAATCGAATACAACCCAGATACGATGATTATTCAGTCTATCCATTCAACCTTCTGTTCAGTTCAGTCGCTCTTATGTATAACTGGAGAACAGTTACCTGGTGAGTATAACTAAATGAACATCATCACGATATCATCGAATAAAACCCCAGATACGATCATTGTTTAGTCTATCCATTCAACCTTCTGTTCAATTCAGTCGCTCGTATGTATAACGGAAGAACAGTTACCTGGTGAGTATAACTATATAAACATAATCGAATACAACCCAGATACGATGATTGTTCAATCTATCTATTTAACCTTCTGCTCGATTCGGTCGCTTGTATGTAAAACAGAAGAACAGTTACCTGGTGAGTATTGCTATAAACATCATCACGATATCATCGAATTCAACTCAGATACAATTATCGTTTCGTCTAACCATTTAACCTTCTGTTCGATTCAGTCGCTAGTATGTGTAACGGAAGTACCGTTACCTGGTAAGTATCACTTTATATACAGTATTGCGATATAATCGGATACCACCCAGATACATTGATTGTTCAGTCTATCCATTCAACTTTCTGTTCGTTTCGGTCGCTCGTATGTGAAACGGGAATACCGTCACCTAATACCGAAAGAACAGTAACCTGTAACAGTAACCTGATGAGTATTTCTATATGAACTTCATCACGATATAATCGAATACAACTCAGATACGATGATCATTCCGCCTATCCATCCAACCTTCTGTTCGATTGGGTCGCTCGTACGTATAACGCAAGAACAGTCACCTGGTGAGTATTACTATATAAACATTACCACGATATAATCGAATACAACTCAGTTACAATTATCGTTTCGTCTAACCATCCAACCTTATGTTCGATTCAGACGCTCGTATGTGTAACGAAAGAACCGTTACATGGTAGGTGTATCTAAATATACAGCATAACGATATAATCGGAGACAACCCAGATACATTGATTGATCGATCTATCCATTCAACCTTATGTTCGATTCGGTTGCTCATATGTATAACGGAAGAACAGTTACCTGGTTAGACATAATATATGATAATCATCACGAAATAATCGAATACAACCCAGATACGATGATTGTTCAGTCTATCCATACAACCTTCTGTTCAGTTCAGTCTCTCTCATGTATAACTGAAGAACAGTTACCTGTTGAGTATAACTATATAAACATCATCACGATATAATCGAATACAACCTCAGATACGATCATTGTTTAGTATATCCATTCAACCTTCTGTTCAATTCAGTCGCTCGTATGTATAACGGAAGAACAGTTACCTGGTGAGTATAACTATATAAACCTAATCGAATACAACCCAGATACGATGAATTTTCAATCTATCCATTTAACCTTCTGCTCGATTCGGTCGCTTTTATGTAAAACGGAAGAACAGTTACCTGGTGAATATTGCTATATAAACATCATCACGATATCATCGAATACAACTCAGATACAATTATCGCTTCGTCTAACCATTTAACCTTCTGTTCGATTCAGTCGCTAGTATGTTTAACGGAATTACCGTCACCTGGTAAGTATCACTATATATACAGTGTTGCGATAAAATCGGATACCAACCAGATACATTGATTGTTCAGTCTATCCATTCAACTTTCTGTTCGTTTTGGTCGCTCGTATGTGAAACGGGAATACCGTCACCTAGTGTGTATAACTATATACACAGCATAACATCATAATCGAATACAACCCAGATACTAACCATTCAACCTTCTGTTCGATTCGAATGCTCGTATGTGTAACGATAAAACAGTAACCTGGTGAGTATTTCTATATGAACTTCATCACGATATCATCGAATACAACTCAGAGATACAATTATCATTTCGTCTAACCATTTAACCTTCTGTTCGATTCAGTCGCTAGTATGTGTAACGGAAGTACCGTCACCTGGTAAGTATCACTATATATACAGTTTTGCGATATAATCGGATACCACCCAGATACATTGATTGTTCAGTCTATCCATTCAACTTTCTGTTCAGTTCAGTCGCTCTTATGTATAACTGGAGAACAGTTTCCTGGTGAGTATAACTGTATGAACATCATCAAGATATAATCGAATACAACCCCATATACGATTATTGTTTAGTCTATCCATTAAACCTTATGTTCGATTCGGTTGCTCGTATGTATAACGGAAGAACAGGTACCTGGTGAGTATAACTATATAAACCTAATCGAATACAACCCATATACGATGAATTTTCAATCTATCTATTTAACCTTCTGCTCGATTCGGTCGCTTTTATGTAAAACGGAAGAACAGTTACCTGGTGAATATTGCTATATAAACATCATCACGATATCATCGAATACAACTCAGATACAATTATCGCTTCGTCTATCCATTTAACATTCTGTTCGATTCAGTCGCTAGTATGTGTAACGGAAGTACCGTCACCTGGTAAGTATCACTTTATATACAGTATTGCGATATAATCGGATACCAACCAGATACATTGATTGTTCAGTCTATCCATTCAACTTTCTGTTCATTTCGGTCGCTCGTATGTAAAACGGAAATACCGTCACCTAGTGTGTATAACTATATACACAGCATAACATCATAATCGAATACAACCCAGATACCATTCATTCAACCTTCTGTTCGATTCGGTTGCTCGTATGTATAACGAAAGAACAGTAACCTGGTGAGTATTTCTATATGAACTTCATCACGATATAATCGAATACAACTCAGATACAATGATCATTCCGTCTACCCATCCAACCTTCTGTTCGATTTGGTCGCTCGTACGTATAACGCAAGAACAGTCACCTGGTGAGCATTACTATATAAACATTACCACGATATAATCGAATACAACTCAGTTACAATTATCTCTAACCATCCAACCTTATGTTCGATTCAGACGCTCGTATGTGTAACGAAAGAACCGTTACATGGTAGGTGTATCTAATTATACAGCATAACGATATAATCAGAGACAACCCAGATACAATGCTTTTTCAATCTATCCATCCAACCTTATGTTTGATTCGGTTGCTCGTATGTATAACGAAAGAACAGTTACCTGGTTGGACATAATATATAATAATCATCATGAAATAATCGAATACAACCCAGATACGATGATTATTCAGTCTATCAATTCAACCTTCTGTTCAGTTCAGTCGCTCTTATGTATAACTGGAGAACAGTTACCTGGTGAGTATAACTATATAAACATCATCACGATATCATCGAATACAACCCCAGATACGATCATTGTTTAGTCTATCTATTCTACCTTCTGTTCAATTCAGTCACTCGTATGTATAACGGAAGAACAGTTACCTGGTGAGTATAACTATATAAACATATTCGAATACAACCCAGATACGATGATTGTTCAATTTATCTATTTAACCTTCTGCTCGATTCGGTCGCTTGTATGTAAAACGGAAGAACAGTTACCTGGTGAGTATTGCTATAAACATCATCACGATATCATCGAATACAACTCAGATACAATTATCGTTTCGTCTTACCATTTAACCATCTGTTCGATTCAGTCGCTTGTATGTGTAACGGAAGTACCGTCACCTGATGAGTATCACTATATATAGAGTATTGCGATATAATCGGATACCAACCAGATACATTGATTGTTCAGTCTATCCATTCAACTTTCTGTTCGTTTCGGTCGCTCGTATCTAAAACGGGAATACCGTCACCTAGTGTGTATAACTATATACACAGCATAACATCATAATCGAATACAACTCAGATACTATCCATTCAACCTTCTGTTCGATTCGGTTGCTCGTATGTATAACGAAAGAACAGTAACCTGATGAGTATTTCTATATGAACTTCATCACGATATGATCGAATACAACTCAGATACGATGATCATTCCGTCTTTCCATCCAACCTTCTGTTCGATTGGGTCGCTCGTACGTATAACGCAAGAACAGTCACCTGGTGAGTATTACTATATAAACATTACCACGATATAATCGAATACAACTCAGTTACAATTATCGTTTCGTCTAACCATCCAACCTTATGTTCGATTCAGACGCTCGTATGTGTAACGAAAGAACCGTTACATGGTAGGTGTATCTAAATATACAGCATAACGATATAATCGGAGACAACCCAGATACATTGATTGATCGATCTATCCATTCAACCTTATGTTCGATTCGGTTGCTCATATGTATAACGGAAGAACAGTTACCTGGTTAGACATAATATATGATAATCATCACGAAATAATCGAATACAACCCAGATACGATGATTGTTCAGTCTATCCATACAATCTTCTGTTCAGTTCAGTCTCTCTCATGTATAACTGGAGAACAGTTACCTGTTGAGTATAACTATATAAACATCATCACGATATAATCGAATACAACCTCAGATACGATCATTGTTTAGTATATCCATTCAACCTTCTGTTCAATTCAGTCGCTCGTATGTATAACGGAAGAACAGTTACCTGGTGAGTATAACTATATAAACCTAAGCGAATACAACCCAGATACGATGAATTTTCAATCTATCCATTTAACCTTCTGCTCGATTCGGTCGCTTTTATGTAAAACGGAAGAACAGTTACCTGGTGAATATTGCTATATAAACATCATCACGATATCATCGAATACAACTCAGATACAATTATCGCTTCGTCTAACCATTTAACCTTCTGTTCGATTCAGTCGCTAGTATGTGTAACGGAAGCACCGTCACCCGGTAAGTATCACTATATATACAGTGTTGCGATAAAATCGGATACCAACCAGATACATTGATTGTTCAGTCTATCCATTCAACTTTCTGTTCGTTTCGGTCGCTCGTATGTAAAACGGGAATACCGTCACCTAGTGTGTATAACTATATACACAGCATAACATCATAATCGAATACAACCCAGATACTATCCATTCAACCTTCTGTTCGATTCGAATGCTCGTATGTGTAACGATAGAACAGTAACCTGGTGAGTATTTCTATATGAACTTCATCACGATATCATCGAATACAACTCAGAGATACAATTATCATTTCGTCTAACCATTTAACCTTCTGTTCGATTCAGTCGCTAGTATGTGTAACGGAAGTACCGTCACCTGGTAAGTATCATTATATATACTATATATATTCGGTTTTTTTTATTAGAGAAATGGATTCTATAAAAAAAAAACAAGCAGATTGGTATGATCGAAGTTGAAAATCGGTCAATCCGTTCGGAAGTTTAGGCGATCTGAAGAATTCGAAAAAGTTCCAAGGGGACCCCCTTTGATGCATTTTTTTTTTTTCGATTTCGGTTTTTCCGATTGGAGAAATGGATTCTATGAAATAAAACAAGGAGATTGGTATGATCGAAGTTGAAAATCGGTCCATCCGTTCGGAAGTTAAGGCGATCTGAAGAATTCGAAAAAGTTCCAAGGGGGCCCCCTTTGATGCATTTTTTTTGTCGATTTCGGTTTTTTCGATTGGAGAAATGGATTCTATGAAAAAAAAACAAGCAGATTGGTATGATCGAAGTTGAAAATCGGTCCATCCGTTCGAAAGTTAAGGCGATCTGAAGAATTCGAAAATGTTCCAAGGGGGCTCCCTTTGATGCTTTTTATTTTTTCGATTTCGGTTTTTTTGATTGGAGAAATGGATTCTATGAAAAAAAACAAGCAGATTGGTATGATCGAAGTTGAAAATCGGTCCATACGTTCGAAAGTTAAGGCAATCTGTAGAATTCGAAAAAGTTCCAAAGGGGCCTCCTTTGATGCATTTTTTTGTTCGATTTCGGTTTTTTTGATCGGAGAAATGGATTCTATGAAGAAGAAAAGCAAGTTGAAAATCGGTCCATCCGTTCGGAAGTTAAGGCGATCTGAAGAATTCGAAAAAGTTCCAAGGGGGCCCCCTATGATGCATTTTTTTTTTCGATTTTGGTTTTTTCGATTATAGAAATGGATTCTATGAAAAAAAACGAGCAGATTGGTATAATCGAAGTTGAAAATCGGTCCATACGTTCGAAAGTTAAGGCAATCTGAAGAATTCGAAAAATTTCCAAGGGGGCCCCCTTTGATGCATTTTTTTTTCGATTTCGGTTTTTTTGATCGGAGAAATGGATTCTATGAAAAAAAAAGCAGATTGGTATGATCGAAGTTGAAAATCGGTCCATCCGTTCGGAAGTTAAGTCGATCTGAAGAATTCGAAAAAGTTCCAAGGGGGCCTCCTTTGATGCATTTTATTTTGTCGATTTCGGTTTTTTCGATTGGAGAAATGGATTCTATGAAAAAAAAACAAGCAGATTGGTATGATCGAAGTTGAAAATCGGTCCATCCGTTCGGAAGTTGGGGCGATCTGAAGAATTCGAAAAAGTTCCGAGGGGACCCCCTTTGATGCGATTTTGCTTTTCGATTCCGGTTTTTTCGATTGAAGAAATGAATTCTATGAAAAAAAACAAGCAGATTGGTATGATCGAAGTTGAAAATCGGTCCATCCGTTCGGAAGTTGAGGCGATCTGAAGAATTCGAAAAAGTTCCAAGGGGGCCCCCTTTGATGCATTTTTTTTTCTATTTCGGTTATTTCGATCGGAGAAATGGATTCTATAAAAAAAAAAACAAGCAGATTGGTATGATCGAAGTTGAAAATCGGTCCATCCGTTCGGAAGTTAAGTCGATCTGAAGAATTCGAAAAAGTTCCGAGGGGGCCACCTTTGATGCATTTTTTTTTTCGATTTCGGTTTTTTCGATTGCAGAAATGGATTCTATGAAAAAAAACAAGCAGATTCGTATGATCGAAGTTGAAAATCGGTCCATCCGTTCGGAAGTTAAGGCGATCTGAAGAATTCGAAAAAGTTCCAAGGGGGCTCCCTTTGATGCTTTTTATTTTTTCGATTTCGGTTTTTATGATTGGAGAAATGGATTCTATGAAAAAAAAACAAGCAGATTGGTATGATCGAAGTTGAAAATCGGTCCATCCGTTCGGAAGTTAAGTCGATCTGAAGAATTCGAAAAAGTTCCGAGGGGACCCCCTTTGATGCAATTTTTCTTTTCGATTTCGGTTTTTTCGATTGGAGAAATGGATTCTATGAAAAAAAACAAGCAGATTGGTATGATCGAAGTTGAAAATCGGTCCATCTGTTCGGAAGTTAAGGCGATCTGAAGAATTCGAAAAAGTTCCAAGGGGGCCCCCTTTGATGCATTTTTTTTTTCTATTTCGGTTCTTTCGATCAGAGAAATGGATTCTATAAAAAAAAACAAGCAGATTGGTATGATCGAAGTTGAAAATCGGTCCATCCGTTCGGATGTTAAGGCGATCTGAAGAATTCGAAAAAGTTCCAAGGGGGCCCCCTTTGATGCATTTTTTTTTTCGATTCTGGTTTTTCCGATTGGAGAAATGGATTCTATGAAAAAAAACGAGCTGATTGGTATGATCGAAGTTGAAAATCGGTCCATACGTTCGAAAGTTAAGGCAATCTGAAGAATTCGAAAAATTTCGAAGGGGGCCCCCTTTGATGCATTTTTTTTTCGATTTCGGTTTTTTTGATCGGAGAAATTGATTCTATGAAAAAAAAAAAGCAGATTGGTATGATCGAAGTTGAAAATCGGTCCATCCGTTCGGAAGTTAAGTCGATCTGAAGAATTCGAAAAAGTTCCAAGGAGGCCTCCTTTGATGCATTTTTTTTTGTCGATTTCGGTTTTTTTGATTGGAGAAATGGATTCTATAAAAAAAAACAAGCAGATTGGTATGATCGAAGTTGAAAATCGGTCCATCCGTTCGGAAGTTAAGGCGATCTGAAGAATTCGAAGAAGTTCCGAGGGGACCCCCTTTGATGCAATTTTGCTTTTCGATTTCGGTTTTTTCGATTGGAGAAATGGATTCTATGAAAAAAAAACAAGCAGATTGGTATGATCGAAGTTGAAAATCGGTCCATCCGTTCGGAAGTTAAGGCGATCTGAAGAATTCGAAAAAGTTCCAAGGGGCCCCCTTTGATGCATTTTTTTTTCTATTTCGGTTCTTTCGATCGGAGAAATGGATTCTATAAAAAAAACAAGCAGATTGGTATGATCGAAGTTGAAAATCGGTCCATACGTTCGAAAGTTAAGGCAATCTGAAGAATTCGAAAAATTTCGAAGGGGGCCCCTTTGATGCATTATTTTTTCGATTTCGGTTTTTTTGATCGGAGAAATTGATTCTATGAAAAAAAAAAGCAGATTGGTATGATCGATGTTGAAAATCGGTCCATCCGTTCGGAAGTTAAGTCGATCTGAAGAATTCGAAAAAGTTCCAAGGGGGCCTCCTTTGATGCATTTTTTTTTGTCGATTTCGGTTTTTTTGATTGGAGAAATGGATTCTATAAAAAAAAACAAGCAGATTGGTATGATCGAAGTTGAAAATCGGTCCATCCGTTCGGAAGTTAAGGCGATCTGAAGAATTCGAAAAAGTTCCAAGGGGGCCCCCTTTGATGCATTTTTTTTTCGATTTCGGTTTTTTTGATCGGAGAAATGGATTCTATGAAAAAAAAAAGCAGATTGGTATGATCGAAGTTGAAAATCGGTCCATCCGTTCGGAAGTTAAGTCGATCTGAAGAATTCGAAAAAGTTCCAAGGGGGCCTCCTTTGATGCATTTTTTTTGTCGATTTCGGTTTTTTCGATTAGAGAAATGGATTCTATGAAAAAAAACAAGCAGATTCGTATGATCGAAGTTGAAAATCGGTCCATCCGTTCGGAAGTTAAGGCGATCTGAAGAATTCGAAAAAGTTCCAAGGGGGCTCCCTTTGATGCTTCTTATTTTTTCGATTTCGGTTTTTTTGATTGGAGAAATGGATTCTATGAAAAAAAAACAAGCAGATTGGTATGATCGAAGTTGAAAATCGGTCCATCCGTTCGGAAGTTAAGGCGATCTGAAGAATTCGAAAAAGTTCCAAGGGGACCCCCTTTGATGCAATTTTTCTTTTCGATTTCGGTTTTTTCGATTAGAGAAATGGATTCTATGAAAAAAAACAAGCAGATTGGTATGATCGAAGTTGAAAATCGGTCCATCCGTTCGGAAGTTAAGGCGATCTAAAGAATTCAGAGAAGTTCCAAGGGGACCCCCTTTGATGCAATTATTTTTTCGATTTTGGTTTTTTCGATTGGAGAAATGGATTCTATGAACAAAAACAAGCAGATTGGTATGATGGAAGTTGAAAATCGGTCCATCCGTTCGGAAGTTAAGGCGATTTGAAGAATTCGAAAAAAATCCAAGGGGACCCCCTTTGATGCAATTTTTTTTTCAGATTTCGGTTTTTTCGATTGGAGAAATGGATTCTATGAAAAAAAACAAGCAGTTTGGTATGATCGAAGTTGAAAATCGGTCCATCCGTTCGGAAGTTAAGGCGATCTGAAGAATTCGAAAAAGTTCCAAGGGGCCCCCTTTGATGCATTTTTTTTTTCTATCTCGGTTCTTTCGATCGGAGAAATGGATTCTATAAAAAAAAAACAAGCAGATTGGTATGATCGAAGTTGAAAATCGGTCCATCCGTTCATATGTTAAGGCGATCTGAAGAATTCGAAAAAGTTCCAAGGGGGCCCCCTTTGATGCATTTTTTTTTCGATTTCGGTTTTTTTGATCGGAGAAATGGATTCTATGAAAAAAAAAGCAGATTGGTATGATCGAAGTTGAAAATCGGTCCATCCGTTCGGAAGTTAAGTCGATCTGAAGAATTCGAAAAAGTTCCAAGGGGGCCTCCTTTGATGCATTTTTTTTTGTCAATTTCGGTTTTTTCGATAGGAGAAATGGATTCTATGAAAAAAAACAAGCAGATTCGTATGATCGAAGTTGAAAATCGGTCCATCCGTTCGGAAGTTAAGGCGATCTGAAGAATTCGAAAAAGTTCCAAGGGGGCTCCCTTTGATGCTTCTTATTTTTTCGATTTCGGTTTTTTAGATTGGAGAAATGGATTCTATGAAAATTGATGCAATTTATTTTTTCGATTTCGGTTTTTTCGATTAGAGAAATGGATTCTATGAAAAAAACAAGCAGATTGGTATGATTGAAGTTGAAAATCGGTCCATCCGTTCGGAAGTTAAGGCGATCTAAAGAATTCAGAGAAGTTCCAAGGGGACCCCCTTTGATGCAATTATTTTTTCGATTTTGGTTTTTTCGATTGGAGAAATGGATTCTATGAAAAAAAACAAGCAGATTGGTATGATCGAAGTTGAAAATCGGTCCATCCGTTCGGAAGTTAAGGCGATTTGAAGAATTCCAAAAAGTTCCAAGGGGACCCCCTTTGATGCAATTCTTTTTCAGATTTCGGTTTTTTCGATTGGAGAAATGGATTCTATGAAAAAAAACAAGCAGTTTGGTATGATCAAAGTTGAAAATCGGTCCATCCGTTCGGAATTTAAGGCGATCTGAAGAATTCGAAAAAGTTCCAAGGGGACCCCCTTTGATGCATTTTTTTTTCGATTTGGGTTCTTTCGTTTGAAGAAATGGATTCTATGAAAAAACAAGCAAATTGGTATGATCGAAGTTCCCCTCAGGGGCTCACGACTTGTGAGTACGGGTATGGCGAACCCGAGGTACCCTAGCTGGATAACCACCACACTTCATCTAGTCTTGGTTGGTATCCTCTACTCTTCTAATTTCTTCCATCTTTCCTATCGGCCTCCCTTGGCCAACTCTTTCTTCTCTTTTTGCGACCCTAATCTAAGCTGTGAGCTTCCGTGGCGAAGGATGAATGGCACCGGGGGTGGGGAAAAAATACGGTGTCGCGAACGGAGCCTCCGGGAAACAGGGCGAAATCCCGGAGTAACCAGCCTTAGCCCTGTGCAGGGGGCAACGCAGGGCTGGACCAACCCCATCCCCCATACTCGTGGGAATAATATGGACCAAGAGGAGAGATGGAGGGGATAAGGATCGTTCAGACGAACCTCCAGCACTGTAAGGCGGCCTCGGCAGTCCTTGCAGTTGCCATGGGGGGATTCGATGCGGCCCTTATACAGGAACCGTGGTTTAGACACGGGGAAATTATGGGTCTGGGGACTCATGTGGAGAGCTTATTTACAGCAGATCGACAGAGAACCCTCGGACCTGTATACTAATACAAAAAAATATAAAAATATTGCCGTTAACAAACTTCTGTTCGAGAGACTTGACGGCCATAAAAATAAGGATGAAGGAGGGTAGTGGGACGAGGGAGATAGTACTCGGATCGGCCTACTTTCCCTCTGATGATCCTGAGCCACCACCTACGAGAGCTGTGGAAGAACTGGTGAGAGAATGCAGGATAAAAGGACTGCAGCTGATCATCGGGGCCGATGCGAATGCACACCACATCACTTGGGGAAGCAGCGACACCAACCAAAGAGGTGAATCACTCCTGCAATTCATGCTGGCAAATAATCTGGACACATTGAATGTAGGAAATAAACCAACCTTTATTACGAGAAATAGGAAGGAGGTAATCGACGTAACAATAGCCTCTACACATGTGAGTAATTTTGTTACAGAATGGCATGTGTCTGATGAGGAAAGTTGCTCTGATCACAGACACATAAATTTCAAAATAAAGAGTGACGTCGTCAAAGAAACTTATCGGAACCCACGGAAAACGAACTGGGGAGCCTATCACGCAGACCTAGAGCGCTATCTACTGGTACCACAAAGAACGATAAGTACAAATGTGGACCTAGAAGGGGTGGTGGAACAATTCAATGACACACTCATTTTGGCGTTCAATAATAACTGTCCCCTAATCACAAGGAAGGCTACCAGGAAAGTGCCCTGGTGGAATCATGAACTTGCAAGATTGAGGAAACAGGTTAGAAAAAACTTCAACAGTGCTAAAAAAACAGGAAGGTGGGATGACTACAAGAACACCTTGACCAGTTATAAAAAAGCACTAAATAAATCTAAAAGAGACTCCTGGAGGAGGTACTGCGAGGAGATAGAAAGCACTCAAGAATGTGCCAGACTACAGAAGATACTCTCCAAAGATACACAGAACACGATATACTCCCTCAAAAACGAAAAAGGAGAATATACATACACAGGAAAGGATACAATAAAAGAACTATTTAGAGTTCACTTTCCTGGGTCCCAAATAGATCAGACACTTGCTGTGGAGAACGTTAACGGACTAGAAACATTATCAAGGGGTTCTAGGGAAAGTTGGAACATAGCAAAAGAAGTGGTGACCTATGACAAAATAGAGTGGGATATACACTCATTCGAACCCTTTAAATCACCAGGATTTGACGGGATTTACCCAGCAATGCTACAGAAAGGACCAGAAACACTGGTCAGATGGCTTTGCAGAATACTGAGAGGCAGTCTGGCTCTCGGATACATACCAAAAATATGGGGAAGAGTGAGGGTGAGCTTCATACCAAAACCTGGGAAAATCGGACAGGAAACGGCAAAGTCCCTCAGACCAATCAGTCTTATGTCTTTTGTACTAAAGACACTGGAAAAGCTAGTAGATAGGCATATGAGGGACGGCAAACTGGTAGAAAAACCACTGCACCGCGACCAATATGCCTACAAGACTGGCTGCTCAACAGACACAGCACTCCATCGTCTGGTCGAGAGGGTGGAGAACACGCTGGAAAATAAAGAGGTGTTATTAGCGGCTTTCTTAGACGTAGAAGGAGCTTTCGACAACACCTCTATAAATTCTATAATCAGAGCTCTCAGACAGAAAGGAATCGAGGAACCCTGCGTGGCCTGGATAAACTCAATGCTGAGAAACAGAATGATTTACACCACTGTTATGGGAGAGACTGTAGTGGCTAGAGCGACCAGAGGATGCCCGCAGGGGGGGGTACTATCCCCACTACTGTGGAATCTGGTTGTGGATGGGCTACTTAGGATACTAAATAACAGTGGACATAGAGTCCTTGGATATGCCGACGATATAGTAGTACTGGCACAAGGAAAATACAATACCACCGTCAGAGATCGAATGAGAGAGGCTCTGGAATTGGTAATGATATGGACGGAACGGGAAGGGCTCAGTATCAGCCCTCACAAGGTCACCATAATAGCATTCACTCGAAGACGCAAACTGGAAGGGCTTGGTCCTTTAAAACTTCGAGGAGAAACGATACAGTTGAAAGAGGAGGTTAAATATCTAGGAGTGATATTAGACTCGAAACTGACATGGCAACAACACTTGGAAAATACCACTAAAAAAGCGGTAACATCACTGATGGTGGCCAGACGCTCTTGTGGAAAAAAATGGGGACTGAAACCACACATGCTGTACTGGATATACAACAGGGTGGTAATGCCCTCCATAACATACGCCTCACTGGTATGGTGGCCTAAGACACTACAAAGAGGAGCAATAACAAGACTGAGCAAGATACAAAAGCTTGCCTGTCTAGGAATCACAGGGGCTATGAAATCAACGCCTACTGCAGCCATGGAGACACTACTGGATCTGCCTCCCCTTCACCTAATGATACAGGGGGAGGAGAGGCTTGGTGCCTTCAGACTACAAAATACACTGGACGATCTTAACATAGGAACAGGGCACATGAATATCGTAAGAACGGTGAACAGGGACACACTTGATATGAGAACAGATCACATACCCAAACGATATACATTCAATAACCCATTCAGGGTATCCATACCAGATAGAACTGAATGGAGTAATACAGAACTCAGCACCATACTGCAGGGAAAGATCTGGTATACAGACGGATCAAAGACCACAGATGGGTCAGGAGCAGGAGTATTCTCGAAAAACCCGGAGACCAAGCTCAGCTATTCACTGGGAAAACACACCTCCGTTTTTCAAACAGAGGTATATGCAATTCTCCGATGCGCAGAGGAGAATAACAGGAGAGCTATAGAACATGAGCAGATCCAAATAATGTCAGACAGTCAAGCGGCACTCAAGGCAATTATAAGCAAGGAAGTGACGTCGCGACTGGTATTTGATTGCAAGAAGGAACTGAAAACGCTGGCAGACCGGAACAGTGTCAAACTCACCTGGGTGCCAGGACATCAGGGGATTACTGGCAATGAGAAAGCTGATGAACTTGCAAAAAGAGGGTCAGATAATGAACCAGAACCAGGACAGATTCTAGGAGTACCCAAGCGTGCAGCACGAGCGTCTGTAACAGACTGGATTCGGGAAAAACATAAGAACTACTGGAAAAACATTCCAGGAAATATACATGGGAAACAATACATCAAGGAACCATGCCAAAGACGAACTGCAGATCTGCTAAACATGAACAGAGAGCAGATAAAAACTGTTATAGGACTCATGACCGGCCACGCCCCAGTCAAGGAGCACCTTACCAGGATGGGACTGTATAATGGTGACCCAAATTGCAGGCTATGCGGAAAGGAACCAGAAACAGTATCACATATACTATGCAAATGCGAGGCATTGGATCGCAGAAGGCAGACAATTTTTGGGCAACCAGTTGGCGAACCAGAAATATACAACTCACATCCAGTGAAGGACTTGTACAAACTTGTACAAGGCACTGAGATAATAAAGTGGGTACAATGATGATAAATAGGCAAGATACAATGGGCCATTAGGCCTAAGTGTCATCGGAGACTTCGGTCAGACGAGCCTACGAAGGGGGTGGAGTTTTTAGTGGGTAGACCTGGCTGAGATCAGGAAGTCCCACACTATCATATGGGGAATTTGACCCATATGATGTCCATAAAGGATTTCAACCACCTCTGGAAAAAAAAAAGATCGAAGTTGAAAATTGGTCCATCCGTTCGGAAGTTAAGGCGATCTGAAGAATTCGAAAAAGTTCCAAGAGGGCCCCCTTTGGTGCATTTTATTTTCTATTTCGGTTTTTTAGATTGAAGAAATGGATTCTATGAAAAAAACAAACAGATTGGTATGATCGAAGTTGAAAATCGGTCCATCCGTTCGGAAGTTAAGGCGATCTGAAGAATTCGAAAAAGTTCCAAGGGGGCCCCCTTTGATGCATTTTTTTTCGATTTCAGTTTTTTCGATTGGAGAAATGGATTCCATGAAAAAAAACAAACAGATTGGTATGATCGAAGTTGAAAATCGGTCCATCCGTTCGGAAGTTAAGACGATCTGAAGAATTCGAAAAAGTTCCAAGGGGGCCCCCTTTGATGCATTTTTTCTTATTTCGGTTTCTTTTATTGAAGAAATGGATTCTATGAAAAAAAACAAGCAGATTGGTATGATCGAAGTTGAAAATCGGTCCATCCGTTCGGAAGTTAAGGCGATCTGAAGAATTCGAAAAAGTTCCAAGGGGGCACCCTTAGATGCAATTTTTTTTTCGATTTCGGTTTTTTTGATTGGAGAAATGGATTCTATAAAAAAAACAAGCAGATTGGTATGATCGAAGTTGAAAATCGGTCCATCCGTTCGGAAGTTAAGGCGATCTGAAGAATTCGAAAAAGTTCCAAGGAGGCACCCTTAGATGCAATTTTTTTTTCGATTTCGGTTCTTTCGTTTGAAGAAATGGATTCTATAAAAATAAACAAACAGATTGGTATGATCGAAGTTGAAAATCGGTCCATCCGTTCGGAAGTTAAGGCGATCTGAAGAATTCGAAAAAGTTCCAAGGGGCCCCCTTTGATGCATTTTTTTTTCGATTTCGGTTTCTTCGATTGGAGAAATGGATTCTATGGAAAAAAAAAACAAACAGATTGGTATGATTGAAGTTGAAAATCGGTCCATCCGTTCGGAAGTTAGGGCGATCTGAAGAATTCGAAAAAGTTCCAAGGGGGCCTCCTTTGATGCGTTTTTTTTTTCGATTTCGGTTTCTTCGATTAAAGAAATGGATTCTATGAAAAAAAAACTAACAGATTGGTATGATCGAAGTTGAAAATCGGTCCATCCGTTCGGAAGTTGAGGCGATCTGAAGAATTCGAAAAAGTTCCAAGGGGGCCCCCTTAGATGCATTTTTTTTTATTTATTTCGGTTTTTTCTATTGGAGAAATGGATTCTATGAAAAAAAAACAAGCAGATTTGTATGTTCGAAGTTGAAAATAGGTCCATCCGTTCGGAAGTTAAGGCGATCTGAAGAATTCGAAAAAGTTCCAAGGGGGCCCCCTTTGATGCAATTTTTTTTTCGATTTCGGTTTTTTCGATTGGAGAAATGGATTCTATGAAAAAAAAACAAGCAGATTGGTATGATCGAAGTTGAAAATCGGTCTATCCGTTCGGAAGTTAAGGCGATCTGAAAAATTCGAAAAAGTTCCAAGGGGGCCCCCTTTGATGCATTTTTTTTTCGATTTCGGTTTTTTCGATTGGAGAAATGGATTCTATGAAAAAAACAAGCAGATTGGTATGATCGAAGTTGAAAATCGGTCAATCCGTTCGGAAGTTAAGGCGATCTGAAGAATTCGAAAATGTTCCAAGGGGGCCCTCTTTGATGCAATTTTTTTTTTTAGATTTCGGTTTTTCCGATTGGGTAAATGGATTCTATGAAAAAAAAACAAGCAGATTGCTATGATCGAAGTTGAAAATCGGTCCATCCGTTTGGAAGTTAAGGCGATCTGAAGAATTCGAAAAAGTTCCAAGGGGACCCCCTTTGATGCAATTTTTTTTTCGATTTCGGTTCTTTCGATTGGAGAAATGGATTCTATGAAAAAAAACAAGCAGTTTGGTATGATCGAAGTTGAAAATCGGTCCATCCGTTCGGAAGATTAGGCGATCTGAAGAATTCGAAAAAGTTTCAAGGGGACCCCCTTTGATGCAATTTTTTTTTCGATTTCGGTTTTTTCTATTGAAGAAATGGATTCTATGAAAAAACAATCAAATTGGTATGCGCGAAATTGAAAATCGGTCCATCCGTTCGGAAGTTAAGGCGGTCTGAAGAATTCGAAAAAGTTCCAAGGGGGCCCCCTTTGATGCATTTTGTTTTTCGATTTCGGTTTTTTCGATTGGAGAAATGGATTCTATGAAAAAAAACAAGCAGATTGGTATGATCGAAGTTGAAAATCGGTCTATCCGTTCGGAAGTTAAGGCGATCTGAAAAATTCGAAAAAGTTCCAAGGGGGCCCCCTTTGATGGACTTTTTTTTTCGATTTCGGTTTTTTCGATTGGAGAAATGGATTCTATGAAAAAAACAAGCAGATTGGTATGATCGAAGTTGAAAATCGGTCAATCCGTTCGGAAGTTAAGGCGATCTGAAGAATTCGAAAATGTTCCAAGGGGGCCCCCATTGATGCAATTTTTCTTCAGATTTTGGTTTTTTCGATTGGAGAAATGGATTCTATGAAAAAAAAACAAGCAGATTGCTATGATCGAAGTTGAAAATCGGTCCATCCGTTTGGAAGTTAAGGCGATCTGAAGAATTCGAAAAAGTTCCAAGGGGACCCCCTTTGATGCAATTTTTTTTTCGATTTCGGTTTTTTCGATTGGAGAAATGGATTCTATGAAAAAGAACAAGCAGTTTGGTATGATCGAAGTTGAAAATCGGTCCATCCGTTCGGAAGTTTAGGCGATCCGAAGAATTCGAAAAAGTTCCAAGGGGGCCCCCATTGATGCAATTTTTCTTCAGATTTCGGTTTTTTCTATTGAAGAAATGGATTCTATGAAAAAACAATCAAATTGGTATGCGCGAAATTGAAAATCGGTCCATCCGTTCGGAAGTTAGGGCGGTCTGAAGAATTCGAAAAAGTTTCAAGAGGGCCCCCTTTGATGCTTTTTTTTTTCGATTTCGGTTTTTTCGATTGGAGAAATGGATTCTATGAAAAAAACAAGCAGATTGGTATGATCGAAGTTGAGAATCGGTCCATCCGTTCGGAAGTTAAGGCGATCTGAAGAATTCGAAAAAGTTCCAAGAGGACCCCCTTTGATGCAATTTTTTCCGATTGGAGAAATGGATTCTATGGAAAAAACAAGCGAATTGGTATGCGCGAAATTGAAAATCGGTCCATCCGTTCGGAAGTTAAGGCGATCTGAAGAATTCGAAAAAGTTCCAAAGGGGCCCCCTTTGATGCATTTTTTTTTCGATTCCGGTTTTTTCGATTGGAGAAATGGATTCTATGAAAAAAAAAACAACCAGATTGGTATGATCGAAGTTGAAAATCGGTCCATCCGTTCGGAAGTTAAGGCGATCTGAAGAATTCGAAAAAGTTCCAAGGGGGCCCCCTTTGATGCATTTTTTTTTCGATTTCGGTTTGTTTGATTGGAGAAATGGATTCTATGAAAAAAAACAAGCAGATTGGTATGATCGAAGTTGAAAATCGGTCCATCCGTTCGGAAGTTAAGGCGATCTGAAAAATTTGAAAAAGTTCCAAGGGGGTCCCCTTTGATGCATTTTTTTTTTCCATTTCGGTTTTTTCGATTGGAGAAATGGATTCTATGAAAAAATACAAGGAGATTGGTATGATCGAAGTTGAAAATCGGTCCATCCGTTCGGAAGTTGAGGCGATCTGAAGAATTCCAAAAAGTTCCAAGGGGGCCCCCTTTGATGCAATTTTTTTTTCGATTTCGGTTTTTTCTATTGAAGAAATGGATTCTATGAAAAAACAATCAAATTGGTATGCGCGAAATTGAAAATCGGTCCATCCGTTCGGAAGTTAAGGCGGTCTGAAGAATTCGAAAAAGTTCCAAGGGGGCCCCCTTTGATGCATTTTGTTTTTCGATTTCGGTTTTTTCGATTGGAGAGATGGATTCTATAAAAAAAAACAAGCAGATTGGTATGATCGAAGTTGAAAATCGGTCTATCCGTTCGGAAGTTAAGGCGATCTGAAAAATTCGAAAAAGTTCCAAAGGGGCCCCCTTTGATGCATTTTTTTTTTCGATTTCGGTTTTTTCGATTGGAGAAATGGATTCTATGAAAAAAACAAGCAGATTGGTATGATCGAAGTTGAAAATCGGTCAATCCGTTCGGAAGTTAAGGCGATCTGAAGAATTCGAAAATGTTCCAAGGGGGCCCCCTTTGATGCAATTTTTTTTCAGATTTCGGTTTTTTCGATTGGAGAAATGGATTCTATGAAAAAAAACAAGCATATTGCTATGATCGAAGTTGAAAATCGGTCCATCCGTTTGGAAGTTAAGGCGATCTGAAGAATTCGAAAAAGTTCCAAGGGGACCCCCTTTGATGCAATTTTTTTTTCGATTTCGGTTTTTTCGATTGGAGAAATGGATTCTATGAAAAAGAACAAGCAGTTTGGTATGATCGAAGTTGAAAATCGGTCCATCCGTTCGGAAGTTTAGGCGACCCGAAGAATTCGAAAAAGTTCCAAGGGGACCCCCTTAGATGCAATTTTTTTTTCGATTTCGGTTTTTTCTATTGAAGCAATGGATTCTATGAAAAAACAATCAAATTGGTATGCGCGAAATTGAAAATCGGTCCATCCGTTCGGAAGTTAAGGCGGTCTGAAGAATTCGAAAAAGTTTCAAGAGGGCCCCCTTTGATGCATTTTTTTTTTCGATTTCGGTTTTTTTGATTGGAGAAATGGATTCTATGAAATAAAACAAGCAGATTGGTATGATCGAAGTTGAAAATCGGTCCATCCGTTCGGAAGTTAAGGCGATCTGAAGAATTCGAAAAAGTTCCAAGGGGGCTCCCTTTGATGCTTTTTTTTTTCGATTTCGATTTTTTCGATTGGAGAAATGGATTCTATGAAAAAAACAAGCAGATTGGTATGATCGAAGTTGAGAATCGGTCCATCCGTTCGGGAGTTAAGGCGATCTGAAGAATTCGTAAAAGTTCCAAGAGGACCCCCTTTGATGCAATTTTTTCCGATTGGAGAAATTGATTCTATGGAAAAAACAAGCGAATTGGTATGCGCGAAATTGAAAATCGGTCCATCCGTTCGGAAGTTAAGGCGATCTGAAGAATTTGAAAAAGTTCCAAGGGGGTCCCCTTTGATGCATTTTTTTTCCATTTCGGTTTTTTCGATTGGAGAAATGGATTCTATGAAAAAATACAAGGAGATTGGTATGATCGAAGTTGAAAATCGGTCCATCCGTTCGGAAGTTGAGGCGATCTGAAGAATTCGAAAAAGTTCCAAGGGGGCCCCCTTCGATGCATTTTTTTTTCGATTTTGGTTTTTTCGATTGGAGAAATGGTTTCTATGAAAAAAAAACAAGCAGATTGGTATGATCGAAGTTGAAAATCGGTCCATCCGTTCGGATTTTAAGGCGATCTGAAGAATTCGAAAAAGTTCCAAGGGGGCTCCCTTTGATGCATTTTTTTTTCGATTTCGGTTTTTTCGATTGGAGAAATGGATTCTATGAAAAAAAACAAGCAGATTGGTATGATCGAAGTTGAAAATCGGTCCATACGTTCGAAAGTTAAGGCAATCTGAAGAATTGAAAAAGTTCCAAGGGGGCCCCCTTTGATGCATTTTTTTTCGATTTCGGTTTTTTTGATCGGAGAAATGGATTCTATGGAGAAAAAAAGCAGATTGGTATGATCGAAGTTGAAAATCGGTCCATCAATTCGGAAGTTAAGTCGATCTGAAGAATTCGAAAAAGTTCCAAGGGGGCCCCCTCAGATGCATTTTTTTTGATTTTGGTTTTTTTGATTGGAGAAACGGATTCTATGAAAAAAAACAAGCAGATTCGTATGATCGAAGTTGAAAATCGGTCCATCCGTTCGGAAGTTGAGGCGATCTGAAGAATTCGAAAATGTTCCAAGGGGGCTCCCTTTGATGCTTTTTATTTTTTTGATTTCGGTTTTTTTGATTGGAGAAATGGATTCTATGAAAAAAAAAACAAGCAGATTGGTATGATCGAAGTTGAAAATCGGTCCATACGTTCGAAAGTTAAGGCAATCTGAAGAATTCGAAAAAGTTCCAAGGGGGCCTTCTTTGATGCATTTTTTTTTCGATCTCGGTTTTTTCGATTGCAGAAATGGATTCAATGAAAAAAAACAAGCAGATTCGTATGATCGAAGTTGAAAATCGGTCCATCCGTTCGGAAGTTAAGGCGATCTGAAGAATTCGAAAAAGTTCCAAGGGGGCTCCCTTTGATGCTTTTCATTTTTTCGATTTCGGTTTTTTTGATTGGAGAAATGGATTCTATGAAGAAAAAAAAGCAGATTGGTATGATCGAAGTTGAAAATCGGTCCATCCGTTCGGAAGTTAAGGCGATCTGAAGAATCCGAAAAAGTTCCGAGGGGATCCCCTTTGATGCAATTTTTTTTTTCGATTTTGGTTTTTTCGATTGGAGAAATGGATTCTATGAAAAAAAAACAAGCAGATTGGTATGATCGAAGTTGAAAATCGGTCCATCCGTTCGGAAGTTAAGGCGATCTGAAGAATTCGAAAAAGTTCCAAGGGGACCCCCTTTGATGCAATTTTTTTCCGATTTCGGTTTCTTTGATTGGAGAAATGGATTCTATGAAAAAAACAAGCGAATTGGTATGCGCGAAATTGAAAATCGGTCCATCCGTTCGGAAGTTAAGGCGATCTGAAGAATTCGAAAAAGTTCCAAGAAGGCCCCCTTTGATGCATTTTTTGTTCGATTTCGGTTTTTTCGATTGGAGAAATGGATTCTATGAAAGAAAACAAGCAGATTGGTATGATCGAAGTTGAAAATCGGTCCATCCGTTCGGAAGTTAAGGCGATCTGAAGAATTCGAGAAAGTTCCAAGGGGGCCTCCTTCGATGCATTTTTTTTTCGATTTCGGTTTTTTCGATTGGAGAAATGGATTCTATGAAAAAAACAAGCAGATTGGTATGATCGAAGTTGAAAATCGGTCAATCCGTTCGGAAGTTAAGGCGATCTGAAGAATTCGAAAAAGTTCCAAGGGGACCCCCTTTGATGCAATTTTTTTTTCGATTTCGGTTCTTTCGATTGGAGAAATGGATTCTATGAAAAAAAACAAGCAGTTTGGTATGATCGAAGTTGAAAATCGGTCCATCCGTTCGGAAGATTAGGCGATCTGAAGAATTCGAAAAAGTTCCAAGGGGACCCCCTTTGATGCAATTTTTTTTTCGATTTCGGTTTTTTCTATTGAAGAAATGGATTCTATGAAAAAACAATCAAATTGGTATGCGCGAAATTGAAAATCGGTCCATCCGTTCGGAAGTTAAGGCGGTCTGAAGAATTCGAAAAAGTTCCAAGGGGGCCCCCTTTGATGCATTTTTTTTTTCGATTTCGGTTTTTTCGATTGGAGAAATGGATTCTATGAAAAAAAAACAAGCAGATTGGTATGATCGAAGTTGAAAATCGGTCTATCCGTTCGGAAGTTAAGGCGATCTGAAAAATTCGAAAAAGTTCCAAGGGGGCCCCCTTTGATGCATTTTTTTTTCGATTTCGGTTTTTTCGATTGGAGAAATGGATTCTATGAAAAAAACAAGCAGATTGGTATGATCGAAGTTGAAAATCGGTCAATCCGTTCGGAAGTTAAGGCGATCTGAAGAATTCGAAAATGTTCCAAGGGGGCCCCCTTTGATGCAATTTTTTTTCAGATTTCGGTTTTTTCGATTGGAGAAATGGATTCTATGAAAAAGAACAAGCAGTTTGGTATGATCGAAGTTGAAAATCGGTCCATCCGTTCGGAAGTTTAGGCGATCTGAAGAATTCGAAAAAGTTCCAAGGGGACCCCCTTTGATGCAATTTTTTTTTCGATTTCGGTTTTTTCTATTGAAGAAATGGATTCTATGAAAAAATACAAGGAGATTGGTATGATCGAAGTTGAAAATCGGTCCATCCGTTCGGAAGTTGAGGCGATCTGAAGAATTCGAAAAAGTTCCAAGGGGGCCCCCTTCGATGCATTCTATGAAAAAAAAAAGCAGATTGGTATGAACGAAGTTGAAAATCGGTCCATCCGTTCGGAAGTTAAGGCGATCTGAAGAATTCGAAAAAGTTCCAAGAAGGCCCCCTTTGATGCATTTTTTTTTTCGATTTCGGTTTTTTCGATTGGAGAAATGGATTCTATGAAAGAAAACAAGCAGATTGGTATGATCGAAGTTGAAAATCGGTCCATCCGTTCGGAAGTTAAGGCGATCTGAAGAATTCGAGAAAGTTCCAAGGGGGCCTCCTTCGATGCATTTTTTTTTTCGATTTCGGTTTTTTCGATTGGAGAAATGGATTCTATGAAAAAAACAAGCAGATTGGTATGATCGAAGTTGAAAATCGGTCAATCCGTTCGGAAGTTAAGGCGATCTGAAGAATTCGAAAAAGTTCCAAGGGGACCCCCTTTGATGCAATTTTTTTTTCGATTTCGGTTCTTTCGATTGGAGAAATGGATTCTATGAAAAAAAAACAAGCAGTTTGGTATGATCGAAGTTGAAAATCGGTCCATCCGTTCGGAAGATTAGGCGATCTGAGGAATTCGAAAAAGAAAGAAAGAAAGAAAGAAAGAATTTATTCATCATTGAAAATTTCATACATGTATCGGAAACAACATGAAACCTTATCAGACTAGTCAAAGAAATACACATATAAATATTAAAAATATAGTCAAAATTACAATAAAAACACCAAAAGATTACACTTACTAACAGATTAAAATCGTGTATAGAGAACCACTACATCACCTAGCTGTGAGATACTCTTCCATCGAATAAAATGTATTTTCACATAAATAATTGAATAATGTTGTTTTGAATATCTTGAAATTCTTTATTTCTCCAAAAACCCTATTGAAATGATTATAACATATAATTCCTTGATATATTGGAGAGTTCTGCCCAACACTGAGCCTAGAGAATGGTAATCGAATGTCATTATTATGTCGTGTATTGTGATCATGAACCTCAATACTTTTGACGTAACTACCTTGTTGTTTTCTGATATTCATAATCAAAAGATATATATAAAGAGACGGTAAAGTAAGAATTGACATTGACTTGAAATAAACTCTACAGAAAGTTCCAAGGGGACCCCCTTTGATGCAATTTTTTTTTCGATTTCGGTTTTTTCTATTGAAGAAATGGATTCTATGAAAAAACAATCAAATTGGTATGCGCGAAATTGAAAATCGGTCCATCCGTTCGGAAGTTAAGGCGGTCTGAAGAATTCGAAAAAGTTCCAAGGGGGCCCCCTTTGATGCATTTTTTTTTTCGATTTCGGTTTTTTCGATTGGAGAAATGGATTATATGAAAAAAAACAAGCAGATTGGTATGATCGAAGTTGAAAATCGGTCTATCCGTTCGGAAGTTAAGGCGATCTGAAAAATTCGAAAAAGTTCCAAGGGGGCCCCCTTTGATGCATTTTTTTTCGATTTCGGTTTTTTCGATTGGAGAAATGGATTCTATGAAAAAAACAAGCAGATTGGTATGATCGAAGTTGAAAATCGGTCAATCCGTTCGGAAGTTAAGGCGATCTGAAGAATTCGAAAATGTTCCAAGGGGGCCCCCTTTGATGCAATTTTTTTTCAGATTTCGGTTTTTTCGATTGGAGAAATGGATTCTATGAAAAAAAACAAGCAGATTGCTATGATCGAAGTTGAAAATCGGTCCATCTGTTTGGAAGTTAAGGCGATCTGAAGAATTCGAAAAAGTTCCAAGGGGACCCCCTTTGATGCAATTTTTTTTTCGATTTCGGTTTCTTCGATTGGAGAAATGGATTCTATGAAAAAGAACAAGCAGTTTGGTATGATCGAAGTTGAAAATCGGTCCATCCGTTCGGAAGTTTAGGCGATCTGAAGAATTCGAAAAAGTTCCAAGGGGACCCCCTTTGATGCAATTTTTTTTTCGATTTCGGTTTTTTCTATTGAAGAAATGGATTCTATGAAAAAATACAAGGAGATTGGTATGATCGAAGTTGAAAATCGGTCCATCCGTTCGGAAGTTGAGGCTATCTGAAGAATTCGAAAAAGTTTCAAGGGGGCCCCCTTCGATGCATTCTATGAAAAAAAAAAGCAGATTGGTATGAACGAAGTTGAAAATCGGTCCATCCGTTCGGAAGTTAAGGCGATCTGAAGAATCCGAAAAAGTTCCGAGGGGACCTCCTTTGATGCAATAATTTTTTTCGATTTCGGTTTTTTCGATTGGAGAAATTGATTCTATAAAAAAAAACGAGCAGATTGGTATGATCGAAGTTGAAAATCGGTCCATCCGTTCGGAAGTTAAGGCGATCTGAAGAATTCGAAAATGTTCCAAGGGGGCCCCCTTTGATGCAATTTTTTTTCAGATTTCGTTTTTTTCGATTGGAGAAATGGATTCTATGAAAAAAAAACAAGCAGATTGCTATGATCGAAGTTGAAAATCGGTCCATCCGTTTGGAAGTTAAGGCGATCTGAAGAATTCGAAAAAGTTCCAAGGGGACCCCCTTTGATGCAATTTTTTTTTCGATTTCGGTTCTTTCGATTGAAGAAATGGATTCTATGAAAAAAAACAAGCAGTTTGGTATGATCGAAGTTGAAAATCGGTCCATCCGTTCGGAAGATTAGGCGATCTGAAGAATTCGAAAAAGTTCCAAGGGGACCCCCTTTGATGCAATTTTTTTTTCGATTTCGGTTTTTTCTATTGAAGAAATGGATTCTATGAAAAAACAATCAAATTGGTATGCGCGAAATTGAAAATCGGTCCATCCGTTCGGAAGTTAAGGCGGTCTGAAGAATTCGAAAAAGTTCCAAGGGGGCCCCCTTTGATGCATTTTTTTTTTCGATTTCGGTTTTTTCGATTGGAGAAATGGATTCTATGAAAAAAAACAAGCAGATTGGTATGATCGAAGTTGAAAATCGGTCTATCCGTTCGGAAGTTAAGGCGATCTGAAAAATTCGAAAAAGTTCCAAGGGGGCCCCCTTTGATGCATTTTTTTTTTCGATTTCGGTTTTTTCGATTGGAGAAATGGATTCTATGAAAAAAACAAGCAGATTGGTATGATCGAAGTTGAAAATCGGTCAATCCGTTCGGAAGTTAAGGCGATCTGAAGAATTCGAAAATGTTCCAAGGGGGCCCCCTTTGATGCAATTTTTTTTCAGATTTCGGTTTTTTCGATTGGAGAAATGGATTCTATGAAAAAAAACGAGCAGATTGCTATGATCGAAGTTGAAAATCGGTCCATCTGTTTGGAAGTTAAGGCGATCTGAAGAATTCGAAAAAGTTCCAAGGGGACCCCCTTTGATGCAATTTTTTTTTCGATTTCGGTTTCTTCGATTGGAGAAATGGATTCTATGAAAAAGAACAAGCAGTTTGGTATGATCGAAGTTGAAAATCGGTCCATCCGTTCGGAAGTTTAGGCGATCTGAAGAATTCGAAAAAGTTCCAAGGGGACCCCCTTTGATGCAATTTTTTTTTCGATTTCGGTTTTTTCTATTGAAGAAATGGATTCTATGAAAAAATACAAGGAGATTGGTATGATCGAAGTTGAAAATCGGTCCATCCGTTCGGAAGTTGAGGCGATCTGAAGAATTCGAAAAAGTTCCAAGGGGGCCCCCTTCGATGCATTCTATGAAAAAAAAAAGCAGATTGGTATGAACGAAGTTGAAAATCGGTCCATCCGTTCGGAAGTTAAGGCGATCTGAAGAATCCGAAAAAGTTCCGAGGGGACCTCCTTTGATGCAATAATTTTTTTCGATTTCGGTTTTTTCGATTGGAGAAATTGATTCTATAAAAAAAAACGAGCAGATTGGTATGATCGAAGTTGAAAATCGGTCCATCCGTTCGGAAGTTAAGGCGATCTGAAGAATTCGAAAATGTTCCAAGGGGGCCCCCTTTGATGCAATTTTTTTTCAGATTTCGGTTTTTTCGATTGGAGAAATGGATTCTATGAAAAAAAAACAAGCAGATTGCTATGATCGAAGTTGAAAATCGGTCCATCCGTTCGGAAGTTAAGGCGGTCTGAAGAATTCGAAAAAGTTTCAAGAGGGCCCCCTTTGATGCATTTTTTTTTTTCGATTTCGGTTTTTTTGATTGGAGAAATGGATTCTATGAAATAAAACAAGCAGATTGGTATGATCGAAGTTGAAAATCGGTCCATCCGTTCGGAAGTTAAGGCGATCTGAAGAATTCAAAAAAGTTCCAAGAGGACCCCCTTTGATGCAATTTTTTCCGATTGGAGAAATGGATTCTATGGAAAAAACAAGCGAATTGGTATGCGCGAAATTGAAAATCGGTCCATCCGTTCGGAAGTTAAGGCGATCTGAAGAATTTGAAAAAGTTCCAAGGGGGTCCCCTTTGATGCATTTTTTTTTTCCATTTCGGTTTTTTCGATTGGTGAAATGGATTCTATGAAAAAATACAAGGAGATTGGTATGATCGAAGTTGAAAATCGGTCCATCCGTTCGGAAGTTGAGGCGATCTGAAGAATTCGAAAAAGTTCCAAGGGGGCCCCCTTCGATGCATTTTTTTTTCGATTTTGGTTTTTTCGATTGGAGAAATGGTTTCTATGAAAAAAAACAAGCAGATTGGTATGATCGAAGTTGAAAATCGGTCCATCCGTTCGGATTTTAAGGCGATCTGAAGAATTCGAAAAAGTTCCAAGGGGGCTCCCTTTGATGCATTTTTTTTTCGATTTCGGTTTTTTCGATTGGAGAAATGGATTCTATGAAAAAAAACAAGCAGATTGGTATGATCGAAGTTGAAAATCGGTCCATACGTTCGAAAGTTAAGGCAATCTGAAGAATTCGAAAAAGTTCCAAGGGGGCCCCCTTTGATGCATTTTTTTTCGATTTCGGTTTTTTTGATCGGAGAAATGGATTCTATGGAGAAAAAAAGCAGATTGGTATGATCGAAGTTGAAAATCGGTCCATCCGTTCGGAAGTTAAGTCGATCTGAAGAATTCGAAAAAGTTCCAAGGGGGCCCCCTCAGATGCATTTTTTTTTATTTTGGTTTTTTCGATTGAAGAAATGGATTCTATGAAAAAAAAACAAGCAGATTCGTATGATCGAAGTTGAAAATCGGTCCATCCGTTCGGAAGTTGAGGCGATCTGAAGAATTCGAAAATGTTCCAAGGGGGCTCCCTTTGATGCTTTTTATTTTTTTGATTTCGGTTTTTTTGATTGGAGAAATGGATTCTATGAAAAAAAAAACAAGCAGATTGGTATGATCGAAGTTGAAAATCGGTCTATACGTTCGAAAGTTAAGGCAATCTGAGGAATTCGAAAAAGTTCCAAGGGGGCCTTCTTTGATGCATTTTTTTTTCAATCTCGGTTTTTTCGATTGCAGAAATGGATTCAATGAAAAAAAACAAGCAGATTCGTATGATCGAAGTTGAAAATCGGTCCATCCGTTCGGAAGTTAAGGCGATCTGAAGAATTCGAAAAAGTTCCAAGGGGGCTCCCTTTGATGCTTTTTATTTTTTCGATTTCGGTTTTTTTGATTGGAGAAATGGATTCTATGAAAAAAAAAAAGCAGATTGGTATGATCGAAGTTGAAAATCGGTCCATCCGTTCGGAAGTTAAGGCGATCTGAAGAATCCGAAAAAGTTCCGAGGGGATCCCCTTTGATGCAATTTTTTTTTCGATTTTGGTTTTTTCGATTGGAGAAATGGATTCTATGAAAAAAAAACAAGCAGATTGGTATGATCGAAGTTGAAAATCGGTCCATCCGTTCGGAAGTTAAGGCGATCTGAAGAATTCGAAAAAGTTCCAAGGGGACCCCCTTTGATGCAATTTTTTTCCGATTTCGGTTTCTTTGATTGGAGAAATGGATTCTATGAAAAAAACAAGCGAATTGGTATGCGCGAAATTGAAAATCGGTCCATCCGTTCGGAAGTTAAGGCGATCTGAAGAATTCGAAAAAGTTCCAAGAAGGCCCCCTTTGATGCATTTTTTTTTCGATTTCGGTTTTTTCGATTGGAGAAATGGATGCTATGAAAAAAAACAAGCAGATTGGTATGATCGAAGTTGAAAATCGGTCCATCCGTTCGGAAGTTAAGGCGATCTGAAGAATTCGAGAAAGTTCCAAGGGGGCCTCCTCTGATGCATTTTTTTTTTCGATTTCGGTTTTTTCGATTGGAGAAATGGATTCTATGAAAAAAACAAGCAGATTGGTATGATCGAAGTTGAAAATCGGTCAATCCGTTCGGAAGTTAAGGCGATCTGAAGAATTCGAAAATGTTCCAAGGGGGCCCTCTTTGATGCAATTTTTTTTTTTAGATTTCGGTTGTTTCGATTGGAGAAATGGATTCTATGAAAAAAAACAAGCAGATTGCTATGATCGAAGTTGAAAATCGGTCCATCCGTTTGGAAGTTAAGGCGATCTGAAGAATTCGAAAAAGTTCCAAGGGGACCCCCTTTGATGCAATTTTTTTTTCGATTTCGGTTCTTTCGATTGGAGAAATGGATTCTATGAAAAAAAACAAGCAGTTTGGTATGATCGAAGTTGAAAATCGGTCCATCCGTTCGGAAGATTAGGCGATCTGAAGAATTCGAAAAAGTTCCAAGGGGACCCCCTTTGATGCAATTTTTTTTTCGATTTCGGTTTTTTCTATTGAAGAAATGGATTCTATGAAAAAACAATCAAATTGGTATGCGCGAAATTGAAAATCGGTCCATCCGTTCGGAAGTTAAGGCGGTCTGAAGAATTCGAAAAAGTTCCAAGGGGGCCCCCTTTGATGCATTTTTTTTTTCGATTTCGGTTTTTTCGATTGGAGAAATGGATTCTATGAAAAAAAAACAAGCAGATTGGTATGATCGAAGTTGAAAATCGGTCTATCCGTTCGGAAGTTAAGGCGATCTGAAAAATTCGAAAAAGTTCCAAAGGGTCCCCCTTTGATGCATTTTTTTTTCGATTTCGGTTTTTTCGATTGGAGAAATGGATTCTATGAAAAAAACAAGCAGATTGGTATGATCGAAGTTGAAAATCGGTCAATCCGTTGGGAAGTTAAGGCGATCTAAAGAATTCGAAAATGTTCCAAGGGGGCCCCCTTTGATGCAATTTTTTTTCAGATTTCGGTTTTTTCGATTGGAGAAATGGATTCTATGAAAAAAAAACAAGCAGATTGCTATGATCGAAGTTGAAAATCGGTCCATCCGTTTGGAAGTTAAGGCGATCTGAAGAATTCGAAAAAGTTCCAAGGGGACCCCCTTTGATGCAATTTTTTTTTTCGATTTCGGTTTCTTCGATTGGAGAAATGGATTCTATGAAAAAGAACAAGCAGTTTGGTATGATCGAAGTTGAAAATCGGTCCATCCGTTCGGAAGTTTAGGCGATCTGAAGAATTCGAAAAAGTTCCAAGGGGACCCCCTTTGATGCAATTTTTTTTTCGATTTCGGTTTTTTCTATTGAAGAAATGGATTCTATGAAAAAATACAAGGAGATTGGTATGATCGAAGTTGAAAATCGGTCCATCCGTTCGGAAGTTGAGGCGATCTGAAGAATTCGAAAAAGTTCCAAGGGGGCCCCCTTCGATGCATTCTATGAAAAAAAAAAAGCAGATTGGTATGATCGAAGTTGAAAATCGGTCCATCCGTTCGGAAGTTAAGGCGATCTGAAGAATCCGAAAAAGTTCCGAGGGGACCCCCTTTGATGCAATAATTTTTTCCGATTTCGTTTTTTTCGATTGGAGAAATTGATTCTATAAAAAAAAACGAGCAGATTGGTATGATCGAAGTTGAAAATCGGTCCACCCGTTCGGAAGTTAAGGCGATCTGAAGAATTCAGAAAAGTTCCAAGGGGATCCCCTTTGATGCAATTTTTTTTTCGATTTTGGTTTTTTCGATTGGAGAAATGGATTCTATGAAAAAAACAAGCAGATTGGTATGATCGAAGTTGAAAATCGGTCCATCCGTTCGGAAGTTAAGGCGATCTGAAGAATTCGAAAAAGTTCCATGGGGACCCCCTTTGATGCAATTTTTTTACGATTTCGGTTTCTTTGATTGGAGAAATGGATTCTATGAAAAAAACAAGCGAATTGGTATGCGCGAAATTGAAAATCGGTCCATCCGTTCGGAAGTTAAGGCGATCTGAAGAATTCGAAAAAGTTCCAAGAAGGCCCCCTTTGATGCATTTTTTTTTTCGATTTCGGTTTTTTCGATTGGAGAAATGGATTCTATGAAAGAAAACAAGCAGATTGGTATGATCGAAGTTGAAAATCGGTCCATCCGTTCGGAAGTTAAGGCGATCTGAAGAATTCGAGAAAGTTCCAAGGGGGCCCCCTTTGATGCATTTTTTTTTCGATTTCGGTTTTTTCGGTTGGAGAAATGGATTCTATGAAAAAAACAAGCAGATTGGTATGATCGAAGTTGAAAATCGGTCAATCCGTTCGGAAGTTAAGGCGATCTGAAGAATTCGAAAATGTTCCAAGGGGGCCCTCTTTGATGCAATTTTTTTTTTTAGATTTCGGTTTTTTCGATTGGAGAAATGGATTCTATGAAAAAAAACAAGCAGATTGCTATGATCGAAGTTGAAAATCGGTCCATCCGTTTGGAAGTTAAGGCGATCTGAAGAATTCGAAAAAGTTCCAAGGGGACCCCCTTTGATGCAATTTCTTTTTCGATTTCGGTTCTTTCGATTGGAGAAATGAATTCTATGAAAAAAAACAAGCAGTTTGGTATGATCGAAGTTGAAAATCGGTCCATCCGTTCGGAAGATTAGGCGATCTGAAGAATTCGAAAAAGTTCCAAGGGGACCCCCTTTGATGCAATTTTTTTTTCGATTTCGGTTTTTTCTATTGAATAAATGGATTCTATGAAAAAACAATCAAATTGGTATGCGCGAAATTGAAAATCGGTCCATCCGTTCGGAAGTTAAGGCGGTCTGAAGAATTCGAAAAAGTTCCAAGGGGCCCCCCTTTGATGCAATTTTTTTTTCGATTTCGGTTTATTTGATTGGAGAAATGGATTCTATGAAAAAAACAAGCAGATTGGTATGATCGAAGTTGAAAATCGGTCCATCCGTTCGGAAGTTAAGGCGATCTGAAGAATTCGAAAAAGTTCCAAGGGGACCCCCTTTGAGGCAATTTTTTTCGATTGGAGAAATGGATTCTATGGAAAAAAACAAGCGAATTGGTATGCGAGAAATTGAAAATCGGTCCATCCGTTCGGAAGTTAAGGCGATCTGAAGAATTCGAAAAAGTTCCAAGGGGGCCCCCTTTGATGCATTTTTTTTTCGATTCCGGTTTTTTCGATTGGAGAAACAAGCAGATTGGTATGATCGAAGTTGAAAATCCGTCCATCCGTTCGGAAGTTAAGGCGATCTGAAGAATTCGAAAAAGTTCCAAGGGGGCCCCCTTTGATGCATTTTTTTTTTCGATTTCGGTTTTTTCGATTGGAGAAATGGATTCTATGAAAAAAACAAGCAGATTGGTATGATCGAAGTTGAAAATCGGTCAATCCATTCGGAAGTTAGGGCGATCTGAAGAATTCGAAAAAGTTCCAAGGGGGCCCCCTTTGATGCAATTTTTTTTTAAATTTCGGTTTTTTCGATTGGAGAAATGGATTCTATGAAAAAAAACAAGCAGATTGCTATGATCGAAGTTGAAAATCGGTCTATCCGTTCGGAAGTTAGGGCGATCTGAAAAATTCGAAAAAGTTCCAAGGGGGCCCCCTTTGATGCATTTTTTTTTCGATTTCGGTTTTTTCGATTGGAGAAATGGATTCTATGAAAAAAACAAGCAGATTGGTATGATCGAAGTTGAAAATCGGTCAATCCGTTCGGAAGTTAAGGCGATCTGAAGAATTCGAAAATGTTCCAAGGGGGCCCCCTTTGATGCAATTTTTTTTCAGATTTCGGTTTTTTCGATTGGAGAAATGGATTCTATGAAAAAAAAACAAGCAGATTGCTATGATCGAAGTTGAAAATCGGTCCATCCGTTTGGAAGTTAAGGCGATCTGAAGAATTCGAAAAAGTTTCAAGGGGACCCCCTTTGATGCAATTTTTTTTTCGATTTCGGTTTCTTCGATTGGAGAAATGGATTCTATGAAAAAGAACAAGCAGTTTGGTATGATCGAAGTTGAAAATCGGTCCATCCGTTCGGAAGTTAAGGCGGTCTGAAGAATTCGAAAAAGTTTCAAGAGGGCCCCCTTTGATGCATTTTTTTTTTCGATTTCGGTTTTTTCGATTGGAGAAATGGATTCTATGAAATAAAACAAGCAGATTGGTATGATCGAAGTTGAAAATCGGTCCATCCGTTCGGAAGTTAAGGCGATCTGAAGAATTCGAAAAAGTTCCAAGGGGGCCCCCTTTGATGCTTTTTTTTTTCGATTTCGGTTTTTTCGATTGGAGAAATGGATTCTATGAAAAAAACAAGCAGATTGGTATGATCGAAGTTGAGAATCGGTCCATCCGTTCGGAAGTTAAGGCGATCTGAAGAATTCGAAAAAGTTCCAAGAGGACCCTCTCTGATGCAATTTTTTTCGATTGGAGAAATGGATTCTATGGAAAAAACAAGCGAATTGGTATGCGCGAAATTGAAAATCGGTCCATCCGTTCGGAAGTTAAGGCGATCTGAAGAATTCGAAAAAGTTCCAAAGGGGCCCCCTTTGATGCATTTTTTTTTCGAAACCGGTTTTTTCGAATGGAGAAATGGATTCTATGAAAAAAAAAACAACCAGATTGGTATGATCGAAGTTGAAAATCGGTCCATCCGTTCGGAAGTTAAGGCGATCTGAAGAATTCGAAAAAGTTCCAAGGGGGCCCCCTTTGATGCATTTTTTTTTTCGATTTCGGTTTGTTTGATTAGAGAAATGGATTCTATGAAAAAAAACAAGCAGATTGTTATGATCGAAGTTGAAAATCGGTCCATCCGTTCGGAAGTTAAGGCGATCTGAAGAATTTGAAAAAGTTCCAAGGGGGTCCCCTTTGATGCATTTTTTTTTCCATTTCGGTTTTTTCGATTGGAGACATGGATTCTATGAAAAAATACAAGGAGATTGGTATGATCGAAGTTGATCGATGTTAAGGCGATCTGAAGAATTCGAAAAAGTTCCAAGGGGGCCCCCTTTGATGCATTTTTTTTTCGATTTCGGTTTTTTTGATTGGAGGAATGGATTCTATGAAAAAAACAAGCAGATTGGTATGATCGAAGTTGAGAATCGGTCCATCCGTTCGGAAGTTAAGGCGATCTGAAGAATTCGAAAAAGTTCCAAAAGGACCCTCTTTGATGCAATTTTTTTCGATTGGAGAAATGGATTCTATGGAAAAAACAAGCGAATTGGTATGCGCGAAATTGAAAATCGGTCCATCCGTTCGGAAGTTAAGGCGATCTGAAGAATTCGAAAAAGTTCCAAAGGGGCCCCCTTTGATGCATTTTTTTTTCGATTCCGGTTTTTTCGATTGGAGAAATGGATTCTATGAAAAAAAAAACAACCAGGTTGGTATGATCGGAGTTGAAAATCGGTCCATCCGTTCGGAAGTTAAGGCGATCTGAAGAATTCGAAAAAGTTCCAAGGGGGCCCCCTTTGATGCATTTTTTTTTCGATTCCGGTTTTTTCGATTGGAGAAACAAGCAGATTGGTATGATCGAAGTTGAAAATCCGTCCATCCGTTCGGAAGTTAAGGCGATCTGAAGAATTCGAAAAAGTTCCAAGGGGGCCCCCTTTGATGCATTTTTTTTTCGATTTCGGTTTTTTCGATTGGAGAAATGGATTCTATGAAAAAAACAAGCAGATTGGTATGATCGAAGTTGAAAATCGGTCAATCCATTCGGAAGTTAGGGCGATCTGAAGAATTCGAAAAAGTTCCAAGGGGGCCCCCTTTGATGCAATTTTTTTTTTAAATTTCGGTTTTTTCGATTGGAGAAATGGATTCTATGAAAAAAAACAAGCAGATTGGTATGATCGAAGTTGAAAATCGGTCTATCCGTTCGGAAGTTAAGGCGATCTGAAAAATTCGAAAAAGTTCCAAGGGAGCCCCCTTTGATGCATTTTTTTTTCGATTTCGGTTTTTTCGATTGGAGAAATGGATTCTATGAAAAAAACAAGCAGATTGGTATGATCGAAGTTGAAAATCGGTCAATCCGTTCGGAAGTTAAGGCGATCTGAAGAATTCGAAAATGTTCCAAGGGGGCCCCCTTTGATGCAATTTTTTTTCAGATTTCGGTTTTTTCGATTGGAGAAATGGATTCTATGAAAAAAAAACAAGCAGATTGCTATGATCGAAGTTGAAAATCGGTCCATCCGTTTGGAAGTTAAGGCGATCTGAAGAATTCGAAAAAGTTCCAAGGGGACCCCCTTTGATGCAATTTTTTTTTCGATTTCGGTTTCTTCGATTGGAGAAATGGATTCTATGAAAAAGAACAAGCAGTTTGGTATGATCGAAGTTGAAAATCGGTCCATCCGTTCGGAAGTTTAGGCGATCTGAAGAATTCGAAAAAGTTTCAAGGGGACCCCCTTTGATGCCATTTTTTTTTCGATTTCGGTTTTGTCTATTGAAGAAATGGATTCTATGAAAAAACAATCAAATTGGTATGCGCGAAATTGAAAATCGGTCCATCCGTTCGGAAGTAAAGGCGGTCTGAAGAATTCGAAAAAGTTTCAAGAGGGCCCCCTTTGATGCATTTTTTTTTCGATTTCGGTTTTTTCGATTGGAGAAATGGATTCTATGAAATAAAACAAGCAGATTGGTATGATCGAAGTTGAAAATCGGTCCATCCGTTCGGAAGTTAAGGCGATCTGAAGAATTCGAAAAAGTTCCAAGGGGGCCCCCTTTGATGCTTTTTTTTTTCTATTTCGGTTTTTTCGATTGGAGAAATGGATTCTATGAAAAAAACAAGCAGATTGGTATGATCGAAGTTGAGAATCGGTCCATCCGTTCGGAATATAAGGCGATCTGAAGAATTCGAAAAAGTTCCAAGAGGACCCTCTTTGATGCAATTTTTTTCGATTGGAGAAATGGATTCTATGGAAAAAACAAGCGAATTGGTATGCGCGAAATTGAAAATCGGTCCATCCGTTCGGAAGTTAAGGCGATCTGAAGAATTCGAGAAAGTTCCAAAGGGGCCCCCTTTGATGCATTTTTTTTTCGAAACCGGTTTTTTCGAATGGAGAAATGGATTCTATGAAAAAAAAAACAACCAGATTGGTATGATCGAAGTTGAAAATCGGTCCATCCGTTCGGAAGTTAAGGCGATCTGAAGAATTCGAAAAAGTTCCAAGGGGGCCCCCTTTGATGCATTTTTTTTTCGATTTCGGTTTGTTTGATTGGAGAAATGGATTCTATGAAAAAAAACAAGCAGATTGGTATGATCGAAGTTGAAAATCGGTCCATCCGTTCGGAAGTTAAGGCGATCTGAAGAATTTGAAAAAGTTCCAAGGGGGTCCCCTTTGATGCATTTTTTTTTCCATTTCGGTTTTTTCGATTGGAGAAATGGATTCTATGAAAAAATACAAGGAGATTGGTATGATCGAAGTTGATCGATGTTAAGGCGATCTGAAGAATTCGAAAAAGTTCCAAGGGGGCCCCCTTTGATGCATTTTTTTTTCGATTTCGGTTTTTTTGATTGGAGGAATGGATTCTATGAAAAAAACAAGCAGATTGGTATGATCGAAGTTGAGAATCGGTCCATCCGTTCGGAAGTTAAGGCGATCTGAAGAATTCGAAAAAGTTCCAAAGGGGCCCCCTTTGATGCATTTTTTTTTCGATTCCGGTTTTTTCGATTGGAGAAATGGATTCTATGAAAAAAAAAAACAACCAGATTGGTATGATCGGAGTTGAAAATCGGTCCATCCGTTCGGAAGTTAAGGCGATCTGAAGAATTCGAAAAAGTTCCAAGGGGGCCCCCTTTGATGCATTTTTTTTTCGATTTCGGTTTGTTTGATTGGAGAAATGGATTCTATGAAAAAAAACAAGCAGATTGGTATGATCGAAGTTGAAAATCGGTCCATCCGTTCGGATGTTAAGGCGATCTGAAGAATTCGAAAAAGTTCCAAGGGGGCCCCATTTGATGCATTTTTTTTTCGATTTCGGTTTTTTCGATTGGAGAAATGGATTCTATGAAAAAAAACAAGCAGATTGGTATGATCGAAGTTGAAAATCGGTCCATACGTTCGAAAGTTAAGGCAATCTGAAGAATTCGAAAAAGTTCCAAGGGGGCCCCCTTAGATGCATTTTTTTTTATTTTGGTTTTTTCGATTGGAGAAATGGATTCTATAAAAAAAAACAAGCAGATTCGTATGATCGAAGTTGAAAATCGGTCCATCCGTTCGGAAGTTAAGGCGATCTGAAGAATTCGAAAATGTTCAAAGGGGGCTCCCATTGATGCTTTTTATTTTTTTGATTTCGGTTTTTTTGATTGGAGAAATGGATTCTATGAAAAAAAAAACAAGCAGATTGGTATGATCGAAGTTGAAAATCGGTCCATACGTTCGAAAGTTAAGGCAATCTGAAGAATTCGAAAAAGTTCCAAGGGGGCCTTCTTTGATGCATTTTTTTTTCGATCTCGGTTTTTTCGATTGCAGAAATGGATTCAATGAAAAAAAACAAGCAGATTCGTATGATAGAAGTTGAAAATCGGTCCATCCGTTCGGAAGTTAAGGCGATCTGAAGAATTCGAAAAAGTTCCAAGGGGGCTCCCTTTGATGCTTTTTATTTTTTCGATTTCGGTTTTTTTGATTGGAGAAATGGATTCTATGAAAAAAAAAAGGAGATTGGTATGATCGAAGTTGAAAATCGGTCCATCCGTTCGGAAGTTAAGGCGATCTGAAGAATCCGAAAAAGTTCCGAGGGGACCCCCTTTGATGCAATAATTTTTTTCGATTTCAGTTTTTTCGATTGGAGAAATTGATTCTATAAAAAAAAACGAGTAGATTGGTATGATCGAAGTTGAAAATCGGTCCATCCGTTCGGAAGTTAAGGCGATCTGAAGAATTCAGAAAAGTTCCAAGGGGATCCCCTTTGATGCAATTTTTTTTTCGATTTTGGTTTTTTCAATTGGAGAAATGGATTCTATGAAAAAAAAACAAGCAGATTGGTATGATCGAAGTTGAAAATCGGTCCATCCGTTCGGAAGTTAAGGCGATCTGAAGAATTCGAAAAAGTTCCAAGGGGACCCCCTTTGATGCAATTTTTTTCCGATTTCGGTTTCTTTGATTGGAGAAATGGATTCTATGAAAAAAACAAGCGAATTGGTATGCGCGAAGTTGAAAATCGGTCAATCCGTTCGGAAGTTAAGGCGATCTGAAGAATTCGAAAAAGTTCCAAGGGGGCCCCCTTTGATGCAATTTTTTTTTAGATTTCGGTTTTTTCGATTGGAGAAATGGATTCTATGAAAAAAAAAACAAGCAGATTGGTATGATCGAAGTTGAAAATCGGTCCATCCGTTCGGAAGTTAAGGCGATCTGAAGAATTCGGATAAGTTCCAAAGGGACCCCCTTTGATGCAACTTTTTTTTTGATTTCGGTTTTTTCGATTGGAGAAAAGGATTCTATGAAAAAAAACAAGCAGATTGCTATGATCGAAGTTGAGAATCGGTCCATCCGTTTGGGAGTTAAGGCGATCTGAAGAATTCGAAAAAGTTCCAAGGGGACCCCCTTTGATGCAATTTTTTTTTTATTTCGGTTTTTTTGATTGGAAAAATGGATTCTATGAAAAAAAACAAGCAGATTGGTATGATCGAAGTTGAAAATCGGTCCATCCGTTCGGAAGTTAAAGCGATCTGAAGAATTCGGATAGGTTCCAAAGGGACCCCCTTTGATGCAATTTTTTTTCGATTTCGGTTTTTTCTATTGAAGAAATGGATTCTATGAAAAAACAATCAAATTGGAATGCGCGAAATTGAAAATCGGTCCATCCGTTCGGAAGTTAAGGCGGTCTGAAGAATTCGAAAAACTTCCAAGGGGGCCCCCTTTGATGCATTTTTTTTTTGAATTCGGTTTTTCCGATTGAAGAAATGGATTCTATGAAATTAAACAAGCAGATTGGTATGATCGAAGTTGAAAATCGGTCCATCCGTTCGGAAGTTAAGGCGATCTGAAGAATTCGAAAAAGTTCCAAGGGGGCCCCCTTTGATGCAACTTTTTTTTCGATTTCGGTTTTTTTGATTGGAGAAATGGATTCTATGATTAAAACAAGCAGATTGGTATGATCGAAGTTGAAAATCGGTCCATCCGTTCGGAAGTTAAGGCGATCTGAAGAATTCGAAAAAGTTACAAGGGGGCCCCCTTTGATGCATTTTTTTTCGATTCCGGTTTTTTCGATTGGAGAAATGGATTATATGAGAAAAAACAAGCAGATTGGTATGATCGAAGTTGAAAATCGGTCCATCCGTTCGGAAGTTAAGGCGATCTGAAGAATTCGGATAAGTTCCAAAGGGACCCCCTTTGATGCAACTTTTTTTTTGATTTCGGTTTTTTCGATCGGAGAAATGGATTCTATGAAAAAAAACAAGCAGATTGCTATGATCGAAGTTGAGAATCGGTCCATCCGTTTGGGAGTTAAGGCGATCTGAAGAATTCGAAAAAGTTCCAAGGGGACCCCCTTTGATGCAATTTTTTTTTGATTCCGGTTTTTTTGATTGGAGAAATGGATTCTATGAAAAAAAACAAGCAGATTGGTATGATCGAAGTTGAAAATCGGTCCATCCGTTCGGAAGTTTAGGCGATCTGAAGAATTCGAAAAAGTTCCAAGGGGACCCCCTTTGATGCATTTTTTTTTCGATTTCGGTTTTTCCGATTGGAGAAATGGATTCTATGAAATTAAACAAGCAGATTGGTATGATCGAAGTTGAAAATCGGTCCATCCGTTCGGAAGTTAAGGCGATCTGAAGAATTCGAGAAAGTTCCAAGGGGGCCCCCATTGATGCATTTTTTTTTTTCGATTTCAGTTTTTTCGATTGGAGAAATGGATTCTATGAAGAAAAAACAAGCAGATTGGTATGATCGAAGTTGAAAATCGGTCAATCCGTTCGGAAGTTGAGGCGATCTGAAGAATTCGAAAAAGTTCCAAGGGGGCCCCCTTTGATGCATTTTTTTTTTAGATTTTGGTTATTTCGATTGGAGAAATGGATTCTATGAAAAAAAACAAGCAGATTGGTATGATCGAAGTTGAAAATCGGTCCATCCGTTCGGAAGTTAAGGCGATTTGAAGAATTCGAAAAAGTTCCAAGGGGGCCCCCTTTGATGCATTTTTTTTTCGATTTCGGTTTTTTCAATTGGAGAAATGGATTCTATAAAAAAAAAACAAGCAGATTGGTATGATCGAAGTTGAAAATCGGTCCATCCGTTTGGAAGTTAAGGCGATCTGAAGAATTCGAGAAAGTTCCAAGGGGGCCCTCTTTGATGCAACTTTTTTTTCGATTTCGGTTTTTTCGATTGGAGAAATGGATTCTATGAAAAAAACAAGCAGATTGGTATGATCGAAGTTGAAAATCAGTCAATCCGTTCGGAAGTTAAGGCGATCTGAAGAATTCGAAAAAGTTCCAAGGGGGCCCCCTTTGATGCAATTTTTTTTTAGATTTGGGTTTTTTCGATTGGAGAAATGGATTCTATGAAAAAAAACAAGCAGATTGGTATGATCGAAGTTGAAAATCGGTCCATCCGTTCGGAAGTTAAGGCGTTCTGAAGAATTCGAAAAAGTTCCAAGGGGGCCCCCTTTGATGCATTTTTTTTTTGATTTCGGTCTTTTCGTTTGGAGAAATGGATTCTATGAAAAAAACAAGCAGATTGGTATGATCGAAGTTGAAAATCGGTCAATCCGTTCGGAAGTTAAGGCGATCTGAAGAATTCGAAAAAGTTCCAAGGGGGCCCCCTTTGATGCAATTTTTTTTTTGATTTCGGTTTTTTCGAATGGAGAAATGGATTCTATGAAAAAAAACAAGCAGATTGGTATGATCGAAGTTGAAAATCGGTCCATCCGTTCGGAAGTTAAGGCGATCTGAAGAATTCGGATAAGTTCCAAAGGGACCCCCTTTGATGCAACTTTTTTTTCGATTCCGATTTTTTCGATTGAAGAAATGGATTCTATGAATAAAAACAAGCAGATTGCTATGATCGAAGTTGAAAATCGGTCCATCCGTTTGGAAGTTATAACGATCTGAAGAATTCGAAAAAGTTCCAAGGGGACCCCCTTTGATGAAATTTTTTTTTCGATTTCGGTTTTTTCGATTGAAGAAATGGATTATATGAAAAAAAACAAGCAGTTTGGTATGATCGAAGTTGAAAATCGGTCCATCCGTTCGGAAGTTTAGGCGATCTGAAGAATGCGAAAATGTTCCAAGGGGACCCTTTTTGATGCAATTTTTTTTTCGATTTCGGTTTTTTCTATTGAAGAAATGGATTCTATGAAAAAACAATCAAATTGGTATGCGCGAAATTGAAAATCGGTCCAACCGTTCGGAATTTAAAGCGGTCTGAAGAATTCGAAAAAGTTCCAAGGGGGCCCCCTTTGATGCATTTTTTTTTCGATTTCGGTTTCTCCGTTTGGAGAAATGGATTCTATGAAATTAAACAAGCAGATTGGTATGATCGAAGTTGAAAATCGGTCCATCCGTTCGGAAAGTAAGGCGATCTGAAGAATTTGAAAAAGTTCCAAGGGGGCCCCCTTTGATGCATTTTTTTTTCGATTTCAGTTTTTTCGATTGGAGAAATGGATTCTATGAAAAAAACAAGCAGATTGGTATGATCGAAGTTGAAAATCGGTCCATCCGTTCGGAAGTTAAGGCGATCTGAAGAATTCGAAAAAGTTCCAAGGGGACCCCCTTTGATGCAATGCTTTTCGATTGGAGAAATGGATTCTATGGAAAAAACAAGCGAATTGGTATGCGCGAAATTGAAAATCGGTCCATCCGTTCGGAAGTTAAGGCGATCTGAAGAATTCGAAAAAGTTACAAGCGGGCCCCCTTTGATGCATTTTTTTTCGATTCCGGTTTTTTCGATTGGAGAAATGGATTATATGAAAAAAAAAACAAGCAGATTGGTATGATCGAAGTTGAAAATCGGTCCATCCGTTCGGAAGTTAAGGCGATCTGAAGAATTCGAAAAAGTTCCAAGGGGACCCCCCTTTGATGCAATTTTTTTTGGAGAAATGGATTCTATGGAAAAAACAAGCGAATTGGTATGCGCGAAATTGAAAATCGGTCCATCCGTTCGGAAGTTAAGGCGATCTGAAGAATTCGAAAAAGTTACAAGGGGGCCCCCTTTGATGCATTTTTTTTCGATTCCGGTTTTTTTGATTGGAGAATTGGATTATATGAGAAAAAACAAGCAGATTGGTATGATCGAAGTTGAAAATCGGTCCATCCGTTCGGAAGTTAAGGCGATCTGAAGAATTCGGATAAGTTCCAAAGGGACCCCCTTTAATGCACCTTTTTTTTCGATTTCGGTTTTTTCGATTGGAGAAATGGATTCTATGAAAAAAAACAAGCAGATTGCTATGATCGAAGTTGAAAATTGGTCCATCCGTTTGGAAGTTAAGGCGATCTGAAGAATTCGAAAAAGTTCCAAGGGGACCCCCTTTGATGCAATTTTTTTTTCGATTTCGGTTTTTTCGATTGGAGAAATGGATTCTATGAAAAAAAACAAGCAGATTGGTATGATCGAAAATGAAAATCGGTCCATCCGTTCGGAAGTTTAGGCGATCTGAAGAATTCGAAAAAGTTCCAAGGGGACCCCCTTTGATGCAATTTTTTTTCGATTTCGGTTTTTTCTATTGAAGAAATGGATTCTATGAAAAAACAATCAAATTGGTATGTGCGAAATTGAAAATCGGTCCATCCGTTCGGAAGTTGAGGCGGTCTGAAGAATTCGAAAAAGTTCCAAGGGGGCCCCCTTTGATGCATTTTTTTTTTCGATTTCGGTTTTTCCGATTGGAGAAATGGATTCTTTGAAATTAAACAAGCAGATTGGTATGATCAAAGTTGAAAATCGGTCCATCCGTTCGGAAGTTAAGGCGATCTGAAGAATTCGAGAAAGTTCCAAGGGGGCCCCCATTGATGCATTTTTTTTTCGATTTCAGTTTTTTCGATTGGAGAAATGGATTCTATGAAGAAAAAACAAGCAGATTGGTATGATCGAAGTTGAAAATCGGTCCATCCGTTCGGAAGTTAAGGCGATCTGAAGAATTCGAAAAAGTTCCAAGGGGGCCCCCTTTGATGCATTTTTTTTTAGATTTCGGTTTTTTCGATTGGAGAAATGGATTCTATGAAAAAAAACAAGCAGATTATTATGATCGAAGTTGAAAATCGGTCCATCCGTTCGGAAGTTAAGGCGATTTGAAGAATTCGAAAAATTTCCAAGGGGGCCCCCTTTGATGCATTTTTTTTTTCGATTTCGGTTTCTTCGATTGGAGAAATGGATTCTATAAAAAAAAACAAGCAGATTGGTATGATCGAAGTTGAAAATCGGTCCATCCGTTTGGAAGTTAAGGCAATCTGAAGAATTCGAAAAAGTTCCAAGGGGGCCCCCTTTGATGCAACTTTTTATTCGATTTCGGTTTTTTCGATTGGAGAAATGGATTCAGATACAATTATCGTTTCGTCTAACCATTTAACCTTCTGTTCGATTCAGTCGCTAGTATGTGTAACGAAAGTACCGTCACCTGGTAAGTATCACTATATATACAGTATTGCGATATAATCGGATACCTCCCAGATACATTGATTGTTCAGTCTATCCATTCAACTTTCTGTTCGTTTCGGTCGCTCGTATGTGAAACGGGAATACCGTCACCTTATGTGTATAACTATATACACAGCATAACATCATAATCGAATACAACCCAGATACTATCCATTCAACCTTCTGTTCGATTCGGTTGCTCGTTTGTATAACGAAAGAACAGTAACCTGGTGAGTATTTCTATATGAACGTCATCACGATATAATCGAATACAACTTAGTTACAATTATCGTTCCGTCTAACCATTCAACCTTATGTTCGATTCAGACGCTCGTATGTGTAACGAAAGAACCGTTACATGGTAGGTGTAGTTAAATATACAACATAACGATATAATCGGAGACAACCCAGATACAATGATTGTTCAATCTATCCATTCAACCTTATGTTCTATTCGGTTGCTAGTATGTATAACGAAAGAACAGTTACCTGGTTAGACATAATATATAATAATCATCACGAAATAATCGAATACAACCCAGATACGATGATTGTTCAGTCTATCCATTCAACCTTCTGTTCAGTTCAGTCGCTCTTATGTATAACTGGAGAACAGTTACCTGGTGAGTATAACTATATGAAAATCATCACGATACAATCGAATACAACCCCAGATACGATCATTGTTTAGTCTATCCATTCAACCTTCAGTTCAATTCAGTCGCTCTTATGTATAACGGAAGAACAGTTACCTGGTGAGTATAACTATATAAACATAATCGTATACAACTCAGATACGATGATTGTTCAATCTATCCATTCAACCTTATGTTCGATTCGGTTGCTCGTATGTATATCGGAAGAACAGGTACCTGGTGATTATATCTATATAAACATAATCGAATACAACTCAGATACGATGATTGTTCAATCTATCCATTTAACCTTCTGCTCGATTCGGTCGCTTGTATGTAAAACGGAAGGACAGTTACCTGGTGAGTATTGCTATATAAACATCATCACGATATCATCGAATACAACTCAGATACAATTATCGTTTCGTCTAACCATTTAACCTTCTGTTCGATTCAGTCGCTAATATGTGTAACGGAAGTACCGTCACCTGGTAAGTATCACTATATATACAGTATTGCGATATAATCGGATACCACCCAGATACATTGATTGTTCAGTCTATCCATTCAACTCTCTGTTCGTTTCGGTCGCTCGTATGTGAAACGGGAATACCGTCACCTTATGTGTATAACTATATACACAGCATAACATCATAATCGAATACAACCCAGATACTATCCATTCAACCTTCTGTTCGATTCGGTTGCTCGTATGTATAACGAAAGAACAGTAACCTGGTGAGTATTGCTATATAAACATCATCACGATATCATCGAATACAACTCAGATACAATTATCGCTTCGTCTAACCATTCAACATTCTGTTCGATTCAGTCGCTAGTATGTGTAACGGAAGTATCGTCACCTGGTAAGTATCACTATATATACAGTATTGCGATATAATCGGATACCACCCAGATACATTGATTGTTCAGTCTATCCATTCAACTTTCTTTTTGTTTCGGTCGCTCGTATGTAAAACGGGAATACCGTCTCCTAGTGTGTATAACTATATACATAGCATAACATCATAATCGAATACAACCCATATACTATCCATTCAACCTTCTGTTCAATTCATTCGCTCGTATGTATAACGGAAGAACAGTTACCTGGTGAGTATAACTATATAAACATAATCGAATACAACCCAGATACGATGATTGTTCAATCTATACTGAATTCAACCTTTTGCTCGATTCGGTCGCTTGTATGTAAAACGGAAGAACAGTTACCTGGTGAGTATTGCTATATAAACATCATCACGATATCATCGAATACAACTCAGATACAATTATCGTTTCGTCAAACCATTTAACCTTCTGTTCGATTCAGTCGCTAGTATGTGTAACGGAAGTACCGTCACCTGGTAAGTATCACTATATATACAGTATTGCTATATAATCGGATACCACCCAGATACATTGATTATTCAGTCTATCCATTCAACTTTCTGTTCGTTTCGGTCGCTCGTATGTGAAACGGGAATACCTTCACCTTATGTGTATAACTATATACACAACATAACATCATAATCGAATACAATCCAGATACTATCCATTCAACCTTCTGTTCGATTCGGTTGCTCGTATGTATAACGAAAGAACAGTAACCTGGTGAGTATTTCTATATGAACGTCATCACGATATAATGGAATACAACTTAGTTACAATTATCGTTCCGTCTAACCATCCAACCTTATGTTCGATTCAGACGCTCGTATGTGTAACGAAAGAACCGTTACATGGTAGGTGTAGTTAAATATACAACATAACGATATAATCGGAGACAACCCAGATACAATGATTGTTCAATCTATCCATTCAACCTTATGTTCGATTCGGTTGCTAGTATGTATAACGAAAGAACAGTTACCTGGTAAGACATAATATATAATAATCATCACGAAATAATCGAATACAACCCAGATACGATGATTGTTCAGTCTACCCATTCAACCTTCTGTTCAGTTCAGTCGCTCTTATGTATAACTGGAGAACAGTTACCTGGTGAGTATAACTATATGAACATCATCACGATATAATCGAATACAACCCCAGATACGATCATTGTTTAGTCTATCCATTCAACCTTCAGTTCAATTCAGTCGCTCGTATGTATAACGGAAGAACAGTTACCTGGTGAGTATATCTATATAAACATAATCGAATACAACTCAGATACGATGATTGTTCAATTTATCCATTTAACCTTCTGCTCGATTCGGTCGCTTGTATGTAAAACGGAAGGACAGTTACCTGGTGAGTATTGCTATATAAATATCATCACGATATCATCGAATACAACTCAGATACAATTATCGTTTCGTCTAACCATTCAACATTCTGTTCGATTAAGTCGCTAGTATGTGTAACGGAAGTATCGTCACCTGGTAAGTATCACTATATATACAGTATTGCGATATAATCGGATACCACCCAGATACATTGATTGTTCAGTCTATCCATTCAACTTTCTTTTCGTTTCGGTCGCTCGTATGTAAAACGGGAATACCGTCTCCTAGTGTGTATAACTATATACACAGCATAACATCATAATCGAATACAACCCATATACTATCCATTCAACCTTCTGTTCAATTCAGTCGCTCGTATGTATAACGGAAGAACAGTTACCTGGTGAGTATAACTATATAAACATAATCGAATACAACCCAGATACGATGATTGTTCAATCTATACTGAATTCAACCTTCTGTTCGATTCAGTCGCTAGTATGTGTAACGGAAGTACCGTCACTTGGTAAGTATCACTATATATACAGTATTGCGATATAATCGGATACCACCCAGATACATTGATTGTTCAGTCTATCCATTCAACTTTCTGTTCGTTTCGGTCGCTCGTATGTGAAACGGGAATACCGTCACCTTATGTGTATAACTATATACACAGCATAACATCATAATCGAATACAACCCAGATACTATCCATTCAACCTTCTGTTCGATTCGGTTGCTCGTATGTAAAACGAAAGAACAGTAACCTGGTGAGTATTTCTACATGAACGTCATCACGATATAATCGAATACAACTTAGTTACAATTATCGTTCCGTCTAACCATCCAACCTTATATTCGATTCAGACGCTCGTATGTGTAACGAAAGAACCGTTACATGGTAGGTGTAGTTAAATATACAACATAACGATATAATCGGAGACAACCCAGATACAATGATTGTTCAATCTATCCATTCAACCTTATGTTCGATTCGGTTGCTAGTATGTATAACGAAAGAACAGTTACCTGGTTAGACATAATATATAATAATCATCACGAAATAATCGAATACAACCCAGATACGATGATTGTTCAGTCTATCCATTCAACCTTCTGTTCAGTTCAGTCGCTCTTATGTATAACTGGAGAACAGTTACCTGGTGAGTATAACTATATGAACATCATCACGATATAATCGAATACAACCCCAGATACAATCATTGTTTAGTCTATCCATTCAACCTCCAGTTCAATTCAGTCGCTCGTATGTATAACGGAAGAACAGTTACCTGGTGAGTATAACTATATAAACATAATCGAATACAACTCAGATACGATGATTGTTCAATCTATCCATTCAACCTTATGTTCGATTCGGTTGCTCGTATGTATATCGGAAGAACAGGTACTTGGTGAGTATATCTATATAAACATAATCGAATACAACTCAGATACGATGATTGTTCAATCTATCCATTTAACCTTCTGCTCGATTCGGTCGCTTGTATGTAAAACGGAAGGACAGTTACCTGGTGAGTATTGCTATATAAACATCATCACGATATCATCGAATACAACTCAGATACAATTATCGTTTCGTCTAACCATTCAACATTCTAATCGATTCAGTCGCTAGTATGTGTAACGGAAGTATCGTCACCTGGTAAGTATCACTATATATACAGTATTGCCATATAATCGGATACCACCCAGATACATTGATTGTTCAGTCTATCCATTCAACTTTCTTTGCGTTTCGGTCGCTCGTATGTAAAACGGGAATACCGTCTCCTAGTGTGTATAACTATATACACAGCATAACATCATAATCGAATACAACCCAGATACTATACATTCAACCTTCTGTTCGATTCGGTTGCTCGTATGTATAACGAAAGAACAGTAACCTGGTGAGTATTGCTATATAAACATCATCACGATATCATCGAATACAACTTAGATACAATTATCGTTTCGTCTAACCATTCAACATTCTGTTCGATTCAGTCGCTAGTATGTGTAACGGAAGTATCGTCACCTGGTAAGTATCACTATATATACAGTATTGCGATATAATCGGATACCACCCAGATACATTGATTGTTCAGTCTATCCATTCAACTTTCTTTTTGTTTCGGTCGCTCGTATGTAAAACGGGAATACCGTCTCCTAGTGTGTATAACTATATACACAGCATAACATCATAATCGAATACAACCCATATACTATCCATTCAACCTTCTGTTCAATTCAGTCGCTCGTATGTATAACGGAAGAACAGTTACCTGGTGAGTATACCTATATAAACATAATCGAATACAACCCAGATACGATGATTGTTCAAGCTATACTGAATTCAACCTTCTGCTCGATTCGGTCGCTTGTATGTAAAACGGAAAAACAGTTACCTGGTGAGTATTGCTATATAAACATCATCACGATATAATAATAATAATAATGTTTATTTACCAATAAGTACATAAATATGATGAACTTTACAAAAATATAATATATAGCAAACAAACGTGAAACCCATAGAACTCGAGGTTGTGCATGGGAATCTGGTAAGTATATATATAATATCGTGGAAATGGTATGTATTTGGTAGTTAAATATAAAAATAATTATTCCTAATATACAAAATATAAGTACCTAAATTATTTTCTAACATTATAAACGGAATTTTAGTAATTTAAATATAAATAGTTTCAAAATTTGAACGTAATTTTTGCTGACTATACTATATGCTAAATTGTAAAATTATTTGCAAACATTATTAACTGAAATGTAATATTCTAAATATAAATAGTTTCAAAATTTGAACACAGTTTTAGCTTACTATGCTAATTGCAATTCAGAAGAACATGAATATCATATCTCTGTATATTAAGGATATATGATTTTATTCTTTTTTTTATGAAATTGATAGAATTTATCATGATTATTTCTTTTTTTAGGTCTACTGGTAAATGGTTAAAAACTCTTTGGCATAAGTAATAGTGATTTCTCTGGCCAAGATTTCTTTTTGTGGTTGTTGTTTTTGAATACAGGTTTGTTTTTTGTCTAGTTTGGTGAGTGTGATCTAATGTTTGTAGAATGCTTGTTTTGTTCTTGTAAGTATGTATCATTATGGTGAAAAGGTAGAGTTGTCTCAAGTCAAACATGTTTGTTTCAGTGAATAAACTTTCGGTTGGGTAATTCCTTACTTTTTTATGGACAATTTTCAGAAAGTACTTTTGTAGTATTGATACCTTTCTCACGTGCACATCTAAAGCACTTCCCCACGCCAAGATCCCATATTGGATTCTAGATTCGATAAGAGCGTAGTACAATATTCTCATGTGTTGAGTTGCTAATATATTCGAGAAATATTTAAACCTGAAAAGCATACTCCTGAGAGTGATAGCAATATTTTGTACGTGTCTGTCCCATCTGAGGTGCTGATCAATCGTTATACCTAGGTATTTAATTTCATAAGTTGCATATATTTTTATGGGCTCGTTATTATGTTGAATGGATAGACAATCGAATTCTGGAAGTCGATTTTTATAGCAGGTGTAGGTCATGTATTTCGTTTTCTCATAGTTGACAGTCAATTTTCGTAAACTAAACCAGTTTAAAATTTTTTCCATATCACTCTCAGATTTTGTTTTGAGGTTCATCCAATTTGTATCCCTGTGTCATCAGCGAAACTGAATATGTCACCAATTGTATTGAGTGCAAGTAGTTCGTTGAGATATATAATGAATAGGACTGGCCCGAGTACTGTGCCCTGAGGAACCCCACACAGAACTTCTTTCTCATTGCTATAGGTTTCATTGATTTCCACCAATTGTTTTCTCTCTGATAGATAGCTTGAGAAGAGCTTGTGAGAGGTTCCCCGTATACCTATTCTCTCCAGTGCTTCCAGCAATAAGGTATGATCCACTGTGTCAAATGCCTTGGAGAGATCTAGGAAGATGCACATGGCTGGGTCCCCATCATCGACTGCTTGGTAGACATTTTTAAGAAGACTACTGATGGCGTCGTTTGTTGATGTTCCTTCCCTGAATCCAAATTGCGCTTCAGATAGTATTTCAAATTTTTTCAAATATCTTTCCAATCTCTGTTTTACAATTTTTTCGAAAATTTTTGTTAGGGTCGTTATCAGAGAAATGGGCCTGTAGTTGACCGGTAATGTTTTATCCCCTTTTTTAAATATAGGTTTGACAACTGCCAGTTTGAATTCTTTGGGGACGTAGCCATTTTCTAACATAAGATTTATTAAAAATGCTAACTGACGCGATACCTGACCAGAGATGAGTTTTAGTGTTTCGGTTTTAATAAGGTCATAGCCGGGAGCCTTGTTGGTTTTCAAGTTTGATATTGTAGTTTCGATTTCTATATGATTTGTTGGTTCCAGAAAAAGAGATTGGAGCATGGGTTCAGGTCTGTATGGCATTTTTTCCGGGGGAATTATTTCATTAGCCATATCTATACCTACATTGACATAATAATTGTTAAGCGAGTTGGAGATATCTATATCTTTGTCTGCAGTTCGACCATCAGTAAGGCGTATTTGCTTGATCACATGTTCATTTTTTGATGGAACAATTTCATTAATAGTTTTCCAGATATTTTTGGTATTGTATTTATTATTATCAATTTTTTCTTCATAATAATTATATTTAGTACTTTTTATCAAAAGGTTCAAATGGTTTTTGTATTTTTTATACTCTTCCTTATGAATGTCAGGGTACTTTTTGAATTTTTCATATAGTTCATTTTTTTTATTTATGGACTGAAGTAACCCAGCAGTCATCCATGGTTTACGGCGAATGTCTTTTTTTCTTTGTTTGACTGAAGTGGTTCTATGTTTTATCGTATTCAGAAGCGTTTCAATAAAATAGCTAGTAGCTTGTTGGGTATTTTTCATATTGTAAAATCTTGCCCAGTCGAAGACACTCAGATCATGCCTGATTTTTTCGTAATCAGTATATTTTTTGTATCTAGATGTGTCATTGGTTAGTACAATATGTTTTTCGAATAGAATATTCAGAACTTCTGTATAATGATCAGTCAGATCGGTCTTTAATATACATGGTAGACAGTTATTATTTAAATTTGTGATAGTACTTTTGAGGAAGCAATGATCAATGCAGCTTACTGACTCATTTTGATCACGGGTTTTTTTATTAATTAGTGAGATAAAGTTATATTCACCTAGTATATTCAAATAATCATTGACAATTCTATCATTCTCATCTAACAAATTCAAATTCATGTCACCGATAATTATGTGATTTTTTATTGTTTTTTTTTGTTCCAAGTACATACCCAGATGATCTATGAAGTTTTCGGAACTACTAGATGGGGATCTATATATACCAGTGATTAATAATTTGGTTCTGATATACGATGTTAATTCTAATTCTATACATTTACAATCATATATGCATATTATTCTACTTGTATGATTATATTGGCTCAAGATAAATATAATAACTCCATCATTTTTGTTTTTTGTTCCTTCACTATATAGTAAGTCATATCCATCCAGTGAGAAAAAATGTGGATCCTGTACCTGGAATGTTTCACTCAATACGATACAATCAAATTTTATTTTGCTTTCGTTGAGCATCACAGTGAATTCATCAAAGTTTTTTGCAATACTTCGAATGTTTTGATGTAATACATTAAAACTTAATTCACGATTTATATCACAATTGTAGTTATTATAGTCGGATATATTCTCAAATTCAACAGTATCAATGGGTATATAATTGTAATCTCTAATAATTGGATCCATGATGTGTTTAATTATTACAGCTCGTGCATTATTGAATAAATTCCTAGCGTACCTACCTGATATGTTACTTCTTCGTATATCTAGTAACTCGATCCGACTTATCACTTTTGATGCTGCAGTTGGAAAGAGTGCGTTGTTGTTTCTTTCTGTCTTTTTCTTTCTTCTGATCAGCAGGTGAGGTGTTGGTTCTTTTTATTGCACCAGTATTTTTCTCTTCTTTGTTATATGGTTGATTTCTTATGGGAGTATGATTATTTGTAACCTGAAATTGGGATAGACTGACGTTTTCGTGTAGTACTAACGGGGTGGAAGGAGCACTATATGACTTCACTTGATCCTCGCTATCAGAATGAGTGTCTTCTTCAGGTATTTCTGCCTCAGATTCGAAATTTTTCACTTGGTCTAGAGAGTATGATTCCCCATTAATTATTAGGGTTTTTCCTTTGATTTTTGCTAATAGATTTTTTGATCGAGCTAATTTTAGGTGCTTAGATAATATTCGTTGTTTTTCTCTATCTTCTTTGCAAAGATCATGTGCAATATAAATATGAGTTCCTTTCAGTTTTGCACAGTTTTTGAGTACCATTTGTTTTTTGAGATATGGTAGAAATTCGATTTTGATTGGTGGGATTCCGTTGTTGGTCCTGACCAGAAAGATATTATTGATATCCGAAACCTGAATATCAGTGTTTAAGAGGGAATTCAATTTTGTGATGGTATAATTCAGTACCGATTCATTCTGTGGAACTTCCAATCCATAGACGAAAATGTTATTTCGGCGATGTATGCGCTCCAAATATAATATTCTATTTTCCAATTCCTTGTTCTTCGTTTCAATGTCAGTAATTTTCATTGAACTTTCATTTAATTTTTCAATTATTTTATCATTTTTCGAGTTTATTTCTTCCAAAATACATTTCCTATTTTGAACTCCTTCACTTTTGATCAAATCAATCAATTTCAAAAATAGTTCATTGTTTGATAGTTCGGCATTATCCTCGGCTTTATCGCCCATCACTTGAGAAAAAGTGGTACGATTGTGGGAGTTTTATCTTTATTTCATTGGAGAACTGATATGGAATCGCTTTTTTATTCGGTAAGAAACCAAGGCGACAAGACTGTGAATACGTGAACTGGTCACGACAAAATTTATTGCCGTTAGTGCAGTTTGTATTTATAATTATCGAATTATGACTGGACAGGAGCACAAAAGAGTGTATTTATGACTCACATGCAAATTTTCACAAATTATGAAGCACTACGACTACACTTATTTCAGTGTTCAATAGAAGCGATTTGACACACCACCGCCACATCCAACGGTATATCTCATTTTGAATATCATGGAATACAACTCAGATACAATTATCGTTTCGTCTAACCATTTAACCTTCTCTTCGATTCAGTCGCTAGTATGTGTAACGGAAGTACCGTCACCTGGTAAGTATCACTATATATACAGTATTGCGATATAATCGGATACCACCCAGATACATTGATTGTTCAGTCTATCCATTCAACTTTCTGTTCGTTTCGGTCGCTCGTATGTGAAACGGGAATACCGTCACCTTATGTGTATAACTATATACACAGCATAACATCATAATCGAATACAACCCAGATACTATCCATTCAACCTTCTGTTCGATTCGGTTGCTCGTATGTATAACGAAAGAACAGTAACCTGGTGAGTATTTCTATATGAACGTCATCACGATATAATCGAATACAACTTAGTTACAATTATCGTTCCGTCTAACCATCCAACCTTATGTTCGATTCAGACGCTCATATGTGTAACGAAAGAACCGTTACATGTTAGGTGTAGTTAAATATACAACATAACGATATAATCGGGGACAACCCTGATACAATGATTGTTCAATCTATCCATTCAACCTTATGTTCGATTCGGTTGCTAGTATGTATAACGAAAGAACAGTTACCTGGTAAGACATAATATATAATAATCATCACGATATAATCGAATACAACCCCAGATACGATCATTGTTTAGACTATCCATTCAACCTTCAGTTCAATTCAGTCGCTCGTATGTATAACGGAAGAACAGTTACCTAGTGAGTATAACTATATAAACATAATCGAATACAACTCAGATACGATGATTGTTCAATCTATCCATTCAACCTTATGTTCGATTCGGTTGCTCGTATGTATATCGGAAGAACAGGTACCTGGTGAGTATATCTATATAAACATAATCGAATACAACTCAGATACGATGATTGTTCAATCTATCCATTTAACCTTCTGCTCGATTCGGTCGCTTGTATGTAAAACGGAAGGACAGTTACCTGGTGAGTGTTGCTATATAAACATCATCACGATATCATCGAATACAACTCAGATACAATTATCGTTTCGTCTAACCATTCAACCTTCTGTTCGATTCAGTCGCTAGTATGTGTAACGGAAGTACCGTCACCTGGTAAGTATCACTATATATACAGTATTGCGATATAATCGGATACCACCCAGATACATTGATTGTTCAGTCTATCCATTCAACTTTCTGTTCGTTTCGGTCGCTCGTATGTGAAACGGGAATACCGTCACCTCATGTGTATAACTATATACACAGCATAACATCATAATCGAATACAACCCAGATACTATCCATTCAACCTTCTGTTCGATTCGGTTGCTCGTATGTATAACGAAAGAACAGTAACCTGGTGAGTATTGCTATATAAACATCATCACGATATCATCGAATACAACTCAGATACAATTATCGTTTCGTCTAACCATTCAACATTCTGTTCGATTCAGTCGCTAGTATGTGTAACGGAAGTATCATCACCTGGTAAGTATCACTATATATACAGTATTGCGATATAATCGGATACCACCCAGATACATTGATTGTTTAGTCTATCCATTCAACTTTCTTTTTGTTTCGGTCGCTCGTATGTAAAACAAGAATACCGTCTCCTAGTGTGTATAACTATATACACAGCATAACATCATAATCGAATACAACCCATATACTATCCATTCAACCTTCTGTTCAATTCATTCGCTCGTATGTATAACGGAAGAACAGTTACCTGGTGAGTATAACTATATAAACATGATCGAATACAACCCAGATACGATGATTGTTCAATCTATACTGAATTCAACCTTCTGCTCGATTCGGTCGCTTGTATGTAAAACGGAAGAACAGTTACCTGGTGAGTATTGCTATATAAACATCATCACGATATCATCGAATACAACTCAGATACAATTATCGTTTCGTCTAACCATTTAACCTTCTGTTCGATTCAGTCGCTAGTATGTGTAACGGAAGTACCGTCACCTAGTAAGTATCACTATATATACAGTATTGCGATATAATCGGATACCACCCAGATACATTGATTGTTCAGTCTATCCATTCAACTTTCTGTTCGTTTCGGTCGCTCGTATGTGAAACGAGAATACCGTCACCTTATGTGTATAACTATATACACAACATAACATCATAATCGAATACAACCCAGATACTATCCATTCAACCTTCTGTTCGATTCGGTTGCTCGTATGTATAACGAAAGAACAGTAACCTGGTGAGTATTTCTATATGAACGTCATCACGATATAATCGAATACAACTTAGTTACAATTATCGTTCCGTCTAACCATCCAACCTTATGTTCGATTCAGACGCTCGTATGTGTAACGAAAGAACCGTTACATGGTAGGTGTAGTTAAATATACAACATAACGATATAATCGGAGACAACCCAGATACAATGATTGTTCAATCTATCCATTCAACCTTATGTTCGATTCGGTTGCTAGTATGTATAACGAAAGAACAGTTACCTGGTAAGACATAATATATAATAATCATCACGAAATAATCGAATACAACCCAGATACGATGATTGTTCAGTCTATCCATTAAACCTTCTGTTCAGTTCAGTCGCTCTTATGTATAACTGGAGAACAGTTACCTGGTGAGTATAACTATATGAACATCATCACGATATAATCGAATACAACCCCAGATACGATCATTGTTTAGTCTATCCATTCAACCTTCAGTTCAATTCAGTCGCTCGTATGTATAACGGAAGAACAGTTACCTGGTGAGTATAACTATATAAACATAATCGAATACAACTCAGATACGATGATTGTTCAATCTATCCATTCAACCTTATGTTCGATTCGGTTGCTAGTATGTATAACGAAAGAACAGTTACCTGGTAAGACATAATATATAATAATCATCACGATATAATCGAATACAACCCCAGATACGATCATTGTTTAGTCTATCCATTCAACCTTCAGTTCAATTCAGTCGCTCGTATGTATAACGGAAGAACAGTTACCTGGTGAGTATAACTATATAAACATAATCGAATACAACTCAGATACGATGATTGTTCAATCTATCCATTCAACCTTATGTTCGATTCGGTTGCTCGTATGTATATCGGAAGAACAGCTACCTGGTGAGTATATCTATATAAACATAATCGAATACAACTCAGATACGATGATTGTTCAATCTATCCATTTAACCTTCTGCTCGATTCGGTCGCTTGTATGTAAAACGGAAGGACAGTTACCTGGTGAGTATTGCTATATAAACATCATCACGATATCATCGAATACAACTCAGATACAATTATCGTTTCGTCTAACCATTTGACCTTCTGTTCGATTCAGTCGCTAGTATTTGTAACGGAAGTACCGTCACCTGGTAAGTATCACTATATATACAGTATTGCGATATAATCGGATACCACCCAGATACATTGATTGTTCAGTCTATCCATTCAACTTTCTGTTCGTTTCGGTCGCTCGTATGTGAAACGGGAATACCGTCACCTCATGTGTATAACTATATACACAGCATAACATCATAATCGAATACAACCCAGATACTATCCATTCAACCTTCTGTTCGATTCGGTTGCTCGTATGTATAACGAAAGAACAGTAACCTGGTGAGTATTGCTATATAAACATCATCACGATATCATCGAATACAACTCAGATACAATTATCGTTTCGTCTAACCATTCAACATTCTGTTCGATTCAGTCGCTAGTATGTGTAACGGAAGTATCGTCACCTGGTGAGTATCACTATATATACAGTATTGCGATATAATCGGATACCACCCAGATACATTGATTGTTCAGTCTATCCATTCAACTTTCTTTTTGTTTCGGTCGCTCGTATGTAAAACGGGAATACCGTCTCCTAGTGTGTATAACTATATACACAACATAACATCATAATCGAATACAACCCAGATACTATCCATTCAACCTTCTGTTCGATTCGGTTGCTAGTATGTATAACGAAAGAACAGTTACCTGGTAAGACATAATATATAATAATCATCACGAAATAATCGAATACAACCCAGATACGATGATTGTTCAGTCTATCCATTCAACCTTCTGTTCAGTTCAGTCGCTCTTATGTATAACTGGAGAACAGTTTCCTGGTGAGTATAACTATATGAACATCATCACGATATAATCGAATACAACCCCAGATACGATCATTGTTTAGTCTATCCATTCAACCTTCAGTTCAATTCAGTCGCTCGTATGTATAACGAAAGAACAGTTACCTGGTGAGTATAACTATATAAACATAATCGAATACAACTCAGATACGATGATTGTTCAATCTATCCATTCAAACTTATGTTCGATTCGGTTGCTCGTATGTATATCGGAAGAACAGGTACCTGGTGAGTATATCTATATAAACATAATCGAATACAACTCAGATACGATGATTGTTCAATCTATCCATTTAACCTTCTGCTCGATTCGGTCGCTTGTATGTGAAACGGAAGGACAGTTACCTGGTGAGTATTGCTATATAAACATCATCACGATATCATCGAATACAACTCAGATACAATTATCGTTTCGTCTAACCATTCAACATTCTGTTCGATTCAGTCGCTAGTATGTGTAACGGAAGTATCGTCACCTGGTAAGTATCACTATATATACAGTATTGCGATATAATCGGATACCACCCAGATACATTGATTGTTCAGTCTATCCATTCAACTTTCTTTTCGTTTCGGTCGCTCGTATGTAAAACGGGAATACCGTCTCCTAGTGTGTTTAACTATATACACAGCATAACATCATAATCGAATACAACCCATATACTATCCATTCAACCTTCTGTTCAATTCAGTCGCTCGTATGTATAACGGAAAAACAGTTACCTGGTGAGTATAACTATATAAACATAATCGAATACAACCCAGATACGATGATTGTTCAATCTATACTGAATTCAACCTTCTGCTCGATTCGGTCGTTTGTATGTAAAACGGAAGAACAGTTACCTGGTGAGTATTGCTATATAAACATCATCACGATATCATCGAATACAACTCAGATACAATTATCGTTTCGTCTAACCATTCAACATTCTGTTCGATTCAGTCGCTAGTATGTGTAACGGAAGTATCGTCACCTGGTAAGTGTCACTATATATACAGTATTGCGATATAATCGGATACCACCCAGATACATTGATTGTTCAGTCTATCCATTCAACTTTCTGTTCGTTTCGGTCGCTCGTATGTAAAACGGGAATACCGTCTCCTAGTGTGTATAACTATATACACAGCATAACATCATAATCGAATACAACCTATATACTATCCATTCAACCTTCTGTTCAATTCAGTCGCTCGTATGTATAACGGAAGAACAGTTACCTGGTGAGTATAACTATATAAACATGATCGAATACAACCCAGATACGATGATTGTTCAATCTATACTGAATTCAACCTATTGCTCGATTCGGTCGCTTGTATGTAAAACGAAAGAACAGTTACCTGGTGAGTATTGCTATATAAACATCATCACGATATCATCGAATACAACTCAGATACAATTATCGTTTCGTCTAACCATTTAACATTCTGTTCGATTCAGTTGCTAGTATGTGTAACGGAAGTACCGTCACCTGGTAAGTATCACTATATATACAGTATTGCGATATAATCGGATACCACCCAGATACATTGATTGTTCAGTCTATCCATTCAACTTTCTGTTCGTTTCGGTCGCTCGTATGTGAAACGGGAATACCGTCACCTTATGTGTATAACTATATACACAGCATAACATCATTATCGAATACAACCCAGATACTATCCATTCAACCTTATGTTCGATTCGGTTGCTCGTATGTATAACGGAAGAACTGTTACCTGGTTAGACATACTATATGATAATAATCACGATATAATCAAATACAACCCAGATACTATCCATTCAAATTTCTGTTCGATTCGGTTGCTCGTATGTATAACGAAAGAACAGTAACCTGGTGAGTATTTCTATGTGAACGTCATCACGATATAATCGAATACAACTTAGTTACGATTATCGTTCCGTCTAACCATCCAACCTTATGTTCGATTCAGACGCTCGTATGTGTAACGAAAGAACCGTTACATGGTAGGTGTAGTTAAATATACAACATAACGATATAATCGGAGACAACCCAGATACAATGATTGTTCAATCTATCCATTCAACCTTATGTTCGATTCGGTTGCTAGTATGTATAACGAAAGAACAGTTACCTGGTTAGACATAATATATAATAATCATCACGAAATAATCGAATACAACCCAGATACGAAGATTGTTCAGTCTATCCATTCAACCTTATGTTCAGTTCAGTCGCTCTTATGTATAACTGGAGAACAGTTACCTGGTGAGTATAACTATATGAACATCATCACGATATAATCGAATACAACCCCAGATACGATCATTGTTTAGTCTATCCATTCAACCTTCAGTTCAATTCAGTCGCTCGTATGTATAACGGAAGAACAGTTACCTGGTGAGTATAACTATATAAACATAATCGAATACAACTCAGATACGATGATTGTTCAATATATCCATTCAACCTAATGTTCGATTCGGTTGCTCGTATGTATATCGGAAGAACAGGTACCTGGTGAGTATATCCATATAAACATAATCGAATACAACTCAGATACGATGATTGTTCAATCTACCCATTTAACCTTCTGCTCGATTCGGTCGCTTGTATGTAAAACGGAAGGACAGTTACCTGGTGAGTATTGCTATATAAACATCATCACGATATCATCGAATACAACTCAGATACAATTATCGTTTCGTCTAACCATTTAACCTTCTGTTCGATTCAGTCGCTAGTATGTGTAACGGAAGTACCGTCACTTGGTAAGTATCACTATATATACAGTATTGCGATATAATCGGATACCACCCAGATACATTGATTGTTCAGTCTATCCATTAAACTTTCTGTTCGTTTCGGTCGCTCGTATGTGAAACGGGAATACCGTCACCTTATGTGTATAACTATATACACAGCATAACATCATAATCGAATACAACCCAGATACTATCCATTCAACCTTCTGTTCGATTCGGTTGCTCGTATGTATAACGAAAGAACAGTAACCTGGTGAGTATTTCTATATGAACGTCATCACGATATAATCGAATACAACTTAGTTACAATTATCGTTCCGTCTAACCATCCAACCTTATGTTCGATTCAGACGCTCGTATGTGTAACGAAAGAACCGTTACATGGTAGGTGTGGTTAAATATACAACATAATGTATAATGTATAATGTATAATGATTGTTCAATCTATCCATTCAACCTTATGTTCGATTCGGTTGCTCGTATGTATATCGGAAGAACCATTACCTGGTGAGTATATCTATATAAACATAATCGAATACAACTCAGATACGATGATTGTTCAATCTATTCATTTAACCTTCTGCTCGATTCGGTCGCTTGTATGTAAAACGGAAGGACAGTTACCTGGTGAGTATTGCTATATAAACATCATCACGATATCATCGAATACAACTCAGATACAATTATCGTTTCGTCTAACCATTCAACATTCTGTTCGATTCAGTCGCTAGTATATATAACGGAAGTATCGTCACCTGGTAAGTATCACTATATATACAGTATTGCGATATAATCGGATACCACCCAGATACATTGATTGTTCAGTCTATCCATTCAACTTTCTTTTCGTTTCGGTCGCTCGTATGTAAAACGGAAATACCGTCTCCTAGTGTGTATAACTATATACACAGCATAACATCATAATCGAATACAACCCATATACTATCCATTCAACCTTCTGTTCAATTCAGTCGCTCGTATGTATAACGGAAGAACAGTTACCTGGTGAGTATAACTATATAAACATAATCGAATACAACCCAGATACGATGATTGTTCAATCTATACTGAATTCAACCTTCTGCTCGATTCGGTCGCTTGTATGTAAAACGGAAGAACAGTTACCTGGTGAGTATTGCTATATAAACATCATCACGAAATCATCGAATACAACTCAGATACAATTATCGTTTCGTCTAACCATTTAACCTTCTGTTCGATTCAGTCGCTAGTATGTGTAACGGAAGTACCGTCACCTGGTAAGTATCACTATATATACAGTATTGCGATATAATCGGATACCACCCAGATACATTGATTGTTCAGTCTATCCATTCAACTTTCTTTTTGTTTCGGTCGCTCGTATGTAAAACGGGAATACCGTCTCCTAGTGTGTATAACTATATACACAGCATAACATCATAATCGAATACAACTCAGATACGATGATTGTTCAATCTATCCATTCAACCTTATGTTCGATTCGGTTGCTCGTATGTATGTCGAAAGAACAGGTACCTGGTGAGTATATCTATATAAACATAATTGAATACAACTCAGATACGATGATTGTTCAATCTATCCATTTAACCTTCTGCTCGATTCGGTCGCTTGTATGTGAAACGGAAGGACAGTTACCTGGTGAGTATTGCTATATAAACATCATCACGATATCATCGAATACAACTCAGATACAATTATCGTTTCGTCTAACCATTTAACCTTCTGTTCGATTCAGTCGCTAGTATGTGTAACGGAAGTACCGTCACCTGGTAAGTATCACTATATATACAGTATTGCGATATAATCGGATACCACCCAGATACATTGATTGTTCAGTCTATCCATTCAACTTTCTGTTCGTTTCGGTCGCTCGTATGTGAAACGGGAATACCGTCACCTTATGTGTATAACTATATACACAGCATAACATCATAATCGAATACAACCCAGATACTATCCATTCAACCTTCTGTTCGATTCTGTTGCTCGTATGTATAACGAAAAAACAGTAACCTGGTGAGTATTGCTATATAAACATCATCACGATATCATCGAATACAACTCAGATACAATTATCGTTTCGTCTAACCATTCAATATTCTGTTCGATTCAGTCGCTAGTATGTGTAACGGAAGTATCGTCACCTGGTAAGTTTCACTATATATACAGTATTGCGATATAATCGGATACCACCCAGATACATTGATTGTTCAGTCTATCCATTCAACTTTTTTTTTGTTTCGGTCGCTCGTATGTAAAACGGGAATACCGTCTCCTAGTGTGTATAACTATATACGTAGCATAACATCATAATCGAATACAACCCATATACTATCCATTCAACCTTCTGTTCAATTCAGTCGCTCGTATGTATAACAGAAGAACAGTTACCTGGTGAGTATAACTATATAAACATAATCGAATACAACCCAGATACGATGATTGTTCAATCTATACTGAATTCAACCTTCTGCTCGATTCGGTCGCTTGTATGTAAAACGGAAGAACAGTTACCTGGTGAGTATTGCTATATAAACATCATCACGATATCATCGAATACAACTCAGATACAATTATCGTTTCGTCTAACCATTTAACCTTCTGTTCGATTCAGTCGCTAGTATGTGTAACGGAAGTACCGTCACCTAGTAAGTATCACTATATATACAGTATTGCGATATAATCGGATACCACCCAGATACATTGATTGTTCAGTCTATCCATTCAACTTTCTGTTCGTTTCGGTCGCTCGTATGTGAAACGGGAATACCTTATGTTTATAACTATATATAACTATATACACAGCATAACATCATAATCGAATACAACCCAGATACTATCCATTCAACTTTCTGTTCGATTCGGTTGCTCGTATGTATAACGAAAGAACAGTAACCTGGTGAGTATTTCTATTTGATCGTCATCACGATATAATCGAATACAACTTAGTTACAATTATCGTTCCGTCTAACCATCCAACCTTATGTTCGATTCAGACGCTCGTATGTGTAACGACAGAACCGTTACATGGTAGGTGTAGTTGAATATACATCATAACGATATAATCGGAGACAACCCAGATACAATGATTGTTCAATCTATCCATTCAACCTTATGTTCGATTCGGTTGCTAGTATGTATAACGAAAGAACAGTTACCTGGTTAGACATGATATATAATAATCATCACGAAATAATCGAATACAACCCAGATACGATGATTATTCAGTCTATCCATTCAACCTTCTGTTCAGTTCGGTCGCTTTTATGTATAACTGGAGAACAGTTACCTGGTGAGTATAACTATATGAACATCATCACGATATAATCGAATACAACCCCAGATACGATCATTGTTTAGTCTATCCATTGAACCTTCTGTTCAATTCAGTCGCTCGTATGTATAACGGAAGAACAGTTACCTGGTGAGTATAACTATATAAACATAATCGAATACAACTCAGATACGATGATTGTTCAATCTATCCATTCAACCTTATGTTCGATTCGGTTGCTTGTATGTATATCGGAAGAACAGGTACCTGGTGAGTATATCTATATAAACATAATCGAATACAACTCAGATACGATGATTGTTCAATCTATCCATTTAACCTTCTGCTCGATTCGGTCGCTTGTATGTAAAACGGAAGGACAGTTACCTGGTGAGTATTGCTATATAAACATCATCACGATATCATCGAATACAACTCAGATACAATTATCGTTTCGTCTAACCATTCAACATTCTGTTCGATTCAGTCGCTAGTATGTGTAACGGAAGTATCGTCACCTGGTAAGTATCACTATATATACAGTATCGCGATATAATCGGATACCACCCAGATACATTGATTGTTCAGTCTATCCATTCAACTTTCTTTTCGTTTCGGTCGCTCGTATGTAAAATGGGAATACCGTCTCCTAGTGTGTATAACTATATACACAGCATAACATCATAATCGAATACAACCCATATACTATCCATTCAACCTTCTGTTCAATTCAGTCGCTCGTATGTATAACGGAAGAACAGTTACCTGGTGAGTATAACTATATAAACATAATCGAATACAACCCAGATACGATGATTGTTCAATCTATACTGAATTCAACCTTCTGCTCGATTCGGTCGCTTGTATGTAAACGGAAGAACAGTTACCTGGTGAGTATTGCTATATAAACATCATCACGATATCTTCGAATACAACTCAGATACAATTATCGTTTCGTCTAACCATTTAACCTTCTGTTCGATTCAGTCGCTAGTATGTGTAACGGAAGTACCGTCACCTGGTAAGTATCACCATATATACAGATACATTGATTGTTCAGTCTATCCATTCAACTTTCTGTTCGTTTCGGTCGCTTGTATGTGAAACGGGAATACCGTCACCTTATGTGTATAACTATATACACAGCATAACATCATAATCGAATACAACCCAGATACTATCCATTCAACCTTCTGTTCGATTCGGTTGCTCGTATGTATAACGAAAGAACAGTAACCTGGTGAGTATTTCTATATGAACGTCATCACGATATAATCGAATACAACTTAGTTACAATTATCGTTCCGTCTAACCATCCAACCTTATGTTCGATTCAGACGCTCGTATTTGTAACGAAAGAACCGTTACATGGTAGGTGTAGTTAAATATACAACATAACGATATAATCGGAGACAACCCAGATACAATGATTGTTCAATCTATCCATTCAACCTTATGTTTGATCCGGTTGCTAGTATGTATAACGAAAGAACAGTTACCTGGTTAGACATAATATATAATAATCATCACGAAATAATCGAATACAACCCAGATACGACGATTGTTCACTCTATCCATTCAACCTTCTGTTCAGTTCAGTCGCTCTTATGTATAACTGGAGAACAGTTACCTGGTGAGTATAACTATATGAACATCATCACGATATAATCGAATACAATCCCAGATACGATCATTGTTTAGTCTATCCATTCAACCTTCAGTTCAATTCAGTCGCTCGTATGTATAACGGAAGAACAGTTACCTGGTGAGTATAACTATATAAACATAATCGAATACAACTCAGATACGATGATTGTTCAATCTATCCATTCAACCTTATGTTCGATTCGGTTGCTCGTATGTATATCGGAAAAACAGGTACCTGGTGAGTATATCTATATAAACATAATCGAATACAACTCAGATACGATGATTGTTCAATCTATCCATTTAACCTTCTGCTCGATTCGGTCGCTTGTATGTAAAACGGAAGGACAGTTACCTGGTGAGTATTGCTATATAAACATCATCACGATATCATCGAATACAACTCAGATACAATTATCAATTCGTCTAACCATTTAACCTTCTGTTCGATTCAGTCGCTAGTATGTGTAACGGAAGTTCCGTCACCTGGTAAGTATCACTATATATACAGTATTGCGATACAATCGGATACCACCCAGATACATTGATTGTTCAGTCTATCCATTCAACTTTCTGTTCGTTTCGGTCGCTCGTATGAGAAACGGGAATACCGTCACCTTATGTGTATAACTATATACACAGCATAACATCATAATCGAATACAACTCAGATACTATCCATTCAACCTTCTGTTCGATTCGGTTGCTCGTATGTATAACGAAAGAACAGTAACCTGGTGAGTATTTCTATATGAACGTCATCACGATATAATCGAATACAACTTAGTTACAATTATCGTTCCGTCTAACCATCCAACCTCATGTTCGATTCAGACGCTCGTATGTGTAACGAAAGAACCGTTACATGGTAGGTGTGGTTAAATATACAACATAACGATATAATCGGAGACAACCCAGATACAATGATTGTTCAATCTATCCATTCAACCTTATGTTCGATTCGGTTGCTAGTATGTATAACGAAAGAACAGTTACCTGGTAAGACATAATATATAATAATCATCACGAAATAATCGAATACAACCCAGATACGATGATTGTTCAGTCTATCCATTCAACCTTCTGTTCAGTTCAGTCGCTCTTATGTATAACTGGAGAACAGTTACCTGGTGAGTATAACTATATGAACATCATCACGATATAATCGAATACAACCCCAGATACGATCATTGTTTAGTCTATCCATTCAACCTTCAGTTCAATTCAGTCGCTCGTATGTAAAACGGAAGAACAGTAACCTGGTGAGTATAACTATATAAACATAATCGAATACAACTCAGATACGATGATTGTTCAATCTATCCATTCAACCTTATGTTCGATTCGGTTGCTCGTATGTATATCGGAAGAACAGGTACCTGGTGAGTATATCTATATAAACATAATCGAATACAACTCAGATACGATGATTGTTCAATCTATCCATTTAACCTTCTGCTCCATTCGGTCGCTTGTATGTAAAACGGAAGGACAGTTACCTGGTGAGTATTGCTTTATAAACATCATCACGATATCATCGAATACAACTAAGATACAATTATCGTTTCGTCTAACCATTCAACCTTCTGTTCGATTCAGTCGCTAGTATGTGTAACGGAAGTACCGTCACCTGGTAAGTATCACTATATATATGATTGTTCAATCTATACTGAATTCAACCTTCTGCTCGATTCGGTCGCTTGTATGTAAAACGGAAGAACAGTTACCTGGTGAGTATTGCTATATAAACATCATCACGATATCATCGAATACATATCAGATACAATTATCGTTTCGTCTAACCATTTAACCTTCTGTTCGATTCAGTCGCTAGTATGTGTAACGGAAGTACCGTCACCTGGTAAGTATCACTATATATATGATTGTTCAATCTATACTGAATTCAACCTTCTGCTCGATTCGGTCGCTTGTATGTAAAACGGAAGAACAGTTACCTGGTGAGTATTGCTATATAAACATCATCACGATATCATCGAATACATATCAGATACAATTATCGTTCCGTCTAACCATCCAACCTTATGTTCGATTCAGACGCTCGTATGTGTAACGAAAGAACCGTTACATGGTAGGTGTAGTTAAATATACAACATAACGATATAATCGGAGACAACCCAGATACAATGATTGTTCAATCTATCCATTCAACCTTATGTTCGATTCGGTTGCTAGTATGTATAACGAAAGAACAGTTACCTGGTGAGTATAACTATATGAACATCATCACGATATAATCGAATACAACCCCAGATACGATCATTGTTTAGTCTATCCATTCAACCTTCAGTTCAATTCAGTCGCTCGTATGTATAACGGAAGAACAGTTACCTGGTGAGTATAACTGTATAAACATAATTGAATACAACTCAGATACGATGATTGTTCAATCTATCCATTCAACCTTATGTTCGATTCGGTTGCTCGTATGTATATCGGAAGAACAGGTACCTGGTGAGTATATCTATATAAACATAATCGAATACAACTCAGATACGATGATTGTTCAATCTATCCATTTAACCTTCTGCTCGATTCGGTCGCTTGTATGTAAAACGGAAGGACAGTTACCTGGTGAGTATTGCAATATAAACATCATCACGATATCATCGAATACAACTCAGATACAATTATCGTTTCGTCTAACCATTTAACCTTCTGTTCGATTCAGTCGCCAGTATGTGTAACGGAAGTACCGTCACCTGGTAAGTATCACTATATATACAGTATTGCGATATAATCGGATACCACCCAGATACATTGATTGTTCAGTCTATCCATTCAACTTTCTGTTCGTTTCGGTCGCTCGTATGTGAAACGGGAATACCGTCACCTTATGTGTATAACTATATACACAGCATAACATCATAATCGAATACAACCCAGATACTATCCATTCAACCTTCTGTTCGATTCGGTTGCTCGTATGTATAACGAAAGAACAGTAACCTGGTGAGTATTTCTATATGAACGTCATCACGATATAATCGAATACAACTTAGTTACAATTATCGTTCCGTCTAACCATCCAACCTTATGTTCGATTCAGACGCTCGTATGTGTAACGAAAGAACCGTTACATGGTAGGTGTAAATATACAACATAACGATATAATCGGAGACAACCCAGATACAATGATTGTTCAATCTATCCATTCAACCTTATGTTCGATTCGGTTGCTAGTATGTATAACGAAAGAACAGTTACCTGGTTAGACATAATATATAATAATCATCACGAAATAATCGAATACAACCCAGATACGATGATTGTTCAGTCTATCCATTCAACCTCCTGTTCAGTTCAGTCGCTCTTATGTATAACTGGAGAACAGTTACCTGGTGAATATAACTATATGAACATCATCACGATATAATCGAATACAACCCCAGATACGATCATTGTTTAGTCTATCCATTCAACCTTCAGTTCAATTCAGTCGCTCGTATGTATAACGGAAGAACAGTTACCTGGTGAGTATAACTATATAAACATAATCGAATACAACTCAGATACGATGATTGTTCAATCTATCCATTCAACCTTATGTTCGATTCGGTTGCTCGTATGTATATCGGAAGAACAGGTACCTGGTGAGTATATCTATATAAACATAATCGAATACAACTCAGATACGATGATTGTTCAATCTATCCATTTAACCTTCTGCTCGATTCGGTCGCTTGTATGTAAAACGGAAGGACAGTTACCTGGTGAGTATTGCTATATAAACATCATCACGATATCATCGAATACAACTCAGATACAATTATCGTTTCGTCTAACCATTCAACATTCTGTTCGATTCAGTCGCTAGTATGTGTAACGGAAGTATCGTCACCTGGTAAGTATCACTATATATACAGTATTGCGATATAATCGGATACCACCCAGATACATTGATTGTTCAGTCTATCCATTCAACTTTCTTTTCGTTTCGGTCGCTCGTATGTAAAACGGGAATACCGTCTCCTAGTGTGTATAACTATATACACAGCATAACATCATAATCGAATACAACCCATATACTATCCATTCAACCTTCTGTTCAATTCAGTCGCTCGTATGTATAACGGAAGAACAGTTACCTGGTGAGTATAACTATATAAACATAATCGAATACAACCCAGATACGATGATTGTTCAATCTATACTGAATTCAACCTTCTGCTCGATTCGGTCGCTTGTATGTAAAACGGAAGAACAGTTACCTGTTGAGTATTGCTATATAAACATCATCACGATATCATCGAATACAACTCAGAAACATGTATCGTTTCGTCTAACCATTTAACCTTCTGTTCGATTCAGTCGCTAGTATGTGTAACGGAAGTACCGTCACCTGGTAAGTATCACTATATATACAGTATTGCGATATAATCGGATACCACCCAGATACATTGATTGTTCAGTCTATCCATTCAACTTTCTGTTCGTTTCGGTCGCTCGTATGTGAAACGGGAATACCGTCACCTTATGTTTATAACTATATACACAGCATAACATCATAATCGAATACAACCCAGATACTATCCATTCAACCTTCTGTTCAATTCAGTCGCTCGTATGTATAACGGAAGAACAGTAACCTGGTGAGTATAACTATATAAACATAATCGAATACAACCCAAATACGATGATTGTTCAATCTATACTGAATTCAACCTTCTGCTCGATTCGGTCGCTTGTATGTGAACGGAAGAACAGTTACCTGGTGAGTATTGCTATATAAACATCATCACGATATCTTCGAATACAACTCAGATACAATTATCGTTTCGTCTAACCATTCAACATTCTGTTCGATGCAGTCACTAGTATGTATAACGGAAGTATCGTCATCTGGTAAGTATCACTATATATACAGTATTGCGATATAATCGGATACCACCAAGATACATTGATTGTTCAGTCTATCCATTCAACTTTCTTTTCGTTTCGGTCGCTCGTATGTAAAACGGGAATACCGTCTCCTAGTGTGTATAACTATATACACAGCATAACATCATAATCAAATACAACCCATATACTATCCATTCAACCTTCTGTTCAATTCAGTCGCTCGTATGTATAACGGAAGAACAGTTACCTGGTGAGTATAACTATATAAACATAATCGAATACAACCCAGATACGATGATTGTTCAATCTATACTGAATTCAACCTTCTGCTCGATTCGGTCGCTTGTATGTAAAACGGAAGAACAGTTACCTGGTGAGTATTGCTATATAAACATCATCACGATATCATCGAATACAACTCAGATACAATTATCGTTTCGTCTAACCATTCAACATTCTGTTCGATTCAGTCGCAAGCTTGTGTAACGGAAGTATCGTCACCTGGTAAGTATCACTATATATACAGTATTGCGATATAATCGGATACCACCCAGATACATTGATTGTTTAGTCTATCCATTCAACTTTCTTTTTGTTTCGGTCGCTCGTATGTAAAACGGGAATACCGTCTCCTAGTGTGTATAACTATATACACAGCATAACATCATAATCGAATACTACCCATATACTATCCATTCAACCTTCTGTTCAATTCAGTCGCTCGTATGTATAACGGAAGAACAGTTACCTGGTGGGTATAACTATATAAACATAATCGAATACAACCCAGATACGATGATTGTTCAATCTATACTGAATTCAACCTTCTGCTCGATTCGGTCGCTTGTATGTAAACGGAAGAACAGTTACCTGGTGAGTATTGCTATATAATAATCATCACGATATCTTCGAATACAACTCAGATACAATTATCGTTTCGTCTAACCATTTAACCTTCTGTTCGATTCAGTCGCTAGTATGTGTAACGGAAGTACCGTCACCTGGTAAGTATCACCATATATACAGATACATTGATTGTTCAGTCTATTCATTCAACTTTCTGTTCGTTTCGGTCGCTCGTATGTGAAAAGGGAATACCGTCACCTTATGTGTATAACTATATACACAGCATAACATCATAATCGAATACAACCCAGATACTATCCATTCAACCTTCTGTTCGATTCGGTTGCTCGTATGTATAACGAAAGAACAGTAACCTGGTGAGTATTTCTATATGAACGTCATCACGATATAATCGAATACAACTTAGTTACAATTATCGTTCCGTCTAACCATCCAACCTTATGTTCGATTCAGACGCTCGTATGTGTAACGAAAGAACCGTTACATGGTAGGTGTAGTTAAATATACAACATAACGATATAATCGGAGACAACCCAGATACAATGATTGTTCAATCTATCCATTCAACCTTATGTTCGATTCGGTTGCTAGTATGTATAACGAAAGAACAGTTACCTGGTTAGACATAATATATAATAATCATCACGAAATAATCGAATACAACCCAGATACGATGATTGTTCAGTCTATCCATTCAACCTTCTGTTCAGTTCAGTCGCTCGTATGTATAACGGAAGAACAGTTACCTGGTGAGTATAACTATATAAACATAATCGAATACATCCCAGATACGATGATTGTTCAATCTATACTGAATTCAACCTTCTGCTCGATTTGGTCGCTTGTATGTAAAACGGAAGAACAGTTACCTGGTGAGTATTGCTATATAAACATCATCACGATATCATCGAATACAACTCAGATACAATTATCGTTTCGTCTAACCATTTAACCTTCTGTTCGATTCAGTCGCTAGTATGTGTAACGGAAGTACCGTCACCTGGTAAGTATCACTATATATACAGTATTGCGATATAATCGGATACCACCCAGATACATTGATTGTTCAGTCTATCCATTCAACTTTCTGTTCGTTTCGGTCGCTCGTATGTGAAACGGGAATACCGTCACCTTATGTGTATTACTATATACACAGCATAACATCATAATCGAATACAACCCAGATACTATCCATTCAACCTTCTGTTCAATTCAGTCGCTCGTATGTATAACGGAAGAACAGTTACCTGGTGAGTATTGCTATATAAACATCATCACGATATCTTCGAATACAACTCAGATACAATTATCGTTTCGTCTAACCATTTAACCTTCTGTTCGATTCAGTCGCTAGTATGTGTAACGGAAGTACCGTCACCTGGTAAGTATCACCATATATACAGATACATTGATTGTTCAGTCTATCCATTCAACTTTCTGTTCGTTTCGGTCGCTCGTATGTGAAAAGGGAATACCGTCACCTTATGTGTATAACTATATCACAGCATAACATCATAATCGAATACAACCCAGATACTATCCATTCAACCTTCTGTTCGATTCGGTTGCTCGTATGTATAACGAAAGAACAGTAACCTGGTGAGTATTTCTATATGAACGTCATCACGATATAATCGAATACAACTTAGTTACAATTATCGTTCCGTCTAACCATCCAACCTTATGTTCGATTCAGACGCTCGTATGTGTAACGAAAGAACCGTTACATGGTAGGTGTACTTAAATATACAACATAACGATATAATCGGAGACAACCCAGATACAATGATTGTTCAATCTATCCATTCAACCGTATGTTCGATTCGGTTGCTAGTATGTATAACGAAAGAACAGTTACCTGGTTAGACATAATATATAATAATCATCACGAAATAATCGAATACAACCCAGATACGATGATTGTTCAGTCTATCCATTCAACCTTCTGTTCAGTTCAGTCGCTCGTATGTATAACGGAAGAACAGTTACCTGGTGAGTATAACTATATAAACATAATCGAATACATCCCAGATACGATGATTGTTCAATCTATACTGAATTCAACCTTCTGCTCGATTTGGTCGCTTGTATGTAAAACGGAAGAACAGTTACCTGGTGAGTATTGCTATATAAACATCATCACGATATCATCGAATACAACTCAGATACAATTATCGTTTCGTCTAACCATTTAACCTTCTGTTCGATTCAGTCGCTAGTATGTGTAACGGAAGTACCGTCACCTGGTAAGTATCACTATATATACAGTATTGCGATATAATAGGATACCACCCAGATACATTGATTGTTCAGTCTATCCATTCAACTTTCTGTTCGTTTCGGTCGCTCGTATGTGAAACGGGAATACCGTCACCTTATGTGTATTACTATATACACAGCATAACATCATAATCGAATACAACCCAGATACTATCCATTCAACCTTCTGTTCAATTCAGTCGCTCGTATGTATAACGGAAGAACAGTTACCTGGTGAGTATAACTATATAAACATAATCGTATACAACCCAGATACGATGATTGGTCAATCTATACTGAATTCAACCTTCTGCTCGATTCGGTCGCTTGTATGTAAAACGGAAGAACAGTTACCTGGTGAGTATTGCTATATGAACGTCATCACGATATAATCGAATACAACTTAGTTACAATTATCGTTCCGTCTAACCATCCAACCTTATGTTCGATTCAGACACTCGTATGTGTAACGAAAGAACCGTTACATGGTAGGTGTAGTTAAATTTACAACATAACGATATAATCGGAGACAACCCAGATACAATGATTGTTCAATCTATCCATTCAACCTTTTGTTCGATTCGGTTGCTAGTATGTATAACGAAAGAACAGTTACCTGGTTAGACATAATATATAATAATCATCACGAAATAATCGAATACAACCCAGATACGATGATTGTTCAGTCTATCCATTCAACCTTCTGTTCAGTTCAGTCGCTCTTATGTATAACTGGAGAACAGTTACCTGGTGAGTATAACTATATGAACATCATCACGATATAATCGAATACAACCCCAGATACGATCATTGTTTAGTCTATCCATTCAACCTTCAGTTCAATTCAGTCGCTCGTATGTATAACGGAAGAACAGTTACCTGGTGAGTATAACTGTATAAACATAATTGAATACAACTCAGATACGATGATTGTTCAATCTATCCATTCAACCTTATGTTCGATTCGGTTGCTCGTATGTATATCGGAAGAACAGGTACCTGGTGAGTATATCTATATAAACATAATCGAATACAACTCAGATACGATGATTGTTCAATCTATCCATTTAACCTTCTGCTCGATTCGGTCGCTTGTATGTAAAACGGAAGGACAGTTACCTGGTGAGTATTGCAATATAAACATCATCACGATATCATCGAATACAACTCAGATACAATTATCGTTTCGTCTAACCATTTAACCTTTTGTTCGATTCAGTCGCCAGTATGTGTAACGGAAGTACCGTCACCTGGTAAGTATCACTATATATACAGTATTGCGATATAATCGGATACCACCCAGATACATTGATTGTTCAGTCTATCCATTCAACTTTCTGTTCGTTTCGGTCGCTCGTATGTGAAACGGGAATACCGTCACCTTATGTGTATAACTATATACACAGCATAACATCATAATCGAATACAACCCAGATACTATCCATTCAACCTTCTGTTCGATTCGGTTGCTCGTATGTATAACGAAAGAACAGTAACCTGGTGAGTATTTCTATATGAACGTCATCACGATATAATCGAATACAACTTAGTTACAATTATCGTTCCGTCTAACCATCCAACCTTATGTTCGATTCAGACGCTCGTATGTGTAACGAAAGAACCGTTACATGGTAGGTGTAGTTAAATATACAACATAACGATATAATCGGAGACAACCCAGATACAATGATTGTTCAATCTATCCATTCAACCTTATGTTCGATTCGGTTGCTAGTATGTATAACGAAAGAACAGTTACCTGGTTAGACATAATATATAATAATCATCACGAAATAATCGAATACAACCCAGATACGATGATTGTTCAGTCTATCCATTCAACCTCCTGTTCAGTTCAGTCGCTCTTATGTATAACTGGAGAACAGTTACCTGGTGAATATAACTATATGAACATCATCACGATATAATCGAATACAACCCCAGATACGATCATTGTTTAGTCTATCCATTCAACCTTCAGTTCAATTCAGTCGCTCGTATGTATAACGGAAGAACAGTTACCTGGTGAGTATAACTATATAAACATAATCGAATACAACTCAGATACGATGATTGTTCAATCTATCCATTCAACCTTATGTTCGATTCGGTTGCTCGTATGTATATCGGAAGAACAGGTACCTGGTGAGTATATCTATATAAACATAATCGAATACAACTCAGATACGATGATTGTTCAATCTATCCATTTAACCTTCTGCTCGATTCGGTCGCTTGTATGTAAAACGGAAGGACAGTTACCTGGTGAGTATTGCTATATAAACATCATCACGATATCATCGAATACAACTCAGATACAATTATCGTTTCGTCTAACCATTCAACATTCTGTTCGATTCAGTCGCTAGTATGTGTAACGGAAGTATCGTCACCTGGTAAGTATCACTATATATACAGTATTGCGATATAATCGGATACCACCCAGATACATTGATTGTTCAGTCTATCCATTCAACTTTCTTTTCGTTTCGGTCGCTCGTATGTAAAACGGGAATACCGTCTCCTAGTGTGTATAACTATATACACAGCATAATATCATAATCGAATACAACCCATATACTATCCATTCAACCTTCTGTTCAATTCAGTCGCTCGTATGTATAACGGAAGAACAGTTACCTGGTGAGTATAACTATATAAACATAATCGAATACAACCCAGATACGATGATTGTTCAATCTATACTGAATTCAACCTTCTGCTCGATTCGGTCGCTTGTATGTAAAACGGAAGAACAGTTACCTGTTGAGTATTGCTATATAAACATCATCACGATATCATCGAATACAACTCAGAAACATGTATCGTTTCGTCTAACCATTTAACCTTCTGTTCGATTCAGTCGCTAGTATGTGTAACGGAAGTACCGTCACCTGGTAAGTATCACTATATATACAGTATTGCGATATAATCGGATACCACCCAGATACATTGATTGTTCAGTCTATCCATTCAACTTTCTGTTCGTTTCGGTCGCTCGTATGTGAAACGGGAATACCGTCACCTTATGTTTATAACTATATACACAGCATAACATCATAATCGAATACAACCCAGATACTATCCATTCAACCTTCTGTTCAATTCAGTCGCTCGTATGTATAACGGAAGAACAGTTACCTGGTGAGTATAACTATATAAACATAATCGAATACAACCCAAATACGATGATTGTTCAATCTATACTGAATTCAACCTTCTGCTCGATTCGGTCGCTTGTATGTGAACGGAAGAACAGTTACCTGGTGAGTATTGCTACATAAACATCATCACGATATCTCCGAATACAACTCAGATACAGTTATCGTTTCGTCTAACCATTCAACATTCTGTTCGATGCAGTCGCTAGTATGTATAACGGAAGTATCGTCATCTGGTAAGTATCACTATATATACAGTATTGCGATATAATCGGATACCACCAAGATACATTGATTGTTCAGTCTATCCATTCAACTTTCTTTTCGTTTCGGTCGCTCGTATGTAAAACGGGAATACCGTCTCCTAGTGTGTATAACTATATACACAGCATAACATCATAATCAAATACAACCCATATACTATCCATTCAACCTTCTGTTCAATTCAGTCGCTCGTATGTATAACGGAAGAACAGTTACCTGGTGAGTATAACTATATAAACATAATCGAATACAACCCAGATACGATGATTGTTCAATCTATACTGAATTCAACCTTCTGCTCGATTCGGTCGCTTGTATGTAAAACGGAAGAACAGTTACCTGGTGAGTATTGCTATATAAACATCATCACGATATCATCGAATACAACTCAGATACAATTATCGTTTCGTCTAACCATTCAACATTCTGTTCGATTCAGTCGCTAGATTGTGTAACGGAAGTATCGTCACCTGGTAAGTATCACTATATATACAGTATTGCGATATAATCGGATACCACCCAGATACATTGATTGTTTAGTCTATCCATTCAACTTTCTTTTTGTTTCGGTCGCTCGTATGTAAAACGGGAATACCGTCTCCTAGTGTGTATAACTATATACACAGCATAACATCATAATCGAATACAACCCATATACTATCCATTCAACCTTCTGTTCAATTCAGTCGCTCGTATGTATAACGGAAGAACAGTTACCTGGTGAGTATAACTATATAAACATAATCGAATACAACCCAGATACGATGATTGTTCAATCTATACTGAATTCAACCTTCTGCTCGATTCGGTCGCTTGTATGTAAAACGGAAGAACAGTTACCTGGTGAGTATTGCTATATAAACATCATCACGATATCATCGAATACAACTCAGATACAATTATCGTTTCGTCTAACCATTTAACCTTCTGTTCGATTCAGTCGCTAGTATGTGTAACGGAAGTACCGTCACCTGGTAAGTATCACTATATATACAGTATTGCGATATAATCGGATACCACCCAGATACATTGATTGTTCAGTCTATCCATTCATTTTTCTGTTCGTTTCGGTCGCTCGTATGTGAAACGGGAATACCGTCACCTTATGTGTATAACTATATATACAGCATAACATATATAAACATAATCGAATACAACTCAGATACGATGATTGTTCAATCTATCCATTCAACCTTATGTTCGATTCGGTTGCTCGTATGTATGTCGGAAGAACAGGTACCTGGTGAGTATATCTATATAAACATAATCGAATACAACTCAGATACGATGATTGTTCAATCTATCCATTTAACCTTCTGCTCGATTCGGTCGCTTGTATGTAAAACGGAAGGACAGTTACCTGGTGAGTATTGCTATATAAACATCATCACGATATCATCGAATACAACTCAGATACAATTATCGTTTCGTCTAACCATTCAACCTTCTGTTCGATTCAGTCGCTAGTATGTGTAACGGAAGTACCGTCACCTGGTAAGTATCACTATATATACAGTATTGCGATATAATCGGATACCACCCAGATACATTGATTGTTCAGTCTATCCATTCAACTTTCTGTTCGTTTTGGTCGCTCGTATGTGAAACGGGAATACCGTCACCTTATGTGTATAACTATATACACAGCATAACATCATAATCGAATACAACCCAGATACTATCCATTCAACCTTCTGTTCGATTCGGTTGCTCGTATGTATAACGAAAAAACAGTAACCTGGTGAGTATTTCTATATAAACATCATCACGATATCATCGAATACAACTCAGATACAATTATCGTTTCGTCTAACCATTCAACATTCTGTTCGATTCAGTCGCTAGTATGTGTAACGGAAGTATCGTCACCTGGTAAGTATCACTATATATACAGTATTGCGATATAATCGGATACCACCCAGATACATTGATTGTTCAGTCTATCCATTCAACTTTCTTTTTGTTTCGGTCGCTCGTATGTAAAACGGGAATACCGTCTCCTAGTGTGTATAACGATATACACAGCATAACATCATAATCGAATACAACCCATATTCTATCCATTCAACCTTCTGTTCAATTCAGTCGCTCGTATGTATAACGGAAGAACAGTTACCTGGTGAGTATAACTATATAAACATAATCGAATACAACCCAGATACGATGATTGTTTAATCTATACTGAATTCAACCTTCTGCTCGATTCGGTCGCTTGTATCTAAAACGGAAGAACAGTTACCTGGTGAGTATTGCTATATAAACATCATCACGATATCATCGAATACAACTCAGATACAATTATCGATTCGTCTAACCATTTAACCTTCTGTGCGATTCAGTCGCTAGTATGTGTAACGGAAGTACCGTCACCTGGTAAGTATCACTATATATACAGTATTGCGATATAATCGGATACCACCCAGATACATTGATTGTTCAGTCTATCCATTCAACTTTCTGTTCGTTTCGGTCGCTCGTATGTGAAACGGGAATACCGTCACCTTATGTGTATAACTATACATACAGCATAACATATATAAACATAATCGAATACAACTCAGATACGATGATTGTTAAATCTATCCATTCAACCTTATGTTCGTTTCGGTTGCTCGTATGTATATCGGAAGAACAGGTACCTGGTGAGTATATCTATATAAACATAATCGAATACAACTCAGATACGATGATTGTTCAATCTATCCATTTAACCTTCTGCTCGATTCGGTCGCTTGTATGTAAAACGGAAGGACAGTTACCTGGTGAGTATTCTATATAAACATCATCACGATATCATCGAATACAACTCAGATACAATTATCGTTTCGTCTAACCATTCAACATTCTGTTCGATTCAGTCGCTAGTATGTGTAACGGAAGTACCGTCACCTGGTAAGTATCACTATATTACAGTATTGCGATATAATCAGATACCACCCAGATACATTGATTGTTCAGTCTATCCATTCAACTTTCTTTTCGTTTCGGTCGCTCGTATGTAAAATGGGAATACCGTCTCCTAGTGTGTATAACTATATACACAGCATAACATCATAATCGAATACAACCCATATACTATCCATTCAACCTTCTGTTCAATTCAGTCGCTCGTATGTATAACGGAAGAACAGTTACCTGGTGAGTATAACTATATAAACATAATTGAATACAACCCAGATACGATGATTGTTCAATCTATACTGAATTCAACCTTCTGCTCGATTCGGTCGCTTTTATGTTAAACGGAAGAACATTTACCTGGTGAATATTGCTATATAAACATCATCACGATATCATCGAATACAACTCAGATACAATTATCGCTTCGTCTAACCATTTAACATTCTGTTCGATTCAGTCGCTAGTATGTGTAACGGAAGTACCGTCACCTGGTAAGTATCACTATATATACAGATACATTGATTGTTCAGTCTATCCATTCAACTTTCTGCTCGTTTCGGTCGCTCGTATGTGAAACGGGAATACCGTCACCTTATGTATATAACTATATACACAGCATAACATCATAATCGAATACAACCCAGATACTATCCATTCAACCTTCTGTTCGATTCGGTTGCTCGTATGTATAACGAAAGAACAGTAACCTGGTGAGTATTTCTATATGAACGTCATCACGATATAATCGAATACAACTTAGTTACAATTATCGTTCCGTCTAACCATCCAACCTTATGTTCGATTCAGACGCTCGTATTTGTAACGAAAGAACCGTTACATGGTAGGTGTAGTTAAATATACAACATAACGATATAATCGGAGACAACCCAGATACAATGATTGTTCAATCTATCCATTCAACCTTATGTTCGATTCGGTTGCTAGTATGTATAACGAAAGAACAGTTACCTGGTTAGACATAATATATAATAATCATCACGAAATAATCGAATACAACCCAGATACGATGATTGTTCAGTCTATCCATTCAACCTTCTGTTCAGTTCAGTCGCTCTTATGAATAACTGGAGAACAGTAACCTGGTGAGCATAACTATATGAACATCATCACGATATAATCGAATACAACCCCAGATACGATAATTGTTTAGTCTATCCATTCAACCTTCAGTTCAATTCAGTCGCTCGTATGTATAACGGAAGAACAGTTACCTGGTGAGTATAACTATATAAACATAATCGAATACAACTCAGATACGATGATTGTTCAATCTATCCATTCAACCTTATGTTCGATTCGGTTGCTCGTATGTGTATCGGAAGAACAGGTACCTGGTGAGTATATCTATATAAACATAATCGAATACAACTCAGATACGATGATTGTTCAATCTATCCATTTAACCTTCTGCTCGATTCGGTCGCTTGTATGTAGAACGGAAGGACAGTTACCTGGTGAGTATTGCTATATAAACATCATCACGATATCATCGAATACAACTCAGATACAATTATCGTTTCGTCTAACCATTCAACATTCTGTTCGATTCAGTCGCTAGTATGTATAACGGAAGTATCGTCACCTGGTAAGTATCACTATATATACAGTATTGCGATATAATCGGATACCACCCAGATACATTGATTGTTCAGTCTATCCATTCAACTTTCTGTTCGTTTCGGTCGCTCGTATGTAAAACGGGAATGCCGTCTCCTAGTGTGTATAACTATATACACAGCATAACATCATAATCGAATACAACCCATATACTATCCATTCAACCTTCTGTTCAATTCAGTCGCTCGTATGTATAACGGAAGAACAGTTACCTGGTGAGTATAACTATATAAACATAATCGAATACAACCCAGATACGATGATTCTTCAATCTATACTGAATTCAACCTTCTGCTCGATTCGGTCGCTTGTATGTAAAACGGAAGAACAGTTACCTGGTGAATATTGCTATATAAACATCATCACGATATCATCGAATACAACTCAGATACAATTATCGTTTCGTCTAACCATTCAACATTCTATTCGATTCAGTCGCTAGATTGTGTAACGGAAGTATCGTCACCTGGTATGTATCACTATATATACAGTATTGCGATATAATCGGATACCACCCAGATACATTGATTGTTCAGTCTATCCATTCAACTTTCTTTTTGTTTCGGTCGCTCGTATGTAAAACGGGAATAACGTCTCCTAGTGTGTATAACTATATACACAGCCTAACATCATAATCGAATACAACCCATATACTATCCATTCAACCTTCTGTTCAATTCAGTCGCTCGTATGTATAACGGAAGAACAGTTACCTGGTGAGTATATCTATATAAACATAATCGAATACAACTCAGATACGATGATTGTTCAATCTATCCATTTAACCTTCTGCTCGATTCGGTCGCTTGTATGTAAAACGGAAGAACAGTTACCTGGTGAGTATAACTATATAAACATAATCGAATACAACTCAGATACGATGATTGTTCAATCTATCCATTCAACCTTATGTTCGATTCGGTTGCTCGTATGTGTATCGGAAGAACAGGTACCTGGTGAGTATATCTATATAAACATAATCGAATACAACTCAGATACGATGATTGTTCAATCTATCCATTTAACCTTCTGCTCGATTCGGTCGCTTGTATGTAAAACGGAAGGACAGTTACCTGGTGAGTATTGCTATATAAACATCATCACGATATCATCGAATACAACTCAGATACAATTATCGTTTCGTCTAACCATTCAACATTCTGTTCGATTCAGTCGCTAGTATGTATAACGGAAGTATCGTCACCTGGTAAGTATCACTATATATACAGTATTGCGATATAATCGGATACCACCCAGATACATTGATTGTTCAGTCTATCCATTCAACTTTCTGTTCGTTTCGGTCGCTCGTATGTAAAACGGGAATACCGTCTCCTAGTGTGTATAACTATATACACAGCATAACATCATAATCGAATACAACCCATATACTATCCATTCAACCTTCTGTTCAATTCAGTCGCTCGTATGTATAACGGAAGAACAGTTACCTGGTGTGTATAACTATATAAACATAATCGAATACAACCCAGATACGATGATTGTTCAATCTATACTGAATTCAACCTTCTGCTCGATTCGGTCGCTTGTATGTAAAACGGAAGAACAGTTACCTGGTGAGTATTGCTATATAAACATCATCACGATATCATCGAATACAACTCAGATACAATTATCGTTTCGTCTAACCATTCAACATTCTGTTCGATTTAGTCGCTAGATTGTGTAACGGAAGTATCGTCACCTGGTATGTATCACTATATATACAGTATTGCGATATAATCGGATACCACCCAGATACATTGATTGTTCAGTCTATCCATTCAACTTTCTTTTTGTTTCGGTCGCTTGTATGTAAAACGGGAATACCGTCTCCTAGTGTGTATAACTATATACACAGCATAACATCATAATCGAATACAACCCATATACTATCCATTCAACCTTCTGTTTAATTCAGTCGCTCGTATGTATAACGGAAGAACAGTTACCTGGTGAGTATAACTATATAAACATAATCGAATACAACCCAGATACGATGATTGTTCAATCTATACTGAATTCAACCTTCTGCTCGATTCGGTCGCTTGTATGTAAAACGGAAGAACAGTTACCTGGTGAGTATTGCTATATAAACATCATCACGATATCATCGAATACAACCCAGATACAATTATCGTTTCGTCTAACTATTTCACCTTCTGTTCGATTCAGTCGCTAGTATGTGTAACGGAAGTACCGTCACCTGGTAAGTATCACTATATATACAGTATTGCGATATAATCGGATACCACCCAGATACATTGATTGTTCAGTCTATCCATTCATTTTTCTGTTCGTTTCGGTCGCTCGTATGTGAAACGGGAATACCGTCACCTTATGTGTATAACTATATACAGTACGATGCAAATGTATGGAATAAATTCATTATCTCTAAAGTATATCAATTTCAAGAAAAATCCTGAAACAGGTCGTTTTTTATTTTCAAATTGACATCTCTTGATATACATACGGAGTTTGTGACGTCATCCGCGTAGTTGTGGTGACGTCATCGATTATTTTTTTAAATAGGAAGACACCCTGTTCAATTTTTTTTCTGGAAGGTATATTCATTGTCGATCTGACCGTATACTAATATTAGGAGTTTAAAGTAATATAGGGTGAGAAAAAGTTATTCATTATTTTATATTTACAACGGAAACCGTTATAATAAATAATCAAATTTGTGACCTTCTGCAAAAATACAATGTGATAGACAGAAAACAAATCATTCTTGAACTTTGCTATCGTTTCTGAATATATTTGTGAAATATTCACTCGTATTCGTTCTTTCAAATTATCTGATCTTTCCGGCTTCCTACATAAACTGCTCTACAGATAACCTCAGAAGAAAAAATCGAGAGGAGTTGAATCAGGAGATTTAGTTGGCCATTCGATTGACCCTCTAAAAACCTATTAAGATAATTGCGTACATTGATAGCATAATGATGTTGTAAATATAAAATAATGTTTTCACACTCTGTATCACTTTATTGTCCTGATATTAGTATATGGTCAGATAGACAATGAATATACCATCCAGAAAAAAAAATAAACAGGGTGTCTTCCTATTTAAAAAAATAATCGATGACGTCACCACAACTACGCGGATGACGTCACAAACTCCGTATGTATATCAAGAGATGTCAATTTGAAAATAAAAATCGACCTGTCTCGGGATTTTCTTTAAAATTCATAAACGTTAGAGATAATGAATTTATTCCATACATTTGCATCGTACTGTATACAGCATAACATATATAAACATAATCGAATACAACTCAGATACGATGATTGTTCAATCTATCCATTCAACCTTATGTTCGATTCGGTTGCTCGTATGTATGTCGGAAGAACAGGTACCTGGTGAGTATATCTATATAAACATAATCGAATACAACTCAGATACGATGATTGTTCAATCTATCCATTTAACCTTCTGCTCGATTCGGTCGCTTGTATGTAAAACGGAAGGACAGTTACCTGATGAGTATTGCTATATAAACATCATCACGTTATCATCGAATACAACTCAGATACAATTATCGTTTCGTCTAACCATTTAACCTTCTGTTCGATTCAGTCGCTAGTATGTGTAACGGAAGTACCGTCACCTGGTAAGTATCACTATATATACATTATTGCGATATAATCGGATACCACCCAGATACATTGATTGTTCAGTTTATCCATTCAACTTTCTTTTTGTTTCGGTCGCTCGTATGTAAAACGGGAATACCGTCTCCTAGTGTGTATTACTATATACACAGCATAACATCATAATCGAATACAACCCATATACTATCCATTCAACCTTCTGTTGAATTCAGTCGCTCGTATGTATAACGGAAGAACAGTTACCTGGTGAGTATAACTATATAAACATAATCGAATACAACCCAGATACGATGATTGTTCAATCTATACTGAATTCAACCTTCTGCTCGATTCGGTCGCTTGTATGTAAAACGGAAGAACAGTTACCTGGTGAGTATTGCTATATAAACATCATCACGATATCATCGAATACAACTCAGATACAATTATCGTTTCGTCTAACCATTTAACCTTCTGTTCGATTCAGTCGCTAGTATGTGTAACGGAAGTACCGTCACCTGGTAAGTATCACTATATATACAGTATTGCGATATAATCGGATACCACCCAGATACATTGATTGTTCAGTCTATCCATTCAACTTTCTGTTCGTTTCGGTCGCTCGTTTGTGAAACGGGAATACCGTCACCTTATGTGTATAACTATATACACAGCATAACATCATAATCGAATACAACCCAGATACTATCCATTCAACCTTCTGTTCGATTCGGTTGCTCGTATGTATAACGAAAGAACAGTTACCTGGTGAGTATTTCTATATGAACGTCATCACGATATAATCGAATACAACTTAGTTACAATTATCGTTCCGTCTAACCATCCAACCTTATGTTCGATTCAGACGCTCGTATGTGTAACGAAAGAACCGTTACATGGTAGGTGTAGTTAAATATACAACATAACGATATAATCGGAGACAACCCAGATACAAAGATTGTTCAATCTTTCCATTCAACCTTATGTTCGATTCGGTTGCTAGTATGTATAACGAAAGAACAGTTACCTGGTAAGACATAATATATAATAATCATCACGAAATAATCGAACACAACCCAGATACGATGATTGTTCAGTCTATCCATTCAACCTTCTGTTCAGTTCAGTCGCTCTTATGTATAACTGGAGAACAGTTACCTGGTGAGTATAACTATATGAACATCATCACGATATAATCGAATACAACCCCAGATACGATCATTGTTTAGTCTATCCATTCAACCTTCAGTTCAATTCAGTCGCTCGTATGTATAACGGAAGAACAGTTACCTGGTGAGTATAACAATATAAACATAATCGAATACAACTCAGATACGATGATTGTTCAATCTATCCATTCAACCTTATGTTCGATTCGGTTGCTCGTATGTATATCGGAAGAACAGGTACCTGGTGAGTATATCTATATAAACATAATCGAATACAACTCAGATTCGATGATTGTTCAATCTATCCATTTAACCTTCTGCTCGATTCGGTCGCTTGTATGTAAAACGGAAGGACAGTTACCTGGTGAGTATTGCTATATAAACATCATCACGATATCATCGAATACAACTCAGATACAATTATCGTTTCGTCTAACCATTCAACATTCTGTTCGATTCAGTCGCTAGATTGTGTAACGGAAGTATCGTCACCTGGTAAGTATCACTATATATACAGTATTGCGATATAATCGGATACCACCCAGATACATTGATTGTTTAGTCTATCCATTCAACTTTCTTTTTGTTTCGGTCGCTCGTATGTAAAACGGGAATACCGTCTCCTAGTGTGTATAACTATATACACAGCATAACATCATAATCGAATACAACCCATATACTATCCATTCAACCTTCTGTTCAATTCAGTCGCTCGTATGTATAACGGAAGAACAGTTACCTGGTGAGTATAACTATATAAACATAATCGAATACAACCCAGATACGATGATTGTTCAATCTATACTGAATTCAACCTTCTGCTCGATTCGGTCGCTTGTATGTAAAACGGAAGAACAGTTACCTGGTGAGTATTGCTATATAAACATCATCACGATATCATCGAATACAACTCAGATACAATTATCGTTTCGTCTAACCATTTAACCTTCTGTTCGATTCAGTCGCTAGTATGTGTAACGGAAGTACCGTCACCTGGTAAGTATCACTATATATACAGTATTGCGATATAATCGGATACCACCCAGATACATTGATTGTTCAGTCTATCCATTCATTTTTCTGTTCGTTTCGGTCGCTCGTATGTGAAACGGGAATACCGTCACCTTATGTGTATAACTATATATACAGCATAACATATATAAACATAATCGAATACAACTCAGATACGATGATTGTTCAATCTATCCATTCAACCTTATGTTCGATTCGGTTGCTCGTATGTATGTCGGAAGAACAGGTACCTGGTGAGTATATCTATATAAACATAATCGAATACAACTCAGATACGATGATTGTTCAATCTATCCATTTAACCTTCTGCTCGATTCGGTCGCTTGTATGTAAAACGGAAGGACAGTTACCTGGTGAGTATTGCTATATAAACATCATCACGATATCATCGAATACAACTCAGATACAATTATCGTTTCGTCTAACCATTCAACCTTCTGTTCGATTCAGTCGCTAGTATGTGTAACGGAAGTACCGTCACCTGGTAAGTATCACTATATATACAGTATTGCGATATAATCGGATACCACCCAGATACATTGATTGTTCAGTCTATCCATTCAACTTTCTGTTCGTTTTGGTCGCTCGTATGTGAAACGGGAATACCGTCACCTTATGTGTATAACTATATACACAGCATAACATCATAATCGAATACAACCCAGATACTATCCATTCAACCTTCTGTTCGATTCGGTTGCTCGTATGTATAACGAAAAAACAGTAACCTGGTGAGTATTTCTATATAAACATCATCACGATATCATCGAATACAACTCAGATACAATTATCGTTTCGTCTAACCATTCAACATTCTGTTCGATTCAGTCGCTAGTATGTGTAACGGAAGTATCGTCACCTGGTAAGTATCACTATATATACAGTATTGCGATATAATCGGATACCACCCAGATACATTGATTGTTCAGTCTATCCATTCAACTTTCTTTTTGTTTCGGTCGCTCGTATGTAAAACGGGAATACCGTCTCCTAGTGTGTATAACTATATACACAGCATAACATCATAATCGAATACAACCCATATTCTATCCATTCAACATTCTGTTCAATTCAGTCGCTCGTATGTATAACGGAAGAACAGTTACCTGGTGAGTATAACTATATAAACATAATCGAATACAACCCAGATACGATGATTGTTTAATCTATACTGAATTCAACCTTCTGCTCGATTCGGTCGCTTGTATCTAAAACGGAAGAACAGTTACCTGGTGAGTATTGCTATATAAACATCATCACGATATCATCGAATACAACTCAGATACAATTATCGATTCGTCTAACCATTTAACCTTCTGTGCGATTCAGTCGCTAGTATGTGTAACGGAAGTACCGTCACCTGGTAAGTATCACTATATATACAGTATTGCGATATAATCGGATACCACCCAGATACATTGATTGTTCAGTCTATCCATTCAACTTTCTGTTCGTTTCGGTCGCTCGTATGTGAAACGGGAATACCGTCACCTTATGTGTATAACTATACATACAGCATAACATATATAAACATAATCGAATACAACTCAGATACGATGATTGTTAAATCTATCCATTCAACCTTATGTTCGTTTCGGTTGCTCGTATGTATATCGGAAGAACAGGTACCTGGTGAGTATATCTATATAAACATAATCGAATACAACTCAGATACGATGATTGTTCAATCTATCCATTTAACCTTCTGCTCGATTCGGTCGCTTGTATGTAAAACGGAAGGACAGTTACCTGGTGAGTATTCTATATAAACATCATCACGATATCATCGAATACAACTCAGATACAATTATCGTTTCGTCTAACCATTCAACATTCTGTTCGATTCAGTCGCTAGTATGTGTAACGGAAGTACCGTCACCTGGTAAGTATCACTATATTACAGTATTGCGATATAATCAGATACCACCCAGATACATTGATTGTTCAGTCTATCCATTCAACTTTCTTTTCGTTTCGGTCGCTCGTATGTAAAATGGGAATACCGTCTCCTAGTGTGTATAACTATATACACAGCATAACATCATAATCGAATACAACCCATATACTATCCATTCAACCTTCTGTTCAATTCAGTCGCTCGTATGTATAACGGAAGAACAGTTACCTGGTGAGTATAACTATATAAACATAATTGAATACAACCCAGATACGATGATTGTTCAATCTATACTGAATTCAACCTTCTGCTCGATTCGGTCGCTTTTATGTTAAACGGAAGAACATTTACCTGGTGAATATTGCTATATAAACATCATCACGATATCATCGAATACAACTCAGATACAATTATCGCTTCGTCTAACCATTTAACATTCTGTTCGATTCAGTCGCTAGTATGTGTAACGGAAGTACCGTCACCTGGTAAGTATCACTATATATACAGATACATTGATTGTTCAGTCTATCCATTCAACTTTCTGCTCGTTTCGGTCGCTCGTATGTGAAACGGGAATACCGTCACCTTATGTATATAACTATATACACAGCATAACATCATAATCGAATACAACCCAGATACTATCCATTCAACCTTCTGTTCGATTCGGTTGCTCGTATGTATAACGAAAGAACAGTAACCTGGTGAGTATTTCTATATGAACGTCATCACGATATAATCGAATACAACTTAGTTACAATTATCGTTCCGTCTAACCATCCAACCTTATGTTCGATTCAGACGCTCGTATTTGTAACGAAAGAACCGTTACATGGTAGGTGTAGTTAAATATACAACATAACGATATAATCGGAGACAACCCAGATACAATGATTGTTCAATCTATCCATTCAACCTTATGTTCGATTCGGTTGCTAGTATGTATAACGAAAGAACAGTTACCTGGTTAGACATAATATATAATAATCATCACGAAATAATCGAATACAACCCAGATACGATGATTGTTCAGTCTATCCATTCAACCTTCTGTTCAGTTCAGTCGCTCTTATGAATAACTGGAGAACAGTAACCTGGTGAGCATAACTATATGAACATCATCACGATATAATCGAATACAACCCCAGATACGATAATTGTTTAGTCTATCCATTCAACCTTCAGTTCAATTCAGTCGCTCGTATGTATAACGGAAGAACAGTTACCTGGTGAGTATAACTATATAAACATAATCGAATACAACTCAGATACGATGATTGTTCAATCTATCCATTCAACCTTATGTTCGATTCGGTTGCTCGTATGTGTATCGGAAGAACAGGTACCTGGTGAGTATATCTATATAAACATAATCGAATACAACTCAGATACGATGATTGTTCAATCTATCCATTTAACCTTCTGCTCGATTCGGTCGCTTGTATGTAGAACGGAAGGACAGTTACCTGGTGAGTATTGCTATATAAACATCATCACGATATCATCGAATACAACTCAGATACAATTATCGTTTCGTCTAACCATTCAACATTCTGTTCGATTCAGTCGCTAGTATGTATAACGGAAGTATCGTCACCTGGTAAGTATCACTATATATACAGTATTGCGATATAATCGGATACCACCCAGATACATTGATTGTTCAGTCTATCCATTCAACTTTCTGTTCGTTTCGGTCGCTCGTATGTAAAACGGGAATGCCGTCTCCTAGTGTGTATAACTATATACACAGCATAACATCATAATCGAATACAACCCATATACTATCCATTCAACCTTCTGTTCAATTCAGTCGCTCGTATGTATAACGGAAGAACAGTTACCTGGTGAGTATAACTATATAAACATAATCGAATACAACCCAGATACGATGATTCTTCAATCTATACTGAATTCAACCTTCTGCTCGATTCGGTCGCTTGTATGTAAAACGGAAGAACAGTTACCTGGTGAATATTGCTATATAAACATCATCACGATATCATCGAATACAACTCAGATACAATTATCGTTTCGTCTAACCATTCAACATTCTATTCGATTCAGTCGCTAGATTGTGTAACGGAAGTATCGTCACCTGGTATGTATCACTATATATACAGTATTGCGATATAATCGGATACCACCCAGATACATTGATTGTTCAGTCTATCCATTCAACTTTCTTTTTGTTTCGGTCGCTCGTATGTAAAACGGGAATAACGTCTCCTAGTGTGTATAACTATATACACAGCATAACATCATAATCGAATACAACCCATATACTATCCATTCAACCTTCTGTTCAATTCAGTCGCTCGTATGTATAACGGAAGAACAGTTACCTGGTGAGTATATCTATATAAACATAATCGAATACAACTCAGATACGATGATTGTTCAATCTATCCATTTAACCTTCTGCTCGATTCGGTCGCTTGTATGTAAAACGGAAGAACAGTTACCTGGTGAGTATAACTATATAAACATAATCGAATACAACTCAGATACGATGATTGTTCAATCTATCCATTCAACCTTATGTTCGATTCGGTTGCTCGTATGTGTATCGGAAGAACAGGTACCTGGTGAGTATATCTATATAAACATAATCGAATACAACTCAGATACGATGATTGTTCAATCTATCCATTTAACCTTCTGCTCGATTCGGTCGCTTGTATGTAAAACGGAAGGACAGTTACCTGGTGAGTATTGCTATATAAACATCATCACGATATCATCGAATACAACTCAGATACAATTATCGTTTCGTCTAACCATTCAACATTCTGTTCGATTCAGTCGCTAGTATGTATAACGGAAGTATCGTCACCTGGTAAGTATCACTATATATACAGTATTGCGATATAATCGGATACCACCCAGATACATTGATTGTTCAGTCTATCCATTCAACTTTCTGTTCGTTTCGGTCGCTCGTATGTAAAACGGGAATACCGTCTCCTAGTGTGTATAACTATATACACAGCATAACATCATAATCGAATACAACCCATATACTATCCATTCAACCTTCTGTTCAATTCAGTCGCTCGTATGTATAACGGAAGAACAGTTACCTGGTGTGTATAACTATATAAACATAATCGAATACAACCCAGATACGATGATTGTTCAATCTATACTGAATTCAACCTTCTGCTCGATTCGGTCGCTTGTATGTAAAACGGAAGAACAGTTACCTGGTGAGTATTGCTATATAAACATCATCACGATATCATCGAATACAACTCAGATACAATTATCGTTTCGTCTAACCATTCAACATTCTGTTCGATTCAGTCGCTAGATTGTGTAACGGAAGTATCGTCACCTGGTATGTATCACTATATATACAGTATTGCGATATAATCGGATACCACCCAGATACATTGATTGTTCAGTCTATCCATTCAACTTTCTTTTTGTTTCGGTCGCTTGTATGTAAAACGGGAATACCGTCTCCTAGTGTGTATAACTATATACACAGCATAACATCATAATCGAATACAACCCATATACTATCCATTCAACCTTCTGTTTAATTCAGTCGCTCGTATGTATAACGGAAGAACAGTTACCTGGTGAGTATAACTATATAAACATAATCGAATACAACCCAGATACGATGATTGTTCAATCTATACTGAATTCAACCTTCTGCTCGATTCGGTCGCTTGTATGTAAAACGGAAGAACAGTTACCTGGTGAGTATTGCTATATAAACATCATCACGATATCATCGAATACAACCCAGATACAATTATCGTTTCGTCTAACTATTTCACCTTCTGTTCGATTCAGTCGCTAGTATGTGTAACGGAAGTACCGTCACCTGGTAAGTATCACTATATATACATTATTGCGATATAATCGGATACCACCCAGATACATTGATTGTTCAGTTTATCCATTCAACTTTCTTTTTGTTTCGGTCGCTCGTATGTAAAACGGGAATACCGTCTCCTAGTGTGTATTACTATATACACAGCATAACATCATAATCGAATACAACCCATATACTATCCATTCAACCTTCTGTTGAATTCAGTCGCTCGTATGTATAACGGAAGAACAGTTACCTGGTGAGTATAACTATATAAACATAATCGAATACAACCCAGATACGATGATTGTTCAATCTATACTGAATTCAACCTTCTGCTCGATTCGGTCGCTTGTATGTAAAACGGAAGAACAGTTACCTGGTGAGTATTGCTATATAAACATCATCACGATATCATCGAATACAACTCAGATACAATTATCGTTTCGTCTAACCATTTAACCTTCTGTTCGATTCAGTCGCTAGTATGTGTAACGGAAGTACCGTCACCTGGTAAGTATCACTATATATACAGTATTGCGATATAATCGGATACCACCCAGATACATTGATTGTTCAGTCTATCCATTCAACTTTCTGTTCGTTTCGGTCGCTCGTTTGTGAAACGGGAATACCGTCACCTTATGTGTATAACTATATACACAGCATAACATCATAATCGAATACAACCCAGATACTATCCATTCAACCTTCTGTTCGATTCGGTTGCTCGTATGTATAACGAAAGAACAGTTACCTGGTGAGTATTTCTATATGAACGTCATCACGATATAATCGAATACAACTTAGTTACAATTATCGTTCCGTCTAACCATCCAACCTTATGTTCGATTCAGACGCTCGTATGTGTAACGAAAGAACCGTTACATGGTAGGTGTAGTTAAATATACAACATAACGATATAATCGGAGACAACCCAGATACAAAGATTGTTCAATCTTTCCATTCAACCTTATGTTCGATTCGGTTGCTAGTATGTATAACGAAAGAACAGTTACCTGGTAAGACATAATATATAATAATCATCACGAAATAATCGAACACAACCCAGATACGATGATTGTTCAGTCTATCCATTCAACCTTCTGTTCAGTTCAGTCGCTCTTATGTATAACTGGAGAACAGTTACCTGGTGAGTATAACTATATGAACATCATCACGATATAATCGAATACAACCCCAGATACGATCATTGTTTAGTCTATCCATTCAACCTTCAGTTCAATTCAGTCGCTCGTATGTATAACGGAAGAACAGTTACCTGGTGAGTATAACAATATAAACATAATCGAATACAACTCAGATACGATGATTGTTCAATCTATCCATTCAACCTTATGTTCGATTCGGTTGCTCGTATGTATATCGGAAGAACAGGTACCTGGTGAGTATATCTATATAAACATAATCGAATACAACTCAGATTCGATGATTGTTCAATCTATCCATTTAACCTTCTGCTCGATTCGGTCGCTTGTATGTAAAACGGAAGGACAGTTACCTGGTGAGTATTGCTATATAAACATCATCACGATATCATCGAATACAACTCAGATACAATTATCGTTTCGTCTAACCATTCAACATTCTGTTCGATTCAGTCGCTAGATTGTGTAACGGAAGTATCGTCACCTGGTAAGTATCACTATATATACAGTATTGCGATATAATCGGATACCACCCAGATACATTGATTGTTTAGTCTATCCATTCAACTTTCTTTTTGTTTCGGTCGCTCGTATGTAAAACGGGAATACCGTCTCCTAGTGTGTATAACTATATACACAGCATAACATCATAATCGAATACAACCCATATACTATCCATTCAACCTTCTGTTCAATTCAGTCGCTCGTATGTATAACGGAAGAACAGTTACCTGGTGAGTATAACTATATAAACATAATCGAATACAACCCAGATACGATGATTGTTCAATCTATACTGAATTCAACCTTCTGCTCGATTCGGTCGCTTGTATGTAAAACGGAAGAACAGTTACCTGGTGAGTATTGCTATATAAACATCATCACGATATCATCGAATACAACTCAGATACAATTATCGTTTCGTCTAACCATTTAACCTTCTGTTCGATTCAGTCGCTAGTATGTGTAACGGAAGTACCGTCACCTGGTAAGTATCACTATATATACAGTATTGCGATATAATCGGATACCACCCAGATACATTGATTGTTCAGTCTATCCATTCATTTTTCTGTTCGTTTCGGTCGCTCGTATGTGAAACGGGAATACCGTCACCTTATGTGTATAACTATATATACAGCATAACATATATAAACATAATCGAATACAACTCAGATACGATGATTGTTCAATCTATCCATTCAACCTTATGTTCGATTCGGTTGCTCGTATGTATGTCGGAAGAACAGGTACCTGGTGAGTATATCTATATAAACATAATCGAATACAACTCAGATACGATGATTGTTCAATCTATCCATTTAACCTTCTGCTCGATTCGGTCGCTCGTATGTAAAACGGGAATACCGTCTCCTAGTGTGTATAACTATATACACAGCATAACATCATAATCGAATACAACCCATATACTATCCATTCAACCTTCTGTTCAATTCAGTCGCTCGTATGTATAACGGAAGAACAGTTACCTGGTGTGTATAACTATATAAACATAATCGAATACAACCCAGATACGATGATTGTTCAATCTATACTGAATTCAACCTTCTGCTCGATTCGGTCGCTTGTATGTAAAACGGAAGGACAGTTACCTGATGAGTATTGCTATATAAACATCATCACGTTATCATCGAATACAACTCAGATACAATTATCGTTTCGTCTAACCATTTAACCTTCTGTTCGATTCAGTCGCTAGATTGTGTAACGGAAGTACCGTCACCTGGTAAGTATCACTATATATACATTATTGCGATATAATCGGATACCACCCAGATACATTGATTGTTCAGTTTATCCATTCAACTTTCTTTTTGTTTCGGTCGCTCGTATGTAAAACGGGAATACCGTCTCCTAGTGTGTATTACTATATACACAGCATAACATCATAATCGAATACAACCCATATACTATCCATTCAACCTTCTGTTGAATTCAGTCGCTCGTATGTATAACGGAAGAACAGTTACCTGGTGAGTATAACTATATAAACATAATCGAATACAACCCAGATACGATGATTGTTCAATCTATACTGAATTCAACCTTCTGCTCGATTCGGTCGCTTGTATGTAAAACGGAAGAACAGTTACCTGGTGAGTATTGCTATATAAACATCATCACGATATCATCGAATACAACTCAGATACAATTATCGTTTCGTCTAACCATTTAACCTTCTGTTCGATTCAGTCGCTAGTATGTGTAACGGAAGTACCGTCACCTGGTAAGTATCACTATATATACAGTATTGCGATATAATCGGATACCACCCAGATACATTGATTGTTCAGTCTATCCATTCAACTTTCTGTTCGTTTCGGTCGCTCGTTTGTGAAACGGGAATACCGTCACCTTATGTGTATAACTATATACACAGCATAACATCATAATCGAATACAACCCAGATACTATCCATTCAACCTTCTGTTCGATTCGGTTGCTCGTATGTATAACGAAAGAACAGTTACCTGGTGAGTATTTCTATATGAACGTCATCACGATATAATCGAATACAACTTAGTTACAATTATCGTTCCGTCTAACCATCCAACCTTATGTTCGATTCAGACGCTCGTATGTGTAACGAAAGAACCGTTACATGGTAGGTGTAGTTAAATATACAACATAACGATATAATCGGAGACAACCCAGATACAAAGATTGTTCAATCTTTCCATTCAACCTTATGTTCGATTCGGTTGCTAGTATGTATAACGAAAGAACAGTTACCTGGTAAGACATAATATATAATAATCATCACGAAATAATCGAACACAACCCAGATACGATGATTGTTCAGTCTATCCATTCAACCTTCTGTTCAGTTCAGTCGCTCTTATGTATAACTGGAGAACAGTTACCTGGTGAGTATAACTATATGAACATCATCACGATATAATCGAATACAACCCCAGATACGATCATTGTTTAGTCTATCCATTCAACCTTCAGTTCAATTCAGTCGCTCGTATGTATAACGGAAGAACAGTTACCTGGTGAGTATAACAATATAAACATAATCGAATACAACTCAGATACGATGATTGTTCAATCTATCCATTCAACCTTATGTTCGATTCGGTTGCTCGTATGTATATCGGAAGAACAGGTACCTGGTGAGTATATCTATATAAACATAATCGAATACAACTCAGATTCGATGATTGTTCAATCTATCCATTTAACCTTCTGCTCGATTCGGTCGCTTGTATGTAAAACGGAAGGACAGTTACCTGGTGAGTATTGCTATATAAACATCATCACGATATCATCGAATACAACTCAGATACAATTATCGTTTCGTCTAACCATTCAACATTCTGTTCGATTCAGTCGCTAGTATGTGTAACGGAAGTATCGTCACCTGGTAAGTATCACTATATATACAGTATTGCGATATAATCGGATACCACCCAGATACATTGATTGTTCAGTCTATCCATTCAACTTTCTTTTCGTTTCGGTCGCTCGTATGTAAAACGGGAATACCGTCTCCTAGTGTGTATAACTATATACACAGCATAACATCATAATCGAATACAACCCATATACTATCCATTCAACCTTCTGTTCAGTTCAGTCGCTCTTATGTATAACTGGAGAACAGTTACCTGGTGAGTATAACTATATGAACATCATCACGATATAATCGAATACAACCCCAGATACGATCATTGTTTAGTCTATCCATTCAACCTTCAGTTCAATTCAGTCGCTCGTATGTATAATGGAAGAACAGTTACCTAGCGAGTATAACTATATAAACATAATCGAATACAACTCAGATACGATGATTGTTCAATCTATCCATTCAACCTTATGTTCGATTCGGTTGCTCGTATGTATATCGGAAGAACAGGTACCTGGTGAGTATATCTATATAAACATAATCGAATACAACTCAGATACGATGATTGTTCAATCTATCCATTTAACCTTCTGCTCGATTCGGTCGCATGTATGTGAAACGGAAGGACAGTTACCTGGTGAGTATTGCTATATAAACATCATCACGATATCATCGAATACAACTAAGATACAATTATCGTTTCGTCTAACCATTTAACCTTCTGTTCGATTCAGTCGCTAGTATGTGTAACGGAAGTACCGTCACCTGGTAAGTATCACTATATATACAGTATTGCGATATAATCGGATACCACCCAGATACATTGATTGTTCAGTCTATCCATTCAACTTTCTGTTCGTTTCGGTCGCTCGTATGTGAAACGGGAATACCGTCACCTTATGTGTATAACTATATACACAGCATAACATCATAATCGAATACAACCCAGATACTATCCATTCAACCTTCTGTTCGATTCGGTTGCTCGTATGTATAACGAAAGAACAGTAAACTGGTGAGTATTTCTATATGAACGTCATCACGATATAATCGAATACAACATAGTTACAATTATCGTTCCGTCTAACCATCCAACCTTATGTTCGATTCAGACGCTCGTATGTGTAACGAAAGAACCGTTACATGGTAGGTGTAGTTAAATATACAACATAACGATATAATCGGAGACAACCCAGATACAATGATTGTTCAATCTATCCATTCAACCTTATGTTCGATTCGGTTGCTAGTATGTATAACGAAAGAACAGTTACCTGGTTAGACATAATATATAATAATCATCACGAAATAATCGAATACAACCCAGATACGATGATTGTTCAGTCTATCCATTCAACCTTCTGTTCAGTTCAGTCGCTCTTATGTTTAACTGGAGAACAGTTACCTGGTGAGTATAACTATATGAACATCATCACGATATAATCGAATACAACCCCAGATACGAACATTGTTTAGTCTATCCATTCAACCTTCAGTTCAATTCAGTCGCTCGTATGTATAACGGAAGAACAGTTACCTGGTGAGTATAACTATATAAACATAATCGAATACAACTCAGATACGATGATTGTTCAATCTATCCATTCAACCTTCTGCTCGATTCGGTTGCTTGTATGTAAAACGGAAGGACAGTTACCTGGTGAGTATTGCTATATAAACATCATCACGATATCATCGAATACAACTCAGATACAATTATCGTTTCGTCTAACCATTCAACATTCTGTTCGATTCAGTCGCTAGTATGTGTAACGGAAGTATCGTCACCTGGTAAGTATCACTATATATACAGTATTGCGATATAATCGGATACCACCCAGATAAATTGATTGTTCAGTCTATCCATTCAACTTTCTTTTCGTTTCGGTCGCTCGTATGTAAAACGGGAATACCGTCTCCTAGTGTGTATAACTATATACACAGCATAACATCATAATCGAATACAACCCATTTACTATCCATTCAACCTTCTGTTCAATTCAGTCGCTCGTATGTATAACGGAAGAACAGTTACCTGGTGAGTATAACTATATAAACATAATCGAATACAACCCAGATACGATGATTGTTCAATCTATACTGAATTCAACCTTCTGCTCGATTCGGTCGCTTGTATGTAAAACGGAAGAACAGTTACCTGGTGAGTATTGCTATATAAACATCATCATCGCATCATCGAATACAACTCAGATACAATTATCGTTTCGTCTAACCATTCAACATTCTGTTCGATTCAGTCGCTAGTATGTGTAACGGAAGTATCGTCACCTGGTAAGTATCACTATATATACAGTATTGCGATATAATCGGATACCACCCAGATACATTGATTGTTCAGTCTATCCATTCAACTTTCTTTTTGTTTCGGTCGCTCGTATGTAAAACGGGAATACCGTCTCCTAGTGTGTATAATTATATACACAGAATAACATCATAATCGAATACAACCCATATACTATCCATTCAACCTTCTGTTCAATTCAGTCGCTCGTATGTATAACGGAAGAACAGTTACCTGTTGAGTATAACTATATAAACATAATCGAATACAACCCAGATACGATGATTGTTCAATCTATACTGAATTCAACCTTCTGCTCGATTCGGTCGCTCGTATGTAAAACGGAAGAACAGTTACCTGGTGAGTATTGCTATATAAACATCATCACGATATCATCGAATACAACTCAGATACAATTATCGTTTCGTCTTACCATTTAACCTTCTGTTCGATTCAGTCGCTAGTATGTGTAACGGAAGTACCGTCACCTGGTAAGTATCACTATATATACAGTATTGCGATATAATCGGATACCACCCAGATACATTGATTGTTCAGTCTATCCATTCAACTTTCTGTTCGTTTCGGTCGCTCGTATGTGAAACGGGAATACCGTCACCTAATGTGTATAACTATATACACAGCATAACATCATAATCGAATACAACCCAGATACTATCCATTCAACCTTCTGTTCGATTCGATTGCTCGTATGTATAACGGAAGAACAGTTACCTGGTGAGTATAACTTTATAAACATAATCGAATACAACCCAGATACGATTATTGTTCAATTAATACTGAATTCAACCTTCTGCTCGATTCAGTCGCTTTTATGTATAACTGGAGAACAGTTACCTGTTGAGTATAAATATATAAACATCATCACGATATAATCGAATACAACCTCAGATACGATCATTATTTAGTCTATCCATTCAACCTTCTGTTCAATTCAGTCGCTCGTATGTATATCGGAAGAACAGTTACCTGGTGAGTTCAACTATATAAACCTAATCGAATACAACCCAGATACGATGAATTTTCAATCTATCCATTTAACCTTCTGCTCGATTCGGTCGCTTTTATGTAAAACGGAAGAACATTTACCTGGTGAATATTGCTATATAAACATCATCACGATATCATCGAATACAACTCAGATACAATTATCGCTTCGTCTAACCATTTAACATTCTGTTCGATTCAGTCGCTAGTATGTGTAACGGAAGTACCGTCACCTGGTAAGTATCACTATATATACAGTATTGCGATATTATCGGATAAAACCAGATACATTGATTGTTCAGTCTATCCATTCAACTTTCTGTTCGTTTCAGTCGCTCGTATGTAAAACGGAAATACCGTCACCTAGTGTGTATAACTATATACACAGCATAACATCATAATCGAATACAACCCAGATACTATTCATTCAACCTTCTGTTCGATTCGGTTGCTCGTATGTATAACGATAGAACAGTAACCTGGTGAGTATTTCTATATGAACTTCATCACGATATAATCGAATACAACTCAGATACAATGATCATTCCGTCTATCCATCTAACCTTCTGTTCGATTGGGTCGCTCGTACGTATAACGCAAGAACAGTCACCTGGTGAGTATTCCTATATAAACATTACCACGATATAATCGAATACAACTCAGTTACAATTATCTCTAACCATCCAACCTTATGTTCGATTCAGACGCTCGTATGTGTAACGAAAGAACCGTTACATGGTTGGTGTATCTAATTATACAGCATAACGATATAATCAGAGACAACCCAGATACAATGATTTTTCAATCTATCCATCCAACCTTATGTTTGATTCGGTTGCTCGTATGTATAACGGAAGAACAGTTACCTGGTTAGACATAATATATAATAATCATTACGAAATAATCGAATACAACCCAGATACGATGATTATTCAGTCTATCCATTCAACCTTCTGTTCAGTTCAGTCGCTCTTATGTATAACTGGAGAACATTTACCTGGTGAGTATAACTATATAAACATAATCGAATACAACTCAGATACGATGATTGTTCAATCTATCCATTCAACCTTATGTTCGATTCGGTTGCTCGTATGTATATCGGAAGAACAGGTACCTGGTGAGTATATCTATATAAACATAATCGAATACAACTCAGATACGATGATTGTTCAATCTATCCATTTAACCTTCTGCTCGATTCGGTCGCATGTATGTGAAACGGAAGGACAGTTACCTGGTGAGTATTGCTATATAAACATCATCACGATATCATCGAATACAACTAAGATACAATTATCGTTTCGTCTAACCATTTAACCTTCTGTTCGATTCAGTCGCTAGTATGTGTAACGGAAGTACCGTCACCTGGTAAGTATCACTATATATACAGTATTGCGATATAATCGGATACCACCCAGATACATTGATTGTTCAGTCTATCTATTCAACTTTCTGTTCGTTTCGGTCGCTCGTATGTGAAACGGGAATACCGTCACCTTATGTGTATAACTATATACACAGCATAACATCATAATCGAATACAACCCAGATACTATCCATTCAACCTTCTGTTCGATTCGGTTGCTCGTATGTATAACGAAAGAACAGTAAACTGGTGAGTATTTCTATATGAACGTCATTACGATATAATCGAATACAACATAGTTACAATTATCGTTCCGTCTAACCATCCAACCTTATGTTCGATTCAGACGCTCGTATGTGTAACGAAAGAACCGTTACATGGTAGGTGTAGTTAAATATACAACATAACGATATAATCGGAGACAACCCAGATACAATGATTGTTCAATCTATCCATTCAACCTTATGTTCGATTCGGTTGCTAGTATGTATAACGAAAGAACAGTTACCTGGTTAGACATAATATATAATAATCATCACGAAATAATCGAATACATTCCAGATACGATGATTGTTCAGTCTATCCATTCAACCTTCTGTTCAGTTCAGTCGCTCTTATGTTTAACTGGAGAACAGTTACCTGGTGAGTATAACTATATGAACATCATCACGATATAATCGAATACAACCCCAGATACGAACATTGTTTAGTCTATCCATTCAACCTTCAGTTCAATTCAGTCGCTCGTATGTATAACGGAAGAACAGTTACCTGGTGAGTATAACTATATAAACATAATCGAATACAACTCAGATACGATGATTGTTCAATCTATCCATTCAACCTTATGTTCGATTCGGTTGCTCGTATGTATATCGGAAGAACAGGTACCTGGTGAGTATATCTATATAAACATAATCGAATACAACTCAGATACGATGATTGTTCAATCTATCCATTTAACCTTCTGCTCGATTCGGTTGCTTGTATGTAAAACGGAAGGACAGTTACCTGGTGAGTATTGCTATATAAACATCATCACGATATCATCGAATACAACTCAGATACAATTATCGTTTCGTCTAACCATTCAACATTCTGTTCGATTCAGTCGCTAGTATGTGTAACGGAAGTATCGTCACCTGGTAAGTATCACTATATATACAGTATTGCGATATAATCGGATACCACCCAGATACATTGATTGTTCAGTCTATCCATTCAACTTTCTTTTCGTTTCGGTCGCTCGTATGTAAAACGGGAATACCGTCTCCTAGTGTGTATAACTATATACACAGCATAACATCATAATCGAATACAACCCATATACTATCCATTCAACCTTCTGTTCAATTCAGTCGCTCGTATGTATAACGGAAGAACAGTTACCTGGTGAGTATAACTATATAAACATAATCGAATACAACCCAGATACGATGATTGTTCAATCTATACTGAATTCAACCTTCTGCTCGATTCGGTCGCTTGTATGTAAAACGGAAGAACAGTTACCTGGTGAGTATTGCTATATAAACATCATCACGATATCATCGAATACAACTCAGATACAATTATCGTTTCGTCTAACCATTCAACATTCTGTTCGATTCAGTCGCTAGTATGTGTAACGGAAGTATCGTCACCTGGTAAGTATCACTATATATACAGTATTGCGATATAATCGGATACCACCCAGATACATTGATTGTTCAGTCTATCCATTCAACTTTCTTTTTGTTTCGGTCGCTCGTATGTAAAACGGGAATACCGTCTCCTAGTGTGTATAATTATATACACAGAATAACATCATAATCGAATACAACCCATATACTATCCATTCAACCTTCTGTTCAATTCAGTCGCTCGTATGTATAACGGAAGAACAGTTACCTGTTGAGTATAACTATATAAACATAATCGAATACAACCCAGATACGATGATTGTTCAATCTATACTGAATTCAACCTTCTGCTCGATTCGGTCGCTCGTATGTAAAACGGAAGAACAGTCACCTGGTGAGTATAACTATATAAACATAATCGAATACAACCCGGATACGATGATTGTTCAATCTATACATTTAACCTTCTGCTCGATTTGGTCGCTTGTATGTGAAACGGAAGAATAGTTACCTGGTTATTATTGCTATATAAACATCATCACGATATCATCGGATACAACTCAGATACAATTATCGTTTCGTCTAACCATTCAACCTTCTGTTCGATTCAGTCGCTAGTATGAGTAACGGAAGTACCGTCACCTGGTAAGTATCACTATATATACAGTATTGCGATATAATCGGATACCACCCAGATACATTGATTGTTCAGTCTATCCATTCATTTTTCTGTTCTTTTCGGTCGCTCGTATGTGAAACGGGAATACCGTCATCAAATGTGTATAACTATATACACAGCATAAGATCATAATCGAATACAACCCAGATACTATCCATTCAACCTTCTGTTCGATTCGGTTGCTCGTATGTATAACGAAAGAACAGTAACCTGGTGAGTATTTCTATATAAACTTCATCCCGATATAATCGAATACAACTGAGATACAATGATCATTCCGTCTATCCTTCCAACCTTCTGTTCGATTGGGTCGCTCGTATGTATAACGCAAGAACAGTCACCTGGTGAGTATTACTATATAAACATCACCACGATATAATAGAAAACAACTCAGTTACAATTATCGTTCCGTCTAATCATCCAACCTTATGTTCGATGCATACGCTCGTATGTGTAACTAAGGAACCGTTACATGGTAGGTGTAACTAAATATACAGCATAACGATATAATCGGAGACAACCCAGATACAATGATTGTTCAATCTATCCATTCAACCTTATGTTCGATTCAGTTGCTCGTATGAGTAACAGAAGAACTGTTACATGGTAAGACATACTATATGATAATCATCACGATATAATCGAATACAACCCAGATACAATGATTGTTCAGTCTATCCATTCAACCTTCTGTTCAGTTCAGTCGCTCTCAAGTATAACTGGAGAATAGTTACCTGGTGAGTATAACTATATAAACATCATCACGATATCATCGAATACAACCCCAGATACGATCATTGTTTAGTCTATCCATTCAACCTTTTGTTCAATTCAGTCGCTCGTATGTATAACGGAAGAACAGTTACCTGGTGAGTATAACTATATAAACATAATCGAATACAACCCAGATACGATGATTGTTCAATCTATCTATTTAACCTTCTGCTCGATTCGGTCGCTTGTATGTAAAACGTAAGAACAGTTACCTGGTGAGTATTGCTATAAACATCATCACGATATCATCGAATACAACTCAGATACAATTATCGCTTCGTCTAACCATTTAACCTTCTGTTCGATTCAGTCGCTAGTATGTGTAACGGAAGTACCGTCACCTGGTAAGTATCACGATATATACAGTATTGCGATATAATCGGATACCAACCAGATACATTGATTGTTCAGTCTATCCATTCAACTTTCTGTTCGTATCGGTCGCTCGTATGTAAAACGGGAATACCGTCACCTAGTGTGTATAACTATATACACAGCATAACATCATAATCGAATACAACCCAGATACCATCCATTCAACCTTCTGTTCGATTCGGTTGCTCGTATGTATAACGAAAGAACAGTAACCTGGTGAGTATTTCTATATGAACTTCATCACGATATAATCGAATACAACTCAGATACAATGATCATTCCGTCTATCCATCCAACCTTCTGTTCGATTGGGTCGCTCGTACGTATAACGCAAGAACAGTCACCTGGTGTGTATTACTATATAAACATTACCACGATATAATCGAATACAACTCAGTTACAATTATCGTTCCGTCTAACCAATCCAACCTTATGTTCGATTCAGCCGCTCGTATGTGTAACGAAAGAACCGTTACATGGTAGGTGTATCTAATTATACAGCATAACGATATAATCGTAGACAACCCAGATACAATGATTGTTCAATCTATCCATTCAACCTTATGTTCGATTCGGTTGCTCGTATGTATAACGGAAGAACAGTTACCTGGTTAGACATAATATATAATAATCATCACGAAATAATCGAATACAACCCAGATACGATGATTATTCAGTCTATCCATTCAACCTTCTGTTCAGTTCAGTCGCTCTTATGTATAACTGGAGAACAGTTACCTGGTGAGTATAACTATATAAACATCATCACGATATCATCGAATACAACCCCAGATACGATCATTGTTTAGTCTATCCATTCAACCTTCTGTTCAATTCAGTCGCTCGTATGTATAACGAAAGAACAGTTACTTGGTAGGTATAACTATATAAACATAATTGAATACAACTCAGATACGATGATCGTTCAATCTATCCATTCAACCTTATGTTCGATTCGGTTGCTCGTATGTATAACGGAAGAACATGGTACCTGGTGAGTATAACTATATAAACATAATCGAATACAACTCAGATACGATGATTGTTCAATCTATCCATTAAACATTCTGCTCGATTCGGTCGCTTGTATGTAAAGCGGAAGGACAGTTACCTGGTGAGTATTGCTATATAAACATCATCACGATATAATCGTATACAACCCCAGATACGATCATTGTTTAGTCTATCCATTCAACTTTCTGTTCAGTTTAGTCGCTCTTATGTATAACTGGAGAACAGTTTCCTGGTGAGTATAACTATATGAACATCATCAAGATATAATCGAATACAACCCTAGATACGATTATTGTTTAGTCTATCCATTCAACCTTCTGTTCAATTCAGTCGCTCGTATGTATAACGAAAGAACAGTTACCTGGTGAGTATAACTATATAAACATAATCGAATACAACCCAGTTACGATGATTGTTCAATCTCTTCTAAATTTAAGCTTCTGCTCGATTCGGTCGCTTGTATGTAAAGCGGAAGGACAGTTACCTGGTGAGTATTGCTATATAAACATCATCACGATATAATCGTATACAACCCCAGATACGATCATTGTTTAGTCTATCCATTCAACATTCTGTTCAGTTTAGTCGCTCTTATGTATAACTGGGGAACAGTTTCCTGGTGAGTATAACTATATGAACATCATCAAGATATAATCGAATACAACCCCAGATACGATTATTGTTTAGTCTATCCATTCAACCTTCTGTTCAATTCAGTCGCTCGTATGTATAACGAAAGAACAGTTACCTGGTGAGTATAACTATATAAACATAATCGAATACAACCCAGTTACGATGATTGTTCAATCTCTACTAAATTTAAGCTTCTGCTCGATTCGGTCGCTTGTATGTAAAGCGGAAGGACAGTTACCTGGTGAGTATTGCTATATAAACATCATCACGATATAATCGTATACAACCCCAGATACGATCATTGTTTAGTCTATCCATTCAACTTTCTGTTCAGTTTAGTCGCTCTTATGTATAACTGGAGAACAGTTTCCTGGTGAGTATAACCATATGAACATCATCAAGATATAATCGAATACAACCCCAGATACGATTATTGTTTAGTCTATCCATTCAACCTTCTGTTCAATTCAGTCGCTCGTATGTAAAACGGAAGAACAGTTACCTGGTGAGTATCGCTATATAAACATCATCACGATATCATCGAATACAACTCAGAGATACAATTATCGTTTCGTCCAACCATTTAACCTTCTGTTCGATTCAGTCTCTAGTATGTGTAACGGAAGTACCGTCACCTGGTAAGTATCACTATATATACAGTATTGCGATATAATCGGATACCAACCAGATACATTGATTGTTCAGTCTATCCATTCAACTTTCTGTTCGTTTCGGTCGCTCGTATGTAAAACGGGAATACCGTCACCTAGTGTGTATAACTATATACACAGCATAACATCATAATCGAATAAAACTCAGATACTATCCATTCAACCTTCTGTTCGATTCGGTTGCTCGTATGTATAACGAAAGAACAGTAACCTGGTGACTATTTCTATATAAACTTCATCACGATATAATCGAATACAACTCAGATACAATGATCATTCCGTCTATCCATCTAACCTTCTGTTCGATTGGGTCGCTCGTACGTATAACGCAAGAACAGTCACCTGGTGAGTATTACTATATAAACATTCCCACGATATAATCGAATACAACTCAGTTACAATTATCGTTCCGTCTAACCATCCAACCTTATGTTCGATTCAGACGCTCGTATGTGTAACGAAAGAACCGTTACATGGTAGGTGTATCTGAATATACAGCATAACGATATAATCGGAGACAACCCAGATACAATGATTGTCCAATCTATCCATTCAATCTTATGTTCGATTCGGTTGCTCGTATGTATAACGGAAGAACAGTTACCTGGTTAGACATAATATATAATAATCATCACGAAATAATCGAATACAACCCAGATACGATGATTGTTCAGTCTATCTATACAACTTTCTGTTCAGTTCAGTCGCTCTTATGTATAACTGGAGAACAGTTACCTGGTGAGTATAACTATATAAACATCATCACGATATAATCGAATACAACCCCAGATACGATCATTGTTTAGTCTATCCATTCAACCTTCTGTTCAATTCAGTCGCTTGTATGTATAACGGAAGAACAGTTACTTGGTGAGTATAACTATATGAACATAATCGAATACAACTCAGATACGATGATTGTTCAATCTATCCATTTAACCTTCTGCTCGATTCGGTCACTCGTATGTAAAACTGAAGGACAGTTACCTGGTGAGTATTGCTATATAAACATCATCACGATATCATCGAATACATCTCAGATACAATTATCGTTTCGTCTAACCATTCAACATTCTGTTCGATTCAGTCGCTAGTATGTATAACGGAAGAACAGTTACCTGGTGTGTATAACTATATAAACATAATCGAATACAACCCAGATACGATGATTGTTCAATCCATACTAAATTCAACCTTCTGTTCAATTCAGTCGCTCGTATGTATAACGGAAGTACCGTCACCTGGTAAGTATCACTATATATACAGAATTGCGATATAATCGGATACCACCCAGATACATTGATTGTTCAGTCTATCCATTCAACTTCCTGTTCGTTTTGGTCGCTCGTATGTAAAACGGGAATACCGTCACCTGATGTGTATAACTATATACACAGCATAACATCATAATCGAATACAACCCAGATACTATCCATTCAACCTTCTGTTCGATTCGGTTGCTCGTATGTATAAAGAAAAAACAGTAACCTGGTGAGTATTTCTATATGAACGTCATCACGATATAATCGAATACAACTCAGATACAATGATCATTTCGTCTATCCATCCAAACTTCTGTTCGATTGGGTCGCTCGTATGTATAACGCAAGAACAGTCACCTGGTGAGTATTACTATATAAACATCACCACGATATAATCGAATACAACTCAGTTACAATTATTGTTCCGTCTAATCATCCAACCTTATGTTCGATTCAGACGCTCGTATGTGTAACGAAAGAACCGTTACATGGTAGGTGTAACTAAATATACAGCATAACGATATAATCGGAGACAACCCAGATACAATGATTGTTCAATCTATCCATTCAACCTTATGTTCGATTCAGTTGCTCGTATGTGTAACAGAAGAACTGTTACCTGCTTAGACATACTATATGATAATCATCACGATATAATCGAATACAACCCAGATACAATGATTGTTCAGTTTATCCATTCAACCTTCTGTTCAGTTCAGTCGCTCTTATGTATAACTGGAGAACAGTTACCTGGTGAGTATAACTATATAAACATCATCACGATATAATCGAATACAACCCCAGATACGATTATTGTTTAGTCTATCTATTCAACCTTCTGTTCAATTCAGTCGCTCCTATGTATAACGGAAGAACAGTTACCTGGTGAGTATAACTATATGAACATAATCGAATACAACCCAGATACGATGATTGTTCAATCTATACTAAATTCAACCTTCTGCTCGATTCGGTCGCTTGTATGTAAAACGGAAGAACAGTTACCTGGTGATAATTGCTATATAAACATCATCACGATATCATCGAATACAACTCAGATACAATTATCGTTTCGTCTAACCATTCATCCTTCTGTTCGATTCAGTCGCTAGTATGTGTAACGGAAGTACCGTCACCTGGTAAGTATCACTATATATACAGTATTGCGATATAATCGCATACCACCCAGATACATTGATTGTTCAGTCTATCCATTCAACTTTCTGTTCGTTTCGGTCGCTCGTATGTAAAACGGGAATACCGTCATCAAATGTGTATAACCATATACACAGCATAACATCATAATCGAATACAACCCAGATACTATCCATTCAATCTTCTGTTCGATTCGGTTGCTCGTATGTATAACGAAAGAACAGTAACCTGGTGAGTATTTCTATATGAACGTCATCACGATATAATCGAATACAACTCAGATACAATGATCATTCCGTCTATCCATCCAACCTTCTGTTCGATTGGGTCGCTCGTATGTATAACGCAAGAACAGTCACCTGGTGAGTATTACTATATAAACATCACCACGATATAATCGAATACAACTCAGTTACAATTATAGTTTCGTCTAACCATCCAACTTTATGTTCGATTCAGATGCTCGTATGTGTAACGAAAGATCCGTTACATGGTAGGTGTAACTAAATATACAGCATAACGATATAATCGGAGACAACCCAGATACAATGATTGTTCAATCTATATCCATCCAACCTTATGTTCGATTCGGTTGCTCGTATGTATAACGGAAGAACTGTTACCTGGTCAGACATACTATATGATAATAATCACGATATAATCAAATACAACCCCAGATACGATTATTGTTTAGTCTATCCATTCAACTTTCTGTTCAATTCAGTCGTTCTTATGAAAAACGGAAGAACAGTTACCTGGTGAGTATAACTATATAAACCTAATCGAATACAACCCAGATACGATGAATTTTCAATCTATTCATTTAACCTTCTTCTCGATTCGGTCGCTTTTATGTAAAACGGAAGAACAGTTACCTGGTGAGTATCGCTATATAAACATCATCACGATATCATCGAATAAAACTCAGAGATACAATTATCGTTTCGTCTAACCATTTAACCTTCTGTTCGATTCAGTCGCTAGTATGTGTAACGGAAGTACCGTCACCTGGTAAGTATCACTATATATACAGTATTGCGATATAATCGGATACCAACCAGATACATTGATTGTTCAGTCTATCCATCCAACTTTCTGTTCAGTTTAGTCGCTCTTATGTATAACTGGAGAACAGTTTCCTGGTGAGTATAACCATATGAACATCATCAAGATATGATCGAATACAACCCCAGATACGAATATTGTTTAGTCTATCCATTCAACCTTCTGTTCAATTCAGTCGCTCGTATGTATAACGAAAGAACAGTTACCTGTTGAGTATAACTATATGAACATAATCGAATACAACCCAGATACGATGATTGTTCAATCTCTACTAAATTTAAGCTTCTGCTCGATTCGGTCGCTTGTATGTAAAACGGAAGAACAGTTACCTGGTGAGTATCGCTATATAAACATCATCACGATATCATCGAATACAACTCAGATACAATTATCGCTTCGTCTAACCATTTAACCTTCTGTTCGATTCAGTCACTAGTATGTGTATCGGAAGTACCGTCACCTGGTAAGTATCACTATATATACAGTATTGCGATATAATCGGATACCAACCAGATACATTGATTGTTCAGTCTATCCATTCAACTTTCTGTTCGTTTCGGTCGCTCGTATGTAAAACGGGAATACCGTCACCTAGTACTATAACTATATACACAGCATAACATCATAATCGAATACAACTCAGATACTATCCATTCAACCTTATGTTCGATTCGGTTGCACGTATGTATAACGAAAGAACAGTAACCTGGTGAGTATTCCTATATAAACTTCATCACGATATAATCGAATACAACTCAGATACAATGATCATTCCGTCTATCCATCTAACCTTCAGTTCGATTGGGTCGCTCGTACGTATAACGCAAGAACAGTCACCTGGTGAGTATTACTATATGAACATTCCCACGATATAATCGAATACAACTCAGTTACAATTATCGTTCCGTCTAACCATCCAACCTTATGTTCGATTCAGACGCTCGTATGTGTAACGAAAGAACCGTTACATGGTAGGTGTATCTAAATATGCAGCATAACGATATAATCGGAGACAACCCAGATACAATGATTGTTCAATCTATCCATTCAACCTTATGTTCGATTCGGTTGCTCGTATGTATAACGGAAGAACAGTTACCTGGTTAGACATAATATATAATAATCATCACGAAATATTCGAATACAACCCAGATACGATGATTGTTCAGTCTATCTATACAACCTCCTGTTCAGTTCAGTCGCTCTTATGTATAACTGGAGAACAGTTACCTGGTGAGTAAAACTATATAAACATCATCACGATATAATCGAATACAACCCCAGATACGATCATTGTTTAGTATATCCATTCAACCTTCTGTTCAATTCAGTCGCTCGTATGTATAACGGAAGAACAGTTACTTGGTGAGTATAACTATATAAACATAATCGAATACAACTCAGATACGATGATTGTTCAATCTATCCATTCAACCTTATGTTCGATTCGGTTGCTCGTATGTATATCGGAAGAACAGGTACCTGGTGAGTATAACTATATAAACATAATCGAATACAACTCAGATACGATGAATGTTCAATCTATCCATTTAACCTTCTGCTCGATTCGGTCGCTTGTATGTAAAACGAAAGAACAGCTACCTGGTGAGTATTGCTATACAAACATCATCACGATATCATCGAATACAACTCAGAGATACAATTATCGTTTCGTCTAACCATTCAACCTTCTGTTCGATTCAGTCGCTAGTATGTGTAACGGAAGTAACTTCACCTGGTAAGTATCACTATATATACAGTATTGCGATATAATCGGATACCACCCAGATACATTGATTGTTCAGTCTATCCATTCAACTTTCTGTTCGTTTCGGTCGCTCGTAAGTAAAACGGGAATACCGTCACCTCATGTGTATAACTATATACACAGCATAACATCATAATCGAATACAACCCAGATACTATCCATTCAACCTTCTGTTCGATTTGGTTGCTCGTATGAATAACGAAAGAACAGTAAACTGGTGAGTATTTCTATATGAACGTCATCACGATATAATCGAATACAACTCAGATACAATGATCATTCCGTCTATCCATCCAACCTTCTGTTCGATTGGGTCGCTCGTATGTATAACGCAAGAACAGTCACCTGGTGAGTATTACTATATAAACATCACCACGATATAATCGAATACAACTCATTTACAATTATCGTTCCGTCTAACCATCCAACCTTATGTTCGATTCAGACGCTCGTATGTGTAACGAAAGAACCGTTACATGGTAGGTGTATCTAAATATACAGCATAACGATATAATCGGAGACAACCCAGATACAATGATTGTTCAATCTATCCATTCAACCTTATGTTCGATTCGGTTGCTCGTATGTATAACGGAAGAACAGTTACCTGGTTAGACATAATATATAATAATCATCACGAAATAATCGAATACAACCCAGATACGATGATTGTTCAGTCTATCTATACAACCTTCTGTTCAGTTCAGTCGCTCTTATGTATAACTGGAGAACAGTTACCTGGTGAGTATAACTATATGAACATCATCACGATATAATCGAATACAACTCAGATACAATGATCATTCCGTCTATCCATCCAACCTTCTGTTCGATTGGGTCGCTCGTATGTATAACGCAAGAACAGTCACCTGGTGAGTATTACTATATAAACATCACCACGATATAATCGAATACAACTCATTTACAATTATCGTTCCGTCTAACCATCCAACCTTATGTTCGATTCAGACGCTCGTATGTGTAACGAAAGAACCGTTACATGGTAGGTTTATCTAAATATACAGCATAACGATATAATCGGAGACAACCCAGATACAATGATTGTTCAATCTATCCATTCAACCTTATGTTCGATTCGGTTGCTCGTATGTATAACGGAAGAACTGTTACCTGGTTAGACATACTATATGATAATAATCACGATATAATCAAATACAACCCCAGATACGATTATTGTTCAGTCTATCCATTCAACTTTCTGTTCAATTCAGTCGTTCTTATGAAAAACGAAAGAACAGTTACCTGGTGAGTATAACTATATAAACCTAATCGAATACAACCCAGATACGATGAATTTTCAATCTATTCATTTAACCTTCTTCTCGATTCGGTCGCTTTTATGTAAAACGGAAGAACAGTTACCTAGTGAGTATCGCTATATAAACATCATCACGATATCATCGAATACAACTCAGAGATACAATTATCGTTTCGTCTAACCATTCAACCTTCTGTTCGATTCAGTCTCTAGTATGTGTAACGGAAGTACCGTCACCTGGTAAGTATCACTGAATATACAGTATTGCGATATAATCGGATACCACCCAGATACATTGATTGTTCAGTCTATCCATAAAACTTTCTGTTCAGTTTAGTCGCTCTTATGTATAACTGGAGAACAGTTTCCTGGTGAGTATAACTATATGAACATCATCAAGATATAATCGAATACAACCCCAGATACGATTATTGTTTAGTCTATCCATTCAACCTTCTGTTCAATTCAGTCGCTCGTATGTATAACGAAAGAACAGTTACCTGGTGAGTATAACTATATAAACATAATCGAATACAACCCAGATACGATGATTGTTCAATCTCTACTAAATTTAAGCTTCTGCTCGATTCGGTCGCTTGTATGTAAAACGGAAGAACAGTTACCTGGTGAGTATCGCTATATAAACATCATCACGATATCATCGAATACAACTCAGAGATACAATTATCGTTTCGTCTAACCATCTAACCTTCTGCTCGATTCAGTCGCTAGTATGTGTAACGGAAGTACCGTCACCTGGTAAGTATCACTATATATACAATATTGCGATATAATCGGATACCACCCAGATACATTGATTGTTCAGTCTATTCATTCAACTTTCTGTTCGTTTCGGTCGCTCGTATGTAAAACGTGAATTCCGTCACCTAGTGTGTATAACTATATACACAGCATAACATCATAATCGAATACAACCCAGATACTATCCATTCAACCTTCTGTTCGATTCGGTTGCTCGTATGTATAACGAAAGAACAGTAACCTGGTGAGTATTTCTATATGAACGTCATCACGATATAATCGAATACAACTCAGATACAATGATCATTCCGTCTATCCATCCAACCTTCTGTTCGATTGGGTCGCTCGTATGTATAACGCAAGAACAGTCACCTGGTGAGTAATACTATATAAACATCACCACGATATAATCGAATACAACTCAGTTACAATTATCGTTCCGTCTAACCATCTAACCTTATGTTCGATTCAGACGCTCGTATGTGTAACGAAATAACCGTTACATGGTAGGTGTAACTGAATATACAGCATAAAGATATATTCGGAGACAACCCAGCAGTGTTGCCAATCTGAAATCTGTCAATATCCCACAGATCTAGACAGAATTTCCCGCCATTTCCCGCCATATTCAAAATAACATACCTACCTATCATTCAGGAATTAGTTCATAAAATATATTCTATATTTTATTCTTTTGAAATATTCTTCAGAAAATTAGGTAAAATGTTGCGAATTATCAAAGAATCGACAACTTAATCAAAATATTCATTTCATTTTTGTATCAGTTTGTTTAGTGATTTCAGTATTTTTGGGACCATTTCGAAGTGTGAAAGTATTTGAAATCCTTGATTCGGTTCGCTGAAGGAGGATAATGTAACCATTTTTTAATATTCAAAAATCCCACTTCTGATTCAGCAGTATCCGATTCATCACTGCGACTGCAGGTTTTGTTTTTATTGTCGAAATCATTTTCAACCAGTGATTGGTACGACGTGGTGATACGTGACAACAGTGACAAGTGACAGCATCAAGATGTTTGAGGGGATGACAATGGGTGTCACGAAGGTCATGAAACTTCAATGCTTATTTCATCATGGACATGATGGACGAGTGAAGGAAGCAAAAATAAATATTTCTGCGCATGAGCATAAATACCTTTTATTGAATATCACCATGAAATGTGAACATTATTTCACTAAATGCATGAAACTTCATGATTTCCCGCATATTTCCCGCAAAATGACTTATCCCGTCAAATATCCCGCGGGCGATCACATTTCCCGCAATGCGGGAAATTTCCTGCCAATTGGCAACACTGCAACCCAGATACAATGATTGTTCAATCTATCCATTCAACCTTATGTTCGATTCGGTTGCTCGTATGTATAACGGAAGAACAGTTACCTGGTTAGACATAATATATAATAATCATCACGAAATAATCGAATACAACCCAGATACGATGATTGTTCAGTATATCTATACAACCTTCTGTTCAGTTCAGTCGCTCTTATGTATAACTGGAGAACAGTTACCTGGTGAGTATAACTATATGAATCATCACGATATAATCGAATACAACCCCAGATACAATCATTGTTTAGTCTATCCATTCAACCTTATGTTCGATTCGGTTGCTCGTATGTATAACGAAAGAACAGGTACCTGGTGAGTATAACTATATAAACATAATCGAATACAACTCAGATACGATGATTGTTCAATCTATCCATTTAACCTTCTGCTCGATTCGGTCACTTGTATGTAAAACTGAAGGACAGTTACCTGGTGAGTATTGCTATATAAACATCATCACGATATCATCGAATACAACTCAGATACAATTATCGTTTCGTCTAACCATTCAACATTCTGTTCGATTCAGTCGCTAGTATGTATAACGGAAGAACAGTTACCTGGTGAGTATAACTATATAAACATAATCGAATACAACCCAGATACGATGATTGTTCAATCCATACTAAATTTAACCTTCTGCTCGATTCGGTCGCTTGTATGTAAAACGGAAGAACAGTTACCTGGTGAGTATTGCTATATAAACATCATCACGATATCATCGAATACAACTCAGATACAATTATCGTTTCGTCTTACCATTTAACCTTAAGTTCGATTCAGTCGCTAGTATGTGCAACGGAAGTACCGTCACCTGGTAAGTATCACTATATATACAGAATTGCGATATAATCGGATACCACCCAGATACATTGATTGTTAAGTCTATCCATTCAACTTTCTGTTCGTTTCGGTCGCTCGTATGTAAAACGGGAATACCGTCACCTAATGTGTATAACTATATACACAGCATAACATCATAATCGAATACAACCCAGATACTATCCATTCAACCTTCTGTTCGATTCGGTTGCTCGTATGTATAAAGAAAAAACAGTAACCTGGTGAGTATTTCTATATGAACGTCATCACGATATAATCGAATACAACTCAGATACAATGATCATTCCGTCTATCCATCCAAACTTCTGTTCGATTGGGTCGCTCGTATTGTGATAAACTTATACTTTTATCTCAGGTTCTCTAATATGGATATTTGAAATAAAACATCTCAGATATAAATATCTTCTATTGGATAAGGTATTCTGTAGACTGCTACACAAATCTAAATGGTTATGATTTATATCACTATCATATAATGTTATCCTAAACAACTTATGTATAATTATTGATATCAAACGATATATCACTTGAATATCAGATCTTTAGTTGCTCACTTTCAGGAGCTCAGCGACCTGGTGCTGGACAAATTTGAAATTATTGCATTATCTGAGACCTGGCTCTCAGATAATATACCCGATAATTCTATCTCCTTTCAAGGCTACAATCTTTTTAGAAATGATAGACTGATTGGTAGGGGTGGTGGTGTAGCAATTTATGTTAATAATATATACAGGGTTAAACTTTTGAATATTCCCCGTAACAATACTGAACAACTATGGATATCTTTAGAATTGAATAATAAGAAATATGCCGTTGGTGTTCTTTACCGACCACCTTCTTTCTCAATTGAAGAGTTTCTCAATGACTTTGAATTTGTTATCAGTTCTGTTGCGCCAAACTTTGACGAAATTTTAATCACAGGAGATTTCAACATTGACATGTTAGCCACTGAAAATCTCTCTTCTAAACGACTTGACGACATCTTAACCGCATATGCTCTCGAACAGTTTGTCTGTGAACCTACCCGTTTCGGACCATCATCAGCTAAAATCATCGACCTTATAATTTCATCTGAAACCATACCGGTCGAAAATATTCATGTCATTGATGTATCTCATATTACGGACCATTGCATGGTCACTTGCTCCTTTGGTCCAATCACTACTTCGAAGAAACCGGTATTATACACTTTTCGTGAATACAAATCTTTTAACAAAAATGATTTCTCGATTGACCTTGAACTCATTGATTTCACCCCTATTTTTCAATTAGACAATATTGATGCCAAGATTGATTTATTCAATAAAATTTTACTCGAGCTCTTCGACCATCATGCGCCATTGAAAACGGTGAAAATTAGTAGACCGCATTCACCGTGGATTAAGAGGTCATAAAGATAATGATGTCGCTTAGAGATAAAGCTCTTAAAAGATTCAAGCGTACGAGACGTCTGGAACACTGGAACTATTACAAAGTGTTGAGAAACGAAACTAAGTATGCCATCATCCGTGAGAAGAAGGCTTATCTGCAGTTCAGAGTACAAAATAATAAAATCAACAGACACTTTTGGAAAGAACTCAAAAATCTTGGTATACAGACTAAAAACAATTCTCGAGGTATTCCAGATCACCTAAAAAATGCTTCTGATATCAATGCACATTTTATAAATTCTTCTTTTAGTGATCTTACTCTCGACATAGATGTGCTAACCCATTATTTGAACCATAGGCGACCTGGCGTGGGTAACCACTTTTTTACTGGTATATCAGATACTGACATTTATAAGATATTTTTATCTATAAATTCGAAGGCGTATGGTGCCGACCAAATTAATATAACTATGTTATTGCACTGTTGCCCCGTGATTCTCCCAGTCATTTGTCACATTTTTGATTTCTGCATTAATAATAGTGTATTTCCTTCTATTTGGAAAAAAGCTTTCATCTTACCACTGCCTAAAGTACCCAATCCTGTGGATTTGAAATCGCTGCGACCTATCAGCATCCTATGCACGCTCGCTAAGGCATTCGAAAAACATATTTTTCTCCAAATGCAAATACATTTGGAATCGAACAGTATCATACCCTCATGCCAATCTGGATTTAGACCTCAGCATAGCTGTGTTACTGCCATCCTCAAGATAACTGACGATATCCTCACTGCAATTGACCACAATAAACTCACAGCAATGGTCATGCTCGATTACTCCAAAGCATTCGATAGAATAAAACACCAGCTTCTGTTAGCAATTTTACATTTCATTGGATTTTCTGAAGGTGCAGTATCTTTATTGAAGCATTATTTATCTGACAGAATGCAAGCGGTTATGGTGGACAGAGATATATCCGAATTTCTAACTGTGGAGAATGGGGTTCCCCAGGGATCAGTTCTGGGCCCCTTACTGTTTATTATTTATACTCATGAATTCAGTAACTATATTCAATTCAGCAAGTGTCATTTTTATGCCGATGACACCCAAATCTATTTATCATTTCCAGAAACCGATCTACTGGCGGCAAACACCCAATTGAACGCTGACTTAGAGTCCATTATTTCTATCTCGGAGAAGTTTTGTTTATCAATGAATCCTGATAAATCTGTAGCCATGTTATTCGGTAGAAAATTGGCACGTAATCGTTGTTCGGGTATATTAAATATAAAAATTAAGAACGTGTTAATTTCTCCTACTGATCATGCAAAGAATTTGGGAATTATCCTTGACTCCTCATTGAATTACACAAGACACGTCAACTTGGTTATAAGACGAGCTTTCTCTAATTTGAAATTAATTTACGCCCACAGAAAATTCCTCGATAAACGTAGTAAAACTATCTTATGTGAATCCCTGGTTCTTTCGCATTTGAATTACGGTGATATCATATATGGACCAGCTATTTCGAAAAGAGATGCGCAACGTCTTCAACTAGTTCAGAACTCTTGTGTTCGCTTGATTTGTGGAATAGGAAGGAGAGCTCATATAACTGGCCCTTTGAATGAAATAGGTTGGCTGAATATCGACAAAAGGTGGACCTTGCATGCCTGTATCTTATACCATAAGATAATAACGACTCATAAACCACCCTATTTGTATCGAAGAATAACGTTTCGTACCGATATCCATAATGTCAATGTTCGGTTTAAATCTCGACTGACACCACCTATGCACACCACTGCTCAGTTTCGGTCTTCCTTTTCATATATGATAACCAAGCTGTACAACCGGATTCCCGAAGATTTGAAGGAAATGAATATATTCGGTTTCAGGAAACATTTGAAAATACTTCTTTTAACTGGTGATTTTAACCTTTGAATAATCCACCACCAAATCGTTGTTTTTTTTCTTTTTCTCATTAATTCATTTATATAACATTGTTGTTTTCATTATTGATCCATGAAAAGCATGTATATTTATTTTTAATCCATGTATGTTAATTGTTATGTTTGCTTTATTTACCTCTACTGTTACTTCTCTGTAATAGGGATACAATGCATCATTGTTTTCTTTTTCTTTTTTTTTTTCTTTTCATCGGGTTGAGTGGAAGAAAGCACTTGTCGGACCCTTTTGGGTCAAACAAAAGCTAACTCTGCCTTTTGGTAGAAATTACTCATTATTATTGGAATTACTATTTTATGTAACTATTCTACCAATAAAAGCGTTTATTATTATTATTATTATTATATTTATATTTCATCAAGGTGAGCTGTCCTGGTCTACTTTTCGGTGTTCTAGTTTTATTGTTTAAAGTAACAACTTGTTATTATTTCGAACCACGAATTGCTATACCAGTACACCTCCCCCGACGACGAGAAAAAAAAAATAAATTATAATATTTTTTTTCTATTCTATAAGCAACTTTATCCTATTTTTATGTATTTCTACTAACTTATTTTCTATCCTAACTACAACATTTGGTTCCTTATCTTCTATTACAATATATGGACCTTCGAATATGGGATCATATTTATTTGTAGAAGTATTTTTCACTAATACTTTATCACCTGCTTTAACATGAATCGAATTAACTTTTCTATCTTGTTTGTTTTTTCTTATTGTTCTTGATACAATCAAATTATTTTTCGCATCATTCCAAGCTGATTGCTTACGATATTTCAAATGAATTGGGTAATTATCGATATTATATACAGGGTCTATTTGAGTAGCAATGTTCGTTGGAAGTCGACTTGTTTTTCCGAAAACTAACTCATATGGAGTATATCGAGTTTCCGTGTGCACTGTATTATTATATGCAAAACACCAATATGGAATCCACGAGCTCCAAGTGTCTCGATGTTTCGATGCATGTATGCGCAAATAAGCACCTAAATTTTCTGAATGTCAATTAATAGTTTTTCAGATGCTTCAACATATGCCTTGACTTTCTGAATTATTTCTGGATCATTCGTTTAATTATTGAATTCAGTTTTTAATGTTGTCAACTCTACCTTTATCCTATCTAATTCCTGAAGCTTATGATCTATCACTCCTAAATCTACACGTCTGTCTTGATTATCTTTTCCTAAATTTCTATGAAATACTTTAACTTCCTCATATAAATACTTGAATAAATCTACTTTGCTCATTGGCGAAAAAACTCAGATAAAATTTCAATAAGAAAAAGAATTATTACTACTAAGGGTACTTATAACTACATACGAACTTCACAAAATGTCTTCCCATTTCTTTAATATCCAGGGTCCATGGTCGCTGCTTCCTGTAGTAGCTGGACCTCAAGCTGGAATGCCTGAGTCTTGTAGTTGTAGTTGTAGACTCGCCGCACACTGTCGTATTATACCACCAACTCCTGGCTCCTCACGATCTCTCTTCTGATTTTCTTCTCCAACGATTTCTTACACTTTCTTCGGAGAAACATGCTGAACGCCAGAATGAAACAGACGAATGCCACTATGCCTAGTACTTCGTAGACGGAGAAGCTGATTTTTCCATCGCTAGTTGTCGCACCAGCACTGTTTCCTGCTTGGCTTATGATTGTCTCTTCCTTGGTTTGTGTTGTTCCCATTTTGGAATATATCACTTTCCACTGATGTTACACTTTATTCCAGTATCTACCTGCTATCAATCCATGAACATGGTAGGACTGGCAGGATCGCCATGTGATAAACTTATACTTTTATCTCAGGTTCTCTACTATGGATATTTGAAATAAAACATCTCAGATATAAATATCTTCTATTGGATAAGGTATTCTGTAGACTGCTACACAAATCTAAATGGTTATGATTTATATCACTATCATATAATGTTATCCTAAACAACTTATGTATAATTATTGATATCAAACGATATATTTATATTTCATCAAGGTGAGCTGTCCTGGTCTACTTTTCGGTGTTCTAGTTTTATTGTTTAAAGTAACAACTTGTTATTATTTCGAACCACGAATTGCTATACCAGTACAGTATGTATAACGCAAGAACAGTCACCTGGTGAGTATTACTATATAAACATCACTACGATATAATCGAATACAACTCAGTTACAATTATTGTTCCGTCTAATCATCCAAACTTATGTTCGATTCAGACGCTCGTATGTGTAACGAAAGAACCTTTACCTGGTGAGTATAACTAAATAAACATAATCGAATACAACCCAGATACGATGATTGTTCAATCTCTACTAAATTCAAGCTTCTGCTCGATTCGGTCGCTTGTATGTGAAACGGAAGAACAGTTACCTAGTAACGGAAGTACCGTCACCTGGTAAGTATCACTAAATATACAGTATTGCGATATAATCGGATACCACCCAGATACATTGATTGTTCAGTCTATCCATCCAACTTTCTGTTCAGTTTAGTCGCTCTTATGTATAACTGGTGCACAGTTTCCTGGTGAGTATAACTATATGAACATCATCAAGATATAATCGAATACAACCCCAGATACGATTATTGTTTAGTCTATCCATTCAACCTTCTGTTCAATTCAGTCGCTCGTATGTATAACGAAAGAACAGTTACCTGGTGAGTATAACTATATAAACATAATCGAATACAACCCAGATACTAAATTTAAGCTTCTGCTCGATTCGGTCGCTTGTATGTAAAACGGAAGAACAGTTACCTGGTGAGTATCGCTATATAAACATCATCACGATATCATCGAATACAACTCAGAGATACAATTATCGTTTTGTCTAACCATTTAACTTTCTGTACGATTCAGTCTCTAGTATGTGTAACGGAAGTACCGTCACCTGGTTAGTATCACTATATATACAGTATTGCGATATAATCGGATACCACCCAGATACATTGATTGTTCAGTCTATCCATTCAACTTTCTGTTCGTTTCGGTCGCTCGTATGTAAAACGGGAAAACCGTCACCTAATGTGTATAACTATATACACAGCATAACATCATAATCGAATACAACCCAGATACTATCCATTCAACCTTCTGTTCGATTCGGTTGCTCGTATGTATAACGAAAGAACAGTAACCTGGTGAGTATTTCTATATGAACGTCATCACGATATAATCGAATACAACTCAGATACAATGATCATTCCGTCTATCCATCCAACCTTCTGTTCGATTGGGTCGCTCGTATGTATAACGCAAGAACAGTCACCTGGTGAGTATTACTATATAAACATCACCACGATATAATCGAATACAACTCAGTTACAATTATCGTTCCGTCTAACCATCCAACCTTATGTTCGATTCAGACGCTCGTATGTGTAACGAAAGAACTGTTACATGGTAGGTGTATCTAAATATACAGCATAACGATATAATCGGAGACAACCCAGATACAATGATTGTTCAATCTATCCATTCAACCTTATGTTCGATTCGGTTGCTCGTATGTATAACGGAAGAACAGTTACCTGGTTAGACATAATATATAATAATCATCACGAAATAATCGAATACAACCCAGATACGATGATTGTTCAGTCTATCTATACAACCTTCTGTTCAGTTCAGTCGCTCTTATGTATAACTCGAGAACAGTTACCTGGTGAGTATAACTATATGAACATCATCACGATATAATCGAATACAACCCCAGATACAATCATTGTTTAGTCTATCCATTCAACCTTCTGTTCAATTCAGTCGCTCGTATGTATAACGGAAGAACAGTTACTTGGTGAGTATAACTATATAAACATAATCGAATACAACTCAGATACGATGATTGTTCAATCTATCCATTTAACCTTATGCTCGATTCGGTCACTTGTATATAAAACTGAAGGACAGTTACCTGGTGAGTATTGCTATATAAACATCATCACGATATCATCGAATACAACTCAGATACAATTATCGTTTCGTCTAACCATTCAACATTCTGTTCGATTCAGTCGCTAGTATGTATAACGGAAGTACCGTCACCTGGTAAGTATAACTATATATACAGAATTGCGATATAATCGGATACCACCCAGATACATTGATTGTTTAGTCTATCCATTCAACTTTCTGTTCGTTTCGGTCGCTCGTATGTAAAACGGGAATACCGTCACCTAATGTGTATAACTATATACACAGCATAACATCATAATCGAATACAACCCAGATACTATCCATTCAACCTTCTGTTCGATTCGGTTGCTCGTATGTATACAGAAAAAACAGTAACCTGGTGAGTATTTCTATATGAACGTCATCACGATATAATCGAATACAACTCAGATACAATGATCATTCCGTCTATCCATCCAAACTTCTGTTCGATTGGGTCGCTCGTATGTATAACGCAAGAACAGTCACCTGGTGAGTATTACTTTATAAACATCACCACGATATAATCGAATACAACTCAGTTACAATTATTGTTCCGTCTAATCATCCAAACTTATGTTCGATTCAGATGCTCGTATGTGTAACGAAAGAACCGTTACATGGTAGGTGTAACCAAATATACAGCATAACGATATAATCGGAGACAACCCAGATACAATGATTGTTCAATCTATCCATTCAACCTTATGTTCGATTCAGTTGCTCGTATGTGTAACAGAAGAACTGTTACCTGGTGAGTATTTCTATATAAACTTCATCACGATATAATCGAATACAACTCATTTAACCTTCTGCTCGATTCGGTCACTTGTATGTAAAACTGAAGGACAGTTACCTGGTGAGTATTGCTATATAAACATCATCACGATATCATCGAATACAACTCAGATACAATTATCGTTTCGTCTAACCATTCAACATTCTGTTCGATTCAGTCGCTAGTATGTATAACGGAAGTACCGTCACCTGGTAAGTATCACTATATATACAGAATTGCGATATAATCGGATACCACTTAGATACATTGATTGTTAAGTCTATCCATTCAACTTTCTGTTCGTTTCGGTCGCTCGTATGTAAAACGGGAATACCGTCACCTAATGTGTATAACTATATACACAGCATAACATCATAATCGAATACAACCCAGATACTATCCATTCAACCTTCTGTTCGATTCGGTTGCTCGTATGTATACAGAAAAAACAGTAACCTGGTGAGTATTTCTATATGAACGTCATCACGATATAATCGAATACAACTCAGATACAATGATCATTCCGTCTATCCATCCAAACTTCTGTTCGATTGGGTCGCTCGTATGTATAACGCAAGAACAGTCACCTGGTGAGTATTACTATATAAACATCACCACGATATAATCGAATTCAACTCAGTTACAATTATTGTTCCGTCTAATCATCCAAACTTATGTTCGATTCAGACGCTCGTATGTGTAACGAAAGAACCGTTACATGGTAGGTGTAACCAAATATACAGCATAACGATATAATCGGAGACAACCCAGATACAATGATTGTTCAATCTATCCATTCAACCTTATGTTCGATTCAGTTGCTCGTATGTGTAACAGAAGAACTGTTACCTGGTGAGTATTTCTATATAAACTTCATCACGATATAATCGAATACAACTCATTCAACCTTCTGCTCGATTCGGTCACTTGTATGTGAAACTGAAGGACAGTTACCTGGTGAGTATTGCTATATAAATATCATCACGATATCATCGAATACAACTCAGATACAATTATCGTTTCGTCTAACCATTCAACATTCTGTTCGATTCAGTCGCTAGTATGTATAACGGAAGAACAGTTACCTGGTGAGTATAACTATATAAACATAATCGAATACAACCCAGATACGATGATTGTTCAATCCATACTAAATTCAACCTTCTGCCCGATTTGGTCGCTTGTATGTAAAACGGAAGAACAGTTACCTGGTGAGTATTGCTATATAAACATCATCACGATATCATCGAATACAACTCAGATACAATTATCGTTTCGTCTCACCATTTAACCTTAAGTTCGATTCAGTCGCTAGTATGTGCAACGGAAGTACCGTCACCTGGTAAGTATCACTATATATACAGAATTGCGATATAATCGGATACCACCCAGATACATTGATTGTTCAGTCTATCCATTCAACTTTCTGTTCGTTTCGGTCGCTCGTATGTAAAACGGGAATACCGTCACCTAATGTGTATAACTATATACACAGCATAACATCATAATCGAATACAACCCATATACTATCCATTCAACCTTCTGTTCGATTCGGTTGCTCGTATGTATAAAGAAAGAACAGTAACCTGGTGAGTATTTCTATATGAACGTCATCACGATATAATCGAATACAACTCAGATACAATGATCATTTCGTCTATCCATCCAAACTTCTGGTCGATTGGGTCGCTCGTATGTATAACGCAAGAACAGTCACCTGGTGAGTATTACTATATAAACATCACCACGATATAATCGAATACAACTCAGTTACAATTATTGTTCCGTCTAATCATCCAACCTCATGTTCGATTCAGTTGCTCGTATGTGTAACAAAGAACTGTTACCTGGTTAGACATACGATATGATAATCATCACGATATAATCGAATACAACCCAGATACAATGATTGTTCAGTCTATCCATTCAACCTTCTGTTCAGTTCAGTCGCTCTTATGTATAACTGGAGAACAGTTACCTGGTGAGTATAACTATATAAACATCATTCTGATATAATCGAATACAACCCCAGATACGATCATTGTTTAGTCTATCCATTAAACCTTCTGTTCAATTCATTCGCTCGTATGTATAACGGAAGAACAGTTACCAGGTGAGTATAACTATATAAACATAATCAAATACAACCCAGATACGAAGATTGTTCAATCTATACTGAATTCAACCTTCTGCTCGATTCGGTCGCTTGTATGTAAAACGGAAGAACAGTTACCTGGTGAGTATTGCTATATGAACATCATCACGATATCATCGAATACAACTCAGATACAATTATCGTTTCGTCTAACCATTTAACCTTTTGTTCGATTCAGTCGCTAGTATGTGTAACGGAAGTACCGTCACCTGGTAAGTATCACTATAAATACAGTATTGCGATATAATCGGATACCACCCAGATACATTGATTGTTCAGTCTATCCATTCAACTTTCTGTTCGTTTCGGTCGCTCGTATGTGAAACGGGAATACCGTCACCTTATGTGTATAACTATATACACAGCATAACATCATAATCGAATACAACCCAGATACTATCCATTCAACCTTCTGTTTGATTCGGTTGCTCGTATGTATAACGAAAGAACAATAAACTGGTGAGTATTTCTATATGAACGTCATCACGATATAATCGAATACAACATAGTTACAATTATCGTTCCGTCTAACCATCCAACCTTATGTTCGATTCAGACGCTCGTATGTGTAACGAAAGAACCGTTACATGGTAGGTGTAGTTAAATATACAACATAACGATATAATCGGAGACAACCCAGATACAATGATTGTTCAATCTATCCATTCAACCTTATGTTCGATTCGGTTGCTAGTTTGTATAACGAAAGAACAGTTACCTGGTTAGACATAATATATAATAATCATCACGAAATAATCGAATACAACCCAGATACGATGATTGTTCAGTCTATCCATTCAACCTTCTGTTCAGTTCAGTCGCTCTTATGTTTAACTGGAGAACAGTTACCTGGTGAGTATAACTATATGAACATCATCACGATATAATCGAATACAACCCCAGATACGATCATTGTTTAGTCTATCCATTCAACCTTCAGTTCAATTCAGTCGCTCGTATGTATAATGGAAGAACAGTTACCTAGTGAGTATAACTATATAAACATAATCGAATACAACTCAGATACGATGATTGTTCAATCTATCCATTCAACCTTATGTTCGATTCGGTTGCTCGTATGTATATCGGAAGAACAGGTACCTGGTGAGTATATCTATATAAACATAATCGAATACAACTCAGATACGATGATTGTTCAATCTATCCATTTAACCTTCTGCTCGATTCGGTCGCATGTATGTGAAACGGAAGGACAGTTACCTGGTGAGTATTGCTATATAAACATCATCACGATATCATCGAATACAACTAAGATACAATTATCGTTTCGTCTAACCATTTAATCTTCTGTTCGATTCAGTCGCTAGTATGTGTAACGGAAGTACCGTCACCTGGTAAGTATCACTATATATACAGTATTGCGATATAATCGGATACCACCCAGATACATTGATTGTTCAGTCTATCCATTCAACTTTCTGTTCGTTTCGGTCGCTCGTATGTGAAACGGGAATACCGTCACCTTATGTGTATAACTATATACACAGCATAACATCATAATCGAATACAACCCAGATACTATCCATTCAACCTTCTGTTCGATTCGGTTGCTCGTATGTATAACGAAAGAACAATAAACTGGTGAGTATTTCTATATGAACGTCATCACGATATAATCGAATACAACATAGTTACAATTATCGTTCCGTCTAACCATCCAACCTTATGTTCGATTCAGACGCTCGTATGTGTAACGAAAGAACCGTTACATGGTAGGTGTAGTTAAATATACAACATAACGATATAATCGGAGACAACCCAGATACAATGATTGTTCAATCTATCCATTCAACCTTATGTTCGATTCGGTTGCTAGTTTGTATAACGAAAGAACAGTTACCTGGTTAGACATAATATATAATAATCATCACGAAATAATCGAATACAACCCAGATACGATGATTGTTCAGTCTATCCATTCAACCTTCTGTTCAGTTCAGTCGCTCTTATGTTTAACTGGAGAACAGTTACCTGGTGAGTATAACTATATGAACATCATCACGATATAATCAAATACAACCCCAGATACGATCATTGTTTAGTCTATCCATTCAACCTTCAGTTCAATTCAGTCGCTCGTATGTATAACGGAAGAACAGTTACCTGGTGAGTATAACTATATAAACATAATCGAATACAACTCAGATACGATGATTGTTCAATCTATCCATTCAACCTTATGTTCGATTCGATTGCTCGTATGTATATCGGAAGAACAGGTACCTGGTGAGTATATCTATATAAACATAATCGAATACAACTCAGATACGATGATTGTTCAATCTATCCATTTAACCTTCTGCTCGATTCGGTTGCTTGTATGTAAAACGGAAGGACAGTTACCTGGTGAGTATTGCTATATAAACATCATCACGATATCATCGAATACAACTCAGATACAATTATCGTTTCGTCTAACCATTCAACATTCTGTTCGATTCAGTCGCTAGTATGTGTAACGGAAGTATCGTCACCTGGTTAGTATCACTATATATACAGTATTGCGATATAATCGGATACCACCCAGATACATTGATTGTTCAGTCTATCCATTCAACTTTCTTTTCGTTTCGGTCGCTCGTATATAAAACGGGAATACCGTCTCCTAGTGTGTATAACTATATACACAGCATAACATCATAATCGAATACAACCCATATACTATCCATTCAACCTTCTGTTCAATTCAGACGCTCGTATGTGTAACGAAAGAACCGTTACATGGTAGGTGTAGTTAAATATACAACATAACGATATAATCGGAGACAACCCAGATACAATGATTGTTCAATCTATCCATTCAACCTTATGTTCGATTCGGTTGCTAGTATGTATAACGAAAGAACAGTTACCTGGTAAGACATAATATATAATAATCATCACGAAATAATCGAACACAACCCAGATACGATGATTGTTCAGTCTATCCATTCAACCTTCTGTTCAGTTCAGTCGCTCCTATGTATAACTGGAGAACAGTTACCTGGTGAGTATAACTATATGAACATCATCACGATATAATCGAATACAACCCCAGATACGATCATTGTTTAGTCTATCCATTCAACCTTCAGTTCAATTCAGTCGCTCGTATGTATAACGGAAGAACAGTTACCTGGTGAGTATAACTATATAAACATAATCGAATACAACTCAGATACGATGATTGTTCAATCTATCCATTCAACCTTATGTTCGATTCGGTTGCTCGTATGTATATCGGAAGAACAGGTACCTGGTGAGTATATCTATATAAACATAATCGAATACAACTCAGATACGATGATTGTTCAATCTATCCATTTAACCTTCTGCTCGATTTGGTCGCTTGTATGTAAAACGGAAGGACAGTTACCTGGTGAGTATTGCTATATAAACATCATCACGATATCATCGAATACAACTCAGATACAATTATCGTTTCGTCTAACCATTCAACATTCTGTTCGATTCAGTCGCTAGTATGTGTAACGGAAGTATCGTCACCTGGTAAGTATCACTATATATACAGTATTGCGATATAATCGGATACCACCCAGATACATTTATTGTTCAGCCTATCCATTCAACTTTCTTTTCGTTTCGGTCGCTCGTATGTAAAACGGGAATACCGTCTCCTAGTGTGTATAACTATATACACAGCATAACATCATAATCGAATACAACCCATATACTATCCATTCAACCTTCTGTTCAATTCAGTCGCTCGTATGTATAACGGAAGAACAGTAACCTGGTGAGTATTTCTATATGAACTTCATCACGATATAATCGAATACAACTTAGTTACAATTATCGTTCCGTATAACCATCCAACCTTATGTTCGATTCAGACGCTCGTATGTGTAACGAAAGAACCGTTACATGGTAGGTGTAGTTAAATATACAACATAACGATATAATCGGAGACAACCCAGATACAATGATTGTTCAATCTATCCATTCAACCTTATGATCGATTCGGTTGCTAGTATGTATAACGAAAGAACAGTTACCTGGTTAGACATAATATATAATAATCATCACGAAATAATCGAATACAACCCAGATACGATGATTGTTCAGTCTATCCATTCAACCTTCTGTTCAGTTCAGTCGCTCTTATGTATAACTGGAGAACAGTTACCTGGTGAGTATAACTATATGAACATCATCACGATATAATCGAATACAACCCCAGATACGATCATTGTTTAGTCTATCCATTCAACCTTCAGTTCAATTCAGTCGCTCGTATGTATAATGGAAGAACAGTTACCTAGTGAGTATAACTATATAAACATAATCGAATACAACTCAGATACGATGATTGTTCAATCTATCCATTCAACCTTATGTTCGATTCGGTTGCTCGTATGTATATCGGAAGAACAGGTACCTGGTGAGTATATCTATATAAACATAATCGAATACAACTCAGATACGATGATTGTTCAATCTATCCATTTAACCTTCTGCTCGATTCGGTCGCATGTATGTGAAACGGAAGGACAGTTACCTGGTGAGTATTGCTATATAAACATCATCACGATATCATCGAATACAACTAAGATACAATTATCGTTTCGTCTAACCATTTAATCTTCTGTTCGATTCAGTCGCTAGTATGTGTAACGGAAGTACCGTCACCTGGTAAGTATCACTATATATACAGTATTGCGATATAATCGGATACCACCCAGATACATTGATTGTTCAGTCTATCCATTCAACTTTCTGTTCGTTTCGGTCGCTCGTATGTGAAACGGGAATACCGTCACCTTATGTGTATAACTATATACACAGCATAACATCATAATCGAATACAACCCAGATACTATCCATTCAACCTTCTGTTCGATTCGGTTGCTCGTATGTATAACGAAAGAACAATAAACTGGTGAGTATTTCTATATGAACGTCATCACGATATAATCGAATACAACATAGTTACAATTATCGTTCCGTCTAACCATCCAACCTTATGTTCGATTCAGACGCTCGTATGTGTAACGAAAGAACCGTTACATGGTAGGTGTAGTTAAATATACAACATAACGATATAATCGGAGACAACCCAGATACAATGATTGTTCAATCTATCCATTCAACCTTATGTTCGATTCGGTTGCTAGTTTGTATAACGAAAGAACAGTTACCTGGTTAGACATAATATATAATAATCATCACGAAATAATCGAATACAACCCAGATACGATGATTGTTCAGTCTATCCATTCAACCTTCTGTTCAGTTCAGTCGCTCTTATGTTTAACTGGAGAACAGTTACCTGGTGAGTATAACTATATGAACATCATCACGATATAATCAAATACAACCCCAGATACGATCATTGTTTAGTCTATCCATTCAACCTTCAGTTCAATTCAGTCGCTCGTATGTATAACGGAAGAACAGTTACCTGGTGAGTATAACTATATAAACATAATCGAATACAACTCAGATACGATGATTGTTCAATCTATCCATTCAACCTTATGTTCGATTCGATTGCTCGTATGTATATCGGAAGAACAGGTACCTGGTGAGTATATCTATATAAACATAATCGAATACAACTCAGATACGATGATTGTTCAATCTATCCATTTAACCTTCTGCTCGATTCGGTTGCTTGTATGTAAAACGGAAGGACAGTTACCTGGTGAGTATTGCTATATAAACATCATCACGATATCATCGAATACAACTCAGATACAATTATCGTTTCGTCTAACCATTCAACATTCTGTTCGATTCAGTCGCTAGTATGTGTAACGGAAGTATCGTCACCTGGTAAGTATCACTATATATACAGTATTGTGATATAATCGGATACCACCCAGATACATTGATTGTTCAGTCTATCCATTCAACTTTCTTTTCGTTTCGGTCGCTCGTATGTAAAACGGGAATACCGTCTCCTAGTGTGTATAACTATATACACAGCATAACATCATAATCGAATACAACCCATATACTATCCATTCAACCTTCTGTTCAATTCAGTCGCTCGTATGTATAACGGAAGAACAGTTACCTGGTGAGTATAACTATGTAAACATAATCGAATACAATCCAGATACGATGATTGTTCAATCTATACTGAATTCAACCTTCTGCTCGATTCGGTCGCTTGTATGTAAAACGGAAGAACAGTTACCTGGTGAGTATTGCTATATAAACATCACGATATCATCGAATACAACTCAGATACAATTATCGTTTCGTCTAACCATTCAACATTCTGTTCGATTCAGTCGCTAGTATGTGTAACGGAAGTATCGTCACCTGGTAAGTATCACTATATATACAGTATTGCGATATAATCGGATACCACCCAGATACATTGATTGTTCAGTCTATCCATTCAACTTTCTTTTTGTTTCGGTCGCTCGTATGTAAAACGGGAATGACGTCTCCTAGTGTGTATAATTATATACACAGCATAACATCATAATCGAATACAACCCATATACTATCCATTCAACATTCTGTTCAATTCAGTCGCTCGTATGTATAACGGAAGAACAGTTACCTGTTGAGTATAACTATATAAACATAATCGAATACAACCCAGATACGATGATTGTTCAATCTATACTGAATTCAACCTTCTGCTCGATTCGGTCGCTCGTATGTAAAACGGAAGAACAGTTACCTGGTGAGTATTGCTATATAAACATCATCACGATATCATCGAATACAACTCAGATACAATTATCGTTTCGTCTAACCATTTAACCTTCTGTTCGATTCAGTCGCTAGTATGTGTAACGGAAGTACCGTCACCTGGTAAGTATCACTATATATACAGTATTGCGATATAATCGGATACCACCCAGATACATTGATTGTTCAGTCTATCCATTCAACTTTCTGTTCGTTTCGGTCGCTCGTATGTGAAACGGGAATACCGTCACCTAATGTGTATAACTATATACACAGCATAACATCATAATCGAATACAACCCAGATACTATCCATTCAACCTTCTGTTCGATTCGATTGCTCGTATGTATAACGGAAGAACAGTTACCTGGTGAGTTTAACTATATAAACCTAATCGAATACAACCCAGATACGATGAATTTTCAATCTATCCATTTAACCTTCTGCTCGATTCGGTCGCTTTTATGTAAAACGGAAGAACATTTACCTGGTGAATATTGCTATATAAACATCATCACGATATCATCGAATACAACTCAGATACAATTATCGCTTCGTCTAACCATTTAACATTATGTTCGATTCAGTCGCTAGTATGTGTAACGGAAGTACCGTCACCTGGTAAGTATCACTATATATACAGTATTGCGATATAATCGGATAAAACCAGATACATTGATTGTTCAGTCTATCCATTCAACTTTCTGTTCGTTTCGGTCTCTCGTATGTAAAACGGGAATACCGTCACCTAATGTGTATAACTATATACACAGCATAACATCATAATCGAATACAACCCAGATAATATCCATTTAACCTTCTGTTCGATTCGATTGCTCGTATGTATAACGGAAAAACAGTTACCTGGTGAGTATAACTTTATAAACATAATCGAATACAACCCAGATACGTTTATTGTTCAATCAATACTGAATTCAACCTTCTGCTCGATTCAGTCGCTTTTATGTATAACTGGAGAACAGTTACCTGTTGAGTATAACTATATAAACATCATCACGATATAATCGAATACAACCTCAGATACGATCATTATTTAGTCTATCCATTCAACCTTCTGTTCAATTCAGTCGCTCGTATGTATAACGAAAGAACAGTAACCTAGTGAGTATTTCTATATGAACTCCATCACGATATAATCGAATACAACTCAGATACAATGATCATTCCGTCTATCCATCCAACCTTCTGTTCGATTGGGTCGCTCGTACGTATAACGCAAGCACAGTTACCTGGTGAGTATTACTATATAAACATTACCACGATATAATCGAATACAACTCAGTTACAATTATCTCTAACCATCCAACCTTATGTTCGATTCAGACGCTCGTATGTGTAACGAAATAACCGTTACATGGTAGGTGTAACCGAATATACAGCATAAAGATATAATCGGAGACAACCCAGATACAATGATTGTTCAATCTATCCATCCAACCTTATGTTTGATTCGGTTGCTCGTATGTTTAACGGAAGAACTGTTACCTGGTTAGACATACTATATGATAATCATCACGATATACTCGAATACAACCCAAATACGATCATTATTCAGTCTATCCATTCAACCTTCTGTTCAGTTCAGTCGCTCTTATGTATAACTGGAGAATAGTTACCTGGTGAGTATAACTATATAAACATCATCACGATATAATCGAATACAACCCCAGATACGATCATTGTTTAGTCTATTCATTCAACCTTCTGTTCAATTCAGTCGCTCGTATGTATAACGGAAGTACATTTACTTGGTGAGTATAACTATATAAACATAATCGAATACAACTCAGATACGATGATTGTTCAATCTATCCATTCAACCTTATGTTCGATTCGGTTGCTCGTATGTATAACGGAAGAACAGGTACCTGGTGAGTATAACTATATAAACATAATCGAATACAACTCAGATACGATGATTGTTCAATCTATCCATTTAACCTTCTGCTCGATTCGGTCACTTGTATGTAAAACTGAAGGACAGTTACCTGGTGAGTATTGCCATATAAACATCATCACGATATCATCGAATACAACTCAGATACAATTATCGTTTCGTCTAACCATTCAACATTCTGTTCGATTCAGTCGCTAGTATGTATAACGGACGAACAGTTACCTGGTGAGTATAACTATATGAACATAATCGAATACAACCCAGATACGATGATTGTTCAATCCATACTAAATTCAACCTTCTGCTCGATTCGGTCGCTTGTATGTGAAACGGAAAAACAGTTACCTGGTGAGTATTGCTATATAAACATCATCACGATATCATCGAATACAACTCAGATACAATTATCGTTTCGTCTCACCATTCAACCTAAAGTTCGATTCAGTCGCTAGTATGTGCAACGGAAGTACCGTCACCTGGTAAGTATCACTATATATACAGTATTGCGATATAATCGGATACCACCCAGATATATTGATTGTTCAGTCTATCCATTCAAATTTCTGTTCGTTTCGGTCGCTCTTATGTAAAACGGTAATACCGTCACCTAATGTGTATAACTATATACACAGCATAACATCATAATCGAATACAACCCAGATACTATCCATTCAACCTTCTGTTCGATTCGGTTGCTCGTATGTATAAAGAAAAAACAGTAACCTGGTGAGTATTTCTATATGAACGTCATCACGATATAATCGAATACAACTCAGATACAATGATCATTTCGTCTATTTATCCAAACTTCTGTTCGATTGGGTCGCTCGTATGTATAACGCAAGAACAGTCACCTGGTGAGTATTACTATATAAACATCACCACGATATAATCGAATACAACTCAGTTACAATTATTGTTCCGTCTGATCATCCAACCTTATGTTCGATTCAGACGCTCGTATGTGTAACGAAAGAACCGTTACATGGTAGGTGTAACTTAATATACAGCATAACGATATAATCGGAGACAACCCAGATACAATGATTGTTCAATCTATCCATTCAACCTTATGTTCGATTCGGTTGCTCGTATGTGTAACAGAAGAACTGTTACCTGGTAAGACATACTATATGATAATCATCACGATATAATCGAATACCACTCAGATACATTGATTGTTCAGTCTATCCATTCAACTTTCTGTTCAGTTCAGTCGCTCTTATGTATTACTGGAGAAAAGTTTCCTGGTGAGTATAACTATATGAACATCATCAAAATATAATCGAAAACAACCCCAGATACGATTATTGTTTAGTCTATCCATTCAACCTTCTGTTCAATTCAGTCGCTCGTATGTATAACGGAAGAACAGGTACCTGGTGAGTATAACTATATAAACATAATCAAATACAACCCAGATACGATGATTGTTCAATCTATACATTTAACCTTCTGCTCGATTCGGTCGCTTGTATGTGAAACGGAAGAATAGTTACCTGGTTATTATTGCTATATAAACATCATCACGATATCATCGGATACAACTCAGATACAATTATCGTTTCGTCTAACCATTCAACCTTCTGTTCGATTCAGTCGCTAGTATGTGTAACGGAAGTACCGTCACCTGGTAAGTATCACTATATATACAGTATTGCGATATAATCGGATACCAACCAGATACATTGATTGTTCAGTCTATCCATTCAACTTTCTGTTCGTATCGGTCGCTCGTATGTAAAACGGGAATACCGTCACCTAGTGTGTATAACTATATACACAGCATAACATCATAATCGAATACAACCCAGATACCATCCATTCAACCTTCTGTTCGATTCGGTTGCTCGTATGTATAACGAAAGAACAGTAACCTGGTGAGTATTTCTATATGAACTTCATCACGATATAATCGAATACAACTCAGATACAATGATCATTCCGTCTATCCATCCAACCTTCTGTTCGATTGGGTCGCTCGTACGTATAACGCAAGAACAGTCACCTGGTGTGTATTACTATATAAACATTACCACGATAAAATCGAATACAACTCAGTTACAATTATCGTTCCGTCTAACCAATCCAACCTTATGTTCGATTCAGACGCTCGTATGTGTAACGAAAGAACCGTTACATGGTAGGTGTATCTAATTATACAGCATAACGATATAATCGTAGACAACCCAGATACAATGATTGTTCAATCTATCCATTCAACCTTATGTTCGATTCGATTGCTCGTATGTATAACGGAAGAACAGTTACCTGGTTAGACATAATATATAATAATCATCACGAAATAATCGAATACAACCCAGATACGATGATTATTCAGTCTATCCATTCAACCTTCTGTTCAGTTCAGTCGCTCTTATGTATAACTGGAGAACAGTTACCTGGTGAGTATAACTATATGAACATCATCACGATATCATCGAATACAACCCCAGATACGATCATTGTTTAGTCTATCCATTCAACCTTCTGTTCAATTCAGTCGCTCGTATGTATAACGAAAGAACAGTTACTTGGTAGGTATAACTATATAAACATAATTGAATACAACTCAGATACGATGATCGTTCAATCTATCCATTCAACCTTATGTTCGATTCGGTTGCTCGTATGTATAACGGAAGAACATGGTACCTGGTGAGTATAACTATATAAACATAATCGAATACAACTCAGATACGATGATTGTTCAATCTATCCATTAAACATTCTGCTCGATTCGGTCGCTTGTATGTAAAGCGGAAGGACCGTTACCTGGTGAGTATTGCTATATAAACATCATCACGATATAATCGTATACAACCCCAGATACGATCATTGTTTAGTCTATCCATTCAACTTTCTGTTCAGTTTAGTCGCTCTTATGTATAACTGGAGAACAGTTTCCTGGTGAGTATAACTATATGAACATCATCAAGATATAATCGAATACAACCCCAGATACGATTATTGTTTAGTCTATCCATTCAACCTTCTGTTCAATTCAGTCGCTCGTATGTATAACGAAAGAACAGTTACCTGGTGAGTATAACTATATAAACATAATCGAATACAACCCAGTAACGATGATTGTTCAATCTCTACTAAATTTAAGCTTCTGCTCGATTCGGTCGCTTGTATGTAAAGCGGAAGGACAGTTACCTGGTGAGTATTGCTATATAAACATCATCACGATATAATCGTATGTATATATACGATCGTATGTATATATACGATCATTGTTTAGTCTATCCATTCAACTTTCTGTTCAGTTTAGTCGCTCTTATGTATAACTGGAGAACAGTTTCCTGGTGAGTATAACTATATGAACATCATCAAGATATAATCGAATACAACCCCAGATACGATTATTGTTTAGTCTATCCATTCAACCTTCTGTTCAATTCAGTCGCTCGTATGTAAAACGGAAGAACAGTTACCTGGTGAGTATCGCTATATAAACATCATCACGATATCATCGAATACATCTCAGATACAATTATCGTTTCGTCTAACCATTCAACATTCTGTTCGATTCAGTCGCTAGTATGTATAACGGAAGAACAGTTACCTGGTGTGTATAACTATATAAACATAATCGAATACAACCCAGATACGATGATTGTTCAATCCATACTAAATTCAACCTTCTGTTCAATTCAGTCGCTCGTATGTATAACGGAAGTACCGTCACCTGGTAAGTATCACTATATATACAGAATTGCGATATAATCGGATACCACCCAGATACATTGATTGTTCAGTCTATCCATTCAACTTTCTGTTCGTTTTGGTCGCTCGTATGTAAAACGGGAATACCGTCACCTAATGTGTATAACTATATACACAGCATAACATCATAATCGAATACAACCCAGATACTATCCATTCAACCTTCTGTTCGATTCGGTTGCTCGTATGTATAAAGAAAAAACAGTAACCTGGTGAGTATTTCTATATGAACGTCATCACGATATAATCGAATACAACTCAGATACAATGATCATTTCGTCTATCCATCCAAACTTCTGTTCGATTGGGTCGCTCGTATGTATAACGCAAGAACAGTCACCTGGTGAGTATTACTATATAAACATCACCACGATATAATCGAATACAACTCAGTTACAATTATTGTTCCGTCTAATCATCCAACCTTATGTTCGATTCAGACGCTCGTATGTGTAACGAAAGAACCGTTACATGGTAGGTGTAACTAAATATACAGCATAACGATATAATCGGAGACAACCCAGATACAATGATTGTTCAATCTATCCATTCAACCTTATGTTCGATTCAGTTGCTCGTATGTGTAACAGAAGAACTGTTACCTGCTTAGACATACTATATGATAATCATCACGATATAATCGAATACAACCCAGATACAATGATTGTTCAGTTTATCCATTCAACCTTCTGTTCAGTTCAGTCGCTCTTATGTATAACTGGAGAACAGTTACCTGGTGAGTATAACTATATAAACATCATCACGATATAATCGAATACAACCCCAGATACGATTATTGTTTAGTCTATCTATTCAACCTCGATTCGGTCGCTTGTATGTAAAACGGAAGAACAGTTACCTGGTGATAATTGCTATATAAACATCATCACGATATCATCGAATACAACTCAGATACAATTATCGTTTCGTCTAACCATTCATCCTTCTGTTCGATTCAGTCGCTAGTATGTGTAACGGAAGTACCGTCACCTGGTAAGTATCACTATATATACAGTATTGCGATATAATCGCATACCACCCAGATACATTGATTGTTCAGTCTATCCATTCAACTTTCTGTTCGTTTCGGTCGCTCGTATGTAAAACGGGAATACCGTCATCAAATGTGTATAACCATATACACAGCATAACATCATAATCGAATACAACCCAGATACTATCAATTCAACCTTCTGTTCGATTCGGTTGCTCGTATGTATAACGAAAGAACAGTAACCTGGTGAGTATTTCTATATGAACGTCATCACGATATAATCGAATACAACTCAGATACAATGATCATTCCGTCTATCCATCCAAACTTCTGTTCGATTGGGTCGCTCGTATGTATAACGCAAGAACAGTCACCTGGTGAGTATTACTATATAAACATCACCACGATATAATCGAATACAACTCAGTTACAATTATAGTTTCGTCTAACCATCCAACTTTATGTTCGATTCAGATGCTCGTATGTGTAACGAAAGATCCGTTACATGGTAGGTGTAACTAAATATACAGCATAACGATATAATCGGAGACAACCCAGATACAATGGTTGTTCAATCTATATCCATCCAACCTTATGTTCGATTCGGTTGCTCGTATGTATAACGGAAGAACTGTTACCTGTTCAGACATACTATATGATAATAATCACGATATAATCAAATACAACCCCAGATACGATTATTGTTTAGTATATCCATTCAACTTTCTGTTCAATTCAGTCGTTCTTATGAAAAACGGAAGAACAGTTACCTGGTGAGTATAACTATATAAACCTAATCGAATACAACCCAGATACGATGAATTTTCAATCTATTCATTCAACCTTCTTCTCGATTCGGTCGCTTTTATGTAAAACGGAAGAACAGTTACCTGGTGAGTATCGCTATATAAACATCATCACGATATCATCGAATACAACTCAGAGATACGATTATCGTTTCGTCTAACCATTTAACCTTCTGTTCGATTCAGTCTCTAGTATGTGTAACGGAAGTACCGTCACCTGGTAAGTATCACTAAATATACAGTATTGCGATATAATCGGATACCACCCAGATACATTGATTGTTCAGTCTATCCATCCAACTTTCTGTTCAGTTTAGTCGCTCTTATGTATAACTGGAGAACAGTTTCCTGGTGAGTATAACCATATGAACATCATCAAGATATAATCGAATACAACCCCAGATACGAATATTGTTTAGTCTATCCATTCAACCTTCTGTTCAATTCAGTCGCTCGTATGTATAACGAAAGAACAGTTACCTGTTGAGTATAACTATATAAACATAATCGAATACAACCCAGATACGATGATTGTTCAATCTCTACTAAATTTAAGCTTCTGCTCGATTCGGTCGCTTGTATGTAAAACGCAAGAACAGTCACCTGGTGAGTATTACTATATAAACATCACCACGATATAATCGAATACAACTCAGTTACAATTATCGTTCCGTCTAACCATCCAACCTTATGTTCGATTCAGACGCTCGTATGTGTAACGAAATAACCGTTACATGGTAGGTGTAACTGAATATACAGCATAAAGATATATTCGGAGACAACCCAGATACAATGATTGTTCAATCTATCCATCCAACCTTATGTTCGATTCGGTTGCTCGTATGTTTAACGGAAGAACTGTCACCTGGTTAGACATACTATATGATAATCATCACGAAATACTCGAATACAACCCCAGATACGATTATTGTTTAGTCTATCCATTCATCCTTCTGTTCAATTCAGTCGTTCTTATGTATAACGGAAAAACAGTTACCTGGTGAGTATAACTATATAAACCTAATCGAATACAACCCAGATACGATGAATTTTCAATCTATCCATTTAACCTCCTGCTCGATTCGGTCGCTTTTATGTAAAACGGAAGAACAGTTACCTGGTGAGTATTGCTATATAAACATCATCACGATATCATCGAATACAACTCAGATACAATTATCGCTTCGTCTAACCATCTAACCTTCTGTTCGATTCAGTCGCTAGTATGTGTAACGGAAGTACCGTCACCTGGTAAGTATCACTATATATACAGTATTGCGATATAATCGGATACCAACCAGATACATTGATTGTTCAGTCTATCCATTCAACTTTCTGTTCGTTTCGGTCGCTCGTATGTAAAACGGGAATACCGTCACCTAGTACTATAACTATATACACAGCATAACATCATAATCGAATACAACTCAGATACTATCCATTCAACTTCTGTTCGATTCGGTTGCTCGTATGTATAACGAAAGAACAGTAACCTGGTGAGTATTCCTATATAAACTTCATCACGATATAATCGAATACAACTCAGATACAATGATCATTCCGTCTATCCATCTAACCTTCTGTTCGATTGGGTCGCTCGTACGTATAACGCAAGAACAGTCACCTGGTGAGTATTACTATATGAACATTCCCACGATATAATCGAATACAACTCAGTTACAATTATCGTTCCGTCTAACCATCCAACCTTATGTTCGATTCAGACGCTCGTATGTGTAACGAAAGAACCGTTACATGGTAGGTGTATCTGAATATGCAGCATAACGATATAATCGGAGACAACCCAGATACAATGATTGATCAATCTATCCATTCAACCTTATGTTCGATTCGGTTGCTCGTATGTATAACGGAAGAACAGTTACCTGGTTAGACATAATATATAATAATCATCACGAAATATTCGAATACAACCCAGATACGATGATTGTTCAGTCTATCTATACAACCTCCTGTTCAGTTCAGTCGCTCTTATGTATAACTGGGGAACAGTTACCTGGTGAGTATAACTATATAAACATCATCACGATATAATCGAATACAACCCCAGATACGGTCATTGTTTAGTATATCCATTCAACCTTCTGTTCAATTCAGTCGCTCGTATGTATAACGGAAGAACAGTTACTTGGTGAGTATAACTATATAAACATAATCGAATACAACTCAGATACGATGATTGTTCAATCTATCCATTCAACCTTATGTTCGATTCGGTTGCTCGTATGTATATCGGAAGAACAGGTACCTGGTGAGTATAACTATATAAACATAATCGAATACAACTCAGATACGATGATTGTTCAATCTATCCATTTAACCTTCTGCTCGATTCGGTCGCTTGTATGTAAAACGGAAGAACAGTTACCTGGTGAGTATTGCTATACAAACATCATCACGATATCATCGAATACAACTCAGAGATACAATTATCGTTTCGTCTAACCATTTAACCTTCTGTTCGATTCAGTCGCTAGTATGTGTAACGGAAGTAACTTCACCTGGTAAGTATCACTATATATACAGTATTGCGATATAATCGGATACCACCCAGATACATTGATTGTTCAGTCTATCCATTCAACTTTCTGTTCGTTTCGGTCGCTCGTAAGTAAAACGGGAATACCGTCACCTCATGTGTATAACTATATACACAGCATAACATCATAATCGAATACAACCCAGATACTATCCATTCAACCTTCTGTTCGATTCGGTTGCTCGTATGTATAACGAAAGAACAGTAAACTGGTGACTATTTCTATATGAACGTCATCACGATATAATCGAATACAACTCAGATACAATGATCATTCCGTCTATCCATCCAACCTTCTGTTCGATTGGGTCGCTCGTATGTATAACGCAAGAACAGTCACCTGGTGAGTATTACTATATAAACATCACCACGATATAATCGAATACAACTCAGTTACAATTATAGTTTCGTCTAACCATCCAACATTATGTTCGATTCAGATGCTCGTATGTGTTACGAAAGAACCGTTACATGGTGGGTGTAACTAAATATACAGCATAACGATATAATCGGAGACAACCCAGATACAATGATTGTTCAATCTATATCCATCCAACCTTATGTTCGATTCGGTTGCTCGTATGTATAACGGAAGAACTGTTACCTGGTTAGACATACTATATGATAATAATCACGATATAATCAAATACAAACCCAGATACGATTATTGTTCAGTCTATCCATTCAACTTTCTGTTCAATTCAGTCGTTCTTATGAAAAACGAAAGAACAGTTACCTGGTGAGTATAACTATATAAACCTAATCGAATACAACCCAGATACGATGAATTTTCAATCTATTCATTTAACCTTCTTCTCGATTCGGTCGCTTTTATGTAAAACGGAAGAACAGTTACCTGGTGAGTATCGCTATATAAACATCATCACGATATCATCGAATACAACTCAGAGATACAATTATCGTTTCGTCTAACCATTTAACCTTCTGTTCGATTCAGTCTCTAGTATGTGTAACGGAAGTACCGTCACCTGGTAAGTATCACTGAATATACAGTATTGCGATATAATCGGATACCACCTAGATACATTGATTGTTCAGTCTATCCATAAAACTTTCTGTTCAGTTTAGTCGCTCTTATGTATAACTGGAGAACAGTTTCCTGGTGAGTATAACTATATGAACATCATCAAGCTATAATCGAATACAACCCCAGATACGATTATTGTTTAGTCTATCCATTCAACCTTCTGTTCAATTCAGTCGCTCGTATGTATAACGAAAGAACAGTTACCTGGTGAGTATAACTATATAAACATAATCGAATACAACCCAGATACGATGATTGTTCAATCTCTACTAAATTTAAGCTTCTGCTCGATTCGGTCGCTTGTATGTAAAACGGAAGAACAGTTACCTGGTGAGTATCGCTATATAAACATCATCACGATATCATCGAATACAACTCAGAGATACAATTATCGTTTCGTCTAACCATTTAACCTTCTGTTCGATTCAGTCTCTAGTATGTGTGACGGAAGTACCGTCACCTGGTAAGTATCACTATATATACGCTATTGCGATATAATCGGATACCACCCAGATACATTGATTGTTCAGTCTATCCATTCAACTTTCTCTTCGTTTCGGTCGCTCGTATGTAAAACGGGAATACCGTCACCTAATGTGTATAACTATATACACAGCATATCATCATAATCGAATACAACCCAGATACTATCCATTCAACCTTCTGTTCGATTCGGTTGCTCGTATGTATAACGAAAGAACAGTAACCTGGTGAGTATTTCTATATGAACGTCATCACGATATAATCGAATACAACTCAGATACAATGATCATTCCGTCTATCCATCCAACCTTCTGTTCGATTGGGTCGCTCGTATGTATAACGCAAGAACAGTCACCTGGTGAGTATTACTATATAAACATCACCACGATATAATCGAATACAACTCAGTTACAATTATCGTTCCGTCTAACCATCTAACCTTATGTTCGATTCAGACGCTCGTATGTATAACGAAATAACCGTTACATGGTAGGTGTAACTGAATATACAGCATAAAGATATATTCGGAGACAACCCAGATACAATGATTGTTCAATATATCCATCCAACCTTATATTCGATTCGGTTGCTCGTATGTTCAACGGAAGAACTGTTACCTGGTTAGACATACTATATGATGATCATCACGATATACTCGAATACAACCCCAGATACGATTATTGTTTAGTCTATCCATTCAACCTTCTGTTCAATTCAGTCGTTCTTATGTATAACGGAAAAACAGTTACCTGGTGAGTATAACTATATAAACCCAATCGAATACAACCCAGATACGATGAATTTTCAATCTATCCATTTAACCTTCTGCTCGATTTGGTCGCTTTTATGTAAAATGGAAGAACAGTTACCTGGTGAGTATTGCTATATAAACATCATCACGATATCATCGAATACAACTCAGATACAATTATCGCTTCGTCTAACCATTCAACCTTCTGTTCGATTCAGTCGCTAGTATGTGTAACGGAAGTACCGTCACCTGGTAAGTATCACTATAAATACAGTATTGCGATATAATCGGTTACCAACCAGATACATTGATTGTTCAGTCTATCTATTCAACTTTCTGTTCGTTTCGGTCGCTCGTATGTGAAACGGGAATACCGTCACCTAGTGTGTATAACTATATACACAGCATAACATCATAATCGAATACAACTCAGATACTATCCATTCAACCTTCTGTTCGATTCGGTTGCTCGTATGTATAACGAAAGAACAGTAACCTGGTGAGTATTTCTATATAAACATTCCCACGATATAATCGAATACAACTCAGTTACAATTATCGTTCCGTCTAACCATCCAACCTTACGTTCGATTCAGACGCTCGTATGTGTAACGAAAGAACCGTTACATGGTAGGTGTATCTAAATATACAGCATAACGATATAATCGGAGACAACCCAGATACAATGATTGTTCAATCTATCCATTCAACCTTATGTTCGATTCGGTTGCTCGTATGTATAACGGAAGAACAGTTACCTGGTTAGACATAATATATAATAATCATCACGAAATAATCGAATACAACCCAGATACGATGATTGTTCAGTATATCTATACAACCTTCTGTTCAGTTCAGTCGCTCTTATGTATAACTGGAGAACAGTTACCTGGTGAGTATAACTATATGAATCATCACGATATAATCGAATACAACCCCAGGTACAATCATTGTTTAGTCCATCCATTCAACCTTCTGTTCAATTCAGTCGCTCGTATGTATAACGGAAGAACAGTTACTTGGTGAGTATAACTATATAAACATAATCGAATACAACTCAGATACGATGATTGTTCAATCTATCCATTCAACCTTATGTTCGATTCGGTTGCTCGTATGTATAACGAAAGAACAGGTACCTGGTGAGTATAACTATATAAACATAATCGAATACAACTCAGATACGATGATTGTTCAATCTATCCATTTAACCTTCTGCTCGATTCGGTCACTTGTATGTAAAACTGAAGGACAGTTACCTGGTGAGTATTGCTATATAAACATCATCACGATATCATCGAATACAACTCAGATACAATTATCGTTTCGTCTAACCATTCAACATTCTGTTCGATTCAGTCGCTAGTATGTATAACGGAAGAACAGTTACCTGGTGAGTATAACTATATAAACATAATCGAATACAACCCAGATACGATGATTGTTCAATCCATACTAAATTTAACCTTCTGCTCGATTCGGTCGCTTGTATGTAAAACGGAAGAACAGTTACCTGGTGAGTATTGCTATATAAACATCATCACGATATCATCGAATACAACTCAGATACAATTATCGTTTCGTCTTACCATTTAACCTTAAGTTCGATTCAGTCGCTAGTATGTGCAACGGAAGTACCGTCACCTGGTAAGTATCACTATATATACAGAATTGCGATATAATCGGATACCACCCAGATACATTGATTGTTAAGTCTATCCATTCAACTTTCTGTTCGTTTCGGTCGCTCGTATGTAAAACGGGAATACCGTCACCTAATCATAATCATAACATCATAATCGGATACCACCCAGATACATTGATTGTTAAGTCTATCCATTCAACTTTCTGTTCGATTCGGTTGCTCGTATGTATAAAGAAAAAACAGTAACCTGGTGAGTATTTCTATATGAACGTCATCACGATATAATCGAATACAACTCAGATACAATGATCATTCCGTCTATCCATCCAAACTTCTGTTCGATTGGGTCGCTCGTATTGTGATAAACTTATACTTTTATCTCAGGTTCTCTACTATGGATATTTGAAATAAAACATCTCAGATATAAATATCTTCTATTGGATAAGGTATTCTGTAGACTGCTACACAAATCTAAATGGTTATGATTTATATCACTATCATATAATGTTATCCTAAACAACTTATGTATAATTATTGATATCAAACGATATATTTATATTTCATCAAGGTGAGCTGTCCTGGTCTACTTTTCGGTGTTCTAGTTTTATTGTTTAAAGTAACAACTTGTTATTATTTCGAACCACGAATTGCTATACCAGTACACCTCCCCCGACGACGAGAAAAAAAAATAAATTATAATATTTTTTTTCTATTCTATAAACAACTTTATCCTATTTTTATGTATTTCTACTAACTTATTTTCTATCCTAACTACAACATTTGGTTCCTTATCTTCTATTACAATAAATGGACCTTCGAATATGGGATCATATTGGGTAATCATCGATATTATATACAGGGTCTATTTGAGTAGCAATGTTCGTTGGAAGTCGACTTGTTTTTCCGAAAACTAACTCATATGGAGTATATCGAGTTTCCGTGTGCACTGTTTTATTATATGCAAAACACCAATATGGAATCCACGAGCTCCAAGTGTCTCGATGTTTCGATGCATGTATGCGCAAATAAGCACCTAAATTTTCTGAATGTCAATTAATAGTTTTTCAGATGCTTCAACATATGCCTTGACTTTCTGAATTATTTCTGGATCATTCGTTTCATTATTGAATTCAGTTTTTAATGTTGTCAACTCAACCTTTATCCTATCTAATTCCTGAAGCTTATGATCTATCACTCCTAAATCTACACGTCTGTCTTGATTATCTTTTCCTAAATTTCTATGAAATACTTTAACTTCCTCATATAAATACTTGAATAAATCTACTTTGCTCATTGGCGAAAAAACTCAGATAAAATTTCAATGAGAAAAAGAATTATTACTACTAAGGGTACTTATAACTACATACGAACTTCACAAAATGTCTTCCCATTTCTTTAATATCCAGGGTCCATGGTCGCTGCTTCCTGTAGTAGCTGGACCTCAAGCTGGAATGCCTGATTCTCACAGTTGTATGCTGCTTTCTTGTAGTAGCTGGACCTCAAGCTGAAAAGCCTGAGTCTTGTAGTTGTAGTTGTAGACTCGCCGCACACTGTCGTATTATACCACCAACTCCTGGCTCCTCACGATCTCTCTTCTGATTTTCTTCTCCAACGATTTCTTACACTTTCTTCGGAGAAACATGCTGAACGCCAGAATAAAACAGACGAATGCCACTATGCCTAGTACTTCGTAGACGGAGAAGCTGATTTTTCCATCGCTAGTTGTCACACCACCACTGTTTCCTGCTTGGCTTATGATTGTCTCTTCCTTGGTTTGTGTTGTTCCCATTTTGGAATATATCACTTTCCACTGATGTTACACTTTATTCCAGTATCTACCTGCTATCAATCCATGAACATGGTAGGACTGGCAGGATCGCCATGTGATAAACTTATACTTTTATCTCAGGTTCTCTACTATGGATACTTGAAATAAAACATCTCAGATATAAATATCTTCTATTGGATAAGGTATTCTGTAGACTGCTACACAAATCTAAATGGTTATGATTTATATCACTATCATATAATGTTATCCTAAACAACTTATGTATAATTATTGATATCAAACGATATATTTATATTTCATCAAGGTGAGCTGTCCTGGTCTACTTTTCGGTGTTTTAGTTTTATTGTTTAAAGTAACAACTTGTTATTATTTCGAACCACGAATTGCTATACCAGTACAGTATGTATAACGCAAGAACAGTCACCTGGTGAGTATAACTATATAAACATCACCACGATATAATCGAATACAACTCAGTTACAATTATTGTTCCGTCTAATCATCCAAACTTATGTTCGATTCAGACGCTCGTATGTGTAACGAAAGAACCTTTACCTGGTGAGTATAACTAAATAAACATAATCGAATACAACCCAGATACGATGATTGTTCAATCTCTACTAAATTTAAGCTTCTGCTCGATTCGGTCGCTTGTATGTAAAACGGAAGAACAGTTACCTAGTAACGGAAGTACCGTCACCTGGTAAGTATCACTAAATATACAGTATTGCGATATAATCGGATACCACCCAGATACATTGATTGTTCAGTCTATCCATCCAACTTTCTGTTCAGTTTAGTCGCTCTTATGTATAACTGGAGCACAGTTTCCTGGTGAGTATAACTATATGAACATCATCAAGATATAATCGAATACAACCCCAGATACGATTATTGTTTAGTCTATCCATTCAACCTTCTGTTCAATTCAGTCGCTCGTATGTATAAAGAAAGAACAGTTACCTGGTGAGTATAACTATATAAACATAATCGAATACAACCCAGATACGATGATTGTTCAATCTCTACTAAATTTAAGCTTCTGCTCGATTTGGTCGCTTGTATGTAAAACGGAAGAACAGTTACCTGGTGAGTATCGCTATATAAACATCATCACGATATCATCGAATACAACTCAGAGATACAATTATCGTTTCGTCTAACCATTTAACCTTCTGTACGATTCAGTCTCTAGTATGTGTAACGAAAGTACCGTCACCTGGTTAGTATCACTATATATACAGTATTGCGATATAATCGGATACCACCCAGATACATTGATTGTTCAGTCTATCCATTCAACTTTCTGTTCGTTTCGGTCGCTCGTATGTAAAACGGGAAAACCGTCACCTAATGTGTATAACTATATACACAGCATAACATCATAATCGAATACAACCCAGATACTATCCATTCAACCTTCTGTTCGATTCGGTTGCTCGTATGTATAACGAAAGAACAGTAACCTGGTGAGTATTTCTATATGAACGTCATCACGATATAATCGAATACAACTCAGATACAATGATCATTTCGTCTATTCATCCAACCTTCTGTTCGATTGGGTCGCTCGTATGTATAACGCAAGAACAGTCACCTGGTGAGTATTACTATATAAACATTACCACGATATAATCGAATACAACTCATTCACAATTATCGTTCCGTCTAACCATCCAACCTTATGTTCGATTCAGACGCTCGTATGTGTAACGAAAGAACCGTTACATGGTAGGTGTATCTAAATATACAGCATAACGATATAATCGGAGACAACCCAGATACAATGATTGTTCAATCTATCCATTCAACCTTATGTTCGATTCGGTTGCTCGTATGTATAACGGAAGAACAGTTACCTGGTTAGACATAATATATAATAATCATCACGAAATAATCGAATACAACCCAGATACGATGATTGTTCAGTCTATCTATACAACCTTCTGTTCAGTTCAGTCGCTCTTATGTATAACTGGAGAACAGTTACCTGGTGAGTATAACTATATGAACATCATCACGATATAATCGATTACAACCCCAGATACAATCATTGTTTAGTCTATCCATTCAACCTTCTCTTCAATTCAGTCGCTCGTATGTATAACGGAAGAACAGTTACTTGGTGAGTATAACTATATAAACATAATCGAATACAACTCAGATACGATGATTGTTCAATCTATCCATTCAACCTTATGTTCGATTCGGTTGCTCGTATGTATAACGAAAGAACAGGTACCTGGTGAGTATAACTATATAAACATAATCGAATACAACTCAGATACGATGATTGTTCAATCTATCCATTTAACCTTCTGCTCGATTCGGTCACTTGTATGTAAAACTGAAGGACAGTTACCTGGTGAGTATTGCTATATAAACATCATCACGATATCATCGAATACAACTCAGATACAATTATCGTTTCGTCTAACCATTCAACATTCTGTTCGATTCAGTCGCTAGTATGTATAACGGAAGAACAGTTACCTGGTGAGTATAACTATATAAACATAATCGAATACAACCCAGATACGATGATTGTTCAATCCATACTAAATTTAACCTTCTGCTCGATTCGGTCGCTTGTATGTAAAACGGAAGAACAGTTACCTGGTGAGTATTGCTATATAAACATCATCACGATATCATCGAATACAACTCAGATACAATTATCGTTTCGTCTTACCATTTAACCTTAAGTTCGATTCAGTCGCTAGTATGTGCAACGGAATTACCGTCACCTGGTAAGTATCACTATATATACAGAATTGCGATATAATCGGATACCACCCAGATACATTGATTGTTAAGTCTATCCATTCAACTTTCTGTTCGTTTCGGTCGCTCGTATGTAAAACGGGAATACCGTCACCTAATCATAATCATAACATCATAATCGGATACCACCCAGATACATTGATTGTTAAGTCTATCCATTCAACTTTCTGTTCGATTCGGTTGCTCGTATGTATAAAGAAAAAACAGTAACCTGGTGAGTATTTCTATATGAACGTCATCACGATATAATCGAATACAACTCAGATACAATGATCATTCCGTCTATCCATCCAAACTTCTGTTCGATTGGGTCGCTCGTATTGTGATAAACTTATACTTTTATCTCAGGTTCTCTACTATGGATATTTGAAATAAAACATCTCAGATATAAATATCTTCTATTGGATAAGGTATTCTGTAGACTGCTACACAAATCTAAATGGTTATGATTTATATCACTATCATATAATGTTATCCTAAACAACTTATGTATAATTATTGATATCAAACGATATATTTATATTTCATCAAGGTGAGCTGTCCTGGTCTACTTTTCGGTGTTCTAGTTTTATTGTTTAAAGTAACAACTTGTTATTATTTCGAACCACGAATTGCTATACCAGTACACCTCCCCCGACGACGAGAAAATAAAATAAATTATAATATTTTTTTTCTATTCTATAAACAACTTTATCCTATTTTTATGTATTTCTACTAACTTATTTTCTATCCTAACTACAACATTTGGTTCCTTATCTTCTATTACAATAAATGGACCTTCGAATATGGGATCATATTGGGTAATCATCGATATTATATACAGGGTCTATTTGAGTAGCAATGTTCGTTGGAAGTCGACTTGTTTTTCCGAAAACTAACTCATATGGAGTATATCGAGTTTCCGTGTGCACTGTTTTATTATATGCAAAACACCAATATGGAATCCACGAGCTCCAAGTGTCTCGATATTTCGATGCATGTATGCGCAAATAAGCACCTAAATTTTCTGAATGTCAATTAATAGTTTTTCAGATGCTTCAACATATGCCTTGACTTTCTGAATTATTTCTGGATCATTCGTTTCATTATTGAATTCAGTTTTTAATGTTGTCAACTCAACCTTTATCCTATCTAATTCCTGAAGCTTATGATCTATCACTCCTAAATCTACACGTCTGTCTTGATTATCTTTTCCTAAATTTCTATGAAATACTTTAACTTCCTCATATAAATACTTGAATAAATCTACTTTGCTCATTGGCGAAAAAACTCAGATAAAATTTCAATGAGAAAAAGAATTATTACTACTAAGGGTACTTATAACTACATACGAACTTCACAAAATGTCTTCCCATTTCTTTAATATCCAGGGTCCATGGTCGCTGCTTCCTGTAGTAGCTGGACCTCAAGCTGGAATGCCTGATTCTCACAGTTGTATGCTGCTTTCTTGTAGTAGCTGGACCTCAAGCTGAAAAGCCTGAGTCTTGTAGTTGTAGTTGTAGACTCGCCGCACACTGTCGTATTATACCACCAACTCCTGGCTCCTCACGATCTCTCTTCTGATTTTCTTCTCCAACGATTTCTTACACTTTCTTCGGAGAAACATGCTGAACGCCAGAATAAAACAGACGAATGCCACTATGCCTAGTACTTCGTAGACGGAGAAGCTGATTTTTCCATCGCTAGTTGTCACACCACCACTGTTTCCTGCTTGGCTTATGATTGTCTCTTCCTTGGTTTGTGTTGTTCCCATTTTGGAATATATCACTTTCCACTGATGTTACACTTTATTCCAGTATCTACCTGCTATCAATCCATGAACATGGTAGGACTGGCAGGATCGCCATGTGATAAACTTATACTTTTACCTCAGGTTCTCTACTATGGATACTTGAAATAAAACATCTCAGATATAAATATCTTCTATTGGATAAGGTATTCTGTAGACTGCTACACAAATCTAAATGGTTATGATTTATATCACTATCATATAATGTTATCCTAAACAACTTATGTATAATTATTGATATCAAACGATATATTTATATTTCATCAAGGTGAGCTGTCCTGGTCTACTTTTCGGTGTTTTAGTTTTATTGTTTAAAGTAACAACTTGTTATTATTTCGAACCACGAATTGCTATACCAGTACAGTATGTATAACGCAAGAACAGTCACCTGGTGAGTATAACTATATAAACATCACCACGATATAATCGAATACAACTCAGTTACAATTATTGTTCCGTCTAATCATCCAAACTTATGTTCGATTCAGACGCTCGTATGTGTAACGAAAGAACCTTTACCTGGTGAGTATAACTAAATAAACATAATCGAATACAACCCAGATACGATGATTGTTCAATCTCTACTAAATTTAAGCTTCTGCTCGATTCGGTCGCTTGTATGTAAAACGGAAGAACAGTTACCTAGTAACGGAAGTACCGTCACCTGGTAAGTATCACTAAATATACAGTATTGCGATATAATCGGATACCACCCAGATACATTGATTGTTCAGTCTATCCATCCAACTTTCTGTTCAGTTTAGTCGCTCTTATGTATAACTGGAGCACAGTTTCCTGGTGAGTATAACTATATGAACATCATCAAGATATAATCGAATACAACCCCAGATACGATTATTGTTTAGTCTATCCATTCAACCTTCTGTTCAATTCAGTCGCTCGTATGTATAAAGAAAGAACAGTTACCTGGTGAGTATAACTATATAAACATAATCGAATACAACCCAGATACGATGATTGTTCAATCTCTACTAAATTTAAGCTTCTGCTCGATTTGGTCGCTTGTATGTAAAACGGAAGAACAGTTACCTGGTGAGTATCGCTATATAAACATCATCACGATATCATCGAATACAACTCAGAGATACAATTATCGTTTCGTCTAACCATTTAACCTTCTGTACGATTCAGTCTCTAGTATGTGTAACGAAAGTACCGTCACCTGGTTAGTATCACTATATATACAGTATTGCGATATAATCGGATACCACCCAGATACATTGATTGTTCAGTCTATCCATTCAACTTTCTGTTCGTTTCGGTCGCTCGTATGTAAAACGGGAAAACCGTCACCTAATGTGTATAACTATATACACAGCATAACATCATAATCGAATACAACCCAGATACTATCCATTCAACCTTCTGTTCGATTCGGTTGCTCGTATGTATAACGAAAGAACAGTAACCTGGTGAGTATTTCTATATGAACGTCATCACGATATAATCGAATACAACTCAGATACAATGATCATTTCGTCTATTCATCCAACCTTCTGTTCGATTGGGTCGCTCGTATGTATAACGCAAGAACAGTCACCTGGTGAGTATTACTATATAAACATTACCACGATATAATCGAATACAACTCATTTACAATTATCGTTCCGTCTAACCATCCAACCTTATGTTCGATTCAGACGCTCGTATGTGTAACGAAAGAACCGTTACATGGTAGGTGTATCTAAATATACAGCATAACGATATAATCGGAGACAACCCAGATACAATGATTGTTCAATCTATCCATTCAACCTTATGTTCGATTCGGTTGCTCGTATGTATAACGGAAGAACAGTTACCTGGTTAGACATAATATATAATAATCATCACGAAATAATCGAATACAACCCAGATACGATGATTGTTCAGTCTATCTATACAACCTTCTGTTCAGTTCAGTCGCTCTTATGTATAACTGGAGAACAGTTACCTGGTGAGTATAACTATATGAACATCATCACGATATAATCGATTACAACCCCAGATACAATCATTGTTTAGTCTATCCATTCAACCTTCTCTTCAATTCAGTCGCTCGTATGTATAACGGAAGAACAGTTACTTGGTGAGTATAACTATATAAACATAATCGAATACAACTCAGATACGATGATTGTTCAATCTATCCATTCAACCTTATGTTCGATTCGGTTGCTCGTATGTATAACGAAAGAACAGGTACCTGGTGAGTATAACTATATAAACATAATCGAATACAACTCAGATACGATGATTGTTCAATCTATCCATTTAACCTTCTGCTCGATTCGGTCACTTGTATGTGAAACTGAAGGACAGTTACCTGGTGAGTATTGCTATATAAACATCATCACGATATCATCGAATACAACTCAGATACAATTATCGTTTCGTCTAACCATTCAACATTCTGTTCGATTCAGTCGCTAGTATGTATAACGGAAGTACCGTCACCTGGTAAGTATAACTATATATACAGAATTGCGATATAATCGGATACCACCCAGATACATTGATTGTTTAGTCTATCCATTCAACTTTCTGTTCGTTTCGGTCGCTCGTATGTAAAACGGGAATACCGTCACCTAATGTGTATAACTATATACACAGCATAACATCATAATCGAATACAACCCAGATACTATCCATTCAACCTTCTGTTCGATTCGGTTGCTCGTATGTATACAGAAAAAACAGTAACCTGGTGAGTATTTCTATATGAACGTCATCACGATATAATCGAATACAACTCAGATACAATGATCATTCCGTCTATCCATCCAAACTTCTGTTCGATTGGGTCGCTCGTATGTATAACGCAAGAACAGTCACCTGGTGAGTATTACTTTATAAACATCACCACGATATAATCGAATACAACTCAGTTACAATTATTGTTCCGTCTAATCATCCAAACTTATGTTCGATTCAGACGCTCGTATGTGTAACGAAAGAACCGTTACATGGTGAGTATTTCTATATAAACTTCATCACGATATAATCGAATACAACTCATTTAACCTTCTGCTCGATTCGGTCACTTGTATGTGAAACTGAAGGACAGTTACCTGGTGAGTATTGCTATATAAACATCATCACGATATCATCGAATACAACTCAGATACAATTATCGTTTCGTCTAACCATTCAACATTCTGTTCGATTCAGTCGCTAGTATGTATAACGGAAGTACCGTCACCTGGTAAGTATCACTATATATACAGAATTGCGATATAATCGGATACCACCCAGATACATTGATTGTTAAGTCTATCCATTCAACTTTCTGTTCGTTTCGGTCGCTCGTATGTAAAACAGGAATACCGTCACCTAATGTGTATAACTATATACACAGCATAACATCATAATCGAATACAACCCAGATACTATCCATTCAACCTTCTGTTCGATTCGGTTGCTCGTATGTATACAGAAAAAACAGTAACCTGGTGAGTATTTCTATATGAACGTCATCACGATATAATCGAATACAACTCATTCAACCTTCTGCTCGATTCGGTCACTTGTATGTAAAACTGAAGGACAGTTACCTGGTGAGTATTGCTATATGAATATCATCACGATATCATCGAATACAACTCAGATACAATTATCGTTTCGTCTAACCATTCAACATTCTGTTCGATTCAGTCGCTAGTATGTATAACGGAAGAACAGTTACCTGGTGAGTATAACTATATAAACATAATCGAATACAACCCAGATACGATGATTGTTCAATCCATACTAAATTCAACCTTCTGCCCGATTTGGTCGCTTGTATGTAAAACGGAAGAACAGTTACCTGGTGAGTATTGCTATATAAATATCATCACGATATCATCGAATACAACTCAGATACAATCATCGTTTCGTCTAACCATTCAACATTCTGTTCGATTCAGTCGCTAGTATGTATAACGGAAGAACAGTTACCTGGTGAGTATAACTATATAAACATAATCGAATACAACCCAGATACGATGATTGTTCAATCCATACTAAATTCAACCTTCTGCCCGATTTGGTCGCTTGTATGTAAAACGGAAGAACAGTTACCTGGTGAGTATTTCTATATGAACGTCATCACGATATAATCGAATACAACTCAGATACAATGATCATTTCGTCTATCCATCCAAACTTCTGTTCGATTGGGTCGCTCGTATGTATAACGCAAGAACAGTCACCTGGTGAGTATTACTATATAAACATCACCACGATATAATCGAATACAACTCAGTTACAATTATTGTTCCGTCTAATCATCCAACCTCATGTTCGATTCAGTTGCTCGTATGTGTAACAAAGAACTGTTACCTGGTTAGACATACGATATGATAATCATCACGATATCATCGAATACAACCCAGATACAATGATTGTTCAGTCTATCCATTCAACCTTCTGTTCAGTTCAGTCGCTCTTATGTATAACTGGAGAACAGTTACCTGGTGAGTATAACTATATAAACATCATCACGATATAATCGAATACAACCCCAGATACGATCATTGTTTAGTCTATCCATTAAACCTTCTGTTCAATTCAGTCGCTCGTATGTATAACGGAAGAACAGGTACCTGGTGAGTATAACTATATAAACATAATCAAATACAACCCAGATACGATGATTGTTCAATCTATAAATTTAACCTTCTGCTCGATTCGGTCGCTTGTATGTAAAACGGAAGAACAGTTACCTGGTGATTATTGCTATATAAACATCAACACGATATCATCGAATACAACTCAGATACAATTATCGTTTCGTCTAACCATTCAACCCTCTGTTCGATTCAGTCGCTAGTATGTGTAACGGAAGTACCGTCACCTGGTAAGTATCACTATATATACAGTATTGCGATATAATCGCATACCACCCAGATACATTGATTGTTCAGTATATCCATTCAACTTTCTGTTCGTTTCGGTCGCTCGTATGTAAAACGGGAATACCGTCATCAAATGTGTATAACCATATACACAGCATAACATCATAATCGAATACAACCCAGATACTATCCATTCAACCTTCTGTTCGATTCGGTTGCTCGTATGTATAACGAAAGAACAGTAACCTGGTGAGTATTTCTATATGAACGTCATCACGATATAATAGAATACAACTAAGATACAATGATCATTCCGTCTATCCATCCAACCTTCTGTTCGATTGGGTCGCTCGTATGTATAAAGAAAAAACAGTAACCTGGTGAGTATTTCTATATGAACGTCATCACGATATAATCGAATACAACTCAGATACAATGATCATTCCGTCTATCCATCCAAACTTCTGTTCGATTGGGTCGCTCGTATTGTGATAAACTTATACTTTTATCTCAGGTTCTCTACTATGGATATTTGAAATAAAACATCTCAGATATAAATATCTTCTATTGGATAAGGTATTCTGTAGACTGCTACACAAATCTAAATGGTTATGATTTATATCACTATCATATAATGTTATCCTAAACAACTTATGTATAATTATTGATATCAAACGATATATTTATATTTCATCAAGGTGAGCTGTCCTGGTCTACTTTTCGGTGTTCTAGTTTTATTGTTTAAAGTAACAACTTGTTATTATTTCGAACCACGAATTGCTATACCAGTACACCTCCCCCGACGACGAGAAAAAAAAATTATAATATTTTTTTTCTATTCTATAAACAACTTTATCCTATTTTTATGTATTTCTACTAACTTATTTCCTATACTCACTACAATATTTGGTTCCTTATCTTCTATTACAATAAATGGACCTTCGAATATGGGATCATATTTATTTGTAGAAGTATTTTTCAATAATACTTTATCACCTGCTTTAACATGAATCGAATTAACTTTTCTATCTTGTTTGTTTTTTCTTATTGTTCTTGATACAATCAAATTATTTTTCGCATCATTCCAAGCTGATTGCAAACGATATTTCAACTGAATTGGGTAATCATCGATATTATATACAGGGTCTATTTGAGTAGCAATGTTCGTTGGAAGTCGACATGTTTTTCCGAAAACTAACTCATATGGAGTATATCGAGTTTTGTGTGCACTGTTTTATTATATGCAAAACACCAATATGGAATCCACGAGCTCCAAGTGTCTCGATGTTTCGATGCATGTATGCACAAATAAGCACCTAAATTTTCTGAATGTCAATTAATAGTTTTTCAGATGCTTCAACATATGCCTTGACTTTCTGAATTATTTCTGGATCATTCGTTTCATTATTGAATTCAGTTTTTAATGTTGTCAACTCTACCTTTATCCTATCTAATTCCTGAAGCTTATGATCTATCACTCCTAAATCTACACGTCTGTCTTGACTATCTTTTCCTAAATTTCTATGAAATACTTTAACTTCCTCATATAAATACTTGAATAAATCTACTTTGCTCATTGGCGAAAAAACTCAGATAAAATTTCAATGAGAAAAAGAATTATTACTACTAAGGGTACTTATAACTACATACGAACTTCACAAAATGTCTTCCCATTTCTTTAATATCCAGGGTCCATGGTCGCTGCTTCCTGTAGTAGCTGGACCTCAAGCTGGAATGCCTGATTCTCACAGTTGTATGCTGCTTTCTTGTAGTAGCTGGACCTCAAGCTGAAAAGCCTGAGTCTTGTAGTTGTAGTTGTAGACTCGCCGCACACTGTCGTAACTCCTGGCTCCTCACGATCTCTCTTCTGATTTTCTTCTCCAACGATTTCTTACACTTTCTTCGGAGAAACATGCTGAACGCCAGAATAAAACAGACGAATGCCACTATGCCTAGTACTTCGTAGACGAAGAAGCTGATTTTTCCATCGCTAGTTGTCACACCACCACTGTTTCCTGCTTAGCTTATGATTGTCTCTTCCTTGGTTTGTGTTGTTCCCATTTTGGAATATATCACTTTCCACTGATGTTACACTTTATTCCAGTATCTACCTGCTATCAATCCATGAACATGGTAGGACTGGCAGGATCGCCATGTGATAAACTTATACTTTTATCTCAGGTTCTCTACTATGGATATTTGAAATAAAACATATCAGATATAAATATCTTCTATTGGATAAGGTATTCTGTAGACTGCTACACAAATCTAAATGGTTATGATTCATATCACTATCATATAATGTTATCCTAAACAACTTATGTATAATTATTGATATCAAACGATATATTTATATTTCATCAAGGTGAGCTGTCCTGGTCTACTTTTCGGTGTTCTAGTTTTATTGTTTAAAGTAACAACTTGTTATTATTTCGAACCACGAATTGCAATACCAGTACAGTATGTATAACGCAAGAACAGTCACCTGGTGAGTATTACTATATAAACATCACCACGATATAATCGAATACAACTCAGTTACAATTATTGTTCCGTCTAATCATCCAAACTTATGTTCGATTCAGACGCTCGTATGTGTAACGAAAGAACCTTTACCTGGTGAGTATAACTAAATAAACATAATCGAATACAACCCAGATACGATGATTGTTCAATCTCTACTAAATTTAAGCTTCTGCTCGATTCGGTCGCTTGTATGTAAAACGGAAGAACAGTTACCTAGTAACGGAAGTACCGTCACCTGGTAAGTATCACTAAATATACAGTATTGCGATATAATCGGATACCACCCAGATACATTGATTGTTCAGTCGATAGACTTATGTATAACTGGGGCACAGTTTCCTGGTGAGTATAACTATATGAACATCATCAAGATATAATCGAATACAACCCCAGATACGATTATTGTTTAGTCTATCCATTCAACCTTCTGTTCAATTCAGTCGCTCGTATGTATAACGAAAGAACAGTTACCTGGTGAGTATAACTATATAAACATAATCGAATACAACCCAGATACGATGATTGTTCAATCCCTACTAAATTTAAGCTTCTGCTCGATTTGGTCGCTTGTATGTAAAACGGAAGAACAGTTACCTGGTGAGTATCGCTATATAAACATCATCACGATATCATCGAATACAACTCAGAGATACAATTATCGTTTCGTCTAACCATTTAACCTTCTGTACGATTCAGTCTCTAGTATGTGTAACGGAAGTACCGTCACCTGGTTAGTATCACTATATATACAGTATTGCGATATAATCGGATACCACCCAGATACATTGATTGTTCAGTCTATCCATTCAACTTTCTGTTCGTTTCGGTCGCTCGTATGTAAAACGGGAAAACCGTCACCTAATGTGTATAACTATATACACAGCATAACATCATAATCGAATACAACCCAGATACTATCCATTCAACCTTCTGTTCGATTCGGTTGCTCGTATGTATAACGAAAGAACAGTAACCTGGTGTGTATTTCTATATGAACGTCATCACGATATAATCGAATACAACTCAGATACAATGATCATTCCGTCTATCCATCCAACCTTCTGTTCGATTGGGTCGCTCGTATGTATAACGCAAGAACAGTCACCTGGTGAGTATTACTATATAAACATCACCACGATATAATCGAATACAACACATTTACAATTATCGTTCCGTCTAACCATCCAACCTTATGTTCGATTCAGACGCTCGTATGTGTAACGAAAGAACCGTTACATGGTAGGTGTATCTAAATATACAGCATAACGATATAATCGGAGACAACCCAGATACAATGATTGTTCAATCTATCCAATCAACCTTATGTTCGATTCGGTTGCTCGTATGTATAACGGAAGAACAGTTACCTGGTTAGACATAATATATAATAATCATCACGAAATAATCGAATACAACCCAGATACGATGATTGTTCAGTCTATCTATACAACCTTCTGTTCAGTTCAGTCGCTCTTATGTATAACTGGAGAACAGTTACCTGGTGAGTATAACTATATGAACATCATCACGATATAATCGAATACAACCCCAGATACAATCATTGTTTAGTCTATCCATTCAACCTTCTGTTCAATTCAGTCGCTCGTATGTATAACGGAAGAACAGTTACTTGGTGAGTATAACTATATAAACATAATCGAATACAACTCAGATACGATGATTGTTCAATCTATCCATTCAACCTTATGTTCGATTCGGTTGCTCGTATGTATAACGAAAGAACAGGTACCTGGTAAGTATAACTATATAAACATAATCGAATACAACTCAGATACGATGATTGTTCAATCTATCCATTCAACCTTATGTTCGATTCGGTTGCTCGTATGTATAACGAAAGAACAGGTACCTGGTGAGTATAACTATATAAACATAATCGAATACAACCCAGATACGATGATTGTTCAATCTATACTAAATTTAACCTTCTGCTCGATTCGGTCACTTGTATGTAAAACTGAAGGACAGTTACCTGGTGAGTATTGCTATATAAACATCATCACGATATCATCGAATACAACTCAGATACAATTCTCGTTTCGTCTAACCATTCAACATTCTGTTCGATTCAGTCGCTAGTATGTATAACGGAAGTACCGTCACCTGGTAAGTATAACTATATATACAGAATTGCGATATAATCGGATACCACCCAGATACATTGATTGTTTAGTCTATCCATTCAACTTTCTGTTCGTTTCGGTTGCTCGTATGTAAAACGGGAATACCGTCACCTAATGTGTATAACTATATACACAGCATAACATCATAATCGAATACAACCCAGATACTATCCTTTCAACCTTCTGTTCGATTCGGTTGCTCGTATGTATACAGAAAAAACAGTAACCTGGTGAGTATTTCTGTATGAACGTCATCACGATATAATCGAATACAACTCAGATACAATGATCATTCCGTCTATCCATCCAAACTTCTGTTCGATTGGGTCGCTCGTATGTATAACGCAAGAACAGTCACCTGGTGAGTATTACTTCATAAACATCACCACGATATAATCGAATACAACTCAGTTACAATTATTGTTCCGTCTAATCATCCAAACTTATGTTCGATTCAGACGCTCGTATGTGTAACGAAAGAACCGTTACATGGTAGGTGTAACCAAATATACAGCATAACGATATAATCGGAGACAACCCAGATACAATGATTGTTCAATCTATCCATTCAACCTTATGTTCGATTCAGTTGCCCGTATGTGTAACAGAAGTACTGTTACCTGGTGAGTATTTCTATATAAACTTCATCACGATATAATCGAATACAACTCATTTAACCTTCTGCTCGATTCGGTCACTTGTATGTAAAACTGAAGGACAGTTACCTGGTGAGTATTGCTATATAAACATCATCACGATATCATCGAATACAACTCAGATACAATTATCGTTTCGTCTAACCATTCAACATTCTGTTCGATTCAGTCGCTAGTATGTATAACGGAAGTACCGTCACCTGGTAAGTATCACTATATATACAGAATTGCGATATAATCGGATACCACCCAGATACATTGATTGTTAAGTCTATCCATTCAACTTTCTGTTCGTTTCGGTCGCTCGTATGTAAAACGGGAATACCGTCACCTAATGTGTATAACTATATACACAGCATAACATCATAATCGAATACAACCCAGATACTATCCATTCAACCTTCTGTTCGATTCGGTTGCTCGTATGTATACAGAAAAAACAGTAACCTGGTGAGTATTTCTATATGAACGTCATCACGATATAATCGAATACAACTCAGATACAATGATCATTCCGTCTATCCATCCAAACTTCTGTTCGATTGGGTCGCTCGTATGTATAACGCAAGAACAGTCACCTGGTGAGTATTACTATATAAACATCACCACGATATAATCGAATACAACTCAGTTACAATTATTGTTCCGTCTAATCATCCAAACTTATGTTCGATTCAGACGCTCGTATGTGTTACGAAAGAACCGTTACATGGTAGGTGTAACCAAATATACAGCATAACGATATAATCGGAGACAACCCAGATACAATGATTGTTCAATCTATCCATTCAACCTTATGTTCGATTCAGTTGCTCGTATGTGTAACAGAATAACTGTTACCTGGTGAGTATTTCTATATAAACTTCATCACGATATAATCGAATACAACTCATTCAACCTTCTGCTCGATTCGGTCACTTGTATGTAAAACTGAAGGACAGTTACCTGGTGAGTATTGCTATATAAATATCATCACGATATCATCGAATACAACTCAGATACAATTATCGTTTCGTCTAACCATTCAACATTCTGTTCGATTCAGTCGCTAGTATGTATAACGAAAGAACAGTTACCTGGTGAGTATAACTATATAAACATAATCGAATACAATCCAGATACGATGATTGTTCAATCCATACTAAATTCAACCTTCTGCCCGATTTGGTCGCTTGTATGTAAAACGGAAGAACAGTGACCTGGTGAGTATTGCTATATAAACATCATCACGATATCATCGAATACAACTCAAATACAATTATCGTTTCGTCTCACCATTTAACCTTAAGTTCGATTCAGTCGCTAGTATGTGCAACGGAAGTACCATCACCTGGTAAGTATCACTATATATACAGAATTGCGATATAATCGGATACCACCCAGATACATTGATTGTTCAGTCTATCCATTCAACTTTCTGTTCGTTTCGGTCGCTCGTATGTAAAACGGGAATACCGTCACCTAATGTGTATAACTATATACACAGCATAACATCATAATCGAATACAACCCATATACTATCCATTCAACCTTCTGTTCGATTCGGTTGCTCGTATGTATAAAGAAAAAACAGTAACCTGGTGAGTATTTCTATATGAACGTCATCACGATATAATCGAATACAACTCAGATACAATGATCATTCCGTCTATATATCCAAACTTCTGTTCGATTGGGTCGCTCGTATGTATAACGCAAGAACAGTCACCTGGTGAGTATTACTATATAAACATCACCACGATATAATCGAATACAACTCAGTTACAATTATTGTTCCGTCTAATCATCCAACCTCATGTTCGATTCAGTTGCTCGTATGTGTAACAAAGAACTGTTACCTGGTTAGACATACGATATGATAATCATCACGATATAATCGAATACAACCCAGATACAATGATTGTTCAGTCTATCCATTCAACCTTCTGTTTAGTTCAGTCGCTCTTATGTATAACTGGAGAACAGTTACCTGGTGAGTATAACTATATAAACATCATCACGATATAATCGAATACAACCCCAGATACGATCATTGATTAGTCTATCCATTAAACCTTCTGTTCAATTCAGTCGCTCGTATGTATAACGGAAGAACAGGTACCTGGTGAGTATAACTATATAAACATAATCAAATACAACCCAGATACGATGATTGTTCAATCTATAAATTAAACCTTCTGCTCGATTCGGTCGCTTGTATGTAAAACGGAAGAACAGTTACCTGGTGATTATTGCTATATAAACATCATCACGATATCATCGAATACAACTCAGATACAATTATCGTTTCGTCTAACCATTCAACCCTCTGTTCGATTCAGTCGCTAGTATGTGTAACGGAAGTACCGTCACCTGGTAAGTATCACTATATATACAGTATTGCGATATAATCGCATACCACCCAGATACATTGATTGTTCAGTATATCCATTCAACCTTCTGTTCGATTCGGTTGCTCGTATGTATAACGAAAGAACAGTAACCTGGTGAGTATTTCTATATGAACGTCATCCCGATATAATAGAATACAACTAAGATACAATGATCATTCCGTCTATGCATCCAACCTTCTGTTCGATTGGGTCGCTCGTATGTATAACGCAAGAACAGTCACCTGGTGAATATTACTATATAAACATCACCACGATATAATCGAATACAACTCAGTAACAATTATCGTTTCGTCTCACCATCCAACCTTATGTTCGATTCAGACGCTCGTATGTGTAACGAAAGAACCTTTACATGGTAGGTGTAACTAAATATACAGCATAACGATATAATCGGAGACAACCCAGATACATTCAACCTTATGTTCGATTCGGTTGCTCGTATGTATAACGGAAGAACTGTTACCTGGTTAGACATACTATATTATAATCATCACGATATAATCAAATACAACACAGATACGATGATTGTTCATTCTATACATTCAACCTTCTGTTCAGTTCAGTCGCTCTTATGTATAACTGGAGAACAGTTTCCTGGTGAGTATAACTATATAAACATCATCAAGATATAATCGAATACAACCCCAGATACGATTATTGTTTAGTCTATCCATTCAACCTTCTGTTCAATTCAGTCGTTCCTATGTATAACGGAAGAACAGTTACCTGGTGAGTATAACTATATGAACATAATCGAATACAACCCAGATACGTTGATTGTTCAATCTATACTAAATTTATCCTTCTGCTCGATTCGGTCGCTTGTATGTAAAACGAAAGAATAGTTACCTGGTGAGTATTTCTATATAAACATCATCACGATATTATCGAATACAACTCAGATACAATTATCGTTACGTCTAACCATTTAACCTTCTGTTCGATTCAGTCGCTAGTATGTGTAACGGAAGTACCGTCACCTGGTAAGTATCACTATATATTCAGTATTGCGATATAATCGGATACCATCCAGATACATTGATTGTTCAGACTATCCATTCAACTTTCTGTTCGTTTCGGTCGCTCGTATGTAAAACGGGAGTACCGTCACCTAATGTGTATAACTATTTACACAGCATGACATCATAATCGAATACAACCCAGATACTATCCATTCAACCTTCTGTTCGATTCGGTTGCTCGTATGTATAACGAGAGAACAGTAACCTGGTGAGTATTTCTATATGAACGTCACTACGATATAATCTAATACAACTCAGATACAATGATCATTCCGTCTATCCATCCAACTTTCTGTTCGATTGGGTCGCTCGTATGTATAACGCAAGAACAGTCACCTGGTGAGTATTACTATATAAACATCACCACGATATAATCGAATACAACTCAGTTACAATTATCGTTCCGTCTAATCATCCAACCTTATGTTCGATGCAGACGCTCGTATGTGTAACGAGAGAACCGTTACATGGTAGGTGTAACTAAATATACAGCATAACGATATAATCGGAGACAACCCAGATACAATGATTGTTCAATCTATCCATTCAACTTTTTGTTCGATTCGGTTGCTCTTATGTGTAACAGAAGAACTGTTACCTGGTTAGACATACTATATGAAAATCATCACGATATAATCGAATACAACCCAGATACAATGATTGTTCAGTCTATCCATTCAACCTTCTGTTCAGTTTAGTCGCTCTTATGTATAACTGGAGAACAGTTACCTGTTGAGTATGACTATATAAACATCATCACGATATAATCGAATACAACCTCAGATACGATCATTGTTTAGTCTATCCATTCAACCTTCTGTTCAATTCAGTCGCTCGTATGTATAACGGAAGAACAGTTACCTGGTGAGTATAACTATATAAACCTAATCGAATACAACCCAGATACGATGAATTTTCAATCTATACATTTAACCTTCTGCTCGATTCGGTCGCTTTTATGTAAAACGGAAGAACAGTTACCTGGTGAATATCGCTATATAAACATCATCACGATATCATCGAATACAACTCAGATACAATTATCGCTTCGTCTAACCATTTAACCTTCTGTTCGATTCAGTCGCTAGTATGTGTAATGGAAGTACCGTCACCTGGTAGGTATCACTATATATACAGTATTGCGATATAATCGGATACTAAATTTAACCTTCTGCTCGATTCGGTCGCTTGTATGTAAAACGGAAGAACAGTTACCTGGTGAGTATTGCTATATAAACATCATCACGATATCATCGAATACAACTCAGATACAATTATCGTTTCGTCTAACCATTTAACCTTCTGTTCGATTCAGTCGCTAGTATGTGTAACGGAAGTACCGTCACCTGGTAAGTAATATATACAGTTCTGCGATATAATCGGATACCAACCAGATACATTGATTGTTCAGTCTATTCATTCAACTTTCTCTTCGTTTCGGTCGCTCGTATGTAAAACGGGGATACCGTCACCTAGTGTGTATAACTATAAACACAGCATAACATCATAATCGAATACAACCCAGATACCATCTATTCAACCTTCTGTTCGATTCGGTTGCACGTATGTATAACGAAAGAACAGTAACCTGGTGAGTATTTCTATATGAACTTCATCACGATATAATCGAATACAACTCAGATACAATGATCATTCCGTCTATCCATCCAACCTTCTGTTCGATTCAGACGCTCGTATGTGTAACGAAAGAACCGTTACATGGTAGGTGTATCTAATTATACAGCATAATGATATAATCGGAGACAACCCAGATACAATGATTTTTCAATCTATCCATTCAACCTTATGTTCGATTCGGTTGCTCGTATGTATAACGGAAGAACAGTTACCTGGTTAGACATAATATAAAATAATCATCACGAAATAATCGAATACAACCCAGATACGATGATTATTCAGTCTATCCATTCAACCTTCTGTTCAGTTCAGTCGCTCTTATGTATAACTAGAGAACAGTTACCTGGTGAGTATAACTATATAAACATCATCACGATATCATCGAATACAACCCCAGATACGATCATTGTATAGTCTATCCATTCAACCTTCTGTTCAATTCAGTCGCTCGTATGTATAACGGAAGAACAGTTACCTGGTGAGTATAACTATATAAACATAATCGAATCCAACCCAGATACGATGATTGTTCAATCTATCTATTTAACCTTCTGCTCGATTCGGTCGCTTGTATGTAAAACGGAAGAACAGTTACCTGGTGAATATTGCTATATAAACATTATCACGATATCATCGAATACAACTCAGATACAATTATCGCTTCGTCTAACCATTTAACCTTCTGTTCGATTCAGTCGCTAGTATGTGTAACGGACGTACCGTCACCTGGTAAGTATCACTATATATACAGTATTGCGATATTATCGGATACCAACCAGATACATTGATTGTTCAGTCTATCCATTCAACTTTCTGTTCGTTTCGGTCGCTCGTATGTTAAACGAGAATACCGCCACCTAGTGTGTATAACTATATACACAGCATAACATCATAATCGAATACAACCCAGATACTATCCATTCAACCTTCTGTTCGATTCGAATGCTCGTATGTATAACGAAAGAACAGTAACCTGGTGAGTATTTCTATATGAACTTCATCACGATATCATCGAATACAACTCAGAGATACAATTATCATTTCGTCTAACCATTTAACCTTCTGTTCGATTCAGTCGCTAGTATGTGTAACGGAAGTACCGTCACCTGGTAAGTATCACTATTTATACAGTATTGCGATATAATCGGATACCACCAAGATACATTGATTGTTCAGTCTATCCATTCAACTTTCTGTTCAGTACAGTCGCTCTTATGTATAACTGGAGAACAGTTTCCTGGTGAGTATAACTATATGAACATCATCAAGATATAATTGAATACAACCCCAGATACGATTATTGTTTAGTCTATCCATTCAACCTTCTGTTCAATTCAGTCGCTCGTATGTATAACAGAAGAACAGTTACCTGGTGAGTATAACTATATAAACATAATCGAATACAACCCAGATACGATGATTGTTCAATCTATACTGAATTCAACCTTCTGCTCGATTCAGTCGCTCTTATGTATAACTGGAGAACAGTTACCTGTTGAGTATAACTATATAAACATCATCACGATATAATCGAATACAACCTCAGATACGATCATTTTTAAGTCTATCCATTCAACCTTCTGTTCAATTCAGTCGCTCGTATGTATAACGGAAGAACAGGTACCTGGTGAGTATAACTATATAAACCTAATCGAATACAACCCAGATACGATGAATTTTCAATCTATCCATTTAACCTTCTGCTCGATTCGGTCGCTTTTATGTAAAACGGAAGAACAGTTACCTGGTGAATATTGCTATATAAACATCATCACTATATCATCGAATACAACTCAGATACAATTATCGCTTCGTCTAACCATTTAACCTTCTGTTCGATTCAGTCGCTAGTATGTGTAACGGAAGTACCGTCACCTGGTAAGTATCACTATATATACAGTATTGCGATATAATCGGATACCAACCAGATACATTGATTGTTCAGTCTATCCATTCAACTTTCTGTTCGTTTCGGTCGCTCGTATGTAAAACGGGTATACCGTCACCTAGTATGTATAACTATATACACAGCATAACATCATAATCGAATACTACTCAGATACTATCCATTCAACCTTCTGTTCGATTCGGTCGCTTGTATGTAAAACGGAAGAACAGTTACCTGGTGAGTATTGCTATATAAACATCATCACGATATCATCGAATACAACTCAGATACAATTATCGTTTCGTCTAACCATTTAACCTTCTGGTCGATTCAGTCGCTAGTATGTGTAACGGAAGTACCGTCACCTGGTAAGTATCACTATATATACAGTATTGCGATATAATCGGATACCACCCAGATACATTGATTGTTCAGTCTATCCATTCAACTTTCTGTTCGTTTCGGTCGCTCGTATGTGAAACGGGAATACCGTCACCTTATGTGTATAACTATATACACAGCATAACATCATAATCGAATACAACCCAGATACTATCCATTCAACCTTCTGTTCGATTCGGTTGCTCGTATGTATAACGAAAGAACAGTAACCTGGTGAGTATTTCTATATGAACGTCATCACGATATAATCGAATACAACTTAGTTACAATTATCGTTCCGTCTAACCATCCAACCTTATGTTCGATTCAGACGCTCGTATGTGTAACGAAAGAACCGTTACATGGTAGGTGTAGTCTAATATACAACATAACGATATAATCGGAGACAACCCAGATACAATGATTGTTCAATCTATCCATTCAACCTTATGTTCGATTCGGTTGCTAGTATGTATAACGAAAGAACAGTTACCTGATTAGACATAATATATAATAATCATCACGAAATAATCGAATACAACCCAGATACGATGATTGTTCAGTCTATCCATTCAACCTTCTGTTCAGTTCAGTCGCTCTTATGTATAAATGGAGAACAGTTACCTGGTGAGTATAACTATATGAACATCATCACGATATAATCGAATACAACCCCAGATACGATCATTGTTTAGTCTATCCATTCAACCTTCAGTTCAATTCAGTCGCTCGTATGTATAACGGAAGAACAATTACCTGGTGAGTATAACTATATAAACATAATCGAATACAACTCAGATACGATGATTGTTCAATCTATCCATTTAACCTTCTGCTCGATTCGGTCGCTTGTATGTGAAACGAAAGGACAGTTACCTGGTGAGTATTGCTATATAAACATCATCACGATATCATCGAATACAACTCAGATACAATTATCGTTTCGTCTAACCATTCAACATTCTGTTCGATTCAGTCGCTAGTATGTGTAACGGAAGTATCGTCACCTGGTAAGTATCACTATATATACAGTATTGCGATATAATCGGATACCACCCAGATACATTGATTGTTCAGTCTATCCATTCAACTTTCTTTTCGTTTCGGTCGCTCGTATGTAAAACGGGAATACCGTCTCCTAGTGTGTATAACTATATACACAGCATAACATCATAATCGAATACAACCCATATACTATCCATTCAACCTTCTGTTCAATTCAGTCGCTCGTATGTAAAACGGAAGAACAGTTACCTGGTGAGTATTGCTATATAAACATCATCACGATATCATCGAATACAACTCAGATACAATTATCGTTTCGTCTAACCATTCATTATTCTGTTCAATTCAGTCGCTAGTATGTGTAACGGAAGTATCGTCACCTGGTAAGTATCACTATATATACAGTATTGCGATATAATCGGATACCACCCAGATACATTGATTGTTCAGTCTATCCATTCAACTGTCTGTTCGTTTCGGTCGCTCGTATGTGAAACGGGAATACCATCACCTTATGTGTATAACTATATACACAGCATAACATCATAATCGAATACAACCCAGATACTATCCATTAAACCTTCTGTTCGATTCGGTTGCTCGTATGTATAACGAAAGAACAGTAACCTGGTGAGTATTTCTATATGAACGTCATCACGATATAATCGAATACAACTTAGTTACAATTATCGTTCCGTCTAACCATCCAACCTTATGTTCGATTCAGACGCTCGTATGTGTAACGAAAGAACCGTTACATGGTTGGTGTAGTTAAATATACAACATAACGATATAATCGGAGACAACCCAGATACAATGATTGTTCAATATATCCATTCAACCTTATGTTCGATTCGGTTGCTAGTATGTATAACGAAAGAACAGTTACCTGGTTAGACATAATATATAATAATCATCACGAAATAATCGAATACAACCCAGATACGATGATTGTTCAGTCAATCCATTCAACCTTCTGTTCAGTTCAGTCGCTCTTATGTATAACTGGAGAACCTATAACGGAAGAACAGTTACCCGTTGAGTATAACTATATAAACATAATCGAATACAACCCAGATACGATGATTGTTCAATCTATACTGAATTCAACCTTCTGCTCGATTCGGTCGCTTGTATGTAAAACGGAAGAACAGTTACCTGGTGAGTATTGCTATATAAACATCATCACGATATCATCGAATACAACTCAGATACAATTATCGTTTCGTCTAACCATCTAACCTTCTGTTCGATTCAGTCGCTAGTATGTGTAACGGAAGTACCGTCACCTGGTAAGTATCACTATATATACAGTATTGCGATATAATCGGATACCACCCAGATACATTGATTGTTCAGTCTATCCATTCAACTTTCTGTTCGTTTCGGTCGCTCGTATGTGAAACGGGAAAACCGTCACCTTATGTATATAACTATATACACAGCATAACATCATAATCGAATACAACCCAGATACTATCCATTCAACCTTCTGTACGATTCGGTTGCTCGTATGTATAACGAAAGAACAGTAACCTGGTGAGTATTTCTATATGAACGTCATCACGATATAATCGAATACAACTTAGTTACAATTATCGTTCCGTCTAACCATCCAACCTTATGTTCGATTCAGAAGCTCGTATGTGTAACGAATGAACCGTTACATGGTAGGTGTAGTTAAATATACAACATAACGATATAATCGGAGACAACCCAGATACAATGATTGTTCAATCTATCCATTCAACCTTATGTTCGATTCGGTTGCTAGTATGTATAACGAAAGAACAGTTACCTGGTTAGACATAATATATAATAATCATCACGAAATAATCGAATACAACCCAGATACGATGATTGTTCAGTCTATCCATTCAACCTTCTGTTCAGTTCAGTCGCTCTTATGTATAACTGGAGAACAGTTATCTGGTGAGTATAACTATATGAACATCATCACGATATAATCGAATACAACCCCAGATACGATCATTGTTTAGTCTATCCATTCAACCTTCGGTTCAATTCAGTCGCTCGTATGTATAACGGAAGAACAGTTACCTGGTGAGTATAACTATATAAACATAATCGAATACAACTCAGATACGATGATTGTTCAATCTATCTATTCAACCTTATGTTCGATTCGGTTGCTCGTATGTATATCGGAAGAACAGGTACCTGGTGAGTATATCTATATAAACATAATCGAATACAAATCAGATACGATGATTGTTCAATATATCCATTTAACCTTCTGCTCGATTCGGTCGCTTGTATGTAAAACGGAAGGACAGTTACCTGGTGAGTATTGCTATATAAACATCATCACGATATCATCGAATACAACTCAGATAGAAATATCGTTTCGTCTAACCATTCAACATTCTGTTCGATTCAGTCGCTAGTATGTGTAACGGAAGTATCGTCACCTGGTAAGTATCACTATATATACAGTATTGCGATATAATCGGATACCACCCAGATACATTGATTGTTCAGTCTATCCATTCAACTTTCTGTTCGTTTCGGTCGCTCGTATGTGAAACGGGAATACCGTCACCTTATGTGTATAACTATATACACAGCATAACATCATAATCGAATACAACCCAGATACTATCCATTCAACCTTCTGTTCGATTCGGTTGCTCGTATGTATAACGAAAGAACAGTAACCTGGTGAGTATTTCTATATGAACGTCATCACGATATAATCGAATACAACTTAGTTACAATTATCGTTCCGTCTAACCATCCAACCTTATGTTCGATTTAGACGCTCGTATGTGTAACGAAAGAACCGTTACATGGTAGGTGTAGTTAAATATACAACATAACGATATAATCGGAGACAACCCAGATACAATGATTGTTCAATCTATCCATTCAACCTTATGTTCGATTCGGTTGCTAGTATGTATAACGAAAGAACAGTTACCTGGTTAGACATAATATATAATAATCATCACGAAATTATCGAATACAACCCAGATACGATGATTGTTCAGTCTATCCATTCAACCTTCTGTTCAGTTCAGTCGCTCTTATGTATAACTGGAGAACAGTTACCTGGTGAGTATAACTATATGAACATCATCACGATATAATCGAATACAACCCCAGATACGATCATTGTTTTGTCTATCCATTCAACCTTCAGTTCAATTCAGTCGCTCGTATGTATAACGGAAGAACAGTTACCTGGTGAGTATAACTATATAAACATAATCGAATACAACTCAGATACGATGATTGTTCAATCTATCCATTCAACCTTATGTTCGATTCGGTTGCTCGTATGTATATCGGAAGAACAGGTACCTGGTGAGTATTGCTATATAAACATCATCACGATATCATCGAATACAACTCAGATACAATTATCGTTTCGTCTAACCATTCAACATTCTGTTCGATTCAGTCGCTAGTATGTGTAACGGAAGTATCGTCACCTGGTAAGTATCACTATATATACAGTATTGCGATATAATCGGATACCACCCAGATACATTGATTGTTCAGTATATCCATTCAACTTTCTTTTCGTTTCGGTCGCTCGTATGTAAAACGGGAATACCGTCTCCTAGTGTGTATAACTATATACACAGCATAACATCATAATCGAATACAACCCATATACTATCCATTCAACCTTCTGTTCAATTCAGTCGCTCGTATGTATAACGGAAGAACAGTTACCTGGTGAGTATAACTATATAAACATAATCGAATACAACCCAGATACGATGATTGTTCAACCTATACTGAATTCAACCTTCTGCTCGATTCGGTCGCTTGTATGTAAAACGGAAGAACAGTTACCTGGTGAGTATTGATATATAAACATCATCACGATATCATCGAATACAACTCAGATACAATTATCGTTTCGTCTAACCATTCAACCTTCTGTTCGATTCAGTCGCTAGTATGTGTAACGAAAGTACCGTCACCTGGTAAGTATCACTATATATACAGTATTGCGATATAATCGCATACCACCCAGATACATTGATTGTTCAGTCTATCCATTCAACTTTCTGTTCGTTTCGGTCGCTCGTATGTAAAACGGGAATACCATCATCAAATGTGTATAACTATATACACAGCATAACATCATAATCGAATACAACCCAGATACTATCCATTCAACCTTCTGTTCGATTCGGTTGCTCGTATGTATAACGAATGAACAGTAACCTGGTGAGTATTTCTATATGAACGTCATCACGATATGATAGAATACAACTAAGATACAATGATCATTCCGTCTATCCATCCAACCTTCTGTTCGATTGGGTCGCTCGTATGTATAACGCAAGAACAGTCACCTGGTGAATATTACTATATAAACATCACCACGATATAATCGAATACAACTCAGTTACAATTATCGGTTCGTCTAACCATCCAACCTTATGTTCGATTCAGACGCTCGTATGTGTAACGGAAGAACCTTTACATGGTAGGTGTAACTAAATATACAGCATAACGATATAATCTGAAACAACCCAGATACATTCAACCTTATGTTCGATCCGGTTGCTCGTATGTATAACGGAAGAACTGTTACCTGGTTAGACATACTATATTATAATCATCACGATATAATCAAATACAACCCAGATACGATGATTGTTCAGTCTATCCATTCAACCTTCTGTTCAGTTCAGTCGCTCTTATGTATAACTGGAGAACAGTTTCCTGGTGAGTATAACTATATGAACATCATCAAGATATAATTTTATACAATCCCAGATACGATTATTGTTTAGTCTATCCATTCAACCTTCTGTTCAATTCAGTCGCTCGTATGTATAACGGAAGAACAGTTACCTGATGAGTATAACTATATGAACATAATCGAATACAACCCAGATACGATGATTGTTCAATCTATACTAAATTCAACCTGCTGCTCGATTCGGTCGCTTGTATGTAAAACGAAAGAACAGTTACCTGGTGAGTATAACTATATAAACATCACCACGATATAATCGAATACAACTCAGTTACAATTATAGTTCCGTCTAACCATCCAACCTTATGTTCGATTCAGATGCTTGTATGTGTAACGAAAGTACCGTTACATGGTAGGTGTAACTAAATATACAGCATAACGATATAATAGGAGACAACCCAGATACAATGATTGTTCAATCTATATCCATCCAACCTTATGTTCGATTCGGTTGCTCGTATGTATAACGGAAGAACTGTTACCTGGTTAGACATACTATATGATAATAATCACGATATAATCAAATACAACCCAGATACGATGAATGTTCAGTCTATCCATTCAACCTTCTGTTCAGTTCGGTCGCTCTTATGTATAACTGGAGAACAGTTTCCTTGTGAGTATAACTATATGAACATCATCAAGATATAATCGAATACAAGCCCAGATACGATTATTGTTCAATCTATACTAAATTTAAGCTTCTGCCCGATTCGGTCGCTTGTATGTAAAACGAAAGAACAGTTACCTGGTGAGTATTGCTATATAAACATCATCACGATATCATCGAATACAACTCAGAGATACAATTATCGTTTCGTCTAACCATTCAACCTTCTATTCGATTCAGTCTCTAGTATGTGTAACGGAAGAACCGTCACCTGGTAAGTATCACTATATATACAGTATTGCGATATAATCGGATACCACCCAGATACATTGATTGTTCAGTCTATTCATTCAACTTTCTGTTCAGTTCAGTCGCTCTTATGTATAACTGGAGAACAGTTTCCTGGTGAGTATAACTACATGAACATCATCAAGATATAATCGAATACAACCCCAGATACGATTATTGTTTAGTCTATCCATTCAACCTTCTGTTCAATTCAGTCGCTCGTATGTATAACGGAAGAACAGTTACCTGGTGAGTATAACTATATAAACATAATCGAATACAACCCAGATACGATGATTGTTCAATCTATACTAAATTTAACCTTCTGCTCGATTCGGTCGTTTTTATGTAAAACGGAAGAACAGTTACCTGGTGAGTATTGCTATATAAACATCATCACGATATCATCGAATACAACTCAGATACAATTATCGTTTCGTCTAACCATTTAACCTTCTGTTCGATTCAGTCGCTAGTATGTGTAACGGAAGAACCGTCACCTGGTAAGTATCACTATATATACATTATTGCGATATAATCGGATACCATCCAGATACATTGATTGTTTAGTCTATCCATTCAACTTTCTGTTCGTTTCGGTCGTTCTTATGTATAACGGAAAAACAGTCACCTGGTGAGTATAACTATATAAACCTAATCGAATACAACCCAGATACGATGAATTTTCAATCCATCTATTTAACCTTCTGCTCGATTCGGTCGCTTTTATGTAAAACGGAAGAACAATTACCTGGTGAGTATTGCTATATAAACATCATCACGATATCATCGAATACAACTCAGATACAATTATCGCTTCGTCTAACCATTTAACCTTCTGTTCGATTCAGTCGCTAGTATGTGTAACGGAAGTACCGTCACCTGGTAAGTATCACTTTATATACAGTATTGCGATATAATCGGATACCACCTAGATACATTGATTGTTCAGTCTATCCATTCAACTTTCTGTTCGTTTCGGTCGCTCGTATGTAAAACGGGAATACCGTCACCTAATGTGTATAACTATATACACAGCATAACATCATAATCGAATACAACCCAGATACTATCCATTCAACCTTCTGTTCTATTCGATTGCTCGTATGTATAACGGAAGAACAGTTACCTGGTGAGTATAACTATATAAACATAATCGAATACAACCCAGATACGATTATTGTTCAATCAATACTGAATTCAACCTTCTGCTCGATCCAGTCGCTCTTATGTATAACTGGAGAACAGTTACCTGTTGAGTATAACTATATAAACATCATCACGATATAATCGAATGCAACCTCAGATACGATCATTATTTAGTCTATCCATTCAACCTTCTGTTCAATTCAGTCGCTCGTATGTATAACGAGAGAACAGTAACCTGGTGAGTATTTCTATATGAACTTCATCACGATATAATCTAATACAACTCAGATACAATGATCATTCCGTCTATCCATCCAACCTTCTGTTCGATTGGGTCGCTCGTACGTATAACGCAAGAACAGTCACCTGGTGAGTATTACTATATAAACATTACCACGATATAATCGAATACAACTCAGTTACAATTATCTCTAACCATCCAACCTTATGTTCGATTCAGACGCTCGTATGTGTAACGAAAGAACCGTTACATGGTAGGTGTATCTGATTATTCATCATAACGATATAATCAGAGACAACCCAGATACAATGATTTTTCAATCTATCCATCCAACCTTATGTTCGATTCGGTTGCTCGTATGTATAACGGAAGAACAGTTACCTGGTTAGACAAAATATATTATAATCATCACGAAATAATCGAATACAACCCAGATACGATGATTATGCAGTCTATCCATTCAACCTTCTGTTCAGTTCAGTCGTTCTTATGTATAACTGGAGAACAGTTACCTGGTGAGTATAACTATATAAACATCATCACGATATCATCGAATACAACCCCAGATACGATCATTGTTTAGTCTATCCATTCAACCTTCTGTTCAATTCAGTCGCTCGTATGTATAACGGAAGAACAGTTACCTGGTGAGTATAACTATATAAACATAATCGAATACAACCCAGATACGATGATTGTTCAATCTATCTATTTAACCTTCTGCTCGATTTGGTCGCTTGTATGTAAAACGGAAGAAAGAACAGTTACCTGGTGACTATTGCTATAAACATCATCACGATATCATCGAATACAACTCAGATACAATTATCGTTTCGTCTAACCATTTAACCATCTGTTCGATTCAGTCGCTTGTATGTGTAACGGAAGTACCGTCACCTGGTAAGTATCACTATATATAGTGTATTGCGATATAATCGGATACCAACCAGATACATTGATTGTTCAGTCTATCCATTCAACTTTCTGTTCGTTTCGGTCGCTCGTATCTAAAACGGGAATACCGTCACCTAGTGTGTATAACTATATACACAGCATAACATCATAATCGAATACAACTCAGATACTATCCATTCAACCTTCTGTTCGATTCGGTTGCTCGTATGTATAACGAAAGAACAGTAACCTGGTGAGTATTTCTATATGAACTTCATCACGATATAATCGAATACAACTCAGATACAATGATCATTCCGTCTATCCATCCAACCTTCTGTTCGATTGGGTCGCTCGTACGTATAACGCAAGAACAGTCACCTGGTGAGTCTTACTATATAAACATTACCACGATATAATCGAATACAACTCAGTTACAATTATCGTTTCGTCTAACCATCCAACCTTATGTTCGATTCAGACGCTCGTATGTGTAACGAAAGAACCGTTACATGGTAGGTGTATCTAAATATACAGCATAACGATATAATCGGAGACAACCCAGATACATTGATTGTTCGATCTATCCATTCAACCTTATGTTCGATTCGGTTGCTCATATGTATAACGGAAGAACAGTTACCTGGTTAGACATAATATATGATAATCATCACGAAATAATCGAATACAACCCAGATACGATGATTGTTCAGTCTATCCATACAACCTTCTGTGCAGTTCAGTCTCTCTTATGTATAACTGGAGAACAGTTACCTGTTGAGTATAACTATATAAACATCATCACGATATAATCGAATACAACCTCAGATACGATCATTGTTTAGTATATCCATTCAACCTTCTGTTCAATTCAGTCGCCCGTATGTATAACGGAAGAACAGTTACCTGGTGAGTATAACTATATAAACCTTATCGAATACAACCCAGATACGATGAATTTTCAATCTATCCATTTAACCTTCTGCTCGATTCGGTCGCTTTTATGTAAAACGGAAGAACAGTTACCTGGTGAATATTGCTATATAAACATCATCACGATATCATCGAATACAACTCAGATACAATTATCGCTTCGTCTAACCATTTAACCTTCTGTTCGATTCAGTCGCTAGTATGTGTAACGGAAGTACCGTCACCTGGTAAGTATCACTATATATACAGTGTTGCGATATAATCGGATACCAACCAGATACATTGATTGTTCAGTCTATCCATTCAACTTTCTGTTCGTTTCGGTCGCTCGTATGTGAAACGGGAATACCGTCACCTAGTGTGTATAACTATATACACAGCATAACATCATAATCGAATACAACCCAGATACTATCCATTCAACCTTCTGTTCGATTCGAATGCTCGTATGTATAACGATAGAACAGTAACCTGGTGAGTATTTCTATATGAATTTCATCACGATATCATCGAATACAACTCAGAGATACAATTATCATTTCGTCTAACCATTTAACCTTCTGTTCGATTCAGTCGCTAGTATGTGTAACGGAAGTAACGTCACCTGGTAAGTATCACTATATATACAGTATTGCGATATAATCGGATACCACCCAGATACATTGATTGTTCAGTCTATCCATTCAACTTTCTGTTCAGTTCAGTCGCTCTTATGTATAACTGGAGAACAGTTTCCTGGTGAGTATAACTATATAAACATCATCAAGATATTATAATCGAATACAACCCCATATACGATTATTGTTTAGTCTATCCATGCAACCTTCTGTTCAATTCAGTCGCTCGTATGTATAACGGAAGAACAGTTACCTGGTGAGTATAACTATATAAACATAATCGAATACAACTCAGATACGATGATTGTTCAATCTATCCATTAAACCTCATGTTCGATTCGGTTGCTCGTATGTATAACGGAAGAACAGGTACCTGGTGGGTATAACTATATAAACATAATCGAATACAACCCAGATACGATGATTGATCAATCTATCCATTTAACCTTCTGCTCGATTCGGTCGCTTGTATGTAAAACGGAAGGACAGTTACCTGGTGAGTATTGCTATATAAACATCATCACGATATCATCGAATACAACTGAGATACAATTATCGTTTCGTCTAACCATTCAACATTCTGTTCGATTCAGACGCTAGTATGTGTAACGGATGTATCGTCACCTGGTAAGTATCACTTTATATACAGAATTGCGATATAATCGGATACCACCCAGATACATTGATTGTTCAGTCTATCCATTCAACTTTCTGTTCGTTTCGGTCGCTCGTATGTAAAACGGGAAAACCGTCACCTAGTGTGTATAAATATATACACAGCATAACATCATAATCGAATACAACCCAGATACTATCCATTCAACCTTCTGTTCGATTCGGTTGCTCGTATGTATAACGAGAGAACAGTAACCTGGTGAGTATTTCTATATGAACGTCATCACGATATAATCGAATACAACTCAGATACCATGATCATTCCGTCTATCCATCCAACCTTCTGTTCGATTGGGTCGCTCGTATGTATAACGCAAGAACAGTCACCTGGTGAGTATTACTATATAAACATCACCACGATATAATCGAATACAACTCAGTTACAATTATCTTTCCGTCTAACTATTTAACCTTATGTTCGATTCAGGCGCTCGTATGTGTAACGAAAGAACCGTTACATGGTAGGTGTAACTAAATATACAGCATAACGATATAATCGTAGACAACCCAGATACAATGATTGTTCAATCTATCCATCCAACCTTAAGTTCGATTCGGTTGCTCGTATGTTTAACGGAAGAACTGTTACCTGGTTAGTCATACTATATGATAATCATCACGATATACTCGAATACAACCCCAGATACGATTATTGTTTAGTCTATCCATTCAACCTTCTGTTGAATTCAGTCGTTCTTATGTATAACGAAAAAACAGTTACCTGGTGAGTATAACTATATAAACCTAATCGAATACAACCCAGATACGATGAATTTCCAATCTATCCATTTAACCTTCTGCTCGATTCGGTGGCTTTTATTTAAAACGCAAGAACAGTCACCTGGTGAGTATAACTATATAAACATAATCGAATACAACCCAGATACGATGATTGTTCAATCTATATTAAATTTAAGCTTCTGCTCGATTCGGTCGCTCGTATGTATAACGCAAGAACAGTCACCTGGTGAGTATTACTATATAAACATCACCACGATATAATCGAATACAACTCAATTACAATTATCGTTCCGTCTAACCATCCAACATAATGTTCGATTCAGACGCTCGTATGTGTAACGAAAGAACCGTTACATGGTAGGTGAAACTAAATATACAGCATAACGATATAATCGGAGACAACCCAGATACAATGATTGTTCAATCTATCCATCCAACCTTATGTTCGATTCGGTTGCTCGTATGTATAACGGAAGAACTGTTACCTGGTTAGACATACTATATGATAATAATCACGATATAATCAAATACAACCCAGATACGATGAATGTTCAGTCTATCCATTCAACCTTCTGTTCAGTTCGACATACTATATGATAATAATCACGATATAATCAAATACAACCCAGATACGATGAATGTTCAGTCTATCCATTCAACCTTCTGTTCAGTTCGGTCGCTCTTATGTATAACTGGAGAACAGTTTCCTGGTGAGTATTACTATATGAACATCATCAAGATATAATCGAATACAACCCCAGATACGATTATTGTTCAATCTATACTAAATTTAAGCTTTTGCCCGATTCGGTCGCTTGTATGTAAAACTGAAGGACAGTTACCTGGTGAGTATTGCTATATAAACATCATCACGATATCATCGAATACAACTCAGATACAATTATCGTTCCGTCTAACCATTCAACATTCTGTTCGATTCAGTCGCTAGTATGTATAACGGAAGAACAGTTACCTGGTGAGTATAACTATATAAACATAATCGAATACAACCCAGATACGATGATTGTTCAATCCATACTAAATTCAACCTTCTGCTCGATTCGGTCGCTTGTATGTAAAACGGAAGAACAGTTACCTGGTGAGTATTGCTATATAAACATCATCACGATATCATCGAATACAACTCAGATACAATTATCGTTTCGTCTTACCATTTAACCTCAAGTTCGATTCAGTCGCTAGTATGTGCAACAGAAGTACCGTCACCTGGTAAGTATCACTATATATACAGTATCGCGATATAATCGGATACCACCCAGATACATTGATTTTTCAGTCTATCCATTTAACTTTCTGTTCGTTTCGGTCGCTCGTATGTAAAACGGGAAAACCGTCACCTAATGTGTTTAACTATATACACAGCATAACATCATAATCGAATACAACCCAGATACTATCCATTCAACCTTCTGTTCTATTCGTTTGCTTGTATGTATAAAGAAAAAACAGTAACCTGGTGAGTATTTCTATATGAACTTCATCACGATATAATCGAATACAACTCAGATACAATGATCATTCCGTCTATCCATCCAACCTTCTGTTCGATTGGGTCGCTCGTACGTATAACGCAAGAACAGTCACCTGGTGAGTATTACTATATGAACATTACCACGATATAATCGAATACAACTCAGTTACAATTATCGTTCCGTCTAACCATCCAACCTTATGTTCGATTCAGACGCTCGTATGTGTAACGAAAGAACCGTTACATGGTAGGTGTATCTAATTATACAGCATAACGATATAATCGGAGACAACCCAGATACAATGATTTTTCAATCTATCCATTCAACCTTATGTTCGATTCGGTTGCTCGTATGTATAACGAAAGAACAGTTACCTGGTTAGACATAATATATAATAATCCTCACGAAATAATCGAATACAACCCAGATACGATGATTATTCAGTCTATCCATTCAACCTTCTGTTCAGTTCAGTCGCTCTTATGTATAACTGGAGAACAGTTACCTGGTGAGTATAACTATATAAACATCATCACGATATCATCGAATACAACCCCAGATACGATCATTGTTTAGTCTATCCATTCAACCTTCTGTTCAATTCAGTCGCTCGTATGTATAACGGAAGAACAGTTACCTGGTGAGTATAACTTTATAAACATCATCACGATATAATCGAATACAACCCCAGATACGATCATTGTTTAGTCTATCCATTTAACCTTCTGTTCAATTCAGTCGCTCGTATGTATAACGGAAGAACAGTTACGTGGTGGGTATAACTATGTAAACATAATTGAATACAACTCAGATACGATGATTGTTCAATCTATCCATTAAACCTTATGTTTGATTCGGTTGCTCGTATGTATAACGGAAGAACAGGTACCTGGTGAGTATAACTATATAAACATAATCAAATACAACCCAGATACGATGATTGATCAATCTATCCATTTAACCTTCTGCTCGATTCGGTCGCTTGTATGTAAAACGGAAGGACAGTTACCTGGTGAGTATTGCTATATAAACATCATCACGATATCATCGAATATAACTCAGATACAACTATCGTTTCGTCTAACCATTTAACCTTCTGTTCGATTCAGTCGCTAGTATGTGTAACGGAAGTACCGTCACCTGGTAAGTATCACTATATATACATTATTGCGATATAATCGGATACCATCCAGATACATTGATTGTTCAGTCTATCCATTCAACTTTGTGTTCGTTTCGGTCGTTCTTATGTATAACGGAAAAACAGTTACCTGGTGAGTATAATTATATAAACCTAATCGAATACAACCCAGATACGATGAATTTTCAATCCATCTATTTAACCTTCTGCTCGATTGTGTCGTTTTTATGTAAAACGGAAGAACAGTTACCTGGTGAGTATTGCTATATAAACATCATCACGATATCATCGAATACAACTCAGATACAATTATCGCTTCGTCTAACCATTTAACCTTCTGTTCGATTCAGTCGCTAGTATGTGTACCGGAAGTACCGTCACCTGGTAAGTATCACTATGTATACAGTATTGCGATATAATCGAATACCAACCAGATACATCGATTGTTCAGTCTATCCATTCAACTTTCTGTTTGTTTCGGTCGCTCGTATGTAAAACGGGAATACCGTCACCTAGTGTGTATAACTATATACACAGCATAACATCATAATCGAATACAACTCAGATACTATCCATTCAACCTTCCGTTCGATTCGGTTGCTCGTATGTATAACGAAAGAATAGTAACCTGGTGAGTATTTCTATATAAACTTCATCACGATATAATCGAATACAACTCAGATACAATGATCATTCCGTCTATCCATCTAACCTTCTGTTCGATTGGGTCGCTCGTACGTATAACGCAAGAACAGTTACCTGGTGAGTATAACTATATAAACATTCCCACAATATAATCGAATACAACTCAGTTACAATTATCGTTCCGTCTAACCATCCAACCTTATCTTCGATTCAGACGCTGGTATGTGTTACGAAAGAACCGTTACATGGTAGGTGTATCTAAATATACAGCATAACGATATAATCGGAGACAACCCAGATACAATGATTGTTCAATCTATCCATTCAGCCTTATGTTCGATTCGGTTGCTCGTATGTGTAACGGAAGAACAGTTACCTGGTTAGACATAATATATAATAATCATCACGAAATAATCGAATACAACCCAGATACGATGATTGTTCAGTCTATCCATACAACCGTCTGTTCAGTTCAGTCTCTCGTATGTATAACAGAAGAACAGTTACTTGGTGAGTATAACTATATAAACATAATCGAATACAACTCAGATACGATGATTGTTCAATCTATCCATTCAACCTTATGTTCGATTCGGTTGCTCGTATGTATAACGGAAGAACAAGTACCTGGTGAGTATAACTATATAAACATAATCCAATACAACTCAGATACGATGATTGTTCAATCTATCCATTTAACCTTCTGCTCGATTCGGTCACTTGTATGTAAAACTGAAGGACAGTTACCTGGTGAGTATTGCTATATAAACGTCATCACGATATCATCGAATACAACTCAGATACAATTATCGTTCCGTCTAACCATTCAACATTCTGTTCGATTCAGTCGCTAGTATGTATAACGGAAGAACAGTTACCTGGTGAGTATAACTATATAAACATAATCGAATACAACACAGATACGATGATTGTTCAATCCATACTAAATTTAACCTTCTGCTCGATTCGGTCGCTTGTATGTAAAACGGAAGAACAGTTACCTGGTGAGTATTGCTATATAAACATCATCACGATATCATCGAATACAACTCAGATACAATTATCGTTTCGTCTTATCATTTAACCTTACGTTCGATTCAGTCGCTAGTATCTGCAACGGATGTACCGTCACCTGGTAAGTATCATCATATATACAGTATCGCGATATAATCAGATACCACCCAGATACATTGATTGTTCAGTCTATCCATTCAACTTTCTGTTCGTTTCGGTCGCTCGTATGTAAAACGGGAATACCGTCACCTAATGTGTATAACTATATACACAGCACAACATCATAATCGAATACAACCCAGATACTATCCATTCAACCTTCTGTTCTATTCGTTTGCTTGTATGTATAAAGAAAAAACAGTAACCTGGTGAGTATTTCTATATGAACGTCATAACGATATAATCGAATACAGTTCAGATACAATGATCATTCCGTCTATCCATCCAAACTTTTGTTCGATTGGGTCGCTCGTATGTATAACGCAAGAACAGTCACCTGGTGAGTATTACTATATAAACATCACCACGATATAATCGAATACAACTCAGTTACAATTATTGTTCCGTCTAATCATCCAACCTTATGTTCGATTCAGACGCTCGTATGTGTACCGAAAGAACCGTTACATGGTAGGTGTAACTTAATATACAGCATAACGATATAATCGGAGACAACCCAGATACAATGATTGTTCAATCTATCCATTCAACCTTATGTTCGATTCGGTTGCTCGTGTGTGTAACAGAAGAACTGTTACCTGGTTAGACATACTATATGATAATCATCACGATATCATCGAATACAACCCAGATACGATCATTGTTTAGTCTATCCATTCAACCTTCTGTTCAATTCAGTCGCTCGTATGTATGACGGAAGAACAGGTACCTGGTGAGTAAAACTATATAAACATAATCAAATACAACCCAGATACGATGATTGTTCAATCTATACATTCAACCTTCTGCTCGATTCGGTCGCTTGTATGTAAAACGGAAGAACAGTTACCTGGTGATTATTGCTATATAAACATCATCACGATATCATCGAATACAACTCAGATACAATTATCGATTCGTCTAACCATTCAACCTTCTGTTCGATTCAGTCGCTAGTATGTGTAACGGAAGTACCGTCACCTGGTAAGTATTACTATATATACAGTATTGCGATATAATCGCATACCACCCAGATACATTGATTGTTCAGTCTATCCATTCAACTTTCTGTTCGTTTCGGTCGCTCGTATGTAAGACGGGAATACCGTCATCAAATGTGTATAACTATATACACAGCATAACATCATAATCGAATACAACCCAGATACTATCCATTCAACATTCTGTTCGATTCGATTGCTCGTATGTATAACGAATGAACAGTAACCTGGTGAGTATTTCTATATGAACGTCATCACGATATAATAGAATACAACTAAGATACAATGTTCATTCCGTCTATCCATCCAACCTTCTGTTCGATTGGGTCGCTCGTATGTATAACGCAAGAACAGTCACCTGGTGAATATTACTATATAAACATCACCACGATATAATCGAATACAACTCAGTTACAATTATCGTTTCGTCTAACCATCCAACCTTATGTTCGATTCAGACGAAAGAACCTTTACATGGTAGGTGTAACTAAATATACAGCATAACGATATAATCTGAGACAACCCAGATACATTCAACCTTATGTTCGATTTGGTTGCTCGTATGTGTCGGAAGAACTGTTACCTGGTTAGACATACTATATTATAATCATCACGATATAATCAAATACAACCCAGATACGATGATTGTTCAATCTATACTAAATTCAACCTTCTGCTCGATTCGGTCGCTCGTATGTAAAACTGAAGGACAGTTACCTGGTGAGTATTGCTATATAAACATCATCACGATATCATCGAATACAACTCAGATACAATTATCGTTCCGTCTAACCATTCAACATTCTGTTCGATTCATTCGCTTGTATGTATAACGGAAGAACAGTTACCTGATGAGTATAACTATATAAACATAATCGAATACAACCCAGATACGATGATTGTTCAATCCATACTAAATTTAACCTTCTGCTCGATTCGGTCGCTTGTATGTAAAACGGAAGAACAGTTACCTGGTGAGTATTGCTATATAAACATCATCACGATATCATCGAATACAACTCAGATACAATTATCGTTTCGTCTTACCATTTAACCTTAAGTTCGATTCAGTCGCTAGTATGTGCAACGGAAGTACCGTCACCTGGTAAGTATCACTATATATACAGTATCGCGATATAATCGGATACCACCCAGATACATTGATTGTTCAGTCTATCCATTCGACTTTCTGTTCGTTTTGGTCGCTCGTATTTAAAACGGGAATACCGTCACCTAATGTGTATAACTATATACACAGCATAACATCATAATCGAATACAACCCAGATACTATCCATTCAACCTTCTGTTCTATTCGTTTGCTTGTATGTATAAAGAAAAAACAGTAACCTGGTGAGTATTTCTATATGAACGTCATCACGATATAATCGAATACAACTCAGATACAATGATCATTCCGTCTATCCATCCAAACTTCTGTTCGATTGGGTCGCTCGTATGTATAACGCAAGAACAGTCACCTGGTGGGTATTACTATATAAACATCACCATGATATAATCGAATACAACTCAGTTACAATTATTGTTCCGTCTTATCATCCAACCTTATGTTCGATTCAGACGCTCGTATGTGTAACGAAAGAACCGTTTCATGGTAGGTGTAACTAAATATACAGCATAACGATATAATCGGAGACAACCCAGATACAATGATTGTTCAATCTATCCATTCAACCTTATGTTCGATTCGGTTGCTCGTATGTGTAACAGAAGAACTGTTACCTGGTTAGACATACTATATGATAATCATCACGATATAATCGAATACAACCCAGATACAATGATTGTTCAGTCTATCCATTCAACCTTCTGTTCAGTTCAGTTGCTCTCATGTATAACTGGAGAACAGTTACCTGGTGAGTATAACTATATATACATCATCACGATATAATCGAATACAACCCCAGATACGATCATTGTTTAGTCTATCCATTCAACCTTCTGTTCAATTCAGTCGCTCGTATGTATAACGAAAGAACAGGTACCTGGTGAGTTAAACTATATAAACATAATCAAATACAACCCAGATACGATGATTGTTCAATCTATACATTTAACCTTCTGCTCGATTCGGTCGCTTGTATGTAAAACGGAAAAACAGTTAACTGGTGATTATTGCTATATAAACATCATCACGATATCATCGAATACAACTCAGATACAATTATCGTTTCGTCTAACCATTCAACCTTCTGTTCGATTCAGTCGCTAGTATGTGTAACGGAAGTACCGTCACCTGGTAAGTATCACTATATATACAGTATTGCGATATAATCGCATACCACCCAGATACATTGATTGTTCAGTCTATCCATTCAACTTTCTGTTCGTTTCGGTTGCTCGTATGTATAACGAATGAACAGTAACCTGGTGAGTATTTCTATATGAACGTCATCACGATATAATAGAATACAACTAAGATACAATGAACATTTCGTCTATCCATCCAACCTTCTGTTCGATTGGGTCGCTCGTATGTATAACGCAAGAACAGTCACCTGGTGAATATTACTATATAAACATCACCACGATATAATCGAATACAACTCAGTTACAATTATCGGTTCGTCTAACCATCCAACCTTATGTTCGATTTAGACGCTCGTATGTGTAACGAAAGAACATTTACATGGTAGGTGTAACTAAATATACAGCATAACGATATAATCTGAGACAACCCAGTTACATTCAACCTTATGTTCGATTCGGTTGCTCGTATGTATAACGGAAGAACAGTTAACTGGTTAGACATACTATATTATAATCATCACGATATAATCAAATACAACCCAGATACGATGATTGTTCAGTCTATCCATTCAACCTTCTGTTCAGTTCAGTCGCTCTTATGTATAACTGGAGAACAGTTTCCTGGTGAGTATAACTATATGAACATCATCAAGATATAATTTTATACAACCCCAGATACGATTATTGTTTAGTCTATCCATTCAACCTTCTGTTCAATTCAGTCGCTCGTATGTATAACGGAAAAACAGTTACCTGGTGAGTATTTCTATATACACATCATCACGATATCATCGAATACAACTCAGATACAATTATCGTTTCGTCTAACCATTTAACATTCTGTTCGATTCAGTCGCTAGTATGTGTAACGGAAGTACCGTCACCTGGTAAGTATCACTATATATTCAGTATAGCGATATTATCGGATACCATCCAGATACATTGATTGTTCAGTCTATCCATTCAACTTTCTGTTCGTTTCGGTCGCTCGTATGTAAAACGGGAGTACCGTCACCTAATGTGTATAACCATTTACACAGCATAACATCATAATCGAATACAACCCAGATACTATCCATTCAACCTTCTGTTCGATTCGGTTGCTCGTATGTATAACGAAAGAACAGTAACCTGGTGAGTATTTCTATATGAACGTCATCACGATATAATCGAATATAACTCAGATACAATGATCATTCCGTCTATCCATCCAACCTTCTGTTCGATTTGGTCGCTCGTATGTATAACGCAAGAACAGTCACCTGGTGAGTATTACTATATAAACATCACCACGATATAATCGAATACAACTCAGTTACAATTATAATTCCGTCTAACCATCCAACCTTATGTTCGTTTCAGATGCTCGTATGTGTAACGAAAGTACCGTTACATGGTAGGTGTAACTAAATATACAGCATAACGATATAATCGGAGACAACCCAGATACAATGATTGTTCAATCTATATCCATCCAACCTTATGTTCTATTCGGTTGCTCGTATGTATAACGGAAGAACTATTACCTGGTTAGACATTCTATATGATAATAATCACGATATAATCAAATACAACCCAGATACGATGAATGTTCAGTCTATCCATTCAACCTTCTGTTCAGTTCGGTCGCTCTTATGTATAACTGGAGAACAGTTTCCTGGTGAGTATAACTATATAAACATCATCAAGATATAATCGAATACAACCCCAGATACGATTATTGTTCAATCTATACCAAATTTAAGCTTCTGCCCGATTCGGTCGCTTGTATGTAAAACGAAAGAACAGTTACCTGGTGAGTATTGCTATATAAACATCATCACGATATCATCGAATACAACTCAGAGATACAATTATCGTTTCGTCTAACCATTCAACCTTCTGTTCGATTCAGTCTCTAGTATGTGTAACGGAAGTACCGTCACCTGGTAAGTATCACTATATATATAGTATTGCGATATAATCGGATACCACCCAGATACATTGATTGTTCAGTCTATCCATTCATTTTTCTGTTCAGTTCAGTCGCTCTTATGTATAACTAGAGAATAGTTTCCTGGTGAGTATAACTATATGAACATCATCAAGATATAATCGAATACAACCCCAGATACGATTATTGTTTAGTCTATCCATTCAACCTTCTGTTCAATTCAGTCGCTCGTATGTATAACGGAAGAACAGTTACCTGGTGAGTATAACTATATGAACATAATCGAATACAACCCAAATACGATGATTGTTCAATCTATACTGAATTTAACCTTCTGCTCGATTCGGTCGCTTGTATGTAAAACGGAACAACAGTTACCTGGTGAATATTGCTATATTAACATCATCACGATATCATCGAATACAACTCAGATACAATTATCGCTTCGTCTAACCATTTAACCTTCTGTTCGATTCAGTCGCTAGTATGTGTAACGGAAGTACCGTCACCTGGTAAGTATCACTATATATACAGTATTGCGATATAATCGGATACCAACCAGATACATTGATTGTTCAGTCTATCCATTCAACTTTCTGTTCGTTTCGGTCGTTCTTATGTATAACGAAAAAACAGTTACCTGGTGAGTATAACTATATAAACCTAATCGAATACAACCCAGATACGATGAATTTTCAATCCATCTATTCAACCTTCTGCTCGATTCGGTCGCTTTTATGTAAAACGGAAGAACAATTACCTGGTGAGTATTGCTATATAAACATCATCACGATATCATCGAATACAACTCAGATACAATTATCGCTTCGTCTAACCATTTAACCTTCTGTTCTATTCAGTCGCTAGTATGTGTAACGGAAGTACCGTCACCTGGTAAGTATCACTACATTGATTGTTCAGTCTATCCATTCAACTTTCTGTTCGTTTCGGTCGCTCGTATGTATAACGGGAATACCGTCACCTAGTGTGTATAACTATATACGCAGCATAACATCATAATCGAATACAACCCAGATACTATCCATTCAACCTTCTGTTCGATTCGAATGCTCGTATGTATAACGAAAGAACAGTAACCTGGTGAGTATTTCTATATGAACTTCATCACGATATAATCGAATACAACTCAGATACAATGATCATTCCGTCTATCCATCCAACCTTCTGTTCGATTGGGTCGCTCGTACGTATAACGCAAGAACAGTCACCTGGTGAGTATTACTATATAAACACTACCACGATATAATCGAATACAACTCAGTTACAATTATCTCTAACCATCCAACCTTATGTTCGATTCAGACGCTCGTATGTGTAACGAAAGAACCGTTACATGGTAGGTGTATCTAATTATACAGCATAACGATATAATCAGAGACAACCCAGATACAATGATTTTTCAATCTATCCATCCAACCTTATGTTTGATTCGGTTGCTCGTATGTATAACGGAAGAACAGTTACCTGGTTAGACATAATATATAATAATCATCACGAAATAATCGAATACAACCCAGATACGATGATTATTCAGTCTATCCATTCAACCTTCTGTTCAGTTCAGTCGTTCTTATGTATAACTGGAGAACAGTTACCTGGTGAGTATAACTATATAAACATCATCACGATATCATCGAATACAACATCAGATACGATCATTGTTTAGTCTATCCATTCAACCTTCTGTTCAATTCAGTCGCTCGTATGTATAACGGAAGAACAGTTACCTGGTGAGTATAACTATATAAACATAATCGAATACAACCCAGATACGATGATAGTTCAATCTATCTATTTAACCTTCTGCTCGATTCGGTCGCTTGTATGTAAAACGGAAGAACAGTTACCTGGTGAGTATTGCTATAAACATCATCACGATATCATCGAATTCAACTCAGATACAATTATCGTTTCGTCTAACCATTTAACCTTCTGTTCGATTCAGTCGCTAGTATGTGTAACGGAAGTACCGTCACCTGGTAAGTATCACTTTATATACAGTATTGCGATATAATCGGATACCACCCAGATACATTGATTGTTCAGTCTATCCATTCAACTTTCTGTTCGTTTCGGTCGCTCGTATGTAAAACGGGAATACCGTCACCTAATGTGTATAACTATATACACAGCATAACATCATAATCGAATACAACCCAGATACCATTCATTCAACCTTCTGTTCGATTCGGTTGCTCGTATGTATAACGAAAGAACAGTAACCTGGTGAGTATTTCTATATGAACTTCATCACGATATAATCGAATACAACTCAGATGCAATGATCATTCCGTCTATCCATCCAACCTTCTGTTCGATTGGGTCGCTCGTACGTATAACGCAAGAACAGTCACCTGGTGAGTATTACTATATAAACATTACCACGATATAATCGAATACAACTCAGTTACAATTATCGTTTCGTCTAACCATCCAACCTTATGTTCGATTCAGACGCTCGTATGTGTAACGAAAGAACCGTTACATGGTAGGTGTATCTAAATATACAGCATAACGATATAATCGGAGACAACCCAGATACATTGATTGATCGATCTATCCATTCAATCTTATGTTCGATTAGGTTGCTCATATGTATAACGGAAGAACAGTTACCTGGTTAGACATAATATATGATAATAATCACGATATAATCAAATACAACCCAGATACGATGAATGTTCAGTCTATCCATTCAACCTTCTGTTCAGTTCGGTCGCTCTTATGTATAACTGGAGAACAGTTTCCTGGTGAGTATAACTATATGAACATCATCAAGATATAATCGAATACAACCCCAGATACGATTATTGTTCAATCTATACTAAATTTAAGCTTCTGCCCGATTCGGTCGCTTGTATGTAAATCGAAAGAACAGTTACCTGGTGAGTATTGCTATATAAACATCATCACGATATCATCGAATACAACTCAGAGATACAATTATCGTTTCGTCTAACCATTCAACCTTCTGTTCGATTCAGTCTCTAGTATGTGTAACGGAAGTACCGTCACCTGGTAAGTATCACTATATATACAGTATTGCGATATAATCGGATACCACCCAGATACATTGATTGTTCAGTCTATCCATTTATTTTTCTGTTCAGTTCAGTCGCTCTTATGTATAACTAGAGAACAGTTTCCTGGTGAGTATAACTATATGAACATCATCAAGATATAATCGAATACAACCCCAGATACGATTATTGTTTAGTCTATCCATTCAACCTTCTGTTCAATTCAGTCGCTCGTATGTATAACGAAAGAACAGTTACCTGGTGAGTATAACTATATGAACATAATCGAATACAACCCAAATACGATGATTGTTCAATCTATACTGAATTTAACCTTCTGCTCGATTCGGTCGCTTGTATGTAACACGGAAGAACAGTTACCTGGTGAGTATTGCTATATAAACATCATCACGATATCATCGAATACAACTCAGATACAATTATCGTTTCGTCTAACCATTTAACCTTCTGTTCGATTCAGTCGCTAGTATGTGTAACGGAAGTACCGTCACCTGGTAAGTATCACTATATATACATTATTGTGATATAATCGGATACCATCCAGATACATTGATTGTTCAGTCTATCCATTCAACTTTCTGTTCGTTTCGGTCGCTCGTATGTAAAACGGGAATACCGTCACCTAATGTGTATAACTATATACACAGCATAACATCATAATCGAATACAACCCAGATACTATCCATTCAACCTTCTGTTCTATTCGTTTGCTTGTATGTATAAAGAAAAAACAGTAACCTGGTGAGTATTTCTATATGAACGTCATCACGATATAATCGAATACAACTCAGATACAATGATCATTCCGTCTATCCATCCAAACTTCTGTTCGATTGGGTCGCTCGTATGTATAACGCAAGAACAGTCACGTGGTGAGTATTACTATAAAAACATCGAATACAACTCAGTTACAATTATCGTTCCGTCTAATCATCCAACCTCATGTTCGATGCAGACGCTCGTATGTGTAACAAAAAAACCGTTACATGGTAGGTGTAACTAAATATACAGCATAACGATATAATCGGAGACAACCCAGATACAATGATTGTTCAATCTATCCATTCAACCTTATGTTCAATTCGGTTGCTCTTATGTGTAACAGAAGAACTGTTACCTGGTTAGACATACTATATGAAAATCATCACGATATAATCGAATACAACCCAGATACAATGATTGTTCAGTCTATCCATTCAACCTTCTGTTCAGTTCAGTCGCTCTTATGTATAACTGGAGAACAGTTACCTGTTGAGTATAACTATATAAACATCATCACGATATAATCGAATACAACCCAGATACGATGAATTTTCAATCTATCCATTCAACCTTCTGCTCGATTCGGTCGCTTTTATGTAAAACGGAAGAACAGTTACCTGGTGAATATTGCTATATAAACATCATCACGATATCATCGAATACAACTCGGATACAATTATCGCTTCGTCTAACCATTTAACCTTCTGTTCGATTCAGTCGCTAGTATGTGTAACGGAAGTACCGTCACCTGGTAAGTATCACTATATATACAGTATTGCAATATAATCGGATACCAACCAGATACATTGATTGTTCAGTCTATCCATTCAACTTTCTGTTCGTTTCGGTCGCTCGTATGTGAAACGGAAATACCGTCACCTAGTGTGTATAAATATATACACAGCATAACATCATAATCGAATACAACCCAGATACCATTCATTCAACCTTCTGTTCGATTCGGTTGCTTGTATGTATAACGAAAGAACAGTAACCTGGTGAGTCATTCTATATGAACTTCATCACGATATAATCGAATACAACTCAGATACAATGATCATTTCGTCTATCCATCCAACCTTCTGTTCGATTGGGTCGCTCGTACGTATAACGCAAGAACAGTCACCTGGTGAGTATTACTATATAAAAATTACCACGATATAATCGAATACAACTCAGTTACAATTATCGTTTCGTCTAACCATCCAACCTTATGTTCGATTCAGACGCTCGTATGTGTAACGAAAGAACCGTTACATGGTAAGTATCACTATATATACAGTATTGCGATATAATCGGATACCAACCAGATACATTGATTGTTCAGTCTATCCATTCAACTTTCTGTTCGTTTCGGTCGCTCGTATGTAAAACGGAAATACCGTCACCTAGTGTGTATAACTATATACACAGCATAACATCATAATCGAATACAACCCAGATACTATCCATTCAACCTTCTGTTCGATTCGAATGCTCGTATGTATAACGATAGAACAGTAACCTGGTGAGTATTTCTATATGAACTTCATCACGATATCATCGAATACAACTCAGAGATACAATTATCATTTCGTCTAACCATTTAACCTTCTGTTCGATTCAGTCGCTAGTATGTGTAACGGAAGTACCGTCACCTGGTAAGTATCACTATATATACAGTATTGCGATATAATCGGATACCACCCAGATACATTGATTGTTCAGTCTATCCATTCAACTTTCTGTTCAGTTCAGTTGCTCTTATGTACAACTGAAGAACAGTTTCCTGGTGAGTATAACTATATGAACATCATCAAGATATAATCGAATACAACCCCATATACGATTATTGTTGAGTCTTTCCATTCAACCTTCTGTTCAATTCAGTCGCTCGTATGTATAACGGAAGAACAGTTACCTGGTGAGTATAACTATAAAAACATAATCGAATACAACCCAGATACGATGATTGTTCAATCTATACTAAATTTAACCTTCTGCTTGATTCGGTCGTTTGTATGTAAAACGGAAGAACAGTTACCTGGTGAGTATTGCTATATAAACATCATCACGATATCATCGAATACAACTCAGATACAATTATCGCTTCGTCTAACCATTTAACCTTCTGTTCGATTCAGTCGCTAGTATGTGTAACGAAAGTACCGTCACCTGGTAAGTATCACTATATATACAGTATTGCGATATAATCGAATACCAACCAGATACATTGATTGTTCAGTCTATCCATTCAACTTCCTGTTCGTTTCGGTCGCTCGTATGTAAAACGGAAATACCGTCACCTAGTGTTTATAACTATATACACAGCATAACATCATAATCGAATACAACCCAGATACCATCCATTCAACCTTCTGTTCGATTCGGTTGCTCGTATGTATAACGAAAGAACAGTAACCTGGTGAGTATTTCTATATGAACTTCATCACGATATAATCGAATACAACTCAGATACAATGATCATTCCGTCTATCCATCCAACCTTCTGTTCGATTGGGTCGCTCGTACGTATAACACAAGAACAGTCACCTGGTGAGTATTACTATATGAACATTACCACGATATAATCGAATACAACTCAGTTACAATTATCGTTCCGTCTAACCATCCAACCTTATGTTCGATTCAGACGCTCGTATGTGTAACGAAAGAACCGTTACATGGTAGGTGTATCTAATTATACAGCATAATGATATAATCGGAGACAACCCAGATACAATGATTTTTCAATCTATCCATTCAACCTTATGTTCGATTCGGTTGCTCGTATGTATAACGAAAGAACAGTTACCTGGTTAGACATAATATATAATAATCATCACGAAATAATCGAATACAACCCAGATACGATGATTATTCAGTCTATCCATTCAACCTTCTGTTCAGTTCAGTCGCTCTTATGTATAACTGGAGAACATTTACCTGGTGAGTATAACTATATAAACATCATCACGATATCATCGAATACAACCCCAGATACGATCATTGTCTATCCATTCAACCTTCTGTTCAATTCAGTCGCTCGTATGTATAACGGAAGAACAGTTACTTGGTGGGTATAACTATATAAACATATTTTAATACAACTCAGATACGATGATTGTTCAATCTATCCATTAAACCTTATGTTCGATTCGGTTGCTCGTATGTATAACGGAAGAACAGGTACCTGGTGAGTATAACTATATAAACAAAATCGAATACAACTCAGATACGATGATTGATCAATCTATCCATTTAACCTTCTGCTCGATTCGGTCGCTTGTATGTAAAACGGAAGGACAGTTACCTGGTGAGTATTGCTATATAAACATCATCACGATATCATCGAATACAACTCAGATACAATTATCTTTTCGTCTAACCATTCAACATTCTGTTCGATTCAGTCGCTAGTATGTGTAACGGAAGTATCGTCACCTGGTAAGTATCACTATATATACAGAATTGCGATATAATCGGATACCACCCAGATACATTGATTGTTCAGACTATCCATTCAACTTTCTGTTCGTTTCGGTCGCTCGTATGTAAAACGGGAATACCGTCACCTAGTGTGTATAAATATATACACAGCATAACATCATCATACCAGATACTATCCATTCCAGATACTATCCATTCAACCTTCTGTTCGATTCGGTTGCTCGTATGTATAACGAGAGAACAGTAACCTGGTGAGTATTTCTATATGAACGTCATCACGATATAATCGAATACAACTCAGATACCATGATCATTCCGTCTATCCATCCAACCTTCTGTTCGATTGGGTCGCTCGTATGTATAACGCAAGAACAGTCACCTGGTGAGTATTACTATATAAACATCACCACGATATAATCGAATACAACTCAGTTACAATTATCTTTCCGTCTAACTATCCAACCTTATGTTCGATTCAGGCGCTCGTATGTGTAACGAAAGAACCGTTACATGGTAGGTGTAACTAAATATACAGCATAACGATATAATCGTAGACAACCCAGATACAATGATTGTTCAATCTATCCATCCAACCTTATGTTCGATTCGGTTGCTCGTATGTTTAACGGAAGAACTGTTACCTGGTTAGACATACTATACGATAATCATCACGATATACTCGAATACAACCCCAGATACGGTTATTGTTTAGTCTATCTATTCAACCTTCTGTTCAATTCAGTCGTTCTTATGTATAACGGAAAAACAGTTACCTGGTGAGTATGACTATATAAACCTAATCGAATACAACCCAGATACGATGAATTTCCAAGCTATCCATTTAACCTTCTGCTCGATTCGGTCGCTCTTATTTAAAACGCAAGAACAGTCACCTGGTGAGTATTACTATATAAACATCACCACGATATAATCGAATACAACTCAGATACAATTATCGTTCCGTCTAACCATCCAACCTTTTGTTCGATTGGGTCGCCCGTATGTATAACGCAAGAACAGTCACCTGGTGAGTATTACTATATAAACATCACCACGATATAATCGAATACAACTCAGTTACAATTATCGTTCCGTCTAACCATCCAACCTTAAGTTCGATTCTGACGCTCGTATGTGTAACGAAAGAACCGTTACATGGTAGGTGAAACGAAATATACAGCATAACGATATAATCGGAGACAACCCAGATACAATGATTGTTCAATCTATCCATCCAACCTTATGTTCCATTCGGTTGCTCGTATGTATAACGGAAGAACTGTTACCTGGTTAGACATACTATATGATAATAATCACGATATAATCAAATACAACCCAGATACGATGAATGTTCAGTCTATCCATTCAACCTTCTGTTCAGTTCAGTCGCTCTTATGTATAACTGGAGAACAGTTTCCTGGTATTACTATATGAACATCATCAAGATTCAATCGAATACAACCCCAGATACGATTATTGTTTAGTCTATCCATTCAACCTTCTTTTCAATTCAGTCGCTCGTATGTATAACGGACGAACAGTTACCTGGTGAGTATAACTATATAAACATAATCGAATACAACCCAGATACGATGATTGTTCAACTATATTAAATTCAAGCTTCTGCTCGATTAGGTCGCTTGTATGTAAAACGGGAGAACAGTTACCTGGTGAGTATTGCTATATAAACATTATCACGATATCATCGAATACAACCCAGATACAATTATCGTTTCGTCTAACCATTTAACCTTCTGTTCGATTCAGTCGCTAGTATGTGTAACGGAAGTACCGTCACCTGGTAAGTATCACTATATATACAGTATTGCGATATACTCGGATACCACCCAGATACATTGATTGTTCAGTCTATCCATTCAACTTTCTGTTCGTTTCGGTCGCTCGTATGTAAAACGGGAATACCGTCACCTTATGTGTTCAACTATATACACAGCATAACATCATAATCGAATACAACCCAGATACTATCCATTCAACCTTCTGTTCGATTCGGTTGCTCGTATGTATAACGAAAGAACAGTAACCTGGTGAGAATTTCTATATGAACGTCATCACGATATAATCGAATACAACTCAGTTATAATTATCGTTCCGTCTAACCATCCAACCTTATGTTCGATTCAGACGCTCGTATGTGTAACGAAAGAACCGTTACATGGTAGGTGTAACTAAATATACAGCATAACGATATAATCGGAGACAACCCAGATACAATGATTGTTCAATCTATCCATCCAACCTTATGTTCGATTCGGTTTATCGTATGTATAACGGAAGAACTGTTACCTGGTTAAATATACTATATGATAATAATCACGATATAATCTAATACAACCCAGATACGATGAATGTTCAGTTTATATAGTTATACTCACCAGGTAACTGTTCTTTCGTTATACATACGAACGACTGAATTGAACAGAAGGTTGAATGGATAGACTAAACAATGATCGTATCTGGGGTTGTATTCGATGATATCGTGATGATGTTTATATAGTTATACTCACCAGGTGACTGTTCTTGCGTTATACGTACGAGCGACCCAATCGAACAGAAGGTTGGATGGATAGACGGAATGATCATTGTATCTGAGTTGTATTCGATTATATCGTGATGAAGTTCATATAGAAATACTTACCAGGTTACTGTTCTTTCGTTATACATACGAGCAACCGAATCGAACAGAAGGTTGAATGGATGGTATCTGGGATGTATTCGATTATGATGTTATGCTGTGTATATAGTTATACACACTAGGTGACGGTATTCCCGTTTTACATACGAGCGACCGAAACGAACAGAAAGTTGAATGGATAGACTGAACAATCAATGTATCTGGTTAGTATCCGATTATATCGCAATACTGTATATATAGTGATACTTACCAGGTGACGGTACTTCCGTTACACATACTAGCGACTGAATCGAACAGAAGGTTAAATGGTTAGACGAAGCGATAATTGTATCTGAGTTGTATTCAATGATATCGTGATGATGTTTATAGCAATACTCACCAGGTAACTGTTCTTACGTTTTACATACAAGCGACCGAATCGAGCAGAAGGTTAAATAGATAGATTGAACAATCATCGTATCTGGGTTCTATTCGATTATTTTTATATAGTTATACTCACCAGGTAACTGTTCTCCAGTTATACATGAGAGCGACTGAACTGAACAGAAGGTTGAATGGATAGACTGAACAATCATTGTATCTGGGTTGTATTCGATTATATCGTGATGATTATCATATAGTATGTCTTACCATGTAACAGTTCTTCTGTTACACATACGAGCAACCGAATCGAACATAAGGTTGAATGGATAGATTGAACAATCATTGTATCTGGGTTGTCTCCGATTATATCGTTATGCTGTATATTTAGTTACACCTACCATGTAACGGTTCTTTAGTTACACATTTGAGCGTATGCATCGAACATAAGGTTGGATGATTAGACGGAACGATAATTGTAACTGAGTTGTATTCTATTATATCGTGGTGATGTTTATATAGTAATACTCACCAGGTGACTGTTCTTGCGTTATACATACGAGCGACCCAATCGAACAGAAGGTTGGATGGATAGACGGAATAATCATTGTATCTCAGTTGTATTCGATTATATCGTGATAAAGTTTATATAGAAATACTCACCAGGTTACTGTTCTTTCGTTATACATACGAGCAACCGAATCGAACAGAAGGTTGAATGGATAGTATCTGGGTTGTATTCGATTATGATCTTATGCTGTGTATATAGTTATACACATTTGATGACGGTATTCCCGTTTTACATACGAGCGACCGAAACGAAACTAAAAGTTGAATGGATAGACTGAACAATCAATGTATCTGGTTGGTATCCGATTATATCGCAATACTGTATATATAGTGATACTTACCAGGTGACGGTACTTCCGTTACACATACTAGCGACTGAATCGAACAGAAGGTTGAATGGTTAGACGAAGCGATAATTGTATCTGAGTTGTATTCGATGATATCGTGATGATATTTTTATAGCAATACTCACCAGGTAGCTGTTCTTCCGTTTTACATAAAAGCGACCGAATCGAGCAGAAGGTTAAATGGATAGATTGAAAATTCATCGTATCTGGGTTGTATTCGATAAGGTTTATATAGTTATACTCACCAGGTGAATGTTCTTCCGTTATACATACGAGCGACTGAATTGAACAGAAGGTTGAATGGATAGACTAAACAATAATCGTATCTGGGGTTGCATTCGATTATATCTTGATGATGTTCATATAGTTATACTCACCAGGAACATGTTCTCCAGTTATACATAAGAGCGACTGAACTGAACAGAAGGTTGAATGGATAGACTGATCATTCATCGTATCTGGGTTGTATTTGATTATATCGTGATTATTATCATATAGTATGTCTAACCAGGTAACAGTTCTTTCGTAATACATACGAGCAACCGAATCGAACATAAGGTTGGATAGATAGATTGAAAAATCATTGTATCTGGGTTGTCTCCGATTATATCGTTATGCTGTATATTTAGTTACACCTACCATGTAACGGTTCTTTCGTTACACATACGAGCGTCTGAATCGAACATAAGGTTGGATGGTTAGACGGAACGATAATTGTAACTGAGTTGTATTCGATTATATCGTGGTGATGTTCATATAGCAATACTCACCAGGTAACTGTTCTTCCGTTTTACATACAAGCGACCGAATCGAGCAGAAGCTTAAATTTAGTATAGATTGAACAATCATCGTATCTGGGTTGTATTCGATAATGTTTATATATTTATACTAACCAGGTGACGGTACTTCCGTTACACATACTAGCGACTGAATCGAACAGAAGGTTGAATGGTTAGACGAAGCGATAATTGTATCTGAGTTGTATTCGATGATATCGTGATGATATTTTTATAGCAATACTCACCAGGTAACTGTTCTTCCGTTTTACATACAAGCGTCCGAATCGAGCAGAAGCTTAAATTTAGTATAAATTGAAAAACAATCATCGTATCTGGGTTGTAATCGATTATGTTTATATAGTTATACTCACCAGGTAACTGCTCTTCCGTTATACATACGAGCGACTGAATTGAACAGAAGGTTGAATGGATAGACTAAACAATAATCGTATCTGGGGTTGTATTCGATTATATCTTGATGATGTTCATATAGTTATACTCACCAGAAAACTGTTCTCCAGTTATACATAAGAGCGACTGAACTGAACAGAAGGTTGAATGGATAGACTGAACATTCATCGTATCTGGGTTGTATTTGATTATATCGTGATTATTATCATATAGTATGTCTAACCAGGTAACAGTTCTTTCGTAATACATACGAGCAACCGAATCGAACATAAGGTTGGATGGATAGATTGAACAATCATTGTATCTGGGTAGTCTCCGATTATATCGTTATGCTGTATATTTAGTTACACCTACCATGTAACGGTTCTTTCGTTACACATACGAGCGTCTGAATCGAACATAAGGTTGGATGGTTAGACGGAACGATAATTGTAACTGAGTTGTATTCGATTATATCGTGGTGATGTTCATATAGCAATACTCACCAGGTAACTGTTCTTCCGTTTTACATACAAGCGACCGAATCGAGCAGAAGCTCAAATTTAGTATAGATTGAACAATCATCGTATCTGGGTTGTATTCGATAATGTTTATATAGTTATACTCACCAGGTAACTTTTCTCTCGTTATACATACGAGCGACTGAATTGAACAGAAGGTTGAATGGATAGACTAAACAATAATCGTATCTGGGGTTGTATTCAATTATATCTTGATGTTGTTAATATAGTTATACTCACCAGAAAAATGTTCTCCAGTTATACATAAGAGCGACTGAACTGAACAGAAGGTTGAATGGATAGACTGAACATTCATCGTATCTGGGTTGTATTTGATTATATCATGATTATTATCATATAGTATGTCTGACTAGGTAACATTTCTTCAGTTATACATACGAGCAACCGAATCGAACATAAGGTTGGATGGATAGATTGAACAATCATTGTATCTGGGTTGTCTCCGATTATATCGTTATGCTGTATATTTAGTTACACCTACCATGTAACGGTTCTTTCGTTACACATACGAGCGTCTGAATCGAACATAAGGTTGGATGGATAGACGGAATAATCATTGTATCTGAGTTGTATTCGATTATATCGTGATGACGTTCATATAGAAATACTCACCAGGTTACTGTTCTTTCGTTATACATACGAGCAAACGAATCGAACAGAAGGTTGAATGGATAGTATCTGGGTTGTTTTCGATTATGATGTTATGCTGTGTATATAGTTATACACATAAGGTGACGGTATTCCCGTTTCACATACGAGCGACCGAAACGAACAGAAAGTTGAATGGATAGACTGAACAATCAATGTATCTGGGTGGTATCCGATTATATCGCAATACTGAATATATAGTGATACTTACCAGGTGACGGTACTTCCGTTACACATACTAGCGACTGAATCGAACAGAAGGTTAAATGGTTAGACGAAACGATAATTGTATCTGAGTTGTATTCGATGATATCGTGATGATGTTTGTATAGAAATACTCACCAGGTAACTGTTCTTCCGTTTTACATACAAGCTTGAATTTAGTATAGATTGAACAATCATCGTATCTGGGTTGTATTTGATTATGTTTATATAGTTATACTTACCAGGTACCTAATCTTCCGTTATACATACGAGCGACTGAATTGAACAGAAGGTTGAATGGATAGACTAAACAATAATCGTATCTGGGGTTGTTTTCGATTATATCTTGATGATGTTCATATAGTTATACTCACCAGGAAACTTTTCTCCAGTTATACATAGGAGCGACTGAACTGAACAGAAAGTTGAATGGATAGAATGAACAAACATCGTATCTGGGTTGTATTTGATTATATCGTGATGATTATAATATAGTATGTCTAACCAGGTAACAGTTCTTCCGTTATACATACGAGCAACCGAATCGAACATAAGGTTGAATGGATAGATTGAACAATCATTGTATCTGGGTTGTCTCCGATTATATCGTTATGCTGTATATTAAGTTACACCTACCATGTAAAGTTTCTTTCGTTACACATACGAGCGTCTGAATCAAACATAAGGTTGGATGGTTAGACGAAACGATAATTGTAACTGAGTTGTATTCGATTATATCGTGGTGATGTTTATACAGAGTGGCCACTTTTTTAATAGGATTGTATTGGTAACTTTAAAACCATAAGAGTTAGAAGGTCGGTCAAATGGAGAAAAAATTGCATTCATAGAAGCATTGTCAAGCAGTTCAAACAAATCAAGATTATCAGGGCCGGTTATTGAGATATCATAAGAAAAGTAAATTCTGTCATTTTGATTTTTCTTTTTTTCCCACTTTATTTCGAATATTATCAAAAAATGTCACAATAGTTTTTTTTTCGACAAAAAATTATCCTCATTTTGACATAATCAGATTTTGTATCCAACGTTTCGTACGCTCTGGGCCACCCTCAACCTCATTTATTTTCAATACGGACCTGCATATTTCATGACACTTTCCTGAATAACTTTCAACGCTGAATTCATCGACATATCATAAAATGTAATTCAAAGTTGATTTTCAGGTGATTTTGATAATTTGGATAAGGGTCAAAATCACCTGAAATTCAACTTTAAATGACATTGAATGATATGTCGATGAATTCAGCGTTGAAAGTTATTTAGAAAAGTGTCATAAAATATGCAGGTCCGTATTGAAAAAAATGAGGTTGAGGGTGGCCCAGAGCGTACGAAACGTTGGATACAAAATCTGATTATGTCAAAATGAGGATAATTTACTGTCGAATAAAAAACTCCAGTGACATTTTTTGATAATATTCGAAATAAAGTGGAAAAAAAAGAAAAATTAAAATGACAGACTTTACTTTTCTTATGATATCTCAATAACCGGCCCTGATAATCTCGATTTGTTTGAACTGCTTGACAATGCTTCTATAAATGCAACTTTTTCTTCATTTGACCGACCTTCTAACTCTTATGGTTTAAAAGTTACCAATACAATCTCATTAAAAAAGTGGCCACTCTGTATAGTAATACTCACCAGGTGACTGTTCTTGCGTTATACATACGAGCGACCCAATCGAACAGAAGGTTGGATGGATAGACGAAATGATCATTGTATCTTAGTTGTAATCTAACCTGGTGAGTATTTCTATATGAACTTCATCACGATATAATCGAATACAACTCAGATACAATGATCATTCCGTCTATCCATCCAACCATCTGTTCGATTGGGTCGCTCGTACGTATAACGCAAGAACAGTCACCTTGTGAGTATTACTATATAAACATTACCACGATATAATCGAATACAACTCAGTTACAATTATCTCTAACCATCCAACCTTATGTTCGATTCAGACGCTCGTATGTGTAACGAAAGAACCGTTACATGGTAGGTGTATCTAATTATACAGCATAATGATATAATCAGAGACAACCCAGATACAATGATTTTTCAATCTATCCATCCAACCTTATGTTTGATTCGGTTGCTCGTATGTATAACGGAAGAACAGTTACCTGGTTAGACAAAATATATAATAATCATCACGAAATAATCGAATACAACCCAGATACGATGATTATTCAGTCTATCCATTCAACCTTCTGTTCAGTTCAGTCGCTCTTATGTATAACTGGAGAACAGTTACCTGTTGAGTATAACTATATAAACATCATCACGATATCATCGAATAAAACCCCAGATACGATCATTGTTTAGTCTATCCATTCAACCTTCTGTTCAATTCAGTCGCTCGTATGTATAACGGAAGAACAGTTACCTGGTGAGTATAACTATATAAACATAATCGAATACAACCCAGATACGATGATTGTTCAATCTATCTATTTAACCTTCTGCTCGATTCGGTCGCTTGTATGTAAAACAGAAGAACAGTTACCTGGTGAGTATTGCTATAAACATCATCACGATATCATCGAATTCAACTCAGATACAATTATCGTTTCGTCTAACCATTTAACCTTCTGTTCGTTTCGGTCGCTCGTATGTGAAACGGGAATACCGTCACCTAATACCGAAAGAACAGTAACCTGTAACAGTAACCTGATGAGTATTTCTATATGAACTTCATCACGATATAATCGAATACAACTCAGATACGATGATCATTCCGCCTATCCATCCAACCTTCTGTTCGATTGGGTCGCTCGTACGTATAACGCAAGAACAGTCACCTGGTGAGTATTACTATATAAACATTACCACGATATAATCGAATACAACTCAGTTACAATTATCGTTTCGTCTAACCATCCAACCTTATGTTCGATTCAGACGCTCGTATGTGTAACGAAAGAACCGTTACATGGTAGGTGTATCTAAATATACAGCATAACGATATAATCGAAGACAACCCAGATACATTGATTGATCGATTTATCCATTCAACCTTATGTTCGATTCGGTTGCTCATATGTATAACGGAAGAACAGTTACTTGGTTAGACATAATATATGATAATCATCACGAAATAATCGAATACAACCCAGATACGATGATTGTTCAGTCTATCCATACAACCTTCTGTTCAGTTCAGTCTCTCTCATGTATAACTGAAGAACAGTTACCTGTTGAGTATAACTATATAAACATCATCACGATATAATCGAATACAACCTCAGATACGATCATTGTTTAGTATATCCATTCAACCTTCTGTTCAATTCAGTCGCTCGTATGTATAACGGAAGAACAGTTACCTGGTGAGTATAACTATATAAACCTAATCGAATACAACCCAGATACTAACCATTCAACCTTCAGTCGCTAGTATGTGTAACGGAAGTACCGTCACCTGGTAAGTATCACTATATATACAGTTTTGCGATATAATCGGATACCACCCAGATACATTGATTGTTCAGTCTATCCATTCAACTTTCTGTTCAGTTCAGTCGCTCTTATGTATAACTGGAGAACAGTTTCCTGGTGAGTATAACTGTATGAACATCATCAAGATATAATCGAATACAACCCCATATACGATTATTGTTTAGTCTATCCATTAAACCTTATGTTCGATTCGGTTGCTCGTATGTATAACGGAAGAACAGGTACCTGGTGAGTATAACTATATAAACCTAATCGAATACAACCCAGATACGATGAATTTTCAATCTATCTATTTAACCTTCTGCTCGATTCGGTCGCTTTTATGTAAAACGGAAGAACAGTTACCTGGTGAATATTGCTATATAAACATCATCACGATATCATCAAATACAACTCAGATACAATTATCGCTTCGTCTATCCATTTAACATTCTGTTCGATTCAGTCGCTAGTATGTGTAACGGAAGTACCGTCACCTGGTAAGTATCACTTTATATACAGTATTGCGATATAATCGGATACCAACCAGATACATTGATTGTTCAGTCTATCCATTCAACTTTCTGTTCATTTCGGTCGCTCGTATGTAAAACGGAAATACCGTCACCTAGTGTGTATAACTATATACACAGCATAACATCATAATCGAATACAACCCAGATACCATTCATTCAACCTTCTGTTCGATTCGGTTGCTCGTATGTATAACGAAAGAACAGTAACCTGGTGAGTATTTCTATATGAACTTCATCACGATATAATCGAATACAACTCAGATACAATGATCATTCCGTCTACCCATCCAACCTTCTGTTCGATTTGGTCGCTCGTACGTATAACGCAAGAACAGTCACCTGGTGAGCATTACTATATAAACATTACCACGATATAATCGAATACAACTCAGTTACAATTATCTCTAACCATCCAACCTTATGTTCGATTCAGACGCTCGTATGTGTAACGAAAGAACCGTTACATGGTAGGTGTATTTAATTATACAGCATAACGATATAATCAGAGACAACCCAGATACAATGCTTTTTCAATCTATCCATCCAACCTTATGTTTGATTCGGTTGCTCGTATGTATAACGAAAGAACAGTTACCTGGTTGGACATAATATATAATAATCATCATGAAATAATCGAATACAACCCAGATACGATGAATATTCAGTCTATCAATTCAACCTTCTGTTCAGTTCAGTCGCTCTTATGTATAACTGGAGAACAGTTACCTGGTGAGTATAACTATATAAACATCATCACGATATCATCGAATACAACCCCAGATACGATCATTGTTTAGTCTATCCATTCAACCTTCTGTTCAATTCAGTCGCTCGTATGTATAACGGAAGAACAGTTACCTGGTGAGTATAACTATATAAACATAATCGAATACAACCCAGATACGATGATTGTTCAATTTATCTATTTAACCTTCTGCTCGATTCGGTCGCTTGTATGTAAAACGGAAGAACAGTTACCTGGTGAGTATTGCTATAAACATCATCACGATATCATCGAATACAACTCAGATACAATTATCGTTTCGTCTAACCATTTAACCATCTGTTCGATTCAGTCGCTTGTATGTGTAACGGAAGTACCGTCACCTGATGAGTATCACTATATATAGAGTATTGCGATATAATCGGATACCAACCAGATACATTGATTGTTCAGTCTATCCATTCAACTTTCTGTTCGTTTCGGTCGCTCGTATCTAAAACGGGAATACCGTCACCTAGTGTGTATAACTATATACACAGCATAACATCATAATCGAATACAACTCAGATACTATCCATTCAACCTTCTGTTCGATTCGGTTGCTCGTATGTATAACGAAAGAACAGTAACCTGATGAGTATTTCTATATGAACTTCATCACGATATGATCGAATACAACTCAGATACGATGATCATTCCGTCTTTCCATCCAACCTTCTGTTCGATTGGGTCGCTCGTACGTATAACGCAAGAACAGTCACCTGGTGAGTATTACTATATAAACATTACCACGATATAATCGAATACAACTCAGTTACAATTATCGTTTCGTCTAACCATCCAACCTTATGTTCGATTCAGACGCTCGTATGTGTAACGAAAGAACCGTTACATGGTAGGTGTATCTAAATATACAGCATAACGATATAATCGGAGACAACCCAGATACATTGATTGATCGATCTATCCATTCAACCTTATGTTCGATTCGGTTGCTCATATGTATAACGGAAGAACAGTTACCTGGTTAGACATAATATATGATAATCATCACGAAATAATCGAATACAACCCAGATACGATGATTGTTCAGTCTATCCATACAATCTTCTGTTCAGTTCAGTCTCTCTCATGTATAACTGGAGAACAGTTACCTGTTGAGTATAACTATATAAACATCATCACGATATAATCGAATACAACCTCAGATACGATCATTGTTTAGTATATCCATTCAACCTTCTGTTCAATTCAGTCGCTCGTATGTATAACGGAAGAACAGTTACCTGGTGAGTATAGCAATAAAAGTTTAAAAGAAGCTTCAGACTATATAAACCTAAGCGAATACAACCCAGATACGATGAATTTTCAATCTATCCATTTAACCTTCTGCTCGATTCGGTCGCTTTTATGTAAAACGGAAGAACAGTTACCTGGTGAATATTGCTATATAAACATCATCACGATATCATCGAATACAACTCAGATACAATTATCGCTTCGTCTAACCATTTAACCTTCTGTTCGATTCAGTCGCTAGTATGTGTAACGGAAGCACCGTCACCCGGTAAGTATCACTATATATACAGTGTTGCGATAAAATCGGATACCAACCAGATACATTGATTGTTCAGTCTATCCATTCAACTTTCTGTTCGTTTCGGTCGCTCGTATGTAAAACGGGAATACCGTCACCTAGTGTGTATAACTATATACACAGCATAACATCATAATCGAATACAACCCAGATACTATCCATTCAACCTTCTGTTCGATTCGAATGCTCGTATGTGTAACGATAGAACAGTAACCTGGTGAGTATTTCTATATGAACTTCATCACGATATCATCGAATACAACTCAGAGATACAATTATCATTTCGTCTAACCATTTAACCTTCTGTTCGATTCAGTCGCTAGTATGTGTAACGGAAGTACCGTCACCTGGTAAGTATCACTATATATACAATATTGCGATATAATCGGATACCACCCAGATACATTGATTGTTCAGTCTATCCATTCAACTTTCTGTTCAGTTCAGTCGCTCTTATGTATAACTGGAGAACAGTTTCCTGGTGAGTATAACTGTATGAACATCATCAAGATATAATCGAATACAACCCCATATACGATTATTGTTTAGTCTTTCCATTAAACCTTATGTTCGATTCGGTTGCTCGTATGTATAACGGAAGAACAGGTACCTGGTGAGTATAACTATATAAACATAATCGAATACAACTCAGATACGATGATTGATCAATATATCCATTTAACCGTCTGTTCGATTCAGTCGCTAGTATGTGTAACGGAAGTATCGTCACCTGGTAAGTATCACTATATATACAGAATTGCGATATAATCGGATACCACCCAGATACATTGATTGTTCAGTCTATCCATTCAACTTTCTGTTCGTTTCGGTCGCTCGTATGTAAAACGGGAATACCGTCACCTAGTGTGTATAAATATATACACAGCATAACATCATAATCGAATACAACCCAGATACTATCCATTCAACCTTCTGTTCGATTCGGTTGCTCGTATGTATAACGAGAGAACAGTAACCTGGTGAGTATTTCTATATGAACGTCATCACGATATAATCAAATACAACTCAGATACCATGATCATTCCGTCTATCCATCCAACCTTCTGTTCGATTGGGTCGCTCGTATGTATAACGCAAGAACAGTCACCTGGTGAGTATTACTATATAAACATCATCACGATATAATCGAATGCAACTCAGTTACAATTATCTTTCCGTCTAACTATCCAACCTTATGTTCGATTCAGGCGCTCGTATGTGTAACGAAAGAACCGTTACATGGTAGGTGTAACTAAATATACAGCATAACGATATAATCGTAGACAACCCAGATACAATGATTGTTCAATCTATCCATCCAACCTTATGTTCGATTCGGTTGCTCGTATGTTTAACGGAATAACTGTTACCTGGTTAGACATACTATATGATAATCATCACGATATACTCGAATACAACCCCAGATACGATTATTGTTTAGTCTATCCATTCAACCTTCTGTTCAATTCAGTCGTTCTTATGTATAACGAAAAAACAGTTACCTGGTGAGTATACCTATATAAACCTAATCGAATACAACCCAGATACGATGAATTTCCAATCTATCCATTTAACCTTCTGCTCGATTCGGTCGCTTTTATTTAAAACGCAAGAACAGTCACCTGGTGAGTATTACTATATAAACATCACCACGATATAATCGAATACAACTCAGTTACAATTATCGTTCCGTCTAACCATCCAACCTTTCGTTCGATTGGGTCGCTCGTATGTATAACGCAAGAACAGTCACCTGGTGAGTATTACTATATAAACATCACCACGATATAATCGAATACAACTCAGTTACAATTATCGTTCCGTCTAACCATCCAACCTTATGTTCGATTCTGACGCTCGTATGTGTAACGAAAGAACCGTTACATGGTAGGTGAAACTAAATATACAGCATAACGATATAATCGGAGACAACCCAGATACAATGATTGTTCAATCTATCCATCCAACCTAATGTTCGATTCGGTTGCTCGTATGTATAACGGAAGAACTGTTACCTGGTTAGACATACTATATGATTCGAATGCTCGTATGTATAACGAAAGAACAGTAAGCTGGTGAGTATTTCTATATGAACTTCATCACGATATCATCGAATACAACTCAGAGATACAAATATCATTTCGTCTAACCATTTAACCTTCTGTTCGATTCAGTCGCTAGTATGTGTAACGGAAGTACCGTCACCTGGTGAGTATCACTATATATACATTATTGTGATATATTCGGATACCACCCAGATACATTGATTGTTCAGTCTATCCATTCAACTTTCTGTTCAGTTCAGTTGCTCTTATGTATAACTGGAGAAAAGTTTCCTGGTGAGTATAACTATGTGAACATCATCAAGATATAATCGAAAACAACCCCAGATACGATTATTGTTTAGTCTATCCATTCAACCTACTGTTCAATTCAGTCGCTCGTATGTATAACGAAAGAACAGGTACCTGGTGAGTATAACTATATAAACATGATGAAATACAACCCAGATACGATGATTGTTCAATCTATACATTTAACCTTCTGCTCGATTCGGTCGCTCGTATGTAAAGCGGGAATACCGTCATCAAATGTGTATAACTATATACACAGCATAAGATCATAATCGAATACAACCCATATACTATTCATTCAACCTTCTGTTCGATTCGGTTGCTCGTATGTATAACGAAAGAACAGTAACCTGGTGAGTATTTCTATATGAACGTCATCACGATATAATCGAATACAACTGAGATACAATGATCATTCCGTCTATCCATCCAACCTTCTGTTCGATTGGGTCGCTCGTATGTATAACGCAAGAACAGTCACCTGGTTAGTATTACTATATAAACATCACCACGATATAATAGAATACAACTCAGTTACAATTATCGTTTCGTCTAACCATCCAACCTTAAACCTTATTTTCGATTCAGACGCTCGTATGTGTAACGAAAGAACCTTCACAGGGTAGGTGTAACTAAATATACAGCATAACGATATAATCGAAGACAACCCAGATACAATTATTGTTCAATCTATCCATTCAACCTTATGTTCGATTTGGTTGCTCGTATGTATAACGGAAGAGCTGTTACCTGGTTAGACATACTATATGATAATCATCACGATATAATCAAATACAACCCAGATACGATGATTGTTCAGTATATCCATTCAACCTCCTGTTCAGTTCAGTCGCTCTTATGTGTAACTGGAGAACAGTTTCCTGGTGAGTATAACTATATAAACATCATCAAGATATAATCGAATACAACCCCAGATACGATTATTGTTTAGTCTATCCATTCAACCTTCTGTTCAATTCAGTCGCTCGTATGTATAACGGAAGAACAGTTACCTGGTGAGTATTGCTATATAAACATCATCACGATATCATCGAATACAACCCAGATACAATGATTGTTCAATCTATCCATTCAACCTTATGTTCGATTTGGTTGCTCGTATGTATAACGGAAGAGCTGTTACCTGGTTAGACATACTATATGATAATCATCACGATATAATCAAATACAACCCAGATACGATGATTGTTCAGTCTATCCATTCAACCTCCTGTTCAGTTCAGTCGCTTTTATGTGTAACTGGAGAACAGTTTCCTGGTGAGTATAACTATACAAACATCATCAAGATATAATCGAATACAACCCCAGATACGATTATTGTTTAGTCTATCCATTCAACCTTCTGTTCGATTCAGTCGCTAGTATGTGTAACGGAAGTACCGTCACCTGGTGAATATCACTATATATACAGAATTGCGATATAATCGGATACCACCCAGATACATAGATTGTTCAGTCTATTTATTCAACTTTCTGTTCGTTTCGGTCGCACGTATGTGAAACGGGAATACCGTCACCTAGTGTGTATAAATATATACACAGCATAACATCATAATCGAATACAACCCAAATACTATCCATTCAACCTTCTGTTCGATTCGGTTGCTCGTATGTATAACGAAAGAACAGTAACCTGGTGAGTATTTCTTTATGATCGTCATCACGATATAATCGAATACAACTCAGATACAATGATCATTCCGTCTATCCATCCAACCTAATGTTCGATTGGGTAGCTTGTATGTATAACGCAAGAACAGTCACCTGGTGAGTATTACTATATTAATATCACCACGATATAATCGAATACAACTCAGTTACAATTATCGTTCCGTCTAACCATCCAACCTCATGTTCGATTCAGACGCTCGTATGTGTATAGAAAGAACCGTTACATGGTAGGTGTAACTAAATATACAGCATAACGATATAATCGGAGACAACCCAGATACAATGATTGTTCAATCTATCCATTCAACCTTGTGTTCGATTCGGTTGCTCGTATGTATAACGGAAGAACTGTTACCTGGTTAGACCTACTATATTATAAGCATCACGATATAATCAAATACAACCCAGATACGATGATTGTTCAGTCTATCCATTCAACCTTCTGTTCAGTTCAGTCGCTCTTATGTATAACTGGAGCACAGTTTCCTGGTGAGTATAACTATATGAACATCATCAAGATATAATCGAATGCAACCCCAGATACGATTATTGTTTAGTCTATCCATTCAACCTTCTGTTCAATTCAGTCGCTCGTATGAATAACGGAAGAACTGTTACCTGGTTAGACATAATATATAATAATCATCACGAAATAATCGAATACAACCCAGATACGATGATTGTTCAGTCTATCAATACAACCTTCTGTTCAGTTCAGTCGCTCTTATGTATAACTGGAGCACAGTTTCCTGGTGAGTATAACTATATAAACATCATCACGATATAATCGAATACAACCCCAGATACGATCATTGTTTAGTCTATCCATTCAACCTTCTGTTCAATTCAGTCGCTCGTATGTATAACGAAAGAACATTTACTTGGTGAGTATAACTATATAAACATAATCGAATACAACTCAGATACGATGATTGTTCAATCTATCCATTCAACCTTATGTTCGATTCGGTTGCTAGTATGTATAACGGAAGAACAGGTACCTGGTGAGTATAACTATATTAACATAATCGAATACAACTCAGATACGATGATTGTTCAATCTATCCATTCAACCTTCTGCTCGATTCGGTCACTTGTATGTATAACGGAAGAACAGTTACCTGGTGAGTATAACTATATGAACATAATCGAATACAACCCAGATACGATGATTGTTCAATCTATACTAAATTTAACCTTCTGCTCGATTCGGTCGCTTGTATGTAAAACGGAAGAACAGTTACCTGGTGAGTATTTCTATATAAACATCATCACGATATCATCGAATACAATTCAGATACAATTATCGTTTCGTCTAACCATTGAACCTTCTGTTCGATTCAGTCGCTAGTATGTGTAACGGAAGTACCGTCACCTGGTAAGTATCACTATATATTCAGTATTGCGATATAATCGGATACCACCCAGATACATTGATTGTTCAGTCTATCCATTAAACCTTCTGTTCGTTTCGGTCGCTCGTATGTAAAACGGGAATACCGTCACCTAATATGTATAACTATATACACAGCATAACATCATAATCGAATACAACCCAGATACTATCCATTCAACCTTCTGTTCGATTCGGTTGCTCGTATGTATAACGAAAGAACAGTAACCTGGTGAGTATTTCTATATGAACGTCATCACGATATAATCGAATACAACTCAGATACAACTCAGATACAATGATCCATCCAACCTTCTGTTCGATTGGGTCGCTCGTATGTTTAACGCAAGAACAGTAACCTGGTGAGTATTACTATATAAACATTACCACGATATAATCGAATACAACTCAATTACAATTATCGTTCCGTCTAACCAATCCAACCTTATGTTCGATTCAGACGCTCGTATGTGTAACGAAAGAACCGTTACATGGTAGGTGTATCTAATTATACAGCATAACGATATAATCGGAGACAACCCAGATACAATGATTTTTCAATTTATCCATTCAACCTTATGTTCGATTCGGTTGCTCGTATGTATAACGGAAGAACAGTTATCTGGTTAGACATAATATATAATAATCATCACGAAATAATCGAATACAACCCAGATACGATTATTATTCAGTCTATCCATTCAACCTTCTGTTCAGTTCAGTCGCTCTTATGTATAACTGGAGAACAGTTACCTGTTGAGTATAACTATATAAACATCATCACGATATAATCGAATACAACCTCAGATACGATCATTGTTTAGTCTATCCATTCAACCTTCTGTTCAATTCAGTCGCTCGTATGTATAACGGAAGAACAGTAACCTGGTGAGTATAACTATATAAACCTATTCGAATACAACCCAGATACGATGAATTTTCAATCTATCCATTTAACCTTCTGCTCGATTCGGTCGCTTTTATGTGAAACGGAAGAACAGTTACCTGGTGAGTATTGCTATAAACATCATCACGATATCATCGAATACAACTCAGATACAATCATCGTTCCGTCTAACCATCCAACCTTATGTTCGATTCAGACGCTCGTATGTGTAACGAAAGAACCTTTACATGGTAGGTGTATCTAATTATACAGCACAACGATATAATCGGAGACAACCCAGACACAATGATTTTTTAATCTATCCATTCAACCTTATGTTCGATTCGGTTGCTCGTATGTATAACGGAAGAACAGTTACCTGGTTAGACATAATATATAATAATCATCACGAAATAATCGAATACAACCCAGATACGATGATTATTCAGTCTATCCATTCAACCTTCTGTTCAGTTCAGTCGCTTTCATGTATAACGGAAGAACAGTTAACTGGTGAGTATAACTATATAAACATAATCTAATACGTATGATCGAAGTTGAAAATCGGTCCATCCGTTCGGAAGTTAAGGCGATCTGAAGAATTCGAAATAGTTCCAAGGGGGCCCCCTTTGATGCAATTTTTTTTTCGATTTCGGTTTTTTTGATTGGAGAAATGGATTCTATGAAAAAAAACAAGCAGATTGGTATGATCGAAGTTGGAAATCGGTCAATCCATTCGGAAGTTAAGGCGATCTGAAGAATTCGAAAAAGTTCCAAGGGGGCCCCTTTTGATGCAATTTTTTTTTCAGATTTCGGTTTTTTCGATTGAAGAAATGGATTTTATGAAAAAAAACAAGCAGATTGGTATGATCGAAGTTGAAAATCGGTCCATCCGTTCGGAAGTTAAGGCGATCTGAAGAATTCGGAAAAGTTCCAAAGGGACCCCCTTTGATGCAACTTTTCTTCCGATTTCGGTTTTTTTGATTGGAGAAATGGATTCTATGAAAAAAACAAGCAGATTGGTATGATCGAAGTTGAAAATCGGTCCATCCGTTCGGAAGTTAAGGCGATCTGAAGAATTCGAAAAAGTTCCAAGGGGGCCCCCTCTGATGCAATTTTTTTCGATTGGAGAAATGGATTTTATTAAAAAAAAACAAGCAGATTGGTATGATCGAAGTTGAAAATCGGTCCATCCGTTCGGAAGTTAAGGCGATCTGAAGAATTCGAAAAAGTTCCAAGGGGGCCTCCTTTGATGCATTTTTTTTTTCGATTTCGGTTTTTTTGATTGGAGAAATGGATTCTATGAAGAAATACAAGCAGATTGGTATGATCGAAGTTGAAAATCGGTCCATACGTTCGGAATATGAGGCGATCTGAAGAATTCGAAAAAGTTCCAAGGGGGTCCCCTTTGATGCATTTTTTTTTCATTTCGGTTTTTCCGATTGTAGAAATGGATTCTATGAAAAAATACAAGCAGATTGGTATGATCGAAGTTGAAAATCGGTCCATCCGTTCGGAAGTTAAGGCGATCTGAAGAATTCGAAAAAGTTCCTAGGGGACCCCCTTTGATGCAACTTTTCTTCCGATTTCGGTTTTTTTGATTGGAGAAATGGATTCTATGAAAAAAACAAGCAGATTGGTATGATCGAAGTTGAAAATCGGTCCATCCGTTCGGAAGTTAAGGCGATCTGAAGAATTCGAAAAAGTTCCAAGGGGACCCCCTTTGATGCAATTTTTTTCGATTGGAGAAATGGATTCTATGAAAAAAAAACAAGCAGATTGGTATGATCGAAGTTGAAAATCGGTCCATCCGTTCGGAAGTTAAGGCGATCTGAAGAATTCGAAAAAGTTCCAAGGGGGCCCCCTTTGATGCATTTTTTTTTTCGATTTCGGTTTTTTTGATTGGAGAAATGGATTCTATGAAAAAAAAAAACAAGCAGATTGGTATGATCGAAGTTGAAAATCGGTCCATACGTTCGGAATATGAGGCGATCTGAAGAATTCGAAAAAGTTCCAAGCGGGTCCCCTTTGATGCATTTTTTTTTCCATTTCGGTTTCTCCGATCGGAGAAATGGATTCTATGAAAAAATACAAGCAGATTGGTATGATCGAAGTTGAAAATCGGTCCATACTTTCGGAATATGAGGCGATCTGAAGAATTCGAAAAAGTTCCAAGGGGGTCCCCTTTGATGCATTTTTTTTTTCCATTTCGGTTTTTCTGATTGTAGAAATGGATTCTATGAAAAAATACAAGCAGATTGGTATGATCGAAGTTGAAAATCGGTCCATCCGTTCGGAAGTTAAGGCGATCTGAAGAATTCGAAAAAGTTCCAAGGGGGCCCCCTTTGATGCATTTTTTTTTTCGATTTTGGTTTTTTTGATTGGAGAAATGGATTCTATGAAAAAAAACAAGTAGATTGGTATGATCGAAGTTGAAAATCGGTCCATCCGTTCGGAAGTTAAGGCGATCTGAAGAATTCGAAAAAGTTCCAAGGGGGCCCCCTTTGATGCATTTTTTTTTCATTTCGGTTTTTTCTATTGGAGAAATGGTATCTCTGAAAAAAACAAGCAGATTTGTATGTTCGAAGTTGAAAATCGGTCCATCCGTTCGGAAGTTAAGGCGATCTGAAGAATTCGAAAAAGTTCCAAGAGGGCCCCCTTCGATGCATTTTTTTTTTTCGATTTCGGTTTTTTCGATTGGAGAAATGAATTCTATGAAAAAAAACAAGCGGATTGGTATGATCGAAGTTGAAAATCGGTCCATCCGTTCGGAAGTTAAGGCGATCTGAAGAATTCGAAAAAGTTTCAAGGGGGCCCCCTTTGATGCAATTTTTTTTTCGATTTCGGTTTTCTCGATTGGAGAAATGGATTCTATGAAAAAAAAACAAGCAGATTGGTATGATCGAAGTTGGAAATCGGTCTATTCGTTCGGAAGTTAGGGCAATCTGAAAAATTCGAAAAAGTTCCAAGGAGGCCCCCTTTGATGCATTGTTTTTTCGATCTCGGTTTTTTCGATTGGAGAAATGGATTCTATAAAAAAAAACAAGCAGATTGGTATGATCGAAGTTGAAAATCGGTCAATCCATTCGGAAGTTAAGGCGATCTGAAGAATTCGAAAAAGTTCCAAGGGGGCCCCCTTTGATGCAATTTTTTTTTAGATTTCGGTTTTTTCGATTGGAGAAATGGATTCTATGAAAAAAAAACAAGCAGATTGGTATGATCGAAGTTGAAAATCGGTCCATCCGTTCGGAAGTTAAGGCGATCTGAAGAATTCGGAAAAGTTCCAAAGGGACCCCCTTTGATGCAACTTTTTTTCCGATTTCGGTTTTTTTGATTGGAGAAATTGAATCGATGAAAAAAAACAAGCAGATTGCTATGATCGAAGTTGAAAATCGGTTAATCCGTTTGAAAGTTAAGGCGATCTGAAGAATTCGAAAAAGTTCCAAGGGGACCCCCTTTGTTGCAATTTTTTTTTCTATTTCGGTTTTTTCGATTGGAGAGATGGATTCTATGAAAAAAACAAGCAGATTGGTATGATCGAAGTTGAAAATCGGTCCATCCGTTCGGAAGTTAAGGCGATCTGAAGAATTCGAAAAAGTTCCAAGGGGACCCCCTTTGATGCAATTTTTTTCGATTGGAGAAATGGATTCTATGAAAAAAACAAGCGAATTGGTATGCGCGAAATTGAAAATCGGTCCATCCGTTCGGAAGTTGAGGCGATCTGAAGAATTCGAAAAAGTTCCAAGGGGGCCCCCTTTGATGCATTTTTTTTTTCGATTCCGGTTTTTTTGATTGGAGAAATGGATTCTATGAAAAAAAAACAAGCAGATTGGTATGATCGAAGTTGAAAATCGGTCCATCCGTTCGAAAGTTAAGGCGATCTGAAGAATTCGAAAAAGTTCCAAGGGGGCCCCCTTTGATGCATTTTTTTTTTTCGATTTCGGTTTTTTTGATTGGAGAAATGGATTCTATGAGAAAAAACAAGCAGATTGGTATGATCGAAGTTGAAAATCGGCCCATCCTTTCGGAAGTTAAGGCGATCTGAAGAATTCGAAAAAGTTCCAAGGGGGCCCCCTTTGATGCATTTTTTTTTTTCGATTTCGGTTTTTTTGATTGGAGAAATGGATTTTATGAAAAAAAAACAAGCAGATTGGTATGATCGAAGTTGAAAATCGGTCCATACGTTCGGAATATGAGGCGATCTGAAGAATTCGAAAAAGTTCCAAGGGGGTCCCCTTTGATGCATTTTTTTTTCCATTTCGGTTTTTCCGATTGTAGAAATGGATTCTATGAAAAAATACAAGCAGATTGGTATGATCGAAGTTGAAAATCGGTCCATCCGTTCGGAAGTTAAGGCGATCTGAAGAATTCGAAAAAGTTCCAAGGGGGTCCCCTTTGATGCATTTTTTTTTTTCGATTTCGGTTTTTTCGATTGGAGAAATGGATTCTATAAAAAAAAAACAAGCAGATTGGTATGATCGAAGTTGAAAATCGGTCCATCCGTTCGGAAGTTAAGGCGATCTGAAGAATTCGAAAAATTCCAAGGGGGCCCCCTTTGATGCATTTTTTTTCTTAGATTTCGGTTTTTTCGAAAAATCTATCCATTTAACCTTCTGCTCGATTCGGTCGCTTTTATGTAAAACGGAAGAACAGTTACCTGGTGAATATTGCTATATAAACATCATCACGATATCATCGAATACAACTCAGATACAATTATTGTTCAATTAATACTGAATTCAACCTTCTGCTCGATTCAGTCGCTCTTATGTATAACTGGAGAACAGTTACCTGTTAAGTATAACTATATAAACATCATCACGATATAATCGAATACAACCTCAGATACGATCATTATTTAGTCTATCCATTCAACCTTCTGTTCAATTCAGTCGCTCGTATGTATATCGGAAGAACAGTTACCTGGTGAGAATAACTATATAAACCTAATCGAATACAACCCAGATACGATGAATTTTCAATCTATCCATTTAACCTTCTGCTCGATTCGGTCGCCTTTATGTAAAACGGAAGAACAATTACCTGGTGAGTATTGCTATATAAACATCATCACGATATCATCGAATACAACTCAGATACAATTATCGCTTCGTCTAACCATTTAACATTCTGTTCGATTCAGTCGCTAGTATGTGTAACGGAAGTACCGTCACCTGGTAAGTATCACTATATATACAGTATTGCGATATAATCGGATACCAACCAGATACATTGATTGTTCAGTCTATCCATTCAACTTTCTGTTCGTTTCGGTCGCTCGTATGTGAAACGGAAATACCGTCACCTAGTGTGTATAAATATATACACAGCATAACATCATAATCGAATACAACCCAGATACCATTCATTCAACCTTCTGTTCGATTCGGTTGCTTGTATGTATAACGAAAGAACAGTAACCTGGTGAGTCATTCTATATGAACTTCATCACGATATAATCGAATACAACTCAGATACAATGATCATTCCGTCTATCCATCCAACCTTCTGTTCGATTGGGTCGCTCGTACGTATAACGCAAGAACAGTCACCTGGTGAGTATTACTATATAAACATTACCACGATATAATCGAATACAACTCAGTTACAATTATCGTTTCGTCTAACCATCCAACCTTATGTTCGATTCAGACGCTCGTATGTGTAACGAAAGAACCGTTACATGGTAAGTATCACTATATATACAGTATTGCGATATAATCGGATACCAACCAGATACATTGATTGTTCAGTCTATCCATTCAACTTTCTGTTCGTTTCGGTCGCTCGTATGTAAAACGGAAATACCGTCACCTAGTGTGTATAACTATATACACAGCATAACATCATAATCGAATACAACCCAGATACTATCCATTCAACCTTCTGTTCGATTCGAATGCTCGTATGTATAACGATAGAACAGTAACCTGGTGAGTATTTCTATATGAACTTCATCACGATATCATCGAATACAACTCAGAGATACAATTATCATTTCGTCTAACCATTTAACCTTCTGTTCGATTCAGTCGCTAGTATGTGTAACGGAAGTACCGTCACCTGGTAAGTATCACTATATATACAGTATTGCGATATAATCGGATACCACCCAGATACATTGATTGTTCAGTCTATCCATTCAACTTTCTGTTCAGTTCAGTTGCTCTTATGTATAACTGAAGAACAGTTTCCTGGTGAGTATAACTATATGAACATCATCAAGATATAATCGAATACAACCCCATATACGATTATTGTTGAGTCTTTCCATTCAACCTTCTGTTCAATTCAGTCGCTCGTATGTATAACGGAAGAACAGTTACCTGGTGAGTATAACTATATAAACATAATCGAATACAACCCAGATACGATGATTGTTCAATCTATACTAAATTTAACCTTCTGCTTGATTCGGTCGTTTGTATGTAAAACGGAAGAACAGTTACCTGGTGAGTATTGCTATATAAACATCATCACGATATCATCGAATACAACTCAGATACAATTATCGCTTCGTCTAACCATTTAACCTTCTGTTCGATTCAGTCGCTAGTATGTGTAACGAAAGTACCGTCACCTGGTAAGTATCACTATATATACAGTATTGCGATATAATCGAATACCAACCAGATACATTGATTGTTCAGTCTATCCATTCAACTTTCTGTTCGTTTCGGTCGCTCGTATGTAAAACGGAAATACCGTCACCTAGTGTTTATAACTATATACACAGCATAACATCATAATCGAATACAACCCAGATACCATCCATTCAACCTTCTGTTCGATTCGGTTGCTCGTATGTATAACGAAAGAACAGTAACCTGGTGAGTATTTCTATATGAACTTCATCACGATATAATCGAATACAACTCAGATACAATGATCATTCCGTCTATCCATCCAACCTTCTGTTCGATTGGGTCGCTCGTACGTATAACGCAAGAACAGTCACCTGGTGAGTATTACTATATGAACATTACCACGATATAATCGAATACAACTCAGTTACAATTATCGTTCCGTCTAACCATCCAACCTTATGTTCGATTCAGACGCTCGTATGTGTAACGAAAGAACCGTTACATGGTAGGTGTATCTAATTATACAGCATAATGATATAATCGGAGACAACCCAGATACAATGATTTTTCAATCTATCCATTCAACCTTATGTTCGATTCGGTTGCTCGTATGTATAACGAAAGAACAGTTACCTGGTTAGACATAATATATAATAATCATCACGAAATAATCGAATACAACCCAGATACGATGATTATTCAGTCTATCCATTCAACCTTCTGTTCAGTTCAGTCGCTCTTATGTATAACTGGAGAACAGTTACCTGGTGAGTATAACTATATAAACATCATCACGATATCATCGAATACAACCCCAGATACGATCATTGTCTATCCATTCAACCTTCTGTTCAATTCAGTCGCTCGTATGTATAACGGAAGAACAGTTACTTGGTGGGTATAACTATATAAACATATTTTAATACAACTCAGATACGATGATTGTTCAATCTATCCATTAAACCTTATGTTCGATTCGGTTGCTCGTATGTATAACGGAAGAACAGGTACCTGGTGAGTATAACTATATAAACAAAATCGAATACAACTCAGATACGATGATTGATCAATCTATCCATTTAACCTTCTGCTCGATTCGGTCGCTTGTATGTAAAACGGAAGGACAGTTACCTGGTGAGTATTGCTATATAAACATCATCACGATATCATCGAATACAACTCAGATACAATTATCGTTTCGTCTAACCATTCAACATTCTGTTCGATTCAGTCGCTAGTATGTGTAACGGAAGTATCGTCACCTGGTAAGTATCACTATATATACAGAATTGCGATATAATCGGATACCACCCAGATACATTGATTGTTCAGACTATCCATTCAACTTTCTGTTCGTTTCGGTCGCTCGTATGTAAAACGGGAATACCGTCACCTAGTGTGTATAAATATATACACAGCATAACATCATCATACCAGATACTATCCATTCCAGATACTATCCATTCAACCTTCTGTTCGATTCGGTTGCTCGTATGTATAACGAGAGAACAGTAACCTGGTGAGTATTTCTATATGAACGTCATCACGATATAATCGAATACAACTCAGATACCATGATCATTCCGTCTATCCATCCAACCTTCTGTTCGATTGGGTCGCTCGTATGTATAACGCAAGAACAGTCACCTGGTGAGTATTACTATATAAACATCACCACGATATAATCGAATACAACTCAGTTACAATTATCTTTCCGTCTAACTATCCAACCTTATGTTCGATTCAGGCGCTCGTATGTGTAACGAAAGAACCGTTACATGGTAGGTGTAACTAAATATACAGCATAACGATATAATCGTAGACAACCCAGATACAATGATTGTTCAATCTATCCATCCAACCTTATGTTCGATTCGGTTGCTCGTATGTTTAACGGAAGAACTGTTACCTGGTTAGACATACTATACGATAATCATCACGATATACTCGAATACAACCCCAGATACGGTTATTGTTTAGTCTATCTATTCAACCTTCTGTTCAATTCAGTCGTTCTTATGTATAACGGAAAAACAGTTACCTGGTGAGTATGACTATATAAACCTAATCGAATACAACCCAGATACGATGAATTTCCAAGCTATCCATTTAACCTTCTGCTCGATTCGGTCGCTCTTATTTAAAACGCAAGAACAGTCACCTGGTGAGTATTACTATATAAACATCACCACGATATAATCGAATACAACTCAGATACAATTATCGTTCCGTCTAACCATCCAACCTTTTGTTCGATTGGGTCGCTCGTATGTATAACGCAAGAACAGTCACCTGGTGAGTATTACTATATAAACATCACCACGATATAATCGAATACAACTCAGTTACAATTATCGTTCCGTCTAACCATCCAACCTTAAGTTCGATTCTGACGCTCGTATGTGTAACGAAAGAACCGTTACATGGTAGGTGAAACGAAATATACAGCATAACGATATAATCGGAGACAACCCAGATACAATGATTGTTCAATCTATCCATCCAACCTTATGTTCCATTCGGTTGCTCGTATGTATAACGGAAGAACTGTTACCTGGTTAGACATACTATATGATAATAATCACGATATAATCAAATACAACCCAGATACGATGAATGTTCAGTCTATCCATTCAACCTTCTGTTCAGTTCAGTCGCTCTTATGTATAACTGGAGAACAGTTTCCTGGTATTACTATATGAACATCATCAAGATTCAATCGAATACAACCCCAGATACGATTATTGTTTAGTCTATCCATTCAACCTTCTTTTCAATTCAGTCGCTCGTATGTATAACGGACGAACAGTTACCTGGTGAGTATAACTATATAAACATAATCGAATACAACCCAGATACGATGATTGTTCAACTATATTAAATTCAAGCTTCTGCTCGATTAGGTCGCTTGTATGTAAAACGGGAGAACAGTTACCTGGTGAGTATTGCTATATAAACATTATCACGATATCATCGAATACAACCCAGATACAATTATCGTTTCGTCTAACCATTTAACCTTCTGTTCGATTCAGTCGCTAGTATGTGTAACGGAAGTACCGTCACCTGGTAAGTATCACTATATATACAGTATTGCGATATACTCGGATACCACCCAGATACATTGATTGTTCAGTCTATCCATTCAACTTTCTGTTCGTTTCGGTCGCTCGTATGTAAAACGGGAATACCGTCACCTTATGTGTTCAACTATATACACAGCATAACATCATAATCGAATACAACCCAGATACTATCCATTCAACCTTCTGTTCGATTCGGTTGCTCGTATGTATAACGAAAGAACAGTAACCTGGTGAGAATTTCTATATGAACGTCATCACGATATAATCGAATACAACTCAGTTATAATTATCGTTCCGTCTAACCATCCAACCTTATGTTCGATTCAGACGCTCGTATGTGTAACGAAAGAACCGTTACATGGTAGGTGTAACTAAATATACAGCATAACGATATAATCGGAGACAACCCAGATACAATGATTGTTCAATCTATCCATCCAACCTTATGTTCGATTCGGTTTATCGTATGTATAACGGAAGAACTGTTACCTGGTTAGATATACTATATGATAATAATCACGATATAATCTAATACAACCCAGATACGATGAATGTTCAGTTTATATAGTTATACTCACCAGGTAACTGTTCTTTCGTTATACATACGAACGACTGAATTGAACAGAAGGTTGAATGGATAGACTAAACAATGATCGTATCTGGGGTTGTATTCGATGATATCGTGATGATGTTTATATAGTTATACTCACCAGGTGACTGTTCTTGCGTTATACGTACGAGCGACCCAATCGAACAGAAGGTTGGATGGATAGACGGAATGATCATTGTATCTGAGTTGTATTCGATTATATCGTGATGAAGTTCATATAGAAATACTTACCAGGTTACTGTTCTTTCGTTATACATACGAGCAACCGAATCGAACAGAAGGTTGAATGGATGGTATCTGGGATGTATTCGATTATGATGTTATGCTGTGTATATAGTTATACACACTAGGTGACGGTATTCCCGTTTTACATACGAGCGACCGAAACGAACAGAAAGTTGAATGGATAGACTGAACAATCAATGTATCTGGTTAGTATCCGATTATATCGCAATACTGTATATATAGTGATACTTACCAGGTGACGGTACTTCCGTTACACATACTAGCGACTGAATCGAACAGAAGGTTAAATGGTTAGACGAAGCGATAATTGTATCTGAGTTGTATTCAATGATATCGTGATGATGTTTATAGCAATACTCACCAGGTAACTGTTCTTACGTTTTACATACAAGCGACCGAATCGAGCAGAAGGTTAAATAGATAGATTGAACAATCATCGTATCTGGGTTCTATTCGATTATTTTTATATAGTTATACTCACCAGGTAACTGTTCTCCAGTTATACATGAGAGCGACTGAACTGAACAGAAGGTTGAATGGATAGACTGAACAATCATTGTATCTGGGTTGTATTCGATTATATCGTGATGATTATCATATAGTATGTCTTACCATGTAACAGTTCTTCTGTTACACATACGAGCAACCGAATCGAACATAAGGTTGAATGGATAGATTGAACAATCATTGTATCTGGGTTGTCTCCGATTATATCGTTATGCTGTATATTTAGTTACACCTACCATGTAACGGTTCTTTAGTTACACATTTGAGCGTATGCATCGAACATAAGGTTGGATGATTAGACGGAACGATAATTGTAACTGAGTTGTATTCTATTATATCGTGGTGATGTTTATATAGTAATACTCACCAGGTGACTGTTTTTGCGTTATACATACGAGCGACCCAATCGAACAGAAGGTTGGATGGATAGACGGAATAATCATTGTATCTCAGTTGTATTCGATTATATCGTGATAAAGTTTATATAGAAATACTCACCAGGTTACTGTTCTTTCGTTATACATACGAGCAACCGAATCGAACAGAAGGTTGAATGGATAGTATCTGGGTTGTATTCGATTATGATCTTATGCTGTGTATATAGTTATACACATTTGATGACGGTATTCCCGTTTTACATACGAGCGACCGAAACGAAACTAAAAGTTGAATGGATAGACTGAACAATCAATGTATCTGGTTGGTATCCGATTATATCGCAATACTGTATATATAGTGATACTTACCAGGTGACGGTACTTCCGTTACACATACTAGCGACTGAATCGAACAGAAGGTTGAATGGTTAGACGGAGCGATAATTGTATCTGAGTTGTATTCGATGATATCGTGATGATATTTTTATAGCAATACTCACCAGGTAGCTGTTCTTCCGTTTTACATAAAAGCGACCGAATCGAGCAGAAGGTTAAATGGATAGATTGAAAATTCATCGTATCTGGGTTGTATTCGATAAGGTTTATATATTTATACTAACCAGGTGACGGTACTTCCGTTACACATAATAGCGACTGAATCGAACAGAAGGTTGAATGGTTAGACGAAGCGATAATTGTATCTGAGTTGTATTCGATGATATCGTGATGATATTTTTATAGCAATACTCACCAGGTAACTGTTCTTCCGTTTTACATACAAGCGTCCGAATCGAGCAGAAGCTTAAATTTAGTATAAATTGAAAAACAATCATCGTATCTGGGTTGTAATCGATTATGTTTATATAGTTATACTCACCAGGTAACTGCTCTTCCGTTATACATACGAGCGACTGAATTGAACAGAAGGTTGAATGGATAGACTAAACAATAATCGTATCTGGGGTTGTATTCGATTATATCTTGATGATGTTCATATAGTTATACTCACCAGAAAACTGTTCTCCAGTTATACATAAGAGCGACTGAACTGAACAGAAGGTTGAATGGATAGACTGAACATTCATCGTATCTGGGTTGTATTTGATTATATCGTGATTATTATCATATAGTATGTCTAACCAGGTAACAGTTCTTTCGTAATACATACGAGCAACCGAATCGAACATAAGGTTGGATGGATAGATTGAACAATCATTGTATCTGGGTAGTCTCCGATTATATCGTTATGCTGTATATTTAGTTACACCTACCATGTAACGGTTCTTTCGTTACACATACGAGCGTCTGAATCGAACATAAGGTTGGATGGTTAGACGGAACGATAATTGTAACTGAGTTGTATTCGATTATATCGTGGTGATGTTCATATAGCAATACTCACCAGGTAACTGTTCTTCCGTTTTACATACAAGCGACCGAATCGAGCAGAAGCTCAAATTTAGTATAGATTGAACAATCATCGTATCTGGGTTGTATTCGATAATGTTTATATAGTTATACTCACCAGGTAACTTTTCTCTCGTTATACATACGAGCGACTGAATTGAACAGAAGGTTGAATGGATAGACTAAACAATAATCGTATCTGGGGTTGTATTCAATTATATCTTGATGTTGTTAATATAGTTATACTCACCAGAAAAATGTTCTCCAGTTATACATAAGAGCGACTGAACTGAACAGAAGGTTGAATGGATAGACTGAACATTCATCGTATCTGGGTTGTATTTGATTATATCATGATTATTATCATATAGTATGTCTAACTAGGTAACATTTCTTCAGTTATACATACGAGCAACCGAATCGAACATAAGGTTGGATGGATAGATTGAACAATCATTGTATCTGGGTTGTCTCCGATTATATCGTTATGCTGTATATTTAGTTACACCTACCATGTAACGGTTCTTTCGTTACACATACGAGCGTCTGAATCGAACATAAGGTTGGATGGATAGACGGAATAATCATTGTATCTGAGTTGTATCCGATTATATCGTGATGACGTTCATATAGAAATACTCACCAGGTTACTGTTCTTTCGTTATACATACGAGCAAACGAATCGAACAGAAGGTTGAATGGATAGTATCTGGGTTGTTTTCGATTATGATGTTATGCTGTGTATATAGTTATACACATAAGGTGACGGTATTCCCGTTTCACATACGAGCGACCGAAACGAACAGAAAGTTGAATGGATAGACTGAACAATCAATGTATCTGGGTGGTATCCGATTATATCGCAATACTGAATATATAGTGATACTTACCAGGTGACGGTACTTCCGTTACACATACTAGCGACTGAATCGAACAGAAGGTTAAATGGTTAGACGAAACGATAATTGTATCTGAGTTGTATTCGATGATATCGTGATGATGTTTGTATAGAAATACTCACCAGGTAACTGTTCTTCCGTTTTACATACAAGCTTGAATTTAGTATAGATTGAACAATCATCGTATCTGGGTTGTATTTGATTATGTTTATATAGTTATACTTACCAGGTACCTAATCTTCCGTTATACATACGAGCGACTGAATTGAACAGAAGGTTGAATGGATAGACTAAACAATAATCGTATCTGGGGTTGTTTTCGATTATATCTTGATGATGTTCATATAGTTATACTCACCAGGAAACTTTTCTCCAGTTATACATAGGAGCGACTGAACTGAACAGAAAGTTGAATGGATAGACTGAACAAACATCGTATCTGGGTTGTATTTGATTATATCGTGATGATTATAATATAGTATGTCTAACCAGGTAACAGTTCTTCCGTTATACATACGAGCAACCGAATCGAACATAAGGTTGAATGGATAGATTGAACAATCATTGTATCTGGGTTGTCTCCGATTATATCGTTATGCTGTATATTAAGTTACACCTACCATGTAAAGTTTCTTTCGTTACACATACGAGCGTCTGAATCAAACATAAGGTTGGATGGTTAGACGAAACGATAATTGTAACTGAGTTGTATTCGATTATATCGTGGTGATGTTTATACAGAGTGGCCACTTTTTTAATAGGATTGTATTGGTAACTTTTAAACCATAAGAGTTAGAAGGTCGGTCAAATGGAGAAAAAGTTGCATTCATAGAAGCATTGTCAAGCAGTTCAAACAAATCAAGATTATCAGGGCCGGTTATTGAGATATCATAAGAAAAGTAAATTCTGTCATTTTGATTTTTCTTTTTTTCCCACTTTATTTCGAATATTATCAAAAAATGTCACAATAGTTTTTTATTCGACAAAAAATTATCCTCATTTTGACATAATCAGATTTTGTATCCAACGTTTCGTACGCTCTGGGCCACCCTCAACCTCATTTATTTTCAATACGGACCTGCATATTTCATGACACTTTTCTGAATAACTTTCAACGCTGAATTCATCGACATATCATAAAATGTAATTCAAAGTTGATTTTCAGGTGATTTTGATAATTTGGATAAGGGTCAAAATCACCTGAAATTCAACTTTAAATGACATTGAATGATATGTCGATGAATTCAGCGTTGAAAGTTATTCAGAAAAGTGTCATAAAATATGCAGGTCCGTATTGAAAAAAATGAGGTTGAGGGTGGCCCAGAGCGTACGAAACGTTGGATACAAAATCTGATTATGTCAAAATGAGGATAATTTACTGTCGAATAAAAAACTCCAGTGACATTTTTTGATAATATTCGAAATAAAGTGGAAAAAAAAGAAAAATTAAAATGACAGACTTTACTTTTCTTATGATATCTCAATAACCGGCCCTGATAATCTCGATTTGTTTGAACTGCTTGACAATGCTTCTATAAATGCAACTTTTTCTTCATTTGACCGACCTTCTAACTCTTATGGTTTAAAAGTTACCAATACAATCCCATTAAAAAAGTGGCCACTCTGTATAGTAATACTCACCAGGTGACTGTTCTTGCGTTATACATACGAGCGACCCAATCGAACAGAAGGTTGGATGGATAGACGAAATGATCATTGTATCTTAGTTGTAATCTAACCTGGTGAGTATTTCTATATGAACTTCATCACGATATAATCGAATACAACTCAGATACAATGATCATTCCGTCTATCCATCCAACCATCTGTTCGATTGGGTCGCTCGTACGTATAACGCAAGAACAGTCACCTGGTGAGTATTACTATATAAACATTACCACGATATAATCGAATACAACTCAGTTACAATTATCTCTAACCATCCAACCTTATGTTCGATTCAGACGCTCGTATGTGTAACGAAAGAACCGTTACATGGTAGGTGTATCTAATTATACAGCATAATGATATAATCAGAGACAACCCAGATACAATGATTTTTCAATCTATCCATCCAACCTTATGTTTGATTCGGTTGCTCGTATGTATAACGGAAGAACAGTTACCTGGTTAGACAAAATATATAATAATCATCACGAAATAATCGAATACAACCCAGATACGATGATTATTCAGTCTATCCATTCAACCTTCTGTTCAGTTCAGTCGCTCTTATGTATAACTGGAGAACAGTTACCTGTTGAGTATAACTATATAAACATCATCACGATATCATCGAATAAAACCCCAGATACGATCATTGTTTAGTCTATCCATTCAACCTTCTGTTCAATTCAGTCGCTCGTATGTATAACGGAAGAACAGTTACCTGGTGAGTATAACTATATAAACATAATCGAATACAACCCAGATACGATGATTGTTCAATCTATCTATTTAACCTTCTGCTCGATTCGGTCGCTTGTATGTAAAACAGAAGAACAGTTACCTGGTGAGTATTGCTATAAACATCATCACGATATCATCGAATTCAACTCAGATACAATTATCGTTTCGTCTAACCATTTAACCTTCTGTTCGTTTCGGTCGCTCGTATGTGAAACGGGAATACCGTCACCTAATACCGAAAGAACAGTAACCTGTAACAGTAACCTGATGAGTATTTCTATATGAACTTCATCACGATATAATCGAATACAACTCAGATACGATGATCATTCCGCCTATCCATCCAACCTTCTGTTCGATTGGGTCGCTCGTACGTATAACGCAAGAACAGTCACCTGGTGAGTATTACTATATAAACATTACCACGATATAATCGAATACAACTCGGTTACAATTATCGTTTCGTCTAACCATCCAACCTTATGTTCGATTCAGACGCTCGTATGTGTAACGAAAGAACCGTTACATGGTAGGTGTATCTAAATATACAGCATAACGATATAATCGAAGACAACCCAGATACATTGATTGATCGATCTATCCATTCAACCTTATGTACGATTCGGTTGCTCATATGTATAACGGAAGAACAGTTACTTGGTTAGACATAATATATGATAATCATCACGAAATAATCGAATACAACCCAGATACGATGATTGTTCAGTCTATCCATACAACCTTCTGTTCAGTTCAGTCTCTCTCATGTATAACTGAAGAACAGTTACCTGTTGAGTATAACTATATAAACATCATCACGATATAATCGAATACAACCTCAGATACGATCATTGTTTAGTATATCCATTCAACCTTCTGTTCAATTCAGTCGCTCGTATGTATAACGGAAGAACAGTTACCTGGTGAGTATAACTATATAAACCTAATCGAATACAACCCAGATACGATGAATTTTCAATCTATCCATTTAATCTTCTGCTCGATTCGGTCGCTTTTATGTAAAACGGAAGAACAGTTACCTGGTGAATATTGCTATATAAACATCATCACGATATCATCGAATACAACTCAGATACAATTATCGCTTCGTCTAACCATTAAACCTTCTGTTCGATTCAGTCGCTAGTATGTTTAACGGAATTACCGTCACCTGGTAAGTATCACTATATATACAGTGTTGCGATAAAATCGGATACCAACCAGATACATTGATTGTTCAGTCTATCCATTCAACTTTCTGTTCGTTTCGGTCGCTCGTATGTGAAACGGGAATACCGTCACCTAGTGTGTATAACTATATACACAGCATAACATCATAATCGAATACAACCCAGATACTAACCATTCAACCTTCAGTCGCTAGTATGTGTAACGGAAGTACCGTCACCTGGTAAGTATCACTATATATACAGTTTTGCGATATAATCGGATACCACCCAGATACATTGATTGTTCAGTCTATCCATTCAACTTTCTGTTCAGTTCAGTCGCTCTTATGTATAACTGGAGAACAGTTTCCTGGTGAGTATAACTGTATGAACATCATCAAGATATAATCGAATACAACCCCATATACGATTATTGTTTAGTCTATCCATTAAACCTTATGTTCGATTCGGTTGCTCGTATGTATAACGGAAGAACAGGTACCTGGTGAGTATAACTATATAAACCTAATCGAATACAACCCAGATACGATGAATTTTCAATCTATCTATTTAACCTTCTGCTCGATTCGGTCGCTTTTATGTAAAACGGAAGAACAGTTACCTGGTGAATATTGCTATATAAACATCATCACGATATCATCGAATACAACTCAGATACAATTATCGCTTCGTCTATCCATTTAACATTCTGTTCGATTCAGTCGCTAGTATGTGTAACGGAAGTACCGTCACCTGGTAAGTATCACTTCATATACAGTATTGCGATATAATCGGATACCAACCAGATACATTGATTGTTCAGTCTATCCATTCAACCTTCTGTTTATTTCGGTCGCTCGTATGTAAAACGGAAATACCGTCACCTAGTGTGTATAACTATATACACAGCATAACATCATAATCGAATACAACCCAGATACCATTCATTCAACCTTCTGTTCGATTCGGTTGCTCGTATGTATAACGAAAGAACAGTAACCTGGTGAGTATTTCTATATGAACTTCATCACGATATAATCGAATACAACTCAGATACAATGATCATTCCGTCTACCCATCCAACCTTCTGTTCGATTTGGTCGCTCGTACGTATAACGCAAGAACAGTCACCTGGTGAGCATTACTATATAAACATTACCACGATATAATCGAATACAACTCAGTTACAATTATCTCTAACCATCCAACCTTATGTTCGATTCAGACGCTCGTATGTGTAACGAAAGAACCGTTACATGGTAGGTGTATTTAATTATACAGCATAACGATATAATCAGAGACAACCCAGATACAATGCTTTTTCAATCTATCCATCCAACCTTATGTTTGATTCGGTTGCTCGTATGTATAACGAAAGAACAGTTACCTGGTTGGACATAATATATAATAATCATCATGAAATAATCGAATACAACCCAGATACGATGAATATTCAGTCTATCAATTCAACCTTCTGTTCAGTTCAGTCGCTCTTATGTATAACTGGAGAACAGTTACCTGGTGAGTATAACTATATAAACATCATCACGATATCATCGAATACAACCCCAGATACGATCATTGTTTAGTCTATCCATTCAACCTTCTGTTCAATTCAGTCGCTCGTATGTATAACGGAAGAACAGTTACCTGGTGAGTATAACTATATAAACATAATCGAATACAACCCAGATACGATGATTGTTCAATTTATCTATTTAACCTTCTGCTCGATTCGGTCGCTTGTATGTAAAACGGAAGAACAGTTACCTGGTGAGTATTGCTATAAACATCATCACGATATCATCGAATACAACTCAGATACAATTATCGTTTCGTCTAACCATTTAACCATCTGTTCGATTCAGTCGCTTGTATGTGTAACGGAAGTACCGTCACCTGATGAGTATCACTATATATAGAGTATTGCGATATAATCGGATACCAACCAGATACATTGATTGTTCAGTCTATCCATTCAACTTTCTGTTCGTTTCGGTCGCTCGTATCTAAAACGGGAATACCGTCACCTAGTGTGTATAACTATATACACAGCATAACATCATAATCGAATACAACTCAGATACTATCCATTCAACCTTCTGTTCGATTCGGTTGCTCGTATGTATAACGAAAGAACAGTAACCTGATGAGTATTTCTATATGAACTTCATCACGATATGATCGAATACAACTCAGATACGATGATCATTCCGTCTTTCCATCCAACCTTCTGTTCGATTGGGTCGCTCGTACGTATAACGCAAGAACAGTCACCTGGTGAGTATTACTATATAAACATTACCACGATATAATCGAATACAACTCAGTTACAATTATCGTTTCGTCTAACCATCCAACCTTATGTTCGATTCAGACGCTCGTATGTGTAACGAAAGAACCGTTACATGGTAGGTGTATCTAAATATACAGCATAACGATATAATCGGAGACAACCCAGATACATTGATTGATCGATCTATCCATTCAACCTTATGTTCGATTCGGTTGCTCATATGTATAACGGAAGAACAGTTACCTGGTTAGACATAATATATGATAATCATCACGAAATAATCGAATACAACCCAGATACGATGATTGTTCAGTCTATCCATACAATCTTCTGTTCAGTTCAGTCTCTCTCATGTATAACTGGAGAACAGTTACCTGTTGAGTATAACTATATAAACATCATCACGATATAATCGAATACAACCTCAGATACGATCATTGTTTAGTATATCCATTCAACCTTCTGTTCAATTCAGTCGCTCGTATGTATAACGGAAGAACAGTTACCTGGTGAGTATAACTATATAAACCTAAGCGAATACAACCCAGATACGATGAATTTTCAATCTATCCATTTAACCTTCTGCTCGATTCGGTCGCTTTTATGTAAAACGGAAGAACAGTTACCTGGTGAATATTGCTATATAAACATCATCACGATATCATCGAATACAACTCAGATACAATTATCGCTTCGTCTAACCATTTAACCTTCTGTTCGATTCAGTCGCTAGTATGTGTAACGGAAGCACCGTCACCCGGTAAGTATCACTATATATACAGTGTTGCGATGAAATCGGATACCAACCAGATACATTGATTGTTCAGTCTATCCATTCAACTTTCTGTTCGTTTCGGTCGCTCGTATGTAAAACGGGAATACCGTCACCTAGTGTGTATAACTATATACACAGCATAACATCATAATCGAATACAACCCAGATACTATCCATTCAACCTTCTGTTCGATTCGAATGCTCGTATGTGTAACGATAGAACAGTAACCTGGTGAGTATTTCTATATGAACTTCATCACGATATCATCGAATACAACTCAGAGATACAATTATCATTTCGTCTAACCATTTAACCTTCTGTTCGATTCAGTCGCTAGTATGTGTAACGGAAGTACCGTCACCTGGTAAGTATCACTATATATACAGTATTGCGATATAATCGGATACCACCCAGATACATTGATTGTTCAGTCTATCCATTCAACTTTCTGTTCAGTTCAGTCGCTCTTATGTATAACTGGAGAACAGTTTCCTGGTGAGTATAACTGTATGAACATCATCAAGATATAATCGAATACAACCCCATATACGATTATTGTTTAGTCTTTCCATTAAACCTTATGTTCGATTCGGTTGCTCGTATGTATAACGGAAGAACAGGTACCTGGTGAGTATAACTATATAAACATAATCGAATACAACTCAGATACGATGATTGATCAATATATCCATTTAACCGTCTGTTCGATTCAGTCGCTAGTATGTGTAACGGAAGTATCGTCACCTGGTAAGTATCACTATATATACAGAATTGCGATATAATCGGATACCACCCAGATACATTGATTGTTCAGTCTATCCATTCAACTTTCTGTTCGTTTCGGTCGCTCGTATGTAAAACGGGAATACCGTCACCTAGTGTGTATAAATATATACACAGCATAACATCATAATCGAATACAACCCAGATACTATCCATTCAACCTTCTGTTCGATTCGGTTGCTCGTATGTATAACGAGAGAACAGTAACCTGGTGAGTATTTCTATATGAACGTCATCACGATATAATCAAATACAACTCAGATACCATGATCATTCCGTCTATCCATCCAACCTTCTGTTCGATTGGGTCGCTCGTATGTATAACGCAAGAACAGTCACCTGGTGAGTATTACTATATAAACATCACCACGATATAATCGAATGCAACTCAGTTACAATTATCTTTCCGTCTAACTATCCAACCTTATGTTCGATTCAGGCGCTCGTATGTGTAACGAAAGAACCGTTACATGGTAGGTGTAACTAAATATACAGCATAACGATATAATCGTAGACAACCCAGATACAATGATTGTTCAATCTATCCATCCAACCTTATGTTCGATTCGGTTGCTCGTATGTTTAACGGAATAACTGTTACCTGGTTAGACATACTATATGATAATCATCACGATATACTCGAATACAACCCCAGATACGATTATTGTTTAGTCTATCCATTCAACCTTCTGTTCAATTCAGTCGTTCTTATGTATAACGAAAAAACAGTTACCTGGTGAGTATACCTATATAAACCTAATCGAATACAACCCAGATACGATGAATTTCCAATCTATCCATTTAACCTTCTGCTCGATTCGGTCGCTTTTATTTAAAACGCAAGAACAGTCACCTGGTGAGTATTACTATATAAACATCACCACGATATAATCGAATACAACTCAGTTACAATTATCGTTCCGTCTAACCATCCAACCTTTCGTTCGATTGGGTCGCTCGTATGTATAACGCAAGAACAGTCACCTGGTGAGTATTACTATATAAACATCACCACGATATAATCGAATACAACTCAGTTACAATTATCGTTCCGTCTAACCATCCAACCTTATGTTCGATTCTGACGCTCGTATGTGTAACGAAAGAACCGTTACATGGTAGGTGAAACTAAATATACAGCATAACGATATAATCGGAGACAACCCAGATACAATGATTGTTCAATCTATCCATCCAACCTTATGTTCGATTCGGTTGCTCGTATGTATAACGGAAGAACTGTTACCTGGTTAGACATACTATATGATTCGAATGCTCGTATGTATAACGAAAGAACAGTAAGCTGGTGAGTATTTCTATATGAACTTCATCACGATATCATCGAATACAACTCAGAGATACAAATATCATTTCGTCTAACCATTTAACCTTCTGTTCGATTCAGTCGCTAGTATGTGTAACGGAAGTACCGTCACCTGGTGAGTATCACTATATATACATTATTGTGATATATTCGGATACCACCCAGATACATTGATTGTTCAGTCTATCCATTCAACTTTCTGTTCAGTTCAGTTGCTCTTATGTATAACTGGAGAAAAGTTTCCTGGTGAGTATAACTATGTGAACATCATCAAGATATAATCGAAAACAACCCCAGATACGATTATTGTTTAGTCTATCCATTCAACCTACTGTTCAATTCAGTCGCTCGTATGTATAACGAAAGAACAGGTACCTGGTGAGTATAACTATATAAACATTATGAAATACAACCCAGATACGATGATTGTTCAATCTATACATTTAACCTTCTGCTCGATTCGGTCGCTCGTATGTAAAGCGGGAATACCGTCATCAAATGTGTATAACTATATACACAGCATAAGATCATAATCGAATACAACCCATATACTATTCATTCAACCTTCTGTTCGATTCGGTTGCTCGTATGTATAACGAAAGAACAGTAACCTGGTGAGTATTTCTATATGAACGTCATCACGATATAATCGAATACAACTGAGATACAATGATCATTCCGTCTATCCATCCAACCTTCTGTTCGATTGGGTCGCTCGTATGTATAACGCAAGAACAGTCACCTGGTTAGTATTACTATATAAACATCACCACGATATAATAGAATACAACTCAGTTACAATTATCGTTTCGTCTAACCATCCAACCTTAAACCTTATTTTCGATTCAGACGCTCGTATGTGTAACGAAAGAACCTTCACAGGGTAGGTGTAACTAAATATACAGCATAACGATATAATCGAAGACAACCCAGATACAATTATTGTTCAATCTATCCATTCAACCTTATGTTCGATTTGGTTGCTCGTATGTATAACGGAAGAGCTGTTACCTGGTTAGACATACTATATGATAATCATCACGATATAATCAAATACAACCCAGATACGATGATTGTTCAGTATATCCATTCAACCTCCTGTTCAGTTCAGTCGCTCTTATGTGTAACTGGAGAACAGTTTCCTGGTGAGTATAACTATATAAACATCATCAAGATATAATCGAATACAACCCCAGATACGATTATTGTTTAGTCTATCCATTCAACCTTCTGTTCAATTCAGTCGCTCGTATGTATAACGGAAGAACAGTTACCTGGTGAGTATTGCTATATAAACATCATCACGATATCATCGAATACAACCCAGATACAATGATTGTTCAATCTATCCATTCAACCTTATGTTCGATTTGGTTGCTCGTATGTATAACGGAAGAGCTGTTACCTGGTTAGACATACTATATGATAATCATCACGATATAATCAAATACAACCCAGATACGATGATTGTTCAGTCTATCCATTCAACCTCCTGTTCAGTTCAGTCGCTTTTATGTGTAACTGGAGAACAGTTTCCTGGTGAGTATAACTATACAAACATCATCAAGATATAATCGAATACAACCCCAGATACGATTATTGTTTAGTCTATCCATTCAACCTTCTGTTCGATTCAGTCGCTAGTATGTGTAACGGAAGTACCGTCACCTGGTGAATATCACTATATATACAGAATTGCGATATAATCGGATACCACCCAGATACATAGATTGTTCAGTCTATTTATTCAACTTTCTGTTCGTTTCGGTCGCACGTATGTGAAACGGGAATACCGTCACCTAGTGTGTATAAATATATACACAGCATAACATCATAATCGAATACAACCCAAATACTATCCATTCAACCTTCTGTTCGATTCGGTTGCTCGTATGTATAACGAAAGAACAGTAACCTGGTGAGTATTTCTTTATGATCGTCATCACGATATAATCGAATACAACTCAGATACAATGATCATTCCGTCTATCCATCCAACCTAATGTTCGATTGGGTCGCTTGTATGTATAACGCAAGAACAGTCACCTGGTGAGTATTACTATATTAATATCACCACGATATAATCGAATACAACTCAGTTACAATTATCGTTCCGTCTAACCATCCAACCTCATGTTCGATTCAGACGCTCGTATGTGTATAGAAAGAACCGTTACATGGTAGGTGTCACTAAATATACAGCATAACGATATAATCGGAGACAACCCAGATACAATGATTGTTCAATCTATCCATTCAACCTTGTGTTCGATTCGGTTGCTCGTATGTATAACGGAAGAACTGTTACCTGGTTAGACCTACTATATTATAAGCATCACGATATAATCAAATACAACCCAGATACGATGATTGTTCAGTCTATCCATTCAACCTTCTGTTCAGTTCAGTCGCTCTTATGTATAACTGGAGCACAGTTTCCTGGTGAGTATAACTATATGAACATCATCAAGATATAATCGAATGCAACCCCAGATACGATTATTGTTTAGTCTATCCATTCAACCTTCTGTTCAATTCAGTCGCTCGTATGTATAACGGAAGAACAGTTACCTGGTTAGACATAATATATAATAATCATCACGAAATAATCGAATACAACCCAGATACGATGATTGTTCAGTCTATCAATACAACCTTCTGTTCAGTTCAGTCGCTCTTATGTATAACTGGAGCACAGTTTCCTGGTGAGTATAACTATATAAACATCATCACGATATAATCGAATACAACCCCAGATACGATCATTGTTTAGTCTATCCATTCAACCTTCTGTTCAATTCAGTCGCTCGTATGTATAACGAAAGAACATTTACTTGGTGAGTATAACTATATAAACATAATCGAATACAACTCAGATACGATGATTGTTCAATCTATCCATTCAACCTTATGTTCGATTCGGTTGCTAGTATGTATAACGGAAGAACAGGTACCTGGTGAGTATAACTATATAAACATAATCGAATACAACTCAGATACGATGATTGTTCAATCTATCCATTCAACCTTCTGCTCGATTCGGTCACTTGTATGTATAACGGAAGAACAGTTACCTGGTGAGTATAACTATATGAACATAATCGAATACAACCCAGATACGATGATTGTTCAATCTATACTAAATTCAACCTTCTGCTCGATTCGGTCGCTTGTATGTAAAACGGAAGAACAGTTACCTGGTGAGTATTTCTATATAAACATCATCACGATATCATCGAATACAATTCAGATACAATTATCGTTTCGTCTAACCATTGAACCTTCTGTTCGATTCAGTCGCTAGTATGTGTAACGGAAGTACCGTCACCTGGTAAGTATCACTATATATTCAGTATTGCGATATAATCGGATACCACCCAGATACATTGATTGTTCAGTCTATCCATTAAACCTTCTGTTCGTTTCGGTCGCTCGTATGTAAAACGGGAATACCGTCACCTAATATGTATAACTATATACACAGCATAACATCATAATCGAATACAACCCAGATACTATCCATTCAACCTTCTGTTCGATTCGGTTGCTCGTATGTATAACGAAAGAACAGTAACCTGGTGAGTATTTCTATATGAACGTCATCACGATATAATCGAATACAACTCAGATACAACTCAGATACAATGATCCATCCAACCTTCTGTTCGATTGGGTCGCTCGTATGTTTAACGCAAGAACAGTCACCTGGTGAGTATTACTATATAAACATCACCACGATATAATCGAATACAACTCAGTTACAATTATCGTTCCGTCTAATCATCCAACCTTATGTTCGATGCATACGCTCGTATGTGTAACTAAAGAATCATTACATGGTTGGTGTAACTAAATATACAGCATAACGATATAATCGGAGACAACCCAGATACAATGATTGTTCAATCTAACCATTCAACCTTATGTTCGATTCGGTTGCTCGTATGTATAACAGAAGAATTGTTACCTGGTTAGACATACTATATGATAATCATCACGATATAATCGAATACAACCCAGATACAATGATTGTTCAGTCTATCCATTCAACCTTCTGTTCAGTTCAGACGCTCTTATGTATAACTGGAGAACAGTTACCTGTTGAGTATAACTATATAAACATCATCACGATATAATCGAATACAACCTCAGATACGATCATTGTTTAGTCTATCCATTTAACCTTCTGTTCAATTCAGTCGCTCGTATGTATAACGGAAGAACAGTTACCTGGTGAGTATAACTATATAAACCTATTCGAATACAACCCAGATACGATGAATTTTCAATCTATCCATTTAACCTCCTGCTCGATTCGGTCGCTTTTATGTGAAACGGAAGAACAGTTACCTGGTGAGTATTGCTATAAACATCATCACGATATCATCGAATACAACTCAGATACAATCATCGTTCCGTCTAACCATCCAACCTTATGTTTGATTCAGACGCTCGTATGTGTAACGAAAGAACCGTTACATGGTAGGTGTATCTAATTATACAGCACAACGATATAATCGGAGACAACCCAGAAACAATGATTGTTCAATCTATCCATTCAACCTTATGTTCGATTCGGTTGCTCGTATGTGTAACAGAAGAACTGTTACCTGATTGGACATACTATATGATAGTCATCACGATATAAGGGAATACAACTTAGATACAATGATTGTTCAGTCTATCCATTCAACCTTCTGTTCAGTTCAGTCGCTCTCATGTATAACTGGAGAACAGTTACCTGTTGAGTATAACTATATAAACATTATCACGATATAATCGAATACAACCTCAGATACGATCATTGTTTAGTCTATCCATTCATCCTTCTGTTAAATTCAGTCGCTCGTATGTATAACGGAAGAACAGTTACCTGGTGAGTATAACTATATAAACCTAATCGAATACAACCCAGATACGATGAATTTTCAATCTATCCATTTAACCTTCTGCTCGATTCTGTCGCTTTTATGTAAAACGGAAGAACAGTTACCTGGTGAATATTGCTATATAAACATCATCACGATATCATCGAATACAACTCAGATACAATTATCGCTTCGTCTAACCATTTAACCTTCTGTTCGATTCAGTCGCTAGTATGTGTAACGGAAGTACCGTAACCTGGTTAGTATCACTATATATACAGTATTGCGATATAATCAGATACCAACCAGATACATTGATTGTTCAGTCTATCCATTCAACTTTCTGTTCGTTTCGGTCGCTCGTATGTAAAACGGGAATACCGTCACCTAGTGTGTATAACTATATACACAGCATAACATCATAATCGAATACAACCCAGATACCATCCATTCAACCTTCTGTTCGATTCGGTTGCTCGTATGTATAACGAAAGAACAGTAACCTGGTGAGTATTACTATATAAACATTACCACGATATAATCGAATACAACTCAATTACAATTATCGTTCCGTCTAACCAATCCAACCTTATGTTCGATTCAGACGCTCGTATGTGTAACGAAAGAACCGTTACATGGTAGGTGTATCTAATTATACAGCATAACGATATAATCGGAGACAACCCAGATACAATGATTTTTCAATTTATCCATTCAACCTTATGTTCGATTCGGTTGCTCGTATGTATAACGGAAGAACAGTTATCTGGTTAGACATAATATATAATAATCATCACGAAATAATCGAATACAACCCAGATACGATTATTATTCAGTCTATCCATTCAACCTTCTGTTCAGTTCAGTCGCTCTTATGTATAACTGGAGAACAGTTACCTGTTGAGTATAACTATATAAACATCATCACGATATAATCGAATACAACCTCAGATACGATCATTGTTTAGTCTATCCATTCAACCTTCTGTTCAATTCAGTCGCTCGTATGTATAACGGAAGAACAGTAACCTGGTGAGTATAACTATATAAACCTATTCGAATACAACCCAGATACGATGAATTTTCAATCTATCCATTTAACCTTCTGCTCGATTCGGTCGCTTTTATGTGAAACGGAAGAACAGTTACCTGGTGAGTATTGCTATAAACATCATCACGATATCATCGAATACAACTCAGATACAATCATCGTTCCGTCTAACCATCCAACCTTATGTTCGATTCAGACGCTCGTATGTGTAACGAAAGAACCTTTACATGGTAGGTGTATCTAATTATACAGCACAACGATATAATCGGAGACAACCCAGACACAATGATTTTTTAATCTATCCATTCAACCTTATGTTCGATTCGGTTGCTCGTATGTATAACGGAAGAACAGTTACCTGGTTAGACATAATATATAATAATCATCACGAAATAATCGAATACAACCCAGATACGATGATTATTCAGTCTATCCATTCAACCTTCTGTTCAGTTCAGTCGCTTTCATGTATAACGGAAGAACAGTTAACTGGTGAGTATAACTATATAAACATAATCTAATACGTATGATCGAAGTTGAAAATCGGTCCATCCGTTCGGAAGTTAAGGCGATCTGAAGAATTCGAAATAGTTCCAAGGGGGCCCCCTTTGATGCAATTTTTTTTTCGATTTCGGTTTTTTTGATTGGAGAAATGGATTCTATGAAAAAAAACAAGCAGATTGGTATGATCGAAGTTGGAAATCGGTCAATCCATTCGGAAGTTAAGGCGATCTGAAGAATTCGAAAAAGTTCCAAGGGGGCCCCTTTTGATGCAATTTTTTTTTCAGATTTCGGTTTTTTCGATTGAAGAAATGGATTTTATGAAAAAAAACAAGCAGATTGGTATGATCGAAGTTGAAAATCGGTCCATCCGTTCGGAAGTTAAGGCGATCTGAAGAATTCGGAAAAGTTCCAAAGGGACCCCCTTTGATGCAACTTTTCTTCCGATTTCGGTTTTTTTGATTGGAGAAATGGATTCTATGAAAAAAACAAGCAGATTGGTATGATCGAAGTTGAAAATCGGTCCATCCGTTCGGAAGTTAAGGCGATCTGAAGAATTCGAAAAAGTTCCAAGGGGGCCCCCTCTGATGCAATTTTTTTCGATTGGAGAAATGGATTTTATTAAAAAAAAACAAGCAGATTGGTATGATCGAAGTTGAAAATCGGTCCATCCGTTCGGAAGTTAAGGCGATCTGAAGAATTCGAAAAAGTTCCAAGGGGGCCTCCTTTGATGCATTTTTTTTTTCGATTTCGGTTTTTTTGATTGGAGAAATGGATTCTATAAAAAAAAACAAGCAGATTGGTATGATCGAAGTTGAAAATCGGTCCATACGTTCGGAATATGAGGCGATCTGAAGAATTCGAAAAAGTTCCAAGGGGGTCCCCTTTGATGCATTTTTTTTTCCATTTCGGTTTCTCCGATTGGAGAAATGGATTCTATGAAGAAATACAAGCAGATTGGTATGATCGAAGTTGAAAATCGGTCCATACGTTCGGAATATGAGGCGATCTGAAGAATTCGAAAAAGTTCCAAGGGGGTCCCCTTTGATGCATTTTTTTTTCCATTTCGGTTTTTCCGATTGTAGAAATGGATTCTATGAAAAAATACAAGCAGATTGGTATGATCGAAGTTGAAAATCGGTCCATCCGTTCGGAAGTTAAGGCGATCTGAAGAATTCGAAAAAGTTCCTAGGGGACCCCCTTTGATGCAACTTTTCTTCCGATTTCGGTTTTTTTGATTGGAGAAATGGATTCTATGAAAAAAACAAGCAGATTGGTATGATCGAAGTTGAAAATCGGTCCATCCGTTCGGAAGTTAAGGCGATCTGAAGAATTCGAAAAAGTTCCAAGGGGGCCCCCTTTGATGCATTTTTTTTTTCGATTTCGGTTTTTTTGATTGGAGAAATGGATTCTATGAAAAAAAAAACAAGCAGATTGGTATGATCGAAGTTGAAAATCGGTCCATACGTTCGGAATATGAGGCGATCTGAAGAATTCGAAAAAGTTCCAAGGGGGTCCCCTTTGATGCATTTTTTTTTCCATTTCGGTTTCTCCGATCGGAGAAATGGATTCTATGAAAAAATACAAGCAGATTGGTATGATCGAAGTTGAAAATCGGTCCATACGTTCGGAATATGAGGCGATCTGAAGAATTCGAAAAAGTTCCAAGGGGGTCCCCTTTGATGCATTTTTTTTTCCATTTCGGTTTTTCCGATTGTAGAAATGGATTCTATGAAAAAATACAAGCAGATTGGTATGATCGAAGTTGAAAATCGGTCCATCCGTTCGGAAGTTAAGGCGATCTGAAGAATTCGAAAAAGTTCCAAGGGGGCCCCCTTTGATGCATTTTTTTTTTCGATTTTGGTTTTTTTGATTGGAGAAATGGATTCTATGAAAAAAAAACAAGTAGATTGGTATGATCGAAGTTGAAAATCGGTCCATCCGTTCGGAAGTTAAGGCGATCTGAAGAATTCGAAAAAGTTCCAAGGGGGCCCCCTTTGATGCATTTTTTTTTCATTTCGGTTTTTTCTATTGGAGAAATGGATTCTCTGAAAAAAACAAGCAGATTTGTATGTTCGAAGTTGAAAATCGGTCCATCCGTTCGGAAGTTAAGGCGATCTGAAGAATTCGAAAAAGTTCCAAGAGGGCCCCCTTCGATGCATTTTTTTTTTCGATTTCGGTTTTTTCGATTGGAGAAATGAATTCTATGAAAAAAAACAAGCGGATTGGTATGATCGAAGTTGAAAATCGGTCCATCCGTTCGGAAGTTAAGGCGATCTGAAGAATTCGAAAAAGTTTCAAGGGGGCCCCCTTTGATGCAATTTTTTTTTCGATTTCGGTTTTCTCGATTGGAGAAATGGATTCTATGAAAAAAAAACAAGCAGATTGGTATGATCGAAGTTGGAAATCGGTCTATTCGTTCGGAAGTTAGGGCAATCTGAAAAATTCGAAAAAGTTCCAAGGAGGCCCCCTTTGATGCATTTTTTTTTCGATTTCGGTTTTTTCGATTGGAGAAATGGATTCTATAAAAAAAAACAAGCAGATTGGTATGATCGAAGTTGAAAATCGGTCAATCCATTCGGAAGTTAAGGCGATCTGAAGAATTCGAAAAAGTTCCAAGGGGGCCCCCTTTGATGCAATTTTTTTTTAGATTTCGGTTTTTTCGATTGGAGAAATGGATTCTATGAAAAAAAAACAAGCAGATTGGTATGATCGAAGTTGAAAATCGGTCCATCCGTTCGGAAGTTAAGGCGATCTGAAGAATTCGGAAAAGTTCCAAAGGGACCCCCTTTGATGCAACTTTTCTTCCGATTTCGGTTTTTTTGATTGGAGAAATTGAATCGATGAAAAAAAACAAGCAGATTGCTATGATCGAAGTTGAAAATCGGTCCATCCGTTTGGAAGTTAAGGCGATCTGAAGAATTCGAAAAAGTTCCAAGGGGACCCCCTTTGTTGCAATTTTTTTTTCTATTTCGGTTTTTTCGATTGGAGAGATGGATTCTATGAAAAAAACAAGCAGATTGGTATGTTCGAAGTTGAAAATCGGTCCATCCGTTCGGAAGTTAAGGCGATCTGAAGAATTCGAAAAAGTTCCAAGGGGACCCCCTTTGATGCAATTTTTTTCGATTGGAGAAATGGATTCTATGAAAAAAACAAGCGAATTGGTATGCGCGAAATTGAAAATCGGTCCATCCGTTCGGAAGTTGAGGCGATCTGAAGAATTCGAAAAAGTTCCAAGGGGGCCCCCTTTGATGCATTTTTTTTTTTCGATTCCGGTTTTTTTGATTGGAGAAATGGATTCTATGAAAAAAAAACAAGCAGATTGGTATGATCGAAGTTGAAAATCGGTCCATCCGTTCGAAAGTTAAGGCGATCTGAAGAATTCGAAAAAGTTCCAAGGGGGCCCCCTTTGATGCATTTTTTTTTTCGATTTCGGTTTTTTTGATTGGAGAAATGGATTCTATGAGAAAAAACAAGCAGATTGGTATGATCGAAGTTGAAAATCGGTCCATCCTTTCGGAAGTTAAGGCGATCTGAAGAATTCGAAAAAGTTCCAAGGGGGCCCCCTTTGATGCATTTTTTTTTTCGATTTCGGTTTTTTTGATTGGAGAAATGGATTTTATGAAAAAAAAAACAAGCAGATTGGTATGATCGAAGTTGAAAATCGGTCCATACGTTCGGAATATGAGGCGATCTGAAGAATTCGAAAAAGTTCCAAGGGGGTCCCCTTTGATGCATTTTTTTTTCCATTTCGGTTTTTCCGATTGTAGAAATGGATTCTATGAAAAAATACAAGCAGATTGGTATGATCGAAGTTGAAAATCGGTCCATCCGTTCGGAAGTTAAGGCGATCTGAAGAATTCGAAAAAGTTCCAAGGGGGTCCCCTTTGATGCATTTTTTTTTTCATTTCGGGTTTTCCGATTGGAGAAATGGATTCTATGAAAAAATACAAGCAGATTGGTATGATCGAAGTTGAAAATCGGTCCATCCGTTCGGAAGTTAAGGCGATCTGAAGAATTCGAAAAAGTTCCAAGGGGGCCCCCTTTGATGAATTTTTTTTTTTTCGATTTCGGTTTTTTCGATTGGAGAAATGGATTCTATAAAAAAAAAACAAGCAGATTGGTATGATCGAAGTTGAAAATCGGTCCATCCGTTCGGAAGTTAAGGCGATCTGAAGAATTCGAAAAATTCCAAGGGGGCCCCCTTTGATGCATTTTTTTTCTTAGATTTCGGTTTTTTCGAAAAAAAAAACACGCAGATTGGTATGATCGAAGTTGAAAATCGGTCCAACCGTTCGGATGTTAAGGCGATCTGAAGAATTCGAAAAAGTTCCAAGGGGGCCCCCTTTGATGCATTTATTTTTTTCGATTTCGGTTTTTTAGATTGGAGAAATGGATTCTATGAAAAAAAAACAAGCAGATTGGTATGATCGAAGTTGAAAATCGGTCCATACGTTCGAAAGTTAAGGCAATCTGAAGAATTCGAAAAAGTTCCGAGGGGGCCCCCTTTGATGCATTTTTTTTCGATTTCGGTTTTTTTGATCGGAGAAATGGATTCTATGGAAAAAAAGCAGATTGGTATGATCGAAGTTGAAAATCGGTCCATCCGTTCGGAAGTTAAGGCGATCTGAAGAATTTGAAAATGTTCCAAGGGGGCTCCCTTTGATGCTTTTTATTTTTTCGATTTCGGTTTTTTTGATTGGAGAAATGGATTCTATAAAAAAACGAGCAGATTGGTATGATCGAAGTTGAAAATCGGTCCATACGTTCGAAAGTTAAGGCAATCTGAAGAATTCGAAAAAGTTCCAAGGGGGCCCCCTTTGATGCATTTTTTTTTTTCTATTTCGGTTCTTTCGATCGGAGAAATGGATTCTATAAAAAAAAACAAGCAGATTGGTATGATCGAAGTTGAAAATCGGTCCATCCGTTCGGATGTTAAGGCGATCTGAAGAATTCGAAAAAGTTCCAAGGGGGCCCCCTTTGATGCATTATTTTTTTCGATTTCGGTTTTTTCGATTGGAGAAATGGATTCTATGAAAAAAAACGAGCAGATTGGTATGATCGAAGTTGAAAATCGGTCCATACGTTCGAAAGTTAAGGCAATCTGAAGAATTCGAAAAATTTCCATGGGGGCCCCCTTTGATGCATTTTTATTTTTCGATTTCGGTTTTTTTGATCGGAGAAATGGATATTATGAAAAAAAAAGCAGATTGGTATGATCGAAGTTGAAAATCGGTCCATCCGTTCGGAAGTTAAGTCGATCTGAAGAATTCGAAAAAGTTCCAAGGGGACCTCCTTTGATGCATTTTTTTTTATCGATTTCGGTTTTTTCGATTGAAGAAATGGATTCTATGAAAAAAAACAAGCAGATTCGTATGATCGAAGTTGAAAATCGGTCCATCCGTTCGGAAGTTAAGGCGATCTGAAGAATTCGAAAATGTTCCAAGGGGGCTCCCTTTGATGTTTTTTATTTTTTCGATTTCGGTTTCTTTGATTGGAGAAATGGATTCTATGAAAAAAAAACAAGCAGATTGGTATGATCGAAGTTGAAAATCGGTCCATCCGTTCGGAAGTTAAGGCGATCTGAAGAATTCGAAAAAGTTCCAAGGGGACCCCCTCTGATGCAATTTTTCTTTTCGATTACGGTTTTTTCGATTAGAGAAATGGATTCTATGAAAAAAAAAGCAGATTGGTATGATCGAAGTTGAAAATCGGTCCATCCGTTCGGAAGTTAAGGCGATCTAAAGAATTCAGAAAAGTTCCAAGGGGACCCCCTTTGATGCAATTTTTTTTTCGATTTTGGTTTTTTCGATTGGAGAAATGGATTCTATGAAAAAAAACAAGCAGATTGGTATGATCGGAGTTGAAAATCGGTCCATCCGTTCGGAAGTTAAGGCGATTTGAAGAATTCGAAAAAGTTCCAAGGGGCCCCCTTTGATGCATTTATTTTCGATTTCGGTTTTTTTGATCGGAGAAATGGATTCTATGGAAAAAAAAGCAGATTGGTATGATCGAAGTTGAAAATCGGTCCATCCGTTCGGAAGTTAAGGCGATCTGAAGAATTCGAAAATGTTCCAAGGGGGCTCCCTTTGATGCTTTTTATTTTTTCGATTTCGGTTTTTTTGATTGGAGAAATGGATTCTATGAAAAAAAAAGCAGATTGGTATGATCGTAGTTGAAAATCGGTCCATCCGTTCGGAAGTTAAGTCGATCTGAAGAATTCGAAAAAGTTCCGAGGGGGCCCCCTTTGATGCATTTTTTTTTCTATTGGAGAAATGGATTCTCTGAAAAAAACAAGCAGATTTGTATGTTCGAAGTTGAAAATCGGTCCATCCGTTCGGAAGTTAAGGCGATCTGAAGAATTCGAAAAAGTTCCAAGAGGGCCCCCTTCGATGCATTTTATTTTTCGATTTCGGTTTTTTCGATTGGAGAAATGAATTCTATGAAAAAAAACAAGCGGATTGGTATGATCGAAGTTGAAAATCGGTCCATCCGTTCGGAAGTTAAGGCGATCTGAAGAATTCGAAAAAGTTTCAAGGGGGCCCCCTTTGATGCAATTTTTTTTTCGATTTCGGTTTTCTCGATTGGAGAAATGGATTCTATGAAAAAAAAACAAGCGGATTGGTATGATCGAAGTTGAAAATCGGTCCATCCGTTCGGAAGTTAAGGCGATCTGAAGAATTCGAAAAAGTTTCAAGGAGGCCCCCTTTGATGCATTTTTTTTTCGATTTCGGTTTTTTCGATTGGAGAAATGGATTCTATAAAAAAAACAAGCAGATTGGTATGATCGAAGTTGAAAATCGGTCAATCCATTCGGAAGTTAAGGCGATCTGAAGAATTCGAAAAAGTTCCAAGGGGGCCCCCTTTGATGCAATTTTTTTTTTTAGATTTCGGTTTTTTCGATTGGAGAAATGGATTCTATGAAAAAAAAACAAGCAGATTGGTATGATCGAAGTTGAAAATCGGTCCATCCGTTCGGAAGTTAAGGCGATCTGAAGAATTCGGAAAAGTTCCAAAGGAACCCCCTTTGATGCAACTTTTTTTCCGATTTCGGTTTTTTTGATTGGAGAAATTGAATCGATGAAAAAAAACAAGCAGATTGCTATGATCGAAGTTGAAAATCGGTCCATCCGTTTGGAAGTTAAGGCGATCTGAAGAATTCGAAAAAGTTCCAAGGGGGCCCCCTTCGATGCATTTTATTTTTCGATTTCGGTTTTTTCGATTGGAGAAATGAATTCTATGAAAAAAAACAAGCAGATTGGTATGATCGAAGTTGAAAATCGGTCCATACGTTCGGAATATGAGGCGATCTGAAGAATTCGAAAAAGTTCCAAGGGGGTCCCCTTTGATGCATTTTTTTTTCCATTTCGGTTTTTCCGATTGTAGAAATGGATTCTATGAAAAAATACAAGCAGATTGGTATGATCGAAGTTGAAAATCGGTCCATCCGTTCGGAAGTTAAGGCGATCTGAAGAATTCGAAAAAGTTCCAAGGGGGTCCCCTTTGATGCATTTTTTTTTCCATTTCGGTTTTTCCGATTGGAGAAATGGATTCTATGAAAAAATACAAGCAGATTGGTATGATCGAAGTTGAAAATCGGTCCATCCGTTCGGAAGTTAAGGCGATCTGAAGAATTCGAAAAAGTTCCAAGGGGGCCCCCTTTGATGAATTTTTTTTTTTTCGATTTCGGTTTTTTCGATTGGAGAAATGGATTCTATGAAAAAAAAACAAGCAGATTGGTATGATCGAAGTTGAAAATCGGTCCATCCGTTCGGAAGTTAAGGCGATCTGAAGAATTCGAAAAAGTTCCAAGGGGGCCCCCTTTGATGCATTTTTTTTCTTAGATTTCGGTTTTTTCGAAAAAAAAAACACGCAGATTGGTATGATCGAAGTTGAAAATCGGTCCAACCGTTCGGATGTTAAGGCGATCTGAAGAATTCGAAAAAGTTCCAAGGGGGCCCCCTTCGATGCATTTATTTTTTTCGATTTCGGTTTTTTAGATTGGAGAAATGGATTCTATGAAAAAAAAACAAGCAGATTGGTATGATCGAAGTTGAAAATCGGTCCATACGTTCGAAAGTTAAGGCAATCTGAAGAATTCGAAAAAGTTCCGAGGGGGCCCCCTTTGATGCATTTTTTTTCGATTTCGGTTTTTTTGATCGGAGAAATGGATTCTATAGAAAAAAAGCAGATTGGTATGATCGAAGTTGAAAATCGGTCCATCCGTTCGGAAGTTAAGGCGATCTGAAGAATTTGAAAATGTTCCAAGGGGGCTCCCTTTGATGCTTTTTATTTTTTCGATTTCGGTTTTTTTGATTGGAGAAATGGATTCTATAAAAAAACGAGCAGATTGGTATGATCGAAGTTGAAAATCGGTCCATACGTTCGAAAGTTAAGGCAATCTGAAGAATTCGAAAAAGTTCCAAGGGGGCCCCCTTTGATGCATTTTTTTTTTCTATTTCGGTTCTTTCGATCGGAGAAATGGATTCTATAAAAAAAAACAAGCAGATTGGTATGATCGAAGTTGAAAATCGGTCCATCCGTTCGGATGTTAAGGCGATCTGAAGAATTCGAAAAAGTTCCAAGGGGGCCCCCTTTGATGCATTATTTTTTTCGATTTCGGTTTTTTCGATTGGAGAAATGGATTCTATGAAAAAAAACGAGCAGATTGGTATGATCGAAGTTGAAAATCGGTCCATACGTTCGAAAGTTAAGGCAATCTGAAGAATTCGAAAAATTTCCATGGGGGCCCCCTTTGATGCATTTTTATTTTTCGATTTCGGTTTTTTTGATCGGAGAAATGGATATTATGAAAAAACAAGCAGATTGGTATGATCGAAGTTGAAAATCGGTCCATCCGTTCGGAAGTTAAGTCGATCTGAAGAATTCGAAAAAGTTCCAAGGGGGCCTCCTTTGATGCATTTTTTTTTTATCGATTTCGGTTTTTTCGATTGGAGAAATGGATTCTATGAAAAAAAACAAGCAGATTCGTATGATCGAAGTTGAAAATCGGTCCATCCGTTCGGAAGTTAAGGCGATCTGAAGAATTCGAAAATGTTCCAAGGGGGCTCCCTTTGATGTTTTTTATTTTTTCGATTTCGGTTTCTTTGATTGGAGAAATGGATTCTATGAAAAAAACAAGCAGATTGGTATGATCGAAGTTGAAAATCGGTCCATCCGTTCGGAAGTTAAGGCGATCTGAAGAATTCGAAAAAGTTCCAAGGGGACCCCCTCTGATGCAATTTTTCTTTTCGATTACGGTTTTTTCGATTAGAGAAATGGATTCTATGAAAAAAAAGCAGATTGGTATGATCGAAGTTGAAAATCGGTCCATCCGTTCGGAAGTTAAGGCGATCTAAAGAATTCAGAAAAGTTCCAAGGGGACCCCCTTTGATGCAATTTTTTTTTCGATTTTGGTTTTTTCGATTGGAGAAATGGATTCTATGAAAAAAAACAAGCAGATTGGTATGATCGGAGTTGAAAATCGGTCCATCCGTTCGGAAGTTAAGGCGATTTGAAGAATTCGAAAAAGTTCCAAGGGGCCCCCTTTGATGCATTTTTTTTCGATTTCGGTTTTTTTGATCGGAGAAATGGATTCTATGGAAAAAAAAGCAGATTGGTATGATCGAAGTTGAAAATCGGTCCATCCGTTCGGAAGTTAAGGCGATCTGAAGAATTCGAAAATGTTCCAAGGGGGCTCCCTTTGATGCTTTTTATTTTTTCGATTTCGGTTTTTTTGATTGGAGAAATGGATTCTATGAAAAAAAAAAGCAGATTGGTATGATCGTAGTTGAAAATCGGTCCATCCGTTCGGAAGTTAAGTCGATCTGAAGAATTCGAAAAAGTTCCGAGGGGGCCCCCTTTGATGCATTTTTTTTTTTGATTGGAGAAATGGATTCTATGAAAAAAAAACAAGCAGATTGGTATGATCGAAGTTGAAAATCGGTCCATCCGTTCGGAAGTTAAGGCGATCTGAAGAATTCGAAAAAGTTCCAAGGGGGCCCCCTTTGATGCATTTTTTTTTTTCGATTTCGGTTTTTTTGATTGGAGAAATGGATTTTATGAAAAAAAAACAAGCAGATTGGTATGATCGAAGTTGAAAATCGGTCCATACGTTCGGAATATGAGGCGATCTGAAGAATTCGAAAAAGTTCCAAGGGGGTCCCCTTTGATGCATTTTTTTTCCATTTCGGTTTTTCCGATTGTAGAAATGGATTCTATGAAAAAATACAAGCAGATTGGTATGATCGAAGTTGAAAATCGGTCCATCCGTTCGGAAGTTAAGGCGATCTGAAGAATTCGAAAAAGTTCCAAGGGGGTCCCCTTTGATGCATTTTTTTCTATTTCGGTTTTTCCGATTGTAGAAATGGATTCTATGAAAAAATACAAGCAGATTGATATGATCGAAGTTGAAAATCGGTCCATCCGTTCGGAAGTTAAGGCGATCTGAAGAATTCGAAAAAGTTCCAAGGGGGCCCCCTTTGATGCATTTTTTTTTTCGATTTTGGTTTTTTTGATTGGAGAAATGGATTCTATGAAAAAAAACAAGCAGATTGGTATGATCGAAGTTGAAAATCGGTCCATCCGTTCGGAAGTTAAGGCGATCTGAAGAATTCGAAAAAGTTCCAAGGGGGCCCCCTTTGATGCATTTTTTTTTTATTTCGGTTTTTTCTATTGGAGAAATGGATTCTCTGAAAAAAACAAGCAGATTTGTATGTTCGAAGTTGAAAATCGGTCCATCCGTTCGGAAGTTAAGGCGATCTGAAGAATTCGAAAAAGTTTCAAGAGGGCCCCCTTCGATGCATTTTTTTTTTCGATTTCGGTTTTTTCGATTGGAGAAATGAATTCTATGAAAAAAAAAACAAGCGGATTGGTATGATCGAAGTTGAAAATCGGTCCATCCGTTCGGAAGTTAAGGCGATCTGAAGAATTCGAAAAAGTTTCAAGGGGGCCCCCTTTGATGAAATTTTTTTTTCGATTTCGGTTTTCTCGATTGGAGAAATGGATTCTATGAAAAAAAAACAAGCAGATTGGTATGATCGAAGTTGGAAATCGGTCTTTTCGTTCGGAAGTTAAGGCAATCTGAAAAATTCGAAAAAGTTCCAAGGAGCCCCCCTTTGATGCATTTTTTTTTCGATTTCGGTTTTTTCGATTGGAGAAATGGATTCTATAAAAAAACAAGCAGATTGGTATGATCGAAGTTGAAAATCGGTCAATCCATTCGGAAGTTAAGGCGATCTGAAGAATTCGAAAAAGTTCCAAGGGGGCCCCCTTTGATGCAATTTTTTTTTTAGATTTCGGTTTTTTCGATTGGAGAAATGGATTCTATGAAAAAAAAACAAGCAGATTGGTATGATCGAAGTTGAAAATCGGTCCATCCGTTCGGAAGTTAAGGCGATCTGAAGAATTCGGAAAAGTTCCAAAGGGACCCCCTTTGATGCAACTTTTTTTCCGATTTCGGTTTCTTTGATTGGAGAAATTGATTCGATGAAAAAAAACAAGCAGATTGCTATGATCGAAGTTGAAAATCGGTCCATCCGTTTGGAAGTTAAGGCGATCTGAAGAATTCGAAAAAGTTCCAAGGGGACCCCCTTTGTTGCAATTTTTTTTTTCTATTTCGGTGTTTTCGATTGGAGAAATGGATTCTATGAAAAATAACAAGCAGTTTGGTATGATCGAAGTTGAAAATCGGTCCATCCGTTCGGAAGTTTAGTCGATCTGAAGAATTCGAGAAAGTTCCAAGGGGGCCCCCTTTGATGCATTTTTTTTTTCGATTTCGGTTTTTTCGATTGGAGAGATGGATTCTATGAAAAAAACAAGCAGATTGGTATGATCGAAGTTGAAAATCGGTCCATCCGTTCGGAAGTTAAGGCGATCTGAAGAATTCGAAAAAGTTCCAAGGGGACCCCCTTTGATGCAATTTTTTTCGATTGGAGAAATGGATTCGCTATGTAAAAAACAAGCGAATTGGTATGCGCGAAATTGAAAATCGGTCCATCCGTTCGGAAGTTGAGGCGATCTGAAGAATTCGAAAAAGTTCCAAGGGGGCCCCCTTTGATGCATTTTTTTTTCGATTCCGGTTTTTTTGATTGAAGAAATGGATTCTATGAAAAAAAAACAAGCAGATTGGTATGATCGAAGTTGAAAATCGGTCCATCCGTTCGAAAGTTAAGGCGATCTGAAGAATTCGAAAAAGTTCCAAGGGGGCCCCCTTTGATGCATTTTTTTTTTCGATTTTGGTTTTTTTGATTGGAAAAATGGATTCTATGAGAAAAAACAAGCAGATTGGTATGATCGAAGTTGAAAATCGGTCCATCCGTTCGGAAGTTAAGGCGATCTGAAGAATTCGAAAAAGTTCCAAGGGGGTCCCCTTTGATGCATTTTTTTTTCCATTTCGGTTTTTCCGATTGGAGAAATGGATTTTATGAAAAAATACAAGCAGATTGGTATGATCGAAGTTGAAAATCGGTCCATCCGTTCGGAAGTTAAGGCGATCTGAAGAATACGAAAAAGTTCCAAGGGGGCCCCCTTTGATGAATTTTTTTTTTCGATTTCGGTTTTTTCGATTGGAGAAATGGATTCTATGAAAAAAAAAACAAGCAGATTGGTATGATCGAAGTTGAAAATCGGTCCATCCGTTCGGAAGTTAAGGCGATCTGAAGAATTCGAATAAGTTCCAAGGGGGCCCCCTTTGATGCATTTTTTTTCTTAGATTTCGGTTTTTTCGAAAAAAAAAAAAGCAGATTGGTATGATCGAAGTTGAAAATCGGTCCAACCGTTCGGATGTTAAGGCGATCTGAAGAATTCGAAAAAGTTCCAAGGGGGCCCCCTTTGATGCATTTATTTTTTTCGATTTCGGTTTTTCAGATTGGAGAAATGGATTCTATGAAAAAAAACAAGCAGATTGGTATGATCGAAGTTGAAAATCGGTCCATACGTTCGAAAGTTAAGGCAATCTGAAGAATTCGAAAAAGTTCCGAGGGGGCCCCCTTTGAAACAACTTATGTATAATTATTGATATCAAACGATATATTTATATTTCATCAAGGTGAGCTGTCCTGGTCTACTTTTCGGTGTTCTAGTTTTATTGTTTAAAGTAACAACTTGTTATTATTTCGAACCACGAATTGCTATACCAGTACACCTCCCCCGACGACGAGAAAAAAAAATAAATTATAATATTTTTTTTCTATTCTATAAACAACTTTATCCTATTTTTATGTATTTCTACTAACTTATTTTCTATCCTAACTACAACATTTGGTTCCTTATCTTCTATTACAATAAATGGACCTTCGAATATGGGATCATATTGGGTAATCATCGATATTATATACAGGGTCTATTTGAGTAGCAATGTTCGTTGGAAGTCGACTTGTTTTTCCGAAAACTAACTCATATGGAGTATATCGAGTTTCCGTGTGCACTGTTTTATTATATGCAAAACACCAATATGGAATCCACGAGCTCCAAGTGTCTCGATGTTTCGATGCATGTATGCGCAAATAAGCACCTAAATTTTCTGAATGTCAATTAATAGTTTTTCAGATGCTTCAACATATGCCTTGACTTTCTGAATTATTTCTGGATCATTCGTTTCATTATTGAATTCAGTTTTTAATGTTGTCAACTCTACCTTTATCCTATCTAATTCCTGAAGCTTATGATCTATCACTCCTAAATCTACACGTCTGTCTTGATTATCTTTTCCTAAATTTCTATGAAATACTTTAACTTCCTCATATAAATACTTGAATAAATCTACTTTGCTCATTGGCGAAAAAACTCAGATAAAATTTCAATGAGAAAAAGAATTATTACTACTAAGGGTACTTATAACTACATACGAACTTCACAAAATGTCTTCCCATTTCTTTAATATCCAGGGTCCATGGTCGCTGCTTCCTGTAGTAGCTGGACCTCAAGCTGGAATGCCTGATTCTCACAGTTGTATGCTGCTTTCTTGTAGTAGCTGGACCTCAAGCTGAAAAGCCTGAGTCTTGTAGTTGTAGTTGTAGACTCGCCGCACACTGTCGTATTATACCACCAACTCCTGGCTCCTCACGATCTCTCTTCTGATTTTCTTCTCCAACGATTTCTTACACTTTCTTCGGAGAAACATGCTGAACGCCAGAATAAAACAGACGAATGCCACTATGCCTAGTACTTCGTAGACGGAGAAGCTGATTTTTCCATCGCTAGTTGTCACACCACCACTGTTTCCTGCTTGGCTTATGATTGTCTCTTCCTTGGTTTGTGTTGTTCCCATTTTGGAATATATCACTTTCCACTGATGTTACACTTTATTCCAGTATCTACCTGCTATCAATCCATGAACATGGTAGGACTGGCAGGATCGCCATGTGATAAACTTATACTTTTATCTCAGGTTCTCTACTATGGATACTTGAAATAAAACATCTCAGATATAAATATCTTCTATTGGATAAGGTATTCTGTAGACTGCTACACAAATCTAAATGGTTATGATTTATATCACTATCATATAATGTTATCCTAAACAACTTATGTATAATTATTGATATCAAACGATATATTTATATTTCATCAAGGTGAGCTGTCCTGGTCTACTTTTCGGTGTTTTAGTTTTATTGTTTAAAGTAACAACTTGTTATTATTTCGAACCACGAATTGCTATACCAGTACAGTATGTATAACGCAAGAACAGTCACCTGGTGAGTATTACTATATAAACATCACCACGATATAATCGAATACAACTCAGTTACAATTATTGTTCCGTCTAATCATCCAAACTTATGTTCGATTCAGACGCTCGTATGTGTAACGAAAGAACCTTTACCTGGTGAGTATAACTAAATAAACATAATCGAATACAACCCAGATACGATGATTGTTCAATCTCTACTAAATTTAAGCTTCTGCTCGATTCGGTCGCTTGTATGTAAAACGGAAGAACAGTTACCTAGTAACGGAAGTACCGTCACCTGGTAAGTATCACTAAATATACAGTATTGCGATATAATCGGATACCACCCAGATACATTGATTGTTCAGTCTATCCATCCAACTTTCTGTTCAGTTTAGTCGCTCTTATGTATAACTGGAGCACAGTTTCCTGGTGAGTATAACTATATGAACATCATCAAGATATAATCGAATACAACCCCAGATACGATTATTGTTTAGTCTATCCATTCAACCTTCTGTTCAATTCAGTCGCTCGTATGTATAACGAAAGAACAGTTACCTGGTGAGTATAACTATATAAACATAATCGAATACAACCCAGATACGATGATTGTTCAATCCCTACTAAATTTAAGCTTCTGCTCGATTTGGTCGCTTGTATGTAAAACGGAAGAACAGTTACCTGGTGAGTATCGCTATATAAACATCATCACGATATCATCGAATACAACTCAGAGATACAATTATCGTTTCGTCTAACCATTTAACCTTCTGTACGATTCAGTCTCTAGTATGTGTAACGGAAGTACCGTCACCTGGTTAGTATCACTATATATACAGTATTGCGATATAATCGGATACCACCCAGATACATTGATTGTTCAGTCTATCCATTCAACTTTCTGTTCGTTTCGGTCGCTCGTATGTAAAACGGGAAAACCGTCACCTAATGTGTATAACTATATACACAGCATAACATCATAATCGAATACAACCCAGATACTATCCATCCAACCTTCTGTTCGATTCGGTTGCTCGTATGTATAACGAAAGAACAGTAACCTGGTGTGTATTTCTATATGAACGTCATCACGATATAATCGAATACAACTCAGATACAATGATCATTCCGTCTATCCATCCAACCTTCTGTTCGATTGGGTCGCTCGTATGTATAACGCAAGAACAGTCACCTGGTGAGTATTACTATATAAACATCACCACGATATAATCGAATACAACTCATTTACAATTATCGTTCCGTCTAACCATCCAACCTTATGTTTGATTCAGACGCTCGTATGTGTAACGAAAGAACCGTTACATGGTAGGTGTATCTAAATATACAGCATAACGATATAATCGGAGACAACCCAGATACAATGATTGTTCAATCTATCCAATCAACCTTATGTTCGATTCGGTTGCTCGTATGTATAACGGAAGAACAGTTACCTGGTTAGACATAATATATAATAATCATCACGAAATAATCGAATACAACCCAGATACGATGATTGTTCAGTCTATCTATACAACCTTCTGTTCAGTTCAGTCGCTCTTATGTATAACTGGAGAACAGTTACCTGGTGAGTATAACTATATGAACATCATCACGATATAATCGAATACAACCCCAGATACAATCATTGTTTAGTCTATCCATTCAACCTTCTGTTCAATTCAGTCGCTCGTATGTATAACGGAAGAACAGTTACTTGGTGAGTATAACTATATAAACATAATCGAATACAACTCAGATACGATGATTGTTCAATCTATCCATTCAACCTTATGTTCGATTCGGTTGCTCGTATGTATAACGAAAGAACAGGTACCTGGTGAGTATAACTATATAAACATAATCGAATACAACTCAGATACGATGATTGTTCAATCTATCCATTCAACCTTATGTTCGATTCGGTTGCTCGTATGTATAACGAAAGAACAGGTACCTGGTGAGTATAACTATATAAACATAATCGAATACAACCCAGATACGATGATTGTTCAATCTATACTAAATTCAACCTTCTGCTCGATTCGGTCACTTGTATGTAAAACTGAAGGACAGTTACCTGGTGAGTATTGCTATATAAACATCATCACGATATCATCGAATACAACTCAGATACAATTCTCGTTTCGTCTAACCATTCAACATTCTGTTCGATTCAGTCGCTAGTATGTATAACGGAAGTACCGTCACCTGGTAAGTATAACTATATATACAGAATTGCGATATAATCGGATACCACCCAGATACATTGATTGTTTAGTCTATCCATTCAACTTTCTGTTCGTTTCGGTTGCTCGTATGTAAAACGGGAATACCGTCACCTAATGTGTATAACTATATACACAGCATAACATCATAATCGAATACAACCCAGATACTATCCATTCAACCTTCTGTTCGATTCGGTTGCTCGTATGTATACAGAAAAAACAGTAACCTGGTGAGTATTTCTGTATGAACGTCATCACGATATAATCGAATACAACTCAGATACAATGATCATTCCGTCTATCCATCCAAACTTCTGTTCGATTGGGTCGCTCGTATGTATAACGCAAGAACAGTCACCTGGTGAGTATTACTTCATAAACATCACCACGATATAATCGAATACAACTCAGTTACAATTATTGTTCCGTCTAATCATCCAAACTTATGTTCGATTCAGACGCTCGTATGTGTAACGAAAGAACCGTTACATGGTAGGTGTAACCAAATATACAGCATAACGATATAATCGGAGACAACCCAGATACAATGATTGTTCAATCTATCCATTCAACCTTATGTTCGATTCAGTTGCCCGTATGTGTAACAGAAGTACTGTTACCTGGTGAGTATTTCTATATAAACTTCATCACGATATAATCGAATACAACTCATTTAACCTTCTGCTCGATTCGGTCACTTGTATGTAAAACTGAAGGACAGTTACCTGGTGAGTATTGCTATATAAACATCATCACGATATCATCGAATACAACTCAGATACAATTATCGTTTCGTCTAACCATTCAACATTCTGTTCGATTCAGTCGCTAGTATGTATAACGGAAGTACCGTCACCTGGTAAGTATCACTATATATACAGAATTGCGATATAATCGGATACCACCCAGATACATTGATTGTTAAGTCTATCCATTCAACTTTCTGTTCGTTTCGGTCGCTCGTATGTAAAACGGGAATACCGTCACCTAATGTGTATAACTATATACACAGCATAACATCATAATCGAATACAACCCAGATACTATCCATTCAACCTTCTGTTCGATTCGGTTGCTCGTATGTATACAGAAAAAACAGTAACCTGGTGAGTATTTCTATATGAACGTCATCACGATATAATCGAATACAACTCAGATACAATGATCATTCCGTCTATCCATCCAAACTTCTGTTCGATTGGGTCGCTCGTATGTATAACGCAAGAACAGTCACCTGGTGAGTATTACTATATAAACATCACCACGATATAATCGAATACAACTCAGTTACAATTATTGTTCCGTCTAATCATCCAAACTTATGTTCGATTCAGACGCTCGTATGTGTTACGAAAGAACCGTTACATGGTAGGTGTAACCAAATATACAGCATAACGATATAATCGGAGACAACCCAGATACAATGATTGTTCAATCTATCCATTCAACCTTATGTTCGATTCAGTTGCTCGTATGTGTAACAGAATAACTGTTACCTGGTGAGTATTTCAATATAAACTTCATCACGATATAATCGAATACAACTCATTCAACCTTCTGCTCGATTCGGTCACTTGTATGTAAAACTGAAGGACAGTTACCTGGTGAGTATTGCTATATAAATATCATCACGATATCATCGAATACAACTCAGATACAATTATCGTTTCGTCTAACCATTCAACATTCTGTTCGATTCAGTCGCTAGTATGTATAACGAAAGAACAGTTACCTGGTGAGTATAACTATATAAACATAATCGAATACAATCCAGATACGATGATTGTTCAATCCATACTAAATTCAACCTTCTGCCCGATTTGGTCGCTTGTATGTGAAACGGAAGAACAGTGACCTGGTGAGTATTGCTATATAAACATCATCACGATATCATCGAATACAACTCAGATACAATTATCGTTTCGTCTCACCATTTAACCTTAAGTTCGATTCAGTCGCTAGTATGTGCAACGGAAGTACCATCACCTGGTAAGTATCACTATATATACAGAATTGCGATATAATCGGATACCACCCAGATACATTGATTGTTCAGTCTATCCATTCAACTTTCTGTTCGTTTCGGTCGCTCGTATGTAAAACGGGAATACCGTCACCTAATGTGTATAACTATATACACAGCATAACATCATAATCGAATACAACCCATATACTATCCATTCAACCTTCTGTTCGATTCGGTTGCTCGTATGTATAAAGAAAAAACAGTAACCTGGTGAGTATTTCTATATGAACGTCATCACGATATAATCGAATACAACTCAGATACAATGATCATTCCGTCTATATATCCAAACTTCTGTTCGATTGGGTCGCTCGTATGTATAACGCAAGAACAGTCACCTGGTGAGTATTACTATATAAACATCACCACGATATAATCGAATACAACTCAGTTACAATTATTGTTCCGTCTAATCATCCAACCTCATGTTCGATTCAGTTGCTCGTATGTGTAACAAAGAACTGTTACCTGGTTAGACATACGATATGATAATCATCACGATATAATCAAATACAACACAGATACGATGATTATTCAGTCTATACATTCAACCTTCTGTTCAGTTCAGTCGCTCTTATGTATAACTGGAGAACAGTTTCCTGGTGAGTATAACTATATAAACATCATCAAGATATAATCGAATACAACCCCAGATACGATTATTGTTTAGTCTATCCATTCAACCTTCTGTTCAATTCAGTCGTTCCTATGTATAACGGAAGAACAGTTACCTGGTGAGTATAACTATATGAACATAATCGAATACAACCCAGATACGATGATTGTTCAATCTATACTAAATTTATCCTTCTGCTCGATTCGGTCGCTTGTATGTAAAACGAAAGAACAGTTACCTGGTGAGTATTTCTATATAAACATCATCACGATATTATCGAATACAACTCAGATACAATTATCGTTTCGTCTAACCATTTAACCTTCTGTTCGATTCAGTCGCTAGTATGTGTAACGGAAGTACCGTCACCTGGTAAGTATCACTATATATTCAGTATTGCGATATAATCGGATACCATCCAGATACATTGATTGTTCAGACTATCCATTCAACTTTCTGTTCGTTTCGGTCGCTCGTATGTAAAACGGGAGTACCGTCACCTAATGTGTATAACTATTTACACAGCATGACATCATAATCGAATACAACCCAGATACTATCCATTCAACCTTCTGTTCGATTCGGTTGCTCGTATGTATAACGAGAGAACAGTAACCTGGTGAGTATTTCTATATGAACGTCACTACGATATAATCTAATACAACTCAGATACAATGATCATTCCGTCTATCCATCCAACTTTCTGTTCGATTGGGTCGCTCGTATGTATAACGCAAGAACAGTCACCTGGTGAGTATTACTATATAAACATCACCACGATATAATCGAATACAACTCAGTTACAATTATCGTTCCGTCTAATCATCCAACCTTATGTTCGATGCAGACGCTCGTATGTGTAACAAGAGAACCGTTACATGGTAGGTGTAACTAAATATACAGCATAACGATATAATCGGAGACAACCCAGATACAATGATTGTTCAATCTATCCATTCAACTTTTTGTTCGATTCGGTTGCTCTTATGTGTAACAGAAGAACTGTTACCTGGTTAGACATACTATATGAAAATCATCACGATATAATCGAATACAACCCAGATACAATGATTGTTCAGTCTATCCATTCAACCTTCTGTTCAGTTTAGTCGCTCTTATGTATAACTGGAGAACAGTTACCTGTTGAGTATGACTATATAAACATCATCACGATATAATCGAATACAACCTCAGATACGATCATTGTTTAGTCTATCCATTCAACCTTCTGTTCAATTCAGTCGCTCGTATGTATAACGGAAGAACAGTTACCTGGTGAGTATAACTATATAAACCTAATCGAATACAACCCAGATACGATGAATTTTCAATCTATACATTTAACCTTCTGCTCGATTCGGTCGCTTTTATGTAAAACGGAAGAACAGTTACCTGGTGAATATCGCTATATAAACATCATCACGATATCATCGAATACAACTCAGATACAATTATCGCTTCGTCTAACCATTTAACCTTCTGTTCGATTCAGTCGCTAGTATGTGTAATGGAAGTACCGTCACCTGGTAGGTATCACTATATATACAGTATTGCGATATAATCGGATACTAAATTTAACCTTCTGCTCGATTCGGTCGCTTGTATGTAAAACGGAAGAACAGTTACCTGGTGAGTATTGCTATATAAACATCATCACGATATCATCGAATACAACTCAGATACAATTATCGTTTCGTCTAACCATTTAACCTTCTGTTCGATTCAGTCGCTAGTATGTGTAACGGAAGTACCGTCACCTGGTAAGTAATATATACAGTTCTGCGATATAATCGGATACCAATCAGATACATTGATTGTTCAGTCTATTCATTCAACTTTCTCTTCGTTTCGGTCGCTCGTATGTAAAACGGGGATACCGTCACCTAGTGTGTATAACTATAAACACAGCATAACATCATAATCGAATACAACCCAGATACCATCTATTCAACCTTCTGTTCGATTCGGTTGCACGTATGTATAACGAAAGAACAGTAACCTGGTGAGTATTTCTATATGAACTTCATCACGATATAATCGAATACAACTCAGATACAATGATCATTCCGTCTATCCATCCAACCTTCTGTTCGATTCAGACGCTCGTATGTGTAACGAAAGAACCGTTACATGGTAGGTGTATCTAATTATACAGCATAATGATATAATCGGAGACAACCCAGATACAATGATTTTTCAATCTATCCATTCAACCTTATGTTCGATTCGGTTGCTCGTATGTATAACGGAAGAACAGTTACCTGGTTAGACATAATATAAAATAATCATCACGAAATAATCGAATACAACCCAGATACGATGATTATTCAGTCTATCCATTCAACCTTCTGTTCAGTTCAGTCGCTCTTATGTATAACTAGAGAACAGTTACCTGGTGAGTATAACTATATAAACATCATCACGATATCATCGAATACAACCCCAGATACGATCATTGTATAGTCTATCCATTCAACCTTCTGTTCAATTCAGTCGCTCGTATGTATAACGGAAGAACAGTTACCTGGTGAGTATAACTATATAAACATAATCGAATCCAACCCAGATACGATGATTGTTCAATCTATCTATTTAACCTTCTGCTCGATTCGGTCGCTTGTATGTAAAACGGAAGAACAGTTACCTGGTGAATATTGCTATATAAACATTATCACGATATCATCGAATACAACTCAGATACAATTATCGCTTCGTCTAACCATTTAACCTTCTGTTCGATTCAGTCGCTAGTATGTGTAACGGACGTACCGTCACCTGGTAAGTATCACTATATATACAGTATTGCGATATTATCGGATACCAACCAGATACATTGATTGTTCAGTCTATCCATTCAACTTTCTGTTCGTTTCGGTCGCTCGTATGTAAAACGAGAATACCGCCACCTAGTGTGTATAACTATATACACAGCATAACATCATAATCGAATACAACCCAGATACTATCCATTCAACCTTCTGTTCGATTCGAATGCTCGTATGTATAACGAAAGAACAGTAACCTGGTGAGTATTTCTATATGAACTTCATCACGATATCATCGAATACAACTCAGAGATACAATTATCATTTCGTCTAACCATTTAACCTTCTGTTCGATTCAGTCGCTAGTATGTGTAACGGAAGTACCGTCACCTGGTAAGTATCACTATTTATACAGTATTGCGATATAATCGGATACCACCAAGATACATTGATTGTTCAGTCTATCCATTCAACTTTCTGTTCAGTACAGTCGCTCTTATGTATAACTGGAGAACAGTTTCCTGGTGAGTATAACTATATGAACATCATCAAGATATAATTGAATACAACCCCAGATACGATTATTGTTTAGTCTATCCATTCAACCTTCTGTTCAATTCAGTCGCTCGTATGTATAACAGAAGAACAGTTACCTGGTGAGTATAACTATATAAACATAATCGAATACAACCCAGATACGATGATTGTTCAATCTATACTGAATTCAACCTTCTGCTCGATTCAGTCGCTCTTAAGTATAACTGGAGAACAGTTACCTGTTGAGTATAACTATATAAACCTAATCGAATACAACCCAGATACGATGAATTTTCAATCTATCCATTTAACCTTCTGCTCGATTCGGTCGCTTTTATGTAAAACGGAAGAACAGTTACCTGGTGAATATTGCTATATAAACATCATCACGATATAATCGAATACAACCTCAGATACGATCATTTTTTAGTCTATCCATTCAACCTTCTGTTCAATTCAGTCGCTCGTATGTATAACGGAAGAACAGTTACCTGGTGAATATTGCTATATAAACATCATCACTATATCATCGAATACAAATCAGATACAATTATCGCTTCGTCTAACCATTTAACCTTCTGTTCGATTCAGTCGCTAGTATGTGTAACGGAAGTACCGTCACCTGGTAAGTATCACTATATATACAGTATTGCGATATAATCGGATACCAACCAGATACATTGATTGTTCAGTCTATCCATTCAACTTTCTGTTCGTTTCGGTCGCTCGTATGTAAAACGGGTATACCGTCACCTAGTATGTATAACTATATACACAGCATAACATCATAATCGAATACTACTCAGATACTATCCATTCAACCTTCTGTTCGATTCGGTCGCTTGTATGTAAAACGGAAGAACAGTCACCTGGTGAGTATTTCTAAATGAACGTCATCACGATATAATCGAATACAACTCAGATACAATGATCATTCCGTCTATCCATCCAACCTTCTGTTCGATTGGGTCGCTCGTATGTATAACGCAAGAACAGTCACCTGGTGAGTATTACTATATAAACATCACCACGATATAATCGAATACAACTCAGTTACATCTATCGTTCCGTCTAACCATCCAACCTTATGTTCGATTCAGACGCTCGTATGTGTAACGAAAGAACTGTTACCTGGTTAGACATACGATATGATAATCATCACGATATAATCGAATACAACCCAGATACAATGATTGTTCAGTCTATCCATTCAACCTTCTGTTTAGTTCAGTCGCTCTTATGTATAACTGGAGAACAGTTACCTGGTTAGTATAACTATATAAACATCATCACGATATAATCGAATACAACCCCAGATACGATCATTGTTTAGTCTATCCATTAAACCTTCTGTTCAATTCAGTCGCTCGTATGTATAACGGAAGAACAGGTACCTGGTGAGTATAACTATATAAACATAATCAAATACAACCCAGATACGATGATTGTTCAATCTATAAATTAAACCTTCTGCTTGATTCGGTCGCTTGTATGTAAAACGGAAGAACAGTTACCTGGTGATTATTGCTATATAAACATCATCACGATATCATTGAATACAACTCAGATACAATTATCGTTTCGTCCAACCATTCAACCCTCTGTTCGATTCAGTCGCTAGTATGTGTAACGGAAGTACCGTCACCTGGTAAGTATCACTATATATACAGTATTGCGATATAATCGCATACCACCCAGATACATTGATTGTTCAGTATATCCATTCAACCTTCTGTTCGATTCGGTTGCTCGTATGTATAACGAAAGAACAGTAACCTGGTGAGTATTTCTATATGAACGTCATCCCGATATAATAGAATACAACTAAGATACAATGATCATTCCGTCTATCCATCCAACCTTCTGTTCGATTGGGTCGCTCGTATGTATAACGCAAGAACAGTCACCTGGTGAATATTACTATATAAACATCACCACGATATAATCGAATACAACTCAGTAACAATTATCGTTTCGTCTCACCATCCAACCTTATGTTCGATTCAGACGCTCGTATGTGTAACGAAAGAACCTTTACATGGTAGGTGTAACTCAATATACAGCATAACGATATAATCGGAGACAACCCAGATACATTCAACCTTATGTTCGATTCGGTTGCTCGTATGTATATCGGAAGAACTGTTACCTGGTTAGACATACTATATTATAATCATCACGATATAATCAAATACAACACAGATACGATGATTGTTCAGTCTATACATTCAACCTTCTGTTCAGTTCAGTCGCTCTTATGTATAACTGGAGAACAGTTTCCTGGTGAGTATAACGATATAAACATCATCAAGATATAATCGAATACAACCCCAGATACGATTATTGTTTAGTCTATCCATTCAACCTTCTGTTCAATTCAGTCGCTCCTATGTATAACGGAAGAACAGTTACCTGGTGAGTATTACTATATGAACATAATCGAATACAACCCAGATACGATGATTGTTCAATCTATACTAAATTTATCCTTCTGCTCGATTCGGTCGCTTGTATGTAAAACGAAAGAACAGTTACCTGGTGAGTATTTCTATATAAACATCATCACGATATTATCGAATACAACTCAGATACAATTATCGTTTCGTCTAACCATTTAACCTTCTGTTCGATTCAGTCGCTAGTATGTGTAACGGAAGTACCGTCACCTGGTAAGTATCACTATATATTCAGTATTGCGATATAATCGGATACCATCCAGATACATTGATTGTTCAGACTATCCATTCAACTTTCTGTTCGTTTCGGTCGCTCGTATGTAAAACGGGAGAACCGTCACCTAATGTGTATAACTATTTACACAGCATGACATCATAATCGAATACAACCCAGATACTATCCATTCAACCTTCTGTTCGATTCGGTTGCTCGTATGTATAATGCAAGAACAGTCACCTGGTGAGTATTACTATATAAACATCACCACGATATAATCGAATACAACTCAGTTACAATTATCGTTCCGTCTAATCATCCAACCTTATGTTCGATGCAGACGCTCGTATGTGTAACGAGAGAACCGTTACATGGTAGGTGTAACTAAATATACAGCATAACGATATAATCGGAGACAACCCAGATACAATGATTGTTCAATCTATCCATTCAACTTTTTGTTCGATTCGGTTGCTCTTATGTGTAACAGAAGAACTGTTACCTGGTTAGACATACTATATGAAAATCATCACGATATAATCGAATACAACCCAGATACAATGATTGTTCAGTCTATCCATTCAACCTTCTGTTCAGTTTAGTCGCTCTTATGTATAACTGGAGAACAGTTACCTGTTGAGTATGACTATATAAACATCATCACGATATAATCGAATACAACCTCAGATACGATCATTGTTTAGTCTATCCATTCAACCTTCTGTTCAATTCAGTCGCTCGTATGTATAACGGAAGAACAGTTACCTGGTGAGTATAACTATATAAACCTAATCGAATACAACCCAGATACGATGAATTTTCAATCTATACATTTAACCTTCTGCTCGATTCGGTCGCTTTTATGTAAAACGGAAGAACAGTTACCTGGTGAATATCGCTATATAAACATCATCACGATATCATCGAATACAACTCAGATACAATTATCGCTTCGTCTAACCATTTAACCTTCTGTTCGATTCAGTCGCTAGTATGTGTAATGGAAGTACCGTCACCTGGTAGGTATCACTATATATACAGTATTGCGATATAATCGGATACTAAAATTAACCTTCTGCTCGATTCGGTCGCTTGTATGTAAAACGGAAGAACAGTTACCTGGTGAATATTGCTATATAAACATCATCACGATATCATCGAATACAACTCAGATACAATTATCGTTTCGTCTAACCATTTAACCTTCTGTTCGATTCAGTCGCTAGTATGTGTAACGGAAGTACCGTCACCTGGTAAGTAATATATACAGTTCTGCGATATAATCGGATACCAACCAGATACATTGATTGTTCAGTCTATCCATTCAACTTTCTCTTCGTTTCGGTCGCTCGTATGTAAAACGGGGATACCGTCACCTAGTGTGTATAACTATAAACACAGCATAACATCATAATCGAATACAACCCAGATACCATCTATTCAACCTTCTGTTCGATTCGGTTGCACGTATGTATAACGAAAGAACAGTAACCTGGTGAGTATTTCTATATGAACTTCATCACGATATAATCGAATACAACTCAGATACAATGATCATTCCGTCTATCCATCCAACCTTCTGTTCGATTCAGACGCTCGTATGTGTAACGAAAGAACCGTTACATGGTAGGTGTATCTAATTATACAGCATAATGATATAATCGGAGACAACCCAGATACAATGATTTTTCAATCTATCCATTCAACCTTATGTTCGATTCGGTTGCTCGTATGTATAACGGAAGAACAGTTACCTGGTTAGACATAATATAAAATAATCATCACGAAATAATCGAATACAACCCAGATACGATGATTATTCAGTCTATCCATTCAACCTTCTGTTCAGTTCAGTCGCTCTTATGTATAACTAGAGAACAGTTACCTGGTGAGTATAACTATATAAACATCATCACGATATCATCGAATACAACCCCAGATACAATCATTGTTCAGTCTATCCATTCAACCTTCTGTTCAATTCAGTCGCTCGTATGTATAACGGAAGAACAGTTACCTGGTGAGTATAACTATATAAACATAATCGAATACAACCCAGATACGATGATTGTTCAATCTATCTATTTAACCTTCTGCTCGATTCGGTCGCTTGTATGTAAAACGGAAGAACAGTTACCTGGTGAATATTGCTATATAAACATTATCACGATATCATCGAATACAACTCAGATACAATTATCGCTTCGTCTAACCATTTAACCTTCTGTTCGATTCAGTCGCTAGTATGTGTAACGGACGTACCGTCACCTGGTAAGTATCACTATATATACAGTATTGCGATATTATCGGATACCAACCAGATACATTGATTGTTCAGTCTATCCATTCAACTTCCTGTTCGTTTCGGTCGCTCGTATGTAAAACGAGAATACCGCCACCTAGTGTGTATAACTATATACACAGCATAACATCATAATCGAATACAACCCAGATACTATCCATTCAACCTTCTGTTCGATTCGAATGCTCGTATGTATAACGAAAGAACAGTAACCTGGTGAGTATTTCTATATGAACTTCATCACGATATCATCGAATACAACTCAGAGATACAATTATCATTTCGTCTAACCATTTAACCTTCTGTTCGATTCAGTCGCTAGTATGTGTAACGGAAGTACCGTCACCTGGTAAGTATCACTATTTATACAGTATTGCGATATAATCGGATACCACCCAGATACATTTATTGTTCAGTCTATCCATTCAACTTTCTGTTCAGTACAGTCGCTCTTATGTATAACTGGAGAACAGTTTCCTGGTGAGTATAACTATATGAACATCATCAAGATATAATGGAATACAACCCCAGATACGATTATTGTTTAGTCTATCCATTCAACCTTCTGTTCAATTCAGTCGCTCGTATGTATAACGGAAGAACAGTTACCTGGTGAGTATAACTATATAAACATAATCGAATACAACCCAGATACGATGATTGTTCAATCTATACTGAATTCAACCTTCTGCTCGATTCAGTCGCTCTTATGTATAACTGGAGAACAGTTACCTGTTGAGTATAACTATATAAACATCATCACGATATAATCGAATACAACCTCAGATACGATCATTGTTTAGTCTATCCATTCAACCTTCTGTTCAATTCAGTCGCTCATATGTATAACGGAAGAACAGGTACCTGGTGAGTATAACTATATAAACCTAATCGAATACAACCCAGATACGATGAATTTTCAATCTATCCATTTAACCTTCTGCTCTATTCGGTCGCTTTTATGTAAAACGGAAGAACAGTTACCTGGTGAATATTGCTATATAAACATCATCACTATATCATCGAATACAACTCAGATACAATTATCGCTTCGTCTAACCATTCAACCTTCTGTTCGATTCAGTCGCTAGTATGTGTAACGGAAGTACCGTCACCTGGTAAGTATCACTGTATATACAGTATTGCGATATAATCGGATACCAACCAGATACATTGATTGTTCAGTCTATCCATTCAACTTTCTGTTCGTTTCGGTCGCTCGTATGTAAAACGGGTATACCGTCACCTAGTGTGTATAACTATATACACAGCATAACATCTTAATCGAATACTACTCAGATACTATCCATTCAACCTTCTGTTCGATTCGGTCGCTTGTATGTAAAACGGAAGAACAGTCACCTGGTGAGTATTTCTAAATGAACGTCATCACGATATAATCGAATACAACTCAGATACAATGATCATTCCGTCTATCCATCCAACCTTCTGTTCGATTGGGTCGCTCGTATGTATAACGCAAGAACAGTCACCTGGTGAGTATTACTATATAAACATCACCACGATATAATCGAATACAACTCAGTTACATCTATCGTTCCGTCTATCCATCCAACCTTATGTTCGATTCAGACGCTCGTATGTGTAACGAAAGAACCGTTACATGGTAGGTGTAACTAAATATACAGCATAACGATATAATCGGAGACAACCCAGATACAATGATTGTTCAATCTATCCATCCAACCTTATGTTCGATTCGGTTGCTCGTATGTATAACGGAAGAACTGTTACCTGGTTTGACATACTATATGATAATAATCACGATATAATCAAATACAACCCAGATATGATGAATGTTCAGTCTATCCATTCAACCTTCTGTTCAGTTCAGTCGCTCTTATGTATAACTGGAAAACAGTTTCCTGGTGAGTATAACTATATGAACATCATCAAGATATAATCGAATACAACCCCAGATACGATTATTGTTTAGTCTATCCATTCAACCTTCTGTTCAATTCAGTCGCTCGTATGTATAACGGAAGAACAGTTACCTGGTGAGTATAACTATATAAACATAATCGAATACAACCCAGATACGATGATTGTTCAATCTATACTGAATTCAACCTTCTGCTCGATTCGATCGCTTGTATGTAAAACGGAAGAACAGTTACCTGGTGTGTATTGCTATATAAACATCATCACGATATCATCGAATACAACTCAGATACAATTATCGTTTCGTCTAACCATTTAACCTTCTGTTCGATTCAGTCGCTAGTATGTGTAACGGAAGTACCGTCACCTGGTAAGTATCACTATATATACAGTATTGCGATATAATCGGATACCACCCAGATACATTGATGGTTCAGTCTATCCATTCAACTTTCTTTTCGTTTCGGTCGCTCGTATGTAAAACGGAAATACCGTCTCCTTGTGTGTATAACTATATACACAGCATAACATCATAATCGAATACAACCCAGATACTATCCATTCAACCTTCTGTTCGATTCGGTTGCTCATATGTATAACGAAAGAACAGTAACCTGGTGAGTATTTCTATATGAACGTCATCACGATATAATCGAATACAACTTAGTTACAATTATCGTTCCGTCTAACCATCCAACCTTATGTTCGATTCAGACGCTCGTATGTGTAACGAAAGAACCGTTACATGGTAGGTGTAGTTAAATATACAACATAACGATATAATCGGAGACAACCCAGATACAATGATTGTTCAATCTATCCATTCAACCTTATGTTCGATTCGGTTGCTAGTATTTATAACGAAAGAACAGTTACCTGGTTAGACATTATATATAATAATCATCACGAAATAATCGAATACAACCCAGATACGATGATTGTTCAGTCTATCCATTCAACCTTCTGTTCAGTTCAGTCGCTCTTATGTATAACTGGAGAACAGTTACCTGGTGAGTATAACTATATGAACATCATCACGATATAATCGAATACAACCCCAGATACGATCATTGTTTAGTCTATCCATTCAACCTTCAGTTCAATTCAGTCGCTCGTATGTATAACGGAAGAACAGTTACCTGGTGAGTATAACTATATAAACATAATCGAATACAACCCAGATACGATGATTGTTCAATCTATACTGAATTCAACCTTCTGCTCGATTCGATCGCTTGTATGTAAAACGGAAGAACAGTTACCTGGTGTGTATTGCTATATAAACATCATCACGATATCATCGAATACAACTCAGATACAATTATCGTTTCGTCTAACCATTTAACCTTCTGTTCGATTCAGTCGCTAGTATGTGTAACGGAAGTACCGTCACCTGGTAAGTATCACTATATATACAGTATTGCGATATAATCGGATACCACCCAGATACATTGATTGTTCAGTCTATCCATTCAACTTTCTGTTCAGTACAGTCGCTCTTATGTATAACTGGAGAACAGTTTCCTGGTGAGTATAACTATATGAACATCATCTAGATATAATTGAATACAACCCCAGATACGATTATTGTTTAGTCTATCCATTCAACCTTCTGTTCAATTCAGTCGCTCGTATGTATAACGGAAGAACAGTTACCTGGTGAGTATAACTATATAAACATAATCGAATACAACCAAGATACGATGATTGTTCAATCTATACTAAATTTAACCTTCTGCTCGATTCGGTCGCTTGTATGTAAAACGAAAGAACAGTTACCTGGTGAGTATTGCTATATAAACATCATCACGATATCATCGAATACATTTCAGATACAATTATCGTTTCGTCTAACCATTTAACCTTCTGTTCGATTCAGTCGCTAGTATGTGTAACGGAAGTACCGTCACCTGGTAAGTATCACTATATATACAGTATTGCGATATAATCGGATACCACCCAGATACATTGATTGTTCAGTCTATCCATTCAACTTTCTGTTCGTTTCGGTCGCTCGTATGTAAAACGGGAATACCGTCACCTGATGTGTATAACTATATACACAGCATAACATCATAATCGAATACAACCCAGATACTATCCATTCAACCTTCTGTTCGATTCGATTGCTCGTATGTATAACGGAAGAACAGTTACCTGGTGAGTATAACTATATAAACACAATCGAATACAACCCAGATACGATTATTGTTAAATCAATACTGAATTCAACCTTCTGTTCAGTTCAGTCGCTCTTATGTATAACTGGAAAACAGTTTCCTGGTGAGTATAACTATATGAACATCATCAAGATATAATCGAATACAACCCCAGATACGATTATTGTTTAGTCTATCCATTCAACCTTCTGTTCAATTCAGTCGCTCGTATGTATAACGGAAGAACAGTTACCTGGTGAGTATAACTATATAAACATAATCGAATACAACCCAGATACGATGATTGTTCAATTTATACTAAATTTAAGCTTCTGCTCGATTCGGACGCTTGTATGTGAAACGGAAGAACAGCTACCTGGTGAGTATTGCTATATAAACATTATCACGATATCATCGAATACAACTCAGATACAATGATCATTCCGTCTATCCACCCAACCTTCTGTTCGATTGGGTCGCTCGTATGTATAACGCAAGAACAGTCACCTGGTGAGTATTACTATATAAACATCACCACGATATAATCGAATACAACTCAGTTATAATTATCGTTCCCTCTAACCATCCAACCTTATGTTCGATTCAGACGCTCGTATGTGTAACGAAAGAACCGTTACATGGTAGGTGTAACTAAATATACAGCATAACGATATAATCTAACACAACCCAGATACGATGAATGTTCAGTCTATCCATTCAACCTTCTGTTCAGTTCAGTCGCTCTTATGTATAACTGGAGAACAGTTTCCTGGTGAGTATAACTATATGAACATCATCAAGATATAATCGAATACAACCCAGATACGATGATTGTTCAGTCTATCCATTCAATCTTCTGTTCAGTTCAGTCGCTCTTATGTATAACTGGAGAACAGTTACCTGGTGAGTACCGTCTCCTAGTGTGTATAACTATATACACAGCATAACATCATAATCGAATACAACCCATATACTATCCATTCAACCTTCTGTTCAATTCAGTCGCTTGTATGTATAACGGAAGAACAGTTACCTGGTGAGTATAACTATATAAACATAATCGAATACAACCCAGATACGATGATTGTTCAATCTATACTGAATTCAACCTTCTGCTCGATTCGGTCGCTTGTATGTAAAACGGAAGAACAGTTACCTGGTGAGTATTGCTATATAAACATTATCACAATATAATCGAATACAACTCAGATACAATTATCGTTTCGTCTAACCATTCAACATTCTGTTCGATTCAGTCGCTAGTATGTGTAACGGAAGTATCGTCACCTGGTAAGTATCACTATATATACAGTATTGCGATATAATCGGATACCACCCAGATACATTGATGGTTCAGTCTATCCATTCAACTTTCTTTTCGTTTCGGTCGCTCGTATGTAAAACGGAAATACCGTCTCCTTGTGTGTATAACTATATACACAGCATAACATCATAATCGAATACAACCCAGATACTATCCATTCAACCTTCTGTTCGATTCGGTTGCTCATATGTATAACGAAAGAACAGTAACCTGGTGAGTATTTCTATATGAACGTCATCACGATATAATCGAATACAACTTAGTTACAATTATCGTTCCGTCTAACCATCCAACCTTATGTTCGATTCAGACGCTCGTATGTGTAACGAAAGAACCGTTACATGGTAGGTGTAGTTAAATATACAACATAACGATATAATCGGAGACAACCCAGATACAATGATTGTTCAATCTATCCATTCAACCTTATGTTCGATTCGGTTGCTAGTATTTATAACGAAAGAACAGTTACCTGGTTAGACATTATATATAATAATCATCACGAAATAATCGAATACAACCCAGATACGATGATTGTTCAGTCTATCCATTCAACCTTCTGTTCAGTTCAGTCGCTCTTATGTATAACTGGAGAACTGTTACCTGGTGAGTATAACTATATGAACATCATCACGATATAATCGAATACAACCCCAGATACGATCATTGTTTAGTCTATCCATTCAACCTTCAGTTCAATTCAGTCGCTCGTATGTATAACGGAAGAACAGTTACCTGGTGAGTATAACTATATAAACATAATCGAATACAACTCAGATACGATGATTGTTCAATCTATCCATTCATCCTTATGTTCGATTCGGTTGCTCGTATGTATATCGGAAGAATAGGTACCTGGTGAGTATATCTATATAAACATAATCGAATACAATTCAGATACGATGATTGTTCAATCTATACTGAATTCAACCTTCTGCTCGATTCGGTCGCTTGTATGTAAAACGGAAGAACAGTTACCTGGTGAGTATTGCTATATAAACATCATCACGATATCATCGAATACAACTCAGATACAATTATCGTTTCGTCTAACCATTTAACCTTCTGTTCGATTCAGTCGCTAGTATGTGTAACGGAAGTACCGTCACCTGGTAAGTATCACTATATATACAGTATTGCGATATAATCGGATACCACCCAGATACATTGATTGTTCAGTCTATCCATTCAACTTTCTGTTCGTTTCGGTCGCTCGTATGTGAAACGGGAATACCGTCACCTTATGTGTATAACTATATACACAGCATAACATCATAATCGAATACAACCCAGATACTATCCATTCAACCTTCTGTTCGATTCGGTTGCTCATATGTATAACGAAAGAACAGTAACCTGGTGAGTATTTCTATATGAACGTCATCACGATATAATCGAATACAACTTAGTTACAATTATCGTTCCGTCTAACCATCCAACCTTATGTTCGATTCAGACGCTCGTATGTGTAACGAAAGAACCGTTACATGGTAGGTGTAGTTAAATATACAACATAACGATATAATCGGAGACAACCCAGATACAATGATTGTTCAATCTATCCATTCAACCTTATGTTCGATTCGGTTGCTAGTATTTATAACGAAAGAACAGTTACCTGGTTAGACATTATATATAATAATCATCACGAAATAATCGAATACAACCCAGATACGATGATTGTTCAGTCTATCCATTCAACCTTCTGTTCAGTTCAGTCGCTCTTATGTATAACTGGAGAACTGTTACCTGGTGAGTATAACTATATGAACATCATCACGATATAATCGAATACAACCCCAGATACGATCATTGTTTAGTCTATCCATTCAACCTTCAGTTCAATTCAGTCGCTCGTATGTATAACGGAAGAACAGTTACCTGGTGAGTATAACTATATAAACATAATCGAATACAACTCAGATACGATGATTGTTCAATCTATCCATTCATCCTTATGTTCGATTCGGTTGCTCGTATGTATATCGGAAGAATAGGTACCTGGTGAGTATATCTATATAAACATAATCGAATACAATTCAGATACGATGATTGTTCAATCTATACTGAATTCAACCTTCTGCTCGATTCGGTCGCTTGTATGTAAAACGGAAGAACAGTTACCTGGTGAGTATTGCTATATAAACATCATCACGATATCATCGAATACAACTCAGATACAATTATCGTTTCGTCTAACCATTTAACCTTCTGTTCGATTCAGTCGCTAGTATGTGTAACGGAAGTACCGTCACCTGGTAAGTATCACTATATATACAGTATTGCGATATAATCGGATACCACCCAGATACATTGATTGTTCAGTCTATCCATTCAACTTTCTGTTCGTTTCGGTCGCTCGTATGTGAAACGGGAATACCGTCACCTTATGTGTATAACTATATACACAGCATAACATCATAATCGAATACAACCCAGATACTATCCATTCAACCTTCTGTTCGATTCGGTTGCTCATATGTATAACGAAAGAACAGTAACCTGGTGAGTATTTCTATATGAACGTCATCACGATATAATCGAATACAACTTAGTTACAATTATCGTTCCGTCTAACCATCCAACCTTATGTTCGATTCAGACGCTCGTATGTGTAACGAAAGAACCGTTACATGGTAGGTGTAGTTAAATATACAACATAACGATATAATCGGAGACAACCCAGATACAATGATTGTTCAATCTATCCATTCAACCTTATGTTCGATTCGGTTGCTAGTATTTATAACGAAAGAACAGTTACCTGGTTAGACATTATATATAATAATCATCACGAAATAATCGAATACAACCCAGATACGATGATTGTTCAGTCTATCCATTCAACCTTCTGTTCAGTTCAGTCGCTCTTATGTATAACTGGAGAACAGTTACCTGGTGAGTATAACTATATGAACATCATCACGATATAATCGAATACAACCCCAGATACGATCATTGTTTAGTCTATCCATTCAACCTTCAGTTCAATTCAGTCGCTCGTATGTATAACGGAAGAACAGTTACCTGGTGAGTATAACTATATAAACATAATCGAATACAACTCAGATACGATGATTGTTCAATCTATCCATTCATCCTTATGTTCGATTCGGTTGCTCGTATGTATATCGGAAGAATAGGTACCTGGTGAGTATATCTATATAAACATAATCGAATACAATTCAGATACGATGATTGTTCAATCTTTACTGAATTCAACCTTCTGCTCGATTCGGTCGCTTGTATGTAAAACGGAAGAACAGTTACCTGGTGAGTATTGCTATATAAACATCATCACGATATCATCGAATACAACTCAGATACAATTATCGTTTCGTCTAACCATTCAACATTCTGTTCGATTCAGTCGCTAGTATGTGTAACGGAAGTATCGTCACCTGGTAAGTATCACTATTTATACAGTATTGCGATATAATCGGATACCACCCAGATACATTGATTGTTCAGTCTATCCATTCAACTTTCTTTTCGTTTCGGTCGCTCGTATGTAAAACGGGAATACCGTCTCCTAGTGTGTATAACTATATACACAGCATAACATCATAATCGAATACAACCCATATACTATCCATTCAACCTTCTGTTCAATTCAGTCGCTCGTATGTATAACGGAAGAACAGAGTCCTGGTGAGTATAACTATATAAACATAATCGAATACAACTCAGATACGATGATTGTTCAATCTATACTGAATTCAACCTTCTGCTCGATTCGGTCGCTTGTACGTAAAACGGAAGAACAGTTACCTGGTGAGTATTGCTATATTAACATCATCACGATATCATCGAATACAACTCAGATACAATTATCGTTTCGTCTAACCATTTAACTTTCTGTTCGATTCAGTCGCTAGTATGTGTAACGGAAGTACCGTCACCTGGTAAGTATCACTATATATACAGTATTGCGATATAATCGGATACCACCCAGATACATTGATTGTTCAGTCTATCCATTCAACTTTCTGTTCGTTTCGGTCGCTCGTATGTGAAACGGGAATACCGTCACCTTATGTGTATAACTATATACACAGCATAACATCATTATCGAATACAACCCAGATACTATCCATTCAACCTTCTGTTCGATTCGGTTGCTCGTATGTATAACGAAAGAACAGTATCCTGGTGAGTATTTCTATATGAACGTCATCACGATATAATCGAATACAACTCAGTTACAATTATCGTTCCGTCTAACCATCCAACCTTATGTTCGATTCAGACGCTCGTATGTGTAACGAAAGAACCGTTACATGGTAGGTGTAGTTAAATATACAACATAACGTTATAATCGGAGACAACCCAGATACAATGATTGTTCAATCTATCCATTCAACCTTAGGTTCGATTCGGTTGCTAGTATGTATAACGAAAGAACAGTTACCTGGTTAGACATAATATATAAATAATAATCATCACGAAATAATCGAATACAACCCAGATACGATGAATGTTCAGTCTATCCATTCAACCTTCTGTTCAGTTCAGTCGCTCTTATGTATAACTGGAGAACATTTTTCTGGTGAGTATAACTATATGAACATCATCAAGATATAATTGAATACAACCCCAGATACGATTATTGTTTAGTCTATCCATTCAACCTTCTGTTCAATTCAGTCGCTCGTATGTATAACGGAAGAACAGTTACCTGGTGAGTATAACTATATGAACGTCATCACGATATAAACGAATACAACTTAGTTACAATATCGTTTCGTCTAACCATCCAACCTTATGTTCGATTCAGACGCTCGTATGTGTAACGAAAGAACCGTTACATGGTAGGTGTAGTTAAATATACAACATAACGATATAATCGGAGACAACCCAGATACAATGATTGTTCAATCTATCCATTCAACCTTATGTTCGATTCGGTTGCTAGTATGTATAACGAAAGAACAGTTACCTGGTTAGACATAATATATAATAATCATCACGAAATAATCGAATCCATAAACATAATCGAATACAATTCAGATACGATGATTGTTCAATCTATCCATTTAACCTTCTGCTTGATTCGGTCGCTTGTATGTAAAACGGAAGGACAGTTACCTGGTGAGTATTGCTATATAAACATCATCACGATATCATCGAATACAACTCAGATACAATTATCGTTTCGTCTAACCATTCAACATTCTGTTCGATTCAGTCGCTAGTATGTGAAACGGAAGTATCGTCACCTGGTAAGTATCACTATATATACAGTATTGCGATATAATCGGATACCACCCAGATACATTGATTGTTCAGTCTATCCATTCAACTTTCTTTTCGTTTCGGTCGCTCGTATGTAAAACGGGAATACCGTCACCTTATGTGTATAACTATATACACAGCATAACATCATTATCGAATACAACCCAGATACTATCCATTCAACCTTCTGTTCGATTCGGTTGCTCGTATGTATAACGAAAGAACAGTAACCTGGTGAGTATTTCTATATGAACGTCATCACGATATAATCGAATACAACTTAGTTACAATTAATCGTTCCGTCTAACCATCCAACCTTATGTTCGATTCAGACGCTCGTATGTGTAACGAAAGAACCGTTACATGGTAGGTGTAGTTAAATATACAACATAACGTTATAATCGGAGACAACCCAGATACAATGATTGTTCAATCTATCCATTCAACCTCAGGTTCGATTCGGTTGCTAGTATGTATAACGAAAGAACAGTTACCTGGTAAGACATAATATATAATAATCATCACGAAATAATCGAATACAACCCAGATACGATGAATGTTCAGTCTATCCATTCAACCTTCTGTTCAGTTCAGTCGCTCTTATGTATAACTGGAGAACATTTTTCTGGTGAGTTTAACTATATGAACATCATCAAGATATAATTGAATACAACCCCAGATACGATTATTGTTTAGTCTATCCATTCAACCTTCTGTTCAATTCAGTCGCTCGTATGTATAACGGAAGAACAGTTACCTGGTGAGTATAACTATATGAACGTCATCACGATATAATCGAATACAACTTAGTTACAATATCTTTCCGTCTAACCATCCAACCTTATGTTCGATTCAGACGCTCGTATGTGTAACGAAAGAACCGTTACATGGTAGGTGTAGTTAAATATACAACATAACGATATAATCGGAGACAACCCAGATACAATGATTGTTTAATCTATCCATTCAACCTAATGTTCGATTCGGTTGCTAGTATGTATAACGAAAGAACCGTTACCTGGTTAGACATAATATATAATAATCATCACGAAATAATCGAATACAACCCAGATACGATGATTGTTCAGTATATCCATTCAATCTTCTGTTCAGTTCAGTCGCTCTTATGTATAACTGGAGAACAGTTACCTGGTGAGTACCGTCTCCTAGTGTGTATAACTAAATACACAGCATAACATCATAATCGAATACAACCCATATACTATCCATTCAACCTTCTGTTCAATTCAGTCGCTCGTATGTATAACGGAAGAACAGTTACCTGGTGAGTATAACTATATAAACATAATCGAATACAACCCAGATACGATGATTGTTCAATCTATACTGAATTCAACCTTCTGCTCGATTCGGTCGCTTGTATGTAAAACGGAAGAACAGTTACCTGGTGAGTATTGCTATATAAACATCATCACGATATCATCGAATACAACTCAGATACAATTATCGTTTCGTCTAACCATTCAACATTCTGTTCGATTCAGTCGCTAGTATGTGTAACGGAAGTATCGTCACCTGGTAAGTATCACTATATATACAGTATTGCGATATAATCGGATACCACCCAGATACATTGATTGTTCAGTCTATCCATTCAACTTTCTGTTCGTTTCGGTCGCTCGTATGTGAAACGGGAATACCGTCACCTTATGTGTATAACTATATACACAGCATAACATCATAATCGAATAAAACCCAGATACTATCCATTCAACCTTCTGTTCGATTCGGTTGCTCGTATGTATAACGAAAGAACAGTAACCTGGTGAGTAAAACTATATAAACATAATCAAATACAACTCAGATACGATGATTGTTCAATCTATCCATTCAACCTTATGTTCGATTCGGTTGCTCGTATGTATATCGGAAGAACAGGTACCTGGTGAAATATCTATATAAACATAATCGAATACAACTCAGATACGATGATTGTTCAATCTATCCATTTAACCTTCTGCTCGATTCGGTCGCTTGTATGTAAAACGGAAGGACAGTTACCTGGTGAGTATTGCTATATAAACATCATCACGATATCATCGAATACAACTCAGATACAATTATCGTTTCGTCTAACCATTCAACATTCTGTTCGATTCAGTCGCTAGTATGTGTAACGGAAGTATCGTCACCTGGTAAGTATCACTATATATACAGTATTGCGATATAATTGGATACCACCCAGATACATTGATTGTTCAGTCTATCCATTCAACTTTCTTTTCGTTTCGGTCGCTCGTATGTAAAACGGGAATATTGTCTCCTAGTGTGTATAACTATATACACAGCATAACATCATAATCGAATACAACCCATATACTATCCATTCAACCTTCTGTTCAATTCAGTCGCTCGTATGTATAACGGAAAAACAGTTACCTGGTGAGTATAACTATATAAACATAATCGAATACAACCCAGATACGATGATTGTTCAATCTATACTGAATTCAACCTTCTGCTCGATTCGGTCGCTTGTATGTAAAACGGAAGAACAGTTACCTGGTGAGTATTGCTATATAAACATCATCACGATATCATCGAATACAACTCAGATACAATTATCGTTTCGTCTAACCATTTAACCTTCTGTTCGATTCAGTCGCTAGTATGTGTAACGGAAGTACCGTCACCTGGTGAGTATCACTATATATACAGTATTGCGATATAATCGGATACCACCCAGATACATTGATTGTTCAGTCTATCCATTCAACTTTCTGTTCGTTTCGGTCGCTCGTATGTGAAACGGGAATACCGTCACCTTATGTGTATAACTATATACACAGCATAACATCATTATCGAATACAACCCAGATACTATCCATTCAACCTTCTGTTCGATTCGGTTGCTCGTATGTATAACGAAAGAACAGTAACCTGGTGAGTATTTCTATATGAACGTCATCACGATATAATCGAATACAACTTAGTTACAATTATCGTTCTGTCTAACCATCCAACCTTATGTTCGATTCAGACGCTCGTATGTGTAACGAAAGAACCGTTACATGGTAGGTGTAGTTAAATATACAACATAACGTTATAATCGGAGACAACCCAGATACAATGATTGTTCAATCTATCCATTCAACCTTAGGTTCGATTCGGTTGCTAGTATGTATAACGAAAGAACAGTTATCTGGTTAGACATAATATATAATAATCATCACGAAATAATCGAATACAACCCAGATACGATGATTGTTCAGTCTATTCATTCAACCTTCTGTTCAGTTCAGTCGCTCTTATGTATAACTGGAGAACAGTTACCTGGTGAGTATAACTATATGAACATCATCACGATATAATCGAATACAACCCCAGATACGATCATTGTTTAGTCTATCCATTCAACCTTCAGTTCAATTCAGTCGCTCGTATGTATAACGGAAGAACAGTTACCTGGTGAGTATAACTATATAAACATAATCGAATACAACTCAGATACGTTGATTGTTCAATCTATCCATTCAACCTTATGTTCGATTCGGTTGCTCGTATGTATATCGGAAGAACGGGTACCTGGTGAGTATATCTATATAAACATAATCGAATACAACTCAGATACGATGAATTTTCAATCTATCCATTTAATCTTCTGCTCGATTCGGTCGCTTGTATGTAAAACGGAAGAACAGTTACCTGGTGAGTATTGCTATATAAACATCATCACGATATCATCGAATACAACTCAGATACAATTATCGTTTCGTCTAACCATTCAACATTCTGTTCGATTCAGTCGCTAGTATGTGTAACGGAAGTATCGTCACCTGGTAAGTATCACTATATATACAGTATTGCGATATAATCGGATACCACCCAGATACATTGATTGTTCAGTCTATCCATTCAACTTTCTGTTCGTTTCGGTCGCTCGTATGTGAAACGGGAATACCGTCACCTTATGTGTATAACTATATACAAAGCATAACATCATAATCGAATAAAACCCAGATACTATCCATTCAACCTTCTGTTCGATTCGGTTGCTCGTATGTATAACGAAAGAACAGTAACCTGGTGAGTATAACTATATAAACATAATCAAATACAACTCAGATACGATGATTGTTCAATCTATCCATTCAACCTTATGTTCGATTCGGTTGCTCGTATGTATATCAGAAGAACAGGTACCTGGTGAAATATCTATATAAACATAATCGAATACAACTCAGATACGATGATTGTTAAATCTATCCATTTAACCTTCTGCTCGATTCGGTCGCTTGTATGTAAAACGGAAGGACAGTTACCTGGTGAGTATTGCTATATAAACATCATCACGATATCATCGAATACAACTCAGATACAATTATCGTTTCGTCTAACCATTCAACATTCTGTTCGATTCAGTCGCTAGTATGTGTTACGGAAGTATCGTCACCTGTTAAGTATCACTATATATACAGTATTGCGATATAATTGGATACCACCCAGATACATTGATTGTTCAGTCTATCCATTCAACTTTCTTTTCGTTTCGGTCGCTCGTATGTAAAACGGGAATATTGTCTCCTAGTGTGTATAACTATATACACAGCATAACATCATAATCGAATACAACCCATATACTATCCATTCAACCTTCTGTTCAATTCAGTCGCTCGTATGTATAACGGAAAAACAGTTACCTGGTGAGTATAACTATATAAACATAATCGAATACAACCCAGATACGATGATTGTTCAATCTATACTGAATTCAACCTTCTGCTCGATTCGGTCGCTTGTATGTAAAACGGAAGAACAGTTACCTGGTGAGTATTGCTATATAAACATCATCACGATATCATCGAATACAACTCAGATACAATTATCGTTTCGTCTAACCATTTAACCTTCTGTTCGATTCAGTCGCTAGTATGTGTAACGGAAGTACCGTCACCTGGTAAGTATCACTATATATACAGTATTGCGATATAATCGGATACCACCCAGATACATTGATTGTTCAGTCTATCCATTCAACTTTCTGTTCGTTTCGGTCGCTCGTATGTGAAACGGGAATACCGTCACCTTATGTGTATAACTATATACACAGCATAACATCATTATCGAATACAACCCAGATACTATCCATTCAACCTTCTGTTCGATTCGGTTGCTCGTATGTATTACGAAAGAACAGTAACCTGGTGAGTATAACTATATAAACATAATCAAATACAACTCAGATACGATGATTGTTCAATCTATCCATTCAACCTTATGTTCGATTCGGTTGCTCGTATGTATATCGGAAGAACAGGTACCTGGTGAAATATCTATATAAACATAATCGAATACAACTCAGATACGATGATTGTTAAATCTATCCATTTAACCTTCTGCTCGATTCGGTCGCTTGTATGTAAAACGGAAGGACAGTTACCTGGTGAGTATTGCTATATAAACATCATCACGATATCATCGAATACAACTCAGATACAATTATCGTTTCGTCTAACCATTCAACATTCTGTTCGATTCAGTCGCTAGTATGTGTTACGGAAGTATCGTCACCTGGTAAGTATCACTATATATACAGTATTGCGATATAATTGGATACCACCCAGATACATTGATTGTTCAGTCTATCCATTCAACTTTCTTTTCGTTTCGGTCGCTCGTATGTAAAACGGGAATATTGTCTCCTAGTGTGTATAACTATATACACAGCATAACATCATAATCGAATACAACCCATATACTATCCATTCAACCTTCTGTTCAATTCAGTCGCTCGTATGTATAACGGAAAAACAGTTACCTGGTGAGTATAACTATATAAACATAATCGAATACAACCCAGATACGATGATTGTTCAATCTATACTGAATTCAACCTTCTGCTCGATTCGGTCGCTTGTATGTAAAACGGTGAGTATTGCTATATAAACATCATCACGATATCATCGAATACAACTCAGATACAATTATCGTTTCGTCTAACCATTTAACCTTCTGTTCGATTCAGTCGCTAGTATGTGTAACGGAAGTACCGTCACCTGGTAAGTATCACTATATATACAGTATTGCGATATAATCGGATACCACCCAGATACATTGATTGTTCAGTCTATCCATTCAACTTTCTGTTCGTTTCGGTCGCTCGTATGTGAAACGGGAATACCGTCACCTTATGTGTATAACTATATACACAGCATAACATCATTATCGAATACAACCCAGATACTATCCATTCAACCTTCTGTTCGATTCGGTTGCTCGTATGTATAACGAAAGAACAGTAACCTGGTGAGTATTTCTATATGAACGTCATCACGATATAATCGAATACAACTTAGTTACAATTATCGTTCCGTCTAACCATCCAACCTTATGTTCGATTCAGACGCTCGTATGTGTAACGAAAGAACCGTTACATGGTAGGTGTAGTTAAATATACAACATAACGTTATAATCGGAGACAACCCAGATACAATGATTGTTCAATCTATCCATTCAACCTTAGGTTCGATTCGGTTGCTAGTATATATAACGAAAGAACAGTTACCTGGTTAGACATAATATATAATAATCATCACGAAATAATCGAATACAACCCAGATACGATGATTGTTCAGTCTATTCATTCAACCTTCTGTTCAGTTCAGTCGCTCTTATGTATAACTGGAGAACAGTTACCTGGTGAGTATAACTATATGAACATCATCACGATATAATCGAATACAACCCCAGATACGATCATTGTTCAGTCTATCCATTCAACCTTCAGTTCAATTCAGTCGCTCGTATGTATAACGGAAGAACAGTTACCTGGTGAGTATAACTATATAAACATAATCGAATACAACTCAGATACGTTGATTGTTCAATCTATCCATTCAACCTTATGTTCGATTCGGTTGCTCGTATGTATATCGGAAGAACGGGTACCTGGTGAGTATATCTATATAAACATAATCGAATACAACTCAGATACGATGATTGTTCAATCTATCCATTTAACCTTCTGCTCGATTCGGTCGCTTGTATGTAAAACGGAAGGACAGTTACCTGGTGAGTATTGCTATATAAACATCATCACGATATCATCGAATGCAACTCAGATACAATTATCGTTTCGTCTAACCATTCAACATTCTGTTCGATTCAGTCGCTAGTATGTGTAACGGAAGTATCGTCACCTGGTAAGTATCACTATATATACAGTATTGCGATATAATCGGATACCACCCAGATAAATTGATTGTTCAGTCTATCGATTCAACTTTCTTTTCGTTTCGGTCGCTCGTAAGTAAAACGGGAATACCGTCTCCTTGTGTGTATAACTATATACACAGCATAACATCATAATCGAATACAACCCATATACTATCCATTCAACCTTCTGTTCAATTCAGTCGCTCGTATGTATAACGGAAGAACAGTAACCTGGTGAGTATAACTATATAAACGTAATCGAATACAACCCAGATACGATGATTGTTCAATCTATACTGAATTCAACCTTCTGCTCGATTCGGTCGCTTGTATGTAAAACGGAAGAACAGTTACCTGGTGAGTATTGCTATATAAACATCATCACGATATCATCGAATACAACTCAGATACAATTATCGTTTCGTCTAACCATTTAACCTTCTGTTCGATTCAGTCGCTAGTATGTGTAACGGAAGTACCGTCACCTGGTAAGTATCACTATATATACAGTATTGCGATATAATCGAATACCACCCAGATACATTGATTGTTCAGTCTATCATTTCAACTTTCTGTTCGTTTCGGTCGCTCGTATGTGAAACGGGAATACCGTCACCTTATGTGTATAACTATATACACAGCATAAGATCATAATCGAATACAACCCAGATACTATTCATTCAACCTTCTGTTCGATTCGGTTGCTCGTATGTATAACGAAAGAACAGTAACCTGGTGAGTATTTCTATATGAACGTCATCACGATATAATCGAATACAACTTAGTTACAATTATCGTTCCGTCTAACCATCCAACCTTATGTTCGATTCAGACGCTCGTATGTGTAACGAAAGAACCGTTACATGGTAGGTGTAGTTAAATATACAACATAACGATATAATCGGAGACAACCCAGATACAATGATTGTTCAATCTATCCATTCAACCTTATGTTCGATTCGGTTGCTAGTATGTATAACGAAAGAACAGTTACCTGGTTAGATAATATATAATAATCATCACGAAATAATCGAATACAACCCAGATACGATGATTGTTCAGTCTATCCATTCAACCTTCTGTTCAGTTCAGTCGCTCTTATGTATAACTGGAGAACAGTTACCTGGTGTGTATAACTATATGAACATCATCACGATATAATCGAATACAACCCCAGATACGATCTTTGTTTAGTATATCCATTCAACCTTCAGTTCAATTCAGTCGCTCGTATGTATAACGGAAGAACAGTTACCTGGTGAGTATAACTATATAAACATAATCGAATACAACTCAGATACGATGATTGTTCAATCTATCCATTCAACCTTATGTTCGATTCGGTTGCTCGTATGTATATCGGAAGAACAGGTACCTGGTGAGTATATCTATATAAACATAATCGAATACAACTCAGATACGATGATTGTTCAATCTATCCATTTAACCTTCTGCTCGATTCGGTCGCTTGTATGTAAAACGGAAGGACAGTTACCTGGTGAGTATTGCTATATAAACATCATCACGATATCATCGAATACAACTCAGATACAATTATCGTTTCGTCTAACCATTCAACATTCTGTTCGATTCAGTCGCTAGTATGTGTAACGGAAGTATCGTCACCTGGTAAGTATCACTATATATACAGTATTGCGATATAATCGGATACCACCCAGATACATTGATTGTTCAGTCTATCCATTCAACTTTCTTTTCGTTTCGGTCGCTCGTATGTAAAACGGGAATACCGTCTCCTAGTGTGTATAACTATATACTATTTATTTTCGGATTACAAACAGAAAAGGAAAATCTTTTGGAAACCACACTCACACAACTCAATTCAATTTTCAAAAATAACATTATAGAGAAAGATATAAATAAAATCTATAGTATAGGAAAGAAGAATACAATCATTGTGGAATTCGTTTCATACCTGCAAAAAAAGAAGATTTTTCAGCAGTTACATAAACTTAAAGGGACCGAGATTTCCATCACAAATGATCTGCGCCCAGAGGATCAAAAAACTAATAAAATACTTGTGAAGCATTCGAAAAAAGCTCGATCCTCGAACCATATAGCGATAATCAAGAACTTCGAATTGTATGTGGATGCGGTACCATATACAGCCGAGGAACTAGAGGATCCATCATCAACTGAAGTTGAATCCGACGTGGAAATCGATAACATTCCTGATCAGAAGAATAAAAGTGCTCCAGCAACCCCGACAATCAGACCGAAATATTCAGAAGAATCAGAAAAAAACTTACTGGAAGTAAGACCAGAGCAGCTGCATCCTAACTTACTTTTCTCATCATCATCCAGAAACAATCCAACTGATTCAAAAACAACAACGAACAGAGATTATAACAAAGAAACCAAGGTGAACCCCCCAGCAAAGAACAAGGAGAAGGACATCAGAACACTGAGAAACAAAAAACCTATATAATCTCATAAATTCTCTATATTAGTAACGATAACCCTTATACCTAAATAATTATTTCAGTTCATATTTTTAGAGTGATCTCCTGTATTGAAATGTGATTTTTCCCCAATTTGTAATACACTGATAGGATACACGAAATGGATCAATACATACGAGACTTTGAAGTCAATAATATCGAAACCTACTCTCTCGCGCAAACTTCAGAATGCACCGAAATACTGAGAGTTTATAACCTCAATAATAATTTCAAAATTCTCAACATAAATATACGCAGTATAAATAAAAATTTAGATGAGTTCAAGATCGTTTTACACAATTTGAATGCGAATATTGACTGTTTGATACTTACAGAAACGTGGAATATTATAGACCAGGGCTTATTTAACATTGATGGATACGATATGATTTCTAACGAAAGTAACTTCAATCAAAATGATGGTGTTGTAGCATACATAAAATCAACATTGAAATATTCCTATAAAATAACAGAAATCTACCAAACTATCAAAGCCATACAAATAAAAATTCAATCGAATGAAGGAAGAAGTATACTTGTTACAGCTGTCTATAGATCTCCTGACACAGACCCTAAAGGATTCATAAATAGCATGAACCAGTATTTAGAAACGAACAACGGCAATAATTTCAATGATATATGTTTATTTACGGGAGATCTAAATATTGACTTATTAGACCCGGGCGAGAATGCATGTTTCGATTATTTAAATGTTTCGAACGAATATGGATACATCTCTACAATAAATAATCCAACGAGAGTCCAAGCAAACAGTAGTTCCTGTATTGATCATATTTTTATGAAATCTCCAGTTGATATCTACGAGAGAATCGTTCCGATAATTCTCAAAACATCTGTTACAGATCATTACGCGACAATTCTCCAAATTGTGTTAAATAACGATATCAAACAAGAAAAAATCAAAACAACTGAGTTCATCAATACCAAAAAGCTCCATGAAACATTCAGAAATATATCCTGGACATCAGTATTATCATCAAATGAACCAAACACTGCTACAAACACATTCATCGATATCATTATAGAATCCTTTAATGTGTGTACGGAAGTGAAAAAATACAACAGAAAACACGTCAAAATTGCACCCTGGGTAACAAATGGTTTACTCAAATCAATAAACGAAAAAAATTTAATGAATAAGAATCTGCGAAAATATCCAAATAATGATCAATTAAGAAATGAATACAGAAATTATAGGAACAGATTGAATGCACTAATCGAAAAAACTAAATACAACTATCATAATGAACAAATCGAAAAAAATAACAACGATTCAAAAAAACTGTGGGAAATAGTACAGGAAGTTAGTAAAACAAAAAAGACACGTCATCCCATAGATTCTATTGAAAGTGAGGACGGCAGGATATTAACTGACAAAGAACTTATAGCAAATGAATTCAATTCCAAATTCTCAGAAATGGGAAGGAATCTAGCCAGTAAGATAGAAAACGATCCTAATTATATTCCAAACCGTTCCATTATGCCAAATTCTCTCGTCCTCACCCCCGTGGAATCGATTGAGATACAAAACGTAATCAGTCAACTAAAAAATAAGAAAGCCGTAGGTGTTGACAAGATCAAAGCCGAAACTATAAAGATCATTTCTAGCTATATCCAAGAGCCATTGGTCAAAATTTTCAATCTGTGTATGGAGGTAGGAAAGTATCCATCGGCATTCAAACACACAGTAGTAGTTCCCCTCCATAAAAAAGGCAATACTCAGAAAGTAGGAAATTACCGACCAATATCTTTGATCACCCACCTCTCAAAAATATTTGAAAAAATTCTGAAAAATAGACTAGTTTCCTATTTGAATAAATTTACCGTTATCTCTCATAATCAATTCGGATTCAGAGAAAATATGTCAACCCAAGATGCAATTCTAGCTTTAACATCAAAAATAACAGAAGCACTAAACGAAAGCAACCCATGTATATGCATATTCATAGACTTGTCAAAAGCCTTTGACACTGTTAGCCACAAACTCCTCTTAGAATCAATGGAAGACATTGGTGTAAGAGGCAATTGTCTAAAACTCTTCAAGTGCTATTTAAGCGAAAGAACCCAAGCTGTGAGTGTTGATGGTGTGGTTTGCGGTGTCGAAAAAATTGACTATGGCATACCACAAGGAACAGTTTTAGGGCCAATTTTATTTAACATCTATATAAATGGACTATTTTCACTCGACAACAACGGATACATTTTCGGATTTGCTGATGGTACAGCAATTTTCTACAGGTCTGATAACTGGGACAATCTGAAGCAAAAAGTGGAATCTGACTTCAAATCAATAAAAACATGGTTCGACTATAAATTACTCACAATAAACACGGATAAGACAAACTATCTACCATTCAGCTGTAATACTCGTGGCCTGCCTAATTTCGACAAACTGAACATTACAATGAATAATAACAAACAGTTCTCTATAGAACCTGTGAAAGAAATCAAATACTTAGGTATTATAATTGATTCCCACTTAAAATGAAACCATCACATAATGTTCGTGATGAAAAAATTGAGATGTATATTGTATAGATTCAAAAAACTCAAGGATGTCCTAACTTCCAGTCAAATGAAAACTTCATATCATGCTCTAGTTGAAAGTCATATACGTTATGGAATTCTGGCATGGGGTGGGGCTCTGAAAACACATCTATATCCATTGGAAGTGATACAGAGGAGAATCATAAAACTGATTTTTTCAAAAGATTTCAGGTATTCAACTGACTCACTATATTCTGAATCCAATATCTTTGACCTAAGACAATTATACTTCTGCCTCACGTGCTTAAAATATCACGGAACAAAACATTGCAATCAACTCCCAACCCACAACTACAATACTCGAAAAAAAAATAATTATGTGCCACCCTTGATGGTCAAAGTTACAACGCAGAGAATGTTCAACTACTTAGCACCAAAATTATACAATACCATTCCTAATGAATTGAAATGTATGAATGAAAACAGAAAATTCAAGAAACTATTGAAAAAGTTTATACAGCAACATTCCAGACATATGATACGTAGTCTCTTTGATGTATAAAACGATTTTACCCTATTTTATATAGATAAATTTTTATCCTCTGTTTATTTATTTATTTATAGAATATCTGTACCTGATGAAACTTCATATTGTTATAAAAACTTATTTTTATTCTAAATTTGTCTTCATTATATTGTCTTAAACATTTACAATTATCTGTTCACTAGTCATATTTCGTCATTTCATTTCCTCGAAACAAGTGTTTCAGTCACTTATCGAGTAGATTATTTATTTACAGTTACGATTTATTTGTGTCAATATATGATCTGGATGTGAATAAATATTATTATTATTATTATTATTATATACACAGCATAACATCATAATCGAATACTATCCATTCAACCTTCTGTTCAATTCAGTCGCTCGTATGTATAACGGAAGAACAGTTACCTGGTGAGTATAACTATATAAACATAATCGAATACAACCCAGATACGATGATTGTTCAATCTATACTGAATTCAACCTTCTGCTCGATTCGGTCGCTTGTATGTAAAACGGAAGAACAGTTACCTGGTGAGTATTGCTATATAAACATCATCACGATATCATCGAATACAACTCAGATACAATTATCGTTTCGTCTAACCATTTAACCTTCTGTTCGATTCAGTCGCTAGTATGTGTAACGGAAGTACCGTCACCTGGTTAGTATCACTATATATACAGTATTGCGATATAATCGGATACCACCCAGATACATTGATTGTTCAGTCTATCCATTCAACTTTCTGTTCGTTTCGGTCGCTCGTATGTGAAATGGGAATACCGTCACCTTATGTGTATAACTATATACACAGCATAACATCATAATCGAATACAACCCAGATACTATCCATCCAACCTTCTGTTCGATTCGGTTGCTCGTATGTAAAACGAAAGAACAGTAACCTGGTGAGTATTTCTATATGAACGTCATCACGATATAATCGAATACAACTTAGTTACAATTATCGTTCCGTCTAACCATCCAACCTTATGTTCGATTCGGACGCTCGTATGTGTAACGAAAGAACCGTTACATGGTAGGTGTAGTTAAATATACAACATAACGATATAATCGGAGACAACCCAGATACAATGATTGTTCAATCTATCCATTCAACCTTATGTTCGATTCGGTTGCTAGTATGTATAACGAAAGAACAGTTACCTGGTTAGACATAATATATAATATTCATCACGAAATAATCGAATACAACCCAGATACGATGATTGTTCAGTCTATCCATTCAACCTTCTGTTCAGTTCAGTCGCTCTTATGTATAACTGGAGAACAGTTACCTGGTGAGTATAACTATATGAACATCATCACGATATAATCGAATACAACCCCAGATACGATCATTGTTTAGTCTATCCATTCAACCTTCAGCTCAATTCAGTCGCTCGTATGTATAACGGAAGAACAGTTACCTGGTGAGTATAACTATATAAACATAATCGAATACAACTCAGATACGATGATTGTTCAATCTATCCATTCAACCTTATGTTCGATTCGGTTGCTCGTATGTATATCGGAAGAACAGGTACCTGGTGAGTATATCTATATAAACATAATCGAATACAACTCAGATACGATGATTGTTCAATCTATCCATTTAACCTTCTGCTCGATTCGGTTGCTTGTATGTAAAACGGAAGGACAGTTACCTGGTGAGTATTGCTATATAAACATCATCACGATATCATCGAATACAACGCAGATACAATTATCGTTTCGTCTAACCATTCAACATTTTGTTCGATTCAGTCGCTAGTATGTGTAACGGAAGTATCGTCACCTGGTAAGTATCACTATATATACAGTTTTGCGATATAATCGGATACCACCCAGATACATTGATTGTTCAGTCTATCCATTCAACTTTCTTTTCGTTTCGGTCGCTCGTATGTAAAACGGGAATACCGTCTCCTAGTGTGTATAACTATATACACAGCATAACATCATAATCGAATACAACCCATATACTATCCATTCAACCTTCTGTTCAATTCAGTCGCTCGTATGTATAACGGAAGAACAGTTACCTGGTGAGTAAAACTATATAAACATAATCGAATACAACCCAGATACGATGATTGTTCAATCTATACTGAATTCAACCTTCTGCTCGATTCGGTCGCTCGTATGTAAAACGGAAGAACAGTTACCTGGTGAGTATTGCTATATAAACATCATCACGATATCATCGAATACAACTCAGATACAATTATCGTTTCGTCTAACCATTTAACCTTCTGATCGATTCAGTCGCTAGTATGTGTAACGGAAGTACCGTCACCTGGTAAGTATCACTATATATACAGTATTGCGATATAATCGGATACCAACCAGATACATTGATTGTTCAGTCTATCCATTCAACTTTCTGTTCGTTTCGGTAGCTCGTATGTGAAACGGGAATACCGTCACCTTTTGTGTATAACTATATCACAGCATAACATCATAATCGAATACAACCCAGATACTATCCATTCAACCTTCTGTTCGATTCGGTTGCTCGTATGTATAACGAAAGAACAGTAACCTGGTGAGTATTTCTATATAAACGTCATCACGATATAATCGGATACAACTTAGTTACAATTATCGTTCCGTATAACCATCCAACCTTATGTTCGATTCAGACGCTCGTATGTGTAACGAAAGAACCGTTACATGGTAGGTGTAGTTAAATATACAACATAACGATATAATCGGAGACAACCCAGATACAATGATTGTTCAATCTATCCATTCAACCTTATGTTCGATTCGTTTGCTAGTATGTATAACGAAAGAACAGTTACCTGGTTAGACATAATATATAATAATCATCACGAAATAATCGAATACAACCCAGATACGATGATTGTTCAGTCTATCCATTCAACCTTCTGTTCAGTTCAGTCGCTCTTATGTATAACTGAAGAACAGTTACCTGGTAAGTATAACTATATGAACATCATCACGATATAATCGAATACAACCCCAGATACGATAATTGTTTGGTCTGTCCATTAAACCTTCAGTTCAATTCAGTCGCTTGTATGTATAACGGAAAAACAGTTACCTGGTGAGTATAACTATATAAACATAATCGAATACAACTCAGATACGATAATTGTTCAATCTATCCATTCAACCTTATGTTCGATTCGGTTGCTCGTATGTGTATCGGAAGAACAGGTACCTGGTGAGTATATCTATATAAACATAATCGAATACAACTCAGATACGATGATTGTTCATTCTATCCATTTAACCTTCTGCTCGATTCGGTCGCTTGTATGTAAAACGGAAGGACAGTTACCTGGTGAGTATTGCTATATAAACATCATCACGATATCATCGAATACAACTCAGATACAATTATCGTTTCGTCTAACCTTTCAACCTTCTGTTCGATTCAGTCGCTAGTATGTGTAACGGGAGTACCTTCACCTGGTAAGTATCACTATATATACAGTATTGCGATATAATCGGATACCACCCAGATACATTGATTGTTCAGTCTATCCATTCAACTTTCTGTTCGTTTCGGTCTCTCGTATGTGAAACGGGAATACCGTCACCTTATGTGTATAACTATATACACAGCATAACATCATAATCGAATACAACCCAGATACTATCCATTCAACCTTCTGTTCAATTCAGTCGCTCGTATGTATAACGGAAGAACAGTTACCTGGTGAGTATAACTATATAAACATAATCGAATACAACTCAGATACGATGATTGTTCAATCTATCCATTCAACCTTATGTTCGATTCGGTTGCTCGTATGTATATCGGAAGAACAGGTATCTGGTGAGTATATCTATATAAACATAATCGAATACAACTCAGATACGATGATTGTTCAATCTATCCATTTAACCTTCTGCTCGATTCGGTCGCTTGTATGTAAAACGGAAGGACAGTCACCTGGTGAGTGTTGCTATATAAACATCATCACGATATCATCGAATACAACTCAGATACAATTATCGTTTCGTCTAACCATTCAACATTCTGTTCGATTCAGTCGCTAGTATGTGTAACGGAAGTATCGTCACCTGGTAAGTATCACTATATATACAGTATTGCGATATAATCGGATACCACCCAGATACATTGATTGTTCAGTCTATCCATTCAACCTTCTGTTCAGTTCAGTCGCTCTTATGTATAACTGGAGAACAGTTACCTGGTGAGTATAACTATATGAACATCATCACGATATAATCGAATACAACCCCAGATACGATCATTGTTTAGTCTATCCATTCAACCTTCAGTTCAATTCAGTCGCTCGTATGTATAACGGAAGAACAGTTACCTGGTGAGTATAACTATATAAACATAATCGAATACAACTCAGATACGATGATTGTTCAATCTATCCATTCAACCTTATGTTCGATTCGGTTGCTCGTATGTATATCGGAAGAACAGGTACCTGGTGAGTATATCTATATAAACATAATCAAATACAACTCAGATACGATGATTGTTCAATATATCCATTTAACCTTCTGCTCGATTCGGTCGCTTGTATGTAAAACGGAAGGACAGTTACCTGGTGAGTATTGCTATATAAACATCATCACGATATCATCGAATACAACTCAGATACAATTATCGTTTCGTCTAACCATTTAACCTTCTGTTCGATTCAGTCGCCAGTATGTGTAACGGAAGTACCGTCACCTGGTAAGTATCACTATATATACAGTATTGCGATATAATCGGATACCACCCAGATACATTGATTGTTCAGTCTATCCATTCAACTTTCTGTTCGTTTCGGTCGCTCGTATGTGAAACGGGAATACCGTCACCTTATGTGTATAACTATATACACAGCATAACATCATAATCGAATACAACCCAGATACTGTCCATTCAACCTTCTGTTCGATTCGGTTGCTCGTATGTATAACGAAAGAACAGTAACCTGGTGAGTATTTCTATATGAACGTCATCACGATATAATCGAATACAACTTAGTTACAATTATCGTTCCGTCTAACCATCCAACCTTATGTTCGATTCAGACGCTCGTATGTGTAACGAAAGAACCGTTACATGGTAGGTGTAGTTAAATATACAACATAACGATATAATCGGAGACAACCCAGATACAATGATCGTTCAATCTCTCCATTCAACCTTATGTTCGATTCGGTTGCTAGTATGTATAACGAAAGAACAGTTACCTGGTTAGACATAATATATAATAATCATCACGAAATAATCTAATACAACCCAGATACGATGATTGTTCAGTCTATCCATTCAACCTTCTGTTCAGTTCAGTCGCTCTTATGTATAACTGGAGAACAGTTACCTGGTGAGTATAACTATATGAACATCATCACGATATAATCGAATACAACTCCAGATACGATCATTGTTTAGTCTATCCATTCAACCTTCAGTTCAATTCAGTCGCTCGTATGTATAACGGAAGAACAGTTACCTGGTGAGTATAACTATATAAACATAATCGAATACAACTCAGATACGATGATTGTTCAATCTATACTGAATTCAACCTTCTGCTCGATTCGGTCGCTTGTATGTAAACGGAAGAACAGTTACCTGGTGAGTATTGCTATATAAACATCATCACGATATCTTCGAATACAACTCAGATACAATTATCGTTTCGTCTAACCATTCAACCTTCTGTTCGATTCAGTCGCTATTATGTGTAACGGAAGTACCGTCACCTGGTAAGTATCACTATATATACAGTATTGCGATATAATCGGATACCACCCAGATACATTGATTGTTCAGTCTATCCATTCAACTTTCTGTTCGTTTCGGTTGCTCGTATGTGAAACGGGAATACCGTCACCTTATGTGTATAACTATATACACAGCATAACATCATAATCGAATACAACCCATATACTATCCATTCAACCTTCTGTTCAATTCAGTCGCTCGTATGTATAACGGAAGAACAGTTACCTGGTGAGTATAACTATATAAACATAATCGAATACAACCCAGATACGATGATTGTTCAATCTATACTGAATTCAACCTTCTGCTCGATTCGGTCGCTTGTATGTAAAACGGAAGAACAGTTACCTGGTGAGTATTGCTATATAAACATCATCACGATATCATCGAATACAACTCAGATACAATTATCGTTTCGTCTAACCATTTAACCTTCTGTTCGATTCAGTCGCTAGTATGTGTAACGGAAGTACCGTCACCTGGTAAGTATCACTATATATACAGTATTGCGATATAATCGGATACCACCCAGATACATTGATTGTTCAGTCTATCCATTCAACTTTATGTTCGTTTCGGTCGCTCGTATGTGAAACGGGAAAACCGTCACCTTATGTGAATAACTATATACACAGCATAACATCATAATCGAATACAACCCAGATACTATCCATTCAACCTTCTGTTCGATTCGGTTGCTCGTATGTATAACGAAAGAACAGTAACCTGGTGAGTATTCCTATATGAACGTCATCACGATATAATCGAATACAACTTAGTTACAATTATCGTTCCGTCTAACCATCCCACCTTATGTTCGATTCAGACGCTCGTATGTGTAACGAAAGAACCGTTACATGGTAGGTGTAGTTAAATATACAACATAACGATATAATCGGAGACAACCCAGATACAATGATTGTTCAATCTATCCATTCAACCTTATGTTCGATTCGGTTGCTAGTATGTATAACGAAAGAACAGTTACCTGGTTAGACATAATATATAATAATCATCACGAAATAATCGAATACAACCCAGATACGATGATTGTTCAGTCTATCCATTCAACCTTCTGTTCAGTTCAGTCGCTCTTATGTATAACTGGAGAACAGTTACCTGGTGAGTATAACTATATAAACATCATCACGATATAATCGAATACAACCCCAGATACGATCATTGTTTAGTCTATCCATTCAACCTTCAGTTCAATTCAGTCGCTCGTATGTATAACGGAAGAACAGTTACCTGGTGAGTATAACTATATAAACATAATCGAATACAACTCAGATACGATGATTGTTCAATCTATCCATTCAACCTTATGTTCGATTCGGTTGCTCGTATGTATATCGGAAGAACAGGTACCTGGTGAGTATATATATATAAACATAATAGAATACAACTCAGATACGATGATTGTTCAATCTATCCATTTAACTATCTGCTCGATTCGGTCGCTTGTATGTAAAACGGAAGGACAGTTACCTGGTGAGTATTGCTATATAAACATCATCACGATATCATCGAATACAACTCAGATACAATTATCGTTTCGTCTAACCATTTAACCTTCTGTTCGATTCAGTCGCCAGTATGTGTAACGGAAGTACCGTCACCTGGTAAGTATCACTATATATACAGTATTGCGATATAATCGGATACCACCCAGATACATTGATTGTTCAGTCTATCCATTCAACATTCTGTTCGTTTCGGTCGCTTTATGTGAAACGGGAATACCGTCACCTTATGTGTATAACTATATACACAGCATAACATCATAATCGAATACAACCCAGATACTATCCATCCAACCTTCTTTTCGATTCGGTTGCTCGTATGTATAACGAAAGAACAGTAACCTGGTGAGTATTTCTATATGAACGTCATCACGATATAATCGAATACAACTTAGTTACAATTATCGTTCCGTCTAACCATCCAACCTTATGTTCGATTCAGACGTTCGTATGTGTAACGAAAGAACCGTTACATGGTAGGTGTAGTTAAATATACAACGTAACGATATAATCGGAGACAACCCAGATACAATGATTGTTCAATCTATCCATTCGACCTTATGTTCGATTCGGTTGCTAGTATGTATAACGAAAGAACAGTTTCCTGGTTAGACATAATATATAATAATCATCACGAAATAATCGAATACAACCCAGATACGATGAATGTTCAGTCTATCCATTCAACCTTCTGTTCAGTTCAGTCGCTCTTATGTATAACTGGAGAACAGTTACTTGGTGAGTATAACTATATGAACATCATCACGATATAATCGAATTCAACCCCAGATACGATCATTGTTTAGTCTATCCATTCAACCTTCAGTTCAATTCAGTCGCTCGTATGTATAACGGAAGAACAGTTACCTGGTGAGTATAACTATATAAACATAATCCAATACAACTCAGATACGATGATTGTTCAATCTATCCATTCAACCTTATGTTCGATTCGGTTGCTCGTATGTATATCGGAAGAACAGGTACCTGGTGAGTATATCTATATAAACATAATCGAATACAACTCAGATACGATGATTGTTCAATCTATCCATTTAACCTTCTGCTCTATTCGGTCGCTTGTATGTAAAACGGAAAAACAGTTACCTGGTGAGTATTGCTATATAAACATCATCACGATATCATCGAATACAACTCAGATACAATTATCGTTTCGTCTAACCATTCAACATTCTGTTCGATTCAGTCGCTAGTATGTGTAACGGAAGTATCGTCACCTGGTAAGTATCACTATATATACAGTATTGCGATATAATCGGATACCACCCAGATACATTGATTGTTCAGTCTATCCATTCAACTTTCTTTTCGTTTCGGTCACTCGTATGTAAAACGGGAATACCGTCTCCTAGTGTGTATAACTATATACACAGCATAACATCATAATCGAATACAACCCATATACTATCCATTCAACCTTCTGTTCAATTCAGTCGCTCGTATGTATAACGGAAGAACAGTTACCTGGTGAGTATAACTATATAAACATAATCGAATACAACCCAGATACGATGATTGTTCAATCTATACTGAATTCAACCTTCTGCTCGATTCGGTCGCTTGTAAGTAAAACGGAAGAACAGTTACCTGTTGAGTATTGCTATATAAACATCATCACGATATCATCGAATACAACTCAGATACATGTATCGTTTCGTCCAACCATTTAACCTTCTGTTCGATTCAGTCGCTGGTATGTGTAACGGAAGTACCGTCACCTGGTAAGTATCACTATATATACAGTATTGCGATATAATCGGATACCAGCCAGATACATTGATTGTTCAGTCTATCCATTCAACTTTCTGTTCGTTTCGGTCGCTCGTATGTGAAACGGAAATACCGTCACCTTATGTGTATAACTATATACACAGCATAACATCATAATCGAATACAACCCAGATACTATCCATTCAACCTTCTGTTCGATTCGGTTGCTCGTATTTATAACGGAAGAACAGTAACCTGGTGAGTATTTCTATATGAACGTCATCACGATGTAATCGAATACAACTTAGTTACAATTATCGTTCCGTCTAACCATCCAACCTTATGTTCGATTCAGACGCTCGTATGTGTAACGAAAGAACCGTTACATGGTAGGTGTAGTTAAATATACAACATAACGATATAATCGGAGACAACCCAGATACAATGATTGTTCAATCTATCCATTCAACCTTATGTTCGATTCGGTTGCTAGTATGTATAACGAGAGAACAGTTACCTGGTTAGACATAATATATAATAATCATCACGAAATAATCGAATACAACCCAGATACGATGATTGTTCAGTCTATCCATTCAACCTTCTGTTCAGTTCAGTCGCTCTTATGTATAACTGGAGAACAGTTACCTGGTGAGTATAACTATATGAACATCATCACGATATAATCGAATACAACCCCAGATTCGATTATTGTTTGGTCTATCCATTCAACCTTCAGTTCAATTCAGTCGCTCGTATGTATAACGGAAGAACAGTTACCTGGTGAGTATAACTATATAAACATAATCGAATACAACTCAGATACGATGATTGTTCAATCTATCCATTCAACCTTATGTTCGATTCGGTTGCTCGTATGTATATCGGAAGAACAGGTACCTGGTGAGTATATCTATATAAACATAATCGAATACAACTCAGATACGATGATTGTTCAATCTATCCATTTAACCTTCTGCTCGATTCGGTCGCTTGTATGTAAAACGGAAGGACAGTTACCTGGTGAGTATTGCTATATAAACATCATCACGATATCATCGAATACAACTCAGATACAATTATCGTTTCGTCTAACCATTTAACCTTCTGTTCGATTCAGTCGCTAGTATGTGTAACGGAAGTACCGTCACCTGGTAAGTATCACTATATATACAGTATTGCGATATAATCGGATACCACCCAGATACATTGATTGTTCAGTCTATCCATTCAACTTTCTGTTCGTTTCGGTCGCTCGTATGTGAAACGGGAATACCGTCACCTTATGTGTATAACTATATACACAGCATAACATCATAATCGAATACAACCCCAGATACGATCATTGTTTAGTCTATCCATTCAACTTTCAGTTCAATTCAGTCGCTCGTATGTATAACGGAAGAACAGTTACCTGGTGAGTATAACTATATAAACATAATCGAATACAACTCAGATACGATGATTGTTCAATCTATCCATTCAACCTTATGTTCGATTCGGTTGCTCGTATGTATATCGGAAGAACAGGTACCTGGTGAGTATAACTATATAAACATAATCGAATACAACTCAGATACGATGATTGTTCAATATATCCATTTAACCTTCTGCTCGATTCGGTCGCTTGTATGTAAAACGGAAGGACAGTTACCTGGTGAGTATTGCTATATAAACATCATCACGATATCATCGAATACAACTCAGATACAATTATCGTTTCGTCTAACCATTCAACATTCTGTTCGATTCAGTCGCTAGTATGTGTAACGGAAGTATCGTCACCTGGTAAGTATCACTATATATACAGTATTGCGATATAATCGGATACCACCCAGATACATTGATTGTTCAGTCTATCCATTCAACTTTCTTCTCGTTTCGGTCGCTCGTATGTAAAACGGGAATTCCGTCTCCTAGTGTGTATAACTATATACACAGCATAACATCATAATCGAATACAACCCATATACTATCCATTCAACCTTCTGTTCAATTCAGTCGCTCGTATGTATAACGGAAGAACAGTTATCTGGTGAGTATAACTATATAAACATAATCGAATACAACCCAGATACGATGATTGTTCAATCTATACTGAATTCAACCTTCTGCTCGATTCGGTCGCTTGTATGTAAAACGGAAGGACAGTTACCTGGTGAGTATTGCTATATAAACATCATCACGATATCATCGAATACAACTCAGATACAATTATCGTTTCGTCTAACCATTCAACATTCTGTTCGATTCAGTCGCTAGTATGTGTAACGGAAGTATCGTCACCTGGTAAGTATCACTATATATACAGTATTGCGATATGATCGGATACCACCCAGATACATTGATTGTTCAGTCTATCCATTCAACTTTCTTTTCGTTTCGGTCGCTCGTATGTAAAACGGGAATACCGTCTCCTAGTGTGTATAACTATATACACAGCATAACATCATAATCGAATACAACCCATATACTATCCATTCAACCTTCTGTTCAATTCAGTCGCTCGTATGTATAACGGAAGAACAGTTACCTGGTGAGTATAACTATATAAACATAATCGAATACAACCCAGATACGATGATTGTTCAATCTATACTGAATTCAACCTTCTGCTCGATTCGGTCGCTTGTATGTAAAACGGAAGAACAGTTACCTGGTGAGTATTGCTATATAAACATCATCACGATATCATCGAATACAACTCAGATACAATTATCGTTTCGTCTAACCATTTAACCTTCTGTTCGATTCAGTCGCTAGTATGTGTAACGGAAGTACCGTCACCTGGTAAGTATCACTATATATACAGTATTGCGATATAATCGGATACCACCCAGATACATTGATTGTTCAGTCTATCCATTCAACTTTATGTTCGTTTCGGTCGCTCGTATGTGAAACGGGAATACCGTCACCTTATGTGTAAAACTATATACACAGCATAACATCATAATCGAATACAACCCAGATACTATCCATTCAACCTTCTGTTCGATTCGGTTGCTCGTATGTATAACGAAAGAACAGTAACCTGGTGAGTATTTCTATATGAACGTCATCACGATATAATCGAATACAACTTAGTTACAATTATCGTTCCGTCTAACCATCCAACCTTATGTTCGATTCAGACGCTCGTATGTGTAACGAAAGAACCGTTACATGGTAGGTGTAGTTAAATATACAACATAACGATATAATCGGAGACAACCCAGATACAATGATCGTTCAATCTATCCATTCAACCATATGTTCGATTCGGTTGCTAGTATGTATAACGAAAGAACAGTTACCTGGTTAGACATAATATATAATAATCATCACGAAATAATCGAATACAACCCAGATACGATGATTGTTCAGTCTATCCATTCAACCTTCTGTTCAGTTCAGTCGCTCTTATGTATAACTGGAGAACAGTTACCTGGTGAGTATAACTATATGAACATCATCACGATATAATCGAATACAACCCCATATACGATCATTGTTTAGTCTATCCATTCAACCTTCAGTTCAATTCAGTCGCTCGTATGTATAACGGAAGAACAGTTACCAGGTGAGTATAACTATATAAACATAATCGAATACAACTCAGATACGATGATTGTTCAATCTATCCATTCAACCTTATGTTCGATTCGGTTGCTCGTATGTATATCGGATGAACAGGTACCTGGTGAGTATATCTATATAAACATAATCGAATACAACTCAGATACGATGATTGTTCAATCTATCCATTTAACCTTCTGCTCGATTCGGTCGCTTGTATGTAAAACGGAAGGACAGTTACCTGGTGAGTATTGCTATATAAACATCATCACGATATCATCGAATACAACTCAGATACAATTATCGTTTCGTCTAACCATCCAACATTCTGTTCGATTCAGTCGCTAGTATGTGTAACGGAAGTACCGTCACCTGGTAAGTATCACTATATATACAGTATTGCGATATAATCGGATACCACCCAGATACATTGATTGTTCAGTCTATCCATTCAACTTTATGTTCGTTTCGGTGGCTCGTATGTGAAACGGGAATACCGTCACCTTATGTGAATATCTATATACACAGCATAACATCATAATCGAATACAACCCAGATACTATCCATTCAACCTTCTGTTCGATTCGGTTGCTCGTATGTATAACGAAAGAACAGTAACCTGGTGAGTATTTCTATATGAACGTCATCACGATATAATCGAATACAACTTAGTTACAATTATCGTTCCGTCTAACCATCCAACCTTATGTTCGATTCAGACGCTCGTATGTGTAACGAAAGAACCGTTACATGGTAGGTGTAGTTAAATATACAACATAACGATATAATCGGAGACAACCCAGATACAATGATTGTTCAATCTATCCATTCAACCTTATGTTCGATTCGGTTGCTAGTATGTATAACGAAAGAACAGTTACCTGGTTAGACATAATATATAATAATCATCACGAAATAATCGAAAACAACCCAGATACGATGATTGTTCAGTCTATCCATTCAACCTTCTGTTCAGTTCAGTCGCTCTTGTGTATAACTGGAGAACAGTTACCTGGTGAGTATAACTATATGAACATCATCACGATATAATCGAATACAACCCCAGATACGATCATTGTTTAGTCTATCCATTCAACCTTCAGTTCAATTCAGTCGCTCGTATGTATAACGGAAGAACAGTTACCTGGTGAGTATAACTATATAAACATAATCGAATACAACTCAGATACGATGATTGTTCAATCTATCCATTCAACCTTATGTTCGATTCGGTTGCTCGTATGTATATCGGGAGAACAGGTACCTGGTGAGTATATCTATATAAACATAATAGAATACAACTCAGATACGATGATTGTTCAATCTATCCATTCAACTATCTGCTCGATTCGGTCGCTTGTATGTAAAACGGAAGGACAGTTACCTGGTGAGTATTGCTATATAAACATCATCACGATATCATCGAATACAACTCAGATACAATTATCGTTTCGTCTAACCATTTAACCTTCTGTTCGATTCAGTCGCCAGTATGTGTAACGGAAGAATCGTCACCTGGTAAGTATCACTATATATACAGTATTGCGATATAATCGGATACCACCCAGATACATTGATTGTTCAGTCTATCCATTCAACATTCTGTTCGTTTCGGTCGCTCGTATGTGAAACGGGAATACCGTCACCTTATGTGTATAACTATATACACAGCATAACATCATAATCGAATACAACCCAGATACTATCCATCCAACCTTCTGTTCGATTCGGTTGCTCGTATGTATAACGAAAGAACAGTAACCTGGTGAGTATTTCTATATGAACGTCATCACGATATAATCGAATACAACTTAGTTACAATTATCGTTCCGTCTAACAATCCAACCTTATGTTCGATTCAGACGCTCGTATGTGTAACGAAAGAACCGTTACATGGTAGGTGTAGTTAAATATACAACGTAACGATATAATCGGAGACAACCCAGATACAATGATTGTTCAATCTATCCATTCAACCTTATGTTCGATTCGGTTGCTAGTATGTATAACGGAAGAACAGTTACCTGGTGAGTATAACTATATAAACATAATCGAATACAACCCAGATACGATGATTGTTCAATCTATACTGAATTCAACCTTCTGCTCGATTCGGTCGCTTGTATGTAAAACGGAAGGACAGTTACCTGGTGAGTATTGCTATATAAACATCATCACGATATCATCGAATACAACTCAGATACAATTATCGTCTCGTCTAACCATTCAACATTCTGTTCGATTCAGTCGCTAGTATGTGTAACGGAAGTATCGTCACTTGGTAAGTATCACTATATATACAGTATTGCGATATGATCAGATACCACCCAGATACATTGATTGTTCAGTCTATCCATTCAACTTTCTTTTCGTTTCGGTCGCTCGTATGTAAAACGGGAAAACCGTCTCCTAGTGTGTATAACTATATACACAGCATAACATCATAATCGAATACAACCCATATACTATCCATTCAACCTTCTGTTCAATTCAGTCGCTCGTATGTATAACGGATGAACAGTTACCTGGTAAGTATAACTATATAAACATAATCGAATACAACTCAGATACGATGATTGTTCAATCTATCCATTCAACCTTATGTTCGATTCGGTTGCTCGTATGTATATCGGAAGAACAGGTACCTGGTGAGTATATCTATATAAACATAATAGAATACAACTCAGATACGATGATTGTTCAATCTATCCATTTAACTATCTGCTCGATTCGGTCGCTTGTATGTAAAACGGAAGGACAGTTACCTGGTGAGTATTGCTATATAAACATCATCACGATATCATCGAATACAACTCAGATACAATTATCGTTTCGTCTAACCATTTAACCTTCTGTTCGATTCAGTTGCCAGTATGTGTAACGGAAGAACCGTCACCTGGTAAGTATCACTATATATACAGTATTGCGATATAATCGGATACCACCCAGATACATTGATTGTTCAGTCTATCCATTCAACATTCTGTTCGTTTCGGTCGCTCGTATGTGAAACGGGAATACCGTCACCTTATGTGTATAACTATATACACAGCATAACATCATAATCGAATACAACCCAGATACTATCCATTCAACCTTCTGTTCGATTCGGTTGCTCGTATGTATAACGAAAGAACAGTAACCTGGTGAGTATTTCTATATGAACGTCATCACGATATAATCGAATACAACTTAGTTACAATCATCGTCCGTCTAACCATCCAACCTTATGTTCGATTCAGACGCTCGTATGTGTAACGAAAGAACCGTTACATGGTAGGTGTAGTTAAATATACAACATAACGATATAATCGGAGACAACCCAGATACAATGATTGTTCAATCTATTCATTCAACCTTATGTTCGATTCGGTTGCTAGTATGTATAACGAAAGAACAGTTACCTGGTTAGACATAATATATAATAATCATCACAAAATAATCGAATACAACCCAGATACGATGATTGTTCAGTCTATCCATTCAACCTTCTGTTCAGTTCAGTCGCTCTTATGTATAACTGGAGAACAGTTACCTGGTGAGTATAACTATATGAACATCATCACGATATAATCGAATACAACCCCAGATACGATCATTGTTTAGTCTATCCATTCAACCTTCAGTTCAATTCAGTCGCTCGTATGTATAACGGAAGAACAGTTACCTGGTGAGTATAACTATATAAACATAATCGAATACAACTCAGATACGATGATTGTTCAATCTATCCATTCAACCTTATGTTCGATTCGGTTGCTCGTATGTATATCGGAAGAACAGGTACCTGGTGAGTATATCTATATAAACATAATCGAATACAACTCAGATACGATGATTGTTCAATCTATCCATTTAACCTTCTGCTCGATTCGGTCGCTTGTATGTAAAACGGAAGGACAGTTACCTGGTGAGTATTGCTATATATAAACATCATCACGATATCATCGAATACAACTCAGATACAATTATCGTTTCGTCTAACCATTCAACATTCTGTTCGATTCAGTCGCTAGTATTTGTAACGGAAGTATCGTCACCTGGTAAGTATCACTATATATACAGTATTGCGATATAATCGGATACCACCCAGATACATTGATTGTTCAGTCTATCCATTCAACTTTCTTTTCGTTTCGGTCACTCGTATGTAAAACGGGAATACCGTCTCCTAGTTTGTATAACTATATACACAGCATAACATCATAATTGAATACAACCCATATACTATCCATTCAACCTTCTGTTCAATTCAGTCGCTCGTATGTATAACGGAAGAACAGTTACCTGGTGAGTATAACTATATAAACATAATCGAATACAACCCAGATACGATGATTGTTCAATCTATACTGAATTCAACCTTCTGCTCGATTCGGTCGCTTGTATGTTAAACGGAAGAACAGTTACCTGTTGAGTATTGCTATATAAACATCATCACGATATCATCGAATACAACTCAGATACATGTATCGTTTCGTCTAACCATTTAACCTTCTGTTCGATTCAGTCGCTAGTATGTGTAACGGAAGTACCGTCACCTGGTAAGTATCACTATATATACAGTATTGCGATATAATCGGATACCACCCAGATACATTGATTGTTCAGTCTATCCATTCAACTTTCTGTTCGTTTCGGTCGCTCGTATGTGAAACAGGAATACCGTCACCTTATGTGTATAACTATATACACAGCATAACATCATAATCGAATACAACCCAGATACTATCCATTCAACCTTCTGTTCGATTCGGTTGCTCGTATGTATAACGAAAGAACAGTAACCTGGTGAGTATTTCTATATGAACGTCATCACGATATAATCGAATACAATTTAGTTACAATTATCGTTCCGTCTAACCATCCAACCTTATGTTCGATTCAGACGCTCGTATGTGTAACAAAAGAACCGTTACATGGTAGGTGTAATTAAATATACAACATAACGATATAATCGGAGACAACCCAGATACAATGATTGTTCAATCTATCCATTCAACCTTATGTTCGATTCGGTTGCTAGTATGTATAACGAAAGAACAGTTACCTGGTTAGACATAATATATAATAATCATCACGAAATAATCGAATACAACCCAGATACGATGATTGTTCGGTCTATCCATTCAACCTTCTGTTCAGTTCAGTCGCTCTTATGTATAACTGGAGAACAGTTACCTGGTGAGTATAACTATATGAACATCATCACGATATAATCGAATACAACCCCAGATACGATCATTGTTTAGTCTATCCATTCAACCTTCAGTTCAATTCAGTCGCTCGTATGTATAACGGAAGAACAGTTACCTGGTGAGTATAACTATATAAACATAATCGAATACAACTCAGATACGATGATTGTTCAATCTATCCATTCAACCTTATGTTCGATTCGGTTGCTAGTATGTATAACGAAAGAACAGTTACCTGGTAAGACATAATATATAATTATCATCACGAAATAATCGAATACAACCCAGATACGATGATTGTTCAATCTATCCATTCAACCTTATGTTCGATTCGGTTGCTCGTATGTATATCGGAAGAACAGGTACCTGGTGAGTATATCTATATAAACATTATCGAATACAACTCAGATACGATGATTGTTCAATCTATCCATTTAACCTTCTGCTTTATTCGGTCGCTTGTATGTAAAACGGAAGGACAGTTACCTGGTGAGTATTGCTATATAAACATCATCACGATATCATCGAATACAACTCAGATACAATTATCGTTTCGTCTAACCATTTAACCTTCTGTTCGATTCAGTCGCAAGTATGTGTAACGGAAGTACCGTCACCTGGTGAGTATCACTATATATACAGTATTGCGATATAATCGGATACCACCCAGATACATTGATTGTTCAGTCTATCCATTCAACTTTCTGTTCGTTTCGGTCGCTCGTATGTGAAACAGGAATACCGTCACCTTATGTGTATAACTATATACACAGCATAACATCATAATCGAATACAACCCAGATACTATCCATTCAACCTTCTGTTCGATTCGGTTGCTCGTATGTATAACGAAAGAACAGTAACCTGGTGAGTATTTCTATATGAACGTCATCACGATATAATCGAATACAATTTAGTTACAATTATCGTTCCGTCTAACCATCCAACCTTATGTTCGATTCAGACGCTCGTATGTGTAACAAAAGAACCGTTACATGGTAGGTGTAATTAAATATACAACATAACGATATAATCGGAGACAACCCAGATACAATGATTGTTCAATCTATCCATTCAACCTTATGTTCGATTCGGTTGCTAGTATGTATAACGAAAGAACAGTTACCTGGTTAGACATAATATATAATAATCATCACGAAATAATCGAATACAACCCAGATACGATGATTGTTCGGTCTATCCATTCAACCTTCTGTTCAGTTCAGTCGCTCTTATGTATAACTGGAGAACAGTTACCTGGTGAGTATAACTATATGAACATCATCACGATATAATCGAATACAACCCCAGATACGATCATTGTTTAGTCTATCCATTCAACCTTCAGTTCAATTCAGTCGCTCGTATGTATAACGGAAGAACAGTTACCTGATGAGTATAACTATATAAACATAATCGAATACAACTCAGATACGATGATTGTTCAATCTATCCATTCAACCTTATGTTCGATTCGGTTGCTCGTATGTATATCGGAAGAACAGGTACCTGGTGAGTATATCCATATAAACATTATCGAATACAACTCAGATACGATGATTGTTCAATCTATCCATTTAACCTTCTGCTCCATTCGGTCGCTTGTATGTAAAACGGAAGGACAGTTACCTGGTGAGTATAACTATATGAACATCATCACGATATAATCGAATACAACCCCAGATACGATCATTGTTTAGTCTATCCATTCAACCTTCAGTTCAATTCAGTCGCTCGTATGTATAACGGAAGAACAGTTACCTGGTGAGTATAACTATATAAACATAATCGAATACAACTCAGATACGATGATTGTTCAATCTATCCATTCAACCTTATGTTCGATTCGGTTGCTCATATGTATATCGGAAGAACAGGTACCTGGTGAGTATATCTATATAAACATTATCGAATACAACTCAGATACGATGATTGTTCAATCTATCCATTTAACCTTCTGTTCGATTCGGTTGCTCGTATGTATAACGAAAGAACAGGTACCTGGTGAGTATATCTATATAAACATTATCGAATACAACTCAGATACGATGATTGTTCAATCTATCCATTTAACCTTCTGCTTTATTCGGTCGCTTGTATGTAAAACGGAAGGACAGTTACCTGGTGAGTATTGCTATATAAACATCATCACGATATCATCGAATACAACTCAGATACAATTATCGTTTCGTCTAACCATTTAACCTTCTGTTCGATTCAGTCGCAAGTATGTGTAACGGAAGTACCGTCACCTGGTGAGTATCACTATATATACAGTATTGCGATATAATCGGATACCACCCAGATACATTGATTGTTCAGTCTATCCATTCAACTTTCTGTTCGTTTCGGTCGCTCGTATGTAAAACGGGAATACCGTCACCTTATGTGTATAACTATATACACAGCATAACATCATAATCGAATACAACCCAGATACTATCCATTCAACCTTCTGTTCGATTCGGTTGCTCGTATGTATAACGAAAGAACAGTAACCTGGTGAGTATTGCTATATAAACATCATCACGATATCATCGAATACAACTCAGATACAATTATCGTTTCGTCTAACCATTCAACATTCTGTTCGATTCAGTCGCTAGTATGTGTAACGGAAGTATCGTCACCTGGTAAGTATCACTATATATACAGTATTGCGATATAATCGGATACCACCCAGATACATTGATTGTTCAGTCTATCCATTCAACTCTCTTTTTGTTTTGGTCGCTCGTATGTATAACGGGATTACCGTCTCCTAGTGTGTATAACTATATACACAGCATAACATCATAATCGAATACAACCCATATACTATCCATTCAACCTTCTGTTCAATTCATTCGCTCGTATGTATAACGGAAGAACAGTTGCCTGGTGAGTATAACTATATAAACATAATCGAATACAACCCAGATACGATGATTGTTCAATCTATACCGAATTCAACCTTCTGCTCGATTCGGTCGTTTGTATGTAAAACGGAAGAACAGTAACCTGGTGAGTATTGCTATATAAACATCATCACGATATCATCGAATACAACTCAGATACAATTATCGTTTCGTCTAACCATTTAACCTTCTGTTCGATTCAGTCGCTAGTATGTGTAACGGAAGTACCGTCACCTGGTAAGTATCACTATATATACAGTATTGCGATATAATCGGATACCACCCAGATACATTGATTGTTCAGTCTATCCATTCAACTTTCTGTTCGTTTCGGTCGCTCGTATGTGAAACGGGAATACCGCCACCTTATGTGTATAACTATATACACAGCATAACATCATAATCGATTACAACCCAGATACTATCCATTCAACCTTCTGTTCGATTCGGTTGCTCGTATGTATAACGAAAGAACAGTAACCTGGTGAGTATTTCTATATGAACGTCATCACGATATAATCGAATACAACTTAGTTACAATTATCGTTCCGTCTAACCATCCAACCTTATATTCGATTCAGACGCTCGTATGTGTAACGAAAGAACCGTTACATGGTAGGTGTAGTTAAATATACAACATAACGATATAATCGGAGACAACCCAGATACAATGATTGTTCAATCTATCCATTCAACCTTATGTTCGATTCGGTTGCTAGTATGTATAACGAAAGAACAGTTACCTGGTTAAACATTATATATAATAATCATCACGAAATGATCGAATACAACCCAGATACGATGATTGTTCAGTCTATCCATTCAACCTTCTGTTCAGTTCAGTCGCTCTTATGTATAACTGGAGAACAGTTACCTGGTGAGTATAAATATATGAACATCATCACGATATAATCGAATACAACCCCAGATACGATCATTGTTTAGTCTATCCATTCAACCTTCAGTTCAATTCAGTCGCTCGTATGTATAACGGAAGAACAGTTACCTGATGAGTATAACTATATAAACATAATCGAATACAACTCAGATACGATGATTGTTCAATCTATCCATTCAACCTTATGTTCGATTCGGTTGCTCGTATGTATATCGGAAGAACAGGTACCTGGTGAGTATATCTATATAAACATTATCGAATACAACTCAGATACGATGATTGTTCAATCTATCCATTTAACCTTCTGCTCCATTCGGTCGCTTGTATGTAAAACGGAAGGACAGTTACCTGGTGAGTATAACTATATGAACATCATCACGATATAATCGAATACAACCCCAGATACGATCATTGTTTAGTCTATCCATTCAACCTTCAGTTCAATTCAGTCGCTCGTATGTATAACGGAAGAACAGTTACCTGGTGAGTATAACTATATAAACATAATCGAATACAACTCAGATACGATGATTGTTCAATCTATCCATTCAACCTTATGTTCGATTCGGTTGCTCATATGTATATCGGAAGAACAGGTACCTGGTGAGTATATCTATATAAACATTATCGAATACAACTCAGATACGATGATTGTTCAATCTATCCATTTAACCTTCTGTTCGATTCGGTTGCTCGTATGTATAACGAAAGAACAGTAACCTGGTGAGTATTGCTATATAAACATCATCACGATATCATCGAATACAACTCAGATACAATTATCGTTTCGTCTAACCATTCAACATTCTGTTCGATTCAGTCGCTAGTATGTGTAACGGAAGTATCGTCACCTGGTAAGTATCACTATATATACAGTATTGCGATATAATCGGATACCACCCAGATCCATTGATTGTTCAGTCTATCCATTCAACTTTCTTTTTGTTTCGGTCGCTCGTATGTATAACGGGAATACCGTCTCCTAGTGTGTATAACTATATACACAGCATAATATCATAATCGAATACAACCCATATACTATCCATTCAACCTTCTGTTCCATTCATTCGCTCGTATGTATAACGGAAGAACAGTTACCTGGTGAGTATAACTATATAAACATAATCGAATACAACCCAGATACGATGATTGTTCAATCTATACCGAATTCAACCTTCTGCTCGATTCGGTCGTTTGTATGTAAAACGGAAGAACAGTTACCTGGTGAGTATTGCTATATAAACATCATCACGATATCATCGAATACAACTCAGATACAATTATCGTTTCGTCTAACCATTTAACCTTCTGTTCGATTCAGTCGCTAGTATGTGTAACGGAAGTACCGTCACCTGGTAAGTATCACTATATATACAGTATTGCGATATAATCGGATACCACCCAGATACATTGATTGTTCAGTCTATCCATTCAACTTTCTGTTCGTTTCGGTCGCTCGTATGTGAAACGGGAATACCGTCACCTTATGTGTATAACTATATACACAGCATAACATCATTATCGAATACAACCCAGATACTATCCATTCAACCTTCTGTTCGATTCGGTTGCTCGTATGTATAACGAAAGAACAGTAACCTGGTGAGTATTTCTATAAGAACGTCATCACGATATAATCGAATACAACTTAGTTACAATTATCGTTCCGTCTAACCATCCAACCTTATGTTCGATTCAGACGCTCGTATGTGTAACGAAAGAACCGTTACATGGTAGGTGTAGTTGAATATACAACATAACGATATAATCGGAGACAACCCAGATACAATGATTGTTCATTCATCCATTCAACCTTATGTTCGATTCGGTTGCTAGTATGTATAACGAAAGAACAGTTACCTGGTTAGACATTATATATAATAATCATCACGAAATAATCGAATACAACCCAGATACGATGATTGTTCAGTCTATCCATTCAACCTTCTGTTCAGTTCAGTCGCTCTTATGTATAACTGGAGAACAGTTAACTGGTGAGTATAACTATATGAACATCATCACGATATAATCGAATACAACCCCAGATACGATCATTGTTTAGTCTATCCATTCAACCTTCAGTTCAATTCAGTCGCTCGTATGTATAACGGAAGAACAGTTACCTGGTGAGTATAACTATATAAATATAATCGAATACAACTCAGATACGATGATTGTTCAATCTATCCATTCAACCTTATGTTCGATTCGGTTGCTCGTATGTATATCGGAAGAACAGGTACCTGGTGAGTATATCTATATAAACATAATCGAATACAACTCAGATACGATGATTGTTCAATCTATCCATTTAACCTTATGTTCGATTCGGTTGCTCGTATGTATATCGGAAGAACAGGTACCTGGTGAGTATATCTATATAAACATTATCGAATACAACTCAGATACGATGATTGTTCAATCTATCCATTTAACCTTCTGCTCCATTCGGTCGCTTGTATGTAAAACGGAAGGACAGTTACCTGGTGAGTATAACTATATGAACATCATCACGATATAATCGAATACAACCCCAGATACGATCATTGTTTAGTCTATCCATTCAACCTTCAGTTCAATTCAGTCGCTCGTATGTATAACGGAAGAACAGTTACCTGGTGAGTATAACTATATAAACATAATCGAATACAACTCAGATACGATGATTGTTCAATCTATCCATTCAACCTTATGTTCGATTTGGTTGCTCATATGTATATCGGAAGAACAGGTACCTGGTGAGTATAACTATATGAACATCATCACGATATAATCGAATACAACCCCAGATACGATCATTGTTTAGTCTATCCATTCAACCTTCAGTTCAATTCAGTCGCTCGTATGTATAACGGAAGAACAGTTACCTGGTGAGTATAACTATATAAACATAATCGAATACAACTCAGATACGATGATTGTTCAATCTATCCATTTAACCTTCTGTTCGATTAGGTTGCTCGTATGTATAACGAAAGAACAGTAACCTGGTGAGTATTGCTATATAAACATCATCACGATATCATCGAATACAACTCAGATACAATTATCGTTTCGTCTAACCATTCAACATTCTGTTCGATTCAGTCGCTAGTATGTGTAACGGAAGTATCGTCACCTGGTAAGTATCACTATATATACAGTATTGCGATATAATCGGATACCACCTAGATCCATTGATTGTTCAGTCTATCCATTCAACTTTCTTTTTGTTTCGGTCGCTCGTATGTATAACGGGAATACCGTCTCCTAGTGTGTATAACTATATACACAGCATAACATCATAATCGAATACAACCCATATACTATCCATTCAACCTTCTGTTCCATTCATTCGCTCGTATGTATAACGGAAGAACAGTTACCTGGTGAGTATAACTATATAAACATAATCGAATACAACCCAGATACGATGATTGTTCAATCTATACCGAATTCAACCTACTGCTCGATTCGGTCGTTTGTATGTTAAACGGAAGAACAGTTACCTGGTGAGTATTGCTATATAAACATCATCACGATATCATCGAATACAACTCAGATACAATTATCGTTTCGTCTATCCATTCAACCTTCTGTTCAGTTCAGTCGCTCTTATGTATAACTGAAGAACAGTTACCTGGTGAGTATAACTATATGAACATCATCACGATATAATCGAATACAACCCCAGATACGATCATTGTTTAGTCTATCCATTCAACCTTCAGTTCAATTCAGTCGCTCGTATGTATAACGGAAGAACAGTTACCTGGTGAGTATAACTATATAAATATAATCGAATACAACTCAGATACGATGATTGTTCAATCTATCCATTCAACCTTATGTTCGATTCGGTTGCTCGTATGTATATCGGAAGAACAGGTACCTGGTGAGTATATCTATATAAACATAATCGAATACAACTCAGATACGATGATTGTTCAATCTATCCATTTAACCTTCTGCTCGATTCGGTCGCTTGTATGTGAAACGGAAGGACAGTTACCTGGTAAGTATTGCTATATAAACATCATCACGATATCATCGAATACAACTCAGATACAATTATCGTTTCGTCTAACCATTTAACCTTCTGTTTGATTCAGTCGCTAGTATGTGTAACGGAAGTACCGTCACCTGGTAAGTATCACTATATATACAGTATTGCGATATAATCGGATACCACCCAGATACATTGATTGTTCAGTCTATCCATTCAACTTTCTGTTCGTTTCGGTCGCTCTTATGTGAAACGAGAATACCGTCACCTTATGTGTATAACTATATACACAGCATAACATCATAATCGAATACAACCCAGATACTATCCATTCAACCTTCTGTTCGATTCGGTTGCTCGTATGTATAACGAAAGAACAGTAACCTGGTGAGTATTTCTATATGAACGTCATCACGATATAATCGAATACAACTTAGTTACAATTATCGTTCCGTCTAACCATCCAACCTTATGTTCGATTCAGACGCTCGTATGTGTAACGAAAGAACCGTTACATGGTAGGTGTAGTTAAATATACAACATAACGATATAATCGGAGACAACCCAGATACAATGATTGTTCAATCTATCCATTCAACCTTATGTTCGATTCGGTTGCTAGTATGTATAACGAAAGAACAGTTACCTGGTTAGACATTATATATAATAATTATCACGAAATGATCGAATACAACCCAGATACGGAAGAACAGTTACCTGGTGAGTATTGTTATATAAACATCATCACGATATCATCGAATACAACTCAGATACAATTATCGTTTCGTCTAACCATTCAACATTCTGTTCGATTCAGTCGCTAGTATGTGTAACGGAAGTATCGTCACCTGGTAAGTATCACTATATATACAGTATTGCGATATAATCGGATACCACCCAGATACATTGACTGTTCAGTCTATCCATTCAACTTTCTTTTTGTTTCGGTCGCTCGTATGTAAAACGGGAATACCGCCTCCTAGTGTGTATAACTATATACACAGCATAACATCATAATCGAATACAACCCATATACTATCCATTCAACCTTCTGTTCAATTCAGTCGCTCGTATGTATAACGGAAGAACAGTTACCTGGTGAGTATAACTATATAAACATAATCGAATACAACCCAGATACGATGATTGTTCAATCCATACTAAATTTAAACTTCTGCTCGATTCGGTCGCTTGTATGTAAAACGGAAGAACAGTTACCTGGTGAGTATTGCTATATAAACATCATCACGATATCATCGAATACAACTCAGATACAATTATCGTTTCGTCGATTCAGTCGCTTGTATGTGCAACGGAAGTACCGTCACCTGGTTAGTATCACTATATATACAGTATCGCGATATAATCGGATACCACCCAGATACATTGATTGTTCAGTCAATCCATTCAACTTTCTGTTCGTTACGGTCGCTCGTATGTAAAACGGGAATACCGTCACCTAATGTGTATAACTATATACACAGCATAACATCATAATCGAATACAACCCAGATACTATCCATTCAACCTTCTGTTCTATTCGTTTGCTTGTATGTATAAAGAAAAAACAGTAACCTGGTGAGTATTTCTATATGAACGTCATCACGATATAATCGAATACAACTCAGATACAATGATCATTCCGTCTATCCATCCAAACTTCTGTTCGATTGGGTCGCTCGTATGTATAACGCAAGAACAGTCACCTGGTGAGTATTACTATATAAACATCACCACGATATAATCGAATACAACTCAGTTACAATTATTGTTCCGTCTAATCATCCAACCTTATGTTCGATTCAGACGCTCGAATGTGTAACGAAAGAACCGTTTCATGGTAGGTGTAACTAAATATACAGCATAACGATATAATCGGAGACAACCCAGATTCAGGGCCGGTTTATCAATGCAGGGTTAGGTTAATATAACCCAAGGTTAACAGCTAACTCTGGGATAAAATGTTTATTCACTTCGAGGTGGGGTTAAGTGCTGTCAAAATCAAACGGGGAATTAGCTCTAGGATAAAGTTAACCCCGGGTCAGCTAACCCCGCGGGATAACCCTCCATTGATAAACCGGCCCTCAATGATTGTTCAATCTATCCATTCAACCTTCTGTTCAGTTCAGTCGCTCTTATGTATAACTGGAGAACAGTTACCTGGTGAGTATAACTATATATACATCATCACGATATAATCGAATACAACCCCAGATACGATCATTGTTTAGTCTATCCATTCAACCTTCTGTTCAATTCAGTCGCTCGTATGTATAACGGGAGAACAGGTACCTGGTGAGTAAAACTATATAAACATAATCAAATACAACCCAGATACGATGATTGTTCAATCTATACATTTAACCTTCTGCTCGATTCGGTCGCTTGTATGTGTAACGGAAGTACCGTCACCTGGTGAGTATCACTATATATACAGTATTGCGATATAATCGGATACCACCCAGATACATTGATTGTTCAGTCTATCCATTCAACTTTCTGTTCAGTTCAGTCGCTCTTATGTAAAACTGGAGAACAGTTTCCTGGTGAGTATAACTATATGAACATCATCAAGATATAATCGAATACAACCCCAGATACGATTATTGTTTAGTCTATCCATTAAACCTTCTGTTCAATTCAGTCGCTCGTATGTATAACGGAAGAACAGTTACCTGGTGAGTATTGCGATATAAACATCATCACGATATCATCGAATTCAACTCAGATACAATTATCGTTTCGTCTAACCATTTAACCTTCTGTTCGATTCAGTCGCTAGTATGTGTAACGGAAGTACCGTCACCTGGTAAGTATCACTTTATATACAGTATTGCGATATAATCGGATACCACCCAGATACATTGATTGTTCAGTCTATCCATTCAACTTTCTGTTCGTTTCGGTCGCTCGTATGTAAAACGGGAATACCGTCACCTAATGTGTATAACTATATACACAGCATAACATCATAATCGAATACAACCCAGATACTATCCATTCAACCTTCTGTTCGATTCGATTGCTCGTATGTATAACGGAAGAACAGTTACCTGGTGAGTATAACTATATAAACATAATCGAATACAACCCAGATACGATTATTGTTCAATCAATACTGAATTCAACCTTCTGCTCGATTCAGTCGCTCTTATGTATAACTGGAGAACAGTTACCTGGTGAGTATAACTATATGAACATCATCACGATATAATCGAATACAACCCCAGATACGATCATTGTTTAGTCTATCCATTCAACCTTCAGTTCAATTCAGTCGCTCGTATGTATAACGGAAGAACAGTTACCTGGTGAGTATAACTATATAAACATAATCGAATACAACTCAGATACGATGATTGTTCAATCTATCCATTCAACCTTATGTTCGATTCGGTTGCTCGTTTGTATATCGGAAGAACAGGTACCTGGTGAGAATATCTATATAAACATAATCGAATACAACTCAGATATGATGATTGTTCAATCTATCCATTTAACCTTCTGCTCGATTCGGTCGCTTGTATGTAAAACGAAAGGACAGTTACCTGGTGAGTATTGCTATATAAACATCATCACGATATCATCGAATACAACTCAGATACAATTATCGTTTCGTCTAACCATTCAACATTCTGTTCGATTCAGTCGCTAGTATGTGTAACGGAAGTATCGTCACCTGGTAAGTATCACTATATATACAGTATTGCGATATAATCGGATACCACCCAGATACATTGATTGTTCAGTCTATCCATTCAAATTTCTTTTCGTTTCGGTCGCTCGTATGTAAAACGGGAATACCGTCTCCTAGTGTGTATAACTATATACACAGCATAACATCATAATCGAATACAACCCATATACTATCCATTCAACCTTCTGTTCAATTCAGTCGCTCGTATGTATAACGGAAGAACAGTTACCTGGTGAGTATAACTATATAAATATAATCGAATACAACCCAGATACGATGATTGTTCAATCTATACTGAATTCAACCTTCTGCTCGATTCGGTCGCTTGTATGTAAACGGAAGAACAGTTACCTGGTGAGTATTGCTATATAAATATCATCACGATATCTTCGAATACAACTCAGATACAATTATCGTTTCGTCTAACCATTTAACCTTCTGTTCGATTCAGTCGCTAGTATGTGTAACGGAAGTACCGTCACCTGGTAAGTATCACTATATATACAGTATTGCGATATAATCGGATACCACCCAGATACATTGATTGTTCAGTCTATCCATTCAACTTTCTGTTCGTTTCGGTCGCTCGTATGTGAAACGGGAATACCGTCACCTTATGTGTATAACTATATACACAGCATAACATCATAATCGAATACAACCCAGATACTATCCATTCAACCTTCTGTTCGATTCGGTTGCTCGTATGTATAACGAAAGAACAGTAACCTGGTGAGTATTTCTATATGAACGTCATCACGATATAATCGAATACAACTTAGTTACAATTATCGTTCCGTCTAACCATCCAACCTCATAATCGATTCAGACGCTCGTATGTGTAACGAAAGAACCGTTACATGGTAGGTGTAGTCAAATATACATCATAACGATATAATCATAGACAACCCAGATACAATGATTGTTCAATCTATCCATTCAACCTTATGTTCGATTCGGTTGCTAGTATGTATAACGAAAGAACAGTTACCTGGTTAGACATAATATATAATAATCATCACGAAATAATCGAATACAACCCAGATACGATGATTGTTCAGTCTATCCATTCAACCTTCTGTTCAGTTCAGTCGCTCTTATGTATAACTGGAGAACAGTTACCTGGTGAGTATAACTATATGAACATCATCACGATATAATCGAATACAACCCCAGATACGATTATTGTTTAGTCTATCCATTCAACCTTCAGTTCAATTCAGTCGCTCGTATATATAACGGAAGAACAGTTACCTGGTGAGTATAACTATATAAACATAATCGAATACAACTCAGATACGATGATTGTTCAATCTATCCATTCAACCTTATGTTCGATTCGGTTGCTCGTATGTATATCGGAAGAACAGGTACCTGGTGTGTATATCTATATAAACATAATCGAATACAACTCAGATACGATGATTGTTCAATCTATCCATTTGATCTTCTGCTCGATTCGGTCGCTTGTATGTAAAACGGAAGGACAGTTACCTGGTGAGTATTGCTATATAAACATCATCACGATATCATCGAATACAACTCAGATACAATTATCGTTTCGTCTAACCATTTAACCTTCTGTTCGATTCAGTCGCTAGTATGTGTAACGAAAGTACCGTCACCTGGTAAGTATCACTATATATACAGTATTGCGATATAATCGGATACCACCCAGATACATTGATTGTTCAGTCTATCCATTCAAATTTCTGTTCGTTTCGGTCGCTCGTATGTGAAACGGGAATACCGTCACCTTATGTGTATAACTATATACACAGCATAACATCATAATCGAATACAACCCATATACTATCCATTCAACCTTCTGTTCAAAACAGTCGCTCGTATGTATAACGGAAGAACAGTTACCTGGTGAGTATAACCATATAAACATAATCGAATACAACCCAGATACAATGATTGTTCAATCTATACTGAATTCAACCTTCTGCTCGATTCGGTCGCTTGTATGTAAAAGGGAAGAACAGATACCTGGTGAGTATTGCTATATAAACATCATCACGATATCATCGAATACAACTCAGATACAATTATCGTTTCGTCTAACCATTTAACCTTCTGTTCGATTCAGTCGCTAGTATGTGTAACGGAAGTACCGTCACCTGGTAAGTATCACTATATATACAGTATTGCGATATAATCGGATACCACCCAGATACATTGATTGTTCAGTCTATCCATTCAACTTTCTGTTCGTTTCGGTCGCTCGTATGTGAAACGGGAATACCGTCACCTTATGTGTATAACTATATATACAGCATAACATCATAATCGAAAACAACCCAGATACTATCCATTCAACCTTCTGTTCGATTCGGTTGCTCGTATGTATAACGAAAGAACAGTAACCTGGTGAGTATTTCTATATGAACGTCATCACGATATAATCGTATACAACTTAGTTACAATTATCGTTCCGTCTAACCATCCAACCTTATGTTCGATTCAGACGCTCGTATGTGTAACGAAAGAACCGTTACATGGTAGGTGTAGTTAAATATATAACAACGATATAATCGGAGACAACCCAGATACAATGATTGTTCAATCTATCCATTCAACCTTATGTTCGATTCGGTTGCTAGTATGTATAACGAAAGAACAGTTACCTGGTAAGACATAATATATAATAATCATCACGAAATAATCGAATACAACCCAGATACGATGATTGAATCTATCCATTCAACCTTATGTTCGATTCGGTTGCTCGTATGTATATCGGAAGAACAGGTACCTGGTGAGTATATCTATATAAACATAATCGAATACAACTCAGATACGATGATTGTTCAATCTATCCATTTAACCTTCTGCTCGATTCGGTCGCTTGTATGTAAAACGGAAGGACAGTTACCTGGTGAGTATTGCTATATAAACATCATCACGATATCATCGAATACAACTCAGATACAATTATCGTTTCGTCTAACCATTTAACCTTTTTTTCGATTCAGTCGCTAGTATGTGTAACGGAAGTACCGTCACCTGGTAAGTATCACTATATATACAGTATTGCGATATAATCGGATACCACCCAGATACATTGATTGTTCAGTCTATCCATTCAACTTTCTGTTCGTTTCGGTCGCTCGTATGTGAAACGGGAATACCGTCACCTTATGTGTATAACTATATACACAGCATAACATCATAATCGAATACAACCCAGATACTATCCATTCAACCTTCTGTTCGATTCGGTTGCTCGTATGTATAACGAAAGAACAGTAACCTGGTGAGTATTGCTATACAAACATCATCACGATATCATCGAATACAACTCAGATACAATTATCGTTTCGTCTAACCATTTAACATTCTGTTCGATTCAGTCGCTAGTATGTGTAACGGAAGTATCGTCACCTGGTAAGTATCACTATATATACAGTATTGCGATATAATCGGATACCACCCAGATACATTGATTGTTCAGTCTATCCATTCAACTTTCTTTTTGTTTCGGTCGCTCGTATGTATAACGGGAATACCGTCTCCTAGTGTGTATAACTATATACACAGCATAACATCATAATCGAATACAACCCATATACTATCCATTCAACCTTCTGTTCAATTCATTCGCTCGTATGTATAACGGAAGAACAGTTACCTGGTGAGTATAACTATATAAACATAATCGAATACAACCCAGATACGATGATTGTTCAATCTATACCGAATTCAACCTTCTGCTCGATTCGGTCGTTTGTATGTAAAACGGAAGAACAGTTACCTGGTGAGTATTGCTATATAAACATCATCACGATATCATCGAATACAACTCAGATACATTTATCGTTTCGTCTAACCATTTAACCTTCTGTTCGATTCAGTCGCTAGTATGTGTAACGGAAGTACCGTCACCTGGTAAGTATCACTATATATACAGTATTGCGATATAATCGGATACCACCCAGATACATTGATTGTTCAGTCTATCCATTCAACTTTCTGTTCGTTTCGGTCGCTCGTATGTGAAACGGGAATACCGTCACCTTATGTGTATAACTATATACACAGCATAACATCATAATCGAATACAACCCAGATACTATCCATTCAACCTTCTGTTCGATTCGGTTGCTCGTATGTATAACGAAAGAACAGTAACCTGGTGAGTATTTCTATATGAACGTCATCACGATATAATCGAATACAACTTAGTTACAATTATCGTTCCGTCTAACCATCCAACCTTATGTTCGATTCAGACGCTCGTATGTGTAACGAAAGAACCGTTACATGGTAGGTGTAGTTAAATATACTACATAACGATATAATCGGAGACAACCCAGATACAATGATTGTTCAATCTATCCATTCAACCTTATGTTCGATTCGGTTGCTAGTATGTATAACGAAAGAACAGTTACCTGGTAAGACATAATATATAATAATCATCACGAAATAATCGAATACAACCCAGATACGATGATTGTTCAGTCTATCCATTCAACCTTCTGTTCAGTTCAGTCGCTCTTATGTATAACTGGAAAACAGTTACCTGGTGAGTATAACTATATGAACATCATCACGATATAATCGAATACAACCCCAGATACGATCATTGTTTAGTCTATCCATTCAACCTTCAGTTCAAATCAGTCGCTCGTATGTATAACGGAAGAACAGTTACCTGGTGAGTATAACTATATAAACATAATCGAATACAACTCAGATACAATTATCGTTTCGTCTAACCATTCAACATTCTGTTCGATTCAGTCGCTAGTATGTGTAACGGAAGTATCGTCACCTGGTAAGTATCACTATATATACAGTATTGCGATATAATCGGATACCACCCAGATACATTGAATGTTCAGTATATCCATTCAACTTTCTTTTCGTTTCGGTCGCTCGTATGTAAAACGGGAATACCGTCTCCTAGTGTGTATAACTATATACACAGCATAACATCATAATCGAATACAACCCATATACTATCCATTCAACCTTCTGTTCAATTCAGTCGCTCGTATGTATAACGAAAGAACAGTTACCTGGTGAGTATAACTATATAAACATAATCGAATACAACCCAGATACGATGATTGTTCAATCTATACTGAATTCAACCTTCTGCTCGATTCGGTCGCTTGTATGTAAAACGGAAGAACAGTTACCTGGTGAGTATTGCTATATAAACATCATCACGATATCATCGAATACAACTCAGATACAATTATCGTTTCGTCTAACCATTTAACCTTCTGTTCGATTCAGTCGCTAGTATGTGTAACGGAAGTACCGTCACCTGGTAAGTATCACTATATATACAGTATTGCGATATAATCGGATACCACCCAGATACATTGATTGTTCAGTCTATCTATTCAACTTTCTGTTCAGTTCAGTCGCTCTTATGTATAACTGGAGAACAGTTACCTGGTGAGTATAACTATATAAACATAATCGAATACAACTCAGATACGATGATTGTTCAATCTATCCATTCAACCTTATGTTCGATTCGGTTGCTCGTATGTATATCGGAAGAACAGGTACCCTGTGAGTATATCTATATGAACATAATCGAATACAACTCAGATACGATAATTGTTCAATCTATCCGTTTAACTTTCTGCTCGATTCGGTCGCTTGTATGTAAAACGGAAGGACAGTTACCTGGTGAGTATTGCTATATAAACATCATCACGATATCATCGAATACAACTCAGATACAATTATCGTTTCGTCTAACCATTTAACCTTCTGTTCGATTCAGTCGCTAGTATGTGTAACGGAAGTACCGTCACCTGGTAAGTATCACTATATATACAGTATTGCGATATAATCGGATACCACCCAGATACATTTATTGTTCAGTCTATCCATTCAACTTTCTGTTCGTTTCGGTCGCTCGTATGTGAAACGGGAATACCGTCACCTTATGTGTATAACTATATACACAGCATAACATCATAATCGAATACAACCCAGATACTATCCTTTCAACCTTCTGTTCGATTCGGTTGCTCGTATGTATAACGAAAGAACAGTAACCTGGTGAGTATTTCTATATGAACGTCATCACGATATAATCGAATACAACTTAGTTACAATTATCGTTCCGTCTAACCATCCAACCTTATGTTCGATTCAGACGCTCGTATGTGTAACGAAAGAACCGTTACATGGTAGGTGTAGTTAAATATACTACATAACGATATAATCGGAGACAACCCAGATACAATGATTGTTCAATCTATCCATTCAACCTTATGTTCGATTCGGTTGCTAGTATGTATAACGAAAGAACAGTTACCTGGTAAGACATAATATATAATAATCATCACGAAATAATCGAATACAACCCAGATACGATGATTGTTCAGTCTATCCATTCAACCTTCTGTTCAGTTCAGTCGCTCTTATGTATAACTGGTACTATGTATAACGGAAGAACAGTTACCTGGTGAGTATAACTATATAAACATAATCGAATACAACTCAGATACGATGATTGTTCAATCTATCCATTCAACCTTATGTTCGATTCGGTTGCTCGTATGTATATCGGAAGAACAGGTACCTGGTGAGTATATCTATATAAACATAATCGAATACAACTCAGATACGATGATTGTTCAATCTATCCATTAAAACTTCTGCTCGATTCGGTCGCTTGTATGTAAAACGGAAGGACAGTTACCTGGTGAGTATTGCTATATAAACATCATCACGATATCATCGAATACAACTCAGATACAATTATCGTTTCGTCTAACCATTCAACATTCTGTTCGATTCAGTCGCTAGTATGTGTAACGGAAGTATCGTCACCTGGTAAGTATCACTATATATACAGTATTGCGATATAATCGGATACCACCAAGATACATTGATTGTTCAGTCTATCCATTCAACTTTCTTTTCGTTTCGGTCGCTCGTATGTAAAACGGGAATACCGTCTCCTAGTGTGTATAACTATATACACAGCATAACATCATAATCGAATACAACCCATATACTATCCATTCAACCTTCTGTTCAATTCAGTCGCTCGTATGTATAACGGAAGAACAGTTACCTGGTGAGTATAACTATATAAACATAATCGAATACAACCCAGATACGATGATTGTTCAATCTATACTGAATTCAACCTTCTGCTCGATTCGGTCGCTTGTATGTAAAACGGAAGAACAGTTACCTGGTGAGTATTGCTATATAAACATCATCACGATATCATCGAATACAACTTAGTTACAATTATCGTTCCGTCTAACCATCCAACCTCATGTTCGATTCAGACGCTCGTATGTGTAACGAAAGAACCGTTACATGGTAGGTGTAGTTAAATATACAACATAACGATATAATCGGAGACAACCCAGATACAATGATTGTTCAATCTATCCATTCAACCTTATGTTCGATTCTGTTGCTAGTATGTATAACGAAAGAACAGTTACCTGGTTAGACATAATATATAATAATCATCACGAAATAATCGAATACAACCCAGATACGATGATTGTTCAGTCTATCCATTCAACCTTCTGTTCAGTTCAGTCGCTCTTATGTATAACTGGAGAACAGTTACCTGGTGAGTATAACTATATAAACATAATCGAATACAACTCAGATACGATGATTGTTCAATCTATCTATTCAACCTTATGTTCGATTCGGTTGCTCGTATGTATATCGGAAGAACAGGTACCTGGTGAGTATATCTATATGAACATAATCGAATACAACTCAGATACGATGATTGTTCAATCTATCCATTTAACTTTCTGCTCGATTCGGTCGCTTGTATGTAAAACGGAAGGACAGTTACCTGGTGAGTATTGCTATATAAACATCATCACGATATCATCGAATACAACTCAGATACAATTATCGTTTCGTCTAACCATTTAACCTTTTTTTCGATTCAGTCGCTAGTATGTGTAACGGAAGTACCGTCACCTGGTAAGTATCACTATATATACAGTATTGCGATATAATCGGATACCACCCAGATACATTGATTGTTCAGTCTATCCATTCAACTTTCTGTTCGTTTCGGTCGCTCGTATGTGAAACGGGAATACCGTCACCTTATGTGTATAACTATATACACAGCATAACATCATAATCGAATACAACCCAGATACTATCCATTCAACCTTCTGTTCGATTCGGTTGCTCGTATGTATAACGAAAGAACAGTAACCTGGTGAGTATTGCTATACAAACATCATCACGATATCATCGAATACAACTCAGATACAATTATCGTTTCGTCTAACCATTTAACATTCTGTTCGATTCAGTCGCTAGTATGTGTAACGGAAGTATCGTCACCTGGTAAGTATCACTATATATACAGTATTGCGATATAATCGGATACCACCCAGATACATTGATTGTTCAGTCTATCCATTCAACTTTCTTTTTGTTTCGGTCGCTCGTATGTATAACGGGAATACCGTCTCCTAGTGTGTATAACTATATACACAGCATAACATCATAATCGAATACAACCCATATACTATCCATTCAACCTTCTGTTCAATTCATTCGCTCGTATGTATAACGGAAGAACAGTTACCTGGTGAGTATAACTATATAAACATAATCGAATACAACCCAGATACGATGATTGTTCAATCTATACCGAATTCAACCTTCTGCTCGATTCGGTCGTTTGTATGTAAAACGGAAGAACAGTTACCTGGTGAGTATTGCTATATAAACATCATCACGATATCATCGAATACAACTCAGATACATTTATCGTTTCGTCTAACCATTTAACCTTCTGTTCGATTCAGTCGCTAGTATGTGTAACGGAAGTACCGTCACCTGGTAAGTATCACTATATATACAGTATTGCGATATAATCGGATACCACCCAGATACATTGATTGTTCAGTCTATCCATTCAACTTTCTGTTCGTTTCGGTCGCTCGTATGTGAAACGGGAATACCGTCACCTTATGTGTATAACTATATACACAGCATAACATCATAATCGAATACAACCCAGATACTATCCATTCAACCTTCTGTTCGATTCGGTTGCTCGTATGTATAACGAAAGAACAGTAACCTGGTGAGTATTTCTATATGAACGTCATCACGATATAATCGAATACAACTTAGTTACAATTATCGTTCCGTCTAACCATCCAACCTTATGTTCGATTCAGACGCTCGTATGTGTAACGAAAGAACCGTTACATGGTAGGTGTAGTTAAATATACTACATAACGATATAATCGGAGACAACCCAGATACAATGATTGTTCAATCTATCCATTCAACCTTATGTTCGATTCGGTTGCTAGTATGTATAACGAAAGAACAGTTACCTGGTAAGACATAATATATAATAATCATCACGAAATAATCGAATACAACCCAGATACGATGATTGTTCAGTCTATCCATTCAACCTTCTGTTCAGTTCAGTCGCTCTAATGTATAACTGGAAAACAGTTACCTGGTGAGTATAACTATATGAACATCATCACGATATAATCGAATACAACCCCAGATACGATCATTGTTTAGTCTATCCATTCAACCTTCAGTTCAAATCAGTCGCTCGTATGTATAACGGAAGAACAGTTACCTGGTGAGTATAACTATATAAACATAATCGAATACAACTCAGATACGATGATTGTTCAATCTATCCATTCAACCTTATGTTCGATTCGGTTGCTCGTATGTATATCGGAAGAACAGGTACCTGGTGAGTATATCTATATAAACATAATCGAATACAACTCAGATACGATGATTGTTCAATCTATCCATTTAACCTTCTGCTCGATTCGGTCGCTTGTATGTAAAACGGAAGGACAGTTACCTGGTGAGTATTGCTATATAAACATCATCACGATATCATCGAATACAACTCAGATACAATTATCGTTTCGTCTAACCATTCAACATTCTGTTCGATTCAGTCGCTAGTATGTGTAACGGAAGTATCGTCACCTGGTAAGTATCACTATATATACAGTATTGCGATATAATCGGATACCACCCAGATACATTGAATGTTCAGTATATCCATTCAACTTTCTTTTCGTTTCGGTCGCTCGTATGTAAAACGGGAATACCGTCTCCTAGTGTGTATAACTATATACACAGCATAACATCATAATCGAATACAACCCATATACTATCCATTCAACCTTCTGTTCAATTCAGTCGCTCGTATGTATAACGAAAGAACAGTTACCTGGTGAGTATAACTATATAAACATAATCGAATACAACCCAGATACGATGATTGTTCAATCTATACTGAATTCAACCTTCTGCTCGATTCGGTCGCTTGTATGTAAAACGGAAGAACAGTTACCTGGTGAGTATTGCTATATAAACATCATCACGATATCATCGAATACAACTCAGATACAATTATCGTTTCGTCTAACCATTTAACCTTCTGTTCGATTCAGTCGCTAGTATGTGTAACGGAAGTACCGTCACCTGGTAAGTATCACTATATATACAGTATTGCGATATAATCGGATACCACCCAGATACATTGATTGTTCAGTCTATCTATTCAACTTTCTGTTCAGTTCAGTCGCTCTTATGTATAACTGGAGAACAGTTACCTGGTGAGTATAACTATATAAACATAATCGAATACAACTCAGATACGATGATTGTTCAATCTATCCATTCAACCTTATGTTCGATTCGGTTGCTCGTATGTATATCGGAAGAACAGGTACCCTGTGAGTATATCTATATGAACATAATCGAATACAACTCAGATACGATAATTGTTCAATCTATCCGTTTAACTTTCTGCTCGATTCGGTCGCTTGTATGTAAAACGGAAGGACAGTTACCTGGTGAGTATTGCTATATAAACATCATCACGATATCATCGAATACAACTCAGATACAATTATCGTTTCGTCTAACCATTTAACCTTCTGTTCGATTCAGTCGCTAGTATGTGTAACGGAAGTACCGTCACCTGGTAAGTATCACTATATATACAGTATTGCGATATAATCGGATACCACCCAGATACATTTATTGTTCAGTCTATCCATTCAACTTTCTGTTCGTTTCGGTCGCTCGTATGTGAAACGGGAATACCGTCACCTTATGTGTATAACTATATACACAGCATAACATCATAATCGAATACAACCCAGATACTATCCTTTCAACCTTCTGTTCGATTCGGTTGCTCGTATGTATAACGAAAGAACAGTAACCTGGTGAGTATTTCTATATGAACGTCATCACGATATAATCGAATACAACTTAGTTACAATTATCGTTCCGTCTAACCATCCAACCTTATGTTCGATTCAGACGCTCGTATGTGTAACGAAAGAACCGTTACATGGTAGGTGTAGTTAAATATACTACATAACGATATAATCGGAGACAACCCAGATACAATGATTGTTCAATCTATCCATTCAACCTTATGTTCGATTCGGTTGCTAGTATGTATAACGAAAGAACAGTTACCTGGTAAGACATAATATATAATAATCATCACGAAATAATCGAATACAACCCAGATACGATGATTGTTCAGTCTATCCATTCAACCTTCTGTTCAGTTCAGTCGCTCTTATGTATAACTGGTACTATGTATAACGGAAGAACAGTTACCTGGTGAGTATAACTATATAAACATAATCGAATACAACTCAGATACGATGATTGTTCAATCTATCCATTCAACCTTATGTTCGATTCGGTTGCTCGTATGTATATCGGAAGAACAGGTACCTGGTGAGTATATCTATATAAACATAATCGAATACAACTCAGATACGATGATTGTTCAATCTATCCATTAAAACTTCTGCTCGATTCGGTCGCTTGTATGTAAAACGGAAGGACAGTTACCTGGTGAGTATTGCTATATAAACATCATCACGATATCATCGAATACAACTCAGATACAATTATCGTTTCGTCTAACCATTCAACATTCTGTTCGATTCAGTCGCTAGTATGTGTAACGGAAGTATCGTCACCTGGTAAGTATCACTATATATACAGTATTGCGATATAATCGGATACCACCAAGATACATTGATTGTTCAGTCTATCCATTCAACTTTCTTTTCGTTTCGGTCGCTCGTATGTAAAACGGGAATACCGTCTCCTAGTGTGTATAACTATATACACAGCATAACATCATAATCGAATACAACCCATATACTATCCATTCAACCTTCTGTTCAATTCAGTCGCTCGTATGTATAACGGAAGAACAGTTACCTGGTGAAAATAACTATATAAACATAATCGAATACAACCCAGATACGATGATTGTTCAATCTATACTGAATTCAACCTTCTGCTCGATTCGGTCGCTTGTATGTAAAACGGAAGAACAGTTACCTGGTGAGTATTGCTATATAAACATCATCACGATATCATCGAATACAACTTAGTTACAATTATCGTTCCGTCTAACCATCCAACCTCATGTTCGATTCAGACGCTCGTATGTGTAACGAAAGAACCGTTACATGGTAGGTGTAGTTAAATATACAACATAACGATATAATCGGAGACAACCCAGATACAATGATTGTTCAATCTATCCATTCAACCTTATGTTCGATTCTGTTGCTAGTATGTATAACGAAAGAACAGTTACCTGGTTAGACATAATATATAATAATCATCACGAAATAATCGAATACAACCCAGATACGATGATTGTTCAGTCTATCCATTCAACCTTCTGTTCAGTTCAGTCGCTCTTATGTATAACTGGAGAACAGTTACCTGGTGAGTATAACTATATAAACATAATCGAATACAACTCAGATACGATGATTGTTCAATCTATCTATTCAACCTTATGTTCGATTCGGTTGCTCGTATGTATATCGGAAGAACAGGTACCTGGTGAGTATATCTATATGAACATAATCGAATACAACTCAGATACGATGATTGTTCAATCTATCCATTTAACTTTCTGCTCGATTCGGTCGCTTGTATGTAAAACGGAAGGACAGTTACCTGGTGAGTATTGCTATATAAACATCATCACGATATCATCGAATACAACTCAGATACAATTATCGTTTCGTCTAACCATTTAACCTTCTGTTCGATTCAGTCGCTAGTATGTGTAACGGAAGTACCGTCACCTGGTAAGTATCACTATATATACAGTATTGCGATATAATCGGATACCACCCAGATACATTTATTGTTCAGTCTATCCATTCAACTTTCTGTTCGTTTCGGTCGCTCGTATGTGAAACGGGAATACCGTCACCTTATGTGTATAACTATATACACAGCATAACATCATAATCGAATACAACCCAGATACTATCCTTTCAACCTTCTGTTCGATTCGGTTGCTCGTATGTATAACGAAAGAACAGTAACCTGGTGAGTATTTCTATATGAACGTCATCACGATATAATCGAATACAACTTAGTTACAATTATCGTTCCGTCTAACCATCCAACCTTATGTTCGATTCAGACGCTCGTATGTGTAACGAATGAACCGTTACATGGTAGGTGTAGTTAAATATACAACATAACGATATAATCGGAGACAACCCAGATACAATGATTGTTCAATATATCCATTCAACCTTATGTTCGATTCGGTTGCTAGTATGTATAACGAAAGAACAGGTACCTGGTGAGTATATCTATATAAACATAATCGAATACAACTCAGATCCGATGATTGTTCAATCTATCCATTTAACCTTCTGCTCGATTCGGTCGCTTGTATGTAAAACGGAATGACAGTTACCTGGTGAGTATTACTATATAAACATCATGACGATATCATCGAATACAACTCAGATACAATTATCGTTTCGTCTAACCATTCAACATTCTGTTCGATTCAGTCGCTAGTATGTGTAACGGAAGTATCGTCACCTGGTAAGTATCACTATATATACAGTATTGCGATATAATCGGATACCACCCAGATACATTGATTGTTCAGTCTATCCATTCAACTTTCTTTTTGTTTCGGTCGCTCGTATGTAAAACGGGAATACCGTCTCCTAGTGTGTATAACTATATACACAGCATAACATCATAATCGAATACAACCCATATACTATCCATTCAACCTTCTGTTCAATTCAGTCGCTCGTATGTATAACGAAAGAACATTTACCTGTTGAGTATAACTATATAAACATAAACGAATACAACTCAGATACGATGATTGTTCAATCTATACTGAATTCAACCTTCTGCTCGATTCGGTCGCTTGTATGTAAAACGGAAGAACAGTTACCTGGTGAGTATTGCTATATAAACATCATCACGATATCATCGAATACAACTCAGATACAATTATCGTTTCGTCTAACCATTTAACCTTCTGTTCGATTCAGTCGCTAGTATGTGTAACGGAAGTACCGTCACCTGGTAAGTATCACTATATATACAGTATTGCGATATAATCGGATACCACCCAGATACATTGATTGTTCAGTCTATCCATTCAACTTTCTGTTCGTTTCGGTCGCTCGTATGTCAAACGGGAAAACCGTCACCTTATGTGTATAACTATATACACAGCATAACATCATAATCGAATACAACCCAGATACTATCCATTCAACCTTCTGTTCGATTCGGTTGCTCGTATGTATAACGAAAGAACAGTAACCTGGTGAGTATTTCTATATGAACGTCATCACGATATAATCGAATACAACTTAGTTACAATTATCGTTCCGTCTAACCATCCAACCTTATGTTCGATTCAGACGCTCGTATGTGTAACGGAAGTATCGTCACCTGGTAAGTATCACTATATATACAGTATTGCGATATAATCGGATACCACCCAGATTTATTGATTGTTCAGTCTATCCATTCAACTTTCTTTTTGTTTCGGTCGCTCGTATGTATAACGGGAATACCGTCTCCTAGTGTGTATAACTATATACACAGCATAACATCATAATCGAATACAACCCATATACTATCCATTCAACCTTCTGTTCAATTCATTCGCTCGTATGTATAACGGAAGAACAGTTACCTGGTGAGTATAACTATATAAACATAATCGAATACAACCCAGATACGATGATTGTTCAATCTATACCGAATTCAACCTTCTGCTCGATTCGGTCGTTTGTATGTAAAACGAAAGAACAGTTACCTGGTAAGTATTGCTATATAAACATCATCACGATATCATCGAATACAACTCAGATACAATTATCGTTTCGTCTAACCATTTAACCTTCTGTTCGATTCAGTCGCTAGTATGTGTAACGGAAGTACCGTCACCTGGTAAGTATCACTATATATACAGTATTGCGATATAATCGGATACCACCCAGATACATTGATTGTTCAGTCTATCCAATCAACTTTCTGTTCGTTTCGGTCGCTCGTATGTGAAACGGGAATACCGTCACCTTATGTGTATAACTATATACACAGCATAACATCATAATCGAATACAACCCAGATACTATCCATTCAACCTTCTGTTCGATTCGGTTGCTCGTTTGTATAACGAAAGAACAGTAACCTGGTGAGTATTTCTATATGAACGTCATCACGATATAATCGAATACAACTTAGTTACAATTATCGTTCCGTCTAACCATCCAACCTTATGTTCGATTCAGACGCTCGTATGTGTAACGAAAGAACCGTTACATGGTAGGTGTAGTTAAATATACTACATAACGATATAATCGGAGACAACCCAGATACAATGATTGTTCAATCTATCCATTCAACCTTATGTTCGATTCGGTTGCTAGTATGTATAACGAAAGAACAGTTACCTGGTAAGACATAATATATAATAATCATCACGAAATAATCGAATACAACCCAGATACGATGATTGTTCAGTCTATCCATTCAACCTTTTGTTCAGTTCAGTCGCTCTTACGTATAACTGGAAAACAGTTACCTGGTGAGTATAACTATATGAACATCATCACGATATAATCGAATACAACCCCAAATACGATCATTGTTTAGTCTATCCATTCAACCTTCAGTTCAAATCAGTCACTCGTATGTATTACGGAAGAACAGTTACCTGGTGAGTATAACTATATAAACATAATCGAATACAACTCAGATACGATGATTGTTCAATCTATCCATTCAACCTTATGTTCGATTCGGTTGCTCGTATGTATATCGGAAGAACAGGTACCTGGTGAGTATATCTATATAAACATAATCGAATACAACTCAGATACGATGATTGTTCAATCTATCCATTTAACCTTCTGCTCGATTCGGTCGCTTGTATGTAAAACGGAAGGACAGTTACCTGGTGAGTATTGCTGTATAAACATCATCACGATATCATCGAATACAACTCAGATACAATTATCGTTTCGTCTAACCATTCAACATTCTGTTCGATTCAGTCGCTAGTATGTGTAACGAAAGTATCTTCACCTGGTAAGTATCACTATATATACAGTATTGCGATATAATCGGATACCACCCAGATACATTGATTGTTCAGTCTATCCATTCAACTTTCTTTTTGTTTCGGTCGCTCGTATGTAAAACGGGAATACCGTCTCCTAGTGTGTATAACTATATACACAGCATAACATCATAATCAAATACAACCCATATACTATCCATTCAACCTTCTGTTCAATTCAGTCGCTCGTATGTATAACGGATAACAGTTACCTGGTGAGTATAACTATATAAACATAATCGAATACAACCCAGATACGATTATCGTTCAATCTATACTGAATTCAACCTTCTGCTCGATTCGGTCGCTTGTATGTAAAACGGAAGAACAGTTACCTGGTGAGTATTGCTATATAAACATCATCACGATATCATCGAATACAACTCAGATACAATTATCGTTTCGTCTAACCATTTAACCTTCTGGTCGATTCAGTCGCTAGTATGTGTAACGGAAGTACCGTCACCTGGTAAGTATCACTATATATACAGTATTGCGATATAATCGGATACCACCCAGATACATTGATTGTTCAGTCTATCCATTCAACTTTCTGTTCGTTTCGGTCGCTCGTATGTGAAACGGGAATACCGTCACCTTATGTGTATAACTATATACACAGCATAACATCATAATCGAATACAACCCAGATACTATCCATTCAACCTTCTGTTCGATTCGGTTGCTCGTATGTATAACGAAAGAACAGTAACCTGGTGAGTATTTCTATATGAACGTCATCACGATATAATCGAATACAACTTAGTTACAATTATCGTTCCGTCTAACCATCCAACCTTATGTTCGATTCAGACGCTCGTATGTGTAACGAAAGAACCGTTACATGGTAGGTGTAGTCTAATATACAACATAACGATATAATCGGAGACAACCCAGATACAATGATTGTTCAATCTATCCATTCAACCTTATGTTCGATTCGGTTGCTAGTATGTATAACGAAAGAACAGTTACCTGATTAGACATAATATATAATAATCATCACGAAATAATCGAATACAACCCAGATACGATGATTGTTCAGTCTATCCATTCAACCTTCTGTTCAGTTCAGTCGCTCTTATGTATAAATGAAGAACAGTTACCTGATGAGTATAACTATATGAACATCATCACGATATAATCGAATACAACCCCAGATACGATCATTGTTTAGTCTATCCATTCAACCTTCAGTTCAATTCAGTCGCTCGTATGTATAACGGAAGAACAATTACCTGGTGAGTATAACTATATAAACATAATCGAATACAACTCAGATACGATGATTGTTCAATCTATCCATTCAACCTTCTGCTCGATTCGGTCGCTTGTATGTGAAACAGAAGGACAGTTACCTGGTGAGTATTGCTATATAAACATCATCACGATATCATCGAATACAACTCAGATACAATTATCGTTTCGTCTAACCATTCAACATTCTGTTCGATTCAGTCGCTAGTATGTGTAACGGAAGTATCGTCACCTGATAAGTATCACTATATATACAGTATTGCGATATAATCGGATACCACCCAGATACATTGATTGTTCAGTCTATCCATTCAACTTTCTTTTCGTTTCGGTCGCTCGTATGTAAAACGGGAATACCGTCTCCTAGTGTGTATAACTATATACACAGCATAACATCATAATCGAATACAACCCATATACTATCCATTCAACCTTCTGTTCAATTCAGTCGCTCGTATGTAAAACGGAAGAACAGTTACCTGGTGAGTATTGCTATATAAACATCATCACGATATCATCGAATACAACTCAGATACAATTATCGTTTCGTCTAACCATTCATTATTCTGTTCAATTCAGTCGCTAGTATGTGTAACGGAAGTATCGTCACCTGGTAAGTATCACTATATATACAGTATTGCGATATAATCGGATACCACCCAGATACATTGATTGTTCAGTCTATCCATTCAACTGTCTGTTCGTTTCGGTCGCTCGTATGTGAAACGGGAATACCGTCACCTTATGTGTATAACTATATACACAGCATAACATCATAATCGAATACAACCCAGATACTATCCATTAAACCTTCTGTTCGATTCGGTTGCTCGTATGTATAACGAAAGAACAGTAACCTGGTGAGTATTTCTATATGAACGTCATCACGATATAATCGAATACAACTTAGTTACAATTATCGTTCCGTCTAACCATCCAACCTTATGTTCGATTCAGACGCTCGTATGTGTAACGAAAGAACCGTTACATGGTTGGTGTAGTTAAATATACAACATAACGATATAATCGGAGACAACCCAGATACAATGATTGTTCAATATATCCATTCAACCTTATGTTCGATTCGGTTGCTAGTATGTATAACGAAAGAACAGTTACCTGGTTAGACATAATATATAATAATCATCACGAAATAATCGAATACAACCCAGATACGATGATTGTTCAGTCAATCCATTCAACCTTCTGTTCAGTTCAGTCGCTCTTATGTATAACTGGAGAACCTATAACGGAAGAACAGTTACCCGTTGAGTATAACTATATAAACATAATCGAATACAACCCAGATACGATGATTGTTCAATCTATACTGAATTCAACCTTCTGCTCGATTCGGTCGCTTGTATGTAAAACGGAAGAACAGTTACCTGGTGAGTATTGCTATATAAACATCATCACGATATCATCGAATACAACTCAGATACAATTATCGTTTCGTCTAACCATTTAACCTTCTGTTCGATTCAGTCGCTAGTATGTGTAACGGAAATACCGTCACCTGGTAAGTATCACTATATATACAGTATTGCGATATAATCGGATACCACCCAGATACATTGATTGTTCAGTCTATCCATTCAACTTTCTGTTCGTTTCGGTCGCTCGTATGTGAAACGGGAAAACCGTCACCTTATGTATATAACTATATACACAGCATAACATCATAATCGAATACAACCCAGATACTATCCATTCAACCTTCTGTACGATTCGGTTGCTCGTATGTATAACGAAAGAACAGTAACCTGGTGAGTATTTCTATATGAACGTCATCACGATATAATCGAATACAACTTAGTTACAATTATCGTTCCGTCTAACCATCCAACCTTATGTTCGATTCAGAAGCTCGTATGTGTAACGAATGAACCGTTACATGGTAGGTGTAGTTAAATATACAACATAACGATATAATCGGAGACAACCCAGATACAATGATTGTTCAATCTATCCATTCAACCTTATGTTCGATTCGGTTGCTAGTATGTATAACGAAAGAACAGTTACCTGGTTAGACATAATATATAATAATCATCACGAAATAATCGAATACAACCCAGATACGATGATTGTTCAGTCTATCCATTCAACCTTCTGTTCAGTTCAGTCGCTCTTATGTATAACTGGAGAACAGTTATCTGGTGAGTATAACTATATGAACATCATCACGATATAATCGAATACAACCCCAGATACGATCATTGTTTAGTCTATCCATTCAACCTTCGGTTCAATTCAGTCGCTCGTATGTATAACGGAAGAACAGTTACCTGGTGAGTATAACTATATAAACATAATCGAATACAACTCAGATACGATGATTGTTCAATCTATCTATTCAACCTTATGTTCGATTCGGTTGCTCGTATGTATATCGGAAGAACAGGTACCTGGTGAGTATATCTATATAAACATAATCGAATACAAATCAGATACGATGATTGTTCAATATATCCATTTAACCTTCTGCTCGATTCGGTCGCTTGTATGTAAAACGGAAGGACAGTTACCTGGTGAGTATTGCTATATAAACATCATCACGATATCATCGAATACAACTCAGATAGAAATATCGTTTCGTCTAACCATTCAACATTCTGTTCGATTCAGTCGCTAGTATGTGTAACGGAAGTATCGTCACCTGGTAAGTATCACTATATATACAGTATTGCGATATAATCGGATACCACCCAGATACATTGATTGTTCAGTCTATCCATTCAACTTTCTGTTCGTTTCGGTCGCTCGTATGTGAAACGGGAATACCGTCACCTTATGTGTATAACTATATACACAGCATAACATCATAATCGAATACAACCCAGATACTATCCATTCAACCTTCTGTTCGATTCGGTTGCTCGTATGTATAACGAAAGAACAGTAACATGGTGAGTATTTCTATATGAACGTCATCACGATATAATCGAATACAACTTAGTTACAATTATCGTTCCGTCTAACCATCCAACCTTATGTTCGATTTAGACGCTCGTATGTGTAACGAAAGAACCGTTACATGGTAGGTGTAGTTAAATATACAACATAACGATATAATCGGAGACAACCCAGATACAATGATTGTTCAATCTATCCATTCAACCTTATGTTCGATTCGGTTGCTAGTATGTATAACGAAAGAACAGTTACCTGGTTAGACATAATATATAATAATCATCACGAAATTATCGAATACAACCCAGATACGATGATTGTTCAGTCTATCCATTCAACCTTCTGTTCAGTTCAGTCGCTCTTATGTATAACTGGAGAACAGTGACCTGGTGAGTATAACTATATGAACATCATCACGATATAATCGAATACAACCCCAGATACGATCATTGTTTTGTCTATCCATTCAACCTTCAGTTCAATTCAGTCGCTCGTATGTATAACGGAAGAACAGTTACCTGGTGAGTATAACTATATAAACATAATCGAATACAACTCAGATACGATGATTGTTCAATCTATCCATTCAACCTTATGTTCGATTCGGTTGCTCGTATGTATATCGGAAGAACAGGTACCTGGTGAGTATTGCTATATAAACATCATCACGATATCATCGAATACAACTCAGATACAATTATCGTTTCGTCTAACCATTCAACATTCTGTTCGATTCAGTCGCTAGTATGTGTAACGGAAGTATCGTCACCTGGTAAGTATCACTATATATACAGTATTGCGATATAATCGGATAACACCCAGATACATTGATTGTTCAGTATATCCATTCAACTTTCTTTTCGTTTCGGTCGCTCGTATGTAAAACGGGAATACCGTCTCCTAGTGTGTATAACTATATACACAGCATAACATCATAATCGAATACAACCCATATACTATCCATTCAACCTTCTGTTCAATTCAGTCGCTCGTATGTATAACGGAAGAACAGTTACCTGGTGAGTATAACTATATAAACATAATCGAATACAACCCAGATACGATGATTGTTCAACCTATACTGAATTCAACCTTCTGCTCGATTCGGTCGCTTGTATGTAAAACGGAAGAACAGTTACCTGGTGAGTATTGATATATAAACATCATCACGATATCATCGAATACAACTCAGATACAATTATCGTTTCGTCTAACCATTCAACCTTCTGTTCGATTCAGTCGCTAGTATGTGTAACGAAAGTACCGTCACCTGGTAAGTATCACTATATATACAGTATTGCGATATAATCGCATACCACCCAGATACATTGATTGTTCAGTCTATCCATTCAACTTTCTGTTCGTTTCGGTCGCTCGTATGTAAAACGGGAATACCATCATCAAATGTGTATAACTATATACACAGCATAACATCATAATCGAATACAACCCAGATACTATCCATTCAACCTTCTGTTCGATTCGGTTGCTCGTATGTATAACGAATGAACAGTAACCTGGTGAGTATTTCTATATGAACGTCATCACGATATGATAGAATACAACTAAGATACAATGATCATTCCGTCTATCCATCCAACCTTCTGTTCGATTGGGTCGCTCGTATGTATAACGCAAGAACAGTCACCTGGTGAATATTACTATTTAAACATCACCACGATATAATCGAATACAACTCAGTTACAATTATCGGTTCGTCTAACCATCCAACCTTATGTTCGATTCAGACGCTCGTATGTGTAACGGAAGAACCTTTACATGGTAGGTGTAACTAAATATACAGCATAACGATATAATCTGAAACAACCCAGATACATTCAACCTTATGTTCGATCCGGTTGCTCGTATGTATAACGGAAGAACTGTTACCTGGTTAGACATACTATATTATAATCATCACGATATAATCAAATACAACCCAGATACGATGATTGTTCAGTCTATCCATTCAACCTTCTGTTCAGTTCAGTCGCTCTTATGTATAACTGGAGAACAGTTTCCTGGTGAGTATAACTATATGAACATCATCAAGATATAATTTTATACAATCCCAGATACGATTATTGTTTAGTCTATCCATTCAACCTTCTGTTCAATTCAGTCGCTCGTATGTATAACGGAAGAACAGTTACCTGATGAGTATAACTATATGAACATAATCGAATACAACCCAGATACGATGATTGTTCAATCTATACTAAATTCAACCTGCTGCTCGATTCGGTCGCTTGTATGTAAAACGAAAGAACAGTTACCTGGTGAGTATAACTATATAAACATCACCACGATATAATCGAATACAACTCAGTTACAATTATAGTTCCGTCTAACCATCCAACCTTATGTTCGATTCAGATGCTTGTATGTGTAACGAAAGTACCGTTACATGGTAGGTGTAACTAAATATACAGCATAACGATATAATAGGAGACAACCCAGATACAATGATTGTTCAATCTATATCCATCCAACCTTATGTTCGATTCGGTTGCTCGTATGTATAACGGAAGAACTGTTACCTGGTTAGACATACTATATGATAATAATCACGATATAATCAAATACAACCCAGATACGATGAATGTTCAGTCTATCCATTCAACCTTCTGTTCAGTTCGGTCGCTCTTATGTATAACTGGAGAACAGTTTCCTTGTGAGTATAACTATATGAACATCATCAAGATATAATCGAATACAAGCCCAGATACGATTATTGTTCAATCTATACTAAATTTAAGCTTCTGCCCGATTCGGTCGCTTGTATGTAAAACGAAAGAACAGTTACCTGGTGAGTATTGCTATATAAACATCATCACGATATCATCGAATACAACTCAGAGATACAATTATCGTTTCGTCTAACCATTCAACCTTCTATTCGATTCAGTCTCTAGTATGTGTAACGGAAGTACCGTCACCTGGTAAGTATCACTATATATACAGTATTGCGATATAATCGGATACCACCCAGATACATTGATTGTTCAGTCTATTCATTCAACTTTCTGTTCAGTTCAGTCGCTCTTATGTATAACTGGAGAACAGTTTCCTGGTGAGTATAACTACATGAACATCATCAAGATATAATCGAATACAACCCCAGATACGATTATTGTTTAGTCTATCCATTCAACCTTCTGTTCAATTCAGTCGCTCGTATGTATAACGGAAGAACAGTTACCTGGTGAGTATAACTATATAAACATAATCGAATACAACCCAGATACGATGATTGTTCAATCTATACTAAATTTAACCTTCTGCTCGATTCGGTCGCTTTTATGTAAAACGGAAGAACAGTTACCTGGTGAGTATTGCTATATAAACATCATCACGATATCATCGAATACAACTCAGATACAATTATCGTTTCGTCTAACCATTTAACCTTCTGTTCGATTCAGTCGCTAGTATGTGTAACGGAAGTATTGTCACCTGGTAAGTATCACTATATATACATTATTGCGATATAATCGGATACCATCCAGATACATTGATTGTTTAGTCTATCCATTCAACTTTCTGTTCGTTTCGGTCGTTCTTATGTATAACGGAAAAACAGTCACCTGGTGAGTATAACTATATAAACCTAATCGAATACAACCCAGATACGATGAATTTTCAATCCATCTATTTAACCTTCTGCTCGATTCGGTCGCTTTTATGTAAAACGGAAGAACAATTACCTGGTGAGTATTGCTATATAAACATCATCACGATATCATCGAATACAACTCAGATACAATTATCGCTTCGTCTAACCATTTAACCTTCTGTTCGATTCAGTCGCTAGTATGTGTAACGGAAGTACCGTCACCTGGTAAGTATCACTTTATATACAGTATTGCGATATAATCGGATACCACCTAGATACATTGATTGTTCAGTCTATCCATTCAACTTTCTGTTCGTTTCGGTCGCTCGTATGTAAAACGGGAATACCGTCACCTAATGTGTATAACTATATACACAGCATAACATCATAATCGAATACAACCCAGATACTATCCATTCAACCTTCTGTTCTATTCGATTGCTCGTATGTATAACGGAAGAACAGTTACCTGGTGAGTATAACTATATAAACATAATCGAATACAACCCAGATACGATTATTGTTCAATCAATACTGAATTCAACCTTCTGCTCGATCCAGTCGCTCTTATGTATAACTGGAGAACAGTTACCTGTTGAGTATAACTATATAAACATCATCACGATATAATCGAATGCAACCTCAGATACGATCATTATTTAGTCTATCCATTCAACCTTCTGTTCAATTCAGTCGCTCGTATGTATAACGAAAGAACAGTAACCTGGTGAGTATTTCTATATGAACTTCATCACGATATAATCTAATACAACTCAGATACAATGATCATTCCGTCTATCCATCCAACCTTCTGTTCGATTGGGTCGCTCGTACGTATAACGCAAGAACAGTCACCTGGTGAGTATTACTATATAAACATTACCACGATATAATCGAATACAACTCAGTTACAATTATCTCTAACCATCCAACCTTATGTTCGATTCAGACGCTCGTATGTGTAACGAAAGAACCGTTACATGGTAGGTGTATCTGATTATTCATCATAACGATATAATCAGAGACAACCCAGATACAATGATTTTTCAATCTATCCATCCAACCTTATGTTCGATTCGGTTGCTCGTATGTATAACGAAAGAACAGTTACCTGGTTAGACAAAATATATTATAATCATCACGAAATAATCGAATACAACCCAGATACGATGATTATGCAGTCTATCCATTCAACCTTCTGTTCAGTTCAGTCGTTCTTATGTATAACTGGAGAACAGTTACCTGGTGAGTATAACTATATAAACATCATCACGATATCATCGAATACAACCCCAGATACGATCATTGTTTAGTCTATCCATTCAACCTTCTGTTCAATTCAGTCGCTCGTATGTATAACGGAAGAACAGTTACCTGGTGAGTATAACTATATAAACATAATCGAATACAACCCAGATACGATGATTGTTCAATCTATCTATTTAACCTTCTGCTCGATTTGGTCGCTTGTATGTAAAACGGAAGAAAGAACAGTTACCTGGTGACTATTGCTATAAACATCATCACGATATCATCGAATACAACTCAGATACAATTATCGTTCCGTCTAACCATTCAACCATCTGTTCGATTCAGTCGCTTGTATGTGTAACGGAAGTACCGTCACCTGGTAAGTATCACTATATATAGTGTATTGCGATATAATCGGATACCAACCAGATACATTGATTGTTCAGTCTATCCATTCAACTTTCTGTTCGTTTCGGTCGCTCGTATCTTAAACGGGAATACCGTCACCTAGTGTGTATAACTATATACACAGCATAACATCATAATCGAATACAACTCAGATACTATCCATTCAACCTTCTGTTCGATTCGGTTGCTCGTATGTATAACGAAAGAACAGTAACCTGGTGAGTATTTCTATATGAACTTCATCACGATATAATCGAATACAACTCAGATACAATGATCATTCCGTCTATCCATCCAACCTTCTGTTCGATTGGGTCGCTCGTACGTATAACGCAAGAACAGTCACCTGGTGAGTCTTACTATATAAACATTACCACGATATAATCGAATACAACTCAGTTACAATTATCGTTTCGTCTAACCATCCAACCTTATGTTCGATTCAGACGCTCGTATGTGTAACGAAAGAACCGTTACATGGTAGGTGTATCTAAATATACAGCATAACGATATAATCGGAGACAACCCAGATACATTGATTGTTCGATCTATCCATTCAACCTTATGTTCGATTCGGTTGCTCATATGTATAACGGAAGAACAGTTACCTGGTTAGACATAATATATGATAATCATCACGAAATAATCGAATACAACCCAGATACGATGATTGTTCAGTCTATCCATACAACCTTCTGTGCAGTTCAGTCTCTCTTATGTATAACTGGAGAACAGTTACCTGTTGAGTATAACTATATAAACATCATCACGATATAATCGAATACAACCTCAGATACGATCATTGTTTAGTATATCCATTCAACCTTCTGTTCAATTCAGTCGCCCGTATGTATAACGGAAGAACAGTTACCTGGTGAGTATAACTATATAAACCTTATCGAATACAACCCAGATACGATGAATTTTCAATCTATCCATTTAACCTTCTGCTCGATTCGGTCGCTTTTATGTAAAACGGAAGAACAGTTACCTGGTGAATATTGCTATATAAACATCATCACGATATCATCGAATACAACTCAGATACAATTATCGCTTCGTCTAACCATTTAACCTTCTGTTCGATTCAGTCGCTAGTATGTGTAACGGAAGTACCGTCACCTGGTAAGTATCACTATATATACAGTGTTGCGATATAATCGGATACCAACCAGATACATTGATTGTTCAGTCTATCCATTCAACTTTCTGTTCGTTTCGGTCGCTCGTATGTGAAACGGGAATACCGTCACCTAGTGTGTATAACTATATACACAGCATAACATCATAATCGAATACAACCCAGATACTATCCATTCAACCTTCTGTTCGATTCGAATGCTCGTATGTATAACGATAGAACAGTAACCTGGTGAGTATTTCTATATGAATTTCATCACGATATCATCGAATACAACTCAGAGATACAATTATCATTTCGTCTAACCATTTAACCTTCTGTTCGATTCAGTCGCTAGTATGTGTAACGGAAGTACCGTCACCTGGTAAGTATCACTATATATACAGTATTGCGATATAATCGGATACCACCCAGATACATTGATTGTTCAGTCTATCCATTCAACTTTCTGTTCAGTTCAGTCGCTCTTATGTATAACTGGAGAACAGTTTCCTGGTGAGTATAACTATATAAACATCATCAAGATATTATAATCGATTACAACCCCATATACGATTATTGTTTAGTCTATCCATGCAACCTTCTGTTCAATTCAGTCGCTCGTATGTATAACGGAAGAACAGTTACCTGGTGAGTATAACTATATAAACATAATCGAATACAACTCAGATACGATGATTGTTCAATCTATCCATTAAACCTCATGTTCGATTCGGTTGCTCGTATGTATAACGGAAGAACAGGTACCTGGTGGGTATAACTATATAAACATAATCGAATACAACCCAGATACGATGATTGATCAATCTATCCATTTAACCTTCTGCTCGATTCGGTCGCTTGTATGTAAAACGGAAGGACAGTTACCTGGTGAGTATTGCTATATAAACATCATCACGATATCATCGAATACAACTGAGATACAATTATCGTTTCGTCTAACCATTCAACATTCTGTTCGATTCAGTCGCTAGTATGTGTAACGGATGTATCGTCACCTGGTAAGTATCACTTTATATACAGAATTGCGATATAATCGGATACCACCCAGATACATTGATTGTTCAGTCTATCCATTCAACTTTCTGTTCGTTTCGGTCGCTCGTATGTAAAACGGGAAAACCGTCACCTAGTGTGTATAAATATATACACAGCATAACATCATAATCGAATACAACCCAGATACTATCCATTCAACCTTCTGTTCGATTCGGTTGCTCGTATGTATAACGAGAGAACAGTAACCTGGTGAGTATTTCTATATGAACGTCATCACGATATAATCGAATACAACTCAGATACCATGATCATTCCGTCTATCCATCCAACCTTCTGTTCGATTGGGTCGCTCGTATGTATAACGCAAGAACAGTCACCTGGTGAGTATTACTATATAAACATCACCACGATATAATCGAATACAACTCAGTTACAATTATCTTTCCGTCTAACTATTTAACCTTATGTTCGATTCAGGCGCTCGTATGTGTAACGAAAGAACCGTTACATGGTAGGTGTAACTAAATATACAGCATAACGATATAATCGTAGACAACCCAGATACAATGATTGTTCAATCTATCCATCCAACCTTATGTTCGATTCGGTTGCTCGTATGTTTAACGGAAGAACTGTTACCTGGTTAGTCATACTATATGATAATCATCACGATATACTCGAATACAACCCCAGATACGATTATTGTTTAGTCTATCCATTCAACCTTCTGTTGAATTCAGTCGTTCTTATGTATAACGAAAAAACAGTTACCTGGTGAGTATAACTATATAAACCTAATCGAATACAACCCAGATACGATGAATTTCCAATCTATCCATTTAACCTTCTGCTCGATTCGGTGGCTTTTATTTAAAACGCAAGAACAGTCACCTGGTGAGTATAACTATATAAACATAATCGAATACAACCCAGATACGATGATTGTTCAATCTATATTAAATTTAAGCTTCTGCTCGATTCGGTCGCTCGTATGTATAACGCAAGAACAGTCACCTGGTGAGTATTACTATATAAACATCACCACGATATAATCGAATACAACTCAATTACAATTATCGTATTGTCTAACCATCCAACATAATGTTCGATTCAGACGCTCGTATGTGTAACGAAAGAACCGTTACATGGTAGGTGAAACTAAATATACAGCATAACGATATAATCGGAGACAACCCAGATACAATGATTGTTCAATCTATCCATCCAACCTTATGTTCGATTCGGTTGCTCGTATGTATAACGGAAGAACTGTTACCTGGTTAGACATACTATATGATAATAATCACGATATAATCAAATACAACCCAGATACGATGAATGTTCAGTCTATCCATTCAACCTTCTGTTCAGTTCGACATACTATATGATAATAATCACGATATAATCAAATACAACCCAGATACGATGAATGTTCAGTCTATCCATTCAACCTTCTGTTCAGTTCGACATACTATATGATAATAATCACGATATAATCAAATACAACCCAGATACGATGAATGTTCAGTCTATCCATTCAACCTTCTGTTCAGTTCGGTCGCTCTTATGTATAACTGGAGAACAGTTTCCTGGTGAGTATTACTATATGAACATCATCAAGATATAATCGAATACAACCCCAGATACGATTATTGTTCAATCTATACTAAATTTAAGCTTTTGCCCAATTCGGTCGCTTGTATGTAAAACTGAAGGACAGTTACCTGGTGAGTATTGCTATATAAACATCATCACGATATCATCGAATACAACTCAGATACAATTATCGTTCCGTCTAACCATTCAACATTCTGTTCGATTCAGTCGCTAGTATGTATAACGGAAGAACAGTTACCTGGTGAGTATAACTATATAAACATAATCGAATACAACCCAGATACGATGATTGTTCAATCCATACTAAATTCAACCTTCTGCTCGATTCGGTCGCTTGTATGTAAAACGGAAGAACAGTTACCTGGCGAGTATTGCTATATAAACATCATCACGATATCATCGAATACAACTCAGATACAATTATCGTTTCGTCTTACCATTTAACCTCAAGTTCGATTCAGTCGCTAGTATGTGCAACAGAAGTACCGTCACCTGGTAAGTATCACTATATATACAGTATCGCGATATAATCGGATACCACCCAGATACATTGATTTTTCAGTCTATCCATTTAACTTTCTGTTCGTTTCGGTCGCTCGTATGTAAAACGGGAAAACCGTCACCTAATGTGTTTAACTATATACACAGCATAACATCATAATCGAATACAACCCAGATACTATCCATTCAACCTTCTGTTCTATTCGTTTGCTTGTATGTATAAAGAAAAAACAGTAACCTGGTGAGTATTTCTATATGAACTTCATCACGATATAATCGAATACAACTCAGATACAATGATCATTCCGTCTATCCATCCAACCTTCTGTTCGATTGGGTCGCTCGTACGTATAACGCAAGAACAGTCACCTGGTGAGTATTACTATATGAACATTACCACGATATAATCGAATACAACTCAGTTACAATTATCGTTCCGTCTAACCATCCAACCTTATGTTCGATTCAGACGCTCGTATGTGTAACGAAAGAACCGTTACATGGTAGGTGTATCTAATTATACAGCATAACGATATAATCGGAGACAACCCAGATACAATGATTTTTCAATCTATCCATTCAACCTTATGTTCGATTCGGTTGCTCGTATGTATAACGAAAGAACAGTTACCTGGTTAGACATAATATATAATAATCATCACGAAATAATCGAATACAACCCAGATACGATGATTATTCAGTCTATCCATTCAACCTTCTGTTCAGTTCAGTCGCTCTTATGTATAACTGGAGAACAGTTACCTGGTGAGTATAACTATATAAACATCATCACGATATCATCGAATACAACCCCAGATACGATCATTGTTTAGTCTATCCATTCAACCTTCTGTTCAATTCAGTCGCTCGTATGTATAACGGAAGAACAGTTACCTGGTGAGTATAACTATATATACATAATCGAATACAACCCAGATACGATGATTGTTCAATCTATCTATTTAAGCTTCTGCTCGATTCGGTCGCGAAATAATCGAATACAACCCAGATACGATGATTGTTCAGTCTATCCATACAACCTTCTGTTCAGTTCAGTCGCTCTTATGTATAACTGGAGAACAGTTACCTGGTGAGTATAACTTTATAAACATCATCACGATATAATCGAATACAACCCCAGATACGATCATTGTTTAGTCTATCCATTTAACCTTCTGTTCAATTCAGTCGCTCGTATGTATAACGGAAGAACAGTTACGTGGTGGGTATAACTATGTAAACATAATTGAATACAACTCAGATACGATGATTGTTCAATCTATCCATTAAACCTTATGTTCGATTCGGTTGCTCGTATGTATAACGGAAGAACAGGTACCTGGTGAGTATAACTATATAAACATAATCAAATACAACCCAGATACGATGATTGATCAATCTATCCATTTAACCTTCTGCTCGATTCGGTCGCTTGTATGTAAAACGGAAGGACAGTTACCTGGTGAGTATTGCTATATAAACATCATCACGATATCATCGAATATAACTCAGATACAACTATCGTTTCGTCTAACCATTTAACCTTCTGTTCGATTCAGTCGCTAGTATGTGTAACGGAAGTACCGTCACCTGGTAAGTATCACTATATATACATTATTGCGATATAATCGGATACCATCCAGATACATTGATTGTTCAGTCTATCCATTCAACTTTGTGTTCGTTTCGGTCGTTCTTATGTATAACGGAAAAACAGTTACCTGGTGAGTATAATTATATAAACCTAGTCGAATACAACCCAGATACGATGAATTTTCAATCCATCTATTTAACCTTCTGCTCGATTGTGTCGTTTTTATGTAAAACGGAAGAACAGTTACCTGGTGAGTATTGCTATATAAACATCATCACGATATCATCGAATACAACTCAGATACAATTATCGCTTCGTCTAACCATTTAACCTTCTGTTCGATTCAGTCGCTAGTATGTGTACCGGAAGTACCGTCACCTGGTAAGTATCACTATGTATACAGTATTGCGATATAATCGAATACCAACCAGATACATCGATTGTTCAGTCTATCCATTCAACTTTCTGTTTGTTTCGGTCGCTCGTATGTAAAACGGGAATACCGTCACCTAGTGTGTATAACTATATACACAGCATAACATCATAATCGAATACAACTCAGATACTATCCATTCAACCTTCCGTTCTATTCGGTTGCTCGTATGTATAACGAAAGAATAGTAACCTGGTGAGTATTTCTATATAAACTTCATCACGATATAATCGAATACAACTCAGATACAATGATCATTCCGTCTATCCATCTAACCTTCTGTTCGATTGGGTCGCTCGTACGTATAACGCAAGAACAGTTACCTGGTGAGTATAACTATATAAACATTCCCACAATATAATCGAATACAACTTAGTTACAATTATCGTTCCGTCTAACCATCCAACCTTATCTTCGATTCAGACGCTGGTATGTGTAACGAAAGAACCGTTACATGGTAGGTGTATCTAAATATACAGCATAACGATATAATCGGAGACAACCCAGATACAATGATTGTTCAATCTATCCATTCAGCCTTATGTTCGATTCGGTTGCTCGTATGTGTAACGGAAGAACAGTTACCTGGTTAGACATAATATATAATAATCATCACGAAATAATCGAATACAACCCAGATACGATGATTGTTCAGTCTATCCATACAACCGTCTGTTCAGTTCAGTCTCTCGTATGTATAACAGAAGAACAGTTACTTGGTGAGTATAACTATATAAACATAATCGAATACAACTCAGATACGATGATTGTTCAATCTATCCATTCAACCTTATGTTCGATTCGGTTGCTCGTATGTATAACGGAAGAACAAGTACCTGGTGAGTATAACTATATAAACATAATCGAATACAACACAGATACGATGATTGTTCAATCCATACTAAATTTAACCTTCTGCTCGATTCGGTCGCTTGTATGTAAAACGGAAGAACAGTTACCTGGTGAGTATTGCTATATAAACATCATCACGATATCATCGAATACAACTCAGATACAATTATCGTTTCGTCTTATCATTTAACCTTACGTTCGATTCAGTCGCTAGTATCTGCAACGGATGTACCGTCACCTGGTAAGTATCATCATATATACAGTATCGCGATATAATCAGATACCACCCAGATACATTGATTGTTCAGTCTATCCATTCAACTTTCTGTTCGTTTCGGTCGCTCGTATGTAAAACGGGAATACCGTCACCTAATGTGTATAACTATATACACAGCACAACATCATAATCGAATACAACCCAGATACTATCCATTCAACCTTCTGTTCTATTCGTTTGCTTGTATGTATAAAGAAAAAACAGTAACCTGGTGAGTATTTCTATATGAACGTCATAACGATATAATCGAATACAACTCAGATACAATGATCATTCCGTCTATCCATCCAAACTTTTGTTCGATTGGGTCGCTCGTATGTATAACGCAAGAACAGTCACCTGGTGAGTATTACTATATAAACATCACCACGATATAATCGAATACAACTCAGTTACAATTATTGTTCCGTCTAATCATCCAACCTTATGTTCGATTCAGACGCTCGTATGTGTAACGAAAGAACCGTTACATGGTAGGTGTAACTTAATATACAGCATAACGATATAATCGGAGACAACCCAGATACAATGATTGTTCAATCTATCCATTCAACCTTATGTTCGATTCGGTTGCTCGTGTGTGTAACAGAAGAACTGTTACCTGGTTAGACATACTATATGATAATCATCACGATATAATCGAATACAACCCAGATTCAATGATTGTTCAGTCTATCTATTCAACCTTCTGTTCAGTTCAGTCGCTCTTATGTATAACTGGAGAACAGTTACCTGGTGAGTATAACTATATATACATCATCACGATATAATCGAATACAACCCCAGATACGATCATTGTTTAGTCTATCCATTCAACCTTCTGTTCAATTCAGTCGCTCGTATGTATAACGGAAGAACAGGTACCTGGTGAGTAAAACTATATAAACATAATCAAATACAACCCAGATACGATGATTGTTCAATCTATACATTCAACCTTCTGCTCGATTCGGTCGCTTGTATGTAAAACGGAAGAACAGTTACCTGGTGATTATTGCTATATAAACATCATCACGATATCATCGAATACAACTCAGATACAATTATCGATTCGTCTAACCATTCAACCTTCTGTTCGATTCAGTCGCTAGTATGTGTAACGGAAGTACCGTCACCTGGTAAGTATCACTATATATACAGTATTGCGATATAATCGCATACCACCCAGATACATTGATTGTTCAGTCTATCCATTCAACTTTCTGTTCGTTTCGGTCGCTCGTATGTAAGACGGGAATACCGTCATCAAATGTGTATAACTATATACACAGCATAACATCATAATCGAATACAACCCAGATACTATCCATTCAACATTCTGTTCGATTCGATTGCTCGTATGTATAACGAATGAACAGTAACCTGGTGAGTATTTCTATATGAACGTCATCACGATATAATAGAATACAACTAAGATACAATGTTCATTCCGTCTATCCATCCAACCTTCTGTTCGATTGGGTCGCTCGTATGTATAACGCAAGAACAGTCACCTGGTGAATATTACTATATAAACATCACCACGATATAATCGAATACAACTCAGTTACAATTATCGTTTCGTCTAACCATCCAACCTTATGTTCGATTCAGACGCTCGTATGTGTAACGAAAGAACCTTTACATGGTAGGTGTAACTAAATATACAGCATAACGATATAATCTGAGACAACCCAGATACATTCAACCTTATGTTCGATTTGGTTGCTCGTATGTGTCGGAAGAACTGTTACCTGGTTAGACATACTATATTATAATCATCACGATATAATCAAATACAACCCAGATACGATGATTGTTCAGTCTATCCATTCAACCTTCTGTTCAATTCAGTCGCTCTTATGTATAACTGGAGAACAGTTTCCTGGTGAGTATAACTATATGAACATCATCAAGATATAATCGAATACAACCCCAGATACGATTATTGTTTAGTCTATCCATTCAACCTTCTGTTCAATTCAGTCGCTCGTATGTATAACGGAAGAACAGCTACCTGGTGAGTATAACTATATGAACATAATCGAATACAACCCAGATACGATGATTGTTCAATCTATACTAAATTCAACCTTCTGCTCGATTCGGTCGCTCGTATGTAAAACTGAAGGACAGTTACCTGGTGAGTATTGCTATATAAACATCATCACGATATCATCGAATACAACTCAGATACAATTATCGTTCCGTCTAACCATTCAACATTCTGTTCGATTCATTCGCTAGTATGTATAACGGAAGAACAGTTACCTGATGAGTATAACTATATAAACATAATCGAATACAACCCAGATACGATGATTGTTCAATCCATACTAAATTTAACCTTCTGCTCGATTCGGTCGCTTGTATGCAAAACGGAAGAACAGTTACCTGGTGAGTATTGCTATATAAACATCATCACGATATCATCGAATACAACTCAGATACAATTATCGTTTCGTCTTACCATTTAACCTTAAGTTCGATTCAGTCGCTAGTATGTGCAACGGAAGTACCGTCACCTGGTAAGTATCACTATATATACAGTATCGCGATATAATCGGATACCACCCAGATACATTGATTGTTCAGTCTATCCATTCGACTTTCTGTTCGTTTTGGTCGCTCGTATTTAAAACGGGAATACCGTCACCTAATGTGTATAACTATATACACAGCATAACATCATAATCGAATACAACCCAGATACTATCCATTCAACCTTCTGTTCTATTCGTTTGCTTGTATGTATAAAGAAAAAACAGTAACCTGGTGAGTATTTCTATATGAACGTCATCACGATATAATCGAATACAACTCAGATACAATGATCATTCCGTCTATCCATCCAAACTTCTGTTCGATTGGGTCGCTCGTATGTATAACGCAAGAACAGTCACCTGGTGGGTATTACTATATAAACATCACCATGATATAATCGAATACAACTCAGTTACAATTATTGTTCCGTCTAATCATCCAACCTTATGTTCGATTCAGACGCTCGTATGTGTAACGAAAGAACCGTTTCATGGTAGGTGTAACTAAATATACAGCATAACGATATAATCGGAGACAACCCAGATACAATGATTGTTCAATCTATCCATTCAACCTTATGTTCGATTCGGTTGCTCGTATGTGTAACAGAAGAACTGTTACCTGGTTAGACATACTATATGATAATCATCACGATATAATCGAATACAACCCAGATACAATGATTGTTCAGTCTATCCATTCAACCTTCTGTTCAGTTCAGTTGCTCTCATGTATAACTGGAGAACAGTTACCTGGTGAGTATAACTATATATACATCATCACGATATAATCGAATACAACCCCAGATACGATCATTGTTTAGTCTATCCATTCAACCTTCTGTTCAATTCAGTCGCTCGTATGTATAACGAAAGAACAGGTACCTGGTGAGTAAAACTATATAAACATAATCAAATACAACCCAGATACGATGATTGTTCAATCTATACATTTAACCTTCTGCTCGATTCGGTCGCTTGTATGTAAAACGGAAAAACAGTTAACTGGTGATTATTGCTATATAAACATCATCACGATATCATCGAATACAACTCAGATACAATTATCGTTTCGTCTAACCATTCAACCTTCTGTTCGATTCAGTCGCTAGTATGTGTAACGGAAGTACCGTCACCTGGTAAGTATCACTATATATACAGTATTGCGATATAATCGCATACCACCCAGATACATTGATTGTTCAGTCTATCCATTCAACTTTCTGTTCGTTTCGGTTGCTCGTATGTATAACGAATGAACAGTAACCTGGTGAGTATTTCTATATGAACGTCATCACGATATAATAGAATACAACTAAGATACAATGAACATTTCGTCTATCCATCCAACCTTCTGTTCGATTGGGTCGCTCGTATGTATAACGCAAGAACAGTCACCTGGTGAATATTACTATATAAACATCACCACGATATAATCGAATACAACTCAGTTACAATTATCGGTTCGTCTAACCATCCAACCTTATGTTCGATTTAGACGCTCGTATGTGTAACGAAAGAACATTTACATGGTAGGTGTAACTAAATATACAGCATAACGATATAATCTGAGACAACCCAGTTACATTCAACCTTATGTTCGATTCGGTTGCTCGTATGTATAACGGAAGAACAGTTAACTGGTTAGACATACTATATTATAATCATCACGATATAATCAAATACAACCCAGATACGATGATTGTTCAGTCTATCCATTCAACCTTCTGTTCAGTTCAGTCGCTCTTATGTATAACTGGAGAACAGTTTCCTGGTGAGTATAACTATATGAACATCATCAAGATATAATTTTATACAACCCCAGATACGATTATTGTTTAGTCTATCCATTCAACCTTCTGTTCAATTCAGTCGCTCGTATGTATAACGGAAGAACAGTTACCTGGTGAGTATTTCTATATACACATCATCACGATATCATCGAATACAACTCAGATACAATTATCGTTTCGTCTAACCATTTAACATTCTGTTCGATTCAGTCGCTAGTATGTGTATCGGAAGTACCGTCACCTGGTAAGTATCACTATATATTCAGTATAGCGATATTATCGGATACCATCCAGATACATTGATTGTTCAGTCTATCCATTCAACTTTCTGTTCGTTTCGGTCGCTCGTATGTAAAACGGGAGTACCGTCACCTAATGTGTATAACCATTTACACAGCATAACATCATAATCGAATACAACCCAGATACTATCCATTCAACCTTCTGTTCGATTCGGTTGCTCGTATGTATAACGAAAGAACAGTAACCTGGTGAGTATTTCTATATGAACGTCATCACGATATAATCGAATATAACTCAGATACAATGATCATTCCGTCTATCCATCCAACCTTCTGTTCGATTTGGTCGCTCGTATGTATAACGCAAGAACAGTCACCTGGTGAGTATTACTATATAAACATCACCACGATATAATCGAATACAACTCAGTTACAATTATAATTCCGTCTAACCATCCAACCTTATGTTCGTTTCAGATGCTCGTATGTGTAACGAAAGTACCGTTACATGGTAGGTGTAACTAAATATACAGCATAACGATATAATCGGAGACAACCCAGATACAATGATTGTTCAATCTATATCCATCCAACCTTATGTTCTATTCGGTTGCTCGTATGTATAACGGAAGAACTATTACCTGGTTAGACATTCTATATGATAATAATCACGATATAATCAAATACAACCCAGATACGATGAATGTTCAGTCTATCCATTCAACCTTCTGTTCAGTTCGGTCGCTCTTATGTATAACTGGAGAACAGTTTCCTGGTGAGTATAACTATATGAACATCATCAAGATATAATCGAATACAACCCCAGATACGATTATTGTTCAATCTATACCAAATTTAAGCTTCTGCCCGATTCGGTCGCTTGTATGTAAAACGAAAGAACAGTTACCTGGTGAGTATTGCTATATAAACATCATCACGATATCATCGAATACAACTTAGAGATACAATTATCGTTTCGTCTAACCATTCAACCTTCTGTTCGATTCAGTCTCTAGTATGTGTAACGGAAGTACCGTCACCTGGTAAGTATCACTATATATATAGTATTGCGATATAATCGGATACCACCCAGATACATTGATTGTTCAGTCTATCCATTCATTTTTCTGTTCAGTTCAGTCGCTCTTATGTATAACTAGAGAATAGTTTCCTGGTGAGTATAACTATATGAACATCATCAAGATATAATCGAATACAACCCCAGATACGATTATTGTTTAGTCTATCCATTCAACCTTCTGTTCAATTCAGTCGCTCGTATGTATAACGGAAGAACAGTTACCTGGTGAGTATAACTATATGAACATAATCGAATACAACCCAAATACGATGATTGTTCAATCTATACTGAATTTAACCTTCTGCTCGATTCGGTCGCTTGTATGTAAAACGGAAGAACAGTTACCTGGTGAATATTGCTATATTAACATCATCACGATATCATCGAATACAACTCAGATACAATTATCGCTTCGTCTAACCATTTAACCTTCTGTTCGATTCAGTCGCTAGTATGTGTAACGGAAGTACCGTCACCTGGTAAGTATCACTTAATATACAGTATTGCGATATAATCGGATACCAACCAGATACATTGATTGTTCAGTCTATCCATTCAACTTTCTGTTCGTTTCGGTCGTTCTTATGTATAACGAAAAAACAGTTACCTGGTGAGTATAACTATATAAACTCAATCGAATACAACCCAGATACGATGAATTTTCAATCCATCTATTCAACCTTCTGCTCGATTCGGTCGCTTTTATGTAAAACGGAAGAACAATTACCTGGTGAGTATTGCTATATAAACATCATCACGATATCATCGAATACAACTCAGATACAATTATCGCTTCGTCTAACCATTTAACCTTCTGTTCTATTCAGTCGCTAGTATGTGTAACGGAAGTACCGTCACCTGGTAAGTATCACTACATTGATTGTTCAGTCTATCCATTCAACTTTCTGTTCGTTTCGGTCGCTCGTATGTATAACGGGAATACCGTCACCTAGTGTGTATAACTATATACGCAGCATAACATCATAATCGAATACAACCCAGATACTATCCATTCAACCTTCTGTTCGATTCGAATGCTCGTATGTATAACGAAAGAACAGTAACCTGGTGAGTATTTCTATATGAACTTCATCACGATATAATCGAATACAACTCAGATACAATGATCATTCCGTCTATCCATCCAACCTTCTGTTCGATTGGGTCGCTCGTACGTATAACGCAAGAACAGTCACCTGGTGAGTATTACTATATAAACACTACCACGATATAATCGAATACAACTCAGTTACAATTATCTCTAACCATCCAACCTTATGTTCGATTCAGACGCTCGTATGTGTAACGAAAGAACCGTTACATGGTAGGTGTATCTAATTATACAGCATAACGATATAATCAGAGACAACCCAGATACAATGATTTTTCAATCTATCCATCCAACCTTATGTTTGATTCGGTTGCTCGTATGTATAACGGAAGAACAGTTACCTGGTTAGACATAATATATAATAATCATCACGAAATAATCGAATACAACCCAGATACGATGATTATTCAGTCTATCCATTCAACCTTCTGTTCAGTTCAGTCGCTCTTATGTATAACTGGAGAACAGTTACCTGGTGAGTATAACTATATAAACATCATCACGATATCATCGAATACAACATCAGATACGATCATTGTTTAGTCTATCCATTCAACCTTCTGTTCAATTCAGTCGCTCGTATGTATAACGGAAGAACAGTTACCTGGTGAGTATAACTATATAAACATAATCGAATACAACCCAGATACGATGATAGTTCAATCTATCTATTTAACCTTCTGCTCGATTCGGTCGCTTGTATGTAAAACGGAAGAACAGTTACCTGGTGAGTATTGCTATAAACATCATCACGATATCATCGAATTCAACTCAGATACAATTATCGTTTCGTCTAACCATTTAACCTTCTGTTCGATTCAGTCGCTAGTATGTGTAACGGAAGTACCGTCACCTGGTAAGTATCACTTTATATACAGTATTGCGATATAATCGGATACCACCCAGATACGTTGATTGTTCAGTCTATCCATTCAACTTTCTGTTCGTTTCGGTCGCTCGTATGTAAAACGGAAATACCGTCACCTAATGTGTATAACTATATACACAGCATAACATCATAATCGAATACAACCCAGATACCATTCATTCAACCTTCTGTTCGATTCGGTTGCTCGTATGTATAACGAAAGAACAGTAACCTGGTGAGTATTTCTATATGAACTTCATCACGATATAATCGAATACAACTCAGATGCAATGATCATTCCGTCTATCCATCCAACCTTCTGTTCGATTGGGTCGCTCGTACGTATAACGCAAGAACAGTCACCTGGTGAGTATTACTATATAAACATTACCACGATATAATCGAATACAACTCAGTTACAATTATCGTTTCGTCTAACCATCCAACCTTATGTTCGATTCAGACGCTCGTATGTGTAACGAAAGAACCGTTACATGGTAGGTGTATCTAAATATACAGCATAACGATATAATCGGAGACAACCCAGATACATCGATTGATCGATCTATCCATTCAATCTTATGTTCGATTAGGTTGCTCATATGTATAACGGAAGAACAGTTACCTGGTTAGACATAATATATGATAATAATCACGATATAATCAAATACAACCCAGATACGATGAATGTTCAGTCTATCCATTCAACCTTCTGTTCAGTTCGGTCGCTCTTATGTATAACTGGAGAACAGTTTCCTGGTGAGTATAACTATATGAACATCATCAAGATATAATCGAATACAACCCCAGATACGATTATTGTTCAATCTATACTAAATTTAAGCTTCTGCCCGATTCGGTCGCTTGTATGTAAAACGAAAGAACAGTTACCTGGTGAGTATTGCTATATAAACATCATCACGATATCATCGAATACAACTCAGAGATACAATTATCGTTTCGTCTAACCATTCAACCTTCTGTTCGATTCAGTCTCTAGTATGTGTAACGGAAGTACCGTCACCTGGTAAGTATCACTATATATACAGTATTGCGATATAATCGGATACCACCCAGATACATTGATTGTTCAGTCTATCCATTTATTTTTCTGTTCAGTTCAGTCGCTCTTATGTATAACTAGAGAACAGTTTCCTGGTGAGTATAACTATATGAACATCATCAAGATATAATCGAATACAACCCCAGATACGATTATTGTTTAGTCTATCCATTCAACCTTCTGTTCAATTCAGTCGCTCGTATGTATAACGAAAGAACAGTTACCTGGTGAGTATAACTATATGAACATAATCGAATACAACCCAAATACGATGATTGTTCAATCTATACTGAATTTAACCTTCTGCTCGATTCGGTCGCTTGTATGTAAAACGGAAGAACAGTTACCTGGTGAGTATTGCTATATAAACATCATCACGATATCATCGAATACAACTCAGATACAATTATCGTTTCGTCTAACCATTTAACCTTCTGTTCGATTCAGTCGCTAGTATGTGTAACGGAAGTACCGTCACCTGGTAAGTATCACTATATATACATTATTGTGATATAATCGGATACCATCCAGATACATTGATTGTTCAGTCTATCCATTCAACTTTTTGTTCGTTTCGGTCGCTCGTATGTAAAACGGGAATACCGTCACCTAATGTGTATAACTATATACACAGCATAACATCATAATCGAATACAACCCAGATACTATCCATTCAACCTTCTGTTCTATTCGTTTGCTTGTATGTATAAAGAAAAAACAGTAACCTGGTGAGTATTTCTGTATGAACGTCATCACGATATAATCGAATACAACTCAGATACAATGATCATTCCGTCTATCCATCCAAACTTCTGTTCGATTGGGTCGCTCGTATGTATAACGCAAGAACAGTCACGTGGTGAGTATTACTATATAAACATCGAATACAACTCAGTTACAATTATCGTTCCGTCTAATCATCCAACCTCATGTTCGATGCAGACGCTCGTATGTGTAACAAAAAAACCGTTACATGGTAGGTGTAACTAAATATACAGCATAACGATATAATCGGAGACAACCCAGATACAATGATTGTTCAATCTATCCATTCAACCTTATGTTCAATTCGGTTGCTCTTATGTGTAACAGAAGAACTGTTACCTGGTTAGACATACTATATGAAAATCATCACGATATAATCGAATACAACCCAGATACAATGATTGTTCAGTCTATCCATTCAACCTTCTGTTCAGTTCAGTCGCTCTTATGTATAACTGGAGAACAGTTACCTGTTGAGTATAACTATATAAACATCATCACGATATAATCGAATACAACCCAGATACGATGAATTTTCAATCTATCCATTCAACCTTCTGCTCGATTCGGTCGCTTTTATGTAAAACGGAAGAACAGTTACCTGGTGAATATTGCTATATAAACATCATCACGATATCATCGAATACAACTCGGATACAATTATCGCTTCGTCTAACCATTTAACCTTCTGTTCGATTCAGTCGCTAGTATGTGTAACGGAAGTACCGTCACCTGGTAAGTATCACTATATATACAGTATTGCAATATAATCGGATACCAACCAGATACATTGATTGTTCAGTCTATCCATTCAACTTTCTGTTCGTTTCGGTCGCTCGTATGTAAAACGGGAATACCGTCACCTAGTGTATATAACTATATACGCAGCATAACATCATAATCGAATACAACCCAGATACTATCCATTCAACCTTCTGTTCTATTCGAATGCTCGTATGTATAACGAAAGAACAGTAACCTGGTGAGTATTTCTATATGAACTTCATCACGATATAATCGAATACAACTCAGATACAATGATCATTCCGTCTATCCATCCAACCTTCTGTTCGATTGGGTCGCTCGTACGTATAACGCAAGAACAGTCACCTGGTGAGTATTACTATATAAACACTACCACGATATAATCGAATACAACTCAGTTACAATTATCTCTAACCATCCAACCTTATGTTCGATTCAGACGCTCGTATGTGTAACGAAAGAACCGTTACATGGTAGGTGTATCTAATTATACAGCATAACGATATAATCAGAGACAACCCAGATACAATGATTTTTCAATCTATCCATCCAACCTTATGTTTGATTCGGTTGCTCGTATGTATAACGGAAGAACAGTTACCTGGTTAGACATAATATATAATAATCATCACGAAATAATCGAATACAACCCAGATACGATGATTATTCAGTCTATCCATTCAACCTTCTGTTCAGTTCAGTCGCTCTTATGTATAACTGGAGAACAGTTACCTGGTGAGTATAGCTATATAAACATCATCACGATATCATCGAATACAACATCAGATACGATCATTGTTTAGTCTATCCATTCAACCTTCTGTTCAATTCAGTCGCTCGTATGTATAACGGAAGAACAGTTACCTGGTGAGTATAACTATATAAACATAATCGAATACAACCCAGATACGATGATTGTTCAATCTATCTATTTAACCTTCTGCTCGATTCGGTCGCTTGTATGTAAAACGGAAGAACAGTTACCTGGTGAGTATTGCTATAAACATCATCACGATATCATCGAATTCAACTCAGATACAATTATCGTTTCGTCTAACCATTTAACCTTCTGTTCGATTCAGTCGCTAGTATGTGTAACGGAAGTACCGTCACCTGGTAAGTATCACTTTATATACAGTATTGCGATATAATCGGATACCACCCAGATACATTGATTGTTCAGTCTATCCATTCAACTTTCTGTTCGTTTCGGTCGCTCGTATGTAAAACGGGAATACCGTCACCTAATGTGTATAACTATATACACAGCATAACATCATAATCGAATACAACCCAGATACCATTCATTCAACCTTCTGTTCGATTCGGTTGCTCGTATGTATAACGAAAGAACAGTAACCTGGTGAGTATTTCTATATGAACTTCATCACGATATAATCGAATACAACTCAGATGCAATGATCATTCCGTCTATCCATCCAACCTTCTGTTCGATTGGGTCGCTCGTACGTATAACGCAAGAACAGTCACCTGGTGAGTATTACTATATAAACATTACCACGATATAATCGAATACAACTCAGTTACAATTATCGTTTCGTCTAACCATCCAACCTTATGTTCGATTCAGACGCTCGTATGTGTAACGAAAGAACCGTTACATGGTAGGTGTATCTAAATATACAGCATAACGATATAATCGGAGACAACCCAGATACATTGATTGATCGATCTATCCATTCAATCTTATGTTCGATTAGGTTGCTCATATGTATAACGGAAGAACAGTTACCTGGTTAGACATAATATATGATAATAATCACGATATAATCAAATACAACCCAGATACGATGAATGTTCAGTCTATCCATTCAACCTTCTGTTCAGTTCGGTCGCTCTTATGTATAACTGGAGAACAGTTTCCTGGTGAGTATAACTATATGAACATCATCAAGATATAATCGAATACAACCCCAGATACGATTATTGTTCAATCTATACTAAATTTAAGCTTCTGCCCGATTCGGTCGCTTGTATGTAAAACGAAAGAACAGTTACCTGGTGAGTATTGCTATATAAACATCATCACGATATCATCGAATACAACTCAGAGATACAATTATCGTTTCGTCTAACCATTCAACCTTCTGTTCGATTCAGTCTCTAGTATGTGTAACGGAAGTACCGTCACCTGGTAAGTATCACTATATATACAGTATTGCGATATAATCGGATACCACCCAGATACATTGATTGTTCAGTCTATCCATTTATTTTTCTGTTCAGTTCAGTCGCTCTTATGTATAACTAGAGAACAGTTTCCTGGTGAGTATAACTATATGAACATCATCAAGATATAATCGAATACAACCCCAGATACGATTATTGCTTAGTCTATCCATTCAACCTTCTGTTCAATTCAGTCGCTCGTATGTATAACGAAAGAACAGTTACCTGGTGAGTATAACTATATGAACATAATCGAATACAACCCAAATACGATGATTGTTCAATCTATACTGAATTTAACCTTCTGCTCGATTCGGTCGCTTGTATGTAAAACGGAAGAACAGTTACCTGGTGAGTATTGCTATATAAACATCATCACGATATCATCGAATACAACTCAGATACAATTATCGTTTCGTCTAACCATTTAACCTTCTGTTCGATTCAGTCGCTAGTATGTGTAATGGAAGTACCGTCACCTGGTAAGTATCACTATATATACATTATTGCGATATAATCGGATACCATCCAGATACATTGATTGTTCAGTCTATCCATTCAACTTTCTGTTCGTTTCGGTCGTTCTTATGTATAACGGAAAAACAGTTACCTGGTGAGTATAACTATATAAACCTAATCGAATACAACCCAGATACGATGAATTTTCAATCCATCTATTCAACCTTCTGCTCGATTCGGTCGCCTTCATGTAAAACGGAAGAACAATTACCTGGTGAGTATTGCTATATAAACATCATCACGATATCATCGAATACAACTCAGATACAATTATCGCTTCGTCTAACCATTTAACCTTCTGTTCTATTCAGTCGCTAGTATGTGTAACGGAAGTACCGTCACCTGGTAAGTATCACTATATATACAGTATTGCGATATAATCGGATACCAACCCGATACATTGATTGTTCAGTCTATCCATTCAACTTTCTGTTCGTTTCGGTCGCTCGTATGTAAAACGGGAATACCGTCACCTAATGTGTATAACTATATACACAGCATAACATCATAATCGAATACAACCCAGATACTATCCATTCAACCTTCTGTTCTATTCGTTTGCTTGTATGTATGAAGAAAAAACAGTAACCTGGTGAGTATTTCTATATGAACGTCATCACGATATAATCGAATACAACTCAGATACAATGATCATTCCGTCTATCCATCCAAACTTCTGTTCGATTGGGTCGCTCGTATGTATAACGCAAGAACAGTCACGTGGTGAGTATTACTATATAAACATCGAATACAACTCAGTTACAATTATCGTTCCGTCTAATCATCCAACCTCATGTTCGATGCAGACGCTCGTATGTGTAACAAAAAAACCGTTACATGGTAGGTGTAACTAAATATACAGCATAACGATATAATCGGAGACAACCCAGATACAATGATTGTTCAATCTATCCATTCAACCTTATGTTCAATTCGGTTGCTCTTATGTGTAACAGAAGAACTGTTACCTGGTTAGACATACTATATGAAAATCATCACGATATAATCGAATACAACCCAGATACAATGATTGTTCAGTCTATCCATTCAACCTTCTGTTCAGTTCAGTCGCTCTTATGTATAACTGGAGAACAGTTACCTGTTGAGTATAACTATATAAACATCATCACGATATAATCGAATACAACCCAGATACGATGAATTTTCAATCTATCCATTCAACCTTCTGCTCGATTCGGTCGCTTTTATGTAAAACGGAAGAACAGTTACCTGGTGAATATTGCTATATAAACATCATCACGATATCATCGAATACAACTCGGATACAATTATCGCTTCGTCTAACCATTTAACCTTCTGTTCGATTCAGTCGCTAGTATGTGTAACGGAAGTACCGTCACCTGGTAAGTATCACTATATATACAGTATTGCAATATAATCGGATACCAACCAGATACATTGATTGTTCAGTCTATCCATTCAACTTTCTGTTCGTTTCGGTCGCTCGTATGTAAAACGGGAATACCGTCACCTAGTGTATATAACTATATACGCAGCATAACATCATAATCGAATACAACCCAGATACTATCCATTCAACCTTCTGTTCGATTCGAATGCTCGTATGTATAACGAAAGAACAGTCACCTGGTGAGTATTTCTATATGAACTTCATCACGATATCATCGAATACAACTCAGAGATACAATTATCATTTCGTCTAACCATTTAACCTTCTGTTCGATTCAGTCGCTAGTATGTGTAACGGAAGTACCGTCACCTGGTAAGTATCACTATATATACATTATTGCGATATAATCGGATACCACCCGGATACATTGATTGTTCAGTCTATCCATTCAACTTTCTGTTCAGTTCAGTCGCTCTTATGTAAAACTGGAGAACAGTTTCCTGGTGAGTATAACTATATGAACATCATCAAGATATAATCGAATACAACCCCAGATACGATTATTGTTTAGTCTATCCATTCAACCTTCTGTTCAATTCAGTCGCTCGTATGTATAACAGAAGAACAGTTACCTGGTGAGTATAACTATATAAACATAATCGAATACAACCAAGATACGATGATTGTTCGATCTATACTAAATTTAACCTTCTGCTCGATTCGGTCGCTTGTATGTAAAACGAAAGAGCAGTTACCTGGTGAGTATTGCTATATAAACATCATAACGATATCATCGAATTCAACTCAGATACAATTATCGTTTCGTCTAACCATTTAACCTTCTGTTCGATTCAGTCGCTAGTATGTGTAACGGAAGTACCGTCACCTGGTAAGTATCACTTTATATACAGTATTGCGATATAATCGGATACCACCCAGATACATTGATTGTTCAGTCTATCCATTCAACTTTCTGTTCGTTTCGGTCGCTCGTATGTAAAACGGGAATACCGTCACCTAATGTGTATAACTATATACACAGCATAACTTCATAATCGAATACAACCCAGATACTATCCATTCAACCTTCTGTTCGATTCGATTGCTCGTTTGTATAACGGAAGAACAGTTACCTGGTGAGTATAACTATATAAACCTAATCGAATACAACCCAGATACGATGAATTTTCAATCTATCCATTTAACCTTCTGCTCGATTCGGTCGCTTTTATGTAAAACGGAAGAACAGTTACCTGGTGAATATTGCTATATAAACATCATCACGATATCATCGAATACAACTCAGATACAATTATTGTTCAATTAATACTGAATTCAACCTTCTGCTCGATTCAGTCGCTCTTATGTATAACTGGAGAACAGTTACCTGTTAAGTATAACTATATAAACATCATCACGATATAATCGAATACAACCTCAGATACGATCATTATTTAGTCTATCCATTCAACCTTCTGTTCAATTCAGTCGCTCGTATGTATATCGGAAGAACAGTTACCTGGTGAGAATAACTATATAAACCTAATCGAATACAACCCAGATACGATGAATTTTCAATCTATCCATTTAACCTTCTGCTCGATTCGGTCGCCTTTATGTAAAACGGAAGAACAATTACCTGGTGAGTATTGCTATATAAACATCATCACGATATCATCGAATACAACTCAGATACAATTATCGCTTCGTCTAACCATTTAACATTCTGTTCGATTCAGTCGCTAGTATGTGTAACGGAAGTACCGTCACCTGGTAAGTATCACTATATATACAGTATTGCGATATAATCGGATACCAACCAGATACATTGATTGTTCAGTCTATCCATTCAACTTTCTGTTCGTTTCGGTCGCTCGTATGTGAAACGGAAATACCGTCACCTAGTGTGTATAAATATATACACAGCATAACATCATAATCGAATACAACCCAGATACCATTCATTCAACCTTCTGTTCGATTCGGTTGCTTGTATGTATAACGAAAGAACAGTAACCTGGTGAGTCATTCTATATGAACTTCATCACGATATAATCGAATACAACTCAGATACAATGATCATTCCGTCTATCCATCCAACCTTCTGTTCGATTGGGTCGCTCGTACGTATAACGCAAGAACAGTCACCTGGTGAGTATTACTATATAAACATTACCACGATATAATCGAATACAACTCAGTTACAATTATCGTTTCGTCTAACCATCCAACCTTATGTTCGATTCAGACGCTCGTATGTGTAACGAAAGAACCGTTACATGGTAAGTATCACTATATATACAGTATTGCGATATAATCGGATACCAACCAGATACATTGATTGTTCAGTCTATCCATTCAACTTTCTGTTCGTTTCGGTCGCTCGTATGTAAAACGGAAATACCGTCACCTAGTGTGTATAACTATATACACAGCATAACATCATAATCGAATACAACCCAGATACTAATCATTCAACCTTCTGTTCGATTCGAATGCTCGTATGTATAACGATAGAACAGTAACCTGGTGAGTATTTCTATATGAACTTCATCACGATATCATCGAATACAACTCAGAGATACAATTATCATTTCGTCTAACCATTTAACCTTCTGTTCGATTCAGTCGCTAGTATGTGTAACGGAAGTACCGTCACCTGGTAAGTATCACTATATATACAGTATTGCGATATAATCGGATACCACCCAGATACATTGATTGTTCAGTCTATCCATTCAACTTTCTGTTCAGTTCAGTTGCTCTTATGTACAACTGAAGAACAGTTTCCTGGTGAGTATAACTATATGAACATCATCAAGATATAATCGAATACAACCCCATATACGATTATTGTTGAGTCTTTCCATTCAACCTTCTGTTCAATTCAGTCGCTCGTATGTATAACGGAAGAACAGTTACCTGGTGAGTATAACTATATAAACATAATCGAATACAACCCAGATACGATGATTGTTCAATCTATACTAAATTTAACCTTCTGCTTGATTCGGTCGTTTGTATGTAAAACGGAAGAACAGTTACCTGGTGAGTATTGCTATATAAACATCATCACGATATCATCGAATACAACTCAGATACAATTATCGCTTCGTCTAACCATTTAACCTTCTGTTCGATTCAGTCGCTAGTATGTGTAACGAAAGTACCGTCACCTGGTAAGTATCACTATATATACAGTATTGCGATATAATCGAATACCAACCAGATACATTGATTGTTCAGTCTATCCATTCAACTTTCTGTTCGTTTCGGTCGCTCGTATGTAAAACGGAAATACCGTCACCTAGTGTTTATAACTATATACACAGCATAACATCATAATCGAATACAACCCAGATACCATCCATTCAACCTTCTGTTCGATTCGGTTGCTCGTATGTATAACGAAAGAACAGTAACCTGGTGAGTATTTCTATATGAACTTCATCACGATATAATCGAATACAACTCAGATACAATGATCATTCCGTCTATCCATCCAACCTTCTGTTCGATTGGGTCGCTCGTACGTATAACGCAAGAACAGTCACCTGGTGAGTATTACTATATGAACATTACCACGATATAATCGAATACAACTCAGTTACAATTATCGTTCCGTCTAACCATCCAACCTTATGTTCGATTCAGACGCTCGTATGTGTAACGAAAGAACCGTTACATGGTAGGTGTATCTAATTATACAGCATAATGATATAATCGGAGACAACCCAGATACAATGATTTTTCAATCTATCCATTCAACCTTATGTTCGATTCGGTTGCTCGTATGTATAACGAAAGAACAGTTACCTGGTTAGACATAATATATAATAATCATCACGAAATAATCGAATACAACCCAGATACGATGATTATTCAGTCTATCCATTCAACCTTCTGTTCAGTTCAGTCGCTCTTATGTATAACTGGAGAACAGTTACCTGGTGAGTATAACTATATAAACATCATCACGATATCATCGAATACAACCCCAGATACGATCATTGTCTATCCATTCAACCTTCTGTTCAATTCAGTCGCTCGTATGTATAACGGAAGAACAGTTACTTGGTGGGTATAACTATATAAACATATTTTAATACAACTCAGATACGATGATTGTTCAATCTATCCATTAAACCTTATGTTCGATTCGGTTGCTCGTATGTATAACGGAAGAACAGGTACCTGGTGAGTATAACTATATAAACAAAATCGAATACAACTCAGATACGATGATTGATCAATCTATCCATTTAACCTTCTGCTCGATTCGGTCGCTTGTATGTAAAACGGAAGGACAGTTACCTGGTGAGTATTGCTATATAAACATCATCACGATATCATCGAATACAACTCAGATACAATTATCGTTTCGTCTAACCATTCAACATTCTGTTCGATTCAGTCGCTAGTATGTGTAACGGAGGTATCGTCACCTGGTAAGTATCACTATATATACAGAATTGCGATATAATCGGATACCACCCAGATACATTGATTGTTCAGACTATCCATTCAACTTTCTGTTCGTTTCGGTCGCTCGTATGTAAAACGGGAATACCGTCACCTAGTGTGTATAAATATATACACAGCATAACATCATCATACCAGATACTATCCATTCCAGATACTATCCATTCAACCTTCTGTTCGATTCGGTTGCTCGTATGTATAACGGGAGAACAGTAACCTGGTGAGTATTTCTATATGAACGTCATCACGATATAATCGAATACAACTCAGATACCATGATCATTCCGTCTATCCATCCAACCTTCTGTTCGATTGGGTCGCTCGTATGTATAACGCAAGAACAGTCACCTGGTGAGTATTACTATATAAACATCACCACGATATAATCGAATACAACTCAGTTACAATTATCTTTCCGTCTAACTATCCAACCTTATGTTCGATTCAGGCGCTCGTATGTGTAACGAAAGAACCGTTACATGGTAGGTGTAACTAAATATACAGCATAACGATATAATCGTAGACAACCCAGATACAATGATTGTTCAATCTATCCATCCAACCTTATGTTCGATTCGGTTGCTCGTATGTTTAACGGAAGAACTGTTACCTGGTTAGACATACTATACGATAATCATCACGATATACTCGAATACAACCCCAGATACGGTTATTGTTTAGTCTATCTATTCAACCTTCTGTTCAATTCAGTCGTTCTTATGTATAACGGAAAAACAGTTACCTGGTGAGTATGACTATATAAACCTAATCGAATACAACCCAGATACGATGAATTTCCAAGCTATCCATTTAACCTTCTGCTCGATTCGGTCGCTCTTATTTAAAACGCAAGAACAGTCACCTGGTGAGTATTACTATATAAACATCACCACGATATAATCGAATACAACTCAGATACAATTATCGTTCCTTCTAACCATCCAACCTTTTGTTCGATTGGGTCGCTCGTATGTATAACGCAAGAACAGTCACCTGGTGAGTATTACTATATAAACATCACCACGATATAATCGAATACAACTCAGTTACAATTATCGTTCCGTCTAACCATCCAACCTTAAGTTCGATTCTGACGCTCGTATGTGTAACGAAAGAACCGTTACATGGTAGGTGAAACGAAATATACAGCATAACGATATAATCGGAGACAACCCAGATACAATGATTGTTCAATCTATCCATCCAACCTTATGTTCGATTCGGTTGCTCGTATGTATAACGGAAGAACTGTTACCTGGTTAGACATACTATATGATAATAATCACGATATAATCAAATACAACCCAGATACGATGAATGTTCAGTCTATCCATTCAACCTTCTGTTCAGTTCAGTCGCTCTTATGTATAACTGGAGAACAGTTTCCTGGTATTACTATATGAACATCATCAAGATTCAATCGAATACAACCCCAGATACGATTATTGTTTAGTCTATCCATTCAACCTTCTTTTCAATTCAGTCGCTCGTATGTATAACGGACGAACAGTTACCTGGTGAGTATAACTATATAAACATAATCGAATACAACCCAGATACGATGATTGTTCAACTATATTAAATTCAAGCTTCTGCTCGATTAGGTCGCTTGTATGTAAAACGGAAGAACAGTTACCTGGTGAGTATTGCTATATAAACATTATCACGATATCATCGAATACAACCCAGATACAATTATCGTTTCGTCTAACCATTTAACCTTCTGTTCGATTCAGTCGCTAGTATGTGTAACGGAAGTACCGTCACCTGGTAAGTATCACTATATATACAGTATTGCGATATACTCGGATACCACCCAGATACATTGATTGTTCAGTCTATCCATTCAACTTTCTGTTCGTTTCGGTCGCTCGTATGTAAAACGGGAATACCGTCACCTTATGTGTTCAACTATATACACAGCATAACATCATAATCGAATACAACCCAGATACTATCCATTCAACCTTCTGTTCGATTCGGTTGCTCGTATGTATAACGAAAGAACAGTAACCTGGTGAGAATTTCTATATGAACGTCATCACGATATAATCGAATACAACTCAGTTATAATTATCGTTCCGTCTAACCATCCAACCTTATGTTCGATTCAGACGCTCGTATGTGTAACGAAAGAACCGTTACATGGTAGGTGTAACTAAATATACAGCATAACGATATAATCGGAGACAACCCAGATACAATGATTGTTCAATCTATCCATCCAACCTTATGTTCGATTCGGTTTATCGTATGTATAACGGAAGAACTGTTACCTGGTTAGATATACTATATGATAATAATCACGATATAATCTAATACAACCCAGATACGATGAATGTTCAGTTTATATAGTTATACTCACCAGGTAACTGTTCTTTCGTTATACATACGAACGACTGAATTGAACAGAAGGTTGAATGGATAGACTAAACAATGATCGTATCTGGGGTTGTATTCGATGATATCGTGATGATGTTTATATAGTTATACTCACCAGGTGACTGTTCTTGCGTTATACGTACGAGCGACCCAATCGAACAGAAGGTTGGATGGATAGACGGAATGATTATTGTATCTGAGTTGTATTCGATTATATCGTGATGAAGTTCATATAGAAATACTTACCAGGTTACTGTTCTTTCGTTATACATACGAGCAACCGAATCGAACAGAAAGTTGAATGGATAGACTGAACAATCAATGTATCTGGTTAGTATCCGATTATATCGCAATACTGTATATATAGTGATACTTACCAGGTGACGGTACTTCCGTTACACATACTAGCGACTGAATCGAACAGAAGGTTAAATGGTTAGACGAAGCGATAATTGTATCTGAGTTGTATTCAATGATATCGTGATGATGTTTATAGCAATACTCACCAGGTAACTGTTCTTACGTTTTACATACAAGCGACCGAATCGAGCAGAAGGTTAAATAGATAGATTGAACAATCATCGTATCTGGGTTCTATTCGATTATTTTTATATAGTTATACTCACCAGGTAACTGTTCTCCAGTTATACATGAGAGCGACTGAACTGAACAGAAGGTTGAATGGATAGACTGAACAATCATTGTATCTGGGTTGTATTCGATTATATCGTGATGATTATCATATAGTATGTCTTACCATGTAACAGTTCTTCTGTTACACATACGAGCAACCGAATCGAACATAAGGTTGAATGGATAGATTGAACAATCATTGTATCTGGGTTGTCTCCGATTATATCGTTATGCTGTATATTTAGTTACACCTACCATGTAACGGTTCTTTAGTTACACATTTGAGCGTATGCATCGAACATAAGGTTGGATGATTAGACGGAACGATAATTGTAACTGAGTTGTATTCTATTATATCGTGGTGATGTTTATATAGTAATACTCACCAGGTGACTGTTCTTGCGTTATACATACGAGCGACCCAATCGAACAGAAGGTTGGATGGATAGACGGAATAATCATTGTATCTCAGTTGTATTCGATTATATCGTGATAAAGTTTATATAGAAATACTCACCAGGTTACTGTTCTTTCGTTATACATACGAGCAACCGAATCGAACAGAAGGTTGAATGGATAGTATCTGGGTTGTATTCGATTATGATCTTATGCTGTGTATATAGTTATACACATTTGATGACGGTATTCCCGTTTTACATACGAGCGACCGAAACGAAACTAAAAGTTGAATGGATAGACTGAACAATCAATGTATCTGGTTGGTATCCGATTATATCGCAATACTGTATATATAGTGATACTTACCAGGTGACGGTACTTCCGTTACACATACTAGCGACTGAATCGAACAGAAGGTTGAATGGTTAGACGAAGCGATAATTGTATCTGAGTTGTATTCGATGATATCGTGATGATATTTTTATAGCAATACTCACCAGGTAGCTGTTCTTCCGTTTTACATAAAAGCGACCGAATCGAGCAGAAGGTTAAATGGATAGATTGAAAATTCATCGTATCTGGGTTGTATTCGATAAGGTTTATATAGTTATACTCACCAGGTGAATGTTCTTCCGTTATACATACGAGCGACTGAATTGAACAGAAGGTTGAATGGATAGACTAAACAATAATCGTATCTGGGGTTGCATTCGATTATATCTTGATGATGTTCATATAGTTATACTCACCAGGAACATGTTCTCCAGTTATACATAAGATTGACTGAACTGAACAGAAGGTTGAATGGATAGACTGATCATTCATCGTATCTGGGTTGTATTTGATTATATCGTGATTATTATCATATAGTATGTCTAACCAGGTAACAGTTCTTTCGTAATACATACGAGCAACCGAATCGAACATAAGGTTGGATGGATAGATTGAAAAATCATTGTATCTGGGTTGTCTCCGATTATATCGTTATGCTGTATATTTAGTTACACCTACCATGTAACGGTTCTTTCGTTACACATACGAGCGTCTGAATCGAACATAAGGTTGGATGGTTAGACGGAACGATAATTGTAACTGAGTTGTATTCGATTATATCGTGGTGATGTTCATATAGCAATACTCACCAGGTAACTGTTCTTCCGTTTTACATACAAGCGACCGAATCGACCAGAAGCTTAAATTTAGTATAGATTGAACAATCATCGTATCTGGGTTGTATTCGATAATGTTTATATATTTATACTAACCAGGTGACGGTACTTCCGTTACACATACTAGCGACTGAATCGAACAGAAGGTTGAATGGTTAGACGAAGCGATAATTGTATCTGAGTTGTATTCGATGATATCGTGATGATATTTTTATAGCAATACTCACCAGGTAACTGTTCTTCCGTTTTACATACAAGCGTCCGAATCGAGCAGAAGCTTAAATTTAGTATAAATTGAAAAACAATCATCGTATCTGGGTTGTAATCGATTATGTTTATATAGTTATACTCACCAGGTAACTGCTCTTCCGTTATACATACGAGCGACTGAATTGAACAGAAGGTTGAATGGATAGACTAAACAATAATCGTATCTGGGGTTGTATTCGATTATATCTTGATGATGTTCATATAGTTATACTCACCAGAAAACTGTTCTCCAGTTATACATAAGAGCGACTGAACTGAACAGAAGGTTGAATGGATAGACTGAACATTCATCGTATCTGGGTTGTATTTGATTATATCGTGATTATTATCATATAGTATGTCTAACCAGGTAACAGTTCTTTCGTAATACATACGAGCAACCGAATCGAACATAAGGTTGGATGGATAGATTGAACAATCATTGTATCTGGGTAGTCTCCGATTATATCGTTATGCTGTATATTTAGTTACACCTACCATGTAACGGTTCTTTCGTTACACATACGAGCGTCTGAATCGAACATAAGGTTGGATGGTTAGACGGAACGATAATTGTAACTGAGTTGTATTCGATTATATCGTGGTGATGTTCATATAGCAATACTCACCAGGTAACTGTTCTTCCGTTTTACATACAAGCGACCGAATCGAGCAGAAGCTCAAATTTAGTATAGATTGAACAATCATCGTATCTGGGTTGTATTCGATAATGTTTATATAGTTATACTCACCAGGTAACTTTTCTCTCGTTATACATACGAGCGACTGAATTGAACAGAAGGTTGAATGGATAGACTAAACAATAATCGTATCTGGGGTTGTATTCAATTATATCTTGATGTTGTTAATATAGTTATACTCACCAGAAAAATGTTCTCCAGTTATACATAAGAGCGACTGAACTGAACAGAAGGTTGAATGGATAGACTGAACATTCATCGTATCTGGGTTGTATTTGATTATATCATGATTATTATCATATAGTATGTCTAACTAGGTAACATTTCTTCAGTTATACATACGAGCAACCGAATCGAACATAAGGTTGGATGGATAGATTGAACAATCATTGTATCTGGGTTGTCTCCGATTATATCGTTATGCTGTATATTTAGTTACACCTACCATGTAACGGTTCTTTCGTTACACATACGAGCGTCTGAATCGAACATAAGGTTGGATGGATAGACGGAATAATCATTGTATCTGAGTTGTATCCGATTATATCGTGATGACGTTCATATAGAAATACTCACCAGGTTACTGTTCTTTCGTTATACATACGAGCAAACGAATCGAACAGAAGGTTGAATGGATAGTATCTGGGTTGTTTTCGATTATGATGTTATGCTGTGTATATAGTTATACACATAAGGTGACGGTATTCCCGTTTCACATACGAGCGACCGAAACGAACAGAAAGTTGAATGGATAGACTGAACAATCAATGTATCTGGGTGGTATCCGATTATATCGCAATACTGAATATATAGTGATACTTACCAGGTGACGGTACTTCCGTTACACATACTAGCGACTGAATCGAACAGAAGGTTAAATGGTTAGACGAAACGATAATTGTATCTGAGTTGTATTCGATGATATCGTGATGATGTTTGTATAGAAATACTCACCAGGTAACTGTTCTTCCGTTTTACATACAAGCTTGAATTTAGTATAGATTGAACAATCATCGTATCTGGGTTGTATTTGATTATGTTTATATAGTTATACTTACCAGGTACCTAATCTTCCGTTATACATACGAGCGACTGAATTGAACAGAAGGTTGAATGGATAGACTAAACAATAATCGTATCTGGGGTTGTTTTCGATTATATCTTGATGATGTTCATATAGTTATACTCACCAGGAAACTTTTCTCCAGTTATACATAGGAGCGACTGAACTGAACAGAAAGTTGAATGGATAGACTGAACAAACATCGTATCTGGGTTGTATTTGATTATATCGTGATGATTATAATATAGTATGTCTAACCAGGTAACAGTTCTTCCGTTATACATACGAGCAACCGAATCGAACATAAGGTTGAATGGATAGATTGAACAATCATTGTATCTGGGTTGTCTCCGATTATATCGTTATGCTGTATATTAAGTTACACCTACCATGTAAAGTTTCTTTCGTTACACATACGAGCGTCTGAATCAAACATAAGGTTGGATGGTTAGACGAAACGATAATTGTAACTGAGTTGTATTCGATTATATCGTGGTGATGTTTATACAGAGTGGCCACTTTTTTAATAGGATTGTATTGGTAACTTTTAAACCATAAGAGTTAGAAGGTCGGTCAAATGGAGAAAAAGTTGCATTCATAGAAGCATTGTCAAGCAGTTCAAACAAATCAAGATTATCAGGGCCGGTTATTGAGATATCATAAGAAAAGTAAATTCTGTCATTTTGATTTTTCTTTTTTTCCCACTTTATTTCGAATATTATCAAAAAATGTCACAATAGTTTTTTATTCGACAAAAAATTATCCTCATTTTGACATAATCAGATTTTGTATCCAACGTTTCGTACGCTCTGGGCCACCCTCAACCTCATTTATTTTCAATACGGACCTGCATATTTCATGACACTTTTCTGAATAACTTTCAACGCTGAATTCATCGACATATCATAAAATGTAATTCAAAGTTGATTTTCAGGTGATTTTGATAATTTGGATAAGGGTCAAAATCACCTGGAATTCAACTTTAAATGACATTGAATGATATGTCGATGAATTCAGCGTTGAAAGTTATTTAGAAAAGTGTCATAAAATATGCAGGTCCGTATTGAAAAAAATGAGGTTGAGGGTGGCCCAGAGCGTACGAAACGTTGGATACAAAATCTGATTATGTCAAAATGAGGATAATTTACTGTCGAATAAAAAACTCCAGTGACATTTTTTGATAATATTCGAAATAAAGTGGAAAAAAAAGAAAAATTAAAATGACAGACTTTACTTTTCTTATGATATCTCAATAACCGGCCCTGATAATCTCGATTTGTTTGAACTGCTTGACAATGCTTCTATAAATGCAACTTTTTCTTCATTTGACCGACCTTCTGACTCTTATGGTTTAAAAGTTACCAATACAATCCCATTAAAAAAGTGGCCACTCTGTATAGTAATACTCACCAGGTGACTGTTCTTGCGTTATACATACGAGCGACCCAATCGAACAGAAGGTTGGATGGATAGACGAAATGATCATTGTATCTTAGTTGTAATCTAACCTGGTGAGTATTTCTATATGAACTTCATCACGATATAATCGAATACAACTCAGATACAATGATCATTCCGTCTATCCATCCAACCATCTGTTCGATTGGGTCGCTCGTACGTATAACGCAAGAACAGTCACCTGGTGAGTATTACTATATAAACATTACCACGATATAATCGAATACAACTCAGTTACAATTATCTCTAACCATCCAACCTTATGTTCGATTCAGACGCTCGTATGTGTAACGAAAGAACCGTTACATGGTAGGTGTATCTAATTATACAGCATAATGATATAATCAGAGACAACCCAGATACAATGATTTTTCAATCTATCCATCCAACCTTATGTTTGATTCGGTTGCTCGTATGTATAACGGAAGAACAGTTACCTGGTTAGACAAAATATATAATAATCATCACGAAATAATCGAATACAACCCAGATACGATGATTATTCAGTCTATCCATTCAACCTTCTGTTCAGTTCAGTCGCTCTTATGTATAACTGGAGAACAGTTACCTGTTGAGTATAACTATATAAACATCATCACGATATCATCGAATAAAACCCCAGATACGATCATTGTTTAGTCTATCCATTCAACCTTCTGTTCAATTCAGTCGCTCGTATGTATAACGGAAGAACAGTTACCTGGTGAGTATAACAATATAAACATAATCGAATACAACCCAGATACGATGATTGTTCAATTTATCTATTTAACCTTCTGTTCGTTTCGGTCGCTCGTATGTGAAACGGGAATACCGTCACCTAATACCGAAAGAACAGTAACCTGTAACAGTAACCTGATGAGTATTTCTATATGAACTTCATCACGATATAATCGAATACAACTCAGATACGATGATCATTCCGCCTATCCATCCAACCTTCTGTTCGATTGGGTCGCTCGTACGTATAACGCAAGAACAGTCACCTGGTGAGTATTACTATATAAACATTACCACGATATAATCGAATACAACTCAGTTACAATTATCGTTTCGTCTAACCATCCAACCTTATGTTCGATTCAGACGCTCGTATGTGTAACGAAAGAACCGTTACATGGTAGGTGTATCTAAATATACAGCATAACGATATAATCGAAGACAACCCAGATACATTGATTGATCGATCTATCCATTCAACCTTATGTTCGATTCGGTTGCTCATATGTATAACGGAAGAACAGTTACTTGGTTAGACATAATATATGATAATCATCACGAAATAATCGAATACAACCCAGATACGATGATTGTTCAGTCTATCCATACAACCTTCTGTTCAGTTCAGTCTCTCTCATGTATAACTGAAGAACAGTTACCTGTTGAGTATAACTATATAAACATCATCACGATATAATCGAATACAACCTCAGATACGATCATTGTTTAGTATATCCATTCAACCTTCTGTTCAATTCAGTCGCTCGTATGTATAACGGAAGAACAGTTACCTGGTGAGTATAACTATATAAACCTAATCGAATACAACCCAGATACGATGAATTTTCAATCTATCCATTTAATCTTCTGCTCGATTCGGTCGCTTTTATGTAAAACGGAAGAACAGTTACCTGGTGAATATTGCTATATAAACATCATCACGATATCATCGAATACAACTCAGATACAATTATCGCTTCGTCTAACCATTTAACCTTCTGTTCGATTCAGTCGCTAGTATGTTTAACGGAATTACCGTCACCTGGTAAGTATCACTATATATACAGTGTTGCGATAAAATCGGATACCAACCAGATACATTGATTGTTCAGTCTATCCATTCAACTTTCTGTTCGTTTCGGTCGCTCGTATGTGAAACGGGAATACCGTCACCTAGTGTGTATAACTATATACACAGCATAACATCATAATCGAATACAACCCAGATACTAACCATTCAACCTTCAGTCGCTAGTATGTGTAACGGAAGTACCGTCACCTGGTAAGTATCACTATATATACAGTTCTGCGATATAATCGGATACCACCCAGATACATTGATTGTTCAGTCTATCCATTCAACTTTCTGTTCAGTTCAGTCGCTCTTATGTATAACTGGAGAACAGTTTCCTGGTGAGTATAACTGTATGAACATCATCAAGATATAATCGAATACAACCCCATATACGATTATTGTTTAGTCTATCCATTAAACCTTATGTTCGATTCGGTTGCTCGTATGTATAACGGAAGAACAGGTACCTGGTGAGTATAACTATATAAACCTAATCGAATACAACCCAGATACGATGAATTTTCAATCTATCTATTTAACCTTCTGCTCGATTCGGTCGCTTTTATGTAAAACGGAAGAACAGTTACCTGGTGAATATTGCTATATAAACATCATCACGATATCATCGAATACAACTCAGATACAATTATCGCTTCGTCTATCCATTTAACATTCTGTTCGATTCAGTCGCTAGTATGTGTAACGGAAGTACCGTCACCTGGTAAGTATCACTTTATATACAGTATTGCGATATAATCGGATACCAACCAGATACATTGATTGTTCAGTCTATCCATTCAACTTTCTGTTCATTTCGGTCGCTCGTATGTAAAACGGAAATACCGTCACCTAGTGTGTATAACTATATACACAGCATAACATCATAATCGAATACAACCCAGATACCATTCATTCAACCTTCTGTTCGATTCGGTTGCTCGTATGTATAACGAAAGAACAGTAACCTGGTGAGTATTTCTATATGAACTTCATCACGATATAATCGAATACAACTCAGATACAATGATCATTCCGTCTACCCATCCAACCTTCTGTTCGATTTGGTCGCTCGTACGTATAACGCAAGAACAGTCACCTGGTGAGCATTACTATATAAACATTACCACGATATAATCGAATACAACTCAGTTACAATTATCTCTAACCATCCAACCTTATGTTCGATTCAGACGCTCGTATGTGTAACGAAAGAACCGTTACATGGTAGGTGTATTTAATTATACAGCATAACGATATAATCAGAGACAACCCAGATACAATGCTTTTTCAATCTATCCATCCAACCTTATGTTTGATTCGGTTGCTCGTATGTATAACGAAAGAACAGTTACCTGGTTGGACATAATATATAATAATCATCATGAAATAATCGAATACAACCCAGATACGATGAATATTCAGTCTATCAATTCAACCTTCTGTTCAGTTCAGTCGCTCTTATGTATAACTGGAGAACAGTTACCTGGTGAGTATAACTATATAAACATCATCACGATATCATCGAATACAACCCCAGATACGATCATTGTTTAGTCTATCCATTCAACCTTCTGTTCAATTCAGTCGCTCGTATGTATAACGGAAGAACAGTTACCTGGTGAGTATAACTATATAAACATAATCGAATACAACCCAGATACGATGATTGTTCAATTTATCTATTTAACCTTCTGCTCGATTCGGTCGCTTGTATGTAAAACGGAAGAACAGTTACCTGGTGAGTATTGCTATAAACATCATCACGATATCATCGAATACAACTCAGATACAATTATCGTTTCGTCTAACCATTTAACCATCTGTTCGATTCAGTCGCTTGTATGTGTAACGGAAGTACCGTCACCTGATGAGTATCACTATATATAGAGTATTGCGATATAATCGGATACCAACCAGATACATTGATTGTTCAGTCTATCCATTCAACTTTCTGTTCGTTTCGGTCGCTCGTATCTAAAACGGGAATACCGTCACCTAGTGTGTATAACTATATACACAGCATAACATCATAATCGAATACAACTCAGATACTATCCATTCAACCTTCTGTTCGATTCGGTTGCTCGTATGTATAACGAAAGAACAGTAACCTGATGAGTATTTCTATATGAACTTCATCACGATATGATCGAATACAACTCAGATACGATGATCATTCCGTCTTTCCATCCAACCTTCTGTTCGATTGGGTCGCTCGTACGTATAACGCAAGAACAGTCACCTGGTGAGTATTACTATATAAACATTACCACGATATAATCGAATACAACTCAGTTACAATTATCGTTTCGTCTAACCATCCAACCTTATGTTCGATTCAGACGCTCGTATGTGTAACGAAAGAACCGTTACATGGTAGGTGTATCTAAATATACAGCATAACGATATAATCGGAGACAACCCAGATACATTGATTGATCGATCTATCCATTCAACCTTATGTTCGATTCGGTTGCTCATATGTATAACGGAAGAACAGTTACCTGGTTAGACATAATATATGATAATCATCACGAAATAATCGAATACAACCCAGATACGATGATTGTTCAGTCTATCCATACAATCTTCTGTTCAGTTCAGTCTCTCTCATGTATAACTGGAGAACAGTTACCTGTTGAGTATAACTATATAAACATCATCACGATATAATCGAATACAACCTCAGATACGATCATTGTTTAGTATATCCATTCAACCTTCTGTTCAATTCAGTCGCTCGTATGTATAACGGAAGAACAGTTACCTGGTGAGTATAACTATATAAACCTAAGCGAATACAACCCAGATACGATGAATTTTCAATCTATCCATTTAACCTTCTGCTCGATTCGGTCGCTTTTATGTAAAACGGAAGAACAGTTACCTGGTGAATATTGCTATATAAACATCATCACGATATCATCGAATACAACTCAGATACAATTATCGCTTCGTCTAACCATTTAACCTTCTGTTCGATTCAGTCGCTAGTATGTGTAACGGAAGCACCGTCACCCGGTAAGTATCACTATATATACAGTGTTGCGATAAAATCGGATACCAACCAGATACATTGATTGTTCAGTCTATCCATTCAACTTTCTGTTCGTTTCGGTCGCTCGTATGTAAAACGGGAATACGGTCACCTAGTGTGTATAACTATATACACAGCATAACATCATAATCGAATACAACCCAGATACTATCCATTCAACCTTCTGTTCGATTCGAATGCTCGTATGTGTAACGATAGAACAGTAACCTGGTGAGTATTTCTATATGAACTTCATCACGATATCATCGAATACAACTCAGAGATACAATTATCATTTCGTCTAACCATTTAACCTTCTGTTCGATTCAGTCGCTAGTATGTGTAACGGAAGTACCGTCACCTGGTAAGTATCACTATATATACAGTATTGCGATATAATCGGATACCACCCAGATACATTGATTGTTCAGTCTATCCATTCAACTTTCTGTTCAGTTCAGTCGCTCTTATGTATAACTGGAGAACAGTTTCCTGGTGAGTATAACTGTATGAACATCATCAAGATATAATCGAATACAACCCCATATACGATTATTGTTTAGTCTTTCCATTAAACCTTATGTTCGATTCGGTTGCTCGTATGTATAACGGAAGAACAGGTACCTGGTGAGTATAACTATATAAACATAATCGAATACAACTCAGATACGATGATTGATCAATATATCCATTTAACCGTCTGTTCGATTCAGTCGCTAGTATGTGTAACGGAAGTATCGTCACCTGGTAAGTATCACTATATATACAGAATTGCGATATAATCGGATACCACCCAGATACATTGATTGTTCAGTCTATCCATTCAACTTTCTGTTCGTTTCGGTCGCTCGTATGTAAAACGGGAATACCGTCACCTAGTGTGTATAAATATATACACAGCATAACATCATAATCGAATACAACCCAGATACTATCCATTCAACCTTCTGTTCGATTCGGTTGCTCGTATGTATAACGAGAGAACAGTAACCTGGTGAGTATTTCTATATGAACGTCATCACGATATAATCAAATACAACTCAGATACCATGATCATTCCGTCTATCCATCCAACCTTCTGTTCGATTGGGTCGCTCGTATGTATAACGCAAGAACAGTCACCTGGTGAGTATTACTATATAAACATCACCACGATATAATCGAATGCAACTCAGTTACAATTATCTTTCCGTCTAACTATCCAACCTTATGTTCGATTCAGGCGCTCGTATGTGTAACGAAAGAACCGTTACATGGTAGGTGTAACTAAATATACAGCATAACGATATAATCGTAGACAACCCAGATACAATGATTGTTCAATCTATCCATCCAACCTTATGTTCGATTCGGTTGCTCGTATGTTTAACGGAATAACTGTTACCTGGTTAGACATACTATATGATAATCATCACGATATACTCGAATACAACCCCAGATACGATTATTGTTTAGTCTATCCATTCAACCTTCTGTTCAATTCAGTCGTTCTTATGTATAACGAAAAAACAGTTACCTGGTGAGTATACCTATATAAACCTAATCGAATACAACCCAGATACGATGAATTTCCAATCTATCCATTTAACCTTCTGCTCGATTCGGTCGCTTTTATTTAAAACGCAAGAACAGTCACCTGGTGAGTATAACTATATAAACATCACCACGATATAATCGAATACAACTCAGTTACAATTATCGTTCCGTCTAACCATCCAACCTTTCGTTCGATTGGGTCGCTCGTATGTATAACGCAAGAACAGTCACCTGGTGAGTATTTCTATATAAACATCACCACGATATAATCGAATACAACTCAGTTACAATTATCGTTCCGTCTAACCATCCAACCTTATGTTCGATTCTGACGCTCGTATGTGTAACGAAAGAACCGTTACATGGTAGGTGAAACTAAATATACAGCATAACGATATAATCGGAGACAACCCAGATACAATGATTGTTCAATCTATCCATCCAACCTTATGTTCGATTCGGTTGCTCGTATGTATAACGGAAGAACTGTTACCTGGTTAGACATACTATATGATTCGAATGCTCGTATGTATAACGAAAGAACAGTAAGCTGGTGAGTATTTCTATATGAACTTCATCACGATATCATCGAATACAACTCAGAGATACAAATATCATTTCGTCTAACCATTTAACCTTCTGTTCGATTCAGTCGCTAGTATGTGTAACGGAAGTACCGTCACCTGGTGAGTATCACTATATATACATTATTGTGATATATTCGGATACCACCCAGATACATTGATTGTTCAGTCTATCCATTCAACTTTCTGTTCAGTTCAGTTGCTCTTATGTATAACTGGAGAAAAGTTTCCTGGTGAGTATAACTATGTGAACATCATCAAGATATAATCGAAAACAACCCCAGATACGATTATTGTTTAGTCTATCCATTCAACCTACTGTTCAATTCAGTCGCTCGTATGTATAACGAAAGAACAGGTACCTGGTGAGTATAACTATATAAACATGATGAAATACAACCCAGATACGATGATTGTTCAATCTATACATTTAACCTTCTGCTCGATTCGGTCGCTCGTATGTAAAGCGGGAATACCGTCATCAAATGTGTATAACTATATACACAGCATAAGATCATAATCGAATACAACCCATATACTATTCATTCAACCTTCTGTTCGATTCGGTTGCTCGTATGTATAACGAAAGAACAGTAACCTGGTGAGTATTTCTATATGAACGTCATCACGATATAATCGAATACAACTGAGATACAATGATCATTCCGTCTATCCATCCAACCTTCTGTTCGATTGGGTCGCTCGTATGTATAACGCAAGAACAGTCACCTGGTTAGTATTACTATATAAACATCACCACGATATAATAGAATACAACTCAGTTACAATTATCGTTTCGTCTAACCATCCAACCTTAAACCTTATTTTCGATTCAGACGCTCGTATGTGTAACGAAAGAACCTTCACAGGGTAGGTGTAACTAAATATACAGCATAACGATATAATCGAAGACAACCCAGATACAATTATTGTTCAATCTATCCATTCAACCTTATGTTCGATTTGGTTGCTCGTATGTATAACGGAAGAGCTGTTACCTGGTTAGACATACTATATGATAATCATCACGATATAATCAAATACAACCCAGATACGATGATTGTTCAGTATATCCATTCAACCTCCTGTTCAGTTCAGTCGCTCTTATGTGTAACTGGAGAACAGTTTCCTGGTGAGTATAACTATATAAACATCATCAAGATATAATCGAATACAACCCCAGATACGATTATTGTTTAGTCTATCCATTCAACCTTCTGTTCAATTCAGTCGCTCGTATGTATAACGGAAGAACAGTTACCTGGTGAGTATTGCTATATAAACATCATCACGATATCATCGAATACAACCCAGATACAATGATTGTTCAATCTATCCATTCAACCTTATGTTCGATTTGGTTGCTCGTATGTATAACGGAAGAGCTGTTACCTGGTTAGACATACTATATGATAATCATCACGATATAATCAAATACAACCCAGATACGATGATTGTTCAGTCTATCCATTCAACCTCCTGTTCAGTTCAGTCGCTTTTATGTGTAACTGGAGAACAGTTTCCTGGTGAGTATAACTATACAAACATCATCAAGATATAATCGAATACAACCCCAGATACGATTATTGTTTAGTCTATCCATTCAACCTTCTGTTCGATTCAGTCGCTAGTATGTGTAACGGAAGTACCGTCACCTGGTGAATATCACTATATATACAGAATTGCGATATAATCGGATACCACCCAGATACATAGATTGTTCAGTCTATTTATTCAACTTTCTGTTCGTTTCGGTCGCACGTATGTGAAACGGGAATACCGTCACCTAGTGTGTATAAATATATACACAGCATAACATCATAATCGAATACAACCCAAATACTATCCATTCAACCTTCTGTTCGATTCGGTTGCTCGTATGTATAACGAAAGAACAGTAACCTGGTGAGTATTTCTTTATGATCGTCATCACGATATAATCGAATACAACTCAGATACAATGATCATTCCGTCTATCCATCCAACCTAATGTTCGATTGGGTCGCTTGTATGTATAACGCAAGAACAGTCACCTGGTGAGTATTACTATATTAATATCACCACGATATAATCGAATACAACTCAGTTACAATTATCGTTTCGTCTAACCATCCAACCTCATGTTCGATTCAGACGCTCGTATGTGTATAGAAAGAACCGTTACATGGTAGGTGTAACTAAATATACAGCATAACGATATAATCGGAGACAACCCAGATACAATGATTGTTCAATCTATCCATTCAACCTTGTGTTCGATTCGGTTGCTCGTATGTATAACGGAAGAACTGTTACCTGGTTAGACCTACTATATTATAAGCATCACGATATAATCAAATACAACCCAGATACGATGATTGTTCAGTCTATCCATTCAACCTTCTGTTCAGTTCAGTCGCTCTTATGTATAACTGGAGCACAGTTTCCTGGTGAGTATAACTATATGAACATCATCAAGATATAATCGAATGCAACCCCAGATACGATTATTGTTTAGTCTATCCATTCAACCTTCTGTTCAATTCAGTCGCTCGTATGTATAACGGAAGAACAGTTACCTGGTTAGACATAATATATAATAATCATCACGAAATAATCGAATACAACCCAGATACGATGATTGTTCAGTCTATCAATACAACCTTCTGTTCAGTTCAGTCGCTCTTATGTATAACTGGAGCACAGTTTCCTGGTGAGTATAACTATATAAACATCATCACGATATAATCGAATACAACCCCAGATACGATCATTGTTTAGTCTATCCATTCAACCTTCTGTTCAATTCAGTCGCTCGTATGTATAACGAAAGAACATTTACTTGGTGAGTATAACTATATAAACATAATCGAATACAACTCAGATACGATGATTGTTCAATCTATCCATTCAACCTTATGTTCGATTCGGTTGCTAGTATGTATAACGGAAGAACAGGTACCTGGTGAGTATAACTATATAAACATAATCGAATACAACTCAGATACGATGATTGTTCAATCTATCCATTCAACCTTCTGCTCGATTCGGTCACTTGTATGTATAACGGAAGAACAGTTACCTGGTGAGTATAACTATATGAACATAATCGAATACAACCCAGATACGATGATTGTTCAATCTATACTAAATTCAACCTTCTGCTCGATTCGGTCGCTTGTATGTAAAACGGAAGAACAGTTACCTGGTGAGTATTTCTATATAAACATCATCACGATATCATCGAATACAATTCAGATACAATTATCGTTTCGTCTAACCATTGAACCTTCTGTTCGATTCAGTCGCTAGTATGTGTAACGGAAGTACCGTCACCTGGTAAGTATCACTATATATTCAGTATTGCGATATAATCGGATACCACCCAGATACATTGATTGTTCAGTCTATCCATTAAACCTTCTGTTCGTTTCGGTCGCTCGTATGTAAAAGGGGAATACCGTCACCTAATATGTATAACTATATACACAGCATAACATCATAATCGAATACAACCCAGATACTATCCATTCAACCTTCTGTTCGATTCGGTTGCTCGTATGTATAACGAAAGAACAGTAACCTGGTGAGTATTTCTATATGAACGTCATCACGATATAATCGAATACAACTCAGATACAACTCAGATACAATGATCCATCCAACCTTCTGTTCGATTGGGCCGCTCGTATGTTTAACGCAAGAACAGTCACCTGGTGAGTATTACTATATAAACATCACCACGATATAATCGAATACAACTCAGTTACAATTATCGTTCCGTCTAATCATCCAACCTTATGTTCGATGCATACGCTCGTATGTGTAACTAAAGAATCATTACATGGTTGGTGTAACTAAATATACAGCATAACGATATAATCGGAGACAACCCAGATACAATGATTGTTCAATCTAACCATTCAACCTTATGTTCGATTCGGTTGCTCGTATGTATAACAGAAGAATTGTTACCTGGTTAGACATACTATATGATAATCATCACGATATAATCGAATACAACCCAGATACAATGATTGTTCAGTCTATCCATTCAACCTTCTGTTCAGTTCAGACGCTCTTATGTATAACTGGAGAACAGTTACCTGTTGAGTATAACTATATAAACATCATCACGATATAATCGAATACAACCTCAGATACGATCATTGTTTAGTCTATCCATTTAACCTTCTGTTCAGTTCAGTCGCTCTTATGTGTAACTGGAGAACAGTTTCCTGGTGAGTATAACTATATAAACATCATCAAGATATAATCGAATACAACCCCAGATACGATTATTGTTTAGTCTATCCATTCAACCTTCTGTTCAATTCAGTCGCTCGTATGTATAACGGAAGAACAGTTACCTGGTGAGTATTGCTATATAAACATCATCACGATATCATCGAATACAACCCAGATACAATGATTGTTCAATCTATCCATTCAACCTTATGTTCGATTTGGTTGCTCGTATGTATAACGGAAGAGCTGTTACCTGGTTAGACATACTATATGATAATCATCACGATATAATCAAATACAACCCAGATACGATGATTGTTCAGTCTATCCATTCAACCTCCTGTTCAGTTCAGTCGCTTTTATGTGTAACTGGAGAACAGTTTCCTGGTGAGTATAACTATACAAACATCATCAAGATATAATCGAATACAACCCCAGATACGATTATTGTTTAGTCTATCCATTCAACCTTCTGTTCGATTCAGTCGCTAGTATGTGTAACGGAAGTACCGTCACCTGGTGAATATCACTATATATACAGAATTGCGATATAATCGGATACCACCCAGATACATAGATTGTTCAGTCTATTTATTCAACTTTCTGTTCGTTTCGGTCGCACGTATGTGAAACGGGAATACCGTCACCTAGTGTGTATAAATATATACACAGCATAACATCATAATCGAATACAACCCAAATACTATCCATTCAACCTTCTGTTCGATTCGGTTGCTCGTATGTATAACGAAAGAACAGTAACCTGGTGAGTATTTCTTTATGATCGTCATCACGATATAATCGAATACAACTCAGATACAATGATCATTCCGTCTATCCATCCAACCTAATGTTCGATTGGGTCGCTTGTATGTATAACGCAAGAACAGTCACCTGGTGAGTATTACTATATTAATATCACCACGATATAATCGAATACAACTCAGTTACAATTATCGTTCCGTCTAACCATCCAACCTCATGTTCGATTCAGACGCTCGTATGTGTATAGAAAGAACCGTTACATGGTAGGTGTAACTAAATATACAGCATAACGATATAATCGGAGACAACCCAGATACAATGATTGTTCAATCTATCCATTCAACCTTGTGTTCGATTCGGTTGCTCGTATGTATAACGGAAGAACTGTTACCTGGTTAGACCTACTATATTATAAGCATCACGATATAATCAAATACAACCCAGATACGATGATTGTTCAGTCTATCCATTCAACCTTCTGTTCAGTTCAGTCGCTCTTATGTATAACTGGAGCACAGTTTCCTGGTGAGTATAACTATATGAACATCATCAAGATATAATCGAATGCAACCCCAGATACGATTATTGTTTAGTCTATCCATTCAACCTTCTGTTCAATTCAGTCGCTCGTATGTATAACGGAAGAACAGTTACCTGGTTAGACATAATATATAATAATCATCACGAAATAATCGAATACAACCCAGATACGATGATTGTTCAGTCTATCAATACAACCTTCTGTTCAGTTCAGTCGCTCTTATGTATAACTGGAGCACAGTTTCCTGGTGAGTATAACTATATAAACATCATCACGATATAATCGAATACAACCCCAGATACGATCATTGTTTAGTCTATCCATTCAACCTTCTGTTCAATTCAGTCGCTCGTATGTATAACGAAAGAACATTTACTTGGTGAGTATAACTATATAAACATAATCGAATACAACTCAGATACGATGATTGTTCAATCTATCCATTCAACCTTATGTTCGATTCGGTTGCTAGTATGTATAACGGAAGAACAGGTACCTGGTGAGTATAACTATATAAACATAATCGAATACAACTCAGATACGATGATTGTTCAATCTATCCATTCAACCTTCTGCTCGATTCGGTCACTTGTATGTATAACGGAAGAACAGTTACCTGGTGAGTATAACTATATGAACATAATCGAATACAACCCAGATACGATGATTGTTCAATCTATACTAAATTCAACCTTCTTCTCGATTCGGTCGCTTGTATGTAAAACGGAAGAACAGTTACCTGGTGAGTATTTCTATATAAACATCATCACGATATCATCGAATACAATTCAGATACAATTATCGTTTCGTCTAACCATTGAACCTTCTGTTCGATTCAGTCGCTAGTATGTGTAACGGAAGTACCGTCACCTGGTAAGTATCACTATATATTCAGTATTGCGATATAATCGGATACCACCCAGATACATTGATTGTTCAGTCTATCCATTAAACCTTCTGTTCGTTTCGGTCGCTCGTATGTAAAAGGGGAATACCGTCACCTAATATGTATAACTATATACACAGCATAACATCATAATCGAATACAACCCAGATACTATCCATTCAACCTTCTGTTCGATTCGGTTGCTCGTATGTATAACGAAAGAACAGTAACCTGGTGAGTATTTCTATATGAACGTCATCACGATATAATCGAATACAACTCAGATACAACTCAGATACAATGATCCATCTAACCTTCTGTTCGATTGGGCCGCTCGTATGTTTAACGCAAGAACAGTCACCTGGTGAGTATTACTATATAAACATCACCACGATATAATCGAATACAACTCAGTTACAATTATCGTTCCGTCTAATCATCCAACCTTATGTTCGATGCATACGCTCGTATGTGTAACTAAAGAATCATTACATGGTTGGTGTAACTAAATATACAGCATAACGATATAATCGGAGACAACCCAGATACAATGATTGTTCAATCTAACCATTCAACCTTATGTTCGATTCGGTTGCTCGTATGTATAACAGAAGAATTGTTACCTGGTTAGACATACTATATGATAATCATCACGATATAATCGAATACAACCCAGATACAATGATTGTTCAGTCTATCCATTCAACCTTCTGTTCAGTTCAGACGCTCTTATGTATAACTGGAGAACAGTTACCTGTTGAGTATAACTATATAAACATCATCACGATATAATCGAATACAACCTCAGATACGATCATTGTTTAGTCTATCCATTTAACCTTCTGTTCAATTCAGTCGCTCGTATGTATAAATGAAGAACAGTTACCTGGTGAGTATAACTATATAAACCTATTCGAATACAACCCAGATACGATGAATTTTCAATCTATCCATTTAACCTCCTGCTCGATTCGGTCGCTTTTATGTGAAACGGAAGAACAGTTACCTGGTGAGTATTGCTATAAACATCATCACGATATCATCGAATACAACTCAGATACAATCATCGTTCCGTCTAACCATCCAACCTTATGTTTGATTCAGACGCTCGTATGTGTAACGAAAGAACCGTTACATGGTAGGTGTATCTAATTATACAGCACAACGATATAATCGGAGACAACCCAGAAACAATGATTGTTCAATCTATCCATTCAACCTTATGTTCGATTCGGTTGCTCGTATGTGTAACAGAAGAACTGTTACCTGATTGGACATACTATATGATAGTCATCACGATATAAGGGAATACAACTTAGATACAATGATTGTTCAGTCTATCCATTCAACCTTCTGTTCAGTTCAGTCGCTCTCATGTATAACTGGAGAACAGTTACCTGTTGAGTATAACTATATAAACATTATCACGATATAATCGAATACAACCTCAGATACGATCATTGTTTAGTCTATCCATTCATCCTTCTGTTAAATTTAGTCGCTCGTATGTATAACGGAAGAACAGTTACCTGGTGAGTATAACTATATAAACCTAATCGAATACAACCCAGATACGATGAATTTTCAATCTATCCATTTAACCTTCTGCTCGATTCTGTCGCTTTTATGTAAAACGGAAGAACAGTTACCTGGTGAATATTGCTATATAAACATCATCACGATATCATCGAATACAACTCAGATACAATTATCGCTTCGTCTAACCATTTAACCTTCTGTTCGATTCAGTCGCTAGTATGTGTAACGGAAGTACCGTAACCTGGTTAGTATCACTATATATACAGTATTGCGATATAATCAGATACCAACCAGATACATTGATTGTTCAGTCTATCCATTCAACTTTCTGTTCGTTTCGGTCGCTCGTATGTAAAACGGGAATACCGTCACCTAGTGTGTATAACTATATACACAGCATAACATCATAATCGAATACAACCCAGATACCATCCATTCAACCTTCTGTTCGATTCGGTTGCTCGTATGTATAACGAAAGAACAGTAACCTGGTGAGTATTACTATATAAACATTACCACGATATAATCGAATACAACTCAATTACAATTATCGTTCCGTCTAACCAATCCAACCTTATGTTCGATTCAGACGCTCGTATGTGTAACGAAAGAACCGTTACATGGTAGGTGTATCTAATTATACAGCATAACGATATAATCGGAGACAACCCAGATACAATGATTTTTCAATTTATCCATTCAACCTTATGTTCGATTCGGTTGCTCGTATGTATAACGGAAGAACAGTTATCTGGTTAGACATAATATATAATAATCATCACGAAATAATCGAATACAACCCAGATACGATTATTATTCAGTCTATCCATTCAACCTTCTGTTCAGTTCAGTCGCTCTTATGTATAACTGGAGAACAGTTACCTGTTGAGTATAACTATATAAACATCATCACGATATAATCGAATACAACCTCAGATACGATCATTGTTTAGTCTATCCATTCAACCTTCTGTTCAATTCAGTCGCTCGTATGTATAACGGAAGAACAGTAACCTGGTGAGTATAACTATATAAACCTATTCGAATACAACCCAGATACGATGAATTTTCAATCTATCCATTTAACCTTCTGCTCGATTCGGTCGCTTTTATGTGAATCGGAAGAACAGTTACCTGGTGAGTATTGCTATAAACATCATCACGATATCATCGAATACAACTCAGATACAATCATCGTTCCGTCTAACCATCCAACCTTATGTTCGATTCAGACGCTCGTATGTGTAACGAAAGAACCTTTACATGGTAGGTGTATCTAATTATACAGCACAACGATATAATCGGAGACAACCCAGACACAATGATTTTTTAATCTATCCATTCAACCTTATGTTCGATTCGGTTGCTCGTATGTATAACGGAAGAACAGTTACCTGGTTAGACATAATATATAATAATCATCACGAAATAATCGAATACAACCCAGATACGATGATTATTCAGTCTATCCATTCAACCTTCTGTTCAGTTCAGTCGCTTTCATGTATAACGAAAGAACAGTTAACTGGTGAGTATAACTATATAAACATAATCTAATACGTATGATCGAAGTTGAAAATCGGTCCATCCGTTCGGAAGTTAAGGCGATCTGAAGAATTCGAAATAGTTCCAAGGGGGCCCCCTTTGATGCAATTTTTTTTTCGATTTCGGTTTTTTTGATTGGAGAAATGGATTCTATGAAAAAAAACAAGCAGATTGGTATGATCGAAGTTGGAAATCGGTCAATCCATTCGGAAGTTAAGGCGATCTGAAGAATTCGAAAAAGTTCCAAGGGGGCCCCTTTTGATGCAATTTTTTTTTCAGATTTCGGTTTTTTCGATTGAAGAAATGGATTTTATGAAAAAAAACAAGCAGATTGGTATGATCGAAGTTGAAAATCGGTCCATCCGTTCGGAAGTTAAGGCGATCTGAAGAATTCGGAAAAGTTCCAAAGGGACCCCCTTTGATGCAACTTTTCTTCCGATTTCGGTTTTTTTGATTGGAGAAATGGATTCTATGAAAAAAACAAGCAGATTGGTATGATCGAAGTTGAAAATCGGTCCATCCGTTCGGAAGTTAAGGCGATCTGAAGAATTCGAAAAAGTTCCAAGGGGGCCCCCTCTGATGCAATTTTTTTCGATTGGAGAAATGGATTTTATTAAAAAAAAACAAGCAGATTGGTATGATCGAAGTTGAAAATCGGTCCATCCGTTCGGAAGTTAAGGCGATCTGAAGAATTCGAAAAAGTTCCAAGGGGGCCTCCTTTGATGCATTTTTTTTTTCGATTTCGGTTTTTTTGATTGGAGAAATGGATTCTATAAAAAAAAACAAGCAGATTGGTATGATCGAAGTTGAAAATCGGTCCATACGTTCGGAATATGAGGCGATCTGAAGAATTCGAAAAAGTTCCAAGGGGGTCCCCTTTGATGCATTTTTTTTTCCATTTCGGTTTCTCCGATTGGAGAAATGGATTCTATGAAGAAATACAAGCAGATTGGTATGATCGAAGTTGAAAATCGGTCCATACGTTCGGAATATGAGGCGATCTGAAGAATTCGAAAAAGTTCCAAGGGGGTCCCCTTTGATGCATTTTTTTTTCCATTTCGGTTTTTCCGATTGTAGAAATGGATTCTATGAAAAAATACAAGCAGATTGGTATGATCGAAGTTGAAAATCGGTCCATCCGTTCGGAAGTTAAGGCGATCTGAAGAATTCGAAAAAGTTCCTAGGGGACCCCCTTTGATGCAACTTTTCTTCCGATTTCGGTTTTTTTGATTGGAGAAATGGATTCTATGAAAAAAACAAGCAGATTGGTATGATCGAAGTTGAAAATCGGTCCATCCGTTCGGAAGTTAAGGCGATCTGAAGAATTCGAAAAAGTTCCAAGGGGACCCCCTTTGATGCAATTTTTTTCGATTGGAGAAATGGATTCTATGAAAAAAAACAAGCAGATTGGTATGATCGAAGTTGAAAATCGGTCCATCCGTTCGGAAGTTAAGGCGATCTGAAGAATTCGAAAAAGTTCCAAGGGGGCCCCCTTTGATGCATTTTTTTTTTTGATTTCGGTTTTTTTGATTGGAGAAATGGATTCTATGAAAAAAAAAACAAGCAGATTGGTATGATCGAAGTTGAAAATCGGTCCATACGTTCGGAATATGAGGCGATCTGAAGAATTCGAAAAAGTTCCAAGGGGGTCCCCTTTGATGCATTTTTTTTTCCATTTCGGTTTCTCCGATCGGAGAAATGGATTCTATGAAAAAATACAAGCAGATTGGTATGATCGAAGTTGAAAATCGGTCCATACGTTCGGAATATGAGGCGATCTGAAGAATTCGAAAAAGTTCCAAGGGGGTCCCCTTTGATGCATTTTTTTTTTCCATTTCGGTTTTTCCGATTGTAGAAATGGATTCTATGAAAAAATACAAGCAGATTGGTATGATCGAAGTTGAAAATCGGTCCATCCGTTCGGAAGTTAAGGCGATCTGAAGAATTCGAAAAAGTTCCAAGGGGGCCCCCTTTGATGCATTTTTTTTTTCGATTTTGGTTTTTTTGATTGGAGAAATGGATTCTATGAAAAAAAACAAGTAGATTGGTATGATCGAAGTTGAAAATCGGTCCATCCGTTCGGAAGTTAAGGCGATCTGAAGAATTCGAAAAAGTTCCAAGGGGGCCCCCTTTGATGCATTTTTTTTTCATTTCATTTTTTTTCTATTGGAGAAATGGATTCTCTGAAAAAAACAAGCAGATTTGTATGTTCGAAGTTGAAAATCGGTCCATCCGTTCGGAAGTTAAGGCGATCTGAAGAATTCGAAAAAGTTCCAAGAGGGCCCCCTTCGATGCATTTTTTTTTTCGATTTCGGTTTTTTCGATTGGAGAAATGAATTCTATGAAAAAAAACAAGCGGATTGGTATGATCGAAGTTGAAAATCGGTCCATCCGTTCGGAAGTTAAGGCGATCTGAAGAATTCGAAAAAGTTTCAAGGGGGCCCCCTTTGATGCAATTTTTTTTTCGATTTCGGTTTTCTCGATTGGAGAAATGGATTCTATGAAAAAAAAACAAGCAGATTGGTATGATCGAAGTTAGAAATCGGTCTATTCGTTCGGAAGTTAGGGCAATCTGAAAAATTCGAAAAAGTTCCAAGGAGGCCCCCTTTGATGCATTTTTTTTTCGATTTCGGTTTTTTCGATTGGAGAAATGGATTCTATAAAAAAAAACAAGCAGATTGGTATGATCGAAGTTGAAAATCGGTCAATCCATTCGGAAGTTAAGGCGATCTGAAGAATTCGAAAAAGTTCCAAGGGGGCCCCCTTTGATGCAATTTTTTTTTAGATTTCGGTTTTTTCGATTGGAGAAATGGATTCTATGAAAAAAAAACAAGCAGATTGGTATGATCGAAGTTGAAAATCGGTCCATCCGTTCGGAAGTTAAGGCGATCTGAAGAATTCGGAAAAGTTCCAAAGGGACCCCCTTTGATGCAACTTTTTTTCCGATTTCGGTTTTTTTGATTGGAGAAATTGAATCGATGAAAAAAAACAAGCAGATTGCTATGATCGAAGTTGAAAATCGGTCCATCCGTTTGGAAGTTAAGGCGATCTGAAGAATTCGAAAAAGTTCCAAGGGGACCCCCTTTGTTGCAATTTTTTTTTCTATTTCGGTTTTTTCGATTGGAGAGATGGATTCTATGAAAAAAACAAGCAGATTGGTATGATCGAAGTTGAAAATCGGTCCATCCGTTCGGAAGTTAAGGCGATCTGAAGAATTCGAAAAAGTTCCAAGGGGACCCCCTTTGATGCAATTTTTTTCGATTGGAGAAATGGATTCTATGAAAAAAACAAGCGAATTGGTATGCGCGAAATTGAAAATCGGTCCATCCGTTCGGAAGTTGAGGCGATCTGAAGAATTCGAAAAAGTTCCAAGGGGGCCCCCTTTGATGCATTTTTTTTTTCGATTCCGGTTTTTTTGATTGGAGAAATGGATTCTATGAAAAAAAAAACAAGCAGATTGGTATGATCGAAGTTGAAAATCGGTCCATCCGTTCGAAAGTTAAGGCGATCTGAAGAATTCGAAAAAGTTCCAAGGGGGCCCCCTTTGATGCATTTTTTTTTTTCGATTTCGGTTTTTTTGATTGGAGAAATGGATTCTATGAGAAAAAACAAGCAGATTGGTATGATCGAAGTTGAAAATCGGTCCATCCTTTCGGAAGTTAAGGCGATCTGAAGAATTCGAAAAAGTTCCAAGGGGGCCCCCTTTGATGCATTTTTTTTTTCGATTTCGGTTTTTTTGATTGGAGAAATGGATTTTATGAAAAAAAAAACAAGCAGATTGGTATGATCGAAGTTGAAAATCGGTCCATACGTTCGGAATATGAGGCGATCTGAAGAATTCGAAAAAGTTCCAAGGGGGTCCCCTTTGATGCATTTTTTTTTCCATTTCGGTTTTTCCGATTGTAGAAATGGATTCTATGAAAAAATACAAGCAGATTGGTATGATCGAAGTTGAAAATCGGTCCATCCGTTCGGAAGTTAAGGCGATCTGAAGAATTCGAAAAAGTTCCAAGGTGTCCCCTTTGATGCATTTTTTTTTCATTTCGGTTTTTCCGATTGGAGAAATGGATTCTATGAAAAAATACAAGCAGATTGGTATGATCGAAGTTGAAAATCGGTCCATCCGTTCGGAAGTTAAGGCGATCTGAAGAATTCGAAAAAGTTCCAAGGGGGCCCCCTTTGATGAATTTTTTTTTTTCGATTTCGGTTTTTTCGATTGGAGAAATGGATTCTATAAAAAAAAAACAAGCAGATTGGTATGATCGAAGTTGAAAATCGGTCCATCCGTTCGGAAGTTAAGGCGATCTGAAGAATTCGAAAAAGTTCCAAGGGGGCCCCCTTTGATGCATTTTTTTTCTTAGATTTCGGTTTTTTCGAAAAAAAAAACACGCAGATTGGTATGATCGAAGTTGAAAATCGGTCCAACCGTTCGGATGTTAAGGCGATCTGAAGAATTCGAAAAAGTTCCAAGGGGGCCCCCTTTGATGCATTTATTTTTTTCGATTTCGGTTTTTTAGATTGGAGAAATGGATTCTATGAAAAAAAAACAAGCAGATTGGTATGATCGAAGTTGAAAATCGGTCCATACGTTCGAAAGTTAAGGCAATCTGAAGAATTCGAAAAAGTTCCGAGGGGGCCCCCTTTGATGCATTTTTTTTCGATTTCGGTTTTTTTGATTGGAGAAATGGATTCTATAAAAAAACGAGCAGATTGGTATGATCGAAGTTGAAAATCGGTCCATACGTTCGAAAGTTAAGGCAATCTGAAGAATTCGAAAAAGTTCCAAGGGGGCCCCCTTTGATGCATTTTTTTTTCTATTTCGGTTCTTTCGATCGGAGAAATGGATTCTATAAAAAAAAACAAGCAGATTGGTATGATCGAAGTTGAAAATCGGTCCATCCGTTCGGATGTTAAGGCGATCTGAAGAATTCGAAAAAGTTCCAAGGGGGCCCCCTTTGATGCATTATTTTTTTCGATTTCGGTTTTTTCGATTGGAGAAATGGATTCTATGGAAAAAAACGAGCAGATTGGTATGATCGAAGTTGAAAATCGGTCCATACGTTCGAAAGTTAAGGCAATCTGAAGAATTCGAAAAATTTCCATGGGGGCCCCCTTTGATGCATTTTTATTTTTCGATTTCGGTTTTTTTGATCGGAGAAATGGATATTATGAAAAAAAAAGCAGATTGGTATGATCGAAGTTGAAAATCGGTCCATCCGTTCGGAAGTTAAGTCGATCTGAAGAATTCGAAAAAGTTCCAAGGGGGCCTCCTTTGATGCATTTTTTTTTTATCGATTTCGGTTTTTTCGATTGAAGAAATGGATTCTATGAAAAAAAACAAGCAGATTCGTATGATCGAAGTTGAAAATCGGTCCATCCGTTCGGAAGTTAAGGCGATCTGAAGAATTCGAAAATGTTCCAAGGGGGCTCCCTTTGATGTTTTTTATTTTTTCGATTTCGGTTTCTTTGATTGGAGAAATGGATTCTATGAAAAAAAAACAAGCAGATTGGTATGATCGAAGTTGAAAATCGGTCCATCCGTTCGGAAGTTAAGGCGATCTGAAGAATTCGAAAAAGTTCCAAGGGGACCCCCTCTGATGCAATTTTTCTTTTCGATTACGGTTTTTTCGATTAGAGAAATGGATTCTATGAAAAAAAAAGCAGATTGGTATGATCGAAGTTGAAAATCGGTCCATCCGTTCGGAAGTTAAGGCGATCTAAAGAATTCAGAAAAGTTCCAAGGGGACCCCCTTTGATGCAATTTTTTTTTCGATTTTGGTTTTTTCGATTGGAGAAATGGATTCTATGAAAAAAAACAAGCAGATTGGTATGATCGGAGTTGAAAATCGGTCCATCCGTTCGGAAGTTAAGGCGATTTGAAGAATTCGAAAAAGTTCCAAGGGGCCCCCTTTGATGCATTTTTTTTCGATTTCGGTTTTTTTGATCGGAGAAATGGATTCTATGGAAAAAAAAGCAGATTGGTATGATCGAAGTTGAAAATCGGTCCATCCGTTCGGAAGTTAAGGCGATCTGAAGAATTCGAAAATGTTCCAAGGGGGCTCCCTTTGATGCTTTTTATTTTTTCGATTTCGGTTTTTTTGATTGGAGAAATGGATTCTATGAAAAAAAAAGCAGATTGGTATGATCGTAGTTGAAAATCGGTCCATCCGTTCGGAAGTTAAGTCGATCTGAAGAATTCGAAAAAGTTCCGAGGGGGCCCCCTTTGATGCATTTTTTTTTCTATTGGAGAAATGGATTCTCTGAAAAAAACAAGCAGATTTGTATGTTCGAAGTTGAAAATCGGTCCATCCGTTCGGAAGTTAAGGCGATCTGAAGAATTCGAAAAAGTTCTAAGAGGGCCCCCTTCGATGCATTTTATTTTTCGATTTCGGTTTTTTCGATTGGAGAAATGAATTCTATGAAAAAAAACAAGCGGATTGGTATGATCGAAGTTGAAAATCGGTCCATCCGTTCGGAAGTTAAGGCGATCTGAAGAATTCGAAAAAGTTTCAAGGGGGCCCCCTTTGATGCAATTTTTTTTTCGATTTCGGTTTTCTCGATTGGAGAAATGGATTCTATGAAAAAAAAACAAGCGGATTGGTATGATCGAAGTTGAAAATCGGTCCATCCGTTCGGAAGTTAAGGCGATCTGAAGAATTCGAAAAAGTTTCAAGGAGGCCCCCTTTGATGCATTTTTTTTTCGATTTCGGTTTTTTCGATTGGAGAAATGGATTCTATAAAAAAAACAAGCAGATTGGTATGATCGAAGTTGAAAATCGGTCAATCCATTCGGAAGTTAAGGCGATCTGAAGAATTCGAAAAAGTTCCAAGGGGGCCCCCTTTGATGCAATTTTTTTTTTTAGATTTCGGTTTCTTCGATTGGAGAAATGGATTCTATGAAAAAAAAACAAGCAGATTGGTATGATCGAAGTTGAAAATCGGTCCATCCGTTCGGAAGTTAAGGCGATCTGAAGAATTCGGAAAAGTTCCAAAGGGACCCCCTTTGATGCAACTTTTTTTCCGATTTCGGTTTTTTTGATTGGAGAAATTGAATCGATGAAAAAAAAAAAGCAGATTGCTATGATCGAAGTTGAAAATCGGTCCATCCGTTTGGAAGTTAAGGCGATCTGAAGAATTCGAAAAAGTTCCAAGGGGGCCCCCTTCGATGCATTTTATTTTTCGATTTCGGTTTTTTCGATTGGAGAAATGAATTCTATGAAAAAAAACAAGCAGATTGGTATGATCGAAGTTGAAAATCGGTCCATACGTTCGGAATATGAGGCGATCTGAAGAATTCGAAAAAGTTCCAAGGGGGTCCCCTTTGATGCATTTTTTTTTTCCATTTCGGTTTTTCCGATTGTAGAAATGGATTCTATGAAAAAATACAAGCAGATTGGTATGATCGAAGTTGAAAATCGGTCCATCCGTTCGGAAGTTAAGGCGATCTGAAGAATTCGAAAAAGTTCCAAGGGGGTCCCCTTTGATGCATTTTTTTTTCCATTTCGGTTTTTCCGATTGGAGAAATGGATTCTATGAAAAAATACAAGCAGATTGGTATGATCGAAGTTGAAAATCGGTCCATCCGTTCGGAAGTTAAGGCGATCTGAAGAATTCGAAAAAGTTCCAAGGGGGCCCCCTTTGATGAATTTTTTTTTTTTTCGATTTCGGTTTTTTCGATTGGAGAAATGGATTCTATGAAAAAAAAACAAGCAGATTGGTATGATCGAAGTTGAAAATCGGTCCATCCGTTCGGAAGTTAAGGCGATCTGAAGAATTCGAAAAAGTTCCAAGGGGGCCCCCTTTGATGCATTTTTTTTCTTAGATTTCGGTTTTTTCGAAAAAAAAAACACGCAGATTGGTATGATCGAAGTTGAAAATCGGTCCAACCGTTCGGATGTTAAGGCGATCTGAAGAATTCGAAAAAGTTCCAAGGGGGCCCCCTTCGATGCATTTATTTTTTTCGATTTCGGTTTTTTAGATTGGAGAAATGGATTCTATGAAAAAAAAACAAGCAGATTGGTATGATCGAAGTTGAAAATCGGTCCATACGTTCGAAAGTTAAGGCAATCTGAAGAATTCGAAAAAGTTCCGAGGGGGCCCCCTTTGATGCATTTTTTTTCGATTTCGGTTTTTTTGATCGGAGAAATGGATTCTATGGAAAAAAAGCAGATTGGTATGATCGAAGTTGAAAATCGGTCCATCCGTTCGGAAGTTAAGGCGATCTGAAGAATTTGAAAATGTTCCAAGGGGGCTCCCTTTGATGCTTTTTATTTTTTCGATTTCGGTTTTTTTGATTGGAGAAATGGATTCTATAAAAAAACGAGCAGATTGGTATGATCGAAGTTGAAAATCGGTCCATACGTTCGAAAGTTAAGGCAATCTGAAGAATTCGAAAAAGTTCCAAGGGGGCCCCCTTTGATGCATTTTTTTTTTCTATTTCGGTTCTTTCGATCGGAGAAATGGATTCTATAAAAAAAAACAAGCAGATTGGTATGATCGAAGTTGAAAATCGGTCCATCCGTTCGGATGTTAAGGCGATCTGAAGAATTCGAAAAAGTTCCAAGGGGGCCCCCTTTGATGCATTATTTTTTTCGATTTCGGTTTTTTCGATTGGAGAAATGGATTCTATGAAAAAAAACGAGCAGATTGGTATGATCGAAGTTGAAAATCGGTCCATACGTTCGAAAGTTAAGGCAATCTGAAGAATTCGAAAAATTTCCATGGGGGCCCCCTTTGATGCATTTTTATTTTTCGATTTCGGTTTTTTTGATCGGAGAAATGGATATTATGAAAAAACAAGCAGATTGGTATGATCGAAGTTGAAAATCGGTCCATCCGTTCGGAAGTTAAGTCGATCTGAAGAATTCGAAAAAGTTCCAAGGGGGCCTCCTTTGATGCATTTTTTTTTATCGATTTCGGTTTTTTCGATTGGAGAAATGGATTCTATGAAAAAAAACAAGCAGATTCGTATGATCGAAGTTGAAAATCGGTCCATCCGTTCGGAAGTTAAGGCGATCTGAAGAATTCGAAAATGTTCCAAGGGGGCTCCCTTTGATGTTTTTTATTTTTTCGATTTCGGTTTCTTTGATTGGAGAAATGGATTCTATGAAAAAAAACAAGCAGATTGGTATGATCGAAGTTGAAAATCGGTCCATCCGTTCGGAAGTTAAGGCGATCTGAAGAATTCGAAAAAGTTCCAAGGGGACCCCCTCTGATGCAATTTTTCTTTTCGATTACGGTTTTTTCGATTAGAGAAATGGATTCTATGAAAAAAAAGCAGATTGGTATGATCGAAGTTGAAAATCGGTCCATCCGTTCGGAAGTTAAGGCGATCTAAAGAATTCAGAAAAGTTCCAAGGAGACCCCCTTTGATGCAATTTTTTTTTCGATTTTGGTTTTTTCGATTGGAGAAATGGATTCTATGAAAAAAAACAAGCAGATTGGTATGATCGGAGTTGAAAATCGGTCCATCCGTTCGGAAGTTAAGGCGATTTGAAGAATTCGAAAAAGTTCCAAGGGGCCCCCTTTGATGCATTTTTTTTCGATTTCGGTTTTTTTGATCGGAGAAATGGATTCTATGGAAAAAAAAGCAGATTGGTATGATCGAAGTTGAAAATCGGTCCATCCGTTCGGAAGTTAAGGCGATCTGAAGAATTCGAAAATGTTCCAAGGGGGCTCCCTTTGATGCTTTTTATTTTTTCGATTTCGGTTTTTTTGATTGGAGAAATGGATTCTATGAAAAAAAAAAGCAGATTGGTATGATCGTAGTTGAAAATCGGTCCATCCGTTCGGAAGTTAAGTCGATCTGAAGAATTCGAAAAAGTTCCGAGGGGGCCCCCTTTGATGCATTTTTTTTTTTTTGATTGGAGAAATGGATTCTATGAGAAAAAAACAAGCAGATTGGTATGATCGAAGTTGAAAATCGGTCCATCCGTTCGGAAGTTAAGGCGATCTGAAGAATTCGAAAAAGTTCCAAGGGGGCCCCCTTTGATGCATTTTTTTTTTTCGATTTCGGTTTTTTTGATTGGAGAAATGGATTTTATGAAAAAAAAACAAGCAGATTGGTATGATCGAAGTTGAAAATCGGTCCATACGTTCGGAATATGAGGCGATCTGAAGAATTCGAAAAAGTTCCAAGGGGGTCCCCTTTGATGCATTTTTTTTCCATTTCGGTTTTTCCGATTGTAGAAATGGATTCTATGAAAAAATACAAGCAGATTGGTATGATCGAAGTTGAAAATCGGTCCATCCGTTCGGAAGTTAAGGCGATCTGAAGAATTCGAAAAAGTTCCAAGGGGGTCCCCTTTGATGCATTTTTTTCTATTTCGGTTTTTCCGATTGTAGAAATGGATTCTATGAAAAAATACAAGCAGATTGGTATGATCGAAGTTGAAAATCGGTCCATCCGTTCGGAAGTTAAGGCGATCTGAAGAATTCGAAAAAGTTCCAAGGGGGCCCCCTTTGATGCATTTTTTTTTTATTTCGGTTTTTTCTATTGGAGAAATGGATTCTCTGAAAAAAACAAGCAGATTTGTATGTTCGAAGTTGAAAATCGGTCCATCCGTTCGGAAGTTAAGGCGATCTGAAGAATTCGAAAAAGTTCCAAGAGGGCCCCCTTCGATGCATTTTTTTTTTCGATTTCGGTTTTTTCGATTGGAGAAATGAATTCTATGAAAAAAAAACAAGCGGATTGGTATGATCGAAGTTGAAAATCGGTCCATCCGTTCGGAAGTTAAGGCGATCTGAAGAATTCGAAAAAGTTTCGAGGGGGCCCCCTTTGATGAAATTTTTTTTTCGATTTCGGTTTTCTCGATTGGAGAAATGGATTCTATGAAAAAAAAACAAGCAGATTGGTATGATCGAAGTTGGAAATCGGTCTTTTCGTTCGGAAGTTAAGGCAATCTGAAAAATTCGAAAAAGTTCCAAGGAGGCCCCCTTTGATGCATTTTTTTTTCGATTTCGGTTTTTTCGATTGGAGAAATGGATTCTATAAAAAAAACAAGCAGATTGGTATGATCGAAGTTGAAAATCGGTCAATCCATTCGGAAGTTAAGGCGATCTGAAGAATTCGAAAAAGTTCCAAGGGGGCCCCCTTTGATGCAATTTTTTTTTTTAGATTTCGGTTTTTTCGATTGGAGAAATGGATTCTATGAAAAAAAAACAAGCAGATTGGTATGATCGAAGTTGAAAATCGGTCCATCCGTTCGGAAGTTAAGGCGATCTGAAGAATTCGGAAAAGTTCCAAAGGGACCCCCTTTGATGCAACTTTTTTTCCGATTTCGGTTTTTTTGATTGGAGAAATTGATTCGATGAAAAAAAACAAGCAGATTGCTATGATCGAAGTTGAAAATCGGTCCATCCGTTTGGAAGTTAAGGCGATCTGAAGAATTCGAAAAAGTTCCAAGGGGACCCCCTTTGTTGCAATTTTTTTTTTCTATTTTGGTGTTTTCGATTGGAGAATTGGATTCTATGAAAAATAACAAGCAGTTTGGTATGATCGAAGTTGAAAATCGGTCCATCCGTTCGGAAGTTTAGTCGATCTGAAGAATTCGAGAAAGTTCCAAGGGGGCCCCCTTTGATGCATTTTTTTTTTCGATTTCGGTTTTTTCGATTGGAGAGATGGATTCTATGAAAAAAACAAGCAGATTGGTATGATCGAAGTTGAAAATCGGTCCATCCGTTCGGAAGTTAAGGCGATCTGAAGAATTCGAAAAAGTTCCAAGGGGACCCCCTTTGATGCAATTTTTTTCGATTGGAGAAATGGATTCTATGTAAAAAACAAGCGAATTGGTATGCGCGAAATTGAAAATCGGTCCATCCGTTCGGAAGTTGAGGCGATCTGAAGAATTCGAAAAAGTTCCAAGGGGGCCCCCTTTGATGCATTTTTTTTTCGATTCCGGTTTTTTTGATTGAAGAAATGGATTCTATGAAAAAAAAACAAGCAGATTGGTATGATCGAAGTTGAAAATCGGTCCATCCGTTCGAAAGTTAAGGCGATCTGAAGAATTCGAAAAAGTTCCAAGGGGGCCCCCTTTGATGCATTTTTTTTTTCGATTTTGGTTTTTTTGATTGAAAAAATGGATTCTATGAGAAAAAACAAGCAGATTGGTATGATCGAAGTTGAAAATCGGTCCATCCGTTCGGAAGTTAAGGCGATCTGAAGAATTCGAAAAAGTTCCAAGGGGGTCCCCTTTGATGCATTTTTTTTTCCATTTCGGTTTTTCCGATTGGAGAAATGGATTTTATGAAAAAATACAAGCAGATTGGTATGATCGAAGTTGAAAATCGGTCCATCCGTTCGGAAGTTAAGGCGATCTGAAGAATACGAAAAAGTTCCAAGGGGGCCCCCTTTGATGAATTTTTTTTTTTCGATTTCGGTTTTTTCGATTGGAGAAATGGATTCTATGAAAAAAAAAACAAGCAGATTGGTATGATCGAAGTTGAAAATCGGTCCATCCGTTCGGAAGTTAAGGCGATCTGAAGAATTCGAAAAAGTTCCAAGGGGGCCCCCTTTGATGCATTTTTTTTCTTAGATTTCGGTTTTTTCGAAAAAAAAAAAAAAGCAGATTGGTATGATCGAAGTTGAAAATCGGTCCAACCGTTCGGATGTTAAGGCGATCTGAAGAATTCGAAAAAGTTCCAAGGGGGCCCCCTTTGATGCATTTATTTTTTTCGATTTCGGTTTTTCAGATTGGAGAAATGGATTCTATGAAAAAAAACAAGCAGATTGGTATGATAGAAGTTGAAAATCGGTCCATACGTTCGAAAGTTAAGGCAATCTGAAGAATTCGAAAAAGTTCCGAGGGGGCCCCCTTTGATGCATTTTTTTTCGATTTCGGTTTTTTTGATCGGAGAAATGGATTCTATGGAAAAAAAAGCAGATTGGTATGATCGAAGTTGAAAATCGGTCCATCCGTTCGGAAGTTAAGGCGATCTGAAGAATTCGAAAATGTTCCAAGGGGGCTCCCTTTGATGCTTTTTATTTTTTCGATTTCGGTTTTTTTGATTGGAGAAATGGATTCTATAAAAAAACAAGCAGATTGGTATGATCGAAGTTGAAAATCGGTCCATACGTTCGAAAGTTAAGGCAATCTGAAGAATTCGAAAAAGTTCCAAGGGGGCCCCCTTTGATGCATTTTTTTTTCTATTTCGGTTCTTTCGATCGGAGAAATAGATTCTATAAAAAAAACAAGCAGATTGGTATGATCGAAGTTGAAAATCGGTCCATCCGTTCGGATGTTAAGGCGATCTGAAGAATTCGAAAAAGTTCCAACGGGGCCCCCTTTGATGCATTATTTTTTTCGATTTCGGTTTTTTCGATTGGAGAAATGGATTCTATGAAAAAAAACGAGCAGATTGGTATGATCGAAGTTGAAAATCGGTCCATACGTTCGAAAGTTAAGGCAATCTGAAGAATTCGAAAAATTTCCATGGGCTCCCCCTTTGATGCATTTTTATTTTTCGATTCCGGTTTTTTTGATTGGAGAAATGGATTTTATGAAAAAAAAAAGCAGATTGGTATGATCGAAGTTGAAAATCGGTCCATCCGTTCGGAAGTTAAGTCGATCTGAAGAATTCGAAAAAGTTCCAAGGGGGCCTCCTTTGATGCATTTTTTTCTTATCGATTTCGGTTTTTTTGATTGGAGAAATGGATTCTATGAAAAAAAACAAGCAGATTCGTATCATCGGAGTTGAAAATCGGTCCATCCGTTCGGAAGTTAAGGCGATTTGAAGAATTCGAAAAAGTTCCAAGGGGCCCCCTTTGATGCATTTTTTTTCGATTTCGGTTTTTTTGATCGGAGAAATGGATTCTATGGAAAAAAAAGCAGATTGGTATGATCGAAGTTGAAAATCGGTCCATCCGTTCGGAAGTTAAGGCGATCTGAAGAATTCGAAAATGTTCCAAGGGGGCTCCCTTTGATGTTTTTTATTTTTTCGATTTCGGTTTCTTTGATTGGAGAAATGGATTCTATGAAAAAAAAACAAGCAGATTGGTATGATCGAAGTTGAAAATCGGTCCATCCGTTCGGAAGTTAAGGCGATCTGAAGAATTCGAAAAAGTTCCAAGGGGACCCCCTTTGATGCAATTTTTCTTTTCGATTACGGTTTTTTCGATTAGAGAAATGGATTCTATGAAAAAAAAAGCAGATTAATATGATCGAAGTTGAAAATCGGTCCATCCGTTCGGAAGTTAAGGCGATCTAAAGAATTCAGAAAAGTTCCAAGAGGACCCCCTTTGATGCAATTTTTTTTTTCGATTTTGGTTTTTTCGATTGGAGAAATGGATTCTATGAAAAAAAACAAGCAGATTGGTATGATCGGAGTTGAAAATCGGTCCATCCGTTCGGAAGTTAAGGCGATTTGTAGAATTCGAAAAAGTTCCAAGGGGGCCCCCTTTGATGCATTTTTTCTCGATTTCGGTTTTTTTGATTGGAGAAATGGATTCTATAAAAAAAAACAAGCAGATTGGTATGATCGAAGTTGAAAATCGGTCCATACGTTCGGAAGTTAAGGCAATCTGAAGAATTCGAAAAAGTTCCAAGGGGGCCTCCTTTGATGCATTTTTTTTTCGATTTCGGTTTTTTTGATCGGAGAAATGGATTCTATGAAAAAAAAAAGCAGGTTTTAATATGATCGTAGTTGAAAATCGGTCCATCCGTTCGGAAGTTAAGTCGATCTGAAGAATTCGAAAAAGTTCCGAGGGGGCCCCCTTTGATGCATTTTTTTTTCGATTTCGGTTTTTTCGATTGCAGAAATGGATTCTATGAAAAAAAACAAGCAGATTCGTATGATCGAAGTTGAAAATCGGTCCATCCGTTCGGAAGTTAAGGCGATCTGAAGAATTCGAAAAAGTTCCAAGGGGGCTCCCTTTGATGCTTTTTATTTTTTCGATTTCGGTTTTTTTGATTGGAGAAATGGATTCTATGAAAAAAAAAACAAGCAGATTGGTATGATCGAAGTTGAAAATCGGTCCATCCGTTCGGAAGTTAAGGCGATCTGAAGAATTCGAAAAAGTTCCGAGGGGACCCCCTTTGATGCAATTTTTCTTTTCGATTTCGGTTTATTCGATTGGAGAAATGGATTCTATGAAAAAAAACAAGCAGATTGGTATGATCGAAGTTGGAAATCGGTCTATCCGTTCGGAAGTTAAGGCGATCTGAAAAATTCGAAAAAGTTCCAAGGGGGCCCCCTTTGATGCATTTTTTTTTTTTCGATTTCGGTTCTTTCGATCAGAGAAATGGATTCTATAAAAAAAACAAGCAGATTGGTATGATCGAAGTTGAAAATCGGTCCATCCGTTCAGATGTTAAGGCGATCTGAAGAATTCGAAAATGTTCCAAGGGGGCTCCCTTTGATGCTTTTTATTTTTTCGATTTCGGTTTTTTTGATTGGAGAAATGGATTCTATAAAAAAACAAGCAGATTGGTATGATCGAAGTTGAAAATCGGTCCATACGTTCGAAAGTTAAGGCAATCTGAAGAATTCGAAAAAGTTCCAAGGGGGCCCCCTTTGATGCATTTTTTTTTTCTATTTCGGTTCTTTCGATCGGAGAAATGGATTCTATAAAAAAAACAAGCAGATTGGTATGATCGAAGTTGAAAATCGGTCCATCCGTTCGGATGTTAAGGCGATCTGAAGAATTCGAAAAAGTTTCAAGGGGGCCCCCTTTGATGCATTATTTTTTTCGATTTCGGTTTTTTCGATTGGAGAAATGGATTCTATGAAAAAAAACGAGCAGATTGGTATGATCGAAGTTGAAAATCGGTCCATACGTTCGAAAGTTAAGGCAATCTGAAGAATTCGAAAAATTTCCATGGGGGCCCCCTTTGATGCATTTTTATTTTTCGATTTCGGTTTTTTTGATCGGAGAAATGGATTTTATGAAAAAAAAAGCAGATTGGTATGATCGAAGTTGAAAATCGGTCCATCCGTTCGGAAGTTAAGTCGATCTGAAGAATTCGAAAAAGTTCCAAGGGGGCCTCCTTTGATGCATTTTATTTTATCGATTTCGGTTTTTTCGATTGGAGAAATGGATTCTATGAAAAAAAACAAGCAGATTCGTATGATCGAAGTTGAAAATCGGTCCATCCGTTCGGAAGTTAAGGCGATCTGAAGAATTCGAAAATGTTCCAAGGGGGCTCCCTTTGATGTTTTTATTTTTTCCGATTTCGGTTTCTTTGATTGGAGAAATGGATTCTATGAAAAAAAAACAAGCAGATTGGTATGATCGAAGTTGAAAATCGGTCCATCCGTTCGGAAGTTAAGACGATCTGAAGAATTCGAAAAAGTTCCAAGGGGACCCCCTTTGATGCAATTTTTCTTTTCGATTACGGTTTTTTCGATTAGAGAAATGGATTCTATGAAAAAAAAAGCAGATTGGTATGATCGAAGTTGAAAATCGGTCCATCCGTTCGGAAGTTAAGGCGATCTAAAGAATTCAGAAAAGTTCCAAGGGGACCCCCTTTGATGCAATTTTTTTTTTCGATTTTGGTTTTTTCGATTGGAGAAATGGATTCTATGGAAAAAAAAGCAGATTGGTATGATCGAAGTTGAAAATCGGTCCATCCGTTCGGAAGTTAAGGCGATCTGAAGAATTCGAAAATGTTCCAAGGGGGCTCCCTTTGATGCTTTTTATTTTTTCGATTTCGGTTTTTTTGATTGGAGAAATGGATTCTATAAAAAAAAACAAGCAGATTGGTATGATCGAAGTTGAAAATCGGTCCATACGTTCGAAAGTTAAGGCAATCTGAAGAATTCGAAAAAGTTCCAAGGGGGCCTCCTTTGATGCATTTTTTTTTTCGATTTCGGTTTTTTTGATCGGAGAAATGGATTCTATGAAAAAAAAAGCAGATTGGTATGATCGTAGTTGAAAATCGGTCCATCCGTTCGGAAGTTAAGTCGATCTGAAGAATTCGAAAAAGTTCCGAGGGGGCCCCCTTTGATGCATTTTTTTTTTCGATTTCGGTTTTTTCGATTGCAGAAATGGATTCTATGAAAAAAAAACAAGCAGATTCGTATGATCGAAGTTGAAAATCGGTCCATCCGTTCGGAAGTTAAGGCGATCTGAAGAATTCGAAAAAGTTCCAAGGGGGCTCCCTTTGATGCTTTTTATTCTTTCGATTTCGGTTTTTTTGATTGGAGAAATGGATTCTATGAAAAAAAAAAACAAGCAGATTGGTATGATCGAAGTTGAAAATCGGTCCATCCGTTCGGAAGTTAAGGCGATCTGAAGAATTCGAAAAAGTTCCGAGGGGACCCCCTTTGATGCAATTTTTCTTTTCGATTTCGGTTTTTTCGATTGGAGAAATGGATTCTATGAAAAAAAACAAGCAGATTGGTATGATCGAAGTTGAAAATCGGTCCATCCGATCGGAAGTTAAGGCGATCTGAAGAATTCGAAAAAGTTCCAAGGGGGCCCCCTTTGATGCATTTTTTTTTCTATTTCGGTTCTTTCGATCGGAGAAATGGATTCTATAAAAAAAAAACAAGCAGATTGGTATGATCGAAGTTGAAAATCGGTCCATCCGTTCGGATGTTAAGGCGATCTGAAGAATTCGAAAAAGTTCCAAGGGGGCCCCCTTTGATGCATTATTTTTTTCGATATCGGTTTTTTCGATTGGAGAAATGGATTCTATGAAAAAAAACCAGCAGATTGGTATGATCGAAGTTGAAAATCGGTCCATCCGTTCGGATGTTAAGGCGATCTGAAGAATTCGAAAAAGTTCCAAGGGGGCCCCCTTTGATGCATTATTTTTTTCGATTTCGGTTTTTTCGATTGGAGAAGTGGATTCTATGAAAAAAAACGAGCAGATTGGTATGATCGAAGTTGAAAATCGGTCCATCCGTTCGGAAGTTAAGTCGATCTGAAGAATTCGAAAAAGTTTCGAGGGGGCCTCCTTTGATGCATTTTTTTTATCGATTTCGGTTTTATAGATTGGAGAAATGGATTCTATGAAAAAAAACAAGCAGATTCGTATGATCGAAGTTGAAAATCGGTCCATCCGTTCGGAAGTTAAGGCGATCTGAAGAATTCGAAAAAGTTCCAAGGAGGCTCCCTTTGATGTTTTTTATTTTTTCGATCTCGGTTTTTTGGATTGGAGAAATGGATTCTATAAAAAAAAAAACAAGCAGAATGGTATGATCGAAGTTGAAAATCGGTCCATCCGTTCGGAAGTTAAGGCGATCTGAAGAATTCGAAAAAGTTCCAAGGGGACCCCCTTTGATGCAATTTTTCTTTTCGATTACGGTTTTTTCGATTAGAGGAATGGATTCTATGAAAAAAAAAAAAGCAGATTGGTATGATCGAAGTTGAAAATCGGTCCATCCGTTCGGAAGTTAAGGCTATCTAAAGAATTCAGAAAAGTTCCAAGGGGACCCCCTTTGATGCAATTTTTTTTTCGATTTTGGTTTTTTTGATTGGAGAAATGGATTCTATGAAAAAAAACAAGCAGATTGGTATGATCGAAGTTGAAAATCGGTCCATCCGTTCGGAAGTTAAGGCGATCTGATGAATTCGAAAAAGTTCCAAGGGGACTCCCTTTGATGCATTTTTTTTTTTCGATTTCGGTTCTTTCGTTTGAAGAAATGGATTCTATGAAAAAACAAGCAAATTGGTATGATCGAAGTTCCCCTCAGGGGCTCACGACTTGTGAGTACGGGTATGGCGAACCCGAGGTACCCTAGCTGGATAACCACCACACTCCATATTCAGTATTGCGATATAATCGGATACCATCCAGATACATTGATTGTTCAGACTATCCATTCAACTTTCTGTTCGTTTCGGTCGCTCGTATGTGAAACGGGAGTACCGTCACCTAATGTGTATAACTATTTACACAGCATAACATCATAATCGAATACAACCCAGATACTATCCATTCAACCTTCTGTTCGATTCGGTTGCTCGTATGTATAACGAGAGAACAGTAACCTGGTGAGTATTTCTATATGAACGTCACCACGATATAATCGAATACAACTCAGATACAATGATCATTCCGTCTATCCATCCAACTTTCTGTTTGATTGGGTCGCTCGTATGTATAACGCAAGAACAGTCACCTGGTGAGTATTACTATATAAACATCACCACGATATAATCGAATACAACTCAGTTACAATTATCGTTCCGTCTAATCATCCAACCTTATGTTCGATGCAGACGCTCGTATGTGTAAAGAGAGAACCGTTACATAGTAGGTGTAACTAAATATACAGCATAACGATATAATCGGAGACAACCCAGATACAATGATTGTTCAATCTATCCATTCAACTTTTTGTTCGATTCGGTTGCTCTCATGTGTAACAGAAGAACTGTTACCTGGTTAGACATACTATATGAAAATCATCACGATATAATCGAATACAACCCAGATACAATGATTGTTCAGTCTATCCATTCAACCTTCTGTTCAGTTTAGTCGCTCTTATGTATAACTGGAGAACAGTTACCTGTTGAGTATGACTATATAAACATCATCACGATATAATCGAATACAACCTCAGATACGATCATTGTTTAGTCTATCCATTCAACCTTCTGTTCAATTCAGTCGCTCGTATGTATAACGGAAGAACAGTTACCTGGTGAGTATAACTATATAAACCTAATCGAATACAACCCAGATACGATGAATTTTCAATCTATACATTTAACCTTCTGCTCGATTCGGTCGCTTTTATGTAAAACGGAAGAACAGTTACCTGGTGAATATCGCTATATAAACATCATCACGATATCATCGAATACAACTCAGATACAATTATCGCTTCGTCTAACCATTTAACCTTCTGTTCGATTCAGTCGCTAGTATGTGTAATGGAAGTACCGTCACCTGGTAAGTATCACTATATATACAGTATTGCGATATAATCGGATACTAAATTTAACCTTCTGCTCGATTCGGTCGCTTGTATGTAAAACGGAAGAACAGTTACCTGGTGAGTATCGCTATATAAACATCATCACGATATCATCGAATACAACTCAGATACAATAATCGTTTCGTCTAACCATTTAACCTTCTGTTCGATTCAGTCGCTAGTATGTGTAACGAAAGTACCGTCACCTGGTAAGTAATATATACAGTTCTGCGATATAATCGGATACCAACCAGATACATTGATTGTTCAGTCTATCCATTCAACTTTCTCTTCGTTTCGGTCGCTTGTATGTTAAACGGGGATACCGTCACCTAGTGTGTATAACTATAAACACAGCATAACATCATAATCGAATACAACCCAGATACCATATATTCAACCTTCTGTTCGATTCGGTTGCTCGTATGTATAACGAAAGAACAGTAACCTGGTGAGTATTTCTATATGAACTTCATCCCGATATAATCGAATACAACTCAGATACAATGATCATTTCGTCTATCCATCCAACCTTCTGTTCGATTCAGACGATCGTATGTGTAACAAAAGAACCGTTACATTGTAGGTGTATCTAATTATACAGCATAACGATATAATCGGAGACAACCCAGATACAATGATTTTTCAATCTATCCATTCAACCTTATGTTCGATTCGGTTGCTCGTATGTATAACGGAAGAACAGTTACCCGGTTAGACATAATATATAATAATAATCACGAAATAATCGAATACAACCCAGATACGATGATTATTCAGTCTATCCATTCAACCTTCTGTTCAGTTCAGTCGCTCTTATGTACAACTAGAGAACAGTTACCTGGTGAGTATAACGATTCAGCACGGTGGGCAAAAAATAACGAATGAAAAACAAATTGCAAATCTATTCAATGAACACTATATAAAAATTGGCGAAAAGCTTGCGGGAGAAATTAATCAAGACCCTCACTTCATTCCTCCCGAAAAAAATAACTTTTTATCCTCGATATTTATGAAAGCGACAAACGCTAATGAAGTCAGTAGTATTATTTCATCACTTAAGAATAAAAAAGCCCCTGGAATGGATGGCATAAGAACAGAGACAATGAAATTCTTAGCACCTTTGATAAAAAACCCGATGGCCTCCATATTCAATAAATGCATAGAACAGGGATATTTTCCCAACATCTTCAAGAAAGCGGTGGTCAAACCAATCTTCAAGGCGGGAAATAGGGATGATGTTATAAATTATAGACCGATTTCCTTAATAACAACAACTGCAAAAATCCTAGAAAAAATAATAAAAAAGCGTCTAAATGAATACCTAAACAAGAATAATATCATATCAAATAGCCAGTATGGTTTCAAAGAGGAAGTGTCAACTCAAGATGCAATTCTCGCACTCACCACAGAAATGTATAATGCATTGGATGAAGGAAAACCGTCTCTGTGCGTTTTCATTGATCTTTCCAAAGCATTCGATACTGTGAGTCATGCCTTGCTTATTGAATGCTTGGAAAACATCGGTATAAGAGGAAAACCTCTTGAACTATTCAAAAGTTACCTAACTGGTAGATCACAATGTGTCCAGGTAAGATCAGAAAGAAGTGATCTGAAGGATATAAAATACGGTGTTCCACAAGGAACCGTCCTTGGACCACTTCTTTTCAATATATATCTGAACGATCTCTTCAAAATACGCACTGAGGGAAAAATTATCACCTATGCGGATGATACGGCGATTTTTTATACCCACGATAACTGGCAGTCCCTGAAAAATATTGTTGAACAAGATATACGTCTTATACAAGGCTTCTTCAACCATAGGTTGCTGACGATAAACTTTGATAAAACCTTTTTTCTGCCTATTTACATCGACAAGAGAAATACCCCCACATATAATACCCTGATAATCAACAATGAAACATCGATAAAAATGTGCCATAAAATGAAATATCTCGGGCTAATGATTGATAATAACTTAAAATGGGATCAGCAAATCGATTTCATCACTAAGAAAATGCAATTTCTGATTTATAAAATGAAGTATCTGAAACATCTACTGGATTATAAATCGATGAAAACCTTATATCAAGCATTAGTCGAGCCACACCTTATTTACGGAATATTAGCTTGGGGAGGAGTGGGAAAGAGCTATATGGAAAAATTGATGATTGTACAAAAACGCTTACTAAAGATTATCTTCAACAGAGATCTCACCTACCCCTCAAATCAATTATTCAGTGAAGTTGGTTTGCTGGACCCACGACAACTATTTTTTTTACGTGGTAACATCAGACAACATCAATTCAAATCAGATTTAAAATTCCCAGATCACCAATACAATACCAGAAATAAACAAACCACCTACGTTGCCCCCTTCAAACATAAATCAAAAGGTCAGAGATGCTTTTCCTTTATAGGTCCAAAAATATATCAGTTTCTTCCTGCTGAAATTCGGAATATTCACAGTCCACGCATTTTCAAAAATAGAATCAAAACACTATTATTTTCATCACCAAGGGAGACAATACATCAACTGCTCGAATGAGTTCAGGATAACTGATTTGATTGATGAAAATCACTCCTCATATTTTACATTTTATTGTCATTATTTTTACTATGAAAATTGATACTCCTTATCGTTATTATTGATATTTTTATTTTTGAATGTGAATCACTCCGCATACAGGCTCTGCCTTCAGCGGATTTTTCAAGGTTTATTCATTAATAATTTATTTTTTTTCATTATCATATATTATATAAATGGTCTGTTGATCATTCCATGCTAGGTGTTAGGATTCACACCAATTTAATTGTCAATTTAATTGTGTTTTAGTAACTGTTTGTTTCTTTTTTCTATTTTCTATGAATAAACTTATTATTTATATTTATTTATTATTATATTTATCATCACGATATCATCGAATACATTCCCAGATACGATCATTGTTTAGTATATCCATTCAACCTTCTGTTCAATTCAGTCGCTCGTATGTATAACGGAAGAACAGTTACCTGGTGAGTATAACTATATAAACATAATCGAATACAACCCAGATACGATGATTGTTCAATCTATCTATTTAACCTTCTGCTCGATTCGGTCGCTTGTATGTAAAACGGAAGAACAGTTACCTGGTGAATATTGCTATATACACATTATCACGATATCATCGAATACAACTCAGAGATACAATTATCATTTCGTCTAACCATTTAACCTTCTGTTCGATTCAGTCGCTAGTATGTGTAACGGAAGTACCGTCACCTGGTAAGTATCACTATATATACAGTATTGCGATATAATCGGATACCACCCAGATACATTGATTGTTCAGTCTATCCATTCAACTTTCTGTTCAGTACAGTCGCTCCTATGTATAACTGGAGAACAGTTTCCTGGTGAGTATAACTATATGAACATCATCAAGATATAATTGAATACAACCCCAGATACGATTATTGTTTAGTCTATCCATTCAACCTTCTGTTCAATTCAGTCGCTCGTATGTATAACGGAAGAACAGTTACCTGGTGAGTATAACTATATAAACATAATCGAATACAACCCAGATACGATGATTGTTCAATCTATACTGAATTTAACCTTCTGCTCGATTCGGTCGCTTGTATGTAAAACGAAAGAACAGTAACCTGGTGAGTATTGCTATATAAACATCATCACGATATCATCGAATACATTTCAGATACAATTATCGTTTCGTCTAACCATTCAACCTTCTGTTCGATTCAGTTGCTAGTATGTGTAACGGAAGTACCGTCACCTGGTAAGTATCACTATATATACAGTATTGCGATATAATCGGATACCACCCAGATACATTGATTGTTCAGTCTATCCATTCAACTCTCTGTTCGTTTCGGTCGCTCGTATGTAAAACGGGAATACCGTCACCTAATGTGTATAACTATATAAACAGCATAACATCATAATCGAATACAACCCAGATACTATCCATTCAACCTTCTGTTCGATTCGATTGCTCGTATATATAACGAAAGAACAGTAACCTGGTGAGTATTTCTATATGAACGTCATCACGATATAATCGAATACAACTCAGATACAATGATCATTCCGTCTATCCATCCAACCTTCTGTTCGATTGGGTCGCTCGTATGTATAAAGCAAGAACAGTCACCTGATGAGTATTACTATATAAACATCACCACGATATAATCGAATACAACTCAGTTACAATTATCGTTCCGTCTAACCATCCAACCTTATGTTCGATTCAGACGCTCGTATGTGTAACGAAAGAACCGTTACATGGTAGGTGTATCTAAATATACAGCATAACGATATAATCGGAGACAACCCAGATACAATGATTGTTCAATCTATCCATTCAACCTTATGTTCGATTCGGTTGCTCGTATGTATAACGGAAGAACAGTTACCTGGTTAGACATAATATATAATAATCATCACGAAATAATCGAATACAACCCAGATACGATGATTGTTCAGTCTATCTATACAACCTTCTGTTCAGTTCAGTCGCTCTTATGTATAACTGGAGAACAGTTACCTGGTGAGTATAACTATATGAACATCATCACGATATAATCGAATACAACCCCAGATACAATCATTGTTTAGTCTATCCATTCAACCTTCTGTTCAATTCAGTCGCTCGTATGTATAACGGAAGAACAGTTACTTGGTGAGTATAACTATATAAACATAATCGAATACAACTCAGATACGATGATTGTTCAATCTATCCATTCAACCTTATGTTCGATTCGGTTGCTCGTATGTATAACGAAAGAACAGGTACCTGGTGAGTATAACTATATAAACATAATCGAATACAACTCAGATACGATGATTGTTCAATCTATCCATTTAACCTTCTGCTCGATTCGGTCACTTGTATGTAAAACTGAAGGACAGTTACCTGGTGAGTATTGCTATATAAACATCATCACGATATCATCGAATACAACTCAGATACAATTATCGTTCCGTCTAACCATTCAACATTCTGTTCGATTCAGTCGCTAGTATGTATAACGGAAGTACCGTCACCTGGTAAGTATAACTATATATACAGAATTGCGATATAATCGGATACCACCCAGATACATTGATTGTTTAGTCTATCCATTCAACTTTCTGTTCGTTTCGGTCGCTCGTATGTAAAACGGGAAAACCGTCACCTAATGTGTATAACTATATACACAGCATAACATCATAATCGAATACAACCCAGATACTATCCATTCAACCTTCTGTTCGATTCGGTTGCTCGTATGTATACAGAAAAAACAGTAACCTGGTGAGTATTTCTATATGAACGTCATCACGATATAATCGAATACAACTCAGATACAATGATCATTCCGTCTATACATCCAAACTTCTGTTCGATTGGGTCGCTCGTATATATAACGCAAGAACAGTCACCTGGTGAGTATTACTTTATAAACATCACCACGATATAATCGAATACAACTCAGTTACAATTATTGTTCCGTCTAATCATCCAAACTTATGTTCGATTCAGACGCTCGTATGTGTAACGAAAGAACCGTTACATGGTAGGTGTAACCAAATATACAGCATAACGATATAATCGGAGACAACCCAGATACAATGATTGTTCAATCTATCCATTCAACCTTATGTTCGATTCAGTTGCTCGTATGTGTAACAGAAGAACTGTTACCTGGTGAGTATTTCTATATAAACTTCATCACGATATAATCGAATACAACTCATTTAACCTTCTGCTCGATTCGGTCACTTGTATGTAAAACTGAAGGACAGTTACCTGGTGAGTATTGCTATATAAACATCATCACGATATCATCGAATACAACTCAGATACAATTATCGTTTCGTCTAACCATTCAACATTCTGTTCGATTCAGTCGCTAGTATGTATAACGGAAGTACCGTCACCTGGTAAGTATCACTATATATACAGAATTGCGATATAATCGGATACCACCCTGATACATTGATTGTTAAGTCTATCCATTCAACTTTCTGTTCGTTTCGGTCGCTCGTATGTAAACCGAGAATACCGTCACCTAATGTGTATAACTATATACACAGCATAACATCATAATCGAATACAACCCAGATACTATCCATTTAACCTTCTGTTCGATTCGGTTGCTCGTATGTATACAGAAAAAAGAGTAACCTGGTGAGTATTTCTATATGAACGTCATCACGATATAATCGAATACAACTCAGATACAATGATCATTCCGTCTATCCATCCAAACTTCTGTTCGATTGGGTCGCTCGTATGTATAACGCAAGAACAGTCACCTGGTGAGTATTACTATATACACATCACCACGATATAATCGAATACAACTCAGTTACAATTATTGTTCCGTCTAATCATCCAAACTTATGTTCGATTCAGACGCTCGTATGTGTAACGAAAGAACCGTTACATGGTAGGTGTAACCAAATATACAGCATAACGATATAATCGGAGACAACCCAGATACAATGATTGTTCAATCTATCCATTCAACCTTATGTTCGATTCAGTTGCTCGTATGTGTAACAGAAGAACTGTTACCTGGTGAGTATTTCTATATAAACTTCATCACGATATAATCGAATACAACTCATTCAACCTTCTGCTCGATTCGGTCACTTGTATGTAAAACTGAAGGACAGTTAGCTGGTGAGTATTGCTATATAAATATCATCACGATATCATCGAATACAACTCAGATACAATTATCGTTTCGTCTAACCATTCAACATTCTGTTCGATTCAGTCTCTAGTATGTATAACGGAAGAACAGTTACCTGGTGAGTATAACTATATAAACATAATCGAATACAACCCAGATACGATGATTGTTCAATCCATACTAAATTCAACCTTCTGCCCGATTTGGTCGCTTGTATGTAAAACGGAAGAACAGTTACCTGTGAGTATTGCTATATAAACATCATCACGATATCATCGAATACAACTCAGATACAATTATCGTTTCGTCTCACCATTTAACCTTGAGTTCGATTCAGTCGCTAGTATGTGCAACGGAAGTACCGTCACCTGGTAAGTATCACTATATATACAGAATTGCGATATAATCGGATACCACCCAGATACATTGATTGTTCAGTCTATCCATTCAACTTTCTGTTCGTTTCGGTCGCTCGTATGTAAAACGGGAATACCGTCACCTAATGTGTATAACTATATACACAGCATAACATCATAATCGAATACAACCCATATACTATCCATTCAACCTTCTGTTCGATTCGGTTGCTCGTATGTATATAGAAAAAACAGTAACCTGGTGAGTATTTCTATATGAACGTCATCACGATATAATCGAATACAACTCAGATACAATGATCATTCCGTCTATCCATCCAAACTTCTGTTCGATTGGGTCGCTCGTATGTATAACGCAAGAACAGTCACCTGGTGAGTATTACTATATAAACATCACCACGATATAATCGAATACAACTCAGTTACAATTATTGTTCCGTCTAATCATCCAACCTCATGTTCGATTCAGTTGCTCGTATGTGTAACAAAGAACTGTTACCTGGTTAGACATACGATATGATAATCATCACGATATAATCGAATACAACCCAGATACAATGATTGTTCAGTCTATCCATTCAACCTTCTGTTCAGTTCAGTCGCTCTTATGTATAACTGGAGAACAGTTACCTGGTGAGTATAACTATATAAACATCATCACGATATAATCGAATACAACCCCAGATACGATCATTGTTTAGTCTATCCATTAAACCTTCTGTTCAATTCAGTCGCTCGTATGTATAACGGAAGAACAGGTACCTGGTGAGTATAACTATATAAACATAATCAAATACAACCCAGATACGATGATTGTTCAATCTATAAATTTAACCTTCTGCTCGATTCGGTCGCTTGTATGTAAAATGGAAGAACAGTTACCTGGTGATTATTGCTATATAAACATCATCACGATATCATCGAATACAACTCAGATACAATTATCGTTTCGTCTCACCATCCAACCTTATGTTCGATTCAGACGCTCGTTTGTGTAACGAAAGAACCTTTACATGGTAGGTGTAACTAAATATACAGCATAACGATATAATCGAATACAACTCAGATACAATGATCATTCCGTCTATCCATCCAACTTTCTGTTCGATTGGGTCGCTCGTATGTATAACGCAAGAACAGTCACCTGGTGAGTATTACTATATAAACATCACCACGATATAATCGAATACAACTCAGATACAATTATCGCTTCGTCTAACCATTTAACCTTCTGTTCGATTCAGTCGCTAGTATGTGTAATGGAAGTACCGTCACCTGGTAGGTATCACTATATATACAGTATTGCGATATAATCGGATACTAAATTTAACCTTCTGCTCGATTCGGTCGCTTGTATGTAAAACGGAAGAACAGTTACCTGGTGAGTATTGCTATATAAACATCATCACGATATCATCGAATACAACTCAGATACAATTATCGTTTCGTCTAACCATTTAACCTTCTGTTCGATTCAGTCGCTAGTATGTGTAACGGAAGTACCGTCACCTGGTAAGTAATATATACAGTTCTGCGAAATAATCGGATACCAACCAGATACATTGATTGTTCAGTCTATCCATTCAACTTTCTCTTCGTTTCGGTCGCTCGTATGTAAAACGGGGATACCGTCACCTAGTGTGTATAACTATAAACACAGCATAACATCATAATCGAATACAACCCAGATACCATCTATTCAACCTTCTGTTCGATTCGGTTGCACGTATGTATAACGAAAGAACAGTAACCTGGTGAGTATTTTTATATTACTTCATCACGATATAATCGAATACAACTCAGATACAATGATCATTCCGTCTATCCATCCAACCTTCTGTTCGATTCAGACGCTCGTATGTGTAACGAAAGAACCGTTACATGGTAGGTGTATCTAATTATACAGCATAACGATATAATCGGAGACAACCCAGATACAATGATTTTTCAATCTATCCATTCAACCTTATGTTCGATTCGGTTGCTCGTATGTATAACGGAAGAACTGTTACCTGGTTAGACATAATATATGATAATCATCACGAAATAATCGAATACAACCCAGATACGATGATTATTCAGTCTATCCATTCAACCTTCTGTTCAGTTCAGTCGCTCTTATGTATAACTAGAGAACAGTTACCTGGTGAGTATAACTATATAAACATCATCACGATATCATCGAATACAACCCCAGATACGATAATTGTTTAGTCTATCCATTCAACCTCCTGTTCAATTCAGTCGCTCGTATGTATAACGGAAGAACAGTTACCTGGTGAGTATAACTATATAAACATAATCGAATACAACCCAGATACGATGATTGTTCAATCTATCTATTTAACCTTCTGCTCGATTCGGTCGCTTGTATGTAAAACGGAAGAACAGTTACCTGGTGAATATTGCTATATAAACATTATCACGATATCATCGAATACAACTCAGATACAATTATCGCTTCGTCTAACCATTTAACCTTCTGTTCGATTCAGTCGCTGGTATGTGTAACGGACGTACCGTCACCTGGTAAGTATCACTATATATACAGTATTGCGATATAATCGGATACCACCCAGATACATTGATTGTTCAGTCTATCCATTCAACTTTCTGTTCAGTACAGTCGCTCTTATGTATAACTGGAGAACAGTTTCCTGGTGAGTATAACTATATGAACATCATCAAGATATAATTGAATACAACCCCAGATACGATTATTGTTTAGTCTATCCATTCAACCTTCTGTTCAATTCAGTCGCTCGTATGTATAACGGAAGAACAGTTACCTGGTGAGTATAACTATATAAACATAAACGAATACAACCCAGATACGATGATTGTTCAATCTATACTAAATTTAACCTTCTGCTCGATTCGGTCGCTTGTCTGTAAAACGAAAGAACAGGTAACTGGTGAGTATTGCTATATAAACATCATCACGATATCATCGAATACATTTCAGATACAATTATCGTTTCGTCTAACCATTTAACCTTCTGTTCGATTCAGTCGCTAGTATGTGTAACGGAAGTACCGTCACCTGGTAAGTATCACTATATATACAGTATTGCGATATAATCGGATACCACCCAGATACATTGATTGTTCAGTCTATCCATTCAACTTTCTGTTCGTTTCGGTCGCTCGTATGTAAAACGGGAATACCGTCACCTAATGTGTTTAACTATATACACAGCATAACATCATAATCGAATACAACCCAGATACTATCCATTCAACCTTCTGTTCGATTCGATTGCTCGTATGTATAACGGAAGAACAGTTACCTGGTGAGTATAACTATATAAACATAATCGAATAAAACCCAGATACGATTATTGTTAAATCAATACTGAATTCAACCTTCTGCTCGATTCAGTCGCTCTTATGTATAACTGGAGAACAGTTACCTGTTGAGTATAACTATATAAACATCATCACGATATAATCGAATACAACCTCAGATACGATCATTGTTTAGTCTATCCATTCAACATTCTGTTCAATTCAGTCGCTCGTATGTATAACGGAAGAACAGGTACCTGGTGAGTATAACTATATAAACCTAATCGAATACAACCCAGATACGATGAATTTTCAATCTATCCATTTAACCTTCTGCTCGATTCGGTCGCTTTTATGTAAAACGGAAGAACAGTTACCTGGTGAATATTGCTATATAAACATCATCACTATATCATCGAATACAACTCAGATACAATTATCGCTTCGTCTAACCATTTAACCTTCTGTTCGATTCAGTCGCTAGTATGTGTAACGGAAGTATGTGTAACGGAAGTACCGTCACCTAGTATGTGTAACGGAAGTACCGTCACCTGGTAAGTATCACTATATATACAGTATTGCGATATAATCGGATACCAACCAGATACATTGATTGTTCAGTCTATCCATTCAACTTTCTGTTCGTTTCGGTCGCTCGTATGTAAAACGGGTATACCGTCACCTAGTGTGTATAACTATATACACAGCATAACATCATAATCGAATACTACTCAGATACTATCCATTCAACCTTCTGTTCGATTCGGTCGCTTGTATGTAAAACGGAAGAACAGTCACCTGGTGAGTATTTCTAAATGAACGTCATCACGATATAATCGAATACATCTCAGATACAATGATCATTCCGTTTATCCATCCAACCTTCTGTTCGATTGGGTCGCTCGTATGTATAACGCAAGAACAGTCACCTGGTGAGTATTACTATATAAACATCACCACGATATAATCGAATACAACTCAGTTACATCTATCGTTCCGTCTAACCATCCAACCTTATGTTCGATTCAGACGCTCGTATGTGTAACGAAAGAACCGTTACTTGGTAGGTGTAACTAAATATACAGCATAACGATATAATCGGAAACAACCCAGATACAATGATTGTTCAATCTATCCATTCAACCTTATGTTCGATTCGGTTGCTAGTATGTATAACGAAAGAACAGTTACCTGGTGAGTATTACTATATAAACATCACCACGATATAATCGAATTCATCTCAGTTACATCTATCGTTCCGTCTAACCATCAAACCTTATGTTTGATTCAGACGCTCGTATGTGTAACGAAAGAACCGTTACATGGTAGGTGTAACTAAATATACAGCATAACGATATAATCGGAGACAACCCAGATACAATGATTGTTCAATCTATCCATCCAACCTTATGTTCGATTCGGTTGCTCGTATGTATAACGGAAGAACTGTTACCTGGTTTGACATACTATATGATAATAATCACGATATAATCAAATACAACCCAGATACGATGAATGTTCAGTCTATCCGTTCAACCTTCTGTTCAGTTCAGTCGCTCTTATGTATAACTGGAAAACAGTTTCCTGGTGAGTATAACTATATGAACATCATCAAGATATAATCGAATACAACCCCAGATACGATTATTGTTTAGTCTATCCATTCAACCTTCTGTTCAATTCAGTCGCTCGTATGTATAACGGAAGAACAGTAACCTGGTGAGTATAACTATATAAACATAATCGAATACAACCCAGATACGATGATTGTTCAATTTATACTAAATTTAAGCTTCTGCTCGATTCGGTCGCTTGTATGTGAAACGGAAGAACAGTTACCTGGTGAGTATTGCTATATAAACATTATCACGATATCATCGAATACAACTCAGATACAATGATCATTCCGTCTATCCACCCAACCTTCTGTTCGATTGGGTCGCTCGTATGTATAACGCAAGAACAGTCACCTGGTGAGTATTACTATATAAACATCACCACGATATAATCGAATACAACTCAGTTATAATTATCGTTCCGTCTAACCATCCAACCTTATGTTCGATTCAGACGCTCGTATGTGTAACGAAAGAACCGTTACATGGTAGGTGTAACTAAATATACAGCAAAACGATATAATCTAACACAACCCAGATACGATGAATGTTCAGTCTATCCATTCAACCTTCTGTTCAGTTCAGTCGCTCTTATGTATAACTGGAGAACAGTTTCCTGGTGAGTATAACTATATGAACATCATCAAGATATAATCGAATACAACCCAGATACGATGATTGTTCAGTCTATCCATTCAATCTTCTGTTCAGTTCAGTCGCTCTTATGTATAACTGGAGAACAGTTTCCTGGTGAGTACCGTCTCCTAGTGTGTATAACTATATACACAGCATAACATCATAATCGAATACAACCCATATACTATCCATTCAACCTTCTGTTCAATTCAGTCGCTCGTATGTATAACGGAAGAACAGTTACCTGGTGAGTATAACTATATAAACATAATCGAATACAACCCAGATACGATGATTGTTCAATCTATACTGAATTCAACCTTCTGCTCGATTCGGTCGCTTGTATGTAAAACGGAAGAACAGTTACCTGGTGAGTATTGCTATATAAACATCATCACGATATCATCGAATACAACTCAGATACAATTATCGTTTCGTCTAACCATTTAACCTTCTGTTCGATTCAGTCGCTAGTATGTGTAACGGAAGTACCGTCACCTGGTAAGTATCACTATATATACAGTATTGCGATATAATCGGATACCACCCAGATACATTGATTGTTCAGTCTATCCATTCAATCTTCTGTTGTTCAGTCGCTCTTATGTATAACTGGAGAACAGTTTCCTGGTGAGAACCGTCTCCTAGTGTGTATAACTATATACACAGCATAACATCATAATCGAATACAACCCATATACTATCCATTCAACCTTCTGTTCAATTCAGTCGCTCGTATGTATAACGGAAGAACAGTTACCTGGTGAGTATAACTATATAAACATAATCGAATACAACCCAGATACGATGATTGTTCAATCTATACTGAATTCAACCTTCTGCTCGATTCGGTCGCTTGTATGTAAAACGGAAGAACAAATACCTGGTGAGTATTGCTATATAAACATCATCACGATATCATCGAATACAACTCAGATACAATTATCGTTTCGTCTAACCATTTAACCTTCTGTTCGATTCAGACGCTCGTATGTGTAACGAAAGAACCGTTACATGGTAGGTGTAGTTAAATATACAACATAACGATATAATCGGAGACAACCCAGATACAATGATTGTTCAATCTATCCATTCAACCTTATGTTCGATTCGGTTGCTAGAATGTATAACGAAAGAACAGTTACCTGGTTAGACATAATATATAATAATCATCACGAAATAATCGAAAACAACCCAGATACGATGATTGTTCAGTCTATCCATTCAACCTTCTGTTCAGTTCAGTCGCTCTTATGTATAACTGGAGAACAGTTACCTGGTGAGTATAACTATATGAACACCATCACGATATAATCGAATACAACCACAGATACGATCATTGTTTAGTCTATCCATTCAACATTCAGTTCAATTCAGTCGCTCGTATGTATAACGGAAGAACAGTAACCTGGTGAGTATAACTATATAAACATAATCGAATACAACTCAGATACGATGATTGTTCAATCTATCCATTTAACCTTATGTTCGATTCGGTTGCTCGAATGTATATCGGAAGAACAGGTACCTGGTGAGTAAATCTATATAAACATAATCGAATACAACCCAGATACGATGATTGTTCAATCTATACTGAATTCAACCTTCTGCTCGATTCGGTCGCTTGTATGTAAAACGGAAGAACAGTTACCTGGTGAGTATTGCTATATAAACATCATCACGATATCATCGAATACAACTCAGATACAATTATCGTTTCGTCTAACCATTCAACATTCTGTTCGATTCAGTCACTAGTATGTGTAACGGAAGTATCGTCACCTGGTAAGTATCACTATATATACAGTATTGCGATATAATCGGATACCACCCAGATACATTGATTGTTCAGTCTATCCATTCAACTTTCTTTTCGTTTCGGTCGCTCGTATGTAAAACGGGAATACCGTCTCCTAGTGTGTATAACTATATACACAGCATAACATCATAATCGAATACAACCCATATACTATCCATTCAACCTTCTGTTCAATTCAGTCGCTCGTATGTATAACGAAAAAACAGAGTCCTGGTGAGTATAACTATATAAACATAATCGAATACAACCCAGATACGATGATTGTTCAATCTATACTGAATTCAACCTTCTGCTCGATTCGGTCGCTTGTATGTAAAACGAAAGAACAGTTACCTGGTGAGTATTGCTATATTAACATCATCACGATATCATCGAATACAACTCAGATACAATTATCGTTTCGTCTAACCATTTAACTTTCTGTTCGATTCAGTCGCTAGTATGTGTAACGGAAGTACCGTCACCTGGTAAGTATCACTATATATACAGTATTGCGATATAATCGGATACCACCCAGATACATTGATTGTTCAGTCTATCCATTCAACTTTCTGTTCGTTTCGGTCGCTCGTATGTGAAACGGGAATACCGTCACCTTATGTGTATAACTATATACACAGCATAACATCATTATCGAATACAACCCAGATACTATCCATTCAACCTTTTGTTCGATTCGGTTGCTCGTATGTATAACGAAAGAACAGTAACCTGGTGAGTATTTCAATATGAACGTCATCACGATATAATCGAATACAACTTAGTTACAATTATCGTTCCGTCTAACCATCCAACCTTATGTTCGATTCAGACGCTCGTATGTGTAACGAAAGAACCGTTACATGGTAGGTGTAGTTAAATATACAACATAACGTTATAATCGGAGACAACCCAGATACAATGATTGTTCAATCTATCCATTCAACCTTAGGTTCGATTCGGTTGCTAGTATGTATAACGAAAGAACAGTTACCTGGTTAGACATAATATATAATAATCATCACGAAATAATCGAATACAACCCAGATACGATGAATGTTCAGTCTATCCATTCAACCTTCTGTTCAGTTCAGTCGCTCTTATGTATAACTGGAGAACATTTTTCTGGTGAGTATAACTATATGAACATCATCAAGATATAATTGAATACAACCCCAGATACGATTATTGTTTAGTCTATCCATTCAACCTTCTGTTCAATTCAGTCGCTCGTATGTATAACGGAAGAACAGTTACCTGGTGAGTATAACTATATGAACGTCATCACGATATAATCGAATACAACTTAGTTACAATATCGTTTCGTCTAACCATATAACCTTATGTTCGATTCAGATGCTCGTATGTGTAACGAAAGAACCGTTACATGGTAGGTGTAGTTAAATATACAACATAACGATATAATCGGAGACAACCCAGATACAATGATTGTTCAATCTATCCATTCAACCTTATGTTCGATTCGGTTGCTAGTATGTATAACGAAAGAACAGTTACCTGGTTAGACATAATATATAATAATCATCACGAAATAATCGAATCCATAAACATAATCGAATACAACTCAGATACGATGATTGTTCAATCTATCCATTTAACCTTCTGCTTGATTCGGTCGCTTGTATGTAAAACGGAAGGACAGTTACCTGGTGAGTATTGCTATATAAACATTATCACGATATCATCGAATACAACTCAGATACAATTATCGTTTCGTCTAACCATTCAACATTCTGTTCGATTCAGTCGCTAGTATGTGTAACGGAAGTATCGTCACCTGGTAAGTATCACTATATATACAGTATTGCGATATAATCGGATACCACCCAGATACATTGATTGTTCAGTCTATCCATTCAACTTTCTTTTCGTTTCGGTCGCTCGTATGTAAAACGGGAATACCGTCACCTTATGTGTATAACTATATACACAGCATAACATCATTATCGAATACAACCCAGATACTATCCATTCAACCTTCTGTTCGATTCGGTTGCTCGTATGTATAACGAAAGAACAGTAACCTGGTGAGTATTTCTATATGAACGTCATCACGATATAATCGAATACAACTTAGTTACAATTATCGTTCCGTCTAACCATCCAACCTTATGTTCGATTCAGACGCTCGTATGTGTAACGAAAGAACCGTTACATGGTAGGTGTAGTTAAATATACAACATAACGTTATAATCGGAGACAACCCAGATACAATGATTGTTCAATCTATCCATTCAACCTCAGGTTCGATTCGGTTGCTAGTATGTATAACGAAAGAACAGTTACCTGGTTAGACATAATATATAATAATCATCACGAAATAATCGAATACAATCCAGATACGATGAATGTTCAGTCTATCCATTCAACCTTCTGTTTAGTTCAAACGCTCTTATGTATAACTGGAGAACATTTTTCTGGTGAGTTTAACTATATGAACATCATCAAGATATAATTGAATACAACCCCAGATACGATTATTGTTTAGTCTATCCATTCAACCTTCTGTTCAATTCAGTCGCTCGTATGTATAACGGAAGAACAGTTACCTGGTGAGTATAACTATATGAACGTCATCACGATATAATCGAATACAACTTAGTTACAATATCGTTCCGTCTAACCATCCAACCTTATGTTCGATTCAGACGCTCGTATGTGTAACGAAAGAACCGTTTCATGGTAGGTGTAGTTAAATATACAACATAACGATATAATCGGGGACAACCCAGATACAATGATTGTTTAATCTATCCATTCAACCTTATGTTCGATTCGGTTGCTAGTATGTATAACGAAAGAACAGTTACCTGGTTAGACATAATATATAATAATCATCACGAAATAATCGAATACAACCCAGATACGATGATTGTTCAGTCTATCCATTCAATCTTCTGTTCAGTTCAGTCGCTCTTATGTATAACTGGAGAACAGTTACCTGGTGAGTACCGTCTCCTAGTGTGTATAACTATATACACAGCATAACATCATAATCGAATACAACCCATATACTATCCATTCAACCTTCTGTTCAATTCAGTCGCTCTTATGTATAACGGAAGAACAGTTACCTGGTGAGTATAACTATATAAACATAATCGAATACAACCCAGATACGATGATTGTTCAATCTATACTGAATTCAACCTTCTGCTCGATTCGGTCGCTTGTATGTAAAACGGAAGAACAGTTACCTGGTGAGTATTGCTATATAAACATCATCACGATATCATCGAATACAACTCAGATACAATTATCGTTTCGTCTAACCATTCAACATTCTGTTCGATTCAGTCGCTAGTATGTGTAACGGAAGTATCGTCACCTGGTAAGTATCACTATATATACAGTATTGTGATATAATCGGATACCACCCAGATACATTGATTGTTCAGTCTATCCATTCAACTTTCTGTTCGTTTCGGTCGCTCGTATGTGAAACGGGAATACCGTCTCCTTATGTGTATAACTATATACACAGCATAACATCATAATCGAATAAAACCCAGATACTATCCATTCAACCTTCTGTTCGATTCGGTTGCTCGTATGTATAACGAAAGAACAGTAACCTGGTGAGTATAACTATATAAACATAATCGAATACAACTCAGATACGATGATTGTTCAATCTATCCATTCAACCTTATGTTCGATTCGGTTGCTCGTATGTATATCGGAAGAACAGGTACCTGGTGAGTATATCTATATAAACATAATCGAATACAACTCAGATACGATGATTGTTCAATCTATCCATTTAACCTTCTGCTCGATTCGGTCGCTTGTATGTAAAACGGAAGGACAGTTACCTGGTGAGTATTGCTATATAAACATCATCACGATATCATCGAATACAACTCAGATACAATTATCGTTTCGTCTAACCATTCAACATTCTGTTCGATTCAGTCGCTAGTATGTGTAACGGAAGTATCGTCACCTGGTGAGTATCACTATATATACAGTATTGCGATATAATCGGATACCACCCAGATACATTGATTGTTCAGTCTATCCATTCAACTTTCTTGTCGTTTCGGTCGCTCGTATGTAAAACGGGAATACCGTCTCCTAGTGTGTATAACTATATACACAGCATAACATCATAATCGAATACAACCCATATACTATCCATTCAACCTTCTGTTCAATTCAGTCGCTCGTATGTATAACGGAAAAACAGTTACCTGGTGAGTATAACTAATAAATATAAACATAATCGATTACAACCCAGATACGATGATTGTTCAATCTATACTGAATTCAACCTTCTGCTCGATTCGGTCGCTTGTATGTAAAACGGAAGAACAGTTACCTGGTGAGTATTGCCATATAAACATCATCACGATATCATCGAATACAACTCAGATACAATTATCGTTTCGTCTAACCATTTAACCTTCTGTTCGATTCAGTCGCTAGTATGTGTAACGGAAGTACCGTCACCTGGTAAGTATCACTATATATACAGTATTGCGATATAATCGGATACCACCCAGATACATTGATTGTTCAGTCTATCCATTAAACTTTCTGTTCGTTTCGGTCGCTCGTATGTGAAACGGGAATACCGTCACCTTATGTGTATAACTATATACACAGCATAACATCATTATCGAATACAACCCAGATACTATCCATTCAACCTTCTGTTCGATTCGGTTGCTTGTATGTATAACGAAAGAACAGTAACCTGGTGAGTATTTCTATATGAACGTCATCACGATATAATCGAATACAACTTAGTTACAATTATCGTTCCGTCTAACCATCCAACCTTATGTTCGATTCAGACGCTCGTATGTGTAACGAAAGAACCGTTACATGGTAGGTGTAGTTAAATATACAACATAACGTTATAATCGGAGACAAGCCAGATACAATGATTGTTCAATCTATCCATTCAACCTTAGGTTCGATTCGGTTGCTAGTATGTATAACGAAAGAACAGTTACCTGGTTAGACATAATATATAAAATCATCACGAAATAATCGAATACAACCCAGATACGATGATTGTTCAGTCTATTCATTCAACCTTCTGTTCAGTTCAGTCGCTCTTATGTATAACTGGAGAACAGTTACCTGGTGAGTATAACTATATGAACATCATCACGATATAATCGAATACAACCCCAGATACGATCATTGTTTAGTCTATCCATTCAACCTTCAGTTCAATTCAGTCGCTCGTATGTATAACGGAAGAACAGTTACCTGGTGAGTATAACTATATAAACATAATCGAATACAACTCGGATACGATGATTGTTCAATCTATCCATTCAACCTTATGTTCGATTTGGTTGCTCGTATGTATATCGGAAGAACGGGTACCTGGTGAGTATATCTATATAAACATAATCGAATACAACTCAGATACGATGATTGTTCAATCTATCCATTTAACCTTCTGCTCGATTCGGTCGCTTGTATGTAAAAAGGAAGGACAGTTACCTGGTGAGTATTGCTATATAAACATCATCACGATATCATCGAATGCAACTCAGATACAATTATCGTTTCGTCTAACCATTCAACATTCTGTTCGATTCAGTCGCTAGTATGTGTAACGGAAGTATCGTCACCTGGTAAGTATCACTATATATACAGTATTGCGATATAATCGGATACCACCCAGATAAATTGATTGTTCAGTCTATCCATTCAACTTTCTTTTCGTTTCGGTCGCTCGTAAGTAAAACGGGAATACCGTCTCCTAGTGTGTATAACTATATACACAGCATAACATCATAATCGAATACAACCCATATACTATCCATTCAACCTTCTGTTCAATTCAGTCGCTCGTATGTATAACGGAAGAACAGTAACCTGGTGAGTATAACTATATAAACATGATCGAATACAACCCAGATACGATGATTGTTCAATCTATACTGAATTCAACCTTCTGCTCGATTCGGTCGCTTGTATGTAAAACGGAAGAACAGTTACCTGGTGAGTATTGCTATATAAACATCACGATATCATCGAATACAACTCAGATACAATTATCGTTTCGTCTAACCATTCAACATTCTGTTCGATTCAGTCGCTAGTATGTGTAACGGAAGTATCGTCACCTGGTAAGTATCACTATATATACAGTATTGTGATATAATCGGATACCACCCAGATACATTGATTGTTCAGTCTATCCATTCAACTTTCTGTTCGTTTCGGTCGCTCGTATGTGAAACGGGAATACCGTCTCCTTATGTGTATAACTATATACACAGCATAACATCATAATCGAATAAAACCCAGATACTATCCATTCAACCTTCTGTTCGATTCGGTTGCTCGTATGTATAACGAAAGAACAGTAACCTGGTGAGTATAACTATATAAACATAATCGAATACAACTCAGATACGATAATTGTTCAATCTATCCATTCAACCTTATGTTCGATTCGGTTGCTCGTATGTATATCGGAAGAACAGGTACCTGGTGAGTATATCTATATAAACATAATCGAATACAACTCAGATACGATGATTGTTCAATCTATCCATTTAACCTTCTGCTCGATTCGGTCGCTTGTATGTAAAACGGAAGGACAGTTACCTGGTGAGTATTGCTATATAAACATCATCACGATATCATCGAATACAACTCAGATACAATTATCGTTTCGTCTAACCATTCAACATTCTGTTCGATTCAGTCGCTAGTATGTGTAACGGAAGTATCGTCACCTGGTAAGTATCACTATATATACAGTATTGCGATATAATCGGATACCACCCAGATACATTGATTGTTCAGTCTATCCATTCAACTTTCTTTTCGTTTCGGTCGCTCGTATGTAAAACGGGAATACCGTCTCCTAGTGTGTATAACTATATACACAGCATAACATCATAATCGAATACAACCCATATACTATCCATTCAACCTTCTGTTCAATTCAGTCGCTCGTATGTATAACGGAAAAACAGTTACCTGGTGAGTATAACTAATAAATATAAACATAATCGATTACAACCCAGATACGATGATTGTTCAATCTATACTGAATTCAACCTTCTGCTCGATTCGGTCGCTTGTATGTAAAACGGAGGAACAGTTACCTGGTGAGTATTGCTATATAAACATCATCACGATATCATCGAATACAACTCAGATACTATTATCGTTTCGTCTAACCATTTAACCTTCTGTTCGATTCAGTCGCTAGTATGTGTAACGGAAGTACCGTCACCTGGTAAGTATCACTATATATACAGTATTGCGATATAATCGGATACCACCCAGATACATTGATTGTTCAGTCTATCCATTCAACTTTCTTTTCGTTTCGGTCGCTCGTATGTAAAACGGGAATACCGTCTCCTAGTGTGTATAACTATATACACAGCATAACATCATTATCGAATACAACCCAGATACTATCCATTCAACCTTCTGTTCGATTCGGTTGCTTGTATGTATAACGAAAGAACAGTAACCTGGTGAGTATTTCTATATGAACGTCATCACGATATAATCGAATACAACTTAGTTACAATTATCGTTCCGTCTAACCATCCAACCTTATGTTCGATTCAGACGCTCGTATGTGTAACGAAAGAACCGTTACATGGTAGGTGTAGTTAAATATACAACATAACGTTATAATCGGAGACAACCCAGATACAATGATTGTTCAATCTATCCATTCAACCTTAGGTTCGATTCGGTTGCTAGTATGTATAACGAAAGAACAGTTACCTGGTTAGACATAATATATAATAATCATCACGAAATAATCGAATACAACCCAGATACGATGATTGTTCAGTCTATTCATTCAACCTTCTGTTCAGTTCAGTCGCTCTTATGTATAACTGGAGAACAGTTACCTGGTGAGTATAACTATATGAACATCATCACGATATAATCGAATACAACCCCAGATACGATCATTGTTTAGTCTATCCATTCAACCTTCAGTTCAATTCAGTCGCTCGAATGTATAACGGAAGAACAGTTACCTGGTGAGTATAACTATATAAACATAATCGAATACAACTCAGATACGATGATTGTTCAATCTATCCATTCAACCTTATGTTCGATTCGGTTGCTCGTATGTATATCGGAAGAACGGGTACCTGGTGAGTATATCTATATAAACATAATCGAATACAACTCAGATACGATGATTGTTCAATCTATCCATTTAACCTTCTGCTCGATTCGGTCGCTTGTATGTAAAACGGAAGGACAGTTACCTGGTGAGTATTGCTATATAAACATCATCACGATATCATCGAATGCAACTCAGATACAATTATCGTTTCGTCTAACCATTCAACATTCTGTTCGATTCAGTCGCTAGTATGTGTAACGGAAGTATCGTCACCTGGTAAGTATCACTATATATACAGTATTGCGATATAATCGGATACCACCCAGATAAATTGATTGTTCAGTCTATCCATTCAACTTTCTTTTCGTTTCGGTCGCTCGTAAGTAAAACGAGAATACCGTCTCCTAGTGTGTATAACTATATACACAGCATAACATCATAATCGAATACAACCCAGATACTATCCATTCAACCTTCTGTTCGATTCGGTCGCTTGTATGTAAAACGGAAGGACAGTTACCTGGTGAGTATTGCTATATAAACATCATCACGATATCATCAGATACAATTATCGTTTCGTCTAACCATTCAACATTCTGTTCGATTCAGTCGCTAGTATGTGTAACGGAAGTATCGTCACCTGGTAAGTATCACTATATATACAGTATTGCGATATAATCGGATACCACCCAGATACATTGATTGTTCAGTCTATCCATTCAACTTTCTTGTCGTTTCGGTCGCTCGTATGTAAAACGGGAATACCGTCTCCTAGTGTGTATAACTATATACACAGCATAACATCATAATCGAATACAACCCATATACTATCCATTCAACCTTCTGTTCAATTCAGTCGCTCGTATGTATAACGGAAGAGCAGTTACCTGGTGAGTATAACAATATAAACATAATCGAATACAACCCAGATACGATGATTGTTCAATCTATACTGAATTCAACCTTCTGCTCGATTCGGTCGCTTGTATGTGAACGGAAGAACAGTTACCTGGTGAGTATTGCTATATAAACATCATCACGATATCATCGAATACAACTCAGATACAATTATCGTTTCGTCTAACCATTTAACCTTCTGTTCGATTCAGTCGCTAGTATGTGTAACGGAAGTACCGTCACCTGGTAAGTATCACTATATATACAGTATTGCGATATAATCGGATACCACCCAGATACATTGATTGTTCAGTCTATCCATTCAACTTTCTGTTCGTTTCGGTCGCTCGTATGTGAAACGGGAATACCGTCACCTTATGTGTATAACTATATACACAGCATAACATCATTATCGAATACAACCCAGATACTATCCATTCAACCTTCTGTTCGATTCGGTTGCTTGTATGTATAACGAAAGAACAGTAACCTGGTGAGTATTTCTATATGAACGTCATCACGATATAATCGAATTCAACTTAGTTACAATTATCGTTCCGTCTAACCATCCAACCTTATGTTCGATTCAGACGCTCGTATGTGTAACGAAAGAACCGTTACATGGTAGGTGTAGTTAAATATACAACATAACGTTATAATCGGAGACAACCCAGATACAATGATTGTTCAATCTATCCATTCAACCTTAGGTTCGATTCGGTTGCTAGTATGTATAACGAAAGAACAGTTACCTGGTTAGACATAATATATAATAATCATCACGAAATAATCGAATACAACCCAGATACGATGATTGTTCAGTCTATTCATTCAACCTTCTGTTCAGTTCAGTCGCTCTTATGTATAACTGGAGAACAGTTACCTGGTGAGTATAACTATATGAACATCATCACGATATAATCGAATACAACCCCAGATACGATCATTGTTTAGTCTATCCATTCAACCTTCAGTTCAATTCAGTCGCTCGAATGTATAACGGAAGAACAGTTACCTGGTGAGTATAACTATATAAACATAATCGAATACAACTCAGATACGATGATTGTTCAATCTATCCATTCAACCTTATGTTCGATTCGGTTGCTCGTATGTATATCGGAAGAACGGGTACCTGGTGAGTATATCTATATAAACATAATCGAATACAACTCAGATACGATGATTGTTCAATCTATCCATTTAACCTTCTGCTCGATTCGGTCGCTTCTATGTAAAACGGAAGGACAGTTACCTGGTGAGTATTGCTATATAAACATCATCACGATATCACCGAATGCAACTCAGATACAATTATCGTTTCGTCTAACCATTCAACATTCTGTTCGATTCAGTCGCTAGTATGTGTAACGGAAGTATCGTCACCTGGTAAGTATCACTATATATACAGTATTGCGATATAATCGGATACCACCCAGATAAATTGATTGTTCAGTCTATCCATTCAACTTTCTTTTCGTTTCGGTCGCTCGTAAGTAAAACGAGAATACCGTCTCCTAGTGTGTATAACTATATACACAGCATAACATCATAATCGAATACAACCCAGATACTATCCATTCAACCTTCTGTTCGATTCGGTTGCTCGTATGTATAACGAAAGAACAGTAACCTGGTGAGTATTTCTATATGAACGTCATCACGATATAATCGAATACAACTTAGTTACAATTATCGTTCCGTCTAACCATCCAACCTTATGTTCGATTCAGACGCTCGTATGTGTAACGAAAGAACCGTTACATGGTAGGTGTAGTTAAATATACAACATAACGTTATAATCGGAGACAACCCAGATACAATGATTGTTCAATCTATCCATTCAACCTCAGGTTCGATTCGGTTGCTAGTATGTATAACGAAAGAACAGTTACCTGGTTAGACATAATATATAATAATCATCACGAAATAATCGAATACAATCCAGATACGATGAATGTTCAGTCTATCCATTCAACCTTCTGTTTAGTTCAAACGCTCTTATGTATAACTGGAGAACATTTTTCTGGTGAGTTTAACTATATGAACATCATCAAGATATAATTGAATACAACTCCAGATACGATTATTGTTTAGTCTATCCATTCAACCTTCTGTTCAATTCAGTCGCTCGTATGTATAACGGAAGAACAGTTACCTGGTGAGTATAACTATATGAACGTCATCACGATATAATCGAATACAACTTAGTTACAATATCGTTCCGTCTAACCATCCAACCTTATGTTCGATTCAGACGCTCGTATGTGTAACGAAAGAACCGTTTCATGGTAGGTGTAGTTAAATATACAACATAACGATATAATCGGGGACAACCCAGATACAATGATTGTTTAATCTATCCATTCAACCTTATGTTCGATTCGGTTGCTAGTATGTATAACGAAAGAACAGTTACCTGGTTAGACATAATATATAATAATCATCACGAAATAATCGAATACAACCCAGATACGATGATTGTTCAGTCTATCCATTCAATCTTCTGTTCAGTTCAGTCGCTCTTATGTATAACTGGAGAACAGTTACCTGGTGAGTACCGTCTCCTAGTGTGTATAACTATATACACAGCATAACATCATAATCGAATACAACCCATATACTATCCATTCAACCTTCTGTTCAATTCAGTCGCTCTTATGTATAACGGAAGAACAGTTACCTGGTGAGTATAACTATATAAACATAATCGAATACAACCCAGATACGATGATTGTTCAATCTATACTGAATTCAACCTTCTGCTCGATTCGGTCGCTTGTATGTAAAACGGAAAAACAGTTACCTGGTGAGTATTGCTATATAAACATAATCGAATACAACTCAGATACAATTATCGTTTCGTCTAACCATTCAACATTCTGTTCGATTCAGTCGCTAGTATGTGTAACGGAAGTATCGTCACCTGGTAAGTATCACTATATATACAGTATTGTGATATAATCGGATACCACCCAGATACATTGATTGTTCAGTCTATCCATTCAACTTTCTGTTCGTTTCGGTCGCTCGTATGTGAAACGGGAATACCGTCTCCTTATGTGTATAACTATATACACAGCATAACATCATAATCGAATAAAACCCAGATACTATCCATTCAACCTTCTGTTCGATTCGGTTGCTCGTATGTATAACGAAAGAACAGTAACCTGGTGAGTATAACTATATAAACATAATCGAATACAACTCAGATACGATGATTGTTCAATCTATCCATTCAACCTTATGTTCGATTCGGTTGCTCGTATGTATATCGGAAGAACAGGTACCTGGTGAGTATATCTATATAAACATAATCGAATACAACTCAGATACGATGATTGTTCAATCTATCCATTTAACCTTCTGCTCGATTCGGTCGCTTGTATGTAAAACGGAAGGACAGTTACCTGGTGAGTATTGCTATATAAACATCATCACGATATCATCAGATACAATTATCGTTTCGTCTAACCATTCTACATTCTGTTCGATTCAGTCGCTAGTATGTGTAACGGAAGTATCGTCACCTGGTAAGTATCACTATATATACAGTATTGCGATATAATCGGATACCACCCAGATACATTGATTGTTCAGTCTATCCATTCAACTTTCTTGTCGTTTCGGTCGCTCGTATGTAAAACGGGAATACCGTCTCCTAGTGTGTATAACTATATACACAGCATAACATCATAATCGAATACAACCCATATACTATCCATTCAACCTTCTGTTCAATTCAGTCGCTCGTATGTATAACGGAAAAACAGTTACCTGGTGAGTATAACTAATAAATATAAACATAATCGATTACAACCCAGATACGATGATTGTTCAATCTATACTGAATTCAACCTTCTGCTCGATTCGGTCGCTTGTATGTAAAACGGAAGAACAGTTACCTGGTGAGTATTGCCATATAAACATCATCACGATATCATCGAATACAACTCAGATACAATTATCGTTTCGTCTAACCATTTAACCTTCTGTTCGATTCAGTCGCTAGTATGTGTAACGGAAGTACCGTCACCTGGTAAGTATCACTATATATACAGTATTGCGATATAATCGGATACCACCCAGATACATTGATTGTTCAGTCTATCCATTCAACTTTCTGTTCGTTTCGGTCGCTCGTATGTGAAACGGGAATACCGTCACCTTATGTGTATAACTATATACACAGCATAACATCATTATCGAATACAACCCAGATACTATCCATTCAACCTTCTGTTCGATTCGGTTGCTTGTATGTATAACGAAAGAACAGTAACCTGGTGAGTATTTCTATATGAACGTCATCACGATATAATCGAATACAACTTAGTTACAATTATCGTTCCGTCTAACCATCCAACCTTATGTTCGATTCAGACGCTCGTATGTGTAACGAAAGAACCGTTACATGGTAGGTGTAGTTAAATATACAACATAACGTTATAATCGGAGACAACCCAGATACAATGATTGTTCAATCTATCCATTCAACCTTAGGTTCGATTCGGTTGCTAGTATGTATAACGAAAGAACAGTTACCTGGTTAGACATAATATATAAAATCATCACGAAATAATCGAATACAACCCAGATACGATGATTGTTCAGTCTATTCATTCAACCTTCTGTTCAGTTCAGTCGCTCTTATGTATAACTGGAGAACAGTTACCTGGTGAGTATAACTATATGAACATCATCACGATATAATCGAATACAACCCCAGATACGATCATTGTTTAGTCTATCCATTCAACCTTCAGTTCAATTCAGTCGCTCGTATGTATAACGGAAGAACAGTTACCTGGTGAGTATAACTATATAAACATAATCGAATACAACTCAGATACGATGATTGTTCAATCTATCCATTCAACCTTATGTTCGATTCGGTTGCTCGTATGTATATCGGAAGAACGGGTACCTGGTGAGTATATCTATATAAACATAATCGAATACAACTCAGATACGATGATTGTTCAATCTATCCATTTAACCTTCTGCTCGATTCGGTCGCTTGTATGTAAAACGGAAGGACAGTTACCTGGTGAGTATTGCTATATAAACATCATCACGATATCATCGAATGCAACTCAGATACAATTATCGTTTCGTCTAACCATTCAACATTCTGTTCGATTCAGTCGCTAGTATGTGTAACGGAAGTATCGTCACCTGGTAAGTATCACTATATATACAGTATTGCGATATAATCGGATACCACCCAGATAAATTGATTGTTCAGTCTATCCATTCAACTTTCTTTTCGTTTCGGTCGCTCGTAAGTAAAACGGGAATACCGTCTCCTAGTGTGTATAACTATATACACAGCATAACATCATAATCGAATACAACCCATATACTATCCATTCAACCTTCTGTTCAATTCAGTCGCTCGTATGTATAACGGAAGAACAGTAACCTGGTGAGTATAACTATATAAACATAATCGAATACAACCCAGATACGATGATTGTTCAATCTATACTGAATTCAACCTTCTGCTCGATTCGGTCGCTTGTATGTAAAACGGAAGAACAGTTACCTGGTGAGTATTGCTATATAAACATCACGATATCATCGAATACAACTCAGATACAATTATCGTTTCGTCTAACCATTCAACATTCTGTTCGATTCAGTCGCTAGTATGTGTAACGGAAGTATCGTCACCTGGTAAGTATCACTATATATACAGTATTGTGATATAATCGGATACCACCCAGATACATTGATTGTTCAGTCTATCCATTCAACTTTCTGTTCGTTTCGGTCGCTCGTATGTGAAACGGGAATACCGTCTCCTTATGTGTATAACTATATACACAGCATAACATCATAATCGAATAAAACCCAGATACTATCCATTCAACCTTCTGTTCGATTCGGTTGCTCGTATGTATAACGAAAGAACAGTAACCTGGTGAGTATAACTATATAAACATAATCGAATACAACTCAGATACGATAATTGTTCAATCTATCCATTCAACCTTATGTTCGATTCGGTTGCTCGTATGTATATCGGAAGAACAGGTACCTGGTGAGTATATCTATATAAACATAATCGAATACAACTCAGATACGATGATTGTTCAATCTATCCATTTAACCTTCTGCTCGATTCGGTCGCTTGTATGTAAAACGGAAGGACAGTTACCTGGTGAGTATTGCTATATAAACATCATCACGATATCATCGAATACAACTCAGATACAATTATCGTTTCGTCTAACCATTCAACATTCTGTTCGATTCAGTCGCTAGTATGTGTAACGGAAGTATCGTCACCTGGTAAGTATCACTATATATACAGTATTGCGATATAATCGGATACCACCCAGATACATTGATTGTTCAGTCTATCCATTCAACTTTCTTTTCGTTTCGGTCGCTCGTATGTAAAACGGGAATACCGTCTCCTAGTGTGTATAACTATATACACAGCATAACATCATAATCGAATGCAACCCATGTACTATCCATTCAACCTTCTGTTCAATTCAGTCGCTCGTATGTATAACGGAAAAACAGTTACCTGGTGAGTATAACTAATAAATATAAACATAATCGATTACAACCCAGATACGATGATTGTTCAATCTATACTGAATTCAACCTTCTGCTCGATTCGGTCGCTTGTATGTAAAACGGAAGAACAGTTACCTGGTGAGTATTGCTATATAAACATCATCACGATATCATCGAATACAACTCAGATACAATTATCGTTTCGTCTAACCATTTAACCTTCTGTTCGATTCAGTCGCTAGTATGTGTAACGGAAGTACCGTCACCTGGTAAGTATCACTATATATACAGTATTGCGATATAATCGGATACCACCCAGATACATTGATTGTTCAGTCTATCCATTCAACTTTCTGTTCGTTTCGGTCGCTCGTATGTGAAACGGGAATACCGTCACCTTATGTGTATAACTATATACACAGCATAACATCATTATCGAATACAACCCAGATACTATCCATTCAACCTTCTGTTCGATTCGGTTGCTTGTATGTATAACGAAAGAACAGTAACCTGGTGAGTATTTCTATATGAACGTCATCACGATATAATCGAATACAACTTAGTTACAATTATCGTTCCGTCTAACCATCCAACCTTATGTTCGATTCAGACGCTCGTATGTGTAACGAAAGAACCGTTACATGGTAGGTGTAGTTAAATATACAACATAACGTTATAATCGGAGACAACCCAGATACAATGATTGTTCAATCTATCCATTCAACCTTAGGTTCGATTCGGTTGCTAGTATGTATAACGAAAGAACAGTTACCTGGTTAGACATAATATATAAAATCATCACGAAATAATCGAATACAACCCAGATACGATGATTGTTCAGTCTATTCATTCAACCTTCTGTTCAGTTCAGTCGCTCTTATGTATAACTGGAGAACAGTTACCTGGTGAGTATAACTATATGAACATCATCACGATATAATCGAATACAACCCCAGATACGATCATTGTTTAGTCTATCCATTCAACCTTCAGTTCAATTCAGTCGCTCGTATGTATAACGGAAGAACAGTTACCTGGTGAGTATAACTATATAAACATAATCGAATACAACTCAGATACGATGATTGTTCAATCTATCCATTCAACCTTATGTTCGATTCGGTTGCTCGTATGTATATCGGAAGAACGGGTACCTGGTGAGTATATCTATATAAACATAATCGAATACAACTCAGATACGATGATTGTTCAATCTATCCATTTAACCTTCTGCTCGATTCGGTCGCTTGTATGTAAAACGGAAGGACAGTTACCTGGTGAGTATTGCTATATAAACATCATCACGATATCATCGAATGCAACTCAGATACAATTATCGTTTCGTCTAACCATTCAACATTCTGTTCGATTCAGTCGCTAGTATGTGTAACGGAAGTATCGTCACCTGGTAAGTATCACTATATATACAGTATTGCGATATAATCGGATACCACCCAGATAAATTGATTGTTCAGTCTATCCATTCAACTTTCTTTTCGTTTCGGTCGCTCGTAAGTAAAACGGGAATACCGTCTCCTAGTGTGTATAACTATATACACAGCATAACATCATAATCGAATACAACCCATATACTATCCATTCAACCTTCTGTTCAATTCAGTCGCTCGTATGTATAACGGAAGAACAGTAACCTGGTGAGTATAACTATATAAACATAATCGATTACAACCCAGATACGATGATTGTTCAATCTATACTGAATTCAACCTTCTGCTCGATTCGGTCGCTTGTATGTAAAACGGAAGAACAGTTACCTGGTGAGTATTGCTATATAAACATCATCACGATATCATCGAATACAACTCAGATACAATTATCGTTTCGTCTAACCATTTAACCTTCTGTTCGATTCAGTCGCTAGTATGTGTAACGGAAGTACCGTCACCTGGTAAGTATCACTATATATACAGTATTGCGATATAATCGGATACCACCCAGATACATTGATTGTTCAGTCTATCCATTCAACTTTCTGTTCGTTTCGGTCGCTCGTATGTGAAACGGGAATACCGTCACCTTTTGTGTATAACTATATACACAGCATAACATCATTATCGAATACAACCCAGATACTATCCATTCAACCTTCTGTTCGATTCGGTTGCTTGTATGTATAACGAAAGAACAGTAACCTGGTGAGTATTTCTATATGAACGTCATCACGATATAATCGAATACAACTTAGTTACAATTATCGTTCCGTCTAACCATCCAACCTTATGTTCGATTCAGACGCTCGTATGTGTAACGAAAGAACCGTTACATGGTAGGTGTAGTTAAATATACAACATAACGTTATAATCGGAGACAACCCAGATACAATGATTGTTCAATCTATCCATTCAACCTTAGGTTCGATTCGGTTGCTAGTATGTATAACGAAAGAACAGTTACCTGGTTAGACATAATATATAATAATCATCACGAAATAATCGAATACAACCCAGATACGATGATTGTTCAGTCTATTCATTCAACCTTCTGTTCAGTTCAGTCGCTCTTATGTATAACTGGAGAACAGTTACCTGGTGAGTATAACTATATGAACATCATCACGATATAATCGAATACAACCCCAGATACGATCATTGTTTAGTCTATCCATTCAACCTTCAGTTCAATTCAGTCGCTCGAATGTATAACGGAAGAACAGTTACCTGGTGAGTATAACTATATAAACATAATCGAATACAACTCAGATACGATGATTGTTCAATCTATCCATTCAACCTTATGTTCGATTCGGTTGCTCGTATGTATATCGGAAGAACGGGTACCTGGTGAGTATATCTATATAAACATAATCGAATACAACTCAGATACGATGATTGTTCAATCTATCCATTTAACCTTCTGCTCGATTCGGTCGCTTGTATGTAAAACGGAAGGACAGTTACCTGGTGAGTATTGCTATATAAACATCATCACGATATCATCGAATGCAACTCAGATACAATTATCGTTTCGTCTAACCATTCAACATTCTGTTCGATTCAGTCGCTAGTATGTGTAACGGAAGTATCGTCACCTGGTAAGTATCACTATATATACAGTATTGCGATATAATCGGATACCACCCAGATAAATTGATTGTTCAGTCTATCCATTCAACTTTCTTTTCGTTTCGGTCGCTCGTAAGTAAAACGGGAATACCGTCTCCTAGTGTGTATAACTATATACACAGCATAACATCATAATCGAATACAACCCATATACTATCCATTCAACCTTCTGTTCAATTCAGTCGCTCGTATGTATAACGGAAGAACAGTAACCTGGTGAGTATAACTATATAAACATAATCGAATACAACCCAGATACGATGATTGTTCAATTTATACTGAATTCAACCTTCTGCTCGATTCGGTTGCTTGTATGTAAAACGGAAGAACAGTTACCTGGTGAGTATTGCTATATAAACATCACGATATCATCGAATACAACTCAGATACAATTATCGTTTCGTCTAACCATTCAACATTCTGTTCGATTCAGTCGCTAGTATGTGTAACGGAAGTATCGTCACCTGGTAAGTATCACTATATATACAGTATTGCGATATAATCGGATACCACCCAGATAAATTGATTGTTCAGTCTATCCATTCAACTTTCTTTTCGTTTCGGTCGCTCGTAAGTAAAACGGGAATACCGTCTTCTAGTGTGTATAACTATATACACAGCATAACATCATAATCGAATACAACCCATATACTATCCATTCAACCTTCTGTTCAATTCAGTCGCTCGTATGTATAACGGAAGAACAGTAACCTGGTGAGTATAACTATATAAACATAATCGAATACAACCCAGATACGATGATTGTTCAATTTATACTGAATTCAACCTTCTGCTCGATTCGGTCGCTTGTATGTAAAACGGAAGAACAGTTACCTGGTGAGTATTGCTATATAAACATCACGATATCATCGAATACAACTCAGATACAATTATCGTTTCGTCTAACCATTCAACATTCTGTTCGATTCAGTCGCTAGTATGTGTAACGGAAGTATCGTCACCTGGTAAGTATCACTATATATACAGTATTGCGATATAATCGGATACCACCCAGATACATTGATTGTTCAGTCTATCCATTCAACTTTCTTTTTGTTTCGGTCGCTCGTATGTAAAACGGGAATACCGTCTCCTAGTGTGTATAACTATATACACAGCATAACATCATTATCGAATACAACCCAGATACTATCCATTCAACCTTCTGTTCGATTCGGTTGCTTGTATGTATAACGAAAGAACAGTAACCTGGTGAGTATTTCTATATGAACGTCATCACGATATAATCGAATACAACTTAGTTACAATTATCGTTCCGTCTAACCATCCAACCTTATGTTCGATTCAGACGCTCGTATGTGTAACGAAAGAACCGTTACATGGTAGGTGTAGTTAAATATACAACATAACGTTATAATCGGAGACAACCCAGATACGATGATTGTTCAATCTATACTGAATTCAACCTTCTGCTCGATTCGGTCGCTTGTATGTAAAACGGAAGAACAGTTACCTGGTGAGTATTGCTATATAAACATCATCACGATATCATCGAATACAACTCAGATACAATTATCGTTTCGTCTAACCATTTAACCTTCTGTTCGATTCAGTCGCTAGTATGTGTAACGGAAGTACCGTCACCTGGTAAGTATCACTATATATACAGTATTGCGATATAATCGGATACCACCCAGATACATTGATTGTTCAGTCTATCCATTCAACTTTCTGTTCGTTTCGGTCGCTCGTATGTGAAACGGGAATACCGTCACCTTATGTGTATAACTATATACACAGCATAACATCATTATCGAATACAACCCAGATACTATCCATTCAACCTTCTGTTCAATTCAGTCGCTCGTATGTATAACGGAAGAACAGTAACCTGGTGAGTATAACTATATAAACATAATCGAATACAACCCAGATACGATGATTGTTCAATTTATACTGAATTCAACCTTCTGCTCGATTCGGTCGCTTGTATGTCAAACGGAAGAACAGTTACCTGGTGAGTATTGCTATATAAACATCACGATATCATCGAATACAACTCAGATACAATTATCGTTTCGTCTAACCATTCAACATTCTGTTCGATTCAGTCGCTAGTATGTGTAACGGAAGTATCGTCACCTGGTAAGTATCACTATATATACAGTATTGCGATATAATCGGATACCACCCAGATACATTGATTGTTCAGTCTATCCATTCAACTTTCTTTTTGTTTCGGTCGCTCGTATGTAAAACGGGAATACCGTCTCCTAGTGTGTATAACTATATACACAGCATAACATCATAATCGAATACAACCCATATACTATCCATTCAACCTTCTGTTCAATTCAGTCGCTCGTATGTATAACGGAAGAACAGTTACCTGGTGAGTATAACTATATAAACATAATCGAATACAACCCAGATACGATGATTGTTCAATCTATACTGAATTCAACCTTCTGCTCGATTCGGTTGCTTGTATGTAAAACGGAAGAACAGTTACCTGGTGAGTATTGCTATATAAACATCATCACGATATCATCGAATACAACTCAGATACAATTATCGTTTCGTCTAACCATCCAACCTTATGTTCGATTCAGACGCTCGTATGTGTAACGAAAGAACCGTTACATGGTAGGTGTAGTTAAATATACAACATAACGATATAATCGGAGACAACCCAGATACAATGATTGTTCAATCTATCCATTCAACCTTATGTTCGATTCGGTTGCTAGTATGTATAACGAAAGAACAGTTACCTGGTTAGATAATATATAATAATCATCACGAAATAATCGAATACAACCCAGATACGATGATTGTTCAGTCTATCCATTCAACCTTCTGTTCAGTTCAGTCGCTCTTATGTATAACTGGAGAACAGTTACCTGGTGAGTATAACTATATGAACATCATCACGATATAATCGAATACAACCCCAGATACGATCATTGTTTAGTCTATCCATTCAACCTTCAGTTCAATTCAGTCGCTCGTATGTATAACGGAAGAACAGTAACCTGGTGAGAATAGAATAAGATTTATTTCCTTAAGACAGTACATGCTGTATGGAAAAAGTCAAGCAGAGAGTAAATGAAGAAAGTGGAGTAAACATGTTTGATTAAATGATAAACAGACATTATATAAATAACAAACGAATTGTAGACAACTAAAATTTCACAAACAAAAAAGATGAGGAAAAAAAAAGGATATATATGCATTTCCTCAGAAACTATGCTCAAAAAACTCCTCTAAGGAATAAAAGCAATTATTTACTAGAAACTCTTTCAGTTTCCGCTTGAAAGTGTACACGGAAATACTTTTTTTTATGACTTCCGGAATTGAATTGAATATTCTTGGTGCCTTTGAATTTGGGGCGTTTTGAGTTATTCGAAGTTTTGTGTATGGTATAATAAAATTACTTTTGTTTCGAGTATTATAATCGTGATAAGTATCATTCTGGGGAAATATATCCTTTTTTTTGTACAGGTATACACACAATTCTAAAATATACAGAGATGGTAATGTTAATATTTTCAGTTCCTTGAATGAGTTTCTGCAGGAGGTTTGATAGCTTAGTCCTAACATTGAGCGGATAATACGCTTTTGCGCTATGAAAACACTAGACGATGAAGTTGATGTCCCCCAAAAGGTTACACCATATCTTAGTCTACTTTCGACCTGTGCATAATAGAGCTGCAACAACTGATCAAGATTCAAGACTCCTTTTATATTTCTGAATTGATAAGCAACTGTGTGAAGTTTGGAAACAAGATCCTCGCAATGCGACTTCCAGTTAAGGTGGGTATCCACATTCAGACCTAAGAACTTCACACTAGTACCGTTGGTAGAAATCACAGGCGAGCCAAATGAAATAATTTCACAGGATTTCTGGGGGTTATGAAATCTAAGGCATTGTGTTTTATTAATATTCAGAAATAAGAGGTTTGCCGAGAACCAATTATTCACTTCGGATAAAGTATTTTCACAATTTTGTCCTATGAAGCTTTCTTGGGCATTGGAAATAATGAGTGAAGTGTCATCTGCGTACATTGTGAAGGATGCTGGCACATGGAGCCTATCTATGTCATTAATGTAGATCACGAACAGCATAGGGCCAAGTACAGACCCTTGTGGAACACCCATGTCGTTTTTCAAATACTGAGATGATTCGTTTTTTATTGAAACATATTGCCACCTGTCAGAAAGGTATGACCGTATCCATTCAAGAGGTATACCCCTTACACCATAATGGTAGAGTTTTTCCAAGAGAATCGTGTGGTTCACACAGTCGAATGCCCTGCTGAGATCACAAAAAATCCCAACAGGACATTCGCCTGCCTCGATATAGTCCACTATTTTGTGATAATAGGAATTAAGTGCTGTGGTTGTTGATTTCTTCGATATGAATCCATGTTGGTTGTTTGAAATTAAATTATTTTTTTCGCTAAACGATAAGAGTCTGTGTAAGTAACAATATTCGAAAACCTTGGAAAAGCTGCAAGGAACTGTTACAGGACGATAATTCACTAGCATTTGATGACAACTTTTTTTATGAATTGGAGTGATTTTTCCATTCTTCAATAGATCTGGAAAGACTCCCGTTGAGAATGACAGATTAACCATAATCGAATACAACTCAGATACGATGATTGTTCAATCTATCCATTCAACCTTATGTTCGATTCGGTTGCTCGTATGTATATCGGAAGAACAGGTACCTGGTGAGTATATCTATATAAACATAATCGAATACAACTCAGATACGATGATTGTTCAATCTATCCATTTAACCTTCTGCTCGATTCGGTCGCTTGTATGTAAAACGGAAGGACAGTTACCTGGTGAGTATTGCTATATAAACATCATCACGATATCATCGAATACAACTCAGATACAATTATCGTTTCGTCTAACCATTCAACATTCTGTTCGATTCAGTCGCTAGTATGTGTAACGGAAGTATCGTCACCTGGTAAGTATCACTATATATACAGTATTGCGATATAATCGGATACCACCCAGATACATTGATTGTTCAGTCTATTCATTCAACTTTCTTTTCGTTTCGGTCGCTCGTATGTAAAACGGGAATACCGTCTCCTAGTGAGTATAACTATATACTATTTATTTTCGGATTACAAACAGAAAAGGAAAATCTTTTGGAAACCACACTCACACAACTCAATTCAATTTTCAAAAATAACCTCATAGAGAAAGATATAAATGAAATCTATAGTATAGGAAAGAAGAATACAATCATTGTGGAATTCGTTTCATACCTGCAAAAAAAGAAGATGTTTCAGCAGTTACATAAACTTAAAGGGACCGAGATTTCCATCACAAATGATCTGCGCCCAGAGGATCAAAAAACTAATAAAATACTTGTGAAGCATTTGAAAAAAGCTCGATCCTCGAACCATATAGCGATAATCAAGAACTTCAAATTGTATGTGGATGCGGTACCATATACAGCCGAGGAACTAGAGGATCCATCATCAACTGAAGTTGAATCCGACGTGGAAATCGATAACATTCCTGATCAGAAGAATAATAGTGCTCCAGCAACCCCGACAATAAGACCGAAATATTCAGAAGAATCAGAAAAAAACTTACTGGAAGTAAGACCAGAGCAGCTGCATCCTAACTTACTTTTCTCATCATCATCCAGAAACAATCCAACTGATTTGAAAACAACAACGAACAGAGATTATAACAAAGAAACCAAGGTGAACCCCCCAGCAAAGAACAAGGAGAAGGACATCAGAACACTGAGAAACAAAAAACCTATATAATCTCATGAATTCTCTATATTAGTAACGATAACCCTTATACCTAAATAATTATTTCAGTTCATATTTTTAGAGTGATCTCCTGTATTGAAATGTGATTTTTCCCCAATTTGTAATACACTGATAGGATACACGAAATGGATCAATACATACGAGACTTTGAAGTCAATAATATCGAAACCTACTCTCTCGCGCAAACTTCAGAATGCACCGAAATACTGAGAGTTTATAACCTCAATAATAATTTCAAAATTCTCAACATGAATATACGCAGTATAAATAAAAATTTAGATGAGTTCAAGATCGTTTTACACAATTTGAATGCGAATATTGACTGTTTGATACTTACAGAAACGTGAAATATTATAGACCAGGGCTTATTTAACATTGATGAATACGATATGATTTCTAACGAAAGTAACTTCAATCAAAATGATGGTGTTGTAGCATACATAAAATCAACATTGAAATATTCCTATAAAATAACAGAAATCTACCAAACTATCAAAGCCATACAAATGAAAATTCAATTGAATGAAGGAAGAAGTATACTTGTTACAGCTGTCTATAGATCTCCTGACACAGACCCTAAAGGATTCATAAATAGCATGAACCAGTATTTAGAAACGAACAACGGCAATAATTTCAATGATATATGTTTATTTACGGGAGATCTAAATATTGACTTATTAGACCCGGGCAAGAATGCATGTTCCGATTATTTAAATGTTTCGAACGAATATGGATACATCTCTACAATAAATAATCCAACGAGAGTCCAAGCAAACAGTAGTTCCTGTATTGATCATATTTTTATGAAATCTCCAGTTGATATCTACGAGAGAATCGTTCCGATAATTCTCAAAACATCTGTTACAGATCATTACGCGACAATTCTCCAAATTGTGTTAAATAACGATATCAAACAAGAAAAAATCAAAACAACTGAGTTCATCAATACCAAAAAGCTCCATGAAACATTCAGAAATATATCCTGGACATCAGTATTATCATCAAATGAACCAAACACTGCTACAAACACATTCATCGATATCATTATAGAAGCCTTTAATGTGTGTACGGAAGTGAAAAAATACAACAGAAAACACGTCAAAATTGCACCCTGGGTAACAAATGGTTTACTCAAATCAATAAACGAAAAAAATTTAATGAATAAGAATCTGCGAAAATATCCAAATAATGATCAATTAAGAAATGAATACAGAAATTATAGGAACAGATTGAATGCACTAATCAAAAAAACTAAATACAACTATCATAATGAACAAATCGAAAAAAATAACAACGATTCAAAAAAACTGTGGGAAATAGTACAGGAAGTTAGTAAAACAAAAAAGACACGTCATCCCATAGATTCTATTGATAGTGAGGACGGCAGGATATTAACTGAGAAAGAACTTATAGCAATTGAATTCAATTCCAAATTCTCAGAAATGGGAAGGAATCTAGCCAGTAAGATAGAAAACGATCCTAATTATATTCCAAACCGTTCCATTATGCCAAATTCTCTCGTCCTCACCCCCGTGGAATCAATTGAGATACAAAACGTAATCAGTCAACTAAAAAATAAGAAAGCCGTAGGTGTTGACAAGATCAAAGCCGAAACTATAAAGATCATTTCTAGCTATATCCAAGAGCCATTGGTCAAAATTTTCAATCTGTGTATGGAGGTAGGAAAGTATCCATCGGCATTCAAACACACAGTAGTAGTTCCTCTCCATAAAAAAGGCAATACTCAGAAAGTAGGAAATTACCGACCAATATCTTTGATCACCCACCTCTCAAAAATATTTGAAAAAATTCTGAAAAATAGACTAGTTTCCTATTTGAATAAATTTACCGTTATCTCTCATAATCAATTCGGATTCAGAGAAAATATGTCAACCCAAGATGCAATTCTAGCTTTAACATCAAAAATAACAGAAGCACTAAACGAAAGCAACCCATGTTTATGCATATTCATAGACTTGTCAAAAGCCTTTGACACTGTTAGCCACAAACTCCTCTTAGAATCAATGGAAGACATTGGTGTAAGAGGCAATTGTCTAAAACTCTTCAAGTGCTATTTAAGCGAAAGAACCCAAGCTGTGAGTGTTGATGGTGTGGTTAGCGGTGTCGAAAAAATTGACTATAGCATACCACAAGGAACAGTTTTAGGGCCTTTTTATTTAACATCTATATAAATGGACTATTTTCACTCGACAACAACGGAGACATTTTCGGATTTGCTGATGGTACAGCAATTTTCTACAGGTCTGATAACTGGGACAATCTGAAGCAAAAAGTGGAATCTGACTTCAAATCAATAAAAACATGGTTCGACTATAAATTACTCACAATAAACACGGATAAGACAAACTATCTACCATTCAGCTGTAATACTCGTGGCCTGCCTAATTTCGACAAACTGAACATTACAATGAATAATAACAAACAGTTCTCTATAGAACCTGTGAAAGAAATCAAATACTTAGGTATTATAATTGATTCCCACTTAAAATGGAACCATCACATAATGTTCGTGATGAAAAAATTGAGATGTATATTGTATAGATTCAAAAAACTCAAGGATGTCCTACCTTCCAGTCAAATGAAAACTTTATATCATGCTCTAGTTGAAAGTCATAAACGTTATGGAATTCTGGCATGGGGTGGGGCTCTGAAAACACATCTATATCCATTGGAAGTGATACAGAGGAGATTAATAAAACTGATTTTTTCAAAAGATATCAGGTATTCAACTGACTCACTATATTCTGAATCCAATATCTTTGACCTAAGACAATTATACTTCTTCCTCACGTGCTTAAAATATCACGGAACAAAACATTGCAATCAACTCCCAACCCACAACTACAATACTCGAAAAAAAAATAATTATGTGCCACCCTTGATGGTCAAAGTTACAACGCAGAGAATGTTCAACTACTTAGCACCAAAATTATACAATACTATTCCTAATGAATTGAAATGTATGAATGAAAACAGAAAATTCAAGAAACTATTGAAAAAGTTCATACAGCAACATTCCAGACATATGATACGTAGTCTCTTTGATGTATAAAACGATTTTACCCTATTATATATAGATAAATTTTTATTCTCTGTTTATTTATTTATTTATAGAATATCTGTACCTGATGAAACTTCATATTGTTATAAAAACTTATTTTTATTCTAATTTTGTCTTCATTATATTGTCTTAAACATTTACAATTATCTGTTCACTAGTCATATTTCGTCATTTCATTTCCTCGAAACAAGTGTTTCAGTCACTTATCGAGTAGATTATTTATTTACAGTTACGATTTATTTGTGTCAATGTATGATCTGGATGTGAATAAATATTATTATTATTATTATTATTATTATTATTATTATTATTATTATTATTATTATTATTATATACACAGCATAACATCATAATCGAATACTATCCATTCAACCTTCTGTTCAATTCAGTCGCTCGTATGTATAACGGAAGAACAGTTACCTGGTGAGTATAACTATATAAACATAATCGACTACAACCCAGTTACGATGATTGTTCAATCTATACTGAATTCAACCTTCTGCTCGATTCGGTCGCTTGTATGTAAAACGGAAGAACAGTTACCTGGTGAGTATTGCTATATAAACATCATCACGATATCATCGAATACAACTCAGATACAATTATCGTTTCGTCTAACCATTTAACCTTCTGTTCGATTCAGTCGCTAGTATGTGTAACGGAAGTACCGTCACCTGGTTAGTATCACTATATATACAGTATTGCGATATAATCGGATACCACCCAGATACATTGATTGTTCAGTCTATCCATTCAACTTTCTGTTCGTTTCGGTCACTCGTATGTGAAACGGGAATACCGTCACCTTATGTGTATAACTATATACACAGCATAACATCATAATCGAATACAACCCAGATACTATCCATCCAACCTTCTGTTCGATTCGGTTGCTCGTATGTAAAACGAAAGAACAGTAACCTGGTGAGTATTTCTATATGAACGTCATCACGATATAATCGAATACAACTTAGTTACAATTATCGTTCCGTCTAACCATCACACCTTATGTTCGATTCAGACGCTCGTATGTGTAACGAAAGAACCGTTACATGGTAGGTGTAGTTAAATATACAACATAACGATATAATCGGAGACAACCCAGATACAATGATTGTTCAATCTATCCATTCAACCTTATGTTCGATTCGGTTGCTAGTATGTATAACGAAAGAACAGTTACCTGGTTAGACATAATATATAATAATCATCACGAAATAATCGAATACAACCCAGATACGATGATTGTTCAGTCTATCCATTCAACCTTCTGTTCAGTTCAGTCGCTCTTATGTATAACTGGAGAACAGTTACCTGGTGAGTATAACTATATGAACATCATCACGATATAATCGAATACAACCCCAGATACGATCATTGTTTGGTCTATCCATTCAACCTTCAGTTCAATTCAGTCGCTTGTATGTATAACGGAACAACAGTTACCTGGTGAGTATAACTATATAAACATAATCGAATACAACTCAGATACGATGATTGTTCAATGTATCCATTCAACCTTATGTTCGATTCAGTCGCTCGTATGTATAACGGAAGAACAGTTACCTGGTGAGTATAACTATATAAACATAATCGAATACAACCCAGATACGACGATTGTTCAATCTATACTGAATTCAACCTTCTGCTCGATTCGGTCGCTTGTATGTAAAACGGAAGAACAGTTACCTGGTGAGTATTGCTATATAAACATCATCACGATATCATCGAATACAACTCAGATACAATTATCGTTTCGTCTAACCATTTAACCTTCTGTTCGATTCAGTCGCTAGTATGTGTAACGGGAGTACCGTCACCTGGTAAGTATCACTATATATACAGTATTGCGATATAATCGGATACCACCCAGATACATTGATTGTTCAGTCTATCCATTCAACTTTCTGTTCGCTTCGGTCGCTCGTATGTGAAACGGGAATACCGTCACCTTATGTGTATAACTATATACACAGCATAACATCATAAACGAATACAACCCAGATACTATCCATTCAACCTTCTGTTCAATTCAGTCGCTCGTATGTATAACGGAAGAACAGTTACCTGGTTAGTATAAATATATAAACATAATCGAATACAACCCAGATACGATGATTGTTCAATCTATACTGAATTCAACCTTCTGCTCGATTCGGTCGCTTGTATGTAAAACGGAAGAACAGTTACCTGGTGAGTATTGCTATATAAACATCATCACGATATCATCGAATACAACTCAGATACAATTATTGTTTCGTATAACCATTCAACCTTCTGTTCGATTCAGTCGCTAGTATGTGTAACGGAAGTACCGTCACCTGGTAAGTATCACTATATATACAGTATTGCGATATAATCGGATACCACCCAGATACATTGATTGTTCAGTCTATCCATTCAACTTTCTGTTCGTTTCGGTCGTTCGTATGTGAAACGGGAATACCGTCACCTTATGTGTATAACTATATACACAGCATAACATCATAATCGAATACAACCCAGATACTATCCATTCAACCTTCTGTTCGATTCGGTTGCTCGTATGTATAACGAAAGAACAGTAACCTGGTGAGTATTTCTATATGAACGTCATCACGATATAATCGAATACAACTTAGTTACAATTATCGTTACGTCTAACCATCCAACCTTATGTTCGATTCAGACGCTCGTATGTGTAACGAAAGAACCGTTACATGGTAGGTGTAGTTAAATATACAACATAACGATATAATCGGAGACAACCCAGATACAATGATTGTTCAATCTATTCATTCAACCTTATGTTCGATTCGGTTGCTAGTATGTATAACGAAAGAACAGTTACCTGGTTAAACATAATATATAATAATCATCACGAAATAATCGAATACAACCCAGATACGATGATTGTTCAGTCTATCCATTCAACCTTCTGTTCAGTTCAGTCGCTCTTATGTATAACTGGAGAACAGTTACCTGGTGAGTATAACTATATGAACATCATCACGATATAATCGAATACAACCCCAGATACGATCATTGTTTAGTCTATCCATTCAACCTTCAGTTCAATTCAGTCGCTCGTATGTATAACGGAAGAAGAGTTACCTGGTGAGTATAACTATATAAACATAATCGAATACAACTCAGATACGATGATTGTTCAATCTATCCATTCAACCTTATGTTCGATTCGGTTGCTCGTATGTAAAACGGAAGGACAGTTACCTGGTGAGTATTGCTATATAAACATCATCAGGATATCATCGAATACAACTCAGATACAATTATCGTTTCGTCTAACCATTCAACATTCTGTTCGATTCAGTCGCTAGTATGTGTAACGGAAGTATCGTCACCTGGTAAGTATCACTATATATACAGTATTGCGATATAATCGGATACCACCCAGATACATTGGTTCAGTCTATCCATTCAACTTTCTTTTCGTTTCGGTCGCTCGTATGTGAAACGGGAATACATTCACCTTATGTGTATAACCATATACACAGCATAACATCATAATCGAATACAACCCAGATACTATCCATTCAACCTTCTGTTTGATTCGGTTGCTCGTATGTATAACGAAAGAACAGTAACCTGGTGAGTATTTCTATATGAACGTCATCACGATATAATCGAATACAACTTAGTTACAATTATCGTTCCGTCTAACCATCCAACCTTATGTTCGATTCAGACGCTCGTATGTGTAACGAAAGAACCGTTACATGGTAGGTGTAGTTAAATATACAACATAACGATATAATCGGAGACAACCCAGATACAATGATTGTTCAATCTATCCATTTAACCTTATGTTCGATTCGGTTGCTAGTATGTATAACGAAAGAACAGTTACCTGGTTAGACATAATATATAATAATCATCACGAAATAATCGAATACAACCCAGATACGATGATTGTTCAGTCTATCCATTCAACCTTCTGTTCAGTTCAGTCGCTCTTATGTATAACTGGAGAACAGTTACCTGGTGAGTATAACTATATTTACATCATCACGATATAATCGAATACAACCCCAGATACGATGATTGTTCAATCTATCCATTCAACCTTATGTTCGATTCGGTTGCTCGTATGTATATCGGAAGAACAGGTACCTGGTGAGTATATCTATATAAACATAATCGAATACAACTCAGATACGATGATTGTTCAATCTATCCATTTAACCTTCTGCTCGATTCGGTCGCTTGTATGTAAAACGGAAGGACAGTTACCTGGTGAGTATTGCTATATAAACATCATCACGATATCATCGAATACAACTCAGATACAATTATCGTTTCGTCTAACCATTCAATATTATGTTCGATTCAGTCGCTAGTATGTGTAACGGAAGTATCGTCACCTGGTTAGTATCACTATATATACAGTATTGCGATATAATCGGATACCACCCAGATACATTGATTGTTCAGTCTATCCATTCAACTTTCTTTTCGTTTCGGTCGCTCGTATGTAAAACGGGAATACCGTCTCCTAGTGTGTATAACTATATACACAGCATAACATCATAATCGAATACAACCCATATACTATCCATTCAACCTTCTGTTCAATTCAGTCGCTCGTATGTATAACGGAAGAACAGTTACCTGGTGAGTATAACTATATAAACATAATCGAATACAACCCAGATACGATGATTGTTCAATCTATACTGAATTCAACCTTCTGCTCGATTCGGTCGCTTGTATGTAAAACGGAAGAACAGTTACCTGTTGAGTATTGCTATATAAACATCATCACGATATCATCGAATACAACTCAGATACATGTATCGTTTTGTCTAACCATTTAACCTTCTGTTCGATTCAGTCGCTAGTATGTGTAACGGAAGTACCGTCACCTGGTAAGTATCACTATATATACAGTATTGCGATATAATCGGATACCACCCAGATACATTGATTGTTCAGTCTATCCATTCAACTTTCTGTTCGTTTCGGTCGCTCGTATGTGAAACGGGAATACCGTCACCTTATGTGTATAACTATATACACAGCATAACATCATAATCGAATACAACCCAGATACTATCCATTCAACCTTCGTTTCGATTCGGTTGCTCGTATGTATAACGAAAGAACAGTAACCTGGTGAGTATTTCTATATGAACGTCATCACGATATAATCGAATACAACTTAGTTACAATTATCGTTCCGTCTAACCATCCAACCTTATGTTCGATTCAGACGCTCGTATGTGTAACGAAAGAACCGTTACATGGTAGGTGTAGTAAAATATACAACATAACGATATAATCGGAGACAACCCAGATACAATGATTGTTCAATCTATCCATTCAACCTTATGTTCGATTCGGTTGCTAGTATGTATAACGAAAGAACAGTTACCTGGTTAGACATAATATATAATAATCATCACGAAATAATCGAATACAACCCAGATACGATGATTGTTCAGTCTATCCATTCAACCTTCAGTTCAATTCAGTCGCTCGTATGTATAACGGAAGAACAGTTACCTGGTAAGTATAACTATATAAACATAATCGAATACAACTCAGATACGATGATTGTTCAATCTATCCATTCAACCTTATGTTCGATTCGGTTGCTCGTATGTATATCGGAAGAACAGGTATCTGGTGAGTATATATATATAAACATAATCGAATACAACTCAGATACGATGATTGTTCAATCTATCCATTTAACCTTCTGCTCGATTAGGTCGCTTGTATGTGAAACGGAAGGACAGTCACCTGGTGAGTATTGCTATATAAACATCATCACGATATCATCGAATACAACTCAGATACAATTATCGTTTCGTCTAACCATTCAACATTCTGTTCGATTCAGTCGCTAGTATGTGTAACGGAAGTATCGTCACCTGGTAAGTATCACTATATATACAGTATTGCGATATAATCGGATACCACCCAGATACATTGATTGTTCAGTCTATCCATTCAACCTTCTGTTCAGTTCAGTCGCTCTTATGTATAACTGGAGAACAGTTACCTGGTGAGTATAACTATATGAACATCATCACGATATAATCGAATACAACCCCAGATACGATCATTGTTTAGTCTATCCATTCAACCTTCAGTTCAATTCAGTCGCTCGTATGTATAACGGAAGAACAGTTACCTGGTGAGTATAACTATATAAACATAATCGAATACAACTCAGATACGATGATTGTTCAATCAATCCATTCAACCTTATGTTTGATTCGGTTGCTCGTATGTATATCGGAAGAACAGGTACCTGGTGAGTATATCCATATAAACATAATCGAATACAACTCAGATACGATGATTGTTCAATATATCCATTTAACCTTCTGCTCGATTCGGTCGCTTGTATGTAAAACGGAAGGACAGTTACCTGGTGAGTATTGCTATATAAACATCATCACGATATCATCGAATACAACTCAGATACAATTATCGTTTCGTCTAACCATTTAACCTTCTGTTCGATTCAGTCGCCAGTATGTGTAACGGAAGTACCGTCACCTGGTAAGTATCACTATATATACAGTATTGCGATATAATCGGATACCACCCAGATACATTGATTGTTCAGTCTATCCATTCAACTTTCTTTTCGTTTCGGTCGCTCGTATGTAAAACGGGAATACCGTCTCCTAGTGTGTATAACTATATACACAGCATAACATCATAATCGAATACAACCCATATACTATCCATTCAACCTTCTGTTCAATTCAGTCGCTCGTATGTATAACGGAAGAACAGTTACCTGGTGAGTATAACTATATAAACATAATCGAATACAACCCAGATACGATGATTGTTCAATCTATACTGAATTCAACCTTCTGCTCGATTCGGTCGCTTGTATGTAAAACGGAAGAACAGTTACCTGTTGAGTATTGCTATATAAACATCATCACGATATCATCGAATACAACTCAGATACATGTATCGTTTCGTCTAACCATTTAACCTTCTGTTCGATTCAGTCGCTAGTATATGTAACGGAAGTACCGTCACCTGGTAAGTATCACTATATATACAGTATTGCGATATAATCGGATACCACCCAGATACATTGATTGTTCAGTCTATCCATTCAACTTTCTGTTCGTTTCGGTTGCTCGTATGTGAAACGGGAATACCGTCACCTTATGTGTATAACTATATACACAGCATAACATCATAATCGAATACAACCCAGATACTGTCCATTCAACCTTCTGTTCGATTCGGTTGCTCGTATGTATAACGAAAGAACAGTAACCTGGTGAGTATTTCTATATGAACGTCATCACGATATAATCGAATACAATTTAGTTACAATTATCGTTCGGTCTAACCATCCAACCTTATGTTCGATTCAGACGCTCGTATGTGTAACGAAAGAACCGTTACATGGTAGGTGTAGTTAAATATACAACATAACGATATAATCGGAGACAACACAGTTACAATGATTGTTCAATCTCTCCATTCAACATTATGTTCGATTCGGTTGCTAGTATGTATAACGAAAGAACAGTTACCTGGTTAGACATAATATATAATAATCATCACGAAATAATCTAATACAACCCAGATACGATGATTGTTCAGTCTATCCATTCAACCTTCTGTTCAGTTCAGTCGCTCTTATGTATAACTGGAGAACAGTTACCTGGTGAGTATAACTATATGAACATCATCACGATATAATCGAATACAACTCCAGATACGATCATTGTTTAGTCTATCCATTCAACCTTCAGTTCAATTCAGTCGCTCGTATGTATAACGGAAGAACAGTTACCTGGTGAGTATAACTATATAAACATAATCGAATACAACTCAGATACGATGATTGTTCAATCTATCCATTCAACCTTATGTTCGATTCGGTTGCTCGTATGTATATCGGAAGAACAGGTATCTGGTGAGTATATCTATATAAACATAATCGAATACAACTCAGATATGATGATTGTTCAATCTATCCATTTAACCTTCTGCTCGATTCGGTCGCTTGTATGTAAAACGGAAGGACAGTTACCTGGTGAGTATTGCTATATAAACATCATCACGATATCATCGAATACAACTCTGATACAATTATCGTTTCGTCTAACCATTCAACATTCTGTTCAATTCAGTCGCTAGTATGTGTAACGGAAGTATCGTCACCTGGTAAGTATCACTATATATACAGTATTGCGATATAATCGGATACCACCCAGATACATTGATTGTTCAGTCTATCCATTCAACTTTCTTTTCGTTTCGGTCGCTCGTTTGTAAAACAGGAATTCCGTCTCCTAGTGTGTATAACTATATACACAGCATAACATCATAATCGAATACAACCCATATACTATCCATTCAACCTTCTGTTCAATTCAGTCGCTAGTATGTATAACGGAAGAACAGTTTGTTCAATCTATACTGAATTCAACCTTCTGCTCGATTCGGTCGCTTGTATGTAAACGGAAGAACAGTTACCTGGTGAGTATTGCTATATAAACATCATCACGATATCTTCGAATACAACTCAGATACAATTATCGTTTCGTCTAACCATTTAACCTTCTGTTCGATTCAGTCGCTATTATGTGTAACGGAAGTACCGTCACCTGGTAAGTATCACTATATATACAGTATTGCGATATAATCGGATACCACCCAGATACATTGATTGTTCAGTCTATCCATTCAACTTTCTGTTCGTTTCGGTCGCTCGTATGTGAAACGGGAATACCGTCACCTTATGTGTATAACTATATACACAGCATAACATCATAATCGAATACAACTCAGACGCTCGTATGTGTAAAGAAAGAACCCTTACATGGTAGGTGTAGTTAAATACACAACATAACGATATAATCGGAGACAACCCAGATACAATGATTGTTCAATCTCTCCATTCAACCTTATGTTCGATTCGGTTGCTAGTATGTATAACGAAAGAACAGTTACCTGGTTAGACATAATATATAATATTCATCACGAAATAATCGAATACAACCCAGATACGATGATTGTTCAGTCTATCCATTCAACCTTCTGTTCAGTTCAGTCGCTCTCATGTATAACTGGAGAACAGTTACCTGGTGAGTATAACTATATGAATATCATCACGATATAATCGAATACAACTCCAGATACGATCATTGTTTAGTCTATCCATTCAACCTTCAGTTCAATTCAGTCGCTCGTATGTATAACGGAAGAACAGTTACCTGGTGAGTATAACTATATAAACATAATCGAATACAACTCAGATACGATGATTGTTCAATCTATCCATTCAACCTTACGTTCGATTCGGTTGCACGTATGTATATCGGAAGAACAGGTATCTGGTGAGTATATCTATATAAACATAATCGAATACAACTCAGATACGATGATTGTTCAATCTATCCATTTAACCTTCTGCTCGATTCGGTCGCTTGTATGTAAAACGGAAGGACAGTTACCTGGTGAGTATTGCTATATAAACATCATCACGATATCATCGAATACAACTCAGATACAATTATCGTTTCGTCTAACCATTTAACCTTTTGTTCGATTCAGTCGCTAGTATGTGTAACGGAAGTACCGTCACCTGGTAAGTATCACTATATATACAGTATTGCGATATAATCGGATACCACCCAGATACATTGATTGTTCAGTCTATCCATTCAACTTTCTTTTCGTTTCGGTCGCTCGTATGTAAAACGGGAATACCGTCTCCTAGTGTGTATAACTATATACACAGCATAACATCATAATCGAATACAACCCATATACTATCCATTCAACCTTCTGTTCAATTCAGTCGCTCGTATGTATAACGGAAGAACAGTTACCTGGTGAGTATAACTATATAAACATAATCGAATACAACCCAGATACGATGATTGTTCAATCTATACTGAATTCAACCTTCTGCTCGATTCGGTCGCTTGTATGTAAACGGAAGAACAGTTACCTGGTGAGTATTGCTATATAAACATCATCACGATATCTTCGAATACAACTCAGATACAATTATCGTTTCGTCTAACCATTTAACCTTCTGTTCGATTCAGTCGCTAGTATGTGTAACGGAAGTACCGTCACCTGGTAAGTATCACTATATATACAGTATTGCGATATAATCGGATACCACCCAGATACATTGATTGTTCAGTCTATCCATTCAACTTTCTGTTCGTTTCGGTCGCTCGTATGTGAAACGGGAATACCGTCACCTTATGTGTATAACTATATACACAGCATAACATCATAATCGAATACAACCCAGATACTATCCATTCAACCTTCTGTTCGATTCGGTTGCTCGTATGTATAACGAAAGAACAGTTACCTGGTGAGTATTGCTATATAAACATCATCACGATATCTTCGAATACAACTCAGATACAATTATCGTTTCGTCTAACCATTTAACCTTCTGTTCGATTCAGTCGCTAGTATGTGTAACGGAAGTACCGTCACCTGGTAAGTATCACTATATATACAGTATTGCGATATAATCGGATACCACCCAGATACATTGATTGTTCAGTCTATCCATTCAACTTTCTTTTCGTTTCGGTCGCTCGTATGTAAAACGGGAATACCGTCTCCTAGTGTGTATAACTATATACACAGCATAACATCATAATCGAATGCAACCCATATACTATCCATTCAACCTTCTGTTCAATTCAGTCGCTCGTATGTATAACGGAAGAACAGTTACCTGGTGAGTATAACTATATAAAGTAGTGTACCTAGGCGGGTATCAGCTCAAGATGGCCGCCATGGGGCAATGACGTCATCCAAGATGGCCGCCATGGGGCAGCTGTCAACTGTCATGTCATCTGTCATGTCAACTGTCATGTCAAATGTCAACTGTCATGTCATCTGTCAAATGTCAACTGTCATGACATCTGTCAACTGTCATTTCAACTGTCATATGTTCCATGTCATCTGTCAATCAGAAAGTGTTCTATGCCTATTACGTCAGAGAGTGGGCTTGGGAACGCGACGCGTCATAGCCCCACCCACTTTTTTGGCGCGAAATTCAAGTTATTTTTGAGGTTATGTATTCTGCTTGCAACATGGATATCGGCCCCTCTGGCCCCCTCAGGTGCCCCCTTGGCCCCCTTAGGCCTTCGCTGTACCCCCTTGGCCCCCCTCAGGTCTTCGCTGTACCCCCTTAGCCCCCTTAGGTTTTTGCTATACCCCCTTGACCCCCCATAAGACTGCGCCCCCTTAGCGCTCCGCATCCGGAAACATCTCATGACGTCATATTTTATTTAAAAAAATCCTTCTATCGGCGGGATTTGAACTCCAGACCACCGGATTACGAGTCCGATGCGTTCCCACAGAGCTACGACCACTATATAATTTAATTGCAGTCAATGTCGATGCAACCTTATCGCACAGCGTGACGTAGTCGAGCAGATCCGTCTCAAAGATAAGAGAACGTAGCAACCTCGGCAAGCGGGGAGCAGGGAAACGAACAATGGCTTATTCATTCATTAAATATCAGTGTATTGATAGACATAATCGCATTCAAGGTCAGGTTCGCTGCATTCCAATGATAACTCAACATGCAGATCCATGGAGCAGGAAAAGGAACAATGGCTTATTCATTCATTAAACATTAGTGTATTAATAGACATAATCGCATTCAAGGTCAGGTTCGCTGGATTCCATTGATGATTCAACATGATACAATATTTCGCAAGACGTTACAAAGATAAGAGACGACAAAGCGACTGACACTGTTGCCAGACGTTTGAAAAAATAAGGCATTGATGCCAGACTTTCAAAAATATCTGGAAATATACCATAATGCACCTACAGCTTACCCAAGTGGAATCCGAACCATAGATGGATAACGTCTGAAGTATTACAGGGTGTGGCTGCCTGAAATTAGGCGTCTGATATCTGACGTATGACGTCATCGTTTCAAAATATCGAAAGGTCACCAACTGTTTAGTTATTTCCATCTGAACCACAACGTGTAATTATTCGAAATTGATGGATAACGTTTGACGTATTACAGGGTGTCAACCTGAAGTCAGGCGTCTGACATCTGACGTATGACGTCATCATTTCAAAATGGCCGCTGAAATCGGGAGATCACTAACTGTTTAGTAATTTCCGTATTATAAAGGTAATATACATACAGCTTACACAAGTAGAATCGGAATCACCACGTCTGAATGCTCAAAATTGATGAATAAAGTTTGACGTATGACAAAGTGTGGAAGTTATTTATTATTTAGTAATTTTCGTATTGAATATACCTACAGCTCACACAAGTAGAATCCGAACCACAGCATTGATATCGACGCAACAGAATTCATGAACTCGTTAATATAAAGATGTCAATGACAAAATGATTGATTTTCTCTACGAATTATCAAAAAATATTCACTTCCGGTGTATTAAAAAGCGACATAGAGAAAAACTAATGTTTTATTCGTGATCCCCATGACGTGTAAACTTCAAAAACATCAACTTCCGGTTTCACTTCCGATTTCCATTTTCCCACTTAACATAGTCATGTGGGTACTCTGAGAGAAGGATTTTTCACGGACATTCCAAATATATCATTTTACCTATGTACAAAGTCTCAAGGTTAAAGAGATATCAATCAAAATAAATCGAAATAATGAAAAAATCTATGTAAACAATTCACAAACTCTTCGTGTAATGATTTTCTGGTCGATCCAGCTTTTCGACGAGTTATCAAAAAATATCTACTTCCGGTTCATCAAAAATCGATATAGAGAAAAACTAATGTTTTATTCGTGATCCCCATGACGTGTAGACTTCAAAAACATCAACTTCCGGTTTTACTTCCGGTTTCTATTTCTCCACTTAACATAGTCATGTGGGTACTCTGAGAGAAGGATTTTTCACGGACATTCCAAATATATCATTTTACCTATGTACAAAGTCGCAAGGATAAAGAGATATCAATCAAAATAAATCGAAATAATGAAAAAAATTTATGTTAACAATTCATAATCTCTTCGTGTAATGATTTCCTGGCCGATCCAGCTTCTCGACAAATTATCACAAAATATCCACTTCCGGTTCATTAAAAAGCTATATAGAGAAAAACTAATGGAATATTCGTGACCCCCATGACGTGTCGACTTCAAAAACAACAACTTCCGGTTTCACTTCCGGTTTCCATTTTGTTAGTAAACAGGGTCATGTGGGTACTCATTGAATAGGTTATTTCACGTACATTCCTAATATATTAACTTACCTATATACAAAGTCCCAAGGTTTGCGAGATATCAATCAAAATTTCTCGAAATATTGATAAAACAATAAAAACTGTTCACCATCTCTTTGAGTACTGCTTTTCTAACCGATCTATCTCCTTGATGAATTATCGAAAAATATCCTCTTCCAATTCGTAAAAAATCGAGATAGAGGAAAAATGATGAGATGTTAGTGAACCCATAACGTTCGGACATCGAAACAACAACTTCCGGTTTCACTTCCGGTTACAATTTTTTTAGTAAACAGAGCCATGTAAGTACTCTGAGAGAAGGATATCTCACGGACATCCCGAATATATCAACTTACCAATATACAAAATCTCAAGGTTTGCGAGATATTGACGAAAATTGGTGAAATAATCAAAACAACACTGTTACACGCAAGAAAGTGCTATGGAGAGTCGATTTGAGTCCACGGTTAACTCATGTTTCTATCTTATTAATCAATATTCTAATAGGAGACTATAATTTTTGTACAACTCATATCAGGAAATGCCATTTACACCATAATGAAAACCAAGTAGGTGAAATGATAAATAGGAAATCGATAATCAATTTTGAAGTAATCGATAACACATAGGGTTAATAAAGTTTCAAAAAAAGCTCTGTTCAAGGTATGTTTACAAATTCCAAGGCTATATAACTATTAAGATCACATTATATTGGAACCAGGTACTTCAATCATTGATCTACTCAAAAAATATGTCTCGAAACAGATATAATTTTCTATATTTAGGATTGCACTTCCAGCATCGGCAATACATGGAATATTATCGGAAATCTCGAGGTGAATATTTCAAGGACTAAGAATTATCGAAATTTCAAAAACGGAGCTCTGATCAAGGTATGGTTATAAATTCCAAAGCTGTATAACTATTCACATCACATTATATTGAAGCCAGATACTTCAATCATTATTCACCTCGGAAAATATGATACGAAACATATATACTTTTCTATATTTGGGATCGCACTTTCAGCAAAGAGAATATGTGTCAACGTCTACAGAAATCAATGCTTTCATTCAAAATGTTTTCGATAGGTCTAACGATGGAACCAACAGGCTGATAAAATACAGGGATGTAAAAACTATCTAGTCTGGAAGAAATATACTGGGTGTGTAAGAAATTACACTTAATATTTTCAATAGATGTACCGTTCGAAAAATACAAATGTACTGACTGGTACAGGATGTATCAAGAATTAATGATGACGTTTAACGTTTGATAGGTATAATTTGATAGTTGACGCTCAACGACTGGAACTTGAGAGCCTTGGTCACGTGAGGGTGGATATGGTTGTATTATGATCAGTGACGAAAACAATTTTATATTGATGAATTATTGAAAAAGTGTTCCTATATTTTCGTGAAAACGCGACATAGAAGAAAACAAATGATACATTTGAGATCCACATGATGAAAAGAGCTCAAACTTTTTGTTTTTCTAGTGAACAGGGATTATATTGTAACGAAGTTACTTGAATTTTTATGAACATACTGTATATATTAGTAATCGGGTAGTATCCTGGGTAAATGTCGTGCTAGGAATTCCGTTCTTTTCTCGTAACGATTTGTTTTCACACACCGGAAGTGATTAAGTAAATATCAAGTTAGCGCGAAGTCATGATTTGATAGTTGTAATTACTGATAATTAATTAGCGAGATAGGCTGGCGTTCGACGAGATCGAGTCAAGTTTGCAGCGATGCGCACTTCGAGCGATCCCCACTGAATCAGACCGAGAGTAGGGTGGGGCGAACGGAGATATACCCGCGATCGCGACGCGAAAACGCCAGTTCTGTTTGAGACCGCAACCAGAACGCTTGAGAGCTCCGACCAGCTGAAAGCCGCAGCCAAGGTTCGAAAGAGAGAGAGCGAGAGTTCGATACCGCGAACTGGACACCGAGACTTGCCGAGCCAGACAGCCACTTGAGACCGCAAGTAGGTAAGCCGAAATACGAGTTGAGCGGAGGGTGCCGTATTCGCATTCTTGTACTGGGTGACTGCTATCCCACTTTCTGCGAATTATATTCGGTCTGGGGGATAGTAGGTACATGCCGGAAAACTGCTTCAGGTTCTGCGAATTCTATTCGGTATCTGAAGTGGTCTCCGACTGCTTTGCTCCCAGCAAGGATCGATTCACAAGGTATTTTGGCATACCATCTGCGAATTATATTCGGTTGGTAGGACAAAATACCAGGGGGTCGCTCTCTGCCAACTCGAGCCGAATCTCAGTTGAGTTGGTACACCCGCGCTGGGGGAGACCGTATACGTATCTTGATACAGGGTGACTGCTGTCCCACTTTCTGCGAATTATATTCGGTCTGGGGGACAGGAGGTATTTACCGAAACACTGCTTGAGGTTCTGCGAATTCTATTCGGTACCTGAAGTGGTGTCTGGTAGTTGGACTCCCTGCTGAAAGATCGATATACAGGGTGTTTTGGCATACCATCTGCGAATTATATTCGGTTGGTAGGACAAAATACCTGGGGTCGCTCTAAGAAGGGTGGATTTAGGGTTTATTGCTAGATCTGCTTCGCATGGCTTTGCACTTCTGCTTGGAATGGTTCACTGTAATTTTGCTTTTCGCGAGTTGCTTGAATAATTTGTTTTGCCGTGGTAATTGGTAATTAATGCTTTCAGTCATGAACTAGAATTAGTTCACATATTTTCTTCCGGAAATCTTCTAGTTTCGCGAACCCTTGGGAGGGGGATACTGAGAGGATATCGTGGGATATTGTAGGATATATTAGGATATATTAGGATATTGTTTATATGATTTCACATTCTAGTTGCAATGCAAATGTAAATATTTAATGAATATAATAATAGATATTATTATTGGTAGTTTCATTTTTTTTCTCTGAGTAAGTTTCGATTTTTTTTTATTAACAAAGCAACGAGGTTCAGGGAATTGATACTTTCACGAATGTCACTTTGACAATTAACATCTAAAGACCCCTGGATTAAACTTTCTTCACTGATAGTTACCCGGTGCAAGTGGACCTACCACTATAATATAGGTGGCGCCCGAGATCTGTAAATATAGCACCCGAGCTAAAGCGCCAAATAACGCTTCTCCGAGTAGAAAGCGTTACAAATTTGGCGCCCGAGCAGGGACCGTGATTTAGGTGTAAATAGTTTGTATATAATTCGATATCTGTCAAAAGTGACAGCCGGTTCAATTTTCATCGGTATAGGCAAGTGACCCCTCCCAGAATAGGTTTTGGATCTTAAGGAATTCATTCCGATTGTTCCAAATCCTATCCGAGCACTTGTGACTGAAATACACGACCGAAACGTGTGAAATAAGCTGCAGGGACCGCAAAATTTTCAGAAACCGCTGAAAACCGTATTCTCTCGCACTTTTCTGATACCGCAGAATACCGAGAACTGTCTTTTTGACAGCAGTCACGTTAAGTCGAGTGTATCTCGTCTAATAGGTTTTGGGTACAAGGAATTCATTCCGTGAGTTCAGAACCTGATCCGACTATTGTAGCTCCAGATTTCAGCTTCCGGAAGCAAAGTTTGGGTTAAGAAACTGTTAGTGAGGTATAGGGACATCGGATAAAACCCGTGTATTTTTCAAATCCGGTATCTGTCACTTTGACAGCTGATAGTTGTTCGATAGCAAGAGACACCTCGTTTAAAATCGTCAAGTCAGTCGCGCCGATATTCGATTTCTGAAAATGGTGAACGAGGAATCCCCGAAAGACCCTTCAGATGGGCAGACTTCGCCATCGAAGCAAAAAGATCCAGTTGACGTGAGAGTGAGCTGGGTGTATCAGCTAAAGAAGGCAGATATAGACATAGAGTTGTCTAAATTTGGTCTGGATGTCACTGGTACAGTCGAAGATAAGAGGAAGAGACTTATAAGATTCCTCAGGGAAGGAAGGGTGGTAACCGCACCATCGACGCCTGTACCCGGGAGTGTTCCACTGACTTCGACTTGGACATTCCCGAATCTGAACACCGTGCCCCCAGTGAACGTTACTGCACCTGGAACCGTACCGCCCGTAACTACCACGTCCGCTACTCAATCGACCACCCCGATAATGACAACACCAATGATGACAGTCCCGTCCATGTCGATGACAACTCCGGAACCATTGCGAACCCGTGACTGGCAATTGTCGTTCAATGGACTGGGAGATCCTGTAGCATTCCTGGAGAGGCTTGATGAGATCCGACTATCTCAGAACATACCCGCCTACAGGATGTTAGCCGTACTACCTGATCTATTCGAAGGGGAAACCGCCCTTTGGTTTAGAAATAACCGGACTGCTTGTTCAACTTGGGAAGCCTTCGTCGAATTATTCCGCATTTTCTACTTCCCAGCCAACTACCAGGTTGACCTAGAGGTAGCGATTGGCAGACGACTTCAGAGACCGAATGAGCCCGTACAAGCATATGTAACCGACATCCAGACGCTTGTACGAAGACATGGAGGCATGACACCGGAGCAAGAACTCATGTGGCTGTACCGAAACCTGTTGCCCGAATACCGACAGCACATCAAGAGGAGTGACTTTGCCGATATTGTCACCTTCTCACGAGCTGTGAAGGAGTTTGAGCTTCTTCGTGGGGAACTACAGGAAAAGTACCAAACCTATGCAATGACTGCAAGGTACCCCACCGGGACGAAAGCTTTGCCGACAACCCCAGCTGTCATGCCCCAACAGACTACCCCTGTGAGGACAGAGTCGATGACATTTGTCCAACCTAGGACCGAGCCAAGGCCATCTCCACCAGCCGTATGTTGGAGATGTGGTCAGACAGGACATCTGAGAAATCAGTGCAGATCGGCTCCTAGGATATTTTGCTCCCGCTGTGGAAAACAGGGAGTGTTGTCAAGAGACTGCCCTTGTCCTAGGTCGGAAAACTAGGAAGGCATTGCCCCGTACCGAGACCCAAGCAATGCCATCCTACAAATGTCTCGGAAACGATCCGTACCGTCCGTCCAGAAGATGCCCGTCCCTTCGTTTCTGTACATACCCTGGGTGGCAGTTACAAAGCACTGTTGGATACCGGAGCATCGAAAACGTATATGGGAGATGAAGTGGCTAGAAGATGCCAGGAAATGGGAGTCCCAAAGGATACAACGAATGTATCTATAGCCAGAATGGCGAATGGCCTTCCAGCTCAAGTTCCCGGCACTCATCACTTGAAATTAGTGATTGGAGAAGCAACTATTCCAGCCACAGTTGGACATCTTCCTGGTCTGTCTTCTGATTTTGTCATTGGTATGGATATTCTGAAACCGCAGAAATTCCAACTAGACTTATCAGGTGGAGACATCCGTATCGATGGAAAGCCGATAACCGACCGAACACCCGAACCGTCAGACCCGATCAATAACGTTGATGGTACTGAAAACCTTGGACTGACTCCGACGGAGGATAGGAGACACAAAGCGTTCCTGGATCAAGAATTGACTCTATTTGAGAGTATAAAGGGAGTTACGCCGATTCTCAAACATGAGATACGTTTGATCAACCCGGAGCCGATCAAACAGTGTAACCTACCCCAGGGTCCAAGAAAGCAGGAAGTCCTGAATACCGAAGTCGATAGAGTGCTAGAGGAAGGTGTCACAGAACCGTCTAACACACCTTGGAGTTCACCAGTCGTGACAGTACGAAAGAAGGATGAAGTCCTGGATAACACCGCCGCCAATCCCGATTATTATATCGAAGACGACCGACTCTACCGTCATGTTCGGGATTCTACCGAACGAACTGAACCAGAATTGACCGATCCCTGTAAACTGTATATCCCGAAACCAGCTAGATCATCCGTGATGAAGGAGAGTCACGACGCTCCCACGGCTGAACATGTCGGGATAGCCAAGACCACCGCCAGAATAGCAAGTCGCTATTATTGGCCAGGAATGTTCCGGGACATTGCTAAGTATGTCCGGAGCTGTTCGTCTTGTCAGCAGTACGAGTCTTCGCATCAGAAGAGTCCATGGAAGAGGCAATCTCGAGAAGCCTTCTTGCCCAAACCTGGGGCAGAAAGTATCAGCACGTCCAAACGAGATGCCGCGAAGATCAGGGAGTGGGCAAACTATAGAGTACGGCCGATCGACGAGTCAGCACGAGGGTGCACACAATGCCGTCAACCCTTTGCAAATGAGGTGACCAGACCCCCAGAGCGAAGACCATGCAAACCCAAGGCCCATGTGAATGAGGTGACCAGACCCCCGGAGCGTCGACCATGCAGACCCAACGCACGCCGAAGAAAACAGAGGCCTTCCAAGAAGTGAGTGGACCCGTGGACAGGAAGAAGATGGAATCAGAACTGAAGGGTGCATGGTGATGATGATTTTTTTTCTGTGCTTTTCATTTCATTTTTCAGATTTTTTTTGTTGTTTATGTATAGGTATTCAAGTTGTGAAAAATAATATAGATATATTATTTTTTTTAGGAAGTAAGGGGGGGATGTAACGAAGTTACTTGAATTTTTATGAACATACTGTATATATTAGTAATCGGGTAGTATCCTGGGTAAATGTCGTGCTAGGAATTCCGTTCTTTTCTCGTAACGATTTGTTTTCACACACCGGAAGTGATTAAGTAAATATCAAGTTAGCGCGAAGTCATGATTTGATAGTTGTAATTACTGATAATTAATTAGCGAGATAGGCTGGCGTTCGACGAGATCGAGTCAAGTTTGCAGCGATGCGCACTTCGAGCGATCCCCACTGAATCAGACCGAGAGTAGGGTGGGGCGAACGGAGATATACCCGCGATCGCGACGCGAAAACGCCAGTTCTGTTTGAGACCGCAACCAGAACGCTTGAGAGCTCCGACCAGCTGAAAGCCGCAGCCAAGGTTCGAAAGAGAGAGAGCGAGAGTTCGATACCGCGAACTGGACACCGAGACTTGCCGAGCCAGACAGCCACTTGAGACCGCAAGTAGGTAAGCCGAAATACGAGTTGAGCGGAGGGTGCCGTATTCGCATTCTTGTACTGGGTGACTGCTATCCCACTTTCTGCGAATTATATTCGGTCTGGGGGATAGTAGGTACATGCCGGAAAACTGCTTCAGGTTCTGCGAATTCTATTCGGTATCTGAAGTGGTCTCCGACTGCTTTGCTCCCAGCAAGGATCGATTCACAAGGTATTTTGGCATACCATCTGCGAATTATATTCGGTTGGTAGGACAAAATACCAGGGGGTCGCTCTCTGCCAACTCGAGCCGAATCTCAGTTGAGTTGGTACACCCGCGCTGGGGGAGACCGTATACGTATCTTGATACAGGGTGACTGCTGTCCCACTTTCTGCGAATTATATTCGGTCTGGGGGACAGGAGGTATTTACCGAAACACTGCTTGAGGTTCTGCGAATTCTATTCGGTACCTGAAGTGGTGTCTGGTAGTTGGACTCCCTGCTGAAAGATCGATATACAGGGTGTTTTGGCATACCATCTGCGAATTATATTCGGTTGGTAGGACAAAATACCTGGGGTCGCTCTAAGAAGGGTGGATTTAGGGTTTATTGCTAGATCTGCTTCGCATGGCTTTGCACTTCTGCTTGGAATGGTTCACTGTAATTTTGCTTTTCGCGAGTTGCTTGAATAATTTGTTTTGCCGTGGTAATTGGTAATTAATGCTTTCAGTCATGAACTAGAATTAGTTCACATATTTTCTTCCGGAAATCTTCTAGTTTCGCGAACCCTTGGGAGGGGGATACTGAGAGGATATCGTGGGATATTGTAGGATATATTAGGATATATTAGGATATTGTTTATATGATTTCACATTCTAGTTGCAATGCAAATGTAAATATTTAATGAATATAATAATAGATATTATTATTGGTAGTTTCATTTTTTTTCTCTGAGTAAGTTTCGATTTTTTTTTATTAACAAAGCAACGAGGTTCAGGGAATTGATACTTTCACGAATGTCACTTTGACAATTAACATCTAAAGACCCCTGGATTAAACTTTCTTCACTGATAGTTACCCGGTGCAAGTGGACCTACCACTATAATATAGGTGGCGCCCGAGATCTGTAAATATAGCACCCGAGCTAAAGCGCCAAATAACGCTTCTCCGAGTAGAAAGCGTTACAATATGGGTACTCCGGAAAAATGATTTTTCACGGACATTTCGAGAATTCAACTTGTATATATTCTGAGACTTAAGACCAAAATTGATATTAATTGATAAACATTCATAACAATGACAAACCTTACGAATACAACGCACATATGTCGCGCAAATACAAAAAACGCGCAGACATCGCACCCTTATCAAAAAACTATCAAAAATGATAAATAGCACGACGAAAAGTCGAACATGCGTCTTACATATATCATGCTAACGTCGTTATCCGTCAAAGATCTATCAGACAACATCGTCCAAAATTTTTGAATACGATGATTCGCATGACAAAGCGTCACGCATTCATTAAACAAGTAGAAAACATCAAAATTCATCACGCATACATCACCCATACGTCGCACATGCGTCGAACATACGTCATGCAAACGTCACACATTCATCGAGAATCTATCAAACAGCAACATAAAAACGATTAATAACGTACTGACATTGCAAATCCAAAATGGTAGCTATTAAAGTTTAGCATCTGGCATCTGACATTCGGTGTCTGACATTTGACGCTTGGCGTACTAAGATTTCTGTTATTCACCAACATAAAGTTCTAGATATAAAAATAAACATAAGGCAATCATTGAAGAACATTGAATATGTTAAAAAAAACATGACGCATGCGTTGTGCATACGTTGCGCATACGTCATACATACGTCGTGCAAACGTAGCGCCTACATCGAAAATCCATAATACAACGTGTTTAAAACCTTGAAATGAGAAATAGCATGACATGATATCCATCACACATTCATTTTATAACGTTGAAAATTTTGAAAATAAAAACTCCACGCATGCGTCGTACGTACACCACGCTGACGTCGTGCCTTCGTCGGAAATCTACCAAGCAACGTATAAGAACTTCAATAACAATTAATAGCATAACGAAACGTCAGACATGAGTTATACATATATTGCATCGACGTCGTGTCCTTGTGAAAATGAAAATGTTCAAAACGATTTATAAATCTAATAACCATCACTTATTCATTAAACAATATCAAAAACTTTGAAAAACACTACACGAAAATTGTAGAGATGTCATTGAAAAATTCAACGACAGACGACAAAGAGTACTAGAAGCAAGAGAAGTGAGTAATTGAAAGATTCGACGATAGGGTCGATAGGAGTGAGTGAGTCATAGACGAATGACCCGGTGTTGAAATTATTATGATACAGGGTGACACATAATTCTCAATGAATCATCACATGGAATATTCACTTCCGGATGGCGGAAGATCTACGTGACCGAATAGCTATGTTCAAAACTTCAATTATAATTATTAACATTAGTTTTGAATTCGTTTAATTATGGTTACATGAAAATAGGACAGTATATGACAAAATACATCAAGAGTATATTTATTTCATTATTGCTTTCAAATTCAAGTTGATCTATGTAATGAAATATGAATAATGAATCATTATTTACCACCACTTTTACAATTATTCACCAACAGATGTCAAAAACCCATACACTTAGTTGAAAAACCTCGATATCAATATAATGATGGATTCAGGAATGCTAGTAAATGGAATAATATCAAACCTAACGTCATACATGACGTAGAACCTGACATCACACGCGACGTCTGAGACGTGCGTAAGACGTTAGACTCAGGTTTTCGATCAAGTAAGCTTCATGAATGTGGAAGAGGATCGTTTGGTAGGTCACACTTTTCTTTTCAAGTTCTCAAGAAATTCGCAAATTCATTGAATGGATCTGGTGGTAACAATAATCATTTTATAAAAGATAGAAAAATAATCCACTTTCATCTTTCAAATTTGCTAAATGTTATACATCATAATTCCTAGGGGAAAAATAAAAACGAAAAATTATAGATTTTTATATATATTTCTCACACATTATTCAAATCTCTCAATACATTCATTTCATGAAGGAACAAATATTCCCTGAGTGCATTACTTACTAAACTATCATTTGATATTTCACAAAATGAATACAGAGCTTCAAAATAATCAATATAACCAGCATCTTTATTGAAAATCGATTTAATCAAATTCAAAATATTATTATAAAATGTACAGAAGTTCATTTTTTCCAGTAAAACCACCCGATGGCCCACTAAACTTCGATGAACTTGAAGGATCTGCGTAGCATCCTCGACACCGATAAGGAACTCGACATCATGTTTTTTGACGAGTAGACATTTGATCCCATCAAACACCAATTGTGATATTTTGCAGAAATCTCCACATGGAAACGATACTGGCTCATATTCATCTTGGTGGGTTGGTAACTTCTCGTAGAAAAAATTGTCCAATGCTCGTTTCAGTAAATCAGTGAAAGTTTTCCATTCCGTTGTACAAAAAGATTGTTTATTTGGTTTGTATGGTTGTGATAAAATTATAGATGGATTGAATTCTCTTGCTGGACTCAAACCCACTCCTACCTGGAAGGCTCTCAACTGGAATAATGTGTAGAGTAGGTAATGTTTCTCGGCTCGGGCTGCATTTTCGTACATCTCCAACACTTCATCTAATTCTTGATGATATTTCGCATTATTGAAAGATGATTCGGTGAAATATGAATCAATATCGTCTTCTGACACACTCACATAACCACTATCTCGACTTGATGTTGACATGATAGACTAAGTTAAAATATTTTCAGACTGAGATCAATCTCATGTATCTATTTATAGTCTCCCTCCACATTCGAGAACAATAGAGTTGAAAACATTATTGCGAGATGAATCTTGACATATCAAATATGAGAATAATGCTGATTCAAGTAGAATAGCAGAAAAACAGAGGTATTACATGAATGCGTTGCTTATCTCCCCATATGATGCCCTGAGGAATGCAAAGTTGCATATCGAATATGAGATGTAATAAACATGATGATTCAGGGAGATAACATCAACATCATCACAATCTTTGAATTATGGTCGTGATTTATGATATCATCATCGACCACCTGCGAACTTATCAAAGATCTCTTCTATATTGTCGATTCATCTGATGAAATACAGAGAATAAGCATGACATTATTATTGCCAAATGAAATCCGAACCAACACATGTGAAAACCCCAAATTGATGGATAATATTTGACGTATGACAGAGGCGTACTAGGGCTGCTTGAGTTTGGCGTCTGACATCTGACAGTTAACGTTTGACGATACGTCATGCATACGAAGTCTTTTTTCTATAGAAAATCTATCAATCAACGCACAAAAACTTCAAAAAACAATGGAAAGCATGACGAAACGTCAAGCATGCGTCATACAAACATCGCGCAGACATCGTGTATTTCTTAAAAATCTATCAAACAATATATTGAAACTATAAAAACGAGTAATAGCATGACTAGATATAATGCATTCATCAAATAACATCGAAAACGATAAAAAACATCACGAATACGTCATGCAACTTATGTCAACTGTCAAGTATTCCATGGCGCTGTGTCATATGTCAATCGGAAAGTGTTCCATGATGCTGCTGATGACGCCAGAGTATGGAAACGCAACGCGTCATAAACTACTAGCTCGACCAATCGGAAGCCGTCATATTCCAAACCACTTCTTTTTTGGCGGGAAATTAAAGTTATTTTTTATGATATAACCCCTTAGCCCCCCCCAGGTCACCGCTGTGCCCCCTTTATGCGCAACACGTTAGACTCTGAGTTTAGGTGGGGCTTCGTGACGTTAGATTCAGAGGTTAGGTTAGGTTGGGTCTCGAGACGTTAGACTCAAAGGTTATGTTAGAACCCCGTGACGTTCGATTCTAACGTTAGGTTAGGTTAGGTTAGGTTAGGTTACGTTAGGTTAGGTTAGGTTACGTTAGCCTCAGAAGATAGGTTAGGTCTCCGACCTAACCTAACCTAACGACCTAACGTCTCGGGATCCAACCTAACCTAACGTTAGAATCGAACGTCAAGGGGTTCTAACATAACCTTTGAGTCTAACGTCTCGAGACCCAACCTAACCTAACCTCTGAATCTAACGTCACGAAGCCCCACCTAAACTCAGAGTCTAACGTGTTGCGCATAAAGGGGGCACAGCGGTGACCTGGGGGGGGCTAAGGGGTGATATCATAAAAAATAACTTTAATTTCCCGCCAAAAAAGAAGTGGTTTGGAATATGACGGCTTCCGATTGGTCGAGCTAGTAGTTTATGACGCGTTGCGTTTCCATACTCTGGCGTCATCAGCAGCATCATGGAACACTTTCCGATTGACATATGACACAGCGCCATGGAATACTTGACAGTTGACATAAGTTGCATGACGTATTCGTGATGTTTTTTATCGTTTTCGATGTTATTTGATGAATGCATTATATCTAGTCATGCTATTACTCGTTTTTATAGTTTCAATATATTGTTTGATAGATTTTTAAGAAATACACGATGTCTGCGCGATGTTTGTATGACGCATGCTTGACGTTTCGTCATGCTTTCCATTGTTTTTTGAAGTTTTTGTGCGTTGATTGATAGATTTTCTATAGAAAAAAGACTTCGTATGCATGACGTATCGTCAAACGTTAACTGTCAGATGTCAGACGCCAAACTCAAGCAGCCCTAGTACGCCTCTGTCATACGTCAAATATTATCCATCAATTTGGGGTTTTCACATGTGTTGGTTCGGATTTCATTTGGCAATAATAATGTCATGCTTATTCTCTGTATTTCATCAGATGAATCGACAATATAGAAGAGATCTTTGATAAGTTCGCAGGTGGTCGATGATGATATCATAAATCACGACCATAATTCAAAGATTGTGATGATGTTGATGTTATCTCCCTGAATCATCATGTTTATTACATCTCATATTCGATATGCAACTTTGCATTCCTCAGGGCATCATGTGGGGAGATAAGCAACGCATTCATGTAATACCTCTGTTTTTCTGCTATTCTACTTGAATCAGCATTATTCTCATATTTGATATGTCAAGATTCATCTCGCAATAATGATTTCAACTCTATTGTTCTCGAATGTGGAGGGAGACTATAAATAGATACATGAAATTGATCTCAGTCTGATAATATTTTAACTTAGTCTATCATGTCAACATCAAGTCGAGATAGTGGTTATGTGAGTGTGTCAGAAGACGATATTGATTCATATTTCACCGAATCATCTTTCAATAATGCGAAATATCATCAAGAATTAGATGAAGTGTTGGAGATGTACGAAAATGCAGCCCGAGCCGAGAAACATTACCTACTCTACACATTATTCCAGTTGAGAGCCTTCCAGGTAGGAGTGGGTTTGAGTCCAGCAAGAGAATTCAATCCATCTATAATTTTATCACAACCATACAAACCAAATAAACAATCTTTTTGTACAACGGAATGGAAAACTTTCACTGATTTACTGAAACGAGCATTGGACAATTTTTTCTACGAGAAGTTACCAACCCACCAAGATGAATATGAGCCAGTATCGTTTCCATGTGGAGATTTCTGCAAAATATCACAATTGGTGTTTGATGGGATCAAATGTCTACTCGTCAAAAAACATGATGTCGAGTTCCTTATCGGTGTCGAGGATGCTACGCAGATCCTTCAAGTTCATCGAAGTTCAGTGGGCCATCGGGTGGTTTTACTGGAAAAAATGAACTTCTGTACATTTTATAATAATATTTTGAATTTGATTAAATCGATTTTCAATAAAGATGCTGGTTATATTGATTATTTTGAAGCTCTGTATTCATTTTGTGAAATATCAAATGATAGTTTAGTAAGTAATGCACTCAGGGAATATTTGTTCCTTCATGAAATGAATGTATTGAGAGATTTGAATAATGTGTGAGAAATATATATAAAAATCTATAATTTTTCGTTTTTATTTTTCCCCTAGGAATTATGATGTATAACATTTAGCAAATTTGAAAGATGAAAGTGGATTATTTTTCTATCTTTTATAAAATGATTATTGTTACCACCAGATCCATTTAATGAATTTGCGAATTTCTTGAGAACTTGAAAAGAAAAGTGTGACCTACCAAACGATCCTCTTCCACATTCATGAAGCTTACTTGATCGAAAACCTGAGTCTAACGTCTTACGCACGTCTCAGACGTCGCGTGTGATGTCAGGTTCTACGTCATGTATGACGTTAGGTTTGATATTATTCCATTTACTAGCATTCCTGAATCCATCATTATATTGATATCGAGGTTTTTCAACTAAGTGTATGGGTTTTTCATCGAAGTTGACATCTGTTGGTGAATAATTGTAAAAGTGGTGGTAAATAATGATTCATTATTCATATTTCATTACATAGATCAACTTGAATTTGAAAGCAATAATGAAATAAATATACTCTTGATGTATTTTGTCATATACTGTCCTATTTTCATGTAACCATAATTAAACGAATTCAAAACTAATGTTAATAATTATAATTGAAGTTTTGAACATAGCTATTCGGTCACGTAGATCTTCCGCCATCCGGAAGTGAATATTCCATGTGATGATTCATTGAGAATTATGTGTCACCCTGTATCATAATAATTTCAACACCGGGTCATTCGTCAATGACTCACTCACTCCTATCGACCCTATCGTCGAATCTTTCAATTACTCACTTCTCTTGCTTCTAGTACTCTTTGTCGTCTGTAGTTGAATTTTTCAATGACATCTCTACAATTTTCGTGTAGTGTTTTTCAAAGTTTTTGATATTGTTTAATGAATAAGTGATGGTTATCAGATTTATAAATCGTTTTGAACATTTTCATTTTCACAAGGACACGACGTCGATGCAATATATGTATAACTCATGTCTGACGTTTCGTTATGCTATTAATTGTTATTGAAGTTCTTATACGTTGCTTGGTAGATTTCCGACGAAGGCACGACGTCAGCGTGGTGTACGTACGACGCATGCGTGGAGTTTTTATTTTCAAAATTTTCAACGTTATAAAATGAATGTGTGATGGATATCATGTCATGCTATTTCTCATTTCAAGGTTTTAAACACGTTGTATTATGGATTTTCGATGTAGGCGCTACGTTTGCACGACGTATGTATGACGTATGCGCAACGTATGCACAACGCATGCGTCATGTTTTTTTTAACATATTCAATGTTCTTCAATGATTGCCCTATGTTTATTTTTATATCTAGAACTTTATGTTGGTGAATAACAGAAATCTTAGTACGCCAAGCGTCAAATGTCGGACACCGAATGTCAGATGCCAGATGCTAAACTTTAATAGCTACCATTTTGGATTTGCAATGTCAGTACGTTATTAATCGTTTTTATGTTGCTGTTTGATAGATTCTCGATGAATGTGTGACGTTTGCATGACGTATGTTCGACGCATGTGCGACGTATGGGTGATGTATGCGTGATGAATTTTGATGTTTTCTACTTGTTTAATGAATGCGTGACGCTTTGTCATGCGAATCATCGTATTCAAAAATTTTAGACGATGTTGTCTGATAGATCTTTGACGGATAACGACGTTAGCATGATATATGTAAGACGCATGTTCGACTTTTCGTCGTGCTATTTATCATTTTTGATAGTTTTTTGATAAGGGTGCGATGTCTGCGCGTTTTTTGTATTTGCGCGACATATGTGCGTTGTATTCGTAAGGTTTGTCATTGTTATGAATGTTTATCAATTAATATCAATTTTGGTCTTAAGTCTCAGAATATATACAAGTTGAATTCTCGAAATGTCCGTGAAAAATCATTTTTCCGGAGTACCCATATAATCCCTGTTCACTAGAAAAACAAAAAGTTTGAGCTCTTTTCATCATGTGGATCATAAATGTATCATTTGTTTTCTTCTATGTCGCGTTTTCACGAAAATATAGGAACACTTTTTCAATAATTCATCAATATAAAATTGTTTTCGTCACTGATCATAATACAACCATATCCACCCTCACGTGACCAAGGCTCTCAAGTTCCAGTCGTTGAGCGTCAACTATCAAATTATACCTATCAAACGTTAAACGTCATCATTAATTCTTGATACATCCTGTACCAGTCAGTACATTTGTATTTTTCGAACGGTACATCTATTGAAAATATTAAGTGTAATTTCTTACACACCCAGTATATTTCTTCCAGACTAGATAGTTTTTACATCCCTGTATTTTATCAGCCTGTTGGTTCCATCGTTAGACCTATCGAAAACATTTTGAATGAAAGCATTGATTTCTGTAGACGTTGACACATATTCTCTTTGCTGAAAGTGCGATCCCAAATATAGAAAAGTATATATGTTTCGTATCATATTTTTCGAGGTGAATAATGATTGAAGTATCTGGCTTCAATATAATGTGATGTGAATAGTTATACAGCTTTGGAATTTATAACCATACCTTGATCAGAGCTCCGTTTTTGAAATTTCGATAATTCTTAGTCCTTGAAATATTCACCTCGAGATTTCCGATAATATTCCATGTATTGCCGATGCTGGAAGTGCAATCCTAAATATAGAAAATTATATCTGTTTCGAGACATATTTTTTGAGTAGATCAATGATTGAAGTACCTGGTTCCAATATAATGTGATCTTAATAGTTATATAGCCTTGGAATTTATAAACATACCTTGAACAGAGCTTTTTTTGAAACTTTATTAACCCTATGTGTTATCGATTACTTCAAAATTGATTATCGATTTCCTATTTATCATTTCACCTACTTGGTTTTCATTATGGTGTAAATGGCATTTCCTGATATGAGTTGTACAAAAATTATAGTCTCCTACTAGAATATTGATTAATAAGATAGAAACATGAGTTAACCGTGGACTCAAATCGACTCTCCATAGCACTTTCTTGCGTGTAACAGTGTTGTTTTGATTATTTCACCAATTTTCGTCAATATCTCGCAAACCTTGAGATTTTGTATATTGGTAAGTTGATATATTCGGGATGTCCGTGAGATATCCTTCTCTCAGAGTACTTACATGGCTCTGTTTACTAAAAAAATTGTAACTGGAAGTGAAACCGGAAGTTGTTGTTTCGATGTCCGAACGTTATGGGTTCACTAACATCTCATCATTTTTCCTCTATCTCGATTTTTTACGAATTGGAAGAGGATATTTTTCGATAATTCATCAAGGAGATAGATCGGTTAGAAAAGCAGTACTCAAAGAGATGGTGAACAGTTTTTATTGTTTTATCAATATTTCGAGAAATTTTGATTGATATCTCGCAAACCTTGGGACTTTGTATATAGGTAAGTTAATATATTAGGAATGTACGTGAAATAACCTTTTCAATGAGTACCCACATGACCCTGTTTACTTACAAAATGGAAACCGGAAGTGAAACCGGAAGTTGTTGTTTTTGAAGTCGACACGTCATGGGGGTCACGAATATTCCATTAGTTTTTCTCTATATAGCTTTTTAATGAACCGGAAGTGGATATTTTGTGATAATTTGTCGAGAAGCTGGATCGGCCAGGAAATCATTACACGAAGAGATTATGAATTGTTAACATAAATTTTTTTCATTATTTCGATTTATTTTGATTGATATCTCTTTATCCTTGCGACTTTGTACATAGGTAAAATGATATATTTGGAATGTCCGTGAAAAATCCTTCTCTCAGAGTACCCACATGACTATGTTAAGTGGAGAAATAGAAACCGGAAGTAAAACCGGAAGTTGATGTTTTTGAAGTCTACACGTCATGGGGATCACGAATAAAACATTAGTTTTTCTCTATATCGATTTTTGATGAACCGGAAGTAGATATTTTTTGATAACTCGTCGAAAAGCTGGATCGACCAGAAAATCATTACACGAAGAGTTTGTGAATTGTTTACATAGATTTTTTCATTATTTCGATTTATTTTGATTGATATCTCTTTAACCTTGAGACTTTGTACATAGGTAAAATGATATATTTGGAATGTCCGTGAAAAATCCTTCTCTCAGAGTACCCACATGACTATGTTAAGTGGGAAAATGGAAATCGGAAGTGAAACCGGAAGTTGATGTTTTTGAAGTTTACACGTCATGGGGATCACGAATAAAACATTAGTTTTTCTCTATGTCGCTTTTTAATACACCGAAAGTGAATATTTTTTGATAATTCGTAGAGAAAATCAATCATTTTGTCATTGACATCTTTATATTAACGAGTTCATGAATTCTGTTGCGTCGATATCAATGCTGTGGTTCGGATTCTACTTGTGTGAGCTGTAGGTATATTCAATACGAAAATTACTAAATAATAAATAACTTCCACACTTTGTCATACGTCAAACTTTATTCATCAATTTTGAGTATTCAGACGTGGTGATTCCGATTCTACTTGTGTAAGCTGTATGTATATTACCTTTATAATACGGAAATTACTAAACAGTTAGTGATCTCCCGATTTCAGCGGCCATTTTGAAATGATGACGTCATACGTCAGATGTCAGACGCCTGACTTCAGGTTGACACCCTGTAATACGTCAAACGTTATCCATCAATTTCGAATAATTACACGTTGTGGTTCAGATGGAAATAACTAAACAGTTGGTGACCTTTCGATATTTTGAAACGATGACGTCATACGTCAGATATCAGACGCCTAATTTCAGGCAGCCACACCCTGTAATACTTCAGACGTTATCCATCTATGGTTCGGATTCCACTTGGGTAAGCTGTAGGTGCATTATGGTATATTTCCAGATATTTTTGAAAGTCTGGCATCAATGCCTTATTTTTTCAAACGTCTGGCAACAGTGTCAGTCGCTTTGTCGTCTCTTATCTTTGTAACGTCTTGCGAAATATTGTATCATGTTGAATCATCAATGGAATCCAGCGAACCTGACCTTGAATGCGATTATGTCTATTAATACACTAATGTTTAATGAATGAATAAGCCATTGTTCCTTTTCCTGCTCCATGGATCTGCATGTTGAGTTATCATTGGAATGCAGCGAACCTGACCTTGAATGCGATTATGTCTATCAATACACTGATATTTAATGAATGAATAAGCCATTGTTCGTTTCCCTGCTCCCCGCTTGCCGAGGTTGCTACGTTCTCTTATCTTTGAGACGGATCTGCTCGACTACGTCACGCTGTGCGATAAGGTTGCATCGACATTGACTGCAATTAAATTATATAGTGGTCGTAGCTCTGTGGGAACGCATCGGACTCGTAATCCGGTGGTCTGGAGTTCAAATCCCGCCGATAGAAGGATTTTTTTAAATAAAATATGACGTCATGAGATGTTTCCGGATGCGGAGCGCTAAGGGGGCGCAGTCTTATGGGGGGTCAAGGGGGTATAGCAAAAACCTAAGGGGGCTAAGGGGGTACAGCGAAGACCTGAGGGGGGCCAAGGGGGTACAGCGAAGGCCTAAGGGGGCCAAGGGGGCACCTGAGGGGGCCAGAGGGGCCGATATCCATGTTGCAAGCAGAATACATAACCTCAAAAATAACTTGAATTTCGCGCCAAAAAAGTGGGTGGGGCTATGACGCGTCGCGTTCCCAAGCCCACTCTCTGACGTAATAGGCATAGAACACTTTCTGATTGACAGATGACATGGAACATATGACAGTTGAAATGACAGTTGACAGATGTCATGACAGTTGACATTTGACAGATGACATGACAGTTGACATTTGACATGACAGTTGACATGACAGATGACATGACAGTTGACAGCTGCCCCATGGCGGCCATCTTGGATGACGTCATTGCCCCATGGCGGCCATCTTGAGCTGATACCCGCCTAGGTACACTACTATATAAACATAATCGAATACAACCCAGATACGATGATTGTTCAATCTATACTGAATTCAACCTTCTGCTCGATTCGATCGCTTGTATGTAAAACGGAAGGACAGTTACCTGGTGAGTATTGCTATATAAACATCATCACGATATCTTCGAATACAACTCAGATACAATTATCGTTTCGTCTAACCATTTAACCTTCTGTTCGATTCAGTCGCTATTATGTGTAACGGAAGTACCGTCACCTGGTAAGTATCACTATATATACAGTATTGCGATATAATCGGATACCACCCAGATACATTGATTGTTCAGTCTATCCATTCAACTTTCTGTTCGTTTCGGTCGCTCGTATGTGAAACGGGAATACCGTCACCTTATGTGTATAACTATATACACAGCATAACATCATAATCGAATACAACCCAGATACTATCCATTCAACCTTCTGTTCGATTCGGTTGCTCGTATGTATAACGAAAGAACAATAACCTGGTGAGTATTTCTATATAAACGTCATCACGATATAATCGAATACAACTTAGTTACAATTATCGTTCCGTCTAACCATCCAACCTTTTGTTCGATTCAGACGCTCGTATGTGTAACGAAAGAACCGTTACATGGTAGGTGTAGTTAAATATACAACATAACGATATAATCGGAGACAACCCAGATACAATGATTGTTCAATCTATCCATTCAACCTTATGTTCGATTCGGTTGCTAGTATGTATAACGAAAGAACAGTTACCTGGTTAGACATAATATATAATAATCATCACGAAATAATCGAATACAACCCAGATACGATGATTGTTCAGTCTATCCATTCAACCTTCTGTTCAGTTCAGTCGCTCTTATGTATAACTGGAGAACAGTTACCTGGTGAGTATACCTATATGAACATCATCACGATATAATCGAATACAACCCCAGATAAGATCATTGTTTAGTCTATCCATTCAACCTTCAGTTCAATTCAGTCGCTCGTATGTATAACGGAAGAACAGTTACCTGGTGAGTATAACTATATAAACATAATCGAATACAACTCAGATACGATGATTGTTCAATCTATCCATTCAACCTTATGTTCGATTCGGTTGCTCGTATGTATATCGGAAGAACAGGTACCTGGTGAGTATATCTATATAAATATAAACGAATACAACTCAGATACGATGATTGTTCAATCTATCCATTCAACCTTCTGCTCGATTCGGTCGCTTGTATGTAAAACATAAGGACAGTTACCTGGTGAGTATTGCTATATAAACATCATCACGATATCATCGAATACAACTCAGATACAATTATCGTTCCGTCTAACCATTTAACCTTTCGTTCGATCCAGTCGCTAGTATGTGTAACGGAAGTACCGTCACCTGGTAAGTATCACTATATATACAGTATTGCGATATAATCGGATACCACCCAGATACATTGATTGTTCAGTCTATCCATTCAACTTTCTTTCGTTTCGTTCGCTCGTATGTAAAACGGGAATACCGTCTTCTAGTGTGTATAACTATATACACAGCATAACATCATAATCGAATACAACCCATATACTATCCATTCAACCTTCTGTTCAATTCAGTCGCTCGTATGTATAACGGAAGAACAGTTACCTGGTGAGTATAACTATATAAACATAATCGAATACAACCCAGATACGATGATTGTTCAATCTATACTGAATTCAACCTTCTGCTCGATTCGGTCGCTTGTATGTAAACGGAAGAACAGTTACCTGGTGAGTATTGCTATATAAACATCATCACGATATCTTCGAATACAACTCAGATACAATTATCGTTTCGTCTAACCATTTAACCTTCTGTTCGATTCAGTCGCTAGTATGTGTAACGAAAGTACCGTCACCTGGTAAGTATCACTATATATACAGTATTGCGATATAATCGGATACCACCCAGATACATTGATTGTTCAGTCTATCCATTCAACTTTCTGTTCGTTTTGGTCGCTCGTATGTGAAACGGGAATACCGTCACCTTATGTGTATAACTATATACACAGCATAACATCATAATCGAATACAACCCAGATACTATCCATTCAACCTTCTGTTCGATTCGGTTGCTCGTATGTATAACGAAATAACAGTAACCTGGTGAGTATTTCTATATAAACGTCATCACGATATAATCGAATACAACTTAGTTACAATTATCGTTCCGTCTAACCATCCAACCTTATGTTCGATTCAGACGCTCGTATGTGTAACGAAAGAACCGTTACATGGTAGGTGTAGTTAAATATACAACATAACGATATAATCGGAGACAACCCAGATACAATGATTGTTCAATCTATCCATTCAACCTTATGTTCGATTCGGTTGCTAGTATGTATAACGAAAGAACAGTTACCTGGTTAGACATAATATATAATAATCATCACGAAATAATCGAATACAACCCAGATACGATGATTGTTCAGTCTATCCATTCAACCTTCTGTTCAGTTCAGTCGCTCTTATGTATAACTGGAGAACAGTTACCTGGTGAGTATAACTATATGAACATCATCACGATATAATCGAATACAACCCCAGATACGATCATTGTTTAGTCTATCCATTCAACCTTCAGTTCAATTCAGTCGCTCGTATGTATAACGAAAGAACAGTTACCTGGTGAGTATAACTATATAAACATAATCGAATACAACTCAGATACGATGATTGTTCAATCTATCCATTCAACCTTATGTTCGATTCGGTTGCTCGTATGTATATCGGAAGAACAGGTACCTGGTGAGTATATCTATATAAACATAATCGAATACAACTCAGATACGATGATTGTTCAATATATCCATTTAACCTTCTGCTCGATTCGGTCGCTTGTATGTAAAACGGAAGGACAGTTACCTGGTGAGTATTGCTATATAAACATCATCACGATATTATCGAATACAACTCAGATACAATTATCGTTTCGTCTAACCATTCAACATTCTGTTCGATTCAGTCGCTAGTATGTGTAACGGAAGTATCGTCACCTGGTAAGTATCACTATATATACAGTATTGCGATATAATCGGAGACCACCCAGATACATTGATTGTTCAGTCTATCCATTCAACTTTCTTTTCGTTTCGGTCGCTCGTATGTAAAACGGGAATACCGTCTCCTAGTGTGTATAACTATATACACAGCATAACATCATGTTCGAATACAACCCATATACTATCCATTCAACCTTCTGTTCAATTCAGTCGCTCGTATGTATAACGGAAGAACAGTTACCTGGTGAGTATAACTATATAAACATAATCGAATACAACCCAGATACGATGATTGTTCAATCTATACTGAATTCAACCTTCTGCTCGATTCGATCGCTTGTATGTAAAACGAAAGGACAGTTACCTGGTGAGTATTGCTATATAAACATCATCACGATATCATCGAATACAACTCAGATACAATTATCGTTTCGTCTAACCATTCAACATTCTGTTCGATTCAGTCGCTAGTATGTGTAACGGAAGTATCGTCACCTGGTAAGTATCACTATATATACAGTATTGCGATATAATCGGATACCACCCAGATACATTGATTGTTCAGTCTATCCATTCAACTTTCTTTCGTTTCGTTCGCTCGTATGTAAAACGGGAATACCGTCTTCTAGTGTGTATAACTATATACACAGCATAACATCATAATCGAATACAACCCATATACTATCCATTCAACCTTCTGTTCAATTCAGTCGCTCGTATGTATAACGGAAGAACAGTAACCTGGTGAGTATAACTATATAAACATAATCGAATACAACCCAGATACGATGATTGTTCAATCTATACTGAATTCAACCTTCTGCTCGATTCGGTCGCTTGTATGTAAACGGAAGAACAGTTACCTGGTGAGTATTGCTATATAAACATCATCACGATATCTTCGAATACAACTCAGATACAATTATCGTTTCGTCTAACCATTTAACCTTCTGTTCGATTCAGTCGCTAGTATGTGTAACGAAAGTACCGTCACCTGGTAAGTATCACTATATATACAGTATTGCGATATAATCGGATACCACCCAGATACATTGATTGTTCAGTCTATCCATTCAACTTTCTGTTCGTTTTGGTCGCTCGTATGTGAAACGGGAATACCGTCACCTTATGTGTATAACTATATACACAGCATAACATCATAATCGAATACAACCCAGATACTATCCATTCAACCTTCTGTTCGATTCGGTTGCTCGTATGTATAACGAAAGAACAGTAACCTGGTGAGTATTTCTATATAAACGTCATCACGATATAATCGAATACAACTTAGTTACAATTATCGTTCCGTCTAACCATCCAACCTTATGTTCGATTCAGACGCTCGTATGTGTAACGAAAGAACCGTTACATGGTAGGTGTAGTTAAATATACAACATAACGATATAATCGGAGACAACCCAGATACAATGATTGTTCAATCTATCCATTCAACCTTATGTTCGATTCGGTTGCTAGTATGTATAACGAAAGAACAGTTACCTGGTTAGACATAATATATAATAATCATCACGAAATAATCGAATACAACCCAGATACGATGATTGTTCAGTCTATCCATTCAACCTTCTGTTCAGTTCAGTCGCTCTTATGTATAACTGGAGAACAGTTACCTGGTGAGTATAACTATATGAACATCATCACGATATAATCGAATACAACCCCAGATACGATCATTGTTTAGTCTATCCATTCAACCTTCAGTTCAATTCAGTCGCTCGTATGTATAACGAAAGAACAGTTACCTGGTGAGTATAACTATATAAACATAATCGAATACAACTCAGATACGATGATTGTTCAATCTATCCATTCAACCTTATGTTCGATTCGGTTGCTCGTATGTATATCGGAAGAACAGGTACCTGGTGAGTATATCTATATAAACATAATCGAATACAACTCAGATACGATGATTGTTCAATATATCCATTTAACCTTCTGCTCGATTCGGTCGCTTGTATGTAAAACGGAAGGACAGTTACCTGGTGAGTATTGCTATATAAACATCATCACGATATTATCGAATACAACTCAGATACAATTATCGTTTCGTCTAACCATTCAACATTCTGTTCGATTCAGTCGCTAGTATGTGTAACGGAAGTATCGTCACCTGGTAAGTATCACTATATATACAGTATTGCGATATAATCGGAGACCACCCAGATACATTGATTGTTCAGTCTATCCATTCAACTTTCTTTTCGTTTCGGTCGCTCGTATGTAAAACGGGAATACCGTCTCCTAGTGTGTATAACTATATACACAGCATAACATCATGATCGAATACAACCCATATACTATCCATTCAACCTTCTGTTCAATTCAGTCGCTCGTATGTATAACGGAAGAACAGTTACCTGGTGAGTATAACTATATAAACATAATCGAATACAACCCAGATACGATGATTGTTCAATCTATACTGAATTCAACCTTCTGCTCGATTCGATCGCTTGTATGTAAAACGAAAGGACAGTTACCTGGTGAGTATTGCTATATAAACATCATCACGATATCATCGAATACAACTCAGATACAATTATCGTTTCGTCTAACCATTCAACATTCTGTTCGATTCAGTCGCTAGTATGTGTAACGGAAGTATCGTCACCTGGTAAGTATCACTATATATACAGTATTGCAATATGATCGGATACCACCCAGAAACATTGATTGTTCAGTCTATCCATTCAACTTTCTTTTCGTTTCGGTCGCTCGTATGTAAAACGGGAATACAGTCTCCTAGTGTGTATAACTATATACACAGCATAACATCATAATCGAATACAACCCATATACTATCCATTCAAACTTCTGTTCAATTCAGTCGCTCGTATGTATAACGAAAGAACAGTTACCTGGTGAGTGTAACTATATAAACATAATCGAATACAACCCAGATACGATGATTGTTCAATCTATACTGAATTCAACCTTCTGTTCGATTCGGTCGCTTGTATGTAAAACGGAAGAACAGTAACCTGGTGAGTATTGCTATATAAACATCATCACGATATCATCGAATACAACTCAGATACAATTATCGTTTCGTCTAACCATTTAACCTTCTGTTCGATTCAGTCGCTAGTATGTGTAACGGAAGTACCGTCACCTGGTAAGAATCACTATATATACAGTATTGCGATATAATCGGATACCACCCAGATACATTGATTGTTCAGTCTATCCATTCAACTTTATGTTCGTTTCGGTCGCTCGTATGTGAAACGGGAATACCGTCACCTTATGTGAATAACTATATACACAGCATAACATCATAATCGAATACAACCCAGATACTATCCATTCAACCTTCTGTTCGATTCGGTTGCTCGTATGTATAACGAAAGAACAGTAACCTGGTGAGTATTTCTATATGAACGTCATCACGATATGATCGAATACAACTTAGTTACAATTATCGTTCCGTCTAACCATCCAACCTTATGTTCGATTCAGACGCTCGTATGTGTAACGAAAGAACCGTTACATGGTAGGTGTAGTTAAATATACAACATAACGATATAATCGGAGACAACCCAGATACAATGATTGTTCAATCTCTCCATTCAACCTTATGTTCGATTCGGTTGCTAGTATGTATAACGAAAGAACAGTTACCTGGTTAGACATAATATATAATAATCATCACGAAATAATCGAATACAACCCAGATACGATGATTGTTCAGTCTATCCATTCAACCTTCTGTTCAGTTCAGTCGCTCTTATGTATAACTGGAGAACAGTTACCTGGTGAGTATAACTATATGAATATCATCACGATATAATCGAATACAACTCCAGATACGATCATTGTTTAGTCTATCCATTCAACCTTCAGTTCAATTCAGTCGCTCGTATGTATAACGGAAGAACAGTTACCTGGTGAGTATAACTATATAAACATAATCGAATACAACTCAGATACGATGATTGTTCAATCTATCCATTCAACCTTATGTTCGATTCGGTTGCACGTATGTATATCGGAAGAACAGGTATCTGGTGAGTATATCGATATAAACATAATCGAATACAACTCAGATACGATGATTGTTCAATCTATCCATTTAACCTTCGGCTCGATTCGGTCGCTTGTATGTAAAACGGAAGGACAGTTACCTGGTGAGTATTGCTATATAAACATCATCACGATATCATCGAATACAACTCAGATACAATTATCGTTTCGTCTAACCATTTAACCTTTTGTTCGATTCAGTCGCTAGTATGTGTAACGGAAGTACCGTCACCTGGTAAGTATCACTATATATACAGTATTGCGATATAATCGGATACCACCCAGATACATTGATTGTTCAGTCTATCCATTCAACTTTCTTTTCGTTTCGGTCGCTCGTATGTAAAACGGGAATACCGTCTCCTAGTGTGTATAACTATATACACAGCATAACATCATAATCGAATACAACCCATATACTATCCATTCAACCTTCTGTTCAATTCAGTCGCTCGTATGTATAACGGAAGAACAGTTACCTGGTGAGTATAACTATATAAACATAATCGAATACAACCCAGATACGATGATTGTTCAATCTATACTGAATTCAACCTTCTGCTCGATTCGGTCGCTTGTATGTAAACGGAAGAACAGTTACCTGGTGAGTATTGCTATATAAACATCATCACGATATCTTCGAATACAACTCAGATACAATTATCGTTTCGTCTAACCATTCAACCTTCTGTTCGATTCAGTCGCTAGTATGTGTAACGGAAGTACCGTCACCTGGTAAGTATCACTATATATACAGTATTGCGATATAATCGGATACCACCCAGATACATTGATTGTTCAGTCTATCCATTCAACTTTCTGTTCGTTTCGGTCGCTCGTATGTGAAACGGGAATACCGTCACCTTATGTGTATAACTATATACACAGCATAACATCATAATCGAATACAACCCAGATACTATCCATTCAACCTTCTGTTCGATTCGGTTGCTCGTATGTATAACGAAAGAACAGTTACCTGGTGAGTATTGCTATATAAACATCATCACGATATCTTCGAATACAACTCAGATACAATTATCGTTTCGTCTAACCATTTAACCTTCTGTTCGATTCAGTCGCTAGTATGTGTAAAGGAAGTACCGTCACCTGGTAAGTATCACTATATATACAGTATTGCGATATAATCGGATACCACCCAGATACATTGATTGTTCAGTCTATCCATTCAACTTTCTTTTCGTTTCGGTCGCTCGTATGTAAAACGGGAATACCGTCTCCTAGTGTGTATAACTATATACACAGCATAACATCATAATCGAATGCAACCCATATACTATCCATTCAACCTTCTGTTCAATTCAGTCGCTCGTATGTATAACGGAAGAACAGTTACCTGGTGAGTATAACTATATAAACATAATCGAATACAACCCAGATACGATGATTGTTCAATCTATACTGAATTCAACCTTCTGCTCGATTCGATCGCTTGTATGTAAAACGGAAGGACAGTTACCTGGTGAGTATTGCTATTTAAACATCATCACGATATCATCGAATACAACTCAGATACAATTATCGTTTCGTCTAACCATTCAACATTCTGTTCGATTCAGTCGCTAGTATGTGTAACGGAAGTATCGTCACCTGGTAAGTATCACTATATATACAGTATTGCAATATGATCGGATACCACCCAGATACATTGATTGTTCAGTCTATCCATTCAACTTTCTTTTCGTTTCGGTCGCTCGTATGTAAAACGGGAATACCGTCTCCTAGTGTGTATAACTATATACACAGCATAACATCATAATCGAATTCAACCCATATACTATCCATTCAACCTTCTGTTCAATTCAGTCGCTCGTATGTATAACGAAAGAACAGTTACCTGGTGAGTATAACTATATAAACATAATCGAATACAACCCAGATACGATGATTGTTCAATCTATACTGAATTCAACCTTCTGCTCGATTCGGTCGCTTGTATGTAAAACGGAAGAACAGTTACCTGGTGAGTATTGCTATATAAACTGTTATGTTTTTGATAAATTATACGAAGGCTGAATTCCAACTGCTTTATTATTGCTTTCGTTCGAAACTCGATGATGTACAAAAAAACGTTCAACTATAAAAAGTAGTACCCAATAAAAAAGATGTATTCTCGAGTATAGGAGCTTAAATAGTTACACAGGGTGATGTACATTTATAACCATATTATAATTTACTACAGTTCCATTCACCTTACTCAAAAGTACTATAAACATTTTTTTTTCAACACTACAATAACCCAGTAAAAAAATCATTGATTTCAACTACCTATTCTAATATAATAAAAAAAAATCATTGTCGAATTCTCGAATAATGCAATTAATTAATCCAAAGCTTTACACAATGTTACGTTTCCTCAAGTTATATCTATGAGTACTAATCTCGCTTTCGCTATCTACCCTTTCATCTAAAGGTTCTTTATTAACATTTTCTTTGATTTCTAAATTTATAGGTTTTTCTGAAATAACATCGTTTGTACCACAAAAATTTTCTTGGCTGCTGATATCGTTGCTATTTTGTTCAGTTGAGACAGGGTGCGTAACCAAAGATGATCGTTTTTTAATTTGATTGGAATGTCTACGAATTACTTTTCCTTTGCCAACATCTACGTCAAAGGTGACTTCACCGTATTTATTTGTGAACTCCCCCGTAATCCACGTAGGATCACCATTGTTATGATATTCCTTAACCAGAACCCTTTCACCCACGGATAATTGTTTCTGTTTACCGCCAAAATTATCTATTTGATGCTGAATTTTTGCTTCACTAATCAATTTTTGTGAAGGGCGAATCAAATCAAGTCGTGTTTTTATGTTCCTTCCAAACATCATAACTGAAGGACTGCGCCCTGTAGTACTATGATCGGCAATTCGATAGTCAAGCAAATATCTTTGTAATGCCTCTTCGATATTTTTTTGTTCTAGTTTCGCCTTTTTTATTGCACTTTTGACACCTTTAACACATATTTCAGCGAAACCATTACTAGATGGGTGGTATGGAGGGGAGAAAATATGCTTGATTCCATTACCTTTCAAGTATTCTGCAAATTCTGACGATGAAAACGGGGGACCGTTATCGGACACTAGGGTATCTGGAAGTCCGAATTGTGAAAATAAAAATCTCAATTTTGCAATGACTAAATATGCATTGGTGTTTGTCATTTTAAAAACTTCGAGCCATTTAGTATGAGAATCAGTGACTAGAAAAAATTTCTCGTTGTATATCGGGCCTAAAAAGTCGACGTGGATACGTGACCAGGGTTTATTTGTTTGTGGCCAAGGCTGCAATATAGTTCTTGTTGGGTTTTGCTGAAATTGTGAGCATATTTGGCAATTACGACATAAATTTTCGATATCATGATCTATCTGAGGCCAGTAACAATAAGACCGGGCTATGGATTTACTTTTATTCATTCCCAAATGACTGGAATGTATTTCCTTCAAGATTGAATTTCTAAAAATTGTGGGAACTATCACCCTCACGCCCCACAAAATACAACCATGTTCTAAGTGCATTTCATTACGCCTATAAAAATACGGTTTATAATGATCGTCTAATTCATTTGCTTTTTCGGGCCACCCTGTATAACAAAACCTGTATACCGTGTTCAAAATTTTATCTCGTTGAGTTTCTTTAGCAATTTGTTTATAATTGATAGGTAAACTGGAATCCGTCAAGTAAAATATATGACCTAAATCTGCACTTATTTTTTCTTGACACGGAAGTGATAGCCGCGACAACGCGTCCGCGTTGCAATTTTTTTCTGATCTGATGTATTTAATTTCGTATTGATAGGCTGACAGTATAATTGACCACCTCTGTAAACGACTAGCTGCATATTGTGGAATTCCTTTTTTCTCTCCAAAAATTGCCAGCAGCGGCTTGTGGTCTGTGTACAGATAAAAATGACGCAAGTATAAATAATCATGAAATTTTTTTACGCCAAAGATTATACTTAGGGCTTCTTTGTCAATTTGGCTATAGTTTTTCTCGGATTTGCATAATGTTCGAGATGCGTAGGCTATGGGCCTGAAATTGCCTCCGCACGTAATATGCGACAAACAACAACCGATGCCGGTGGATCTTGCGTCACAAAATAAAGCTATCGGCATATCGGGGTTATAGTGAGCTAATACCCTGGGTGTTACTAATTCCCTTTTGATTCTTTCAAAACTGGCTTGACAATTTTCATTCCATTTTCAACTGACATTGTTTTCTAGAAGGTGATATAGTGAGTGTAATTTTGAACTCAAATTAGGGATGAATTTTGCATAAAAGTTTACGAGCCCTAAAAAAGATTTCAATTTCGTCTTATCTGTAGGAATCCTCATTTCAGTTATCGCCCTGATTTTATCGTTAGTAGGGTGAAGCCCCGAAGCATTTATTCTGTGGCCCAAATAATCTATATGTTTCTGAAAAAAACTACATTTTTCAAGATTGATTTTGAAACCAAATTGTTTTATTTTCTCGAAAACTGCCCGCAATCGAGAAATGTGTTGTTCCGTGTTTTTCCCGGTCACTAATAGGTCATCCATGAATACACTTACCCCTTTTATATTACCGAAAATAGTGTCCATCAATTTTTGAAAAATGCTGGGACTAGAGGCGATTCCGTAGGGTAGCCGATTATACATAAACAACCCTTTTGAAGTATTTACTGTCACAATTTTTTTTGAATCATCGTCTAACTCTATTTGTAAAAAAGCTTGCGAGAAATCTAACTTGGTAAAAAGAACTCCGCCCGATAAACTGGAAAAAATTTGCTCTATACGTGGCAAAGGATATTTATTTATGTGTAAATTAGGGTTCACTGAGATTTTAAAATCCCCACAGATACGGATACCGCCATTTTTTTTTTATTACTGGTACTATTGGAGTCGCCCACTCGCTGTAATCTATGGGGGTAAATACACCGGCTTCAACCAATCTTTCCAATTCCTCTTCAACCTTCTCCTTTAAGTTAATTGCTAAAGGTCGTGCTTTGCAAAATATTGGGACAGAGTTGGGTTTCAGGTGCAAAGTTGCTTTATAATTATTCAATTTCCCCAATTTTTTTTCGAAGATGCAATGAAATTCTGAAATCAAATGTTTTATTTGACTATCGAAATTAGTGGTGGATATATTATTGCACGCTATACTATTCACTATATTGATTTTTAGGGCTGAAAGCCACCCCCTTCCTAAGAGTGATGGTCCCCCATTGGGGACTATATACAATTTTAAAAGTGAGCTATTTTTGTTGTAGGTTACATTGACTATAATATATCCCCTCGTTTCTATTTGTGTGCCCGTATAAGTCGATAACTTCATCTTTGCTGCAGACATTGGCAAATTAGAAAAATAATGTAAATACATTTTTTCGGAAATCAAGGAAACTGCGGACCCTGTATCAACTTCCATTACAATTTTCACATTTTCTATTTCAACCTCAGCTGTTATGGCTCTACAATCATCATTGCTAGTGATGTTATACAAATTTACTGAGGAGTCTGAATCATAATCGTTGACGTCCACATTACTAACTGAACCATTTTGATTACAATCATTATCTACGTAATTGGTTGAGAGTTGATACGAATTCCGTTTTAACTTATTTTTGCACACGTATTTGAGGTGACCTTTTTTCCCACATGTGTCACAGAATGAATTTTTGAAAAAACACTCACGAGATCGATGATTATGCCTACCACATATTTCACAGGTTATCTGAACGTTTCTTGTGGATGTTGATGGTCTCGCTGCATTCGCTCCACCCCCTGAGTTGTATCCTGATGGGTGTCTTCTTCCGTAATAAGGAATGGATTTCTCGTCTGAGCCTGTTGTTGTCTTGTTCGAATTTATTCTGTGCACTACAGCGTTTTCCACTGATGTAACTTGTTGTTCGGCCGCTTCCATATTTCGGGCAATCTCGTATGCTTTAGCATAAGTAAGTAGTTTTTCAGTAAATAGTCGTTGCTTGATTGCTTCGTTAGATAACCCCGAAACAAACTGATCCCGAAGATTATCTTCCAAAGCCGTGTTGAATTTGCACGATTTTGCCAAGTGCTATAATGCTGCATTGTATTGTGCCACTGTTTCTCCTTTTTCTTGACGTTTCATTCGGAACTTGTACCTTTCTGCAATGATGGATGGCTCGGGTTCTAGATGAGTTTTCAAGGTTTCCACGAGGTCTTCGTAGGTTTTATTCTCAGGTGCCGTCGGGCTGCACAGGTCCACCATCAACTCGTATGTTTCATCACCCACGACCGTGATCAAGGTGGGCACTTTGAGATTTTCTGGTATATTATTGGCTTTAAAATATTGTTCTAACCGGGCAATATATGTTTTCCATGACTTCCCGACTTGAAATTCGTTGATTTTGCCGACCGACATTATTTTTGCGTGACTGATATTACTGATAATCCTCGTCGCCACTGTTATGTTTTTGATAAATTATACGAAGGCTGAATTCCAACTGCTTTATTATTGCTTTCGTTAGAAACTCGATGATGTATAAAAAAACGTTCAACTATAAAAAGTAGTACCCAATAAAAAAGATGTATTCTCGAGTATAGGAGCTTAAATAGTTACACAGGGTGATGTACATTTATAACCATATTATAATTTACTACATAAAAATCATCACGATATCATCGAATACAACTCAGATACAATTATCGTTTCGTCTAACCATTTAACCTTCTGTTCGATTCAGTCGCTAGTATGTGTAACGGAAGTACCGTCACCTGGTAAGTATCACTATATATACAGTATTGCGATATAATCGGATACCACCCAGATACATTGATTGTTCAGTCTATCCATTCAACTTTATGTTCGTTTCGGTCGCTCGTATGTGAAACGGGAATACCGTCACCTTATGTGAATAACTATATACACAGCATAACATCATAATAGAATACAACCCAGATACTATCCATTCAACCTTCTGTTCGATTCGGTTGCTCGTATGTATAACGAAAGAACAGTAACCTGGTGAGTATTTCTATATGAACGTCATCACGATATAATCGAATACAACTTAGTTACAATTATCGTTCCGTCTAACCATCCAACCTTATGTTCGATTCAGACGCTCGTATGTGTAACGAAAGAACCGTTACATGGTAGGTGTAGTTAAATATACAACATAACGATATAATCGGAGACAACCCAGATACAATGATTGTTCAATCTCTCCATTCAACCTTATGTTCGATTCGGTTGCTAGTATGTATAACGAAAGAACAGTTACCTGGTTAGACATAATATATAATAATCATCACGAAATAATCGAATACAACCCAGATACGATGATTGTTCAGTCTATCCATTCAACCTTCTGTTCAGTTCAGTCGCTCTTATGTATAACTGGAGAACAGTTACCTGGTGAGTATAACTATATGAATATCATCACGATATAATCGAATACAACTCCAGATACGATCATTGTTTAGTCTATCCATTCAACCTTCAGTTCAATTCAGTCGCTCGTATGTATAACGGAAGAACAGTTACCTGATGAGTATAACTATATAAACATAATCGAATACAACTCAGATACGATGATTGTTCAATCTATCCATTCAACCTTATGTTCGATTCGGTTGCTCGTATGTATATCGGAAGAACAGGTATCTGGTGAGTATATCTATATAAACAAAATCGAATACAACTCAGATACGATGATTGTTCAATCTATCCATTTAACCTTCTGCTCGATTCAGTAGTAGAGCTAAGCCGCTTCTAGCCCACTTTGACCTCAAGTAACCCCGTGGATGGCATGTCCATCAGCAGTGACCATACAGTAGGGGGGTCTAGTGAAGGTCACGAAGACATCTTCAATCTGAAGACATCTTCAATCTGAAGACATCTTCCATCTGAAGACATCTTGCAGACCACACCCTCAACTGACACTACCCCCTTAGGCCTTTTACGCTGTACCCCCCTTTGGACCCTTAGCGCTGCGCAATCCGAAGACATCTTGTGACGTCATATTCCATTTAAAAAAAAGCCAGTACAATCGGGATTCGAACCCGCACCAATACGGTGCAAAGTTTCAAGACCAAACGCTTCGTCCACGCGGCCACTGCGGGACATATCAATTAACATTTCTAAAAATAAACCGATGCGGTTATTTGTGCTTTGTGGAACGTAGCAACCTCGGCAAGCGGGGAGCAGGGGAAACGAACAATGGCTTATTTATTCATTATACATCAGTGTATGAATAGAGATAATCGCATTCAAGGTCAGGTTCGCTGCATTCCAATGATGACTCAACATATCACGCCATGATGCAACAGCGTGATGTATTCGAGCAGATCCATGGAGCAGGGAAAGGAACAATGGCTTATTCATTCAATAAACATCAGTGTATTAATAGACATAATTGCATTCAAGGTCAGGTTCGCTGCATTCCATTGATGATTCAACATGATACAATATTTCGCGTAACGTTACAAAGATAAGAGACGACAAAGCGACTGCCACTGTTGCCAGACGTTTGAAAATATAATGCATTGATGCCAGACGTTTGAAAATATCGGAAGATATCCCATAACGTACCTACCGAAGTAGAATCCGAACCACCACGTGGATACTTGATGGATAACGGGGTGTGGCTGCCCGAAGTTAGGCGTCGTCTGACATCTAATGTTTGGCAGTCAAATGTCAAATGTCAAATGTCAAATGTCAAATGTCAAATGTCAAATGTCAAATGTCAAATGTCAAATGTCAAATGTCAAATGTCAAATGTCAAATGTCAAATGTCAAATGTCAAATGTCAAATGTCAAATGTCAAATGTCAAATGTCAAATGTCAAATGTCAAATGTCAAATGTCAAATGTCAAATGTCAAATGTCAAATGTCAAATGTCAAATGTCAAATGTCAAATGTCAAATGTCAAATGTCAAATGTCAAATGTCAAATGTCAAATGTCAAATGTCAAATGTCAAATGTCAAATGTCAAATGTCAAATGTCAAATGTCAAATGTCAAATGTCAAATGTCAAATGTCAAATGTCAAATGTCAAATGTCAAATGTCAAATGTCAAATGTCAAATGTCAAATGTCAAATGTCAAATGTCAAATGTCAAATGTCAAATGTCAAATGTCAAATGTCAAATGTCAAATGTCAAATGTCAAATGTCAAATGTCAAATGTCAAATGTCAAATGTCAAATGTCAAATGTCAAATGTCAAATGTCAAATGTCAAATGTCAAATGTCAAATGTCAAATGTCAAATGTCAAATGTCAAATGTCAAATGTCAAATGTCAAATGTCAAATGTCAAATGTCAAATGTCAAATGTCAAATGTCAAATGTCAAATGTCAAATGTCAAATGTCAAATTTCAAATGTCAAATGTCAAATGTCAAATGTCAAATGTCAAATGTCAAATGTCAAATGTCAAATGTCAAGTGGCCGCTATTTCTTGGTCACACCCTAACAATGATGCTACGGACGTTTCAATTAGAAGTAATAAAAAGCGTTGTAATAATAATCCAAATTGCACAAGATGATGCAATCTCTACATTTCGTCGATATATCAACAATGAATGGAGCCTTTCATTACTTTGCAGGTGGTTAATGATGATATCATATATCAAGACCATAATTATTCATGGATAGCAATGATGATGTCATGCTTACATCAGCCTTTTATTCAATATATTGATGAACAAAGAGATCATTGATAAGTTTGCACGTGGCCGACAATGATATCATGAATCATGTTTTCTTATCGACATGAATTCCTGGAACAATTAGCAGACCAAACATTTCTCACATTTCACTGAGTCCGCATGTAACGAATTCTTTAAAATCGAAATAGAGAAAAACTAATGTTTTATTCGTAATCCCCATGACGTGTAGATTCCAAAAACAACAATTTCCGTTTTCACTTCCGGTTTCCATTTTTCCACTTAACATAGTCATGTGGGTACTCTGAGAGAAAGATTTTTCACGGACATTCTAAATATATCATTTTACCTATGTACAAAGTCTCAAGGTCAAAGAGATATCAATCAAAATTGATCGAAATAATGAAAAAAATCTATGTAAACAATTCACAATCTCTTCGTGTAATGATTTTCTGGTCGTACCAGCTTTTCGACAAATTATCAAAAAATATTCACTTCCGGTTCATCAAAAATCGATAGAGAAAAACTAATGTTTTATTCGTAATCCCTATGACGTGTAGACTTCAAAAACATCAACTTCCGGTTTCACTTCCGGTTTCCATTTTTCTACTTGACATAGTCATATGGGTACTCTGAGAGAAGGATTTTTCACGGACATTCTGAATACAGTACGATGCAAATGTATGGAATAAATTCATTATCTCTAAAGTATATCAATTTTAAGGAAAATCCTGAAACAGGTCGATTTTTATTTTCAAATTGACATCTCTTGATATACATACGGAGTTTGTGACGTCATCCGCGTAGTTGTGGTGACGTCATCGATTATTTCTTTAAATAGGAAGACACCCTGTTTATTTTTTTTTCTGGATGGTATATTCATTGTCTATCTGACCATATACTAATATCAGGACAATAAAGTGATACAGAGTGTGAAAACATTATTTTATATTTACAACATCATTATGCTATCAATGTACGCAATTACCTTAATAGGTTTTTAGAGGGTCAATCGAATGGCCAACTATATCTCCTGATTCAACTCCTCTCGATTTTTTCTTCTGAGGTTATCTGTAGAGCAGTTTATGTAGGAAGCCGGAAAGATCAGATAATTTGAAAGAACGAATACGAGTGAATATTTCACAAATATATTCAGAAACGATAGCAAAGTTCAAGAATGATTTGTTTTCTGTCTATCACATTGAATTTTTGCAGAAGGTCACAAATTTGATTATTTATTATAACGGTTTCCGTTGTAAATATAAAATAATGAATCACTTTTTCTCACCCTATATTACTTTAAACTCCTAATATTAGTATACGGTCAGATCGACAATGAATATACCTTCCAGAAAAAAAATTGAACAGGGTGTCTTCCTATTTAAAAAAATAATCGATGACGTCACCACAACTACGCGGATGACGTCACAAACTCCGTATGTATATCAAGAGATGTCAATTTGAGAATAAAAATCGACCTGTCTCAGGGTTTTCCTCAATATTCATATGCGTTAGAGAAAATGAATTTATTCCATACATTTGCATCGTACTGTATATCATTTTACCTATGTACAAAGTCTCAAGGTTAAAGAGATATCAATCAAAATTAATCGGAATAATAAAAAAAATCTATGCAAACAATTCACAATCTCTTCGTGCAATGATTTTCTGGTCGATCCAGCTTCTCGATGAATTATCACAAAATATTCACTTTCCGTTCATTAAAAAACGATATAGAGAAACACTTATGGTATATTCGTGATCCCCATGACGTTTAGATTCCAAAAACATCAACTTCCGGTTTCACTTCCGGTTTCCATTTTGTCAGTAAACAGGTTTATGTGTGTACTCATTGAAAAGGATATTTCACGTACATTCCGAATATATTAACTTACCTATATACAAAGTCCAAAGGTTTGCGAGATATCAATCAAAATGTATCGAAATAATGAAAAAAACAAATAAAACTGCAAATCATCTCTTTAATTATCACTTTTCTAACTGATTCATCTTCTTGATGAATTATCGAAATATATCCTCTTCCAGTTCGTAAAGTAGCGAGATAAAGGGAAAATAATGAGATGTTCGTGATCCTCATAACGTTCGGACATCTAAACAACAACTTCCGGTTTCACTTCCGGTTACAATTTTTTCAGTAAACAGAGCCATGTAGGTACTTTGAGAAAATAATTCCTCACGGACATCCCGAATATATCAACTTACCTATATACAAGGTTTTCGAGATATCAACGGAAATTGGTGAAATAATCTGAACAACACTGTTATACGCGAGAAAGTGCTATGAAGAGTCGATTTGAGTCCACGGTTAACTCATGTTTCCATCGTTTCAATCAATATGCTAGTAGTAGACTATAATTTTTGTACAACTCATATCAAAAAGCGCCATTCACACCATTCTGAAACCCTTCTAGGTAAAATGATAAGAAGAAAATCGATAATAAATTTTGAGGTAATCAATAACACATGGAATATAATCGGAAATCTCAAGGTGAATGTTTTAAGGTCATAGAGTTATCAAAATCTCCAAAAAATAACTCTGATCAAGGTATGTTTATATATTCAAAGGCTATATAACTATTGAGATCACATTATATTGGAACCAGATACTTCAATCATTAATCTTCTCAAAAAATATGTCTCGAAACAGATATAATTTTCTATACTCAGGACTGCACTTCCAGCATCGACAACACATGGAACATAATCGGAAATCTCGAGGTGTATGTTTCAAGGTCAAAGAATTATTGACATCTCAAAAACGGAGCTCTGATCAAGGTATAGTTATAAATTCCAAGACTGTATAACTATTCAGATCAAATTATATTGAAGCCAGATACTTCAATCATTAATCACCTCAAAAAATATGTCTCGATACAAATATACTTTTCTATAATTAGGATTGCTCTTTCAGCAGAGAGAATATGTGTTAACGTCTGCAGAAATCAATGTTTTCATACACAATATTTTCGATAGCTCCAACAATGGAACCAACAGAATGATAAAATACAGGGATGTAAAAACTATCTATTCTGGAAGAAATATACTGGGTGTATAAGAAATGATACTTAGTGTTTTAAATAGGTGTACCGTTCGAAAAAATACAAATATACTGACTGGTACAGATACGTTTGAAAGGTAGAATTTGATAGTTGATGCTCAACGACTGGAACTTGAGAGCCTTGGTCACGTGAGGATGGTTATAGTTATATTATGATCAGTGACGAAATGAATTTTATATTGATGAATTATTGAAAAAGTATTCTAATATAGGAGAAAATAAATCATACATTTATGATCCTCATGATGAAAAGAGCACAAACTTTTGGTTTTATTTCCGGTGTCACCATTTTTCCAGCGAACAATGTTATATGGGTAATTCAGAAGAATGATTTTTCACGGACATTTCAAAAAGTCAACTTGCATATATTCTGAGTCTCAAGGCTTGCGGGATATAAACAAATTGTTATTTATTGATAAACATTCGATAACAATGACAAGTAGAAAACATCAAAATTCATCACTTAAAAGTCACGCATACAACACAAATGCGTCGAATATTCGTCGTACAAACGTCACACCTCGTCGAAAATCTATCAAACAACGTGTGGAAACCCCATAAAAACGTACTGACATCGCAAATAAAGAATGGTAGCTGTTGAAGATTTGCATCTGGCATCTGACATTTGGTGTCCCAACATTTGACGTACTAAGATTTCCGTAGTTCACCAACATAACGTTGTAGATATAAATATAATTAAAATTCAACCTTTCGTTCAGTCAAAAGTTAAAAAAAAATTGAAGCGATGATGAGAATTTCAAAACATAGGACAATCATTGAAGAACGTCGAAAACGTTGAAAAAAACATGCCGCATACGTCGTGCATACGTAGCGCATACGTCATAAATACGTCGTTAAAACGTCGCGCCTACGTCGAAAATCCATGATACAACGTGTAAAAACCTTGAAATGATAAGAAGCATGACAAGACAGCATTCATCGAATAACATTGAATATTTAAAAAAAAAACTTCACGCATTCGTCGTACACATTGTACATACACCGCGCAGACGTCGTGCCTTCATCAAAAATCTATCAAAGAACGTATAAGAATTTAAAACCAATTGATAGCATGACGAAACGTCAGGCTTGAGTCATACATACATTGCATCGACGTCGTGTCCTTGTCAAAAATCAATCAAACAACGTGTGAAAACGTTCAAAACGATTAATGAATCTGATAAACGTCACTCATCCATTGAAAAAACATCACGTATGCGTCGTACATTCGTCGAAAATGCGACGTACATACCGATGTAAACATCGCATAAGCCTTCTGAAGTACGACTTTCGGATGCAATTATTAAAATTGACAAAAATGTATACAACATTCATACAATTTCACACCTTAATCAAACTTAGAAATCAAACATAAATAAATTCAAAAATCAATAAATGAAAAATTCAGTATGTTCAGATTATTTAAATGAGAAATATCATATGACAGATTTATCATTACAATCGAACCACTAAGATCAAGCTCACGTGGAGATATCTCAATTCGACTGATAAAATTCAACGTGTGATATATCAATGAGAGTAACGTACTAGGTGTGACATTTCAACGACTGGGGCATACTGTAGGAGTGATATACCCCCGAACGATATTTGATGGGTGACATATCAACGTTAAAATGAATTTCATGTAGTACTTCAACGGATTTTTTTATGAAGATTATAAATATCGACTACACGAAAATTGTAGGGATGTCATTGAAAAATTCAACGACAGACGACAAAGCGTACTAGAAGCAAGAAAGGCGAGTAATTGACAGATTCGACAATAGGGTCGATAGGAGTGAGTGAGTCATAGACGAATGACTCGGTGTTGAAACCAGATTATCATGATACAGGGTGATACAAAATTCTCAATGAATCATGACATGGAATATTCACTTCCGGATGGCGGAAGATCTACGTGTATTTGTATGAAGAGGACGTAAACAAAATTTCCACATACACATATGGGTGTGGTATCTGACCGAATAGCTATGTTTAAAACTTCAAAAAAACCATACACTTAGTTGAAAAGCCTCGATATCAATATAATGATGGATTCAGGAATGGTAGTAAATGGAATAACATCAAACCTAACGTCATACATGACGTAGAACCTGATATCATACGCGACGTCTGAGACGTGCATAAGACGTTAGACTCAGGTTTTCGATCGAGTAAGCTTCATGAATGTGGAAGAGGATCGTTTGCTAGGTCACACTTTTTTTTCAAGTTTTCAAGAAATTCGCAAATTCATTAAATGGATCTGGTGGTAACAATAATCATTTTATAAAAACTAAAAAAATAATCCACTTTCATCTTTATAATTTGGTAAATGTTATACATAATAATTCCTAGAGAAAAAATAAAAACGAAGAATTATAGATTTTTATATATATTTCTCACACATTATTCAAATCTCTCAATACATTCATTTTATGAAGGAACAATTATTCCCTGAGTGCATTACTTACTAAACTGTCATTTGATATTTCACAAACTGAATACAGAGTTTCAAAATAATCAATATAACCAGCATCTTTATTGAAAATCGATTTAATCAAATTCAAAATATTATTATAAAATGTACAGAAGTTCATGTTTTCCAGTAAAACCACCCGATGGCCCACTAAACTTCGATGAACTTGAAGGATCTGCGTTGCATCCTCGACATCGATAAGGAACTCGACATCATGTTTTTTGACGAGTAGACATTTGATCCCATCAAACACCAATTGTGATACTTTGCAGAAATCTCCACATGGAAACGTTACTGGCTCATATTCATCTTGGTGGGTTGATAACTTCTCGTAGAAAAAATTGTCCAATGCTCGTTTCAGTAAATCAGTGAAAGTTTTCCATTCCGTTGTACAAAAAGATTGTTTATTTGGTTTGTATGGTTGTGATAAAATTATAGATGGATTGAATTTTCTTGCTGGACTCAAACCCACCCCTACCTGGAAGGCTCTCAACTGGAATAATGTGTAGAGTAGGTAATGTTCCTCGGCTCGGGCTGCATTTTCGTACATCTCCAACACTTCATCTAATTCTTGATGATATTCCGCACTATTGAAAGATGATTCGGTGAAATTTGAATCAATATCGTCTTCTGACACACTCACATAACCACTATCTCGACGTGATGTTGACATGATAGACTAAGTAAAAATACTTTCAGACTGAGATCAATTTCATGTATCTATTTATAGTCCCCCTCCACATTCGAGAACAATAGAGTTGAAATCATTATTGCGAGATGAATCTTGACATATCAAATATGAGAATAATGCTGATTCAAGTAGAATAGCAGAAAAACAAAGGTATTTCATGAATGCGTTGCTTATCTCCCCACATGATGCCCTGAGGAATGCAAAGTTGCATATCGAATATGAGATGTGATAAACATGATGATTCAGGGAGATAACATCAACATCATCACAATCTTTGAATTATGGTCGTGATTCATGATATCATCATCTACCACCTGCGAACTAATCAAAGATCTCTTCTATATTGTCGATTCATCTGATGAAATACAGAGAATAAGCATGACATTATCATCGCCAAATGAAATCCGAACCACCACATGTGAAAACCCCAAATTGATGGATAATATATGACGTATGACAGAGGCGTACTAGGGCTGCTGGAGTTTGGCGTCTGACGTCTGACAGTTAACGTTTGACGATACGTCATGCATACGAAGTCTTTTTTCAATAGAAAATCTATCAATCAACGCACAAAAACTTCAAAAACAATGGAAAGCATGACGAAACGTCAAGCATGCGTCATACATACATCGCGCAGACATCGGGTATTTCTTAAAAATCTATCAAACAATATATTGAAACTATAAAAACGAGTACTAGCATGACTAGATATAATGCATTCATCAAATAACATCGAAAACGATGAAAAACATCACGCATACGTCATGCAACTTATGTCAACTGTCAAGTATAGCTCGACCAATCAGAAGCCGTCATATCCCAAACCATTCTTTTTTTGGCGGGAAATTAAAGTTATTTTTATGATATCACCCCTTAGCCCCCCAGGTCACCGCTGTGCCCCCTTCATGCGTAACACGGTAGACTCTGAGTTTAGGTGGGGCTTCGTGACGTCAGATTCAGAGGTTAGGTTAGGTTGGGTCTCGAGACGTTAGACTCAGAGGTTATGTTAGGGCCCCGTGACGTTCGATTCTAACGTTAGGTTAGGTTGGATCTCGAGACGTTAGGTCGTTAGGTTAGGTTAGGTCGGAGACCTAACCTATCTTCTGAGGCTAAGGTTGGATCTCGAGACGTTAGGTCGTTAGGTTAGGTTAGGTCGGAGACCTAACCTATCTTCTGAGGCTAACGTCTCGAGATCCAACCTAACCTAACGTCAGAATCGAACGTCACGGGGCCCTAACATAACCTCTGAGTCTAACGTCTCGAGACCCAACCTAACCTAACCTCTGAATCTGACGTCACGAAGCCCCACCTAAACTCAGAGTCTACCGTGTTACGCATGAAGGGGGCACAGCGGTGACCTGGGGGGCTAAGGGGTGATATCATAAAAATAACTTTAATTTCCCGCCAAAAAAAGAATGGTTTGGGATATGACGGCTTCTGATTGGTCGAGCTATACTTGACAGTTGACATAAGTTGCATGACGTATGCGTGATGTTTTTCATCGTTTTCGATGTTATTTGATGAATGCATTATATCTAGTCATGCTAGTACTCGTTTTTATAGTTTCAATATATTGTTTGATAGATTTTTAAGAAATACCCGATGTCTGCGCGATGTATGTATGACGCATGCTTGACGTTTCGTCATGCTTTCCATTGTTTTTGAAGTTTTTGTGCGTTGATTGATAGATTTTCTATTGAAAAAAGACTTCGTATGCATGACGTATCGTCAAACGTTAACTGTCAGACGTCAGACGCCAAACTCCAGCAGCCCTAGTACGCCTCTGTCATACGTCATATATTATCCATCAATTTGGGGTTTTCACATGTGGTGGTTCGGATTTCATTTGGCGATGATAATGTCATGCTTATTCTCTGTATTTCATCAGATGAATCGACAATATAGAAGAGATCTTTGATTAGTTCGCAGGTGGTAGATGATGATATCATGAATCATGACCATAATTCAAAGATTGTGATGATGTTGATGTTATCTCCCTGAATCATCATGTTTATCACATCTCATATTCGATATGCAACTTTGCATTCCTCAGGGCATCATGTGGGGAGATAAGCAACGCATTCATGAAATACCTTTGTTTTTCTGCTATTCTACTTGAATCAGCATTATTCTCATATTTGATATGTCAAGATTCATCTCGCAATAATGATTTCAACTCTATTGTTCTCGAATGTGGAGGGGGACTATAAATAGATACATGAAATTGATCTCAGTCTGAAAGTATTTTTACTTAGTCTATCATGTCAACATCACGTCGAGATAGTGGTTATGTGAGTGTGTCAGAAGACGATATTGATTCAAATTTCACCGAATCATCTTTCAATAGTGCGGAATATCATCAAGAATTAGATGAAGTGTTGGAGATGTACGAAAATGCAGCCCGAGCCGAGGAACATTACCTACTCTACACATTATTCCAGTTGAGAGCCTTCCAGGTAGGGGTGGGTTTGAGTCCAGCAAGAAAATTCAATCCATCTATAATTTTATCACAACCATACAAACCAAATAAACAATCTTTTTGTACAACGGAATGGAAAACTTTCACTGATTTACTGAAACGAGCATTGGACAATTTTTTCTACGAGAAGTTATCAACCCACCAAGATGAATATGAGCCAGTAACGTTTCCATGTGGAGATTTCTGCAAAGTATCACAATTGGTGTTTGATGGGATCAAATGTCTACTCGTCAAAAAACATGATGTCGAGTTCCTTATCGATGTCGAGGATGCAACGCAGATCCTTCAAGTTCATCGAAGTTTAGTGGGCCATCGGGTGGTTTTACTGGAAAACATGAACTTCTGTACATTTTATAATAATATTTTGAATTTGATTAAATCGATTTTCAATAAAGATGCTGGTTATATTGATTATTTTGAAACTCTGTATTCAGTTTGTGAAATATCAAATGACAGTTTAGTAAGTAATGCACTCAGGGAATAATTGTTCCTTCATAAAATGAATGTATTGAGAGATTTGAATAATGTGTGAGAAATATATATAAAAATCTATAATTCTTCGTTTTTATTTTTCCTCTAGGAATTATTATGTATAACATTTACCAAATTATAAAGATGAAAGTGGATTATTTTTTTAGTTTTTATAAAATGATTATTGTTACCACCAGATCCATTTAATGAATTTGCGAATTTCTTGAAAACTTGAAAAAAAAGTGTGACCTAGCAAACGATCCTCTTCCACATTCATGAAGCTTACTCGATCGAAAACCTGAGTCTAACGTCTTATGCACGTCTCAGACGTCGCGTATGATGTCAGGTTCTACGTCATGTATGACGTTAGGTTTGATGTTATTCCATTTACTACCATTCCTGAATCCATCATTATATTGATATCGAGGCTTTTCAACTAAGTGTATGGTTTTTTTGAAGTTTTAAACATAGCTATTCGGTCAGATACCACACCCATATGTGTATGTGGAAATTTTGTTTACGTCCTCTTCATACAAATACACGTAGATCTTCCGCCATCCGGAAGTGAATATTCCATGTCATGATTCATTGAGAATTTTGTATCACCCTGTATCATGATAATCTGGTTTCAACACCGAGTCATTCGTCTATGACTCACTCACTCCTATCGACCCTATTGTCGAATCTGTCAATTACTCGCCTTTCTTGCTTCTAGTACGCTTTGTCGTCTGTCGTTGAATTTTTCAATGACATCCCTACAATTTTCGTGTAGTCGATATTTATAATCTTCATAAAAAAATCCGTTGAAGTACTACATGAAATTCATTTTAACGTTGATATGTCACCCATCAAATATCGTTCGGAGGTATATCACTCCTACAGTATGCCCCAGTCGTTGAAATGTCACACCTAGTACGTTACTCTCATTGATATATCACACGTTGAATTTTATCAGTCGAATTGAGATATCTCCACGTGAGCTTGATCTTAGTGGTTCGATTGTAATGATAAATCTGTCATATGATATTTCTCATTTAAATAATCTGAACATACTGAATTTTTCATTTATTGATTTTTGAATTTATTTATGTTTGATTTCTAAGTTTGATTAAGGTGTGAAATTGTATGAATGTTGTATACATTTTTGTCAATTTTAATAATTGCATCTGAAAGTCGTACTTCAGAAGGCTTATGCGATGTTTACATCGGTATGTACGTCGCATTTTCGACGAATGTACGACGCATACGTGATGTTTTTTCAATGGATGAGTGACGTTTATCAGATTCATTAATCGTTTTGAACGTTTTCACACGTTGTTTGATTGATTTTTGACAAGGACACGACGTCGATGCAATGTATGTATGACTCAAGCCTGACGTTTCGTCATGCTATCAATTGGTTTTAAATTCTTATACGTTCTTTGATAGATTTTTGATGAAGGCACGACGTCTGCGCGGTGTATGTACAATGTGTACGACGAATGCGTGAAGTTTTTTTTTTAAATATTCAATGTTATTCGATGAATGCTGTCTTGTCATGCTTCTTATCATTTCAAGGTTTTTACACGTTGTATCATGGATTTTCGACGTAGGCGCGACGTTTTAACGACGTATTTATGACGTATGCGCTACGTATGCACGACGTATGCGGCATGTTTTTTTTCAACGTTTTCGACGTTCTTCAATGATTGTCCTATGTTTTGAAATTCTCATCATCGCTTCAATTTTTTTTTAACTTTTGACTGAACGAAAGGTTGAATTTTAATTATATTTATATCTACAACGTTATGTTGGTGAACTACGGAAATCTTAGTACGTCAAATGTTGGGACACCAAATGTCAGATGCCAGATGCAAATCTTCAACAGCTACCATTCTTTATTTGCGATGTCAGTACGTTTTTATGGGGTTTCCACACGTTGTTTGATAGATTTTCGACGAGGTGTGACGTTTGTACGACGAATATTCGACGCATTTGTGTTGTATGCGTGACTTTTAAGTGATGAATTTTGATGTTTTCTACTTGTCATTGTTATCGAATGTTTATCAATAAATAACAATTTGTTTATATCCCGCAAGCCTTGAGACTCAGAATATATGCAAGTTGACTTTTTGAAATGTCCGTGAAAAATCATTCTTCTGAATTACCCATATAACATTGTTCGCTGGAAAAATGGTGACACCGGAAGTAAAACCAAAAGTTTGTGCTCTTTTCATCATGAGGATCATAAATGTATGATTTATTTTCTCCTATATTAGAATACTTTTTCAATAATTCATCAATATAAAATTCATTTCGTCACTGATCATAATATAACTATAACCATCCTCACGTGACCAAGGCTCTCAAGTTCCAGTCGTTGAGCATCAACTATCAAATTCTACCTTTCAAACGTATCTGTACCAGTCAGTATATTTGTATTTTTTCGAACGGTACACCTATTTAAAACACTAAGTATCATTTCTTATACACCCAGTATATTTCTTCCAGAATAGATAGTTTTTACATCCCTGTATTTTATCATTCTGTTGGTTCCATTGTTGGAGCTATCGAAAATATTGTGTATGAAAACATTGATTTCTGCAGACGTTAACACATATTCTCTCTGCTGAAAGAGCAATCCTAATTATAGAAAAGTATATTTGTATCGAGACATATTTTTTGAGGTGATTAATGATTGAAGTATCTGGCTTCAATATAATTTGATCTGAATAGTTATACAGTCTTGGAATTTATAACTATACCTTGATCAGAGCTCCGTTTTTGAGATGTCAATAATTCTTTGACCTTGAAACATACACCTCGAGATTTCCGATTATGTTCCATGTGTTGTCGATGCTGGAAGTGCAGTCCTGAGTATAGAAAATTATATCTGTTTCGAGACATATTTTTTGAGAAGATTAATGATTGAAGTATCTGGTTCCAATATAATGTGATCTCAATAGTTATATAGCCTTTGAATATATAAACATACCTTGATCAGAGTTATTTTTTGGAGATTTTGATAACTCTATGACCTTAAAACATTCACCTTGAGATTTCCGATTATATTCCATGTGTTATTGATTACCTCAAAATTTATTATCGATTTTCTTCTTATCATTTTACCTAGAAGGGTTTCAGAATGGTGTGAATGGCGCTTTTTGATATGAGTTGTACAAAAATTATAGTCTACTACTAGCATATTGATTGAAACGATGGAAACATGAGTTAACCGTGGACTCAAATCGACTCTTCATAGCACTTTCTCGCGTATAACAGTGTTGTTCAGATTATTTCACCAATTTCCGTTGATATCTCGAAAACCTTGTATATAGGTAAGTTGATATATTCGGGATGTCCGTGAGGAATTATTTTCTCAAAGTACCTACATGGCTCTGTTTACTGAAAAAATTGTAACCGGAAGTGAAACCGGAAGTTGTTGTTTAGATGTCCGAACGTTATGAGGATCACGAACATCTCATTATTTTCCCTTTATCTCGCTACTTTACGAACTGGAAGAGGATATATTTCGATAATTCATCAAGAAGATGAATCAGTTAGAAAAGTGATAATTAAAGAGATGATTTGCAGTTTTATTTGTTTTTTTCATTATTTCGATACATTTTGATTGATATCTCGCAAACCTTTGGACTTTGTATATAGGTAAGTTAATATATTCGGAATGTACGTGAAATATCCTTTTCAATGAGTACACACATGAACCTGTTTACTGACAAAATGGAAACCGGAAGTGAAACCGGAAGTTGATGTTTTTGGAATCTAAACGTCATGGGGATCACGAATATACCATAAGTGTTTCTCTATATCGTTTTTTAATGAACGGAAAGTGAATATTTTGTGATAATTCATCGAGAAGCTGGATCGACCAGAAAATCATTACACGAAGAGATTGTGAATTGTTTGCATAGATTTTTTTTATTATTCCGATTAATTTTGATTGATATCTCTTTAACCTTGAGACTTTGTACATAGGTAAAATGATATACAGTACGATGCAAATGTATGGAATAAATTCATTTTCTCTAACGCATATGAATATTGAGGAAAACCCTGAGACAGGTCGATTTTTATTCTCAAATTGACATCTCTTGATATACATACGGAGTTTGTGACGTCATCCGCGTAGTTGTGGTGACGTCATCGATTATTTTTTTAAATAGGAAGACACCCTGTTCAATTTTTTTTCTGGAAGGTATATTCATTGTCGATCTGACCGTATACTAATATTAGGAGTTTAAAGTAATATAGGGTGAGAAAAAGTGATTCATTATTTTATATTTACAACGGAAACCGTTATAATAAATAATCAAATTTGTGACCTTCTGCAAAAATTCAATGTGATAGACAGAAAACAAATCATTCTTGAACTTTGCTATCGTTTCTGAATATATTTGTGAAATATTCACTCGTATTCGTTCTTTCAAATTATCTGATCTTTCCGGCTTCCTACATAAACTGCTCTACAGATAACCTCAGAAGAAAAAATCGAGAGGAGTTGAATCAGGAGATATAGTTGGCCATTCGATTGACCCTCTAAAAACCTATTAAGGTAATTGCGTACATTGATAGCATAATGATGTTGTAAATATAAAATAATGTTTTCACACTCTGTATCACTTTATTGTCCTGATATTAGTATATGGTCAGATAGACAATGAATATACCATCCAGAAAAAAAAATAAACAGGGTGTCTTCCTATTCAAAGAAATAATCGATGACGTCACCACAACTACGCGGATGACGTCACAAACTCCGTATGTATATCAAGAGATGTCAATTTGAAAATAAAAATCGACCTGTTTCAGGATTTTCCTTAAAATTGATATACTTTAGAGATAATGAATTTATTCCATACATTTGCATCGTACTGTATTCAGAATGTCCGTGAAAAATCCTTCTCTCAGAGTACCCATATGACTATGTCAAGTAGAAAAATGGAAACCGGAAGTGAAACCGGAAGTTGATGTTTTTGAAGTCTACACGTCATAGGGATTACGAATAAAACATTAGTTTTTCTCTATCGATTTTTGATGAACCGGAAGTGAATATTTTTTGATAATTTGTCGAAAAGCTGGTACGACCAGAAAATCATTACACGAAGAGATTGTGAATTGTTTACATAGATTTTTTTCATTATTTCGATCAATTTTGATTGATATCTCTTTGACCTTGAGACTTTGTACATAGGTAAAATGATATATTTAGAATGTCCGTGAAAAATCTTTCTCTCAGAGTACCCACATGACTATGTTAAGTGGAAAAATGGAAACCGGAAGTGAAAACGGAAGTTGTTGTTTTTGGAATCTACACGTCATGGGGATTACGAATAAAACATTAGTTTTTCTCTATTTCGATTTTAAAGAATTCGTTACATGCGGACTCAGTGAAATGTGAGAAATGTTTGGTCTGCTAATTGTTCCAGGAATTCATGTCGATAAGAAAACATGATTCATGATATCATTGTCGGCCACGTGCAAACTTATCAATGATCTCTTTGTTCATCAATATATTGAATAAAAGGCTGATGTAAGCATGACATCATCATTGCTATCCATGAATAATTATGGTCTTGATATATGATATCATCATTAACCACCTGCAAAGTAATGAAAGGCTCCATTCATTGTTGATATATCGACGAAATGTAGAGATTGCATCATCTTGTGCAATTTGGATTATTATTACAACGCTTTTTATTACTTCTAATTGAAACGTCCGTAGCATCATTGTTAGGGTGTGACCAAGAAATAGCGGCCACTTGACATTTGACATTTGACATTTGACATTTGACATTTGACATTTGACATTTGACATTTGACATTTGACATTTGACATTTGACATTTGACATTTGACATTTGACATTTGACATTTGACATTTGACATTTGACATTTGACATTTGACATTTGACATTTGACATTTGACATTTGACATTTGACATTTGACATTTGACATTTGACATTTGACATTTGACATTTGACATTTGACATTTGACATTTGACATTTGACATTTGACATTTGACATTTGACATTTGACATTTGACATTTGACATTTGACATTTGACATTTGACATTTGACATTTGACATTTGACATTTGACATTTGACATTTGACATTTGACATTTGACATTTGACATTTGACATTTGACATTTGACATTTGACATTTGACATTTGACATTTGACATTTGACATTTGACATTTGACATTTGACATTTGACATTTGACATTTGACATTTGACATTTGACATTTGACATTTGACATTTGACATTTGACATTTGACATTTGACATTTGACATTTGACATTTGACATTTGACATTTGACATTTGACATTTGACATTTGACATTTGACATTTGACATTTGACATTTGACATTTGACATTTGACATTTGACATTTGACATTTGACATTTGACATTTGACATTTGACATTTGACATTTGACATTTGACATTTGACATTTGACATTTGACATTTGACATTTGACATTTGACATTTGACATTTGACATTTGACATTTGACATTTGACATTTGACATTTGACATTTGACATTTGACATTTGACATTTGACATTTGACATTTGACATTTGACATTTGACATTTGACATTTGACATTTGACATTTGACATTTGACATTTGACATTTGACATTTGACATTTGACATTTGACATTTGACATTTGACATTTGACATTTGACATTTGACATTTGACATTTGACATTTGACATTTAACATTTAACATTTAACATTTGACATTTGACATTTGACATTTGACATTTGACATTTGACATTTGACATTTGACATTTGACATTTGACATTTGACATTTGACATTTGACAGTTGACATTTGACATTTGACATTTGACATTTGACATTTGACATTTGACATTTGACATTTGACATTTGACATTTGACATTTGACATTTGACATTTGACATTTGACATTTGACATTTGACATTTGACATTTGACATTTGACATTTGACATTTGACATTTGACATTTGACATTTGACATTTGACATTTGACATTTGACATTTGACATTTGACATTTGACATTTGACATTTGACATTTGACATTTGACATTTGACATTTGACATTTGACATTTGACATTTGACATTTGACATTTGACATTTGACATTTGACATTTGACATTTGACATTTGACATTTGACATTTAACATTTAACATTTGACATTTGACATTTGACATTTGACATTTGACATTTGACATTTGACATTTGACATTTGACATTTGACATTTGACATTTGACATTTGACATTTGACATTTGACAGTTGACATTTGACATTTGACATTTGACATTTGACATTTGACATTTGACATTTGACATTTGACATTTGACATTTGACATTTGACATTTGACATTTGACATTTGACATTTGACATTTGACATTTGACATTTGACTGCCAAACATTAGATGTCAGACGCCTAACTTCGGGCAGCCACACCCCGTTATCCATCAAGTATCCACGTGGTGGTTCGGATTCTACTTCGGTAGGTACGTTATGGGATATCTTCCGATATTTTCAAACGTCTGGCATCAATGCATTATATTTTCAAACGTCTGGCAACAGTGGCAGTCGCTTTGTCGTCTCTTATCTTTGTAACGTTACGCGAAATATTGTATCATGTTGAATCATCAATGGAATGCAGCGAACCTGACCTTGAATGCAATTATGTCTATTAATACACTGATGTTTATTGAATGAATAAGCCATTGTTCCTTTCCCTGCTCCATGGATCTGCTCGAATACATCACGCTGTTGCATCATGGCGTGATATGTTGAGTCATCATTGGAATGCAGCGAACCTGACCTTGAATGCGATTATCTCTATTCATACACTGATGTATAATGAATAAATAAGCCATTGTTCGTTTCCCCTGCTCCCCGCTTGCCGAGGTTGCTACGTTCCACAAAGCACAAATAACCGCATCGGTTTATTTTTAGAAATGTTAATTGATATGTCCCGCAGTGGCCGCGTGGACGAAGCGTTTGGTCTTGAAACTTTGCACCGTATTGGTGCGGGTTCGAATCCCGATTGTACTGGCTTTTTTTTAAATGGAATATGACGTCACAAGATGTCTTCGGATTGCGCAGCGCTAAGGGTCCAAAGGGGGGTACAGCGTAAAAGGCCTAAGGGGGTAGTGTCAGTTGAGGGTGTGGTCTGCAAGATGTCTTCAGATGGAAGATGTCTTCAGATTGAAGATGTCTTCAGATTGAAGATGTCTTCGTGACCTTCACTAGACCCCCCTACTGTATGGTCACTGCTGATGGACATGCCATCCACGGGGTTACTTGAGGTCAAAGTGGGCTAGAAGCGGCTTAGCTCTACTACTGAATCGAGCAGAAGGTTAAATGGATAGATTGAACAATCATCGTATCTGAGTTGTATTCGATTTTGTTTATATAGATATACTCACCAGATACCTGTTCTTCCGATATACATACGAGCAACCGAATCGAACATAAGGTTGAATGGATAGATTGAACAATCATCGTATCTGAGTTGTATTCGATTATGTTTATATAGTTATACTCATCAGGTAACTGTTCTTCCGTTATACATACGAGCGACTGAATTGAACTGAAGGTTGAATGGATAGACTAAACAATGATCGTATCTGGAGTTGTATTCGATTATATCGTGATGATATTCATATAGTTATACTCACCAGGTAACTGTTCTCCAGTTATACATAAGAGCGACTGAACTGAACAGAAGGTTGAATGGATAGACTGAACAATCATCGTATCTGGGTTGTATTCGATTATTTCGTGATGATTATTATATATTATGTCTAACCAGGTAACTGTTCTTTCGTTATACATACTAGCAACCGAATCGAACATAAGGTTGAATGGAGAGATTGAACAATCATTGTATCTGGGTTGTCTCCGATTATATCGTTATGTTGTATATTTAACTACACCTACCATGTAACGGTTCTTTCGTTACACATACGAGCGTCTGAATCGAACATAAGGTTGGATGGTTAGACGGAACGATAATTGTAACTAAGTTGTATTCGATTATATCGTGATGACGTTCATATAGAAATACTCACCAGGTTACTGTTCTTTCGTTATACATACGAGCAACCGAATCGAACAGAAGGTTGAATGGATAGTATCTGGGTTGTATTCTATTATGATGTTATGCTGTGTATATAGTTATTCACATAAGGTGACGGTATTCCCGTTTCACATACGAGCGACCGAAACGAACATAAAGTTGAATGGATAGACTGAACAATCAATGTATCTGGGTGGTATCCGATTATATCGCAATACTGTATATATAGTGATACTTACCAGGTGACGGTACTTCCGTTACACATACTAGCGACTGAATCGAACAGAAGGTTAAATGGTTAGACGAAACGATAATTGTATCTGAGTTGTATTCGATGATATCGTGATGATGTTTATGTAGTAAATTATAATATGGTTATAAATGTACATCACCCTGTGTAACTATTTAAGCTCCTATACTCGAGAATACATCTTTTTTATTGGGTACTACTTTTTATAGTTGAACGTTTTTTTATACATCATCGAGTTTCTAACGAAAGCAATAATAAAGCAGTTGGAATTCAGCCTTCGTATAATTTATCAAAAACATAACAGTGGCGACGAGGATTATCAGTAATATCAGTCACGCAAAAATAATGTCGGTCGGCAAAATCAACGAATTTCAAGTCGGGAAGTCATGGAAAACATATATTGCCCGGTTAGAACAATATTTTAAAGCCAATAATATACCAGAAAATCTCAAAGTGCCCACCTTGATCACGGTCGTGGGTGATGAAACATACGAGTTGATGGTGGACCTGTGCAGCCCGACGGCACCTGAGAATAAAACCTACGAAGACCTCGTGGAAACCTTGAAAACTCATCTAGAACCCGAGCCATCCATCATTGCAGAAAGGTACAAGTTCCGAATGAAACGTCAAGAAAAAGGAGAAACAGTGGCACAATACAATGCAGCATTATAGCACTTGGCAAAATCGTGCAAATTCAACACGGCTTTGGAAGATAATCTTCGGGATCAGTTTGTTTCGGGGTTATCTAACGAAGCAATCAAGCAACGACTATTTACTGAAAAACTACTTACTTATGCTAAAGCATACGAGATTGCCCGAAATATGGAAGCGGCCGAACAACAAGTTACATCAGTGGAAAACGCTGTAGTGCACAGAATAAATTCGAACAAGACAACAACAGGCTCAGACGAGAAATCCATTCCTTATTACGGAAGAAGACACCCATCAGGATACAACTCAGGGGGTGGAGCGAATGCAGCGAGACCATCAACATCCACAAGAAACGTTCAGATAACCTGTGAAATATGTGGTAGGCATAATCATCGATCTCGTGAGTGTTTTTTCAAAAATTCATTCTGTGACACATGTGGGAAAAAAGGTCACCTCAAATACGTGTGCAAAAATAAGTTAAAACGGAATTCGTATCAACTCTCAACCAATTACGTAGATAATGATTGTAATCAAAATGGTTCAGTTAGTAATGTGGACGTCAACGATTATGATTCAGACTCCTCAGTAAATTTGTATAACATCACTAGCAATGATGATTGTAGAGCCATAACAGCTGAGGTTGAAATAGAAAATGTGAAAATTGTAATGGAAGTTGATACAGGGTCCGCAGTTTCCTTGATTTCCGAAAAAATGTATTTACATTATTTTTCTAATTTGCCAATGTCTGCAGCAAAGATGAAGTTATCGACTTATACGGGCACACAAATAGAAACGAGGGGATATATTATAGTCAATGTAACCTACAACAAAAATAGCTCACTTTTAAAATTGTATATAGTCCCCAATGGGGGACCATCACTCTTAGGAAGGGGGTGGCTTTCAGCCCTAAAAATCAATATAGTGAATAGTATAGCGTGCAATAATATATCCACCACTAATTTCGATAGTCAAATAAAACATTTGATTTCAGAATTTCATTGCATCTTCGAAAAAAAATTGGGGAAATTGAATAATTATAAAGCAACTTTGCACCTGAAACCCAACTCTGTCCCAATATTTTGCAAAGCACGACCTTTAGCAATTAACTTAAAGGAGAAGGTTGAAGAGGAATTGGAAAGATTGGTTGAAGCCGGTGTATTTACCCCCATAGATTACAGCGAGTGGGCGACTCCAATAGTACCAGTAATAAAAAAAAATGGCGGTATCCGTATCTGTGGGGATTTTAAAATCTCAGTGAACCCTAATTTACACATAAATAAATATCCTTTGCCACGTATAGAGCAAATTTTTTCCAGTTTATCGGGCGGAGTTCTTTTTACCAAGTTAGATTTCTCGCAAGCTTTTTTACAAATAGAGTTAGACGATGATTCAAAAAAAATTGTGACAGTAAATACTTCGAAAGGGTTGTTTATGTATAATCGGCTACCCTACGGAATCGCCTCTAGTCCCAGCATTTTTCAAAAATTGATGGACACTATTTTCGGTAATATAAAAGGGGTAAGTGTATTCATGGATGACCTATTAGTGACCGGGAAAAACACGGAACAACACATTTCTCGATTGCGGGCAGTTTTCGAGAAAATAAAACAATTTGGTTTCAAAATCAATCTTGAAAAATGTAGTTTTTTTCAGAAACATATAGATTATTTGGGCCACAGAATAAATGCTTCGGGGCTTCACCCTACTAACGATAAAATCAGGGCGATAACTGAAATGAGGATTCCTACAGATAAGACGAAATTAAAATCTTTTTTAGGGCTCGTAAACTTTTATGCAAAATTCATCCCTAATTTGAGTTCAAAATTACACTCACTATATCACCTTCTAGAAAACAATGTCAGTTGAAAATGGAATGAAAATTGTCAAGCCAGTTTTGAAAGAATCAAAAGGGAATTAGTAACACCCAGGGTATTAGCTCACTATAACCCCGATATGCCGATAGCTTTATTTTGTGACGCAAGATCCACCGGCATCGGTTGTTGTTTGTCGCATATTACGTGCGGAGGCAATTTCAGGCCCATAGCCTACGCATCTCGAACATTATGCAAATCCGAGAAAAACTATAGCCAAATTGACAAAGAAGCCCTAAGTATAATCTTTGGCGTAAAAAAATTTCATGATTATTTATACTTGCGTCATTTTTATCTGTACACAGACCACAAGCCGCTGCTGGCAATTTTTGGAGAGAAAAAAGGAATTCCACAATATGCAGCTAGTCGTTTACAGAGGTGGTCAATTATACTGTCAGCCTATCAATACGAAATTAAATACATCAGATCAGAAAAAAATTGCAACGCGGACGCGTTGTCGCGGCTATCACTTCCGTGTCAAGAAAAAATAAGTGCAGATTTAGGTCATATATTTTACTTGACGGATTCCAGTTTACCTATCAATTATAAACAAATTGCTAAAGAAACTCAACGAGATAAAATTTTGAACACGGTATACAGGTTTTGTTATACAGGGTGGCCCGAAAAAGCAAATGAATTAGACGATCATTATAAACCGTATTTTTATAGGCGTAATGAAATGCACTTAGAACATGGTTGTATTTTGTGGGGCGTGAGGGTGATAGTTCCCACAATTTTTAGAAATTCAATCTTGAAGGAAATACATTCCAGTCATTTGGGAATGAATAAAAGTAAATCCATAGCCCGGTCTTATTGTTACTGGCCTCAGATAGATCATGATATCGAAAATTTATGTCGTAATTGCCAAATATGCTCACAATTTCAGCAAAACCCAACAAGAACTATATTGCAGCCTTGGCCACAAACAAATAAACCCTGGTCACGTATCCACGTCGACTTTTTAGGCCCGATATACAACGAGAAATTTTTTCTAGTCACTGATTCTCATACTAAATGGCTCGAAGTTTTTAAAATGACAAACACCAATGCATATTTAGTCATTGCAAAATTGAGATTTTTATTTTCACAATTCGGACTTCCAGATACCCTAGTGTCCGATAACGGTCCCCCGTTTTCATCGTCAGAATTTGCAGAATACTTGAAAGGTAATGGAATCAAGCATATTTTCTCCCCTCCATACCACCCATCTAGTAATGGTTTCGCTGAAATATGTGTTAAAGGTGTCAAAAGTGCAATAAAAAAGGCGAAACTAGAACAAAAAAATATCGAAGAGAAATTACAAAGATATTTGCTTGACTATCGAATTGCCGATCATAGTACTACAGGGCGCAGTCCTTCAGTTATGATGTTTGGAAGGAACATAAAAACACGACTTGATTTGATTCGCCCTTCACAAAAATTGATTAGTGAAGCAAAAATTCAGCATCAAATAGATAATTTTGGCGGTAAACAGAAACAATTATCCGTGGGTGAAAGGGTTCTGGTTAAGGAATATCATAACAATGGTGATCCTACGTGGATTACGGGGGAGTTCACAAATAAATACGGTGAAGTCACCTTTGACGTAGATGTTGGCAAAGGAAAAGTAATTCGTAGACATTCCAATCAAATTAAAAAACGATCATCTTTGGTTACGCACCCTGTCTCAACTGAACAAAATAGCAACGATATCAGCAGCCAAGTAAATTTTTGTGGTACAAACGATGTTATTTCAGAAAAACCTATAAATTTAGAAATCAAAGAAAATGTTAATAAAGAACCTTTAGATGAAAGGGTAGATAGCGAAAGCGAGATTAGTACTCATAGATATAACTTGAGGAAACGTAACATTGTGTAAAGCTTTGGATTAATTAATTGCATTATTCGAGAATTCGACAATGATTTTTTTTTATTATATTAGAATAGGTAGTTGAAATCAATGATTTTTTTACTGGGTTATTGTAGTGTTGAAAAAAAAATGTTTATAGTACTTTTGAGTAAGGTGAAAGGAACTGTAGTAAATTATAATATGGTTATAAATGTACATCACCCTGTGTAACTATTTAAGCTCCTATACTCGAGAATACATCTTTTTTATTGGGTACTACTTTTTATAGTTGAACGTTTTTTTGTACATCATCGAGTTTCGAACGAAAGCAATAATAAAGCAGTTGGAATTCAGCCTTCGTATAATTTATCAAAAACATAACAGTTTATATAGCAATACTCACCAGGTAACTGTTCTTCCGTTTTACATACAAGCGACCGAATCGAGCAGAAAGTTGAATTCAGTATAGATTGAACAATCATCGTATCTGGGTTGTATTCGATTATGTTTATATAGTTATACTCACCAGGTAACTGTTCTTTCGTTATACATACGAGCGACTGAATTGAACAGAAGGTTGAATGGATAGTATATGGGTTGAATTCGATTATGATGTTATGCTGTGTATATAGTTATACACACTAGGAGACGGTATTCCCGTTTTACATACGAGCGACCGAAACGAAAAGAAAGTTGAATGGATAGACTGAACAATCAATGTATCTGGGTGGTATCCGATCATATTGCAATACTGTATATATAGTGATACTTACCAGGTGACGATACTTCCGTTACACATACTAGCGACTGAATCGAACAGAATGTTGAATGGTTAGACGAAACGATAATTGTATCTGAGTTGTATTCGATGATATCGTGATGATGTTTAAATAGCAATACTCACCAGGTAACTGTCCTTCCGTTTTACATACAAGCGATCGAATCGAGCAGAAGGTTGAATTCAGTATAGATTGAACAATCATCGTATCTGGGTTGTATTCGATTATGTTTATATAGTTATACTCACCAGGTAACTGTTCTTCTGTTATACATACGAGCGACTGAATTGAACAGAAGGTTGAATGGATAGTATATGGGTTGCATTCGATTATGATGTTATGCTGTGTATATAGTTATACACACTAGGAGACGGTATTCCCGTTTTACATACGAGCGACCGAAACGAAAAGAAAGTTGAATGGATAGACTGAACAATCAATGTATCTGGGTGGTATCCGATTATATCGCAATACTGTATATATAGTGATACTTACCAGGTGACGGTACTTCCTTTACACATACTAGCGACTGAATCGAACAGAAGGTTAAATGGTTAGACGAAACGATAATTGTATCTGAGTTGTATTCGAAGATATCGTGATGATGTTTATATAGCAATACTCACCAGGTAACTGTTCTTTCGTTATACATACGAGCAACCGAATCGAACAGAAGGTTGAATGGATAGTATCTGGGTTGTATTCGATTATGATGTAATGCTGTGTATATAGTTATACACATAAGGTGACGGTATTCCCGTTTCACATACGAGCGACCGAAACGAACAGAAAGTTGAATGGATAGACTGAACAATCAATGTATCTGGGTGGTATCCGATTATATCGCAATACTGTATATATAGTGATACTTACCAGGTGACGGTACTTTCGTTACACATACTAGCGACTGAATCGAACAGAAGGTTAAATGGTTAGACGAAACGATAATTGTATCTGAGTTGTATTCGAAGATATCGTGATGATGTTTATATAGCAATACTCACCAGGTAACTGTTCTTCCGTTTACATACAAGCGACCGAATCGAGCAGAAGGTTGAATTCAGTATAGATTGAACAATCATCGTATCTGGGTTGTATTCGATTATGTTTATATAGTTAAACTCACCAGGTAACTGTTCTTCCGTTATACATACGAGCGACTGAATTGAACAGAAGGTTGAATGGATAGTATATGGGTTGTATTCGATTATGATGTTATGCTGTGTATATAGTTATACACACTAGGAGACGGTATTCCCGTTTTACATACGAGCGACCGAAACGAAAAGAAAGTTGAATGGATAGACTGAACAATCAATGTATCTGGGTGGTATCCGATTATATCGCAATACTGTATATATAGTGATACTTACCAGGTGACGGTACTTCCGTTACACATACTAGCGACTGAATCGAACAAAAGGTTAAATGGTTAGACGAAACGATAATTGTATCTGAGTTGTATTCGATGATATCGTGATGATGTTTATATAGCAATACTCACCAGGTAACTGTCCTTCCGTTTTACATACAAGCGACCGAATCGAGCCGAAGGTTAAATGGATAGATTGAACAATCATCGTATCTGAGTTGTATTCGATTATGTTTATATAGATATACTCACCAGATACCTGTTCTTCCGATATACATACGTGCAACCGAATCGAACATAAGGTTGAATGGATAGATTGAACAATCATCGTATCTGAGTTGTATTCGATTATGTTTATATAGTTATACTCACCAGGTAACTGTTCTTCCGTTATACATACGAGCGACTGAATTGAACTGAAGGTTGAATGGATAGACTAAACAATGATCGTATCTGGAGTTGTATTCGATTATATCGTGATGATATTCATATAGTTATACTCACCAGGTAACTGTTCTCCTGTTATACATAAGAGCGACTGAACTGAACAGAAGGTTGAATGGATAGACTGAACAATCATCGTATCTGGGTTGTATTCGATTATTTCGTGATGATTATTATATATTATGTCTAACCAGGTAACTGTTCTTTCGTTATACATACTAGCAACCGAATCGAACATAAGGTTGAATGGAGAGATTGAACAATCATTGTATCTGGGTTGTCTCCGATTATATCGTTATGTTGTATATTTAACTACACCTACCATGTAACGGTTCTTTCGTTACACATACGAGCGTCTGAATCGAACATAAGGTTGGATGGTTAGACGGAACGATAATTGTAACTAAGTTGTATTCGATCATATCGTGATGACGTTCATATAGAAATACTCACCAGGTTACTGTTCTTTCGTTATACATACGAGCAACCGAATCGAACAGAAGGTTGAATGGATAGTATCTGGGTTGTATTCGATTATGATGTTATGCTGTGTATATAGTTATTCACATAAGGTGACGGTATTCCCGTTTCACATACGAGCGACCGAAACGAACATAAAGTTGAATGGATAGACTGAACAATCAATGTATCTGGGTGGTATCCGATTATATCGCAATACTGTATATATAGTGATACTTACCAGGTGACGGTACTTCCGTTACACATACTAGCGACTGAATCGAACAGAAGGTTAAATGGTTAGACGAAACGATAATTGTATCTGAGTTGTATTCGATGATATCGTGATGATGTTTATATAGCAATACTCACCAGGTTACTGTTCTTCCGTTTTACATACAAGCGACCGAATCGAACAGAAGGTTGAATTCAGTATAGATTGAACAATCATCGTATCTGGGTTGTATTCGATTATGTTTATATAGTTACACTCACCAGGTAACTGTTCTTTCGTTATACATACGAGCGACTGAATTGAACAGAAGGTTGAATGGATAGTATATGGGTTGTATTCGATTATGATGTTATGCTGTGTATATAGTTATACACACTAGGAGACTGTATTCCCGTTTTACATACGAGCGACCGAAACGAAAAGAAAGTTGAATGGATAGACTGAACAATCAATGTTTCTGGGTGGTATCCGATCATATTGCAATACTGTATATATAGTGATACTTACCAGGTGACGATACTTCCGTTACACATACTAGCGACTGAATCGAACAGAATGTTGAATGGTTAGACGAAACGATAATTGTATCTGAGTTGTATTCGATGATATCGTGATGATGTTTTTATAGCAATACTCACCAGGTAACTGTCCTTTCGTTTTACATACAAGCGATCGAATCGAGCAGAAGGTTGAATTCAGTATAGATTGAACAATCATCGTATCTGGGTTGTATTCGATTATGTTTATATAGTTATACTCACCAGGTAACTGTTCTTCCGTTATACATACGAGCGACTGAATTGAACAGAAGGTTGAATGGATAGTATATGGGTTGTATTCGATCATGATGTTATGCTGTGTATATAGTTATACACACTAGGAGACGGTATTCCCGTTTTACATACGAGCGACCGAAACGAAAAGAAAGTTGAATGGATAGACTGAACAATCAATGTATCTGGGTGGTATCCGATTATATCGCAATACTGTATATATAGTGATACTTACCAGGTGACGGTACTTCCGTTACACATACTAGCGACTGAATCGAACAAAAGGTTAAATGGTTAGACGAAACGATAATTGTATCTGAGTTGTATTCGATGATATCGTGATGATGTTTATATAGCAATACTCACCAGGTAACTGTCCTTCCGTTTTACATACAAGCGACCGAATCGAGCCGAAGGTTAAATGGATAGATTGAACAATCATCGTATCTGAGTTGTATTCGATTATGTTTATATAGATATACTCACCAGATACCTGTTCTTCCGATATACATACGTGCAACCGAATCGAACATAAGGTTGAATGGATAGATTGAACAATCATCGTATCTGAGTTGTATTCGATTATGTTTATATAGTTATACTCACCAGGTAACTGTTCTTCCGTTATACATACGAGCGACTGAATTGAACTGAAGGTTGAATGGATAGACTAAACAATGATCGTATCTGGAGTTGTATTCGATTATATCGTGATGATATTCATATAGTTATACTCACCAGGTAACTGTTCTCCAGTTATACATAAGAGCGACTGAACTGAACAGAAGGTTGAATGGATAGACTGAACAATCATCGTATCTGGGTTGTATTCGATTATTTCGTGATGATTATTATATATTATTTCTAACCAGGTAACTGTTCTTTCGTTATACATACTAGCAACCGAATCGAACATAAGGTTGAATGGAGAGATTGAATGATCATTGTATCTGGGTTGTCTCCGATTATATCGTTATGTTGTATATTTAACTACACCTACCATGTAACGGTTCTTTCGTTACACATACGAGCGTCTGAATCGAACATAAGGTTGGATGGTTAGACGGAACGATAATTGTAACTAAGTTGTATTCGATCATATCGTGATGACGTTCATATAGAAATACTCACCAGGTTACTGTTCTTTCGTTATACATACGAGCAACCGAATCGAACAGAAGGTTGAATGGATAGTATCTGGGTTGTATTCGATTATGATGTTATGCTGTGTATATAGTTATTCACATAAGGTGACGGTATTCCCGTTTCACATACGAGCGACCGAAACGAACATAAAGTTGAATGGATAGACTGAACAATCAATGTATCTGGGTGGTATCCGATTATATCGCAATACTGTATATATAGTGATACTTACCAGGTGACGGTACTTCCGTTACACATACTAGCGACTGAATCGAACAGAAGGTTAAATGGTTAGACGAAACGATAATTGTATCTGAGTTGTATTCGATGATATCGTGATGATGTTTATATAGCAATACTCACCAGGTTACTGTTCTTCCGTTTTACATACAAGCGACCGAATCGAACAGAAGGTTGAATTCAGTATAGATTGAACAATCATCGTATCTGGGTTGTATTCGATTATGTTTATATAGTTACACTCACCAGGTAACTGTTCTTTCGTTATACATACGAGCGACTGAATTGAACAGAAGGTTGAATGGATAGTATATGGGTTGTATTCGATTATGATGTTATGCTGTGTATATAGTTATACACACTAGGAGACTGTATTCCCGTTTTACATACGAGCGACCGAAACGAAAAGAAAGTTGAATGGATAGACTGAACAATCAATGTTTCTGGGTGGTATCCGATCATATTGCAATACTGTATATATAGTGATACTTACCAGGTGACGATACTTCCGTTACACATACTAGCGACTGAATCGAACAGAATGTTGAATGGTTAGACGAAACGATAATTGTATCTGAGTTGTATTCGATGATATCGTGATGATGTTTTTATAGCAATACTCACCAGGTAACTGTCCTTTCGTTTTACATACAAGCGATCGAATCGAGCAGAAGGTTGAATTCAGTATAGATTGAACAATCATCGTATCTGGGTTGTATTCGATTATGTTTATATAGTTATACTCACCAGGTAACTGTTCTTCCGTTATACATACGAGCGACTGAATTGAACAGAAGGTTGAATGGATAGTATATGGGTTGTATTCGATCATGATGTTATGCTGTGTATATAGTTATACACACTAGGAGACGGTATTCCCGTTTTACATACGAGCGACCGAAACGAAAAGAAAGTTGAATGGATAGACTGAACAATCAATGTATCTGGGTGGTCTCCGATTATATCGCAATACTGTATATATAGTGATACTTACCAGGTGACGATACTTCCGTTACACATACTAGCGACTGAATCGAACAGAATGTTGAATGGTTAGACGAAACGATAATTGTATCTGAGTTGTATTCGATAATATCGTGATGATGTTTATATAGCAATACTCACCAGGTAACTGTCCTTCCGTTTTACATACAAGCGACCGAATCGAGCAGAAGGTTAAATGGATATATTGAACAATCATCGTATCTGAGTTGTATTCGATTATGTTTATATAGATATACTCACCAGGTACCTGTTCTTCCGATATACATACGAGCAACCGAATCGAACATAAGGTTGAATGGATAGATTGAACAATCATCGTATCTGAGTTGTATTCGATTATGTTTATATAGTTATACTCACCAGGTAACTGTTCTTTCGTTATACATACGAGCGACTGAATTGAACTGAAGGTTGAATGGATAGACTAAACAATGATCGTATCTGGGGTTGTATTCGATTATATCGTGATGATGTTCATATAGTTATACTCACCAGGTAACTGTTCTCCAGTTATACATAAGAGCGACTGAACTGAACAGAAGGTTGAATGGATAGACTGAACAATCATCGTATCTGGGTTGTATTCGATTATTTCGTGATGATTATTATATATTATGTCTAACCAGGTAACTGTTCTTTCGTTATACATACTAGCAACCGAATCGAACATAAGGTTGAATGGATAGATTGAACAATCATTGTATCTGGGTTGTCTCCGATTATATCGTTATGTTGTATATTTAACTACACCTACCATGTAACGGTTCTTTCGTTACACATACGAGCGTCTGAATCGAACATAAGGTTGGATGGTTAGACGGAACGATAATTGTAACTAAGTTGTATTCGATTATATCGTGATGACGTTTATATAGAAATACTCACCAGGTTACTGTTCTTTCGTTATACATACGAGCAACCGAATCGAACAGAAGGTTGAATGGATAGTATCTGGGTTGTATTCGATTATGATGTTATGCTGTGTATATAGTTATACACATAAGGTGACGGTATTCCCGTTTCACATACGAGCGACCAAAACGAACAGAAAGTTGAATGGATAGACTGAACAATCAATGTATCTGGGTGGTATCCGATTATATCGCAATACTGTATATATAGTGATACTTACCAGGTGACGGTACTTTCGTTACACATACTAGCGACTGAATCGAACAGAAGGTTAAATGGTTAGACGAAACGATAATTGTATCTGAGTTGTATTCGAAGATATCGTGATGATGTTTATATAGCAATACTCACCAGGTAACTGTTCTTCCGTTTACATACAAGCGACCGAATCGAGCAGAAGGTTGAATTCAGTATAGATTGAACAATCATCGTATCTGGGTTGTATTCGATTATGTTTATATAGTTATACTCACCAGGTAACTGTTCTTCCGTTATACATACGAGCGACTGAATTGAACAGAAGGTTGAATGGATAGTATATGGGTTGTATTCGATTATGATGTTATGCTGTGTATATAGTTATACACACTAGAAGACGGTATTCCCGTTTTACATACGAGCGAACGAAACGAAAGAAAGTTGAATGGATAGACTGAACAATCAATGTATCTGGGTGGTATCCGATTATATCGCAATACTGTATATATAGTGATACTTACCAGGTGACGATACTTCCGTTACACATACTAGCGACTGAATCGAACAGAATGTTGAATGGTTAGACGAAACGATAATTGTATCTGAGTTGTATTCGATGATATCGTGATGATGTTTATATAGCAATACTCACCAGGTAACTGTCCTTTCGTTTTACATACAAGCGATCGAATCGAGCAGAAGGTTGAATTCAGTATAGATTGAACAATCATCGTATCTGGGTTGTATTCGATTATGTTTATATAGTTATACTCACCAGGTAACTGTTCTTCCGTTATACATACGAGCGACTGAATTGAACAGAAGGTTGAATGGATAGTATATGGGTTGTATTCGATCATGATGTTATGCTGTGTATATAGTTATACACACTAGGAGACGGTATTCCCGTTTTACATACGAGCGACCGAAACGAAAAGAAAGTTGAATGGATAGACTGAACAATCAATGTATCTGGGTGGTCTCCGATTATATCGCAATACTGTATATATAGTGATACTTACCAGGTGACGATACTTCCGTTACACATACTAGCGACTGAATCGAACAGAATGTTGAATGGTTAGACGAAACGATAATTGTATCTGAGTTGTATTCGATAATATCGTGATGATGTTTATATAGCAATACTCACCAGGTAACTGTCCTTCCGTTTTACATACAAGCGACCGAATCGAGCAGAAGGTTAAATGGATATATTGAACATTCATCGTATCTGAGTTGTATTCGATTATGTTTATATAGATATACTCACCAGGTACCTGTTCTTCCGATATACATACGAGCAACCGAATCGAACATAAGGTTGAATGGATAGATTGAACAATCATCGTATCTGAGTTGTATTCGATTATGTTTATATAGTTATACTCACCAGGTAACTGTTCTTTCGTTATACATACGAGCGACTGAATTGAACTGAAGGTTGAATGGATAGACTAAACAATGATCGTATCTGGGGTTGTATTCGATTATATCGTGATGATGTTCATATAGTTATACTCACCAGGTAACTGTTCTCCAGTTATACATAAGAGCGACTGAACTGAACAGAAGGTTGAATGGATAGACTGAACAATCATCGTATCTGGGTTGTATTCGATTATTTCGTGATGATTATTATATATTATGTCTAACCAGGTAACTGTTCTTTCGTTATACATACTAGCAACCGAATCGAACATAAGGTTGAATGGATAGATTGAACAATCATTGTATCTGGGTTGTCTCCGATTATATCGTTATGTTGTATATTTAACTACACCTACCATGTAACGGTTCTTTCGTTACACATACGAGCGTCTGAATCGAACATAAAGTTGGATGGTTAGACGGAACGATAATTGTAACTAAGTTGTATTCGATTATATCGTGATGACGTTTATATAGAAATACTCACCAGGTTACTGTTCTTTCGTTATACATACGAGCAACCGAATCGAACAGAAGGTTGAATGGATAGTATCTGGGTTGTATTCGATTATGATGTTATGCTGTGTATATAGTTATACACATAAGGTGACGGTATTCCCGTTTCACATACGAGCGACCAAAACGAACAGAAAGTTGAATGGATAGACTGAACAATCAATGTATCTGGGTGGTATCCGATTATATCGCAATACTGTATATATAGTGATACTTACCAGGTGACGGTACTTTCGTTACACATACTAGCGACTGAATCGAACAGAAGGTTAAATGGTTAGACGAAACGATAATTGTATCTGAGTTGTATTCGAAGATATCGTGATGATGTTTATATAGCAATACTCACCAGGTAACTGTTCTTCCGTTTACATACAAGCGACCGAATCGAGCAGAAGGTTGAATTCAGTATAGATTGAACAATCATCGTATCTGGGTTGTATTCGATTATGTTTATATAGTTATACTCACCAGGTAACTGTTCTTCCGTTATACATACGAGCGACTGAATTGAACAGAAGGTTGAATGGATAGTATATGGGTTGTATTCGATTATGATGTTATGCTGTGTATATAGTTATACACACTAGAAGACGGTATTCCCGTTTTACATACGAGCGAACGAAACGAAAGAAAGTTGAATGGATAGACTGAACAATCAATGTATCTGGGTGGTATCCGATTATATCGCAATACTGTATATATAGTGATACTTACCAGGTGACGGTACTTCCGTTACACATACTAGCGACTGAATCGAACGAAAGGTTAAATGGTTAGACGGAACGATAATTGTATCTGAGTTGTATTCGATGATATCGTGATGATGTTTATATAGCAATACTCACCAGGTAACTGTCCTTATGTTTTACATACAAGCGACCGAATCGAGCAGAAGGTTGAATGGATAGATTGAACAATCATCGTATCTGAGTTGTATTCGTTTATATTTATATAGATATACTCACCAGGTACCTGTTCTTCCGATATACATACGAGCAACCGAATCGAACATAAGGTTGAATGGATAGATTGAACAATCATCGTATCTGAGTTGTATTCGATTATGTTTATATAGTTATACTCACCAGGTAACTGTTCTTCCGTTATACATACGAGCGACTGAATTGAACTGAAGGTTGAATGGATAGACTAAACAATGATCTTATCTGGGGTTGTATTCGATTATATCGTGATGATGTTCATATAGGTATACTCACCAGGTAACTGTTCTCCAGTTATACATAAGAGCGACTGAACTGAACAGAAGGTTGAATGGATAGACTGAACAATCATCGTATCTGGGTTGTATTCGATTATTTCGTGATGATTATTATATATTATGTCTAACCAGGTAACTGTTCTTTCGTTATACATACTAGCAACCGAATCGAACATAAGGTTGAATGGATAGATTGAACAATCATTGTATCTGGGTTGTCTCCGATTATATCGTTATGTTGTATATTTAACTACACCTACCATGTAACGGTTCTTTCGTTACACATACGAGCGTCTGAATCGAACAAAAGGTTGGATGGTTAGACGGAACGATAATTGTAACTAAGTTGTATTCGATTATATCGTGATGACGTTTATATAGAAATACTCACCAGGTTATTGTTCTTTCGTTATACATACGAGCAACCGAATCGAACAGAAGGTTGAATGGATAGTATCTGGGTTGTATTCGATTATGATGTTATGCTGTGTATATAGTTATACACATAAGGTGACGGTATTCCCGTTTCACATACGAGCGACCGAAACGAACAGAAAGTTGAATGGATAGACTGAACAATCAATGTATCTGGGTGGTATCCGATTATATCGCAATACTGTATATATAGTGATACTTACCAGGTGACGGTACTTCCGTTACACATAATAGCGACTGAATCGAACAGAAGGTTAAATGGTTAGACGAAACGATAATTGTATCTGAGTTGTATTCGAAGATATCGTGATGATGTTTATATAGCAATACTCACCAGGTAACTGTCCTTCCGTTTTACATACAAGCGATCGAATCGAGCAGAAGGTTGAATTCAGTATAGATTGAACAATCATCGTATCTGGGTTGTATTCGATTATGTTTATATAGTAGTGTACCTAGGCGGGTATCAGCTCAAGATGGCCGTCATGGGGCAATGACGTCATCCAAGATGGCCGCCATGGGGCAGCTGTCAACTGTCATGTCATCTGTCATGTCAACTGTCATGTCAAATGTCAACTGTCATGTCATCTGTCAAATGTCAACTGTCATGACATCTGTCAACTGTCATTTCAACTGTCATATGTTCCATGTCATCTGTCAATCAGAAAGTGTTCTATGCCTATTACGTCAGAGAGTGGGCTTGGGAACGCGACGCGTCATAGCCCCACCCACTTTTTTGGCGCGAAATTCAAGTTATTTTTGAGGTTATGTATTCTGCTTGCAACATGGATATCGGCCCCTCTGGCCCCCTCAGGTGCCCCCTTGGCCCCCTTAGGCCTTCGCTGTACCCCCTTGGCCCCCCTCAGGTCTTCGCTGTACCCCCTTAGCCCCCTTAGGTTTTTGCTATACCCCCTTGACCCCCCATAAGACTGCGCCCCCTTAGCGCTCCGCATCCGGAAACATCTCATGACGTCATATTTTATTTAAAAAAATCCTTCTATCGGCGGGATTTGAACTCCAGACCACCGGATTACGAGTCCGATGCGTTCCCACAGAGCTACGACCACTATATAATTTAATTGCAGTCAATGTCGATGCAACCTTATCGCACAGCGTGACGTAGTCGAGCAGATCCGTCTCAAAGATAAGAGAACGTAGCAACCTCGGCAAGCGGGGAGCAGGGAAACGAACAATGGCTTATTCATTCATTAAATATCAGTGTATTGATAGACATAATCGCATTCAAGGTCAGGTTCGCTGCATTCCAATGATAACTCAACATGCAGATCCATGGAGCAGGAAAAGGAACAATGGCTTATTCATTCATTAAACATTAGTGTATTAATAGACATAATCGCATTCAAGGTCAGGTTCGCTGGATTCCATTGATGATTCAACATGATACAATATTTCGCAAGACGTTACAAAGATAAGAGACGACAAAGCGACTGACACTGTTGCCAGACGTTTGAAAAAATAAGGCATTGATGCCAGACTTTCAAAAATATCTGGAAATATACCATAATGCACCTACAGCTTACCCAAGTGGAATCCGAACCATAGATGGATAACGTCTGAAGTATTACAGGGTGTGGCTGCCTGAAATTAGGCGTCTGATATCTGACGTATGACGTCATCGTTTCAAAATATCGAAAGGTCACCAACTGTTTAGTTATTTCCATCTGAACCACAACGTGTAATTATTCGAAATTGATGGATAACGTTTGACGTATTACAGGGTGTCAACCTGAAGTCAGGCGTCTGACATCTGACATATGACGTCATCATTTCAAAATGGCCGCTGAAATCGGGAGATCACTAACTGTTTAGTAATTTCCGTATTATAAAGGTAATATACATACAGCTTACACAAGTAGAATCGGAATCACCACGTCTGAATACTCAAAATTGATGAATAAAGTTTGACGTATGACAAAGTGTGGCTGCCTGAAGTTATTTATTATTTAGTAATTTTCGTATTGAATATACCTACAGCTCACACAAGTAGAATCCGAACCACAGCATTGATATCGACGCAACAGAATTCATGAACTCGTTAATATAAAGATGTCAATGACAAAATGATTGATTTTCTCTACGAATTATCAAAAAATATTCACTTCCGGTGTATTAAAAAGCGACATAGAGAAAAACTAATGTTTTATTCGTGATCCCCATGACGTGTAAACTTCAAAAACATCAACTTCCGGTTTCACTTCCGATTTCCATTTTCCCACTTAACATAGTCATGTGGGTACTCTGAGAGAAGGATTTTTCACGGACATTCCAAATATATCATTTTACCTATGTACAAAGTCTCAAGGTTAAAGAGATATCAATCAAAATAAATCGAAATAATGAAAAAATCTATGTAAACAATTCACAAACTCTTCGTGTAATGATTTTCTGGTCGATCCAGCTTTTCGACGAGTTATCAAAAAATATCTACTTCCGGTTCATCAAAAATCGATATAGAGAAAAACTAATGTTTTATTCGTGATCCCCATGACGTGTAGACTTCAAAAACATCAACTTCCGGTTTTACTTCCGGTTTCTATTTCTCCACTTAACATAGTCATGTGGGTACTCTGAGAGAAGGATTTTTCACGGACATTCCAAATATATCATTTTACCAATGTACAAAGTCGCAAGGATAAAGAGATATCAATCAAAATAAATCGAAATAATGAAAAAAATTTATGTTAACAATTCATAATCTCTTCGTGTAATGATTTCCTGGCCGATCCAGCTTCTCGACAAATTATCACAAAATATCCACTTCCGGTTCATTAAAAAGCTATATAGAGAAAAACTAATGGAATATTCGTGACCCCCATGACGTGTCGACTTCAAAAACAACAACTTCCGGTTTCACTTCCGGTTTCCATTTTGTAAGTAAACAGGGTCATGTGGGTACTCATTGAAAAGGTTATTTCACGTACATTCCTAATATATTAACTTACCTATATACAAAGTCCCAAGGTTTGCGAGATATCAATCAAAATTTCTCGAAATATTGATAAAACAATAAAAACTGTTCACCATCTCTTTGAGTACTGCTTTTCTAACCGATCTATCTCCTTGATGAATTATCGAAAAATATCCTCTTCCAATTCGTAAAAAATCGAGATAGAGGAAAAATGATGAGATGTTAGTGAACCCATAACGTTCGGACATCGAAACAACAACTTCCGGTTTCACTTCCGGTTACAATTTTTTTAGTAAACAGAGCCATGTAAGTACTCTGAGAGAAGGATATCTCACGGACATCCCGAATATATCAACTTACCAATATACAAAATCTCAAGGTTTGCGAGATATTGACGAAAATTGGTGAAATAATCAAAACAACACTGTTACACGCAAGAAAGTGCTATGGAGAGTCGATTTGAGTCCACGGTTAACTCATGTTTCTATCTTATTAATCAATATTCTAGTAGGAGACTATAATTTTTGTACAACTCATATCAGGAAATGCCATTTACACCATAATGAAAACCAAGTAGGTGAAATGATAAATAGGAAATCGATAATCAATTTTGAAGTAATCGATAACACATAGGGTTAATAAAGTTTCAAAAAAAGCTCTGTTCAAGGTATGTTTATAAATTCCAAGGCTATATAACTATTAAGATCACATTATATTGGAACCAGGTACTTCAATCATTGATCTACTCAAAAAATATGTCTCGAAACAGATATAATTTTCTATATTTAGGATTGCACTTCCAGCATCGGCAATACATGGAATATTATCGGAAATCTCGAGGTGAATATTTCAAGGACTAAGAATTATCGAAATTTCAAAAACGGAGCTCTGATCAAGGTATGGTTATAAATTCCAAAGCTGTATAACTATTCACATCACATTATATTGAAGCCAGATACTTCAATCATTATTCACCTCGAAAAATATGATACGAAACATATATACTTTTCTATATTTGGGATCGCACTTTCAGCAAAGAGAATATGTGTCAACGTCTACAGAAATCAATGCTTTCATTCAAAATGTTTTCGATAGGTCTAACGATGGAACCAACAGGCTGATAAAATACAGGGATGTAAAAACTATCTAGTCTGGAAGAAATATACTGGGTGTGTAAGAAATTACACTTAATATTTTCAATAGATGTACCGTTCGAAAAATACAAATGTACTGACTGGTACAGGATGTATCAAGAATTAATGATGACGTTTAACGTTTGATAGGTATAATTTGATAGTTGACGCTCAACGACTGGAACTTGAGAGCCTTGGTCACGTGAGGGTGGATATGGTTGTATTATGATCAGTGACGAAAACAATTTTATATTGATGAATTATTGAAAAAGTGTTCCTATATTTTCGTGAAAACGCGACATAGAAGAAAACAAATGATACATTTATGATCCACATGATGAAAAGAGCTCAAACTTTTTGTTTTTCTAGTGAACAGGGATTATATGGGTACTCCGGAAAAATGATTTTTCACGGACATTTCGAGAATTCAACTTGTATATATTCTGAGACTTAAGACCAAAATTGATATTAATTGATAAACATTCATAACAATGACAAACCTTACGAATACAACGCACATATGTCGCGCAAATACAAAAAACGCGCAGACATCGCACCCTTATCAAAAAACTATCAAAAATGATAAATAGCACGACGAAAAGTCGAACATGCGTCTTACATATATCATGCTAACGTCGTTATCCGTCAAAGATCTATCAGACAACATCGTCCAAAATTTTTGAATACGATGATTCGCATGACAAAGCGTCACGCATTCATTAAACAAGTAGAAAACATCAAAATTCATCACGCATACATCACCCATACGTCGCACATGCGTCGAACATACGTCATGCAAACGTCACACATTCATCGAGAATCTATCAAACAGCAACATAAAAACGATTAATAACGTACTGACATTGCAAATCCAAAATGGTAGCTATTAAAGTTTAGCATCTGGCATCTGACATTCGGTGTCCGACATTTGACGCTTGGCGTACTAAGATTTCTGTTATTCACCAACATAAAGTTCTAGATATAAAAATAAACATAGGGCAATCATTGAAGAACATTGAATATGTTAAAAAAAAACATGACGCATGCGTTGTGCATACGTTGCGCATACGTCATACATACGTCGTGCAAACGTAGCGCCTACATCGAAAATCCATAATACAACGTGTTTAAAACCTTGAAATGAGAAATAGCATGACATGATATCCATCACACATTCATTTTATAACGTTGAAAATTTTGAAAATAAAAACTCCACGCATGCGTCGTACGTACACCACGCTGACGTCGTGCCTGCGTCGGAAATCTACCAAGCAACGTATAAGAACTTCAATAACAATTAATAGCATAACGAAACGTCAGACATGAGTTATACATATATTGCATCGACGTCGTGTCCTTGTGAAAATGAAAATGTTCAAAACGATTTATAAATCTAATAACCATCACTTATTCATTAAACAATATCAAAAACTTTGAAAAACACTACACGAAAATTGTAGAGATGTCATTGAAAAATTCAACGACAGACGACAAAGAGTACTAGAAGCAAGAGAAGTGAGTAATTGAAAGATTCGACGATAGGGTCGATAGGAGTGAGTGAGTCATAGACGAATGACCCGGTGTTGAAATTATTATGATACAGGGTGACACATAATTCTCAATGAATCATCACATGGAATATTCACTTCCGGATGGCGAAAGATCTACGTGACCGAATAGCTATGTTCAAAACTTCAATTATAATTATTAACATTAGTTTTGAATTCGTTTAATTATGGTTACATGAAAATAGGACAGTATATGACAAAATACATCAAGAGTATATTTATTTCATTATTGCTTTCAAATTCAAGTTGATCTATGTAATGAAATATGAATAATGAATCATTATTTACCACCACTTTTACAATTATTCACCAACAGATGTCAACTTCGATGAAAAACCCATACACTTAGTTGAAAAACCCCGATATCAATATAATGATGGATTCAGGAATGCTAGTAAATGGAATAATATCAAACCTAACGTCATACATGACGTAGAACCTGACATCACACGCGACGTCTGAGACGTGCGTAAGACGTTAGACTCAGGTTTTCGATCAAGTAAGCTTCATGAATGTGGAAGAGGATCGTTTGGTAGGTCACACTTTTCTTTTCAAGTTCTCAAGAAATTCGCAAATTCATTGAATGGATCTGGTGATAACAATAATCATTTTATAAAAGATAGAAAAATAATCCACTTTCATCTTTCAAATTTGCTAAATGTTATACATCATAATTCCTAGGGGAAAAATAAAAACGAAAAATTATAGATTTTTATATATATTTCTCACACATTATTCAAATCTCTCAATACATTCATTTCATGAAGGAACAAATATTCCCTGAGTGCATTACTTACTAAACTATCATTTGATATTTCACAAAATGAATACAGAGCTTCAAAATAATCAATATAACCAGCATCTTTATTGAAAATCGATTTAATCAAATTCAAAATATTATTATAAAATGTACAGAAGTTCATTTTTTCCAGTAAAACCACCCGATGGCCCACTAAACTTCGATGAACTTGAAGGATCTGCGTAGCATCCTCGACACCGATAAGGAACTCGACATCATGTTTTTTGACGAGTAGACATTTGATCCCATCAAACACCAATTGTGATATTTTGCAGAAATCTCCACATGGAAACGATACTGGCTCATATTCATCTTGGTGGGTTGGTAACTTCTCGTAGAAAAAATTGTCCAATGCTCGTTTCAGTAAATCAGTGAAAGTTTTCCATTCCGTTGTACAAAAAGATTGTTTATTTGGTTTGTATGGTTGTGATAAAATTATAGATGGATTGAATTCTCTTGCTGGACTCAAACCCACTCCTACCTGGAAGGCTCCCAACTGGAATAATGTGTAGAGTAGGTAATGTTTCTCGGCTCGGGCTGCATTTTCGTACATCTCCAACACTTCATCTAATTCTTGATGATATTTCGCATTATTGAAAGATGATTCGGTGAAATATGAATCAATATCGTCTTCTGACACACTCACATAACCACTATCTCGACTTGATGTTGACATGATAGACTAAGTTAAAATATTATCAGACTGAGATCAATTTCATGTATCTATTTATAGTCTCCCTCCACATTCGAGAACAATAGAGTTGAAATCATTATTGCGAGATGAATCTTGACATATCAAATATGAGAATAATGCTGATTCAAGTAGAATAGCAGAAAAACAGAGGTATTACATGAATGCGTTGCTTATCTCCCCACATGATGCCCTGAGGAATGCAAAGTTGCATATCGAATATGAGATGTAATAAACATGATGATTCAGGGAGATAACATCAACATCATCACAATCTTTGAATTATGGTCGTGATTTATGATATCATCATCGACCACCTGCGAACTTATCAAAGATCTCTTCTATATTGTCGATTCATCTGATGAAATACAGAGAATAAGCATGACATTATTATTGCCAAATGAAATCCGAACCAACACATGTGAAAACCCCAAATTGATGGATAATATTTGACGTATGACAGAGGCGTACTAGGGCTGCTTGAGTTTGGCGTCTGACATCTGACAGTTAACGTTTGACGATACGTCATGCATACGAAGTCTTTTTTCTATAGAAAATCTATCAATCAACGCACAAAAACTTCAAAAAACAATGGAAAGCATGACGAAACGTCAAGCATGCGTCATACAAACATCGCGCAGACATCGTGTATTTCTTAAAAATCTATCAAACAATATATTGAAACTATAAAAACGAGTAATAGCATGACTAGATATAATGCATTCATCAAATAACATCGAAAACGATAAAAAACATCACGAATACGTCATGCAACTTATGTCAACTGTCAAGTATTCCATGGCGCTGTGTCATATGTCAATCGGAAAGTGTTCCATGATGCTGCTGATGACGCCAGAGTATGGAAACGCAACGCGTCATAAACTACTAGCTCGACCAATCGGAAGCCGTCATATTCCAAACCACTTCTTTTTTGGCGAGAAATTAAAGTTATTTTTTATGATATCACCCCTTAGCCCCCCCCAGGTCACTGCTGTGCCCCCTTTATGCGCAACACGTTAGACTCTGAGTTTAGGTGGGGCTTCGTGACGTTAGATTCAGAGGTTAGGTTAGGTTGGGTCTCGAGACGTTAGACTCAAAGGTTATGTTAGAACCCCGTGACGTTCGATTCTAACGTTAGGTTAGGTTGGATCCCGAGACGTTAGGTCGTTAGGTTAGGTTAGGTCGGAGACCTAACCTATCTTCTGAGGCTAACGTAACCTAACCTAACCTAACGTAACCTAACCTAACCTAACCTAACCTAACGTTAGAATCGAACGTCACGGGGTTCTAACATAACCTTTGAGTCTAACGTCTCGAGACCCAACCTAACCTAACCTCTGAATCTAACGTCACGAAGCCCCACCTAAACTCAGAGTCTAACGTGTTGCGCATAAAGGGGGCACAGCGGTGACCTGGGGGGGGCTAAGGGGTGATATCATAAAAAATAACTTTAATTTCCCGCCAAAAAAGAAGTGGTTTGGAATATGACGGCTTCCGATTGGTCGAGCTAGTAGTTTATGACGCGTTGCGTTTCCATACTCTGGCGTCATCAGCAGCATCATGGAACACTTTCCGATTGACATATGACACAGCGCCATGGAATACTTGACAGTTGACATAAGTTGCATGACGTATTCGTGATGTTTTTTATCGTTTTCGATGTTATTTGATGAATGCATTATATCTAGTCATGCTATTACTCGTTTTTATAGTTTCAATATATTGTTTGATAGATTTTTAAGAAATACACGATGTCTGCGCGATGTTTGTATGACGCATGCTTGACGTTTCGTCATGCTTTCCATTGTTTTTTGAAGTTTTTGTGCGTTGATTGATAGATTTTCTATAGAAAAAAGACTTCGTATGCATGACGTATCGTCAAACGTTAACTGTCAGATGTCAGACGCCAAACTCAAGCAGCCCTAGTACGCCTCTGTCATACGTCAAATATTATCCATCAATTTGGGGTTTTCACATGTGTTGGTTCGGATTTCATTTGGCAATAATAATGACATGCTTATTCTCTGTATTTCATCAGATGAATCGACAATATAGAAGAGATCTTTGATAAGTTCGCAGGTGGTCGATGATGATATCATAAATCACGACCATAATTCAAAGATTGTGATGATGTTGATGTTATCTCCCTGAATCATCATGTTTATTACATCTCATATTCGATATGCAACTTTGCATTCCTCAGGGCATCATATGGGGAGATAAGCAACGCATTCATGTAATACCTCTGTTTTTCTGCTATTCTACTTGAATCAGCATTATTCTCATATTTGATATGTCAAGATTCATCTCGCAATAATGTTTTCAACTCTATTGTTCTCGAATGTGGAGGGAGACTATAAATATATACATGAGATTGATCTCAGTCTGAAAATATTTTAACTTAGTCTATCATGTCAACATCAAGTCGAGATAGTGGTTATGTGAGTGTGTCAGAAGACGATATTGATTCATATTTCACCGAATCATCTTTCAATAATGCGAAATATCATCAAGAATTAGATGAAGTGTTGGAGATGTACGAAAATGCAGCCCGAGCCGAGAAACATTACCTACTCTACACATTATTCCAGTTGAGAGCCTTCCAGGTAGGAGTGGGTTTGAGTCCAGCAAGAGAATTCAATCCATCTATAATTTTATCACAACCATACAAACCAAATAAACAATCTTTTTGTACAACGGAATGGAAAACTTTCACTGATTTACTGAAACGAGCATTGGACAATTTTTTCTACGAGAAGTTACCAACCCACCAAGATGAATATGAGCCAGTATCGTTTCCATGTGGAGATTTCTGCAAAATATCACAATTGGTGTTTGATGGGATCAAATGTCTACTCGTCAAAAAACATGATGTCGAGTTCCTTATCGGTGTCGAGGATGCTACGCAGATCCTTCAAGTTCATCGAAGTTTAGTGGGCCATCGGGTGGTTTTACTGGAAAAAATGAACTTCTGTACATTTTATAATAATATTTTGAATTTGATTAAATCGATTTTCAATAAAGATGCTGGTTATATTGATTATTTTGAAGCTCTGTATTCATTTTGTGAAATATCAAATGATAGTTTAGTAAGTAATGCACTCAGGGAATATTTGTTCCTTCATGAAATGAATGTATTGAGAGATTTGAATAATGTGTGAGAAATATATATAAAAATCTATAATTTTTCGTTTTTATTTTTTCCCTAGGAATTATGATGTATAACATTTAGCAAATTTGAAAGATGAAAGTGGATTATTTTTCTATCTTTTATAAAATGATTATTGTTACCACCAGATCCATTCAATGAATTTGCGAATTTCTTGAGAACTTGAAAAGAAAAGTGTGACCTACCAAACGATCCTCTTCCACATTCATGAAGCTTACTTGATCGAAAACCTGAGTCTAACGTCTTACGCACGTCTCAGACGTCGCGTGTGATGTCAGGTTCTACGTCATGTATGACGTTAGGTTTGATATTATTCCATTTACTAGCATTCCTGAATCCATCATTATATTGATATCGAGGTTTTTCAACTAAGTGTATGGGTTTTTCATCGAAGTTGACATCTGTTGGTGAATAATTGTAAAAGTGGTGGTAAATAATGATTCATTATTCATATTTCATTACATAGATCAACTTGAATTTGAAAGCAATAATGAAATAAATATACTCTTGATGTATTTTGTCATATACTGTCCTATTTTCATGTAACCATAATTAAACGAATTCAAAACTAATGTTAATAATTATAATTGAAGTTTTGAACATAGCTATTCGGTCACGTAGATCTTCCGCCATCCGGAAGTGAATATTCCATGTGATGATTCATTGAGAATTATGTGTCACCCTGTATCATAATAATTTCAACACCGGGTCATTCGTCTATGACTCACTCACTCCTATCGACCCTATCGTCGAATCTTTCAATTACTCACTTCTCTTGCTTCTAGTACTCTTTGTCGTCTGTCGTTGAATTTTTCAATGACATCTCTACAATTTTCGTGTAGTGTTTTTCAAAGTTTTTGATATTGTTTAATGAATAAGTGATGGTTATTAGATTTATAAATCGTTTTGAACATTTTCATTTTCACAAGGACACGACGTCGATGCAATATATGTATAACTCATGTCTGACGTTTCGTTATGCTATTAATTGTTATTGAAGTTCTTATACGTTGCTTGGTAGATTTCCGACGAAGGCACGACGTCAGCGTGGTGTACGTACGACGCATGCGTGGAGTTTTTATTTTCAAAATTTTCAACGTTATAAAATGAATGTGTGATGGATATCATGTCATGCTATTTCTCATTTCAAGGTTTTAAACACGTTGTATTATGGATTTTCGATGTAGGCGCTACGTTTGCACGACGTATGTATGACGTATGCGCAACGTATGCACAACGCATGCGTCATGTTTTTTTTAACATATTCAATGTTCTTCAATGATTGCCCTATGTTTATTTTTATATCTAGAACTTTATGTTGGTGAATAACAGAAATCTTAGTACGCCAAGCGTCAAATGTCAGACACCGAATGTCAGATGCCAGATGCTAAACTTTAATAGCTACCATTTTGGATTTGCAATGTCAGTACGTTATTAATCGTTTTTATGTTGCTGTTTGATAGATTCTCGATGAATGTGTGACGTTTGCATGACGTATGTTCGACGCATGTGCGACGTATGGGTGATGTATGCGTGATGAATTTTGATGTTTTCTACTTGTTTAATGAATGCGTGACGCTTTGTCATGCGAATCATCGTATTCAAAAATTTTGGACGATGTTGTCTGATAGATCTTTGACGGATAACGACGTTAGCATGATATATGTAAGACGCATGTTCGACTTTTCGTCGTGCTATTTATCATTTTTGATAGTTTTTTGATAAGGGTGCGATGTCTGCGCGTTTTTTGTATTTGCGCGACATATGTGCGTTGTATTCGTAAGGTTTGTCATTGTTATGAATGTTTATCAATTAATATCAATTTTGGTCTTAAGTCTCAGAATATATACAAGTTGAATTCTCGAAATGTCCGTGAAAAATCATTTTTCCGGAGTACCCATATAATCCCTGTTCACTAGAAAAACAAAAAGTTTGAGCTCTTTTCATCATGTGGATCATAAATGTATCATTTGTTTTCTTCTATGTCGCGTTTTCACGAAAATATAGGAACACTTTTTCAATAATTCATCAATATAAAATTGTTTTCGTCACTGATCATAATACAACCATATCCACCCTCACGTGACCAAGGCTCTCAAGTTCCAGTCGTTGAGCGTCAACTATCAAATTATACCTATCAAACGTTAAACGTCATCATTAATTCTTGATACATCCTGTACCAGTCAGTACATTTGTATTTTTCGAACGGTACATCTATTGAAAATATTAAGTGTAATTTCTTACACACCCAGTATATTTCTTCCAGACTAGATAGTTTTTACATCCCTGTATTTTATCAGCCTGTTGGTTCCATCGTTAGACCTATCGAAAACATTTTGAATGAAAGCATTGATTTCTGTAGACGTTGACACATATTCTCTTTGCTGAAAGTGCGATCCCAAATATAGAAAAGTATATATGTTTCGTATCATATTTTTCGAGGTGAATAATGATTGAAGTATCTGGCTTCAATATAATGTGATGTGAATAGTTATACAGCTTTGGAATTTATAACCATACCTTGATCAGAGCTCCGTTTTTGAAATTTCGATAATTCTTAGTCCTTGAAATATTCACCTCGAGATTTCCGATAATATTCCATGTATTGCCGATGCTGGAAGTGCAATCCTAAATATAGAAAATTATATCTGTTTCGAGACATATTTTTTGAGTAGATCAATGATTGAAGTACCTGGTTCCAATATAATGTGATCTTAATAGTTATATAGCCTTGGAATTTGTAAACATACCTTGAACAGAGCTTTTTTTGAAACTTTATTAACCCTATGTGTTATCGATTACTTCAAAATTGATTATCGATTTCCTATTTATCATTTCACCTACTTGGTTTTCATTATGGTGTAAATGGCATTTCCTGATATGAGTTGTACAAAAATTATAGTCTCCTACTAGAATATTGATTAATAAGATAGAAACATGAGTTAACCGTGGACTCAAATCGACTCTCCATAGCACTTTCTTGCGTGTAACAGTGTTGTTTTGATTATTTCACCAATTTTCGTCAATATCTCGCAAACCTTGAGATTTTGTATATTGGTAAGTTGATATATTCGGGATGTCCGTGAGATATCCTTCTCTCAGAGTACTTACATGGCTCTGTTTACTAAAAAAATTGTAACCGGAAGTGAAACCGGAAGTTGTTGTTTCGATGTCCGAACGTTATGGGTTCACTAACATCTCATCATTTTACCTCTATCTCGATTTTTTACGAATTGGAAGAGGATATTTTTCGATAATTCATCAAGGAGATAGATCGGTTAGAAAAGCAGTACTCAAAGAGATGGTGAACAGTTTTTATTGTTTTATCAATATTTCGAGAAATTTTGATTGATATCTCGCAAACCTTGGGACTTTGTATATAGGTAAGTTAATATATTAGGAATGTACGTGAAATAACCTTTTCAATGAGTACCCACATGACCCTGTTTACTAACAAAATGGAAACCGGAAGTGAAACCGGAAGTTGTTGTTTTTGAAGTCGACACGTCATGGGGGTCACGAATATTCCATTAGTTTTTCTCTATATAGCTTTTTAATGAACCGGAAGTGGATATTTTGTGATAATTTGTCGAGAAGCTGGATCGGCCAGGAAATCATTACACGAAGAGATTATGAATTGTTAACATAAATTTTTTTCATTATTTCGATTTATTTTGATTGATATCTCTTTATCCTTGCGACTTTGTACATAGGTAAAATGATATATTTGGAATGTCCGTGAAAAATCCTTCTCTCAGAGTACCCACATGACTATGTTAAGTGGAGAAATAGAAACCGGAAGTAAAACCGGAAGTTGATGTTTTTGAAGTCTACACGTCATGGGGATCACGAATAAAACATTAGTTTTTCTCTATATCGATTTTTGATGAACCGGAAGTAGATATTTTTTGATAACTCGTCGAAAAGCTGGATCGACCAGAAAATCATTACACGAAGAGTTTGTGAATTGTTTACATAGATTTTTTCATTATTTCGATTTATTTTGATTGATATCTCTTTAACCTTGAGACTTTGTACATAGGTAAAATGATATATTTGGAATGTCCGTGAAAAATCCTTCTCTCAGAGTACCCACATGACTATGTTAAGTGGGAAAATGGAAATCGGAAGTGAAACCGGAAGTTGATGTTTTTGAAGTTTACACGTCATGGGGATCACGAATAAAACATTAGTTTTTCTCTATGTCGCTTTTTAATACACCGAAAGTGAATATTTTTTGATAATTCGTAGAGAAAATCAATCATTTTGTCATTGACATCTTTATATTAACGAGTTCATGAATTCTGTTGCGTCGATATCAATGCTGTGGTTCGGATTCTACTTGTGTGAGCTGTAGGTATATTCAATACGAAAATTACTAAATAATAAATAACTTCCACACTTTGTCATACGTCAAACTTTATTCATCAATTTTGAGTATTCAGACGTGGTGATTCCGATTCTACTTGTGTAAGCTGTATATATATTACCTTTATAATACGGAAATTACTAAACAGTTAGTGATCTCCCGATTTCAGCGGCCATTTTGAAATGATGACGTCATACGTCAGATGTCAGACGCCTGACTTCAGGTTGACACCCTGTAATACGTCAAACGTTATCCATCAATTTCGAATAATTACACGTTGTGGTTCAGATGGAAATAACTAAACAGTTGGTGACCTTTCGATATTTTGAAACGATGACGTCATACGTCAGATATCAGACGCCTAATTTCAGGCAGCCACACCCTGTAATACTTCAGACGTTATCCATCTATGGTTCGGATTCCACTTGGGTAAGCTGTAGGTGCATTATGGTATATTTCCAGATATTTTTGAAAGTCTGGCATCAATGCCTTATTTTTTCAAACGTCTGGCAACAGTGTCAGTCGCTTTGTCGTCTCTTATCTTTGTAACGTCTTGCGAAATATTGTATCATGTTGAATCATCAATGGAATCCAGCGAACCTGACCTTGAATGCGATTATGTCTATTAATACACTAATGTTTAATGAATGAATAAGCCATTGTTCCTTTTCCTGCTCCATGGATCTGCATGTTGAGTTATCATTGGAATGCAGCGAACCTGACCTTGAATGCGATTATGTCTATCAATACACTGATATTTAATGAATGAATAAGCCATTGTTCGTTTCCCTGCTCCCCGCTTGCCGAGGTTGCTACGTTCTCTTATCTTTGAGACGGATCTGCTCGACTACGTCACGCTGTGCGATAAGGTTGCATCGACATTGACTGCAATTAAATTATATAGTGGTCGTAGCTCTGTGGGAACGCATCGGACTCGTAATCCGGTGGTCTGGAGTTCAAATCCCGCCGATAGAAGGATTTTTTTAAATAAAATATGACGTCATGAGATGTTTCCGGATGCGGAGCGCTAAGGGGGCGCAGTCTTATGGGGGGTCAAGGGGGTATAGCAAAAACCTAAGGGGGCTAAGGGGGTACAGCGAAGACCTGAGGGGGGCCAAGGGGGTACAGCGAAGGCCTAAGGGGGCCAAGGGGGCACCTGAGGGGGCCAGAGGGGCCGATATCCATGTTGCAAGCAGAATACATAACCTCAAAAATAACTTGAATTTCGCGCCAAAAAAGTGGGTGGGGCTATGACGCGTCGCGTTACATAGCCCACTCTCTGACGTAATAGGCATAGAACACTTTCTGATTGACAGATGACATGGAACATATGACAGTTGAAATGACAGTTGACAGATGTCATGACAGTTGACATTTGACAGATGACATGACAGTTGACATTTGACATGACAGTTGACATGACAGATGACATGACAGTTGACAGCTGCCCCATGGCGGCCATCTTGGATGACGTCATTGCCCCATGGCGGCCATCTTGAGCTGATACCCGCCTAGGTACACTACTTTATATAGTTATACTCACCAGGTAACTGTTCTTCCGTTATACATACGAGCGACTGAATTGAACAGAAGGTTGAATGGATAGTATATGGGTTGCATTCGATTATGATGTTATGCTGTGTATATAGTTATACACACTAGGAGACGGTATTCCCGTTTTACATACGAGCGACCGAAACGAAAAGAAAGTTGAATGGATAGACTGAACAATCAATGTATCTGGGTGGTATCCGATTATATCGCAATACTGTATATATAGTGATACTTACCAGGTGACGGTACTTCCGTTACACATACTAGCGACTGAATCGAACAGAAGGTTAAATGGTTAGACGAAACGATAATTGTATCTGAGTTGTATTCGAAGATATCGTGATGATGTTTATATAGCAATACTCACCAGGTAACTGTTCTTTCGTTATACATACGAGCAACCGAATCGAACAGAAGGTTGAATGGATAGTATCTGGGTTGTATTCGATTATGATGTTATGCTGTGTATATAGTTATACACATAAGGTGACGGTATTCCCGTTTCACATACGAGCGACCGAAACGAACAGAAAGTTGAATGGATAGACTGAACAATCAATGTATCTGGGTGGTATCCGATTATATCGCAATACTGTATATATAGTGATACTTACCAGGTGACGGTACTTCCGTTACACATACTAGCGACTGAATCGAACAGAAGGTTAAATGGTTAGACGAAACGATAATTGTATCTGAGTTGTATTCGAAGATATCGTGATGATGTTTATATAGCAATACTCACCAGGTAACTGTTCTTCCGTTTACATACAAGCGACCGAATCGAGCAGAAGGTTGAATTCAGTATAGATTGAACAATCATCGTATCTGGGTTGTATTCGATTATGTTTATATAGTTATACTCACCAGGTAACTGTTCTTCCGTTATACATACGAGCGACTGAATTGAACAGAAGGTTGAATGGATAGTATATGGGTTGTATTCGATTATGATGTTATGCTGTGTATATAGTTATACACACTAGAAGACGGTATTCCCGTTTTACATACGAGCGACCGAAACGAAAAGAAAGTTGAATGGATAGACTGAACAATCAATGTATCTGGGTGGTATCCGATTATATCGCAATACTGTATATATAGTGATACTTACCAGGTGACGGTACTTCCGTTACACATACTAGCGACTGAATCGAACAAAAGGTTAAATGGTTAGACGAAACGATAATTGTATCTGAGTTGTATTCGATGATATCGTGATGATGTTTATATAGCAATACTCACCAGGTAACTGTCCTTCCGTTTTACATACAAGCGACCGAATCGAGCAGAAGGTTAAATGGATAGATTGAACAATCATCGTATCTGAGTTGTATTCGATTATGTTTATATAGATATACTCACCAGATACCTGTTCTTCCGATATACATACGTGCAACCGAATCGAACGTAAGGTTGAATGGATAGATCGAACAATCATCGTATCTGAGTTGTATTCGATTATGTTTATATAGTTATACTCACCAGGTAACTGTTCTTCCGTTATACATACGAGCGACTGAATTGAACTGAAGGTTGAATGGATAGACTAAACAATGATCGTATCTGGAGTTGTATTCGATTATATCGTGATGATATTCATATAGTTATACTCACCAGGTAACTGTTCTCCAGTTATACATAAGAGCGACTGAACTGAACAGAAGGTTGAATGGATAGACTGAACAATCATCGTATCTGGGTTGTATTCGATTATTTCGTGATGAATATTATATATTATGTCTAACCAGGTAACTGTTCTTTCGTTATACATACTAGCAACCGAATCGAACATAAGGTTGAATGGAGAGATTGAACAATCATTGTATCTGGGTTGTCTCCGATTATATCGTTATGTTGTGTATTTAACTACACCTACCATGTAACGGTTCTTTCTTTACACATACGAGCGTCTGAGTTGTATTCGATTATGATGTTATGCTGTGTATATAGTTATACACATAAGGTGACGGTATTCCCGTTTCACATACGAGCGACCGAAACGAACAGAAAGTTGAATGGATAGACTGAACAATCAATGTATCTGGGTGGTATCCGATTATATCGCAATACTGTATATATAGTGATACTTACCAGGTGACGGTACTTCCGTTACACATAATAGCGACTGAATCGAACAGAAGGTTAAATGGTTAGACGAAACGATAATTGTATCTGAGTTGTATTCGAAGATATCGTGATGATGTTTATATAGCAATACTCACCAGGTAACTGTTCTTCCGTTTACATACAAGCGACCGAATCGAGCAGAAGGTTGAATTCAGTATAGATTGAACAAACTGTTCTTCCGTTATACATACTAGCGACTGAATTGAACAGAAGGTTGAATGGATAGTATATGGGTTGTATTCGATTATGATGTTATGCTGTGTATATAGTTATACACACTAGGAGACGGTATTCCTGTTTTACAAACGAGCGACCGAAACGAAAAGAAAGTTGAATGGATAGACTGAACAATCAATGTATCTGGGTGGTATCCGATTATATCGCAATACTGTATATATAGTGATACTTACCAGGTGACGATACTTCCGTTACACATACTAGCGACTGAATCGAACAGAATGTTGAATGGTTAGACGAAACGATAATTGTATCTGAGTTGTATTCGATGATATCGTGATGATGTTTATATAGCAATACTCACCAGGTAACTGTCCTTCCGTTTTACATACAAGCGACCGAATCGAGCAGAAGGTTAAATGGATAGATTGAACAATCATCATATCTGAGTTGTATTCGATTATGTTTATATAGATATACTCACCAGATACCTGTTCTTCCGATATACATACGAGCAACCGAATCGAACATAAGGTTGAATGGATAGATTGAACAATCATCGTATCTGAGTTGTATTCGATTATGTTTATATAGTTATACTCACCAGGTAACTGTTCTTCCGTTATACATACGAGCGACTGAATTGAACTGAAGGTTGAATGGATAGACTAAACAATGATCGTATCTGGAGTTGTATTCGATTATATCGTGATGATGTTCATATAGTTATACTCACCAGGTAACTGTTCTCCAGTTATACATAAGAGCGACTGAACTGAACAGAAGGTTGAATGGATAGACTGAACAATCATCGTATCTGGGTTGTATTAGATTATTTCGTGATGATTATTATATATTATGTCTAACCAGGTAACTGTTCTTTCGTTATACATACTAGCAACCGAATCGAACATAAGGTTGAATGGAGAGATTGAACAATCATTGTAACTGTGTTGTCTCCGATTATATCGTTATGTTGTATATTTAACTACACCTACCATGTAACGGTTCTTTCGTTACACATACGAGCGTCTGAATCGAACATAAGGTTGGATGGTTAGACCGAACGATAATTGTAACTAAATTGTATTCGATTATATCGTGATGACGTTCATATAGAAATACTCACCAGGTTACTGTTCTTTCGTTATACATACGAGCAACCGAATCGAACAGAAGGTTGAATGGACAGTATCTGGGTTGTATTCGATTATGATGTTATGCTGTGTATATAGTTATACACATAAGGTGACGGTATTCCCGTTTCACATACGAGCAACCGAAACGAACAGAAAGTTGAATGGATAGACTGAACAATCAATGTATCTGGGTGGTATCCGATTATATCGCAATACTGTATATATAGTGATACTTACCAGGTGACGGTACTTCCGTTACATATACTAGCGACTGAATCGAACAGAAGGTTAAATGGTTAGACGAAACGATACATGTATCTGAGTTGTATTCGATGATATCGTGATGATGTTTATATAGCAATACTCAACAGGTAACTGTTCTTCCGTTTTACATACAAGCGATCGAATCGAGCAGAAGGTTGAATTCAGTATAGATTGCACAATCATCGTATCTGGGTTGTATTCGATTATGTTTATATAGTTATACTCACCAGGTAACTGTTCTTCCGTTATACATACGAGCGACTGAATTGAACAGAAGGTTGAATGGATAGTATATGGGTTGTATTCGATTATGATGTTATGCTGTGTATACAGTTATACACACTAGGAGACGGTATTCCCGTTTTACATACGAGCGACCGAAACGAAAAGAAAGTTGAATGGATAGACTGAACAATCAATGTATCTGGGTGGTATCCGATTATATCGCAATACTGTATATATAGTGATACTTACCAGGTGACGGTACTTCCGTTACACATACTGGCGACTGAATCGAACAGAAGGTTAAATGGTTAGACGAAACGATAATTGTATCTGAGTTGTATTCGATGATATCGTGATGATGTTTATATAGCAATACTCACCAGGTAACTGTCCTTCCGTTTTACATACAAGCGACCGAATCGAGCAGAAGGTTAAATGGATATATTGAACAATCATCGTATCTGAGTTGTATTCGATTATGTTTATATGGATATACTCACCAGGTACCTGTTCTTCCGATATACATACGAGCAACCGAATCAAACATAAGGTTGAATGGATTGATTGAACAATCATCGTATCTGAGTTGTATTCGATTATGTTTATATAGTTATACTCACCAGGTAACTGTTCTTCCGTTATACATACGAGCGACTGAATTGAACTGAAGGTTGAATGGATAGACTAAACAATGATCGTATCTGGGGTTGTATTCGATTATATCGTGATGATGTTCATATAGTTATACTCACCAGGTAACTGTTCTCCAGTTATACATAAGAGCGACTGAACTGAACAGAAGGTTGAATGGATAGACTGAACAATCAATGTATCTGGGTGGTATCCGATTATATCGCAATACTGTATATATAGTGATACTTACCAGGTGACGATACTTCCGTTACACATACTAGCGACTGAATCGAACAGAATGTTGAATGGTTAGACGAAACGATAATTGTATCTGAGTTGTATTCGATGATATCGTGATGATGTTTATATAGCAATACTCACCAGGTGACTGTCCTTCCGTTTCACATACAAGCGACCTAATCGAGCAGAAGGTTAAATGGATAGATTGAACAATCATCGTATCTGAGTTGTATTCGATTATGTTTATATATATATACTCACCAGATACCTGTTCTTCCGATATACATACGAGCAACCGAATCGAACATAAGGTTGAATGGATAGATTGAACAATCATCGTATCTGAGTTGTATTCGATTATGTTTATATAGTTATACTTACCAGGTAACTGTTCTTCCGTTATACATACGAGCGACTGAATTGAACTGAAGGTTGAATGGATAGACTGAACAATCATCGTATCTGGGTTGTATTCGATTATTTCGTGATGATTATTATATATTATGTCTAACCAGGTAACTGTTCTTTCGTTATACATACTAGCAACCGAATCGAACATAAGGTTGAATGGATAGATTGAACAATCATTGTATCTGGGTTGTCTCCGATTATATCGTTATGTTGTATATTTTACTACACCTACCATGTAACGGTTCTTTTGTTACACATACGAGCGTCTGAATCGAACATAAGGTTGGATGGTTAGACGGAACGATAATTGTAACTAAGTTGTATTCGATTATATCGTGATGACGTTCATATAGAAATACTCACCAGGTTACTGTTCTTTCGTTATACATACGAGCAACCGAATCGAAACGAAGGTTGAATGGATAGTATCTGGGTTGTATTCGATTATGATGTTATGCTGTGTATATAGTTATACACATAAGGTGACGGTATTCCCGTTTCACATACGAGCGACCGAAACGAACAGAAAGTTGAATGGATAGACTGAACAATCAATGTATCTGGGTGGTATCCGATTATATCGCAATACTGTATATATAGTGATACTTACCAGGTGACGGTACTTCCGTTACACATACTAGCGACTGAATCGAACAGAAGGTTAAATGGTTAGACGAAACGATACATGTATCTGAGTTGTATTCGATGATATCGTGATGATGTTTATATAGCAATACTCAACAGGTAACTATTCTTCCGTTTTACATACAAGCGACCGAATCGAGCAGAAGGTTGAATTCAGTATAGATTGAACAATCATCGTATCTGGGTTGTATTCGATTATGTTTATATAGTTATACTCACCAGGTAACTGTTCTTCCGTTATACATACGAGCGACTGAATTGAACAGAAGGTTGAATGGATAGTATATGGGTTGTATTCGATTATGATGTTATGCTGTGTATATAGTTATACACACTAGGAGACGGTATTCCCGTTTTACATACGAGCGACCGAAACGAAAAGAAAGTTGAATGGATAGACTGAACAATCAATGTATCTGGGTGGTATCCGATTATATCGCAATACTGTATATATAGTGATACTAACCAGGTGACGATACTTCCGTTACACATACTAGCGACTGAATCGAACATAATATTGAATGGTTAGACGAAACGATAATTGTATCTGAGTTGTATTCGATGATATCGTGATGATGTTTATATAGCAATACTCACCAGGTAACTGTCCTTCCGTTTTACATACAAGCGACCGAATCGAGCAGAAGGTTAAATGGATAGATTGAACAATCATCGTATCTGAGTTGTATTCGATTATGTTTATATAGATATACTCACCAGGTACCTGTTCTTCCGATATACATACGAGCAACCGAATCGAACATAAGGTTGAATGGATAGATTGAACAATCATCGTATCTGGGGTTGTATTCGATTATATCGTGATGATGTAAATATAGTTATACTCACCAGGTAACTGTTCTCCAGTTATACATAAGAGCGACTGAACTGAACAGAAGGTTGAATGGATAGACTGAACAATCATCGTATCTGGGTTGTATTCGATTATTTCGTGATGATTATTATATATTATGTCTAACCAGGTAACTGTTCTTTCGTTATACATACTAGCAACCGAATCGAACATAAGGTTAAATGGATAGATTGAACAATCATTGTATCTGGGTTGTCTCCGATTATATCGTTATGTTGTATATTTAACTACACCTACCATGTAACGGTTCTTTCGTTACACATACGAGCGTCTGAATCGAACATAAGGTTGGATGGTTAGACGGAACGATAATTGTAACTAAGTTGTATTCGATTATATCGTGATGACGTTCATATAGAAATACTCACCAGGTTACTGTTCTTTCGTTATACATACGAGCAACCGAATCAAACAGAAGGTTGAATGGATAGTATCTGGGTTGTATTCGATTATGATGTTATGCTGTGTATATAGTTATACACATAAGGTGAATGTATTTCCGTTTCACATACGAACGACCGAAACGAACAGAAAGTTGAATGGATAGACTGAACAATCAATGTATCTGGGTGGTATCCGATTATATCGCAATACTGTATATATAGTGATACTAACCATGTGACGGTACTTCCGTTACACATACTAGCGACTGAATCAAACAGAAGGTTAAATGGTTAGACGAAACGATAATTGTATCTGAGTTGTATTCGATGATATCGTGATGATGTTTAGATAGCATTACTCACCAGGTAACTGTTCTTTCGTTTTACATACAAGCGACCGAATCGAGCAGAAGGTTGAATTCAGTATAGATTGAACAATCATCGTATCTGGGTTGTATTCGATTATGTTTATATAGTTATACTCACCAGGTAACTGTTCTTCCGTTATACATACGAGCGACTGAATTGAACAGAAGGTTTAATGGATAGTATATGGGTTGTATTCGATTATGATGTTATGCTGTGTGTATAGTTATACACACTAGGAGACGGTATTCCCGTTTCACATACGAGCGACCGAAACGAAAAGAAAGTTGAATGGATAGACTGAACCAATGTATCTGGGTGGTATCCGATTATATCGCAATACTGTATATATAGTGATACTTACCAGGTGACGATACTTCCGTTACACATACTAGCGACTGAATCAAACAGAATGTTGAATGGTTAGACGAAACGATAATTGTATCTGAGTTGTATTCGATGATATCCTGATGATGTTTATATAGCAATACTCACCAGGTAACTGTCCTTCCGTTTTACATACGAGCAACCGAATCGAACATAAGGTTGAATGGATAGATTGAACAATCATCGTATCTGAGTTGTATTCGATTATGTTTATATAGTTATACTCACCAGGTAACTCTTCTTCCGTTATACATACGAGCGACTGAATTGAACTGAAGGTTGAATGGATAGACTAAACAATGATCGTATCTGGGGTTGTATTCGATTATATCGTGATGATGTTCATATAGTTATACTCACCAGGTAACTGTTCTCCAGTTATACATAAGAGCGACTGAACTGAACATAAGGTTGAATGGATAGACTGAACAATCATCGTATCTGGGTTGTATTCGATTATTTCGTGATGATTATTATATATTATGTCTAACCAGGTAACTGTTCTTTCGTTATACATACTAGCAACCGAATCGAACATAAGGTTGAATGAATAGATTGAACAATCATTGTATCTGGGTTGTCTCCGATTATATCGTTATGTTGTATATTTAACTACACCTACCATGTAACGGTTCTTTCGTTACACATACGAGCGTCTGAATCGAACATAAGGTTGGATGGTTAGACGTAACGATAATTGTAACTAAGTTGTATTCGATTATATCGTGATGACGTTCATATAGAAATACTCACCAGGTTACTGTTCTTTCGTTATACATACGAGCAACCGAATCGAACAGAAGGTTGAATGGATAGTATCTGGGTTGTATTCGATTATGATGTTATGCTGTGTATATAGTTATACACATAAGGTGACGGTATTCCCGTTTCACATACGAACGACCGAAACGAACAGAAAGTTGAATGGATAGACTGAACAATCAATGTATCTGGGTGGTATCCGATTATATCGCAATACTGTATATATAGTGATACTTACCGGGTGACGGTACTTCCGTTACACATACTAGCGACTGAATCGAACAGAAGGTTGAATGGTTAGACGAAACAATAATTGTATCTGAGTTGTATTCGATGATATCGTGATGATGTTTATATAGCAATACTCACCAGGTAACTGTTCTTCCGTTTTACATACAAGCGACCGAATCGAGCAGAAGGTTGAATTCAGTATAGATTGAACAATCATCGTATCTGGGTTGTATTCGATTATGTTTATATAGTTATACTAACCAGGTAACTGTTCTTCCGTTATACATACGAGCGACTGAATTGAACAGAAGGTTGAATGGATAGTATCTGGGTTGTATTCGTTTATGATGTTATGCTGTGTATATAGTTATACACATAAGGTGACGGTATTCCCGTTTCACATACGAGCGACCGAAGCGAACAGAAAGTTGAATGGATAGACTGAACAATCAATGTATCTGGGTGGTATCCGATTATATCGCAATACTGTATATATAGTGATACTTACCAGGTGACGGTACTCCCGTTACACATACTAGCGACTGAATCGAACAGAAGGTTAAATGGTTAGACGAAACGATAATTGTATCTGAGTTGTATTCGATGATATCGTGATGATGTTTATATAGCAATACTCACCAGGTAACTGTTCTTCCGTTTTACATACAAGCGACCGAATCGAGCAGAAGGTTGAATTCAGTATAGATTGAACAATCGTCGTATCTGGGTTGTATTCGATTATGTTTATATAGTTATACTCACCAGGTAACTGTTCTTCCGTTATACATACGAGCGACTGAATCGAACATAAGGTTGAATGGATACATTGAACAATCATCGTATCTGAGTTGTATTCGATTATGTTTATATAGTTATACTCACCAGGTAACTGTTCTTCCGTTATACATACAAGCGACTGAATTGAACTGAAGGTTGAATGGATAGACCAAACAATGATCGTATCTGGGGTTGTATTCGATTATATCGTGATGATGTTCATATAGTTATACTCACCAGGTAACTGTTCTCCAGTTATACATAAGAGCGACTGAACTGAACAGAAGGTTGAATGGATAGACTGAACAATCATCGTATCTGGGTTGTATTCGATTATTTCGTGATGATTATTATATATTATGTCTAACCAGGTAACTGTTCTTTCGTTATACATACTAGCAACCGAATCGAACATAAGGTTGAATGGATAGATTGAACAATCATTGTATCTGGGTTGTCTCCGATTATATCGTTATGTTGTATATTTAACTACACCTACCATGTAACGGTTCTTTCGTTACACATACGAGCGTCTGAATCGAACATAAGGTGTGATGGTTAGACAGAACGATAATTGTAACTAAGTTGTATTCGATTATATCGTGATGACGTTCATATAGAAATACTCACCAGGTTACTGTTCTTTCGTTTTACATACGAGCAACCGAATCGAACAGAAGGTTGGATGGATAGTATCTGGGTTGTATTCGATTATGATGTTATGCTGTGTATATAGTTATACACATAAGGTGACGGTATTCCCGTTTCACATACGAGTGACCGAAACGAACAGAAAGTTGAATGGATAGACTGAACAATCAATGTATCTGGGTGGTATCCGATTATATCGCAATACTGTATATATAGTGATACTAACCAGGTGACGGTACTTCCGTTACACATACTAGCGACTGAATCGAACAGAAGGTTAAATGGTTAGACGAAACGATAATTGTATCTGAGTTGTATTCGATGATATCGTGATGATGTTTATATAGCAATACTCACCAGGTAACTGTTCTTCCGTTTTACATACAAGCGACCGAATCGAGCAGAAGGTTGAATTCAGTATAGATTGAACAATCATCGTAACTGGGTTGTAGTCGATTATGTTTATATAGTTATACTCACCAGGTAACTGTTCTTCCGTTATACATACGAGCGACTGAATTGAACAGAAGGTTGAATGGATAGTATTCGATTATGATGTTATGCTGTGTATATAATAATAATAATAATAATAATAATAATAATAATAATAATAATAATAATATTTATTCACATCCAGATCATACATTGACACAAATAAATCGTAACTGTAAATAAATAATCTACTCGATAAGTGACTGAAACACTTGTTTCGAGGAAATGAAATGACGAAATATGACTAGTGAACAGATAATTGTAAATGTTTAAGACAATATAATGAAGACAAAATTAGAATAAAAATAAGTTTTTATAACAATATGAAGTTTCATCAGGAACAGATATTCTATAAATAAATAAATAAACAGAGAATAAAAATTTATCTATATATAATAGGGTAAAATCGTTTTATACATCAAAGAGACTACGTATCATATGTCTGGAATGTTGCTGTATAAACTTTTTCAATAGTTTCTTGAATTTTCTGTTTTAATTCATACATTTCAATTCATTAGGAATAGTATTGTATAATTTTGGTGCTAAGTAGTTGAACATTCTCTGCGTTGTAACTTTGACCATCAAGGGTGGCACATAATTATTTTTTTTTCGAGTATTGTAGTTGTGGGTTGGGAGTTGATTGCAATGTTTTGTTCCGTGATATTTTAAGCACGTGAGGAAGAAGTATAATTGTCTTAGGTCAAAGATATTGGATTCAGAATATAGTGAGTCAGTTGAATACCTGATATCTTTTGAAAAAATCAGTTTTATTAATTTCCTCTGTATCACTTCCAATGGATATAGATGTGTTTTCAGAGCCCCACCCCATGCCAGAATTCCATAACGTTTATGACTTTCAACTAGAGCATGATATAAAGTTTTCATTTGACTGGAAGGTAGGACATCCTTGAGTTTTTTGAATCTATACAATATACATCTCAATTTTTTCATCACGAACATTATGTGATGGTTCCATTTTAAGTGGGAATCAATTATAATACCTAAGTATTTGATTTCTTTCACAGGTTCTATAGAGAACTGTTTGTTATTATTCATTGTAATGTTCAGTTTGTCGAAATTAGGCAGGCCACGAGTATTACAGCTGAATGGTAGATAGTTTGTCTTATCCGTGTTTATTGTGAGTAATTTATAGTCGAACCATGTTTTTATTGATTTGAAGTCAGATTCCACTTTTTGCTTCAGATTGTCCCAGTTATCAGACCTGTAGAAAATTGCTGTACCATCAGCAAATCCGAAAATGTCTCCGTTGTTGTCGAGTGAAAATAGTCCATTTATATAGATGTTAAATAAAATTGGCCCTAAAACTGTTCCTTGTGGTATGCTATAGTCAATTTTTTCGACACCGCTAACCACACCATCAACACTCACAGCTTGGGTTCTTTCGCTTAAATAGCACTTGAAGAGTTTTAGACAATTGCCTCTTACACCAATGTCTTCCATTGATTCTAAGAGGAGTTTGTGGCTAACAGTGTCAAAGGCTTTTGACAAGTCTATGAATATGCATAAACATGGGTTGCTTTCGTTTAGTGCTTCTGTTATTTTTGATGTTAAAGCTAGAATTGCATCTTGGGTTGACATATTTTCTCTGAATCCGAATTGATTATGAGAGATAACGGTAAATTTATTCAAATAGGAAACTAGTCTATTTTTCAGAATTTTTTCAAATATTTTTGAGAGGTGGGTGATCAAAGATATTGGTCGGTAATTTCCTACTTTCTGAGTATTGCCTTTTTTATGGAGAGGAACTACTACTGTGTGTTTGAATGCCGATGGATACTTTCCTACCTCCATACACAGCTTTCTTATTTTTTAGTTGACTGATTACGTTTTGTATCTCAATTGATTCCACGGGGGTGAGGACGAGAGAATTTGGCATAATGGAACGGTTTGGAATATAATTAGGATCGTTTTCTATCTTACTGGCTAGATTCCTTCCCATTTCTGAGAATTTGGAATTGAATTCAATTGCTATAAGTTCTTTCTCAGTTAATATCCTGCCGTCCTCACTATCAATAGAATCTATGGGATGACGTGTCTTTTTTGTTTTACTAACTTCCTGTACTATTTCCCACAGTTTTTTTGAATCGTTGTTATTTTTTTCGATTTGTTCATTATGATAGTTGTATTTAGTTTTTTTGATTAGTGCATTCAATCTGTTCCTATAATTTCTGTATTCATTTCTTAATTGATCATTATTTGGATATTTTCGCAGATTCTTATTCATTAAATTTTTTTCGTTTATTGATTTGAGTAAACCATTTGTTACCCAGGGTGCAATTTTGACGTGTTTTCTGTTGTATTTTTTCACTTCCGTACACACATTAAAGGCTTCTATAATGATATCGATGAATGTGTTTGTAGCAGTGTTTGGTTCATTTGATGATAATACTGATGTCCAGGATATATATCTGAATGTTTCATGGAGCTTTTTGGTATTGATGAACTCAGTTGTTTTGATTTTTTCTTGTTTGATATCGTTATTTAACACAATTTGGAGAATCGCGTAATGATCTGTAACAGATGTTTTGAGAATTATCGGAACGATTATCTCGTAGATATCAACTGGAGATTTCATAAAAATATGATCAATACAGGAACTACTGTTTGCTTGGACTCTCGTTGGATTATTTATTGTAGAGATGTATCCATATTCGTTCGAAACATTTAAATAATCGGAACATGCATTCTTGCCCGGGTCTAATAAGTCAATATTTAGATCTCCCGTAAATAAACATATATCATTGAAATTATTGCCGTTGTTCGTTTCTAAATACTGGTTCATGCTATTTATGAATCCTTTAGGGTCTGTGTCAGGAGATCTATAGACAGCTGTAACAAGTATACTTCTTCCTTCATTCAATTGAATTTTCATTTGTATGGCTTTGATAGTTTGGTAGATTTCTGTTATTTTATAGGAATATTTCAATGTTGATTTTATGTATGCTACAACACCATCATTTTGATTGAAGTTACTTTCGTTAGAAATCATATCGTATTCATCAATGTTAAATAAGCCCTGGTCTATAATATTCCACGTTTCTGTAAGTATCAAACAGTCAATATTCGCATTCAAATTGTGTAAAACGATCTTGAACTCATCTAAATTTTTATTTATACTGCGTATATTCATGTTGAGAATTTTGAAATTATTATTGAGGTTATAAACTCTCAGTATTTCGGTGCATTCTGAAGTTTGCGCGAGAGAGTAGGTTTCGATATTATTGACTTCAAAGTCTCGTATGTATTGATCCATTTCGTGTATCCTATCAGTGTATTACAAATTGGGGAAAAATCACATTTCAATACAGGAGATCACTCTAAAAATATGAACTGAAATAATTATTTAGGTATAAGGGTTATCGTTACTAATATAGAGAATTCATGAGATTATATAGGTTTTTTGTTTCTCAGTGTTCTGATGTCCTTCTCCTTGTTCTTTGCTGGGGGGTTCACCTTGGTTTCTTTGTTATAATCTCTGTTCGTTGTTGTTTTCAAATCAGTTGGATTGTTTCTGGATGATGATGAGAAAAGTAAGTTAGGATGCAGCTGCTCTGGTCTTACTTCCAGTAAGTTTTTTTCTGATTCTTCTGAATATTTCGGTCTTATTGTCGGGGTTGCTGGAGCACTATTATTCTTCTGATCAGGAATGTTATCGATTTCCACGTCGGATTCAACTTCAGTTGATGATGGATCCTCTAGTTCCTCGGCTGTATATGGTACCGCATCCACATACAATTTGAAGTTCTTGATTATCGCTATATGGTTCGAGGATCGAGCTTTTTTCAAATGCTTCACAAGTATTTTATTAGTTTTTTGATCCTCTGGGCGCAGATCATTTGTGATGGAAATCTCGGTCCCTTTAAGTTTATGTAACTGCTGAAACATCTTCTTTTTTTGCAGGTATGAAACGAATTCCACAATGATTGTATTCTTCTTTCCTATACTATAGATTTCATTTATATCTTTCTCTATGAGGTTATTTTTGAAAATTGAATTGAGTTGTGTGAGTGTGGTTTTCAAAAGATTTTCCTTTTCTGTTTGTAATCCGAAAATAAATAGTATATAGTTATACACACTAGGAGACGGTATTCCCGTTTTACATACGAGCGACCGAAACGAAAAGAAAGTTGAATGGATAGACTGAACAATCAATGTATCTGGGTGGTATCCGATTATATCGCAATACTGTATATATAGTGATACTTACCAGGTGACGATACTTCCGTTACACATACTAGCGACTGAATCGAACAGAATGTTGAATGGTTAGACGAAACGATAATTGTATCTGAGTTGTATTCGATGATATCGTGATGATGTTTATATAGCAATACTCACCAGGTAACTGTCCTTCCGTTTTACATACAAGCGACCGAATCGAGCAGAAGGTTAAATGGATAGATTGAACAATCATCGTATCTGAGTTGTATTCGATTATGTTTATATGGATATACTCACCAGGTACCTGTTCTTCCGATATACATACGAGCAACCGAATCGAACATAAGGTTGAATGGATAGATTGAACAATCATCGTATCTGAGTTGTATTCGATTATGTTTATATAGTTATACTCACCAGGTTACTGTTCTTCCGTTATACATACGAGCGACTGAATTGAACTGAAGGTTGAATGGATAGACTAAACAATGATCGTATCTGGGGTTGTATTCGATTATATCGTGATGATGTTCATATAGTTATACTCACCAGGTAACTGTTCTCCAGTTATACATAAGAGCGACTGAACTGAACAGAAGGTTGAATGGATAGACTGAACAATCATCGTATCTGGGTTGTATTCGATTATTTCGTGATGATTATTATATATTATCTAACCAGGTAACTGTTCTTTCGTTATACATACTAGCAACCGAATCGAACATAAGGTTGAATGGATAGATTGAACAATCATTGTATCTGGGTTGTCTCCGATTATATCGTTATGTTGTATATTTAACTACACCTACCATGTAACGGTTCTTTCGATACACATACGAGCGTCTGAATCGAACATAAGGTTGGATGGTTAGACGGAATGATAATTGTAACTAAGTTGTATTCGATTATATCGTGATGACGTTCATATAGAAATACTCACCAGGTTACTGTTCTTTCGTTATACATACGAGCAACCGAATCGAACAGAAGGTTGAATGGATAGTATCTGGGTTGTATTCGATTATGATGTTATGCTGTGTATATAGTTATACACATAAGGTGACGGTATTCCCGTTTCACATACGAGCGACCGAAACGAACAGAAAGTTGAAATGATAGACTGAACAATCAATGTATCTGGGTGGTATCCGATTATATCGCAATACTGTATATATAGTGATACTTACCAGGTGACGGTACTTCCGTTACACATACTAGCGACTGAATCGAACAGAAGGTTAAATGGTTAGACGAAACGATAATTGTATCTGAGTTGTATTCGATGATATCGTGATGATGTTTATATAGCAATACTCACCAGGTAACTGTTCTTTCGTTTTACATACAAGCAACCGAATCGAGCAGAAGGTTGAATTCAGTATAGATTGAACAATCATCGTATCTGGGTTGTATTCGATTATGTTTATATAGTTATACTCACCAGGTAACTGTTCTTCCGTTATACATACGAGCGACTGAATTGAACAGAAGGTTGAATGGATAGTATATGGGTTGTATTCGATTATGATGTTATGCTGTGTATATAGTTATACACACTAGGAGACGGTATTCCCGTTTTACATACGAGCGACCGAAACAAAAAGAAAGTTGAATGGATAGACTGAACAATCAATGTATCTGGGTGGTATCCGATTATATCGCAATACTGTATATATAGTGATACTTACCAGGTGACGATACTTCCGTTACACATACTAGCGACTGAATCGAACAGAATGTTGAATGGTTAGACGAAACGATAATTGTATCTGAGTTGTATTCGATGATATCGTGATGTTTATATAGCAATACTCACCAGGTAACTGTTCTTCCGTTTTACATACAAGCGACCGAATCGAGCAGAAGGTTGAATTCAGTATAAATTGAACAATCATCGTATCTGGGTTGTATTCGATTATGTTTATATAGTTATACTCACCAGGTTACTGTTCTTCCGTTATACATACGAGCGACTGAATTGAACAGAAGGTTGAATGGATAGTATCTGGGTTGTATTCGATAATGATGTTATGCTGTGTATATAGTTATACACATAAGGTGACGGTATTCCCGTTTCACATACGAGCGACCGAAACGAACAGAAAGTTGAATGGATAGACTGAACAATCAATGTATCTGGGTGGTATCCGATTATATCGCAATACTGTATATATAGTGATACTTACCAGGTGACGGTACTTCCGTTACACATACTAGCGACTGAATCGAACAGAAGGTTGAATGGTTAGACGAAACGATAATTGTATCTGAGTTGTATTCGATGATATCGTGATGATGTTTATATAGCAATACTCACCAGGTAACTGTTCTTCCGTTTTACATACAAGCGACCGAATCGAGCAGAAGGTTGAATTCAGTATAGATTGAACAATCATCGTATCTGGGTTGTCTCCGATTATAACGTTATGTTGTATATTTAACTACACCTACCATGTAACGGTTCTTTCGTTACACATACGAGCGTCTGAATCGAACATAAGGTTGGATGGTTAGACGAAACGATAATTGTAACTAAGTTGTATTCGATTATATCGTGATGACGTTCATATAGAAATACTCACCAGGTTACTGTTCTTTCGTTATACATACAAGCAACCGAATCGAACAGAAGGTTGAATGGATAGTATCTGGGTTGTATTCGATAATGATGTTATGCTGTGTATATAGTTATACACATAAGGTGACGGTATTCCCGTTTCACATACGAGCGACCGAAACGAACAGAAAGTTGAATGGATAGACTGAACAATCAATGTATCTGGGTGGTATCCGATTATATCGCAATACTGTATATATAGTGATACTTACCAGGTGACGGTACTTCCGTTACACATACTAGCGACTGAATCGAACAGAAGGTCAAATGGTTAGACGAAACGATAATTGTATCTGAGTTGTATTCGATGATATCGTGATGATGTTTATATAGCAATACTCACCAGGTAACTGTTCTTCCGTTTTACATACAAGCGACCGAATCGAGCAGAAGGTTGAATTCAGTATAGATTGAACAATCATCGTATCTGGGTTGTATTCGATTATGTTTATATAGTTATACTCACCAGGTTACTGTTCTTCCGTTATACATACGAGCGACTGAATTGAACAGAAGGTTGAATGGATAGTATATGGGTTGTATTCGATTATGATGTTATGCTGTGTATATAGTTATACACACTAGGAGACGGTATTCCCGTTTTACATACGAGCGACCGAAACAAAAAGAAAGTTGAATGGATAGACTGAACAATCAATGTATCTGGGTGGTATCCGATTATATCGCAATACTGTATATATAGTGATACTTACCAGGTGACGATACTTCCGTTACACATACTAGCGACTGAATCGAACAGAATGTTGAATGGTTAGACGAAACGATAATTGTATCTGAGTTGTATTCGATGATATCGTGATGTTTATATAGCAATACTCACCAGGTAACTGTTCTTCCGTTTTACATACAAGCGACCGAATCGAGCAGAAGGTTGAATTCAGTATAAATTGAACAATCATCGTATCTGGGTTGTATTCGATTATGTTTATATAGTTATACTCACCAGGTTACTGTTCTTCCGTTATACATACGAGCGACTGAATTGAACAGAAGGTTGAATGGATAGTATATGGGTTGTATTCGATTATGATGTTATGCTGTGTATATAGTTATACACACTAGAAGACGGTATTCCCGTTTTACTTACGAGCGACCGAAACGAAAAGAAAGTTGAATGGATAGACTGAACAATCAATTTATCTGGGTGGTATCCGATTATATCGCAATACTGTATATATAGTGATACTTACCAGGTGACGATACTTCCGTTACACATACTAGCGACTGAATCGAACAGAATGTTGAATGGTTAGACGAAACGATAATTGTATCTGAGTTGTATTCGATGATATCGTGATGTTTATATAGCAATACTCACCAGGTAACTGTTCTTCCGTTTTACATACAAGCAACCGAATCGAGCAGAAGGTTGAATTCAGTATAAATTGAACAATCATCGTATCTGGGTTGTATTCGATTATGTTTATATAGTTATACTCACCAGGTTACTGTTCTTCCGTTATACATACGAGCGACTGAATTGAACAGAAGGTTGAATGGATAGTATATGGGTTGTATTCGATTATGATGTTATGCTGTGTATATAGTTATACACACTAGGAGACGGTATTCCCGTTTTACTTACGAGCGACCGAAACGAGAAGAAAGTTGAATGGATAGACTGAACAATCAATTTATCTGGGTGGTATCCGATTATATCGCAATACTGTATATATAGTGATACTTACCAGGTGACGATACTTCCGTTACACATACTAGCGACTGAATCGAACAGAATGTTGAATGGTTAGACGAAACGATAATTGTATCTGAGTTGCATTCGATGATATCGTGATGATGTTTATATAGCAATACTCACCAGGTAACTGTCCTTCCGTTTTACATACAAGCGACCGAATCGAGCAGAAGGTTAAATGGATAGATTGAACAATCATCGTATCTGAGTTGTATTCGATTATGTTTATATAGATATACTCACCAGGTACCCGTTCTTCCGATATACATACGAGCAACCGAATCGAACATAAGGTTGAATGGATAGATTGAACAATCATCGTATCTGAGTTGTATTCGATTATGTTTATATAGTTATACTCACCAGGTAACTGTTCTTCCGTTATACATTCGAGCGACTGAATTGAACTGAAGGTTGAATGGATAGACTAAACAATGATCGTATCTGGGGATGTATTCGATTATATCGTGATGATGTTCATATAGTTATACTCACCAGGTAACTGTTCTCCAGTTATACATAAGAGCGACTGAACTGAACAGAAGGTTGAATGAATAGACTGAACAATCATCGTATCTGGGTTGTATTCGATTATTTCGTGATGATTATTATATATTATGTCTAACCAGGTAACTGTTCTTTCGTTATACATACTAGCAACCGAATCGAACCTAAGGTTGAATGGATAGATTGAACAATCATTGTATCTGGGTTGTCTCCGATTATAACGTTATGTTGTATATTTAACTACACCTACCATGTAACGGTTCTTTCGTTACACATACGAGCGTCTGAATCGAACATAAGGTTGGATGGTTAGACGGAACGATAATTGTAACTAAGTTGTATTCGATTATATCGTGATGACGTTCATATAGAAATACTCACCAGGTTACTGTTCTTTCGTTATACATACAAGCAACCGAATCGAACAGAAGGTTGAATGGATAGTATCTGGGTTGTATTCGATAATGATGTTATGCTGTGTATATAGTTATACACATAAGGTGACGGTATTCCCGTTTCACATACGAGCGACCGAAACGAACAGAAAGTTGAATGGATAGACTGAACAATCAATGTATCTGGGTGGTATCCGATTATATCGCAATACTGTATATATAGTGATACTTACCAGGTGACGGTACTTCCGTTACACATACTAGCGACTGAATCGAACAGAAGGTTAAATGGTTAGACGAAACGATAATTGTATCTGAGTTGTATTCGATGATATCGTGATGATGTTTATATAGCAATACTCACCAGGTAACTGTTCTTCCGTTTTACATACAAGCGACCGAATCGAGCAGAAGGTTGAATTCAGTATAGATTGAACAATCATCGTATCTGGGTTGTAATCGATTATGTTTATATTCATTAGTTATACTCACCAGGTAACTGTTTTTCCGTTATACATACGAGCGACTGAATTGAACAGAAGGTTGAATGGATAGTATATGGGTTGTATTCGATTATGATGTTATGCTGTGTATATAGTTATACACACTAGGAGACGGTATTCCCGTTTTACATACGAGCGACCGAAACGAAAAGAAAGTTGAATGGATAGACTGAACAATCAATGTATCTGGGTGGTATCCGATTATATCGCAATACTGTATATATAGTGATACTTACCAGGTGACGATACTTCCGTTACACATACTAGCGACTGAATCGAACAGAATGTTGAATGGTTAGACGAAACGATAATTGTATCTGAGTTGTATTCGATGATATCGTGATGATGTTTATATAGCAATACTCACCAGGTAACTGTCCTTCCGTTTTACATACAAGCGACCGAATCGAGCAGAAGGTTAAATGGATAGATTGAACAATCATCGTATCTGAGTTGTATTCGATTATGTTTATATAGATATACTCACCAGGTACCTGTTCTTCCGATATACATACGAGCAACCGAATCGAACATAAGGTTGAATGGATAGATTGAACAATTATCGTATCTGAGTTGTATTCGATTATGTTTATATAGTTATACTCACCAGGTTACTGTTCTTTCGTTATACATACGAGCAACCGAATCGAACAGAAGGTTGAATGGATAGTATCTGGGTTTTATTCGATTATGATGTTATGCTGTGTATATAGTTATACACATAAGGAGACGGTATTCCCGTTTCACATACGAGCGACCGAAACGAACAGAAAGTTGAATGGATAGACTGAACAATCAATGTATCTGGGTGGTATCCGATTATATCACAATACTGTATATATAGTGATACTTACCAGGTGACGATACTTCCGTTACACATACTAGCGACTGAATCGAACAGAATGTTGAATGGTTAGACGAAACGATAATTGTATCTGAGTTGTATTCGATGATATCGTGATGTTTATATAGCAATACTCACCAGGTAACTGTTCTTCCGTTTTACATACAAGCGACCGAATCGAGCAGAAGGTTGAATTCAGTATAGATTGAACAATCATCGTATCTGGGTTGTATTCGATTATGTTTATATAGTTATACTCACCAGGTTACTGTTCTTCCGTTATACATACGAGCGACTGAATTGAACAGAAGGTTGAATGGATAGTATATGGGTTGTATTCGATTATGATGTTATGCTGTGTATATAGTTATACACACTAGGAGACGGTATTCCCGTTTTACTTACGAGCGACCGAAACGAAAAGAAAGTTGAATGGATAGACTGAACAATCAATTTATCTGGGTGGTATCCGATTATATCGCAATACTGTATATATAGTGATACTTACCAGGTGACGATACTTCCGTTACACATACTAGCGACTGAATCGAACAGAATGTTGAATGGTTAGACGAAACGATAATTGTATCTGAGTTGCATTCGATGATATCGTGATGATGTGTATATAGCAATACTCACCAGGTAACTGTCCTTCCGTTTTACATACAAGCGACCGAATCGAGCAGAAGGTTAAATGGATAGATTGAACAATCATCGTATCTGAGTTGTATTCGATTATGTTTATATAGATATACTCACCAGGTACCCGTTCTTCCGATATACATACGAGCAACCGAATCGAACATAAGGTTGAATGGATAGATTGAACAATCATCGTATCTGAGTTGTATTCGATTATGTTTATATAGTTATACTCACCAGGTAACTGTTCTTCCGTTATACATACGAGCGACTGAATTGAACTGAAGGTTGAATGGATAGACTAAACAATGATCGTATCTGGGGTTGTATTCGATTATATCGTGATGATGTTCATATAGTTATACTCACCAGGTAACTGTTCTCCAGTTATACATAAGAGCGACTGAACTGAACAGAAGGTTGAATGAATAGACTGAACAATCATCGTATCAGGGTTGTATTCGATTATTTCGTGATGATTTTATATATTATGTCTAACCAGGTAACTGTTCTTTCGTTATACATACTAGCAACCGAATCGAACCTAAGGTTGAATGGATAGATTGAACAATCATTGTATCTGGGTTGTCTCCGATTATAACGTTATGTTGTATATTTAACTACACCTACCATGTAACGGTTCTTTCGTTACACATACGAGCGTCTGAATCGAACATAAGGTTGGATGGTTAGACGGAACGATAATTGTAACTAAGTTGTATTCGATTATATCGTGATGACGTTCATATAGAAATACTCACCAGGTTACTGTTCTTTCGTTATACATACAAGCAACCGAATCGAACAGAAGGTTGAATGGATAGTATCTGGGTTGTATTCGATAATGATGTTATGCTGTGTATATAGTTATACACATAAGGTGACGGTATTCCCGTTTCACATACGAGCGACCGAAACGAACAGAAAGTTGAATGGATAGACTGAACAATCAATGTATCTGGGTGGTATCCGATTATATCGCAATACTGTATATATAGTGATACTTACCAGGTGACGGTACTTCCGTTACACATACTAGCGACTGAATCGAACAGAAGGTTAAATGGTTAGACGAAACGATAATTGTATCTGAGTTGTATTCGATGATATCGTGATGATGTTTATATAGCAATACTCACCAGGTAACTGTTCTTCCGTTTTACATACAAGCGACCGAATCGAGCAGAAGGTTGAATTCAGTATAGATTGAACAATCATCGTATCTGGGTTGTAATCGATTATGTTTATATTTATTAGTTATACTCACCAGGTAACTGTTTTTCCGTTATACATACGAGCGACTGAATTGAACAGAAGGTTGAATGGATAGTATATGGGTTGTATTCGATTATGATGTTATGCTGTGTATATAGTTATACACACTAGGAGACGGTATTCCCGTTTTACATACGAGCGACCGAAACGAAAAGAAAGTTGAATGGATAGACTGAACAATCAATGTATCTGGGTGGTATCCGATTATATCGCAATACTGTATATATAGTGATACTTACCAGGTGACGATACTTCCGTTACACATACTAGCGACTGAATCGAACAGAATGTTGAATGGTTAGACGAAACGATAATTGTATCTGAGTTGTATTCGATGATATCGTGATGATGTTTATATAGCAATACTCACCAGGTAACTGTCCTTCCGTTTTACATACAAGCGACCGAATCGAGCAGAAGGTTAAATGGATAGATTGAACAATCATCGTATCTGAGTTGTATTCGATTATGTTTATATAGATATACTCACCAGGTACCTGTTCTTCCGATATACATACGAGCAACCGAATCGAACATAAGGTTGAATGGATAGATTGAACAATTATCGTATCTGAGTTGTATTCGATTATGTTTATATAGTTATACTCACCAGGTTACTGTTCTTTCGTTATACATACGAGCAACCGAATCGAACAGAAGGTTGAATGGATAGTATCTGGGTTTTATTCGATTATGATGTTATGCTGTGTATATAGTTATACACATAAGGAGACGGTATTCCCGTTTCACATACGAGCGACCGAAACGAACAGAAAGTTGAATGGATAGACTGAACAATCAATGTATCTGGGTGGTATCCGATTATATCACAATACTGTATATATAGTGATACTTACCAGGTGACGATACTTCCGTTACACATACTAGCGACTGAATCGAACAGAATGTTGAATGGTTAGACGAAACGATAATTGTATCTGAGTTGTATTCGATGATATCGTGATGTTTATATAGCAATACTCACCAGGTAACTGTTCTTCCGTTTTACATACAAGCGACCGAATCGAGCAGAAGGTTGAATTCAGTATAGATTGAACAATCATCGTATCTGGGTTGTATTCGATTATGTTTATATAGTTATACTCACCAGGTTACTGTTCTTCCGTTATACATACGAGCGACTGAATTGAACAGAAGGTTGAATGGATAGTATATGGGTTGTATTCGATTATGATGTTATGCTGTGTATATAGTTATACACACTAGGAGACGGTATTCCCGTTTTACTTACGAGCGACCGAAACGAAAAGAAAGTTGAATGGATAGACTGAACAATCAATTTATCTGGGTGGTATCCGATTATATCGCAATACTGTATATATAGTGATACTTACCAGGTGACGATACTTCCGTTACACATACTAGCGACTGAATCGAACAGAATGTTGAATGGTTAGACGAAACGATAATTGTATCGGAGTTGCATTCGATGATATCGTGATGATGTTTATATAGCAATACTCACCAGGTAACTGTCCTTCCGTTTTACATACAAGCGACCGAATCGAGCAGAAGGTTAAATGGATAGATTGAACAATCATCGTATCTGAGTTGTATTCGATTATGTTTATATAGATATACTCACCAGGTACCCGTTCTTCCGATATACATACGAGCAACCGAATCGAACATAAGGTTGAATGGATAGATTGAACAATCATCGTATCTGAGTTGTATTCGATTATGTTTATATAGTTATACTCACCAGGTAACTGTTCTTCCGTTATACATACGAGCGACTGAATTGAACTGAAGGTTGAATGGATAGACTAAACAATGATCGTATCTGGGGTTGTATTCGATTATATCGTGATGATGTTCATATAGTTATACTCACCAGGTAACTGTTCTCCAGTTATACATAAGAGCGACTGAACTGAACAGAAGGTTGAATGAATAGACTGAACAATCATCGTATCTGGGTTGTATTCGATTATTTCGTGATGATTTTATATATTATGTCTAACCAGGTAACTGTTCTTTCGTTATACATACTAGCAACCGAATCGAACCTAAGGTTGAATGGATAGATTGAACAATCATTGTATCTGGGTTGTCTCCGATTATAACGTTATGTTGTATATTTAACTACACCTACCATGTAACGGTTCTTTCGTTACACATACGAGCGTCTGAATCGAACATAAGGTTGGATGGTTAGACGGAACGATAATTGTAACTAAGTTGTATTCGATTATATCGTGATGACGTTCATATAGAAATACTCACCAGGTTACTGTTCTTTCGTTATACATACAAGCAACCGAATCGAACAGAAGGTTGTATGGATAGTATCTGGGTTGTATTCGATAATGATGTTATGCTGTGTATATAGTTATACACATAAGGTGACGGTATTCCCGTTTCACATACGAGCGACCGAAACGAACAGAAAGTTGAATGGATAGACTGAACAATCAATGTATCTGGGTGGTATCCGATTATATCGCAATACTGTATATATAGTGATACTTACCAGGTGACGGTACTTCCGTTACACATACTAGCGACTGAATCGAACAGAAGGTTAAATGGTTAGACGAAACGATAATTGTATCTGAGTTGTATTCGATGATATCGTGATGATGTTTATATGGCAATACTCACCAGGTAACTGTTCTTCCGTTTTACATACAAGCGACCGAATCGAGCAGAAGGTTGAATTCAGTATAGATTGAACAATCATCGTATCTGGGTTGTAATCGATTATGTTTATATTTATTAGTTATACTCACCAGGTAACTGTTTTTCCGTTATACATACGAGCGACTGAATTGAACAGAAGGTTGAATGGATAGTATATGGGTTGTATTCGATTATGATGTTATGCTGTGTATATAGTTATACACACTAGGAGACGGTATTCCCGTTTTACATACGAGCGACCGAAACGACAAGAAAGTTGAATGGATAGACTGAACAATCAATGTATCTGGGTGGTATCCGATTATATCGCAATACTGTATATATAGTGATACTTACCAGGTGACGATACTTCCGTTACACATACTAGCGACTGAATCGAACAGAATGTTGAATGGTTAGACGAAACGATAATTGTATCTGATGATATCGTGATGATGTTTATATAGCAATACTCACCAGGTAACTGTCCTTCCGTTTTACATACAAGCGACCGAATCGAGCAGAAGGTTAAATGGATAGATTGAACAATCATCGTATCTGAGTTGTATTCGATTATGTTTATATAGATATACTCACCAGGTACCTGTTCTTCCGATATACATACGAGCAACCGAATCGAACATAAGGTTGAATGGATAGATTGAACAATCATCGTATCTGAGTTGTATTCGATTATGTTTATATAGTTATACTCACCAGGTTACTGTTCTTTCGTTATACATACGAGCAACCGAATCGAACAGAAGGTTGAATGGATAGTATCTGGGTTTTATTCGATTATGATGTTATGCTGTGTATATAGTTATACACATAAGGAGACGGTATTCCCGTTTCACATACGAGCGACCGAAACGAACAGAAAGTTGAATGGATAGACTGAACAATCAATGTATCTGGGTGGTATCCGATTATATCACAATACTGTATATATAGTGATACTTACCAGGTGACGATACTTCCGTTACACATACTAGCGACTGAATCGAACAGAATGTTGAATGGTTAGACGAAACGATAATTGTATCTGAGTTGTATTCGATTATGTTTATATAGCAATACTCACCAGGTAACTGTTTTTCCGTTTTACATACAAGCGACCGAATCGAGCAGAAGGTTGAATTCAGTATAGATTGAACAATCATCGTATCTGGGTTGTATTCGATTATGTTTATATAGTTATACTCACCAGGTAACTGTTCTTCCGTTATACATAAGAGCGACTGAATTGAACAGAAGGTTGAATGGATAGTATATGGGTTGTATTCGATTATGATGTTATGCTGTGTATATAGTTATACACACTAGGAGACGGTACTCACCAGGTAACTGTTCTCCAGTTATACATAAGAGCGACTGAACTGAACAGAAGATTGAATGGATAGACTGAACAATCATCGTATCTGGGTTGTATTCGATTATTTCGTGATGATTATTATATATTATGTCTAACCAGGTAACTGTTCTTTCGTTATACATACTAGCAACCGAATCGAACATAAGGTTGAATGGATAGATTAAACAATCATTGTATCTGGGTTGTCCCCGATTATATCGTTATGTTGTATATTTAACTACACCTACCATGAAACGGTTCTTTCGTTACACATACGAGCGTCTGAATCGAACATAAGGTTGGATGGTTAGGCGGAACGATATTGTAACTAAGTTGTATTCGATTATATCGTGATGACGTTCATATAGTTATACTCACCAGGTAACTGTTCTTCCGTTATACATACGAGCGACTGAATTGAACAGAAGGTTGAATGGATAGACTAAACAATAATCGTATCTGTGGTTGTATTCAATTATATCTTGATGATGTTCATATAGTTAAACTCACCAGAAAAATGTTCTCCAGTTATACATAAGAGCGTTTGAACTAAACAGAAGGTTGAATGGATAGACTAAACATTCATCGTATCTGGATTGTATTCGATTATTTCGTGATGATTATTATATATTATGTCTAACCAGGTAACTGTTCTTTCGTTATACATACTAGCAACCGAATCGAACCTGAGGTTGAATGGATAGATTGAACAATCATTGTATCTGGGTTGTCTCCGATTATAACGTTATGTTGTATATTTAACTACACCTACCATGTAACGGTTCTTTCGTTACACATACGAGCGTCTGAATCGAACATAAGGTTGGATGGTTAGACGGAACGATAATTGTAACTAAGTTGTATTCGATTATATCGTGATGACGTTCATATAGAAATACTCACCAGGTTACTGTTCTTTCGTTATACATACGAGCAACCGAATCGAACAGAAGGTTGAATGGATAGTATCTGGGTTGTAGTCGATAATGATGTTATGCTGTGTATATAGTTATACACACTAGGAGACGGTATTCTCGTTTTACTTACGAGCGACCGAAACGAAAAGAAAGTTGAATGGATAGACTGAACAATCAATTTATCTGGGTGGTATCCGATTATATCGCAATACTGTATATATAGTGATACTTACCAGGTGACGATACTTCCGTTACACATACTAGCGACTGAATCGAACAGAATGTTGAATGGTTAGACGAAACGATAATTGTATCTGAGTTGCATTCGATGATATCGTGATGATGTTTATATAGCAATACTCACCAGGTAACTGTCCTTCCGTTTTACATAGAAGCGACCGAATCGAGCAGAAGGTTAAATGGATAGATTGAACAATCATCGTATCTGAGTTGTATTCGATTATGTTTATATAGATATACTCACCAGGTACCCGTTCTTCCGATATACATACGAGCAACCGAATCGAACATAAGGTTGAATGGATAGATTGAACAATCATCGTATCTGAGTTGTATTCGATTATGTTTTTATAGTTATACTCACCAGGTAACTGTTCTTCCGTTATACATTCGAGCGACTGAATTGAACTGAAGGTTGAATGGATAGACTAAACAATGATCGTATCTGGGGTTGTATTCGATTATATCGTGATGATGTTCATATAGTTATACTCACCAGGTAACTGTTCTCCAGTTATACATAAGAGCGACTGAACTGAACAGAAGGTTGAATGAATAGACTGAACAATCATCGTATCTGGGTTGTATTCGATTATTTCGTGATGATTATTATATATTATGTCTAACCAGGTAACTGTTCTTTCGTTATACATACTAGCAACCGAATCGAACCTAAGGTTGAATGGATAGATTGAACATCATTGTATCTGGGTTGTCTCCGATTATAACGTTATGTTGTATATTTAACTACACCTACCATGTAACGGTTCTTTCGTTACACATACGAGCGTCTGAATCGAACATAAGGTTGGATGGTTAGACGGAACGATAATTGTAACTAAGTTGTATTCGATTATATCGTGATGACGTTCATATAGAAATACTCACCAGGTTACTGTTCTTTCGTTATACATACAAGCAACCGAATCGAACAGAAGGTTGAATGGATAGTATCTGGGTTGTATTCGATAATGATGTTATGCTGTGTATATAGTTATACACATAAGGTGACGGTATTCCCGTTTCACATACGAGCGACCGAAACGAACAGAAAGTTGAATGGATAGACTGAACAATCAATGTATCTGGGTGGTATCCGATTATATCGCAATACTGTATATATAGTGATACTTACCAGGTGACGGTACTTCCGTTACACATACTAGCGACTGAATCGAACAGAAGGTTAAATGGTTAGACGAAACGATAATTGTATCTGAGTTGTATTCGATGATATCGTGATGATGTTTATATAGCAATACTCACCAGGTAACTGTTCTTCCGTTCACATACAAGCGACCGAATCGAGCAGAAGGTTGAATTCAGTATAGATTGAACAATCATCGTATCTGGGTTGTATTCGATTATGTTTATATTGTTATACTCACCAGGTAACTGCTCTTCCGTTATACATACGAGCGACTGAATTGAACAGAAGGTTGAATGGATAGTATATGGGTTGTATTCGATTATGATGTTATGCTGTGTATATAGTTATACACACTAGGAGACGGTATTCCCGTTTTACATACGAGCGACCGAAACGACAAGAAAGTTGAATGGATAGACTGAACAATCAATGTATCTGGGTGGTATCCGATTATATCGCAATACTGTATATATAGTGATACTTACCAGGTGACGATACTTCCGTTACACATACTAGCGACTGAATCGAACAGAATGTTGAATGGTTAGACGAAACGATAATTGTATCTGATGATATCGTGATGATGTTTATATAGCAATACTCACCAGGTAACTGTCCTTCCGTTTTACATACAAGCGACCGAATCGAACAGAAGGTTGAATGGATAGTATCTGGGTTGTATTCGATTATGATGTTATGCTGTGTATATAGTTATACACACTAGGAGACGGTATTCTCGTTTTACTTACGAGCGACCGAAACGAAAAGAAAGTTGAATGGATAGACTGAACAATCAATTTATCTGGGTGGTATCCGATTATATCGCAATACTGTATATATAGTGATACTTACCAGGTGACGATACTTCCGTTACACATACTAGCGACTGAATCGAACAGAATGTTGAATGGTTAGACGAAACGATAATTGTATCTGAGTTGCATTCGATGATATCGTGATGATGTTTATATAGCAATACTCACCAGGTAACTGTCCTTCCGTTTTACATAGAAGCGACCGAATCGAGCAGAAGGTTAAATGGATAGATTGAACAATCATCGTATCTGAGTTGTATTCGATTATGTTTATATAGATATACTCACCAGGTACCCGTTCTTCCGATATACATACGAGCAACCGAATCGAACATAAGGTTGAATGGATAGATTGAACAATCATCGTATCTGAGTTGTATTCGATTATGTTTATATAGTTATACTCACCAGGTAACTGTTCTTCCGTTATACATTCGAGCGACTGAATTGAACTGAAATTTGAATGGATAGACTAAACAATGATCGTATCTGGGGTTGTATTCGATTATATCGTGATGATGTTCATATAGTTATACTCACCAGGTGACTGTTCTCCAGTTATACATAAGAGCGACTGAACTGAACAGAAGGTTGAATGAATAGACTGAACAATCATCGTATCTGGGTTGTATTCGATTATTTCGTGATGATTATTATATATTATGTCTAACCAGGTAACTGTTCTTTCGTTATACATACTAGCAACCGAATCGAACCTAAGGTTGAATGGATAGATTGAACAATCATTGTATCTGGGTTGTCTCCGATTATAACGTTATGTTGTATATTTAACTACACCTACCATGTAACGGTTCTTTCGTTACACATACGAGCGTCTGAATCGAACATAAGGTTGGATGGTTAGACGGAACGATAATTGTAACTAAGTTGTATTCGATTATATCGTGATGACGTTCATATAGAAATACTCACCAGGTTACTGTTCTTTCGTTATACATACAAGCAACCGAATCGAACAGAAGGTTGAATGGATAGTATCTGGGTTGTATTCGATAATGATGTTATGCTGTGTATATAGTTATACACATAAGGTGACGGTATTCCCGTTTCACATACGAGCGACCGAAACGAACAGAAAGTTGAATGGATAGACTGAACAATCAATGTATCTGGGTGGTATCCGATTATATCGCAATACTGTATATATAGTGATACTTACCAGGTGACGGTACTTCCGTTACACATACTAGCGACTGAATCGAACAGAAGGTTAAATGGTTAGACGAAACGATAATTGTATCTGAGTTGTATTCGATGATATCGTGATGATGTTTATATAGCAATACTCACCAGGTTACTGTTCTTCCGTTTTACATACAAGCGACCGAATCGAACAGAAGGTTGAATTCAGTATAGATTGAACAATCATCGTATATGGGTTGTATTCGATTATGTTTATATAGTTACACTCACCAGGTAACTGTTCTTTCGTTATACATACGAGCGACTGAATTGAACAGAAGGTTGAATGGATAGTATATGGGTTGTATTCGATTATGATGTTATGCTGTGTATATAGTTATACACACTAGGAGACTGTATTCCCGTTTTACATACGAGCGACCGAAACGAAAAGAAAGTTGAATGGATAGACTGAACAATCAATGTTTCTGGGTGGTATCCGATCATATTGCAATACTGTATATATAGTGATACTTACCAGGTGACGATACTTCCGTTACACATACTAGCGACTGAATCGAACAGAATGTTGAATGGTTAGACGAAACGATAATTGTATCTGAGTTGTATTCGATGATATCGTGATGATGTTTTTATAGCAATACTCACCAGGTAACTGTCCTTTCGTTTTACATACAAGCGATCGAATCGAGCAGAAGGTTGAATTCAGTATAGATTGAACAATCATCGTATCTGGGTTGTATTCGATTATGTTTATATAGTTATACTCACCAGGTAACTGTTCTTTCGTTATACATACGAGCGACTGAATTGAACAGAAGGTTGAATGGATAGTATATGGGTTGTATTCGATCATGATGTTATGCTGTGTATATAGTTATACACACTAGGAGACGGTATTCCCGTTTTACATACGAGCGACCGAAACGAAAAGAAAGTTGAATGGATAGACTGAACAATCAATGTATCTGGGTGGTCTCCGATTATATCGCAATACTGTATATATAGTGATACTTACCAGGTGACGATACTTCCGTTACACATACTAGCGACTGAATCGAACAGAATGTTGAATGGTTAGACGAAACGATAATTGTATCTGAGTTGTATTCGATAATATCGTGATGATGTTTATATAGCAATACTCACCAGGTAACTGTCCTTCCGTTTTACATACAAGCGACCGAATCGAGCAGAAGGTTAAATGGATATATTGAACAATCATCGTATCTGAGTTGTATTCGATTATGTTTATATAGATATACTCACCATGTACCTGTTCTTCCGATATACATACGAGCAACCGAATCGAACATAAGGTTGAATGGATAGATTGAACAATCATCGTATCTGAGTTGTATTCGATTATGTTTATATAGTTATACTCACCAGGTAACTGTTCTTTCGTTATACATACGAGCGACTGAATTGAACTGAAGGTTGAATGGATAGACTAAACAATGATCGTATCTGGGGTTGTATTCGATTATATCGTGATGATGTTCATATAGTTATACTCACCAGGTAACTGTTCTCCAGTTATACATAAGAGCGACTGAACTGAACAGAAGGTTGAATGGATAGACTGTACAATCATCGTATCTGGGTTGTATTCGATTATTTCGTGATGATTATTATATATTATGTCTAACCAGGTAACTGTTCTTTCGTTATACATACTAGCAACCGAATCGAACATAAGGTTGAATGGATAGATTGAACAATCATTGTATCTGGGTTGTCTCCGATTATATCGTTATGTTGTATATTTAACTACACCTACCATGTAACGGTTCTTTCGTTACACATACGAGCGTCTGAATCGAACATAAGGTTGGATGGTTAGACGGAACGATAATTGTAACTAAGTTGTATTCGATTATATCGTGATGACGTTTATATAGAAATACTCACCAGGTTACTGTTCTTTCGTTATACATACGAGCAACCGAATCGAACAGAAGGTTGAATGGATAGTATCTGGGTTGTATTCGATTATGATGTTATGCTGTGTATATAGTTATACACATAAGGTGACGGTATTCCCGTTTCACATACGAGCGACCAAAACGAACAGAAAGTTGAATGGATAGACTGAACAATCAATGTATCTGGGTGGTATCCGATTATATCGCAATACTGTATATATAGTGATACTTACCAGGTGACGGTACTTTCGTTACACATACTAGCGACTGAATCGAACAGAAGGTTAAATGGTTAGACGAAACGATAATTGTATCTGAGTTGTATTCGAAGATATCGTGATGATGTTTATATAGCAATACTCACCAGGTAACTGTTCTTCCGTTTACATACAAGCGACCGAATCGAGCAGAAGGTTGAATTCAGTATAGATTGAACAATCATCGTATCTGGGTTGTATTCGATTATGTTTATATAGTTATACTCACCAGGTAACTGTTCTTCCGTTATACATACGAGCGACTGAATTGAACAGAAGGTTGAATGGATAGTATATGGGTTGTATTCGATTATGATGTTATGCTGTGTATATAGTTATACACACTAGAAGACGGTATTCCCGTTTTACATACGAGCGAACGAAACGAAAGAAAGTTGAATGGATAGACTGAACAATCAATGTATCTGGGTGGTATCCGATTATATCGCAATACTGTATATATAGTGATACTTACCAGGTGACGATACTTCCGTTACACATACTAGCGACTGAATCGAACAGAATGTTGAATGGTTAGACGAAACGATAATTGTATCTGAGTTGTATTCGATGATATCGTGATGATGTTTATATAGCAATACTCACCAGGTAACTGTCCTTTCGTTTTACATACAAGCGATCGAATCGAGCAGAAGGTTGAATTCAGTATAGATTGAACAATCATCGTATCTGGGTTGTATTCGATTATGTTTATATAGTTATACTCACCAGGTAACTGTTCTTCCGTTATACATACGAGCGACTGAATTGAACAGAAGGTTGAATGGATAGTATATGGGTTGTATTCGATCATGATGTTATGCTGTGTATATAGTTATACACACTAGGAGACGGTATTCCCGTTTTACATACGAGCGACCGAAACGAAAAGAAAGTTGAATGGATAGACTGAACAATCAATGTATCTGGGTGGTCTCCGATTATATCGCAATACTGTATATATAGTGATACTTACCAGGTGACGATACTTCCGTTACACAAACTAGCGACTGAATCGAACAGAATGTTGAATGGTTAGACGAAACGATAATTGTATCTGAGTTGTATTCGATAATATCGTGATGATGTTTATATAGCAATACTCACCAGGTAACTGTCCTTCCGTTTTACATACAAGCGACCGAATCGAGCAGAAGGTTAAATGGATATATTGAACATTCATCGTATCTGAGTTGTATTCGATTATGTTTATATAGATATACTCACCAGGTACCTGTTCTTCCGATATACATACGAGCAACCGAATCGAACATAAGGTTGAATGGATAGATTGAACAATCATCGTATCTGAGTTGTATTCGATTATGTTTATATAGTTATACTCACCAGGTAACTGTTCTTTCGTTATACATACGAGCGACTGAATTGAACTGAAGGTTGAATGGATAGACTAAACAATGATCGTATCTGGGGTTGTATTCGATTATATCGTGATGATGTTCATATAGTTATACTCACCAGGTAACTGTTCTCCAGTTATACATAAGAGCGACTGAACTGAACAGAAGGTTGAATGGATAGACTGAACAATCATCGTATCTGGGTTGTATTCGATTATTTCGTGATGATTATTATATATTATGTCTAACCAGGTAACTGTTCTTTCGTTATACATACTAGCAACCGAATCGAACATAAGGTTGAATGGATAGATTGAACAATCATTGTATCTGGGTTGTCTCCGATTATATCGTTATGTTGTATATTTAACTACACCTACCATGTAACGGTTCTTTCGTTACACATACGAGCGTCTGAATCGAACATAAGGTTGGATGGTTAGACGGAACGATAATTGTAACTAAGTTGTATTCGATTATATCGTGATGACGTTTATATAGAAATACTCACCAGGTTACTGTTCTTTCGTTATACATACGAGCAACCGAATCGAACAGAAGGTTGAATGGATAGTATCTGGGTTGTATTCGATTATGATGTTATGCTGTGTATATAGTTATACACATAAGGTGACGGTATTCCCGTTTCACATACGAGCGACCAAAACGAACAGAAAGTTGAATGGATAGACTGAACAATCAATGTATCTGGGTGGTATCCGATTATATCGCAATACTGTATATATAGTGATACTTACCAGGTGACGGTACTTTCGTTACACATACTAGCGACTGAATCGAACAGAAGGTTAAATGGTTAGACGAAACGATAATTGTATCTGAGTTGTATTCGAAGATATCGTGATGATGTTTATATAGCAATACTCACCAGGTAACTGTTCTTCCGTTTACATACAAGCGACCGAATCGAGCAGAAGGTTGAATTCAGTATAGATTGAACAATCATCGTATCTGGGTTGTATTCGATTATGTTTATATAGTTATACTCACCAGGTAACTGTTCTTCCGTTATACATACGAGCGACTGAATTGAACAGAAGGTTGAATGGATAGTATATGGGTTGTATTCGATTATGATGTTATGCTGTGTATATAGTTATACACACTAGAAGACGGTATTCCCGTTTTACATACGAGCGAACGAAACGAAAGAAAGTTGAATGGATAGACTGAACAATCAATGTATCTGGGTGGTATCCGATTATATCGCAATACTGTATATATAGTGATACTTACCAGGTGACGGTACTTCCGTTACACATACTAGCGACTGAATCGAACGAAAGGTTAAATGGTTAGACGGAACGATAATTGTATCTGAGTTGTATTCGATGATATCGTGATGATGTTTATATAGCAATACTCACCAGGTAACTGTCCTTATGTTTTACATACAAGCGACCGAATCGAGCAGAAGGTTGAATGGATAGATTGAACAATCATCGTATCTGAGTTGTATTCGTTTATATTTATATAGATATACTCACCAGGTACCTGTTCTTCCGATATACATACGAGCAACCGAATCGAACATAAGGTTGAATGGATAGATTGAACAATCATCGTATCTGAGTTGTATTCGATTATGTTTATATAGTTATACTCACCAGGTAACTGTTCTTCCGTTATACATACGAGCGACTGAATTGAACTGAAGGTTGAATGGATAGACTAAACAATGATCTTATCTGGGGTTGTATTCGATTATATCGTGATGATGTTCATATAGGTATACTCACCAGGTAACTGTTCTCCAGTTATACATAAGAGCGACTGAACTGAACAGAAGGTTGAATGGATAGACTGAACAATCATCGTATCTGGGTTGTATTCGATTATTTCGTGATGATTATTATATATTATGTCTAACCAGGTAACTGTTCTTTCGTTATACATACTAGCAACCGAATCGAACATAAGGTTGAATGGATAGATTGAACAATCATTGTATCTGGGTTGTCTCCGATTATATCGTTATGTTGTATATTCAACTACACCTACCATGTAACGGTTCTTTCGTTACACATACGAGCGTCTGAATCGAACAAAAGGTTGGATGGTTAGACGGAACGATAATTGTAACTAAGTTGTATTCGATTATATCGTGATGACGTTTATATAGAAATACTCACCAGGTTATTGTTCTTTCGTTATACATACGAGCAACCGAATCGAACAGAAGGTTGAATGGATAGTATCTGGGTTGTATTCGATTATGATGTTATGCTGTGTATATAGTTATACACATAAGGTGACGGTATTACCGTTTCACATACGAGCGACCGAAACGAACAGAAAGTTGAATGGATAGACTGAACAATCAATGTATCTGGGTGGTATCCGATTATATCGCAATACTGTATATATAGTGATACTTACCAGGTGACGGTACTTCCGTTACACATAATAGCGACTGAATCGAACAGAAGGTTAAATGGTTAGACGAAACGATAATTGTATCTGAGTTGTATTCGAAGATATCGTGATGATGTTTATATAGCAATACTCACCAGGTAACTGTCCTTCCGTTTTACATACAAGCGATCGAATCGAGCAGAAGGTTGAATTCAGTATAGATTGAACAATCATCGTATCTGGGTTGTATTCGATTATGTTTATATAGTAGTGTACCTAGGCGGGTATCAGCTCAAGATGGCCGTCATGGGGCAATGACGTCATCCAAGATGGCCGCCATGGGGCAGCTGTCAACTGTCATGTCATCTGTCATGTCAACTGTCATGTCAAATGTCAACTGTCATGTCATCTGTCAAATGTCAACTGTCATGACATCTGTCAACTGTCATTTCAACTGTCATATGTTCCATGTCATCTGTCAATCAGAAAGTGTTCTATGCCTATTACGTCAGAGAGTGGGCTTGGGAACGCGACGCGTCATAGCCCCACCCACTTTTTTGGCGCGAAATTCAAGTTATTTTTGAGGTTATGTATTCTGCTTGCAACATGGATATCGGCCCCTCTGGCCCCCTCAGGTGCCCCCTTGGCCCCCTTAGGCCTTCGCTGTACCCCCTTGGCCCCCCTCAGGTCTTCGCTGTACCCCCTTAGCCCCCTTAGGTTTTTGCTATACCCCCTTGACCCCCCATAAGACTGCGCCCCCTTAGCGCTCCGCATCCGGAAACATCTCATGACGTCATATTTTATTTAAAAAAATCCTTCTATCGGCGGGATTTGAACTCCAGACCACCGGATTACGAGTCCGATGCGTTCCCACAGAGCTACGACCACTATATAATTTAATTGCAGTCAATGTCGATGCAACCTTATCGCACAGCGTGACGTAGTCGAGCAGATCCGTCTCAAAGATAAGAGAACGTAGCAACCTCGGCAAGCGGGGAGCAGGGAAACGAACAATGGCTTATTCATTCATTAAATATCAGTGTATTGATAGACATAATCGCATTCAAGGTCAGGTTCGCTGCATTCCAATGATAACTCAACATGCAGATCCATGGAGCAGGAAAAGGAACAATGGCTTATTCATTCATTAAACATTAGTGTATTAATAGACATAATCGCATTCAAGGTCAGGTTCGCTGGATTCCATTGATGATTCAACATGATACAATATTTCGCAAGACGTTACAAAGATAAGAGACGACAAAGCGACTGACACTGTTGCCAGACGTTTGAAAAAATAAGGCATTGATGCCAGACTTTCAAAAATATCTGGAAATATACCATAATGCACCTACAGCTTACCCAAGTGGAATCCGAACCATAGATGGATAACGTCTGAAGTATTACAGGGTGTGGCTGCCTGAAATTAGGCGTCTGATATCTGACGTATGACGTCATCGTTTCAAAATATCGAAAGGTCACCAACTGTTTAGTTATTTCCATCTGAACCACAACGTGTAATTATTCGAAATTGATGGATAACGTTTGACGTATTACAGGGTGTCAACCTGAAGTCAGGCGTCTGACATCTGACATATGACGTCATCATTTCAAAATGGCCGCTGAAATCGGGAGATCACTAACTGTTTAGTAATTTCCGTATTATAAAGGTAATATACATACAGCTTACACAAGTAGAATCGGAATCACCACGTCTGAATACTCAAAATTGATGAATAAAGTTTGACGTATGACAAAGTGTGGCTGCCTGAAGTTATTTATTATTTAGTAATTTTCGTATTGAATATACCTACAGCTCACACAAGTAGAATCCGAACCACAGCATTGATATCGACGCAACAGAATTCATGAACTCGTTAATATAAAGATGTCAATGACAAAATGATTGATTTTCTCTACGAATTATCAAAAAATATTCACTTCCGGTGTATTAAAAAGCGACATAGAGAAAAACTAATGTTTTATTCGTGATCCCCATGACGTGTAAACTTCAAAAACATCAACTTCCGGTTTCACTTCCGATTTCCATTTTCCCACTTAACATAGTCATGTGGGTACTCTGAGAGAAGGATTTTTCACGGACATTCCAAATATATCATTTTACCTATGTACAAAGTCTCAAGGTTAAAGAGATATCAATCAAAATAAATCGAAATAATGAAAAAATCTATGTAAACAATTCACAAACTCTTCGTGTAATGATTTTCTGGTCGATCCAGCTTTTCGACGAGTTATCAAAAAATATCTACTTCCGGTTCATCAAAAATCGATATAGAGAAAAACTAATGTTTTATTCGTGATCCCCATGACGTGTAGACTTCAAAAACATCAACTTCCGGTTTTACTTCCGGTTTCTATTTCTCCACTTAACATAGTCATGTGGGTACTCTGAGAGAAGGATTTTTCACGGACATTCCAAATATATCATTTTACCTATGTACAAAGTCGCAAGGATAAAGAGATATCAATCAAAATAAATCGAAATAATGAAAAAAATTTATGTTAACAATTCATAATCTCTTCGTGTAATGATTTCCTGGCCGATCCAGCTTCTCGACAAATTATCACAAAATATCCACTTCCGGTTCATTAAAAAGCTATATAGAGAAAAACTAATGGAATATTCGTGACCCCCATGACGTGTCGACTTCAAAAACAACAACTTCCGGTTTCACTTCCGGTTTCCATTTTGTTAGTAAACAGGGTCATGTGGGTACTCATTGAAAAGGTTATTTCACGTACATTCCTAATATATTAACTTACCTATATACAAAGTCCCAAGGTTTGCGAGATATCAATCAAAATTTCTCGAAATATTGATAAAACAATAAAAACTGTTCACCATCTCTTTGAGTACTGCTTTTCTAACCGATCTATCTCCTTGATGAATTATCGAAAAATATCCTCTTCCAATTCGTAAAAAATCGAGATAGAGGAAAAATGATGAGATGTTAGTGAACCCATAACGTTCGGACATCGAAACAACAACTTCCGGTTTCACTTCCGGTTACAATTTTTTTAGTAAACAGAGCCATGTAAGTACTCTGAGAGAAGGATATCTCACGGACATCCCGAATATATCAACTTACCAATATACAAAATCTCAAGGTTTGCGAGATATTGACGAAAATTGGTGAAATAATCAAAACAACACTGTTACACGCAAGAAAGTGCTATGGAGAGTCGATTTGAGTCCACGGTTAACTCATGTTTCTATCTTATTAATCAATATTCTAGTAGGAGACTATAATTTTTGTACAACTCATATCAGGAAATGCCATTTACACCATAATGAAAACCAAGTAGGTGAAATGATAAATTGGAAATCGATAATCAATTTTGAAGTAATCGATAACACATAGGGTTAATAAAGTTTCAAAAAAAGCTCTGTTCAAGGTATGTTTATAAATTCCAAGGCTATATTACTATTAAGATCACATTATATTGGAACCAGGTACTTCAATCATTGATCTACTCAAAAAATATGTCTCGAAACAGATATAATTTTCTATATTTAGGATTGCACTTCCAGCATCGGCAATACATGGAATATTATCGGAAATCTCGAGGTGAATATTTCAAGGACTAAGAATTATCGAAATTTCAAAAACGGAGCTCTGATCAAGGTATGGTTATAAATTCCAAAGCTGTATAACTATTCACATCACATTATATTGAAGCCAGATACTTCAATCATTATTCACCTCGAAAAATATGATACGAAACATATATACTTTTCTATATTTGGGATCGCACTTTCAGCAAAGAGAATATGTGTCAACGTCTACAGAAATCAATGCTTTCATTCAAAATGTTTTCGATAGGTCTAACGATGGAACCAACAGGCTGATAAAATACAGGGATGTAAAAACTATCTAGTCTGGAAGAAATATACTGGGTGTGTAAGAAATTACACTTAATATTTTCAATAGATGTACCGTTCGAAAAATACAAATGTACTGACTGGTACAGGATGTATCAAGAATTAATGATGACGTTTAACGTTTGATAGGTATAATTTGATAGTTGACGCTCAACGACTGGAACTTGAGAGCCTTGGTCACGTGAGGGTGGATATGGTTGTATTATGATCAGTGACGAAAACAATTTTATATTGATGAATTATTGAAAAAGTGTTCCTATATTTTCGTGAAAACGCGACATAGAAGAAAACAAATGATACATTTATGATCCACATGATGAAAAGAGCTCAAACTTTTTGTTTTTCTAGTGAACAGGGATTATATGGGTACTCCGGAAAAATGATTTTTCACGGACATTTCGAGAATTCAACTTGTATATATTCTGAGACTTAAGACCAAAATTGATATTAATTGATAAACATTCATAACAATGACAAACCTTACGAATACAACGCACATATGTCGCGCAAATACAAAAAACGCGCAGACATCGCACCCTTATCAAAAAACTATCAAAAATGATAAATAGCACGACGAAAAGTCGAACATGCGTCTTACATATATCATGCTAACGTCGTTATCCGTCAAAGATCTATCAGACAACATCGTCTAAAATTTTTGAATACGATGATTCGCATGACAAAGCGTCACGCATTCATTAAGCAAGTAGAAAACATCAAAATTCATCACGCATACATCACCCATACGTCGCACATGCGTCGAACATACGTCATGCAAACGTCACACATTCATCGAGAATCTATCAAACAGCAACATAAAAACGATTAATAACGTACTGACATTGCAAATCCAAAATGGTAGCTATTAAAGTTTAGCATCTGGCATCTGACATTCGGTGTCCGACATTTGACGCTTGGCGTACTAAGATTTCTGTTATTCACCAACATAAAGTTCTAGATATAAAAATAAACATAGGGCAATCATTGAAGAACATTGAATATGTTAAAAAAAAACATGACGCATGCGTTGTGCATACGTTGCGCATACGTCATACATACGTCGTGCAAACGTAGCGCCTACATCGAAAATCCATAATACAACGTGTTTAAAACCTTGAAATGAGAAATAGCATGACATGATATCCATCACACATTCATTTTATAACGTTGAGAATTTTGAAAATAAAAACTCCACGCATGCGTCGTACGTACACCACGCTGACGTCGTGCCTGCGTCGGAAATCTACCAAGCAACGTATAAGAACTTCAATAACAATTAATAGCATAACGAAACGTCAGACATGAGTTATACATATATTGCATCGACGTCGTGTCCTTGTGAAAATGAAAATGTTCAAAACGATTTATAAATCTAATAACCATCACTTATTCATTAAACAATATCAAAAACTTTGAAAAACACTACACGAAAATTGTAGAGATGTCATTGAAAAATTCAACGACAGACGACAAAGAGTACTAGAAGCAAGAGAAGTGAGTAATTGAAAGATTCGACGATAGGGTCGATAGGAGTGAGTGAGTCATAGACGAATGACCCGGTGTTGAAATTATTATGATACAGGGTGACACATAATTCTCAATGAATCATCACATGGAATATTCACTTCCGGATGGCGAAAGATCTACGTGACCGAATAGCTATGTTCAAAACTTCAATTATAATTATTAACATTAGTTTTGAATTCGTTTAATTATGGTTACATGAAAATAGGACAGTATATGACAAAATACATCAAGAGTATATTTATTTCATTATTGCTTTCAAATTCAAGTTGATCTATGTAATGAAATATGAATAATGAATCATTATTTACCACCACTTTTACAATTATTCACCAACAGATGTCAACTTCGATGAAAAACCCATACACTTAGTTGAAAAACCTCGATATCAATATAATGATGGATTCAGGAATGCTAGTAAATGGAATAATATCAAACCTAACGTCATACATGACGTAGAACCTGACATCACACGCGACGTCTGAGACGTGCGTAAGACGTTAGACTCAGGTTTTCGATCAAGTAAGCTTCATGAATGTGGAAGAGGATCGTTTGGTAGGTCACACTTTTCTTTTCAAGTTCTCAAGAAATTCGCAAATTCATTGAATGGATCTGGTGATAACAATAATCATTTTATAAAAGATAGAAAAATAATCCACTTTCATCTTTCAAATTTGCTAAATGTTATACATCATAATTCCTAGGGGAAAAATAAAAACGAAAAATTATAGATTTTTATATATATTTCTCACACATTATTCAAATCTCTCAATACATTCATTTCATGAAGGAACAAATATTCCCTGAGTGCATTACTTACTAAACTATCATTTGATATTTCACAAAATGAATACAGAGCTTCAAAATAACCAGCATCTTTATTGAAAATCGATTTAATCAAATTCAAAATATTATTATAAAATGTACAGAAGTTCATTTTTTCCAGTAAAACCACCCGATGGCCCACTAAACTTCGATGAACTTGAAGGATCTGCGTAGCATCCTCGACACCGATAAGGAACTCGACATCATGTTTTTTGACGAGTAGACATTTGATCCCATCAAACACCAATTGTGATATTTTGAACCTGAAGTCAGGCGTCTGACATCTGACATATGACGTCATCATTTCAAAATGGCCGCTGAAATCGGGAGATCACTAACTGTTTAGTAATTTCCGTATTATAAAGGTAATATACATACAGCTTACACAAGTAGAATCGGAATCACCACGTCTGAATACTCAAAATTGATGAATAAAGTTTGACGTATGACAAAGTGTGGCTGATCCCCATGACGTGTAAACTTCAAAAACATCAACTTCCGGTTTCACTTCCGATTTCCATTTTCCCACTTAACATAGTCATGTGGGTACTCTGAGAGAAGGATTTTTCACGGACATTCCAAATATATCATTTTACCTATGTACAAAGTCTCAAGGTTAAAGAGATATCAATCAAAATAAATCGAAATAATGAAAAAATCTATGTAAACAATTCACAAACTCTTCGTGTAATGATTTTCTGGTCGATCCAGCTTTTCGACGAGTTATCAAAAAATATCTACTTCCGGTTCATCAAAAATCGATATAGAGAAAAACTAATGTTTTATTCGTGATCCCCATGACGTGTAGACTTCAAAAACATCAACTTCCGGTTTTACTTCCGGTTTCTATTTCTCCACTTAACATAGTCATGTGGGTACTCTGAGAGAAGGATTTTTCACGGACATTCCAAATATATCATTTTACCTATGTACAAAGTCGCAAGGATAAAGAGATATCAATCAAAATAAATCGAAATAATGAAAAAAATTTATGTTAACAATTCATAATCTCTTCGTGTAATGATTTCCTGGCCGATCCAGCTTCTCGACAAATTATCACAAAATATCCACTTCCGGTTCATTAAAAAGCTATATAGAGAAAAACTAATGGAATATTCGTGACCCCCATGACGTGTCGACTTCAAAAACAACAACTTCCGGTTTCACTTCCGGTTTCCATTTTGTTAGTAAACAGGGTCATGTGGGTACTCATTGAAAAGGTTATTTCACGTACATTCCTAATATATTAACTTACCTATATACAAAGTCCCAAGGTTTGCGAGATATCAATCAAAATTTCTCGAAATATTGATAAAACAATAAAAACTGTTCACCATCTCTTTGAGTACTGCTTTTCTAACCGATCTATCTCCTTGATGAATTATCGAAAAATATCCTCTTCCAATTCGTAAAAAATCGAGATAGAGGAAAAATGATGAGATGTTAGTGAACCCATAACGTTCGGACATCGAAACAACAACTTCCGGTTTCACTTCCGGTTACAATTTTTTTAGTAAACAGAGCCATGTAAGTACTCTGAGAGAAGGATATCTCACGGACATCCCGAATATATCAACTTACCAATATACAAAATCTCAAGGTTTGCGAGATATTGACGAAAATTGGTGAAATAATCAAAACAACACTGTTACACGCAAGAAAGTGCTATGGAGAGTCGATTTGAGTCCACGGTTAACTCATGTTTCTATCTTATTAATCAATATTCTAGTAGGAGACTATAATTTTTGTACAACTCATATCAGGAAATGCCATTTACACCATAATGAAAACCAAGTAGGTGAAATGATAAATTGGAAATCGATAATCAATTTTGAAGTAATCGATAACACATAGGGTTAATAAAGTTTCAAAAAAAGCTCTGTTCAAGGTATGTTTATAAATTCCAAGGCTATATTACTATTAAGATCACATTATATTGGAACCAGGTACTTCAATCATTGATCTACTCAAAAAATATGTCTCGAAACAGATATAATTTTCTATATTTAGGATTGCACTTCCAGCATCGGCAATACATGGAATATTATCGGAAATCTCGAGGTGAATATTTCAAGGACTAAGAATTATCGAAATTTCAAAAACGGAGCTCTGATCAAGGTATGGTTATAAATTCCAAAGCTGTATAACTATTCACATCACATTATATTGAAGCCAGATACTTCAATCATTATTCACCTCGAAAAATATGATACGAAACATATATACTTTTCTATATTTGGGATCGCACTTTCAGCAAAGAGAATATGTGTCAACGTCTACAGAAATCAATGCTTTCATTCAAAATGTTTTCGATAGGTCTAACGATGGAACCAACAGGCTGATAAAATACAGGGATGTAAAAACTATCTAGTCTGGAAGAAATATACTGGGTGTGTAAGAAATTACACTTAATATTTTCAATAGATGTACCGTTCGAAAAATACAAATGTACTGACTGGTACAGGATGTATCAAGAATTAATGATGACGTTTAACGTTTGATAGGTATAATTTGATAGTTGACGCTCAACGACTGGAACTTGAGAGCCTTGGTCACGTGAGGGTGGATATGGTTGTATTATGATCAGTGACGAAAACAATTTTATATTGATGAATTATTGAAAAAGTGTTCCTATATTTTCGTGAAAACGCGACATAGAAGAAAACAAATGATACATTTATGATCCACATGATGAAAAGAGCTCAAACTTTTTGTTTTTCTAGTGAACAGGGATTATATGGGTACTCCGGAAAAATGATTTTTCACGGACATTTCGAGAATTCAACTTGTATATATTCTGAGACTTAAGACCAAAATTGATATTAATTGATAAACATTCATAACAATGACAAACCTTACGAATACAACGCACATATGTCGCGCAAATACAAAAAACGCGCAGACATCGCACCCTTATCAAAAAACTATCAAAAATGATAAATAGCACGACGAAAAGTCGAACATGCGTCTTACATATATCATGCTAACGTCGTTATCCGTCAAAGATCTATCAGACAACATCGTCTAAAATTTTTGAATACGATGATTCGCATGACAAAGCGTCACGCATTCATTAAGCAAGTAGAAAACATCAAAATTCATCACGCATACATCACCCATACGTCGCACATGCGTCGAACATACGTCATGCAAACGTCACACATTCATCGAGAATCTATCAAACAGCAACATAAAAACGATTAATAACGTACTGACATTGCAAATCCAAAATGGTAGCTATTAAAGTTTAGCATCTGGCATCTGACATTCGGTGTCCGACATTTGACGCTTGGCGTACTAAGATTTCTGTTATTCACCAACATAAAGTTCTAGATATAAAAATAAACATAGGGCAATCATTGAAGAACATTGAATATGTTAAAAAAAAAACATGACGCATGCGTTGTGCATACGTTGCGCATACGTCATACATACGTCGTGCAAACGTAGCGCCTACATCGAAAATCCATAATACAACGTGTTTAAAACCTTGAAATGAGAAATAGCATGACATGATATCCATCACACATTCATTTTATAACGTTGAAAATTTTGAAAATAAAAACTCCACGCATGCGTCGTACGTACACCACGCTGACGTCGTGCCTGCGTCGGAAATCTACCAAGCAACGTATAAGAACTTCAATAACAATTAATAGCATAACGAAACGTCAGACATGAGTTATACATATATTGCATCGACGTCGTGTCCTTGTGAAAATGAAAATGTTCAAAACGATTTATAAATCTAATAACCATCACTTATTCATTAAACAATATCAAAAACTTTGAAAAACACTACACGAAAATTGTAGAGATGTCATTGAAAAATTCAACGACAGACGACAAAGAGTACTAGAAGCAAGAGAAGTGAGTAATTGAAAGATTCGACGATAGGGTCGATAGGAGTGAGTGAGTCATAGACGAATGACCCGGTGTTGAAATTATTATGATACAGGGTGACACATAATTCTCAATGAATCATCACATGGAATATTCACTTCCGGATGGCGAAAGATCTACGTGACCGAATAGCTATGTTCAAAACTTCAATTATAATTATTAACATTAGTTTTGAATTCGTTTAATTATGGTTACATGAAAATAGGACAGTATATGACAAAATACATCAAGAGTATATTTATTTCATTATTGCTTTCAAATTCAAGTTGATCTATGTAATGAAATATGAATAATGAATCATTATTTACCACCACTTTTACAATTATTCACCAACAGATGTCAACTTCGATGAAAAACCCATACACTTAGTTGAAAAACCTCGATATCAATATAATGATGGATTCAGGAATGCTAGTAAATGGAATAATATCAAACCTAACGTCATACATGACGTAGAACCTGACATCACACGCGACGTCTGAGACGTGCGTAAGACGTTAGACTCAGGTTTTCGATCAAGTAAGCTTCATGAATGTGGAAGAGGATCGTTTGGTAGGTCACACTTTTCTTTTCAAGTTCTCAAGAAATTCGCAAATTCATTGAATGGATCTGGTGATAACAATAATCATTTTATAAAAGATAGAAAAATAATCCACTTTCATCTTTCAAATTTGCTAAATGTTATACATCATAATTCCTAGGGGAAAAATAAAAACGAAAAATTATAGATTTTTATATATATTTCTCACACATTATTCAAATCTCTCAATACATTCATTTCATGAAGGAACAAATATTCCCTGAGTGCATTACTTACTAAACTATCATTTGATATTTCACAAAATGAATACAGAGCTTCAAAATAACCAGCATCTTTATTGAAAATCGATTTAATCAAATTCAAAATATTATTATAAAATGTACAGAAGTTCATTTTTTCCAGTAAAACCACCCGATGGCCCACTAAACTTCGATGAACTTGAAGGATCTGCGTAGCATCCTCGACACCGATAAGGAACTCGACATCATGTTTTTTGACGAGTAGACATTTGATCCCATCAAACACCAATTGTGATATTTTGAACCTGAAGTCAGGCGTCTGACATCTGACATATGACGTCATCATTTCAAAATGGCCGCTGAAATCGGGAGATCACTAACTGTTTAGTAATTTCCGTATTATAAAGGTAATATACATACAGCTTACACAAGTAGAATCGGAATCACCACGTCTGAATACTCAAAATTGATGAATAAAGTTTGACGTATGACAAAGTGTGGCTGATCCCCATGACGTGTAAACTTCAAAAACATCAACTTCCGGTTTCACTTCCGATTTCCATTTTCCCACTTAACATAGTCATGTGGGTACTCTGAGAGAAGGATTTTTCACGGACATTCCAAATATATCATTTTACCTATGTACAAAGTCTCAAGGTTAAAGAGATATCAATCAAAATAAATCGAAATAATGAAAAAATCTATGTAAACAATTCACAAACTCTTCGTGTAATGATTTTCTGGTCGATCCAGCTTTTCGACGAGTTATCAAAAAATATCTACTTCCGGTTCATCAAAAATCGATATAGAGAAAAACTAATGTTTTATTCGTGATCCCCATGACGTGTAGACTTCAAAAACATCAACTTCCGGTTTTACTTCCGGTTTCTATTTCTCCACTTAACATAGTCATGTGGGTACTCTGAGAGAAGGATTTTTCACGGACATTCCAAATATATCATTTTACCTATGTACAAAGTCGCAAGGATAAAGAGATATCAATCAAAATAAATCGAAATAATGAAAAAAATTTATGTTAACAATTCATAATCTCTTCGTGTAATGATTTCCTGGCCGATCCAGCTTCTCGACAAATTATCACAAAATATCCACTTCCGGTTCATTAAAAAGCTATATAGAGAAAAACTAATGGAATATTCGTGACCCCCATGACGTGTCGACTTCAAAAACAACAACTTCCGGTTTCACTTCCGGTTTCCATTTTGTTAGTAAACAGGGTCATGTGGGTACTCATTGAAAAGGTTATTTCACGTACATTCCTAATATATTAACTTACCTATATACAAAGTCCCAAGGTTTGCGAGATATCAATCAAAATTTCTCGAAATATTGATAAAACAATAAAAACTGTTCACCATCTCTTTGAGTACTGCTTTTCTAACCGATCTATCTCCTTGATGAATTATCGAAAAATATCCTCTTCCAATTCGTAAAAAATCGAGATAGAGGAAAAATGATGAGATGTTAGTGAACCCATAACGTTCGGACATCGAAACAACAACTTCCGGTTTCACTTCCGGTTACAATTTTTTTAGTAAACAGAGCCATGTAAGTACTCTGAGAGAAGGATATCTCACGGACATCCCGAATATATCAACTTACCAATATACAAAATCTCAAGGTTTGCGAGATATTGACGAAAATTGGTGAAATAATCAAAACAACACTGTTACACGCAAGAAAGTGCTATGGAGAGTCGATTTGAGTCCACGGTTAACTCATGTTTCTATCTTATTAATCAATATTCTAGTAGGAGACTATAATTTTTGTACAACTCATATCAGGAAATGCCATTTACACCATAATGAAAACCAAGTAGGTGAAATGATAAATAGGAAATCGATAATCAATTTTGAAGTAATCGATAACACATAGGGTTAATAAAGTTTCAAAAAAAGCTCTGTTCAAGGTATGTTTATAAATTCCAAGGCTATATAACTATTAAGATCACATTATATTGGAACCAGGTACTTCAATCATTGATCTACTCAAAAAATATGTCTCGAAACAGATATAATTTTCTATATTTAGGATTGCACTTCCAGCATCGGCAATACATGGAATATTATCGGAAATCTCGAGGTGAATATTTCAAGGACTAAGAATTATCGAAATTTCAAAAACGGAGCTCTGATCAAGGTATGGTTATAAATTCCAAAGCTGTATAACTATTCACATCACATTATATTGAAGCCAGATACTTCAATCATTATTCACCTCGAAAAATATGATACGAAACATATATACTTTTCTATATTTGGGATCGCACTTTCAGCAAAGAGAATATGTGTCAACGTCTACAGAAATCAATGCTTTCATTCAAAATGTTTTCGATAGGTCTAACGATGGAACCAACAGGCTGATAAAATACAGGGATGTAAAAACTATCTAGTCTGGAAGAAATATACTGGGTGTGTAAGAAATTACACTTAATATTTTCAATAGATGTACCGTTCGAAAAATACAAATGTACTGACTGGTACAGGATGTATCAAGAATTAATGATGACGTTTAACGTTTGATAGGTATAATTTGATAGTTGACGCTCAACGACTGGAACTTGAGAGCCTTGGTCACGTGAGGGTGGATATGGTTGTATTATGATCAGTGACGAAAACAATTTTATATTGATGAATTATTGAAAAAGTGTTCCTATATTTTCGTGAAAACGCGACATAGAAGAAAACAAATGATACATTTATGATCCACATGATGAAAAGAGCTCAAACTTTTTGTTTTTCTAGTGAACAGGGATTATATGGGTACTCCGGAAAAATGATTTTTCACGGACATTTCGAGAATTCAACTTGTATATATTCTGAGACTTAAGACCAAAATTGATATTAATTGATAAACATTCATAACAATGACAAACCTTACGAATACAACGCACATATGTCGCGCAAATACAAAAAACGCGCAGACATCGCACCCTTATCAAAAAACTATCAAAAATGATAAATAGCACGACGAAAAGTCGAACATGCGTCTTACATATATCATGCTAACGTCGTTATCCGTCAAAGATCTATCAGACAACATCGTCCAAAATTTTTGAATACGATGATTCGCATGACAAAGCGTCACGCATTCATTAAACAAGTAGAAAACATCAAAATTCATCACGCATACATCACCCATACGTCGCACATGCGTCGAACATACGTCATGCAAACGTCACACATTCATCGAGAATCTATCAAACAGCAACATAAAAACGATTAATAACGTACTGACATTGCAAATCCAAAATGGTAGCTATTAAAGTTTAGCATCTGGCATCTGACATTCGGTGTCCGACATTTGACGCTTGGCGTACTAAGATTTCTGTTATTCACCAACATAAAGTTCTAGATATAAAAATAAACATAGGGCAATCATTGAAGAACATTGAATATGTTAAAAAAAAACATGACGCATGCGTTGTGCATACGTTGCGCATACGTCATACATACGTCGTGCAAACGTAGCGCCTACATCGAAAATCCATAATACAACGTGTTTAAAACCTTGAAATGAGAAATAGCATGACATGATATCCATCACACATTCATTTTATAACGTTGAAAATTTTGAAAATAAAAACTCCACGCATGCGTCGTACGTACACCACGCTGACGTCGTGCCTGCGTCGGAAATCTACCAAGCAACGTATAAGAACTTCAATAACAATTAATAGCATAACGAAACGTCAGACATGAGTTATACATATATTGCATCGACGTCGTGTCCTTGTGAAAATGAAAATGTTCAAAACGATTTATAAATCTAATAACCATCACTTATTCATTAAACAATATCAAAAACTTTGAAAAACACTACACGAAAATTGTAGAGATGTCATTGAAAAATTCAACGACAGACGACAAAGAGTACTAGAAGCAAGAGAAGTGAGTAATTGAAAGATTCGACGATAGGGTCGATAGGAGTGAGTGAGTCATAGACGAATGACCCGGTGTTGAAATTATTATGATACAGGGTGACACATAATTCTCAATGAATCATCACATGGAATATTCACTTCCGGATGGCGAAAGATCTACGTGACCGAATAGCTATGTTCAAAACTTCAATTATAATTATTAACATTAGTTTTGAATTCGTTTAATTATGGTTACATGAAAATAGGACAGTATATAACAAAATACATCAAGAGTATATTTATTTCATTATTGCTTTCAAATTCAAGTTGATCTATGTAATGAAATATGAATAATGAATCATTATTTACCACCACTTTTACAATTATTCACCAACAGATGTCAACTTCGATGAAAAACCCATACACTTAGTTGAAAAACCTCGATATCAATATAATGATGGATTCAGGAATGCTAGTAAATGGAATAATATCAAACCTAACGTCATACATGACGTAGAACCTGACATCACACGCGACGTCTGAGACGTGCGTAAGACGTTAGACTCAGGTTTTCGATCAAGTAAGCTTCATGAATGTGGAAGAGGATCGTTTGGTAGGTCACACTTTTCTTTTCAAGTTCTCAAGAAATTCGCAAATTCATTGAATGGATCTGGTGATAACAATAATCATTTTATAAAAGATAGAAAAATAATCCACTTTCATCTTTCAAATTTGCTAAATGTTATACATCATAATTCCTAGGGGAAAAATAAAAACGAAAAATTATAGATTTTTATATATATTTCTCACACATTATTCAAATCTCTCAATACATTCATTTCATGAAGGAACAAATATTCCCTGAGTGCATTACTTACTAAACTATCATTTGATATTTCACAAAATGAATACAGAGCTTCAAAATAATCAATATAACCAGCATCTTTATTGAAAATCGATTTAATCAAATTCAAAATATTATTATAAAATGTACAGAAGTTCATTTTTTCCAGTAAAACCACCCGATGGCCCACTAAACTTCGATGAACTTGAAGGATCTGCGTAGCATCCTCGACACCGATAAGGAACTCGACATCATGTTTTTTGACGAGTAGACATTTGATCCCATCAAACACCAATTGTGATATTTTGAACCTGAAGTCAGGCGTCTGACATCTGACATATGACGTCATCATTTCAAAATGGCCGCTGAAATCGGGAGATCACTAACTGTTTAGTAATTTCCGTATTATAAAGGTAATATACATACAGCTTACACAAGTAGAATCGGAATCACCACGTCTGAATACTCAAAATTGATGAATAAAGTTTGACGTATGACAAAGTGTGGCTGATCCCCATGACGTGTAAACTTCAAAAACATCAACTTCCGGTTTCACTTCCGATTTCCATTTTCCCACTTAACATAGTCATGTGGGTACTCTGAGAGAAGGATTTTTCACGGACATTCCAAATATATCATTTTACCTATGTACAAAGTCTCAAGGTTAAAGAGATATCAATCAAAATAAATCGAAATAATGAAAAAATCTATGTAAACAATTCACAAACTCTTCGTGTAATGATTTTCTGGTCGATCCAGCTTTTCGACGAGTTATCAAAAAATATCTACTTCCGGTTCATCAAAAATCGATATAGAGAAAAACTAATGTTTTATTCGTGATCCCCATGACGTGTAGACTTCAAAAACATCAACTTCCGGTTTTACTTCCGGTTTCTATTTCTCCACTTAACATAGTCATGTGGGTACTCTGAGAGAAGGATTTTTCACGGACATTCCAAATATATCATTTTACCTATGTACAAAGTCGCAAGGATAAAGAGATATCAATCAAAATAAATCGAAATAATGAAAAAAATTTATGTTAACAATTCATAATCTCTTCGTGTAATGATTTCCTGGCCGATCCAGCTTCTCGACAAATTATCACAAAATATCCACTTCCGGTTCATTAAAAAGCTATATAGAGAAAAACTAATGGAATATTCGTGACCCCCATGACGTGTCGACTTCAAAAACAACAACTTCCGGTTTCACTTCCGGTTTCCATTTTGTTAGTAAACAGGGTCATGTGGGTACTCATTGAAAAGGTTATTTCACGTACATTCCTAATATATTAACTTACCTATATACAAAGTCCCAAGGTTTGCGAGATATCAATCAAAATTTCTCGAAATATTGATAAAACAATAAAAACTGTTCACCATCTCTTTGAGTACTGCTTTTCTAACCGATCTATCTCCTTGATGAATTATCGAAAAATATCCTCTTCCAATTCGTAAAAAATCGAGATAGAGGAAAAATGATGAGATGTTAGTGAACCCATAACGTTCGGACATCGAAACAACAACTTCCGGTTTCACTTCCGGTTACAATTTTTTTAGTAAACAGAGCCATGTAAGTACTCTGAGAGAAGGATATCTCACGGACATCCCGAATATATCAACTTACCAATATACAAAATCTCAAGGTTTGCGAGATATTGACGAAAATTGGTGAAATAATCAAAACAACACTGTTACACGCAAGAAAGTGCTATGGAGAGTCGATTTGAGTCCACGGTTAACTCATGTTTCTATCTTATTAATCAATATTCTAGTAGGAGACTATAATTTTTGTACAACTCATATCAGGAAATGCCATTTACACCATAATGAAAACCAAGTAGGTGAAATGATAAATAGGAAATCGATAATCAATTTTGAAGTAATCGATAACACATAGGGTTAATAAAGTTTCAAAAAAAGCTCTGTTCAAGGTATGTTTATAAATTCCAAGGCTATATAACTATTAAGATCACATTATATTGGAACCAGGTACTTCAATCATTGATCTACTCAAAAAATATGTCTCGAAACAGATATAATTTTCTATATTTAGGATTGCACTTCCAGCATCGGCAATACATGGAATATTATCGGAAATCTCGAGGTGAATATTTCAAGGACTAAGAATTATCGAAATTTCAAAAACGGAGCTCTGATCAAGGTATGGTTATAAATTCCAAAGCTGTATAACTATTCACATCACATTATATTGAAGCCAGATACTTCAATCATTATTCACCTCGAAAAATATGATACGAAACATATATACTTTTCTATATTTGGGATCGCACTTTCAGCAAAGAGAATATGTGTCAACGTCTACAGAAATCAATGCTTTCATTCAAAATGTTTTCGATAGGTCTAACGATGGAACCAACAGGCTGATAAAATACAGGGATGTAAAAACTATCTAGTCTGGAAGAAATATACTGGGTGTGTAAGAAATTACACTTAATATTTTCAATAGATGTACCGTTCGAAAAATACAAATGTACTGACTGGTACAGGATGTATCAAGAATTAATGATGACGTTTAACGTTTGATAGGTATAATTTGATAGTTGACGCTCAACGACTGGAACTTGAGAGCCTTGGTCACGTGAGGGTGGATATGGTTGTATTATGATCAGTGACGAAAACAATTTTATATTGATGAATTATTGAAAAAGTGTTCCTATATTTTCGTGAAAACGCGACATAGAAGAAAACAAATGATACATTTATGATCCACATGATGAAAAGAGCTCAAACTTTTTGTTTTTCTAGTGAACAGGGATTATATGGGTACTCCGGAAAAATGATTTTTCACGGACATTTCGAGAATTCAACTTGTATATATTCTGAGACTTAAGACCAAAATTGATATTAATTGATAAACATTCATAACAATGACAAACCTAACGAATACAACGCACATATGTCGCGCAAATACAAAAAACGCGCAGACATCGCACCCTTATCAAAAAACTATCAAAAATGATAAATAGCACGACGAAAAGTCGAACATGCGTCTTACATATATCATGCTAACGTCGTTATCCGTCAAAGATCTATCAGACAACATCGTCTAAAATTTTTGAATACGATGATTCGCATGACAAAGCGTCACGCATTCATTAAACAAGTAGAAAACATCAAAATTCATCACGCATACATCACCCATACGTCGCACATGCGTCGAACATACGTCATGCAAACGTCACACATTCATCGAGAATCTATCAAACAGCAACATAAAAACGATTAATAACGTACTGACATTGCAAATCCAAAATGGTAGCTATTAAAGTTTAGCATCTGGCATCTGACATTCGGTGTCCGACATTTGACGCTTGGCGTACTAAGATTTCTGTTATTCACCAACATAAAGTTCTAGATATAAAAATAAACATAGGGCAATCATTGAAGAACATTGAATATGTTAAAAAAAAACATGACGCATGCGTTGTGCATACGTTGCGCATACGTCATACATACGTCGTGCAAACGTAGCGCCTACATCGAAAATCCATAATACAACGTGTTTAAAACCTTGAAATGAGAAATAGCATGACATGATATCCATCACACATTCATTTTATAACGTTGAAAATTTTGAAAATAAAAACTCCACGCATGCGTCGTACGTACACCACGCTGACGTCGTGCCTGCGTCGGAAATCTACCAAGCAACGTATAAGAACTTCAATAACAATTAATAGCATAACGAAACGTCAGACATGAGTTATACATATATTGCATCGACGTCGTGTCCTTGTGAAAATGAAAATGTTCAAAACGATTTATAAATCTAATAACCATCACTTATTCATTAAACAATATCAAAAACTTTGAAAAACACTACACGAAAATTGTAGAGATGTCATTGAAAAATTCAACGACAGACGACAAAGAGTACTAGAAGCAAGAGAAGTGAGTAATTGAAAGATTCGACGATAGGGTCGATAGGAGTGAGTGAGTCATAGACGAATGACCCGGTGTTGAAATTATTATGATACAGGGTGACACATAATTCTCAATGAATCATCACATGGAATATTCACTTCCGGATGGCGAAAGATCTACGTGACCGAATAGCTATGTTCAAAACTTCAATTATAATTATTAACATTAGTTTTGAATTCGTTTAATTATGGTTACATGAAAATAGGACAGTATATGACAAAATACATCAAGAGTATATTTATTTCATTATTGCTTTCAAATTCAAGTTGATCTATGTAATGAAATATGAATAATGAATCATTATTTACCACCACTTTTACAATTATTCACCAACAGATGTCAACTTCGATGAAAAACCCATACACTTAGTTGAAAAACCTCGATATCAATATAATGATGGATTCAGGAATGCTAGTAAATGGAATAATATCAAACCTAACGTCATACATGACGTAGAACCTGACATCACACGCGACGTCTGAGACGTGCGTAAGACGTTAGACTCAGGTTTTCGATCAAGTAAGCTTCATGAATGTGGAAGAGGATCGTTTGGTAGGTCACACTTTTCTCTTCAAGTTCTCAAGAAATTCGCAAATTCATTGAATGGATCTGGTGATAACAATAATCATTTTATAAAAGATAGAAAAATAATCCACTTTCATCTTTCAAATTTGCTAAATGTTATACATCATAATTCCTAGGGGAAAAATAAAAACGAAAAATTATAGATTTTTATATATATTTCTCACACATTATTCAAATCTCTCAATACATTCATTTCATGAAGGAACAAATATTCCCTGAGTGCATTACTTACTAAACTATCATTTGATATTTCACAAAATGAATACAGAGCTTCAAAATAATCAATATAACCAGCATCTTTATTGAAAATCGATTTAATCAAATTCAAAATATTATTATAAAATGTACAGAAGTTCATTTTTTCCAGTAAAACCACCCGATGGCCCACTAAACTTCGATGAACTTGAAGGATCTGCGTAGCATCCTCGACACCGATAAGGAACTCGACATCATGTTTTTTGACGAGTAGACATTTGATCCCATCAAACACCAATTGTGATATTTTGCAGAAATCTCCACATGGAAACGATACTGGCTCATATTCATCTTGGTGGGTTGGTAACTTCTCGTAGAAAAAATTGTCCAATGCTCGTTTCAGTAAATCAGTGAAAGTTTTCCATTCCGTTGTACAAAAAGATTGTTTATTTGGTTTGTATGGTTGTGATAAAATTATAGATGGATTGAATTCTCTTGCTGGACTCAAACCCACTCCTACCTGGAAGGCTCCCAACTGGAATAATGTGTAGAGTAGGTAATGTTTCTCGGCTCGGGCTGCATTTTCGTACATCTCCAACACTTCATCTAATTCTTGATGATATTTCGCATTATTGAAAGATGATTCGGTGAAATATGAATCAATATCGTCTTCTGACACACTCACATAACCACTATCTCGACGTGATGTTGACATGATAGACTAAGTTAAAATATTATCAGACTGAGATCAATTTCATGTATCTATTTATAGTCTCCCTCCACATTCGAGAACAATAGAGTTGAAATCATTATTGCGAGATGAATCTTGACATATCAAATATGAGAATAATGCTGATTCAAGTAGAATAGCAGAAAAACAGAGGTATTACATGAATGCGTTGCTTATCTCCCCACATGATGCCCTGAGGAATGCAAAGTTGCATATCGAATATGAGATGTAATAAACATGATGATTCAGGGAGATAACATCAACATCATCACAATCTTTGAATTATGGTCGTGATTTATGATATCATCATCGACCACCTGCGAACTTATCAAAGATCTCTTCTATATTGTCGATTCATCTGATGAAATACAGAGAATAAGCATGACATTATTATTGCCAAATGAAATCCGAACCAACACATGTGAAAACCCCAAATTGATGGATAATATTTGACGTATGACAGAGGCGTACTAGGGCTGCTTGAGTTTGGCGTCTGACATCTGACAGTTAACGTTTGACGATACGTCATGCATACGAAGTCTTTTTTCTATAGAAAATCTATCAATCAACGCACAAAAACTTCAAAAAACAATGGAAAGCATGACGAAACGTCAAGCATGCGTCATACAAACATCGCGCAGACATCGTGTATTTCTTAAAAATCTATCAAACAATATATTGAAACTATAAAAACGAGTAATAGCATGACTAGATATAATGCATTCATCAAATAACATCGAAAACGATAAAAAACATCACGAATACGTCATGCAACTTATGTCAACTGTCAAGTATTCCATGGCGCTGTGTCATATGTCAATCGGAAAGTGTTCCATGATGCTGCTGATGACGCCAGAGTATGGAAACGCAACGCGTCATAAACTACTAGCTCGACCAATCGGAAGCCGTCATATTCCAAACCACTTCTTTTTTGGCGAGAAATTAAAGTTATTTTTTATGATATCACCCCTTAGCCCCCCCCAGGTCACCGCTGTGCCCCCTTTATGCGCAACACGTTAGACTCTGAGTTTAGGTGGGGCTTCGTGACGTTAGATTCAGAGGTTAGGTTAGGTTGGGTCTCGAGACGTTAGACTCAAAGGTTATGTTAGAACCCCGTGACGTTCGATTCTAACGTTAGGTTAGGTTGGATCCCGAGACGTTAGGTCGTTAGGTTAGGTTAGGTCGGAGACCTAACCTATCTTCTGAGGCTAACGTAACCTAACCTAACCTAACGTAACCTAACCTAACCTAACCTAACCTAACGTTAGAATCGAACGTCACGGGGTTCTAACATAACCTTTGAGTCTAACGTCTCGAGACCCAACCTAACCTAACCTCTGAATCTAACGTCACGAAGCCCCACCTAAACTCAGAGTCTAACGTGTTGCGCATAAAGGGGGCACAGCGGTGACCTGGGGGGGGCTAAGGGGTGATATCATAAAAAATAACTTTAATTTCCCGCCAAAAAAGAAGTGGTTTGGAATATGACGGCTTCCGATTGGTCGAGCTAGTAGTTTATGACGCGTTGCGTTTCCATACTCTGGCGTCATCAGCAGCATCATGGAACACTTTCCGATTGACATATGACACAGCGCCATGATATACTTGACAGTTGACATAAGTTGCATGACGTATTCGTGATGTTTTTTATCGTTTTCGATGTTATTTGATGAATGCATTATATCTAGTCATGCTATTACTCGTTTTTATAGTTTAAATATATTGTTTGATAGATTTTTAAGAAATACACGATGTCTGCGCGATGTTTGTATGACGCATGCTTGACGTTTCGTCATGCTTTCCATTGTTTTTTGAAGTTTTTGTGCGTTGATTGATAGATTTTCTATAGAAAAAAGACTTCGTATGCATGACGTATCGTCAAACGTTAACTGTCAGATGTCAGACGCCAAACTCAAGCAGCCCTAGTACGCCTCTGTCATACGTCAAATATTATCCATCAATTTGGGGTTTTCACATGTGTTGGTTCGGATTTCATTTGGCAATAATAATGTCATGCTTATTCTCTGTATTTCATCAGATGAATCGACAATATAGAAGAGATCTTTGATAAGTTCGCAGGTGGTCGATGATGATATCATAAATCACGACCATAATTCAAAGATTGTGATGATGTTGATGTTATCTCCCTGAATCATCATGTTTATTACATCTCATATTCGATATGCAACTTTGCATTCCTCAGGGCATCATATGGGGAGATAAGCAACGCATTCATGTAATACCTCTGTTTTTCTGCTATTCTACTTGAATCAGCATTATTCTCATATTTGATATGTCAAGATTCATCTCGCAATAATGTTTTCAACTCTATTGTTCTCGAATGTGGAGGGAGACTATAAATAGATACATGAAATTGATCTCAGTCTGAAAATATTTTAACTTAGTCTATCATGTCAACATCAAGTCGAGATAGTGGTTATGTGAGTGTGTCAGAAGACGATATTGATTCATATTTCACCGAATCATCTTTCAATAATGCGAAATATCATCAAGAATTAGATGAAGTGTTGGAGATGTACGAAAATGCAGCCCGAGCCGAGAAACATTACCTACTCTACACATTATTCCAGTTGAGAGCCTTCCAGGTAGGAGTGGGTTTGAGTCCAGCAAGAGAATTCAATCCATCTATAATTTTATCACAACCATACAAACCAAATAAACAATCTTTTTGTACAACGGAATGGAAAACTTTCACTGATTTACTGAAACGAGCATTGGACAATTTTTTCTACGAGAAGTTACCAACCCACCAAGATGAATATGAGCCAGTATCGTTTCCATGTGGAGATTTCTGCAAAATATCACAATTGGTGTTTGATGGGATCAAATGTCTACTCGTCAAAAAACATGATGTCGAGTTCCTTATCGGTGTCGAGGATGCTACGCAGATCCTTCAAGTTCATCGAAGTTTAGTGGGCCATCGGGTGGTTTTACTGGAAAAAATGAACTTCTGTACATTTTATAATAATATTTTGAATTTGATTAAATCGATTTTCAATAAAGATGCTGGTTATATTGATTATTTTGAAGCTCTGTATTCATTTTGTGAAATATCAAATGATAGTTTAGTAAGTAATGCACTCAGGGAATATTTGTTCCTTCATGAAATGAATGTATTGAGAGATTTGAATAATGTGTGAGAAATATATATAAAAATCTATAATTTTTCGTTTTTATTTTTCCCCTAGGAATTATGATGTATAACATTTAGCAAATTTGAAAGATGAAAGTGGATTATTTTTCTATCTTTTATAAAATGATTATTGTTACCACCAGATCCATTCAATGAATTTGCGAATTTCTTGAGAACTTGAAAAGAAAAGTGTGACCTACCAAACGATCCTCTTCCACATTCATGAAGCTTACTTGATCGAAAACCTGAGTCTAACGTCTTACGCACGTCTCAGACGTCGCGTGTGATGTCAGGTTCTACGTCATGTATGACGTTAGGTTTGATATTATTCCATTTACTAGCATTCCTGAATCCATCATTATATTGATATCGAGGTTTTTCAACTAAGTGTATGGGTTTTTCATCGAAGTTGACATCTGTTGGTGAATAATTGTAAAAGTGGTGGTAAATAATGATTCATTATTCATATTTCATTACATAGATCAACTTGAATTTGAAAGCAATAATGAAATAAATATACTCTTGATGTATTTTGTCATATACTGTCCTATTTTCATGTAACCATAATTAAACGAATTCAAAACTAATGTTAATAATTATAATTGAAGTTTTGAACATAGCTATTCGGTCACGTAGATCTTCCGCCATCCGGAAGTGAATATTCCATGTGATGATTCATTGAGAATTATGTGTCACCCTGTATCATAATAATTTCAACACCGGGTCATTCGTCTATGACTCACTCACTCCTATCGACCCTATCGTCGAATCTTTCAATTACTCACTCCTCTTGCTTCTAGTACTCTTTGTCGTCTGTCGTTGAATTTTTCAATGACATCTCTACAATTTTCGTGTAGTGTTTTTCAAAGTTTTTGATATTGTTCAATGAATAAGTGATGGTTATTAGATTTATAAATCGTTTTGAACATTTTCATTTTCACAAGGACACGACGTCGATGCAATATATGTATAACTCATGTCTGACGTTTCGTTATGCTATTAATTGTTATTGAAGTTCTTATACGTTGCTTGGTAGATTTCCGACGAAGGCACGACGTCAGCGTGGTGTACGTACGACGCATGCGTGGAGTTTTTATTTTCAAAATTTTCAACGTTATAAAATGAATGTGTGATGGATATCATGTCATGCTATTTCTCATTTCAAGGTTTTAAACACGTTGTATTATGGATTTTCGATGTAGGCGCTACGTTTGCACGACGTATGTATGACGTATGCGCAACGTATGCACAACGCATGCGTCATGTTTTTTTTAACATATTCAATGTTCTTCAATGATTGCCCTATGTTTATTTTTATATCTAGAACTTTATGTTGGTGAATAACAGAAATCTTAGTACGCCAAGCGTCAAATGTCGGACACCGAATGTCAGATGCCAGATGCTAAACTTTAATAGCTACCATTTTGGATTTGCAATGTCAGTACGTTATTAATCGTTTTTATGTTGCTGTTTGATAGATTCTCGATGAATGTGTGACGTTTGCATGACGTATGTTCGACGCATGTGCGACGTATGGGTGATGTATGCGTGATGAATTTTGATGTTTTCTACTTGTTTAATGAATGCGTGACGCTTTGTCATGCGAATCATCGTATTCAAAAATTTTGGACGATGTTGTCTGATAGATCTTTGACGGATAACGACGTTAGCATGATATATGTAAGACGCATGTTCGACTTTTCGTCGTGCTATTTATCATTTTTGATAGTTTTTTGATAAGGGTGCGATGTCTGCGCGTTTTTTGTATTTGCGCGACATATGTGCGTTGTATTCGTAAGGTTTGTCATTGTTATGAATGTTTATCAATTAATATCAATTTTGGTCTTAAGTCTCAGAATATATACAAGTTGAATTCTCGAAATGTCCGTGAAAAATCATTTTTCCGGAGTACCCATATAATCCCTGTTCACTAGAAAAACAAAAAGTTTGAGCTCTTTTCATCATGTGGATCATAAATGTATCATTTGTTTTCTTCTATGTCGCGTTTTCACGAAAATATAGGAACACTTTTTCAATAATTCATCAATATAAAATTGTTTTCGTCACTGATCATAATACAACCATATCCACCCTCACGTGACCAAGGCTCTCAAGTTCCAGTCGTTGAGCGTCAACTATCAAATTATACCTATCAAACGTTAAACGTCATCATTAATTCTTGATACATCCTGTACCAGTCAGTACATTTGTATTTTTCGAACGGTACATCTATTGAAAATATTAAGTGTAATTTCTTACACACCCAGTATATTTCTTCCAGACTAGATAGTTTTTACATCCCTGTATTTTATCAGCCTGTTGGTTCCATCGTTAGACCTATCGAAAACATTTTGAATGAAAGCATTGATTTCTGTAGACGTTGACACATATTCTCTTTGCTGAAAGTGCGATCCCAAATATAGAAAAGTATATATGTTTCGTATCATATTTTTCGAGGTGAATAATGATTGAAGTATCTGGCTTCAATATAATGTGATGTGAATAGTTATACAGCTTTGGAATTTATAACCATACCTTGATCAGAGCTCCGTTTTTGAAATTTCGATAATTCTTAGTCCTTGAAATATTCACCTCGAGATTTCCGATAATATTCCATGTATTGCCGATGCTGGAAGTGCAATCCCAAATATAGAAAATTATATCTGTTTCGAGACATATTTTTTGAGTAGATCAATGATTGAAGTACCTGGTTCCAATATAATGTGATCTTAATAGTTATATAGCCTTGGAATTTGTAAACATACCTTGAACAGAGCTTTTTTTGAAACTTTATTAACCCTATGTGTTATCGATTACTTCAAAATTGATTATCGATTTCCTATTTATCATTTCACCTACTTGGTTTTCATTATGGTGTAAATGGCATTTCCTGATATGAGTTGTACAAAAATTATAGTCTCCTACTAGAATATTGATTAATAAGATAGAAACATGAGTTAACCGTGGACTCAAATCGACTCTCCATAGCACTTTCTTGCGTGTAACAGTGTTGTTTTGATTATTTCACCAATTTTCGTCAATATCTCGCAAACCTTGAGATTTTGTATATTGGTAAGTTGATATATTCGGGATGTCCGTGAGATATCCTTCTCTCAGAGTACTTACATGGCTCTGTTTACTAAAAAAATTGTAACCGGAAATGAAACCGGAAGTTGTTGTTTCGATGTCCGAACGTTATGGGTTCACTAACATCTCATCATTTTTCCTCTATCTCGATTTTTTACGAATTGGAAGAGGATATTTTTCGATAATTCATCAAGGAGATAGATCGGTTAGAAAAGCAGTACTCAAAGAGATGGTGAACAGTTTTTATTGTTTTATCAATATTTCGAGAAATTTTGATTGATATCTCGCAAACCTTGGGACTTTGTATATAGGTAAGTTAATATATTAGGAATGTACGTGAAATAACCTTTTCAATGAGTACCCACATGACCCTGTTTACTAACAAAATGGAAACCGGAAGTGAAACCGGAAGTTGTTGTTTTTGAAGTCGACACGTCATGGGGGTCACGAATATTCCATTAGTTTTTCTCTATATAGCTTTTCAATGAACCGGAAGTGGATATTTTGTGATAATTTGTCGAGAAGCTGGATCGGCCAGGAAATCATTACACGAAGAGATTATGAATTGTTAACATAAATTTTTTTCATTATTTCGATTTATTTTGATTGATATCTCTTTATCCTTGCGACTTTGTACATAGGTAAAATGATATATTTGGAATGTCCGTGAAAAATCCTTCTCTCAGAGTACCCACATGACTATGTTAAGTGGAGAAATAGAAACCGGAAGTAAAACCGGAAGTTGATGTTTTTGAAGTCTGCACGTCATGGGGATCACGAATAAAACATTAGTTTTTCTCTATATCGATTTTTGATGAACCGGAAGTAGATATTTTTTGATAACTCGTCGAAAAGCTGGATCGACCAGAAAATCATTACACGAAGAGTTTGTGAATTGTTTACATAGATTTTTTCATTATTTCGATTTATTTTGATTGATATCTCTTTAACCTTGAGACTTTGTACATAGGTAAAATGATATATTTGGAATGTCCGTGAAAAATCCTTCTCTCAGAGTACCCACATGACTATGTTAAGTGGGAAAATGGAAATCGGAAGTGAAACCGGAAGTTGATGTTTTTGAAGTTTACACGTCATGGGGATCACGAATAAAACATTAGTTTTTCTCTATGTCGCTTTTTAATACACCGAAAGTGAATATTTTTTGATAATTCGTAGAGAAAATCAATCATTTTGTCATTGACATCTTTATATTAACGAGTTCATGAATTCTGTTGCGTCGATATCAATGCTGTGGTTCGGATTCTACTTGTGTGAGCTGTAGGTATATTCAATACGAAAATTACTAAATAATAAATAACTTCCACACTTTGTCATACGTCAAACTTTATTCATCAATTTTGAGTATTCAGACGTGGTGATTCCGATTCTACTTGTGTAAGCTGTATATATATTACCTTTATAATACGGAAATTACTAAACAGTTAGTGATCTCCCGATTTCAGCGGCCATTTTGAAATGATGACGTCATACGTCAGATGTCAGACGCCTGACTTCAGGTTGACACCCTGTAATACGTCAAACGTTATCCATCAATTTCGAATAATTACACGTTGTGGTTCAGATGGAAATAACTAAACAGTTGGTGACCTTTCGATATTTTGAAACGATGACGTCATACGTCAGATATCAGACGCCTAATTTCAGGCAGCCACACCCTGTAATACTTCAGACGTTATCCATCTATGGTTCGGATTCCACTTGGGTAAGCTGTAGGTGCATTATGGTATATTTCCAGATATTTTTGAAAGTCTGGCATCAATGCCTTATTTTTTCAAACGTCTGGCAACAGTGTCAGTCGCTTTGTCGTCTCTTATCTTTGTAACGTCTTGCGAAATATTGTATCATGTTGAATCATCAATGGAATCCAGCGAACCTGACCTTGAATGCGATTATGTCTATTAATACACTAATGTTTAATGAATGAATAAGCCATTGTTCCTTTTCCTGCTCCATGGATCTGCATGTTGAGTTATCATTGGAATGCAGCGAACCTGACCTTGAATGCGATTATGTCTATCAATACACTGATATTTAATGAATGAATAAGCCATTGTTCGTTTCCCTGCTCCCCGCTTGCCGAGGTTGCTACGTTCTCTTATCTTTGAGACGGATCTGCTCGACTACGTCACGCTGTGCGATAAGGTTGCATCGACATTGACTGCAATTAAATTATATAGTGGTCGTAGCTCTGTGGGAACGCATCGGACTCGTAATCCGGTGGTCTGGAGTTCAAATCCCGCCGATAGAAGGATTTTTTTAAATAAAATATGACGTCATGAGATGTTTCCGGATGCGGAGCGCTAAGGGGGCGCAGTCTTATGGGGGGTCAAGGGGGTATAGCAAAAACCTAAGGGGGCTAAGGGGGTACAGCGAAGACCTGAGGGGGGCCAAGGGGGTACAGCGAAGGCCTAAGGGGGCCAAGGGGGCACCTGAGGGGGCCAGAGGGGCCGATATCCATGTTGCAAGCAGAATACATAACCTCAAAAATAACTTGAATTTCGCGCCAAAAAAGTGGGTGGGGCTATGACGCGTCGCGTTACCAAGCCCACTCTCTGACGTAATAGGCATAGAACACTTTCTGATTGACAGATGACATGGAACATATGACAGTTGAAATGACAGTTGACAGATGTCATGACAGTTGACATTTGACAGATGACATGACAGTTGACATTTGACATGACAGTTGACATGACAGATGACATGACAGTTGACAGCTGCCCCATGGCGGCCATCTTGGATGACGTCATTGCCCCATGGCGGCCATCTTGAGCTGATACCCGCCTAGGTACACTACTTTATATAGTTATACTCACCAGGTAACTGTTCTTCCGTTATACATACGAGCGACTGAATTGAACAGAAGGTTGAATGGATAGTATATGGGTTGCATTCGATTATGATGTTATGCTGTGTATATAGTTATACACACTAGGAGACGGTATTCCCGTTTCACATACGAGCGACCGAAACGAACAGAAAGTTGAATGGATAGACTGAACAATCAATGTATCTGGGTGGTATCCGATTATATCGCAATACTGTATATATAGTGATACTTACCAGGTGACGGTACTTCCGTTACACATAATAGCGACTGAATCGAACAGAAGGTTAAATGGTTAGACGAAACGATAATTGTATCTGAGTTGTATTCGAAGATATCGTGATGATGTTTATATAGCAATACTCACCAGGTAACTGTTCTTCCGTTTACATACAAGCGACCGAATCGAGCAGAAGGTTGAATTCAGTATAGATTGAACAAACTGTTCTTCCGTTATACATACTAGCGACTGAATTGAACAGAAGGTTGAATGGATAGTATATGGGTTGTATTCGATTATGATGTTATGCTGTGTATATAGTTATACACACTAGGAGACGGTATTCCTGTTTTACAAACGAGCGACCGAAACGAAAAGAAAGTTGAATGGATAGACTGAACAATCAATGTATCTGGGTGGTATCCGATTATATCGCAATACTGTATATATAGTGATACTTACCAGGTGACGATACTTCCGTTACACATACTAGCGACTGAATCGAACAGAATGTTGAATGGTTAGACGAAACGATAATTGTATCTGAGTTGTATTCGATGATATCGTGATGATGTTTATATAGCAATACTCACCAGGTAACTGTCCTTCCGTTTTACATACAAGCGACCGAATCGAGCAGAAGGTTAAATGGATAGATTGAACAATCATCATATCTGAGTTGTATTCGATTATGTTTATATAGATATACTCACCAGGTAACTGTTCTTCCGTTATACATACGAGCGACTGAATTGAACTGAAGGTTGAATGGATAGACTAAACAATGATCGTATCTGGAGTTGTATTCGATTATATCGTGATGATGTTCATATAGTTATACTCACCAGGTAACTGTTCTCCAGTTATACATAAGAGCGACTGAACTGAACAGAAGGTTGAATGGATAGACTGAACAATCATCGTATCTGGGTTGTATTAGATTATTTCGTGATGATTATTATATATTATGTCTAACCAGGTAACTGTTCTTTCGTTATACATACTAGCAACCGAATCGAACATAAGGTTGAATGGAGAGATTGAACAATCATTGTAACTGTGTTGTCTCCGATTATATCGTTATGTTGTATATTTAACTACACCTACCATGTAACGGTTCTTTCGTTACACATACGAGCGTCTGAATCGTACATAAGGTTGGATGGTTAGACCGAACGATAATTGTAACTAAATTGTATTCGATTATATCGTGATGACGTTCATATAGAAATACTCACCAGGTTACTGTTCTTTCGTTATACATACGAGCAACCGAATCGAACAGAAGGTTGAATGGACAGTATCTGGGTTGTATTCGATTATGATGTTATGCTGTGTATATAGTTATACACATAAGGTGACGGTATTCCCGTTTCACATACGAGCAACCGAAACGAACAGAAAGTTGAATGGATAGACTGAACAATCAATGTATCTGGGTGGTATCCGATTATATCGCAATACTGTATATATAGTGATACTTACCAGGTGACGGTACTTCCGTTACATATACTAGCGACTGAATCGAACAGAAGGTTAAATGGTTAGACGAAACGATACATGTATCTGAGTTGTATTCGATGATATCGTGATGATGTTTATATAGCAATACTCAACAGGTAACTGTTCTTCCGTTTTACATACAAGCGATCGAATCGAGCAGAAGGTTGAATTCAGTATAGATTGCACAATCATCGTATCTGGGTTGTATTCGATTATGTTTATATAGTTATACTCACCAGGTAACTGTTCTTCCGTTATACATACGAGCGACTGAATTGAACAGAAGGTTGAATGGATAGTATATGGGTTGTATTCGATTATGATGTTATGCTGTGTATATAGTTATACACACTAGGAGACGGTATTCCCGTTTTACATACGAGCGACCGAAACGAAAAGAAAGTTGAATGGATAGACTGAACAATCAATGTATCTGGGTGGTATCCGATTATATCGCAATACTGTATATATAGTGATACTTACCAGGTGACGGTACTTCCGTTACACATACTGGCGACTGAATCGAACAGAAGGTTAAATGGTTAGACGAAACGATAATTGTATCTGAGTTGTATTCGATGATATCGTGATGATGTTTATATAGCAATACTCACCAGGTAACTGTCCTTCCGTTTTACATACAAGCGACCGAATCGAGCAGAAGGTTAAATGGATATATTGAACAATCATCGTATCTGAGTTGTATTCGATTATGTTTATATGGATATACTCACCAGGTACCTGTTCTTCCGATATACATACGAGCAACCGAATCAAACATAAGGTTGAATGGATTGATTGAACAATCATCGTATCTGAGTTGTATTCGATTATGTTTATATAGTTATACTCACCAGGTAACTGTTCTTCCGTTATACATACGAGCGACTGAATTGAACTGAAGGTTGAATGGATAGACTAAACAATGATCGTATCTGGGGTTGTATTCGATTATATCGTGATGATGTTCATATAGTTATACTCACCAGGTAACTGTTCTCCAGTTATACATAAGAGCGACTGAACTGAACAGAAGGTTGAATGGATAGACTGAACAATCAATGTATCTGGGTGGTATCCGATTATATCGCAATACTGTATATATAGTGATACTTACCAGGTGACGATACTTCCGTTACACATACTAGCGACTGAATCGAACAGAATGTTGAATGGTTAGACGAAACGATAATTGTATCTGAGTTGTATTCGATGATATCGTGATGATGTTTATATAGCAATACTCACCAGGTGACTGTCCTTCCGTTTCACATACAAGCGACCTTATCGAGCAGAAGGTTAAATGGATAGATTGAACAATCATCGTATCTGAGTTGTATTCGATTATGTTTATATATATATACTCACCAGATACCTGTTCTTCCGATATACATACGAGCAACCGAATCGAACATAAGGTTGAATGGATAGATTGAACAATCATCGTATCTGAGTTGTATTCGATTATGTTTATATAGTTATACTTACCAGGTAACTGTTCTTCCGTTATACATACGAGCGACTGAATTGAACTGAAGGTTGAATGGATAGACTGAACAATCATCGTATCTGGGTTGTATTCGATTATTTCGTGATGATTATTATATATTATGTCTAACCAGGTAACTGTTCTTTCGTTATACATACTAGCAACCGAATCGAACATAAGGTTGAATGGATAGATTGAACAATCATTGTATCTGGGTTGTCTCCGATTATATCGTTATGTTGTATATTTTACTACACCTACCATGTAACGGTTCTTTCGTTACACATACGAGCGTCTGAATCGAACATAAGGTTGGATGGTTAGACGGAACGATAATTGTAACTAAGTTGTATTCGATTATATCGTGATGACGTTCATATAGAAATACTCACCAGGTTACTGTTCTTTCGTTATACATACAAGCAACCGAATCGAAACGAAGGTTGAATGGATAGTATCTGGGTTGTATTCGATTATGATGTTATGCTGTGTATATAGTTATACACATAAGGTGACGGTATTCCCGTTTCACATACGAGCGACCGAAACGAACAGAAAGTTGAATGGATAGACTGAACAATCAATGTATCTGGGTGGTATCCGATTATATCGCAATACTGTATATATAGTGATACTTACCAGGTGACGGTACTTCCGTTACACATACTAGCGACTGAATCGAACAGAAGGTTAAATGGTTAGACGAAACGATACATGTATCTGAGTTGTATTCGATGATATCGTGATGATGTTTATATAGCAATACTCAACAGGTAACTGTTCTTCCGTTTTACATACAAGCGACCGAATCGAGCAGAAGGTTGAATTCAGTATAGATTGAACAATCATCGTATCTGGGTTGTATTCGATTATGTTTATATAGTTATACTCACCAGGTAACTGTTCTTCCGTTATACATACGAGCGACTGAATTGAACAGAAGGTTGAATGGATAGTATATGGGTTGTATTCGATTATGATGTTATGCTGTGTATATAGTTATACACACTAGGAGACGGTATTCCCGTTTTACATACGAGCGACCGAAACGAAAAGAAAGTTGAATGGATAGACTGAACAATCAATGTATCTGGGTGGTATCCGATTATATCGCAATACTGTATATATAGTGATACTAACCAGGTGACGATACTTCCGTTACACATACTAGCGACTGAATCGAACATAATATTGAATGGTTAGACGAAACGATAATTGTATCTGAGTTGTATTCGATGATATCGTGATGATGTTTATATAGCAATACTCACCAGGTAACTGTCCTTCCGTTTTACATACAAGCGACCGAATCGAGCAGAAGGTTAAATGGATAGATTGAACAATCATCGTATCTGAGTTGTATTCGATTATGTTTATATAGATATACTCACCAGGTACCTGTTCTTCCGATATACATACGAGCAACCGAATCGAACATAAGGTTGAATGGATAGATTGAACAATCATCGTATCTGGGGTTGTATTCGATTATATCGTGATGATGTAAATATAGTTATACTCACCAGGTAACTGTTCTCCAGTTATACATAAGAGCGACTGAACTGAACAGAAGGTTGAATGGATAGACTGAACAATCATCGTATCTGGGTTGTATTCGATTATTTCGTGATGATTATTATATATTATGTCTAACCAGGTAACTGTTCTTTCGTTATACATACTAGCAACCGAATCGAACATAAGGTTAAATGGATAGATTGAACAATCATTGTATCTGGGTTGTCTCCGATTATATCGTTATGTTGTATATTTAACTACACCTACCATGTAACGGTTCTTTCGTTACACATACGAGCGTCTGAATCGAACATAAGGTTGGATGGTTAGACGGAACGATAATTGTAACTAAGTTGTATTCGATTATATCGTGATGACGTTCATATAGAAATACTCACCAGGTTACTGTTCTTTCGTTATACATACGAGCAACCGAATCAAACAGAAGGTTGAATGGATAGTATCTGGGTTGTATTCGATTATGATGTTATGCTGTGTATATAGTTATACACATAAGGTGAATGTATTTCCGTTTCACATACGAACGACCGAAACGAACAGAAAGTTGAATGGATAGACTGAACAATGAATGTATCTGGGTGGTATCCGATTATATCGCAATACTGTATATATAGTGATACTAACCATGTGACGGTACTTCCGTTACACATACTAGCGACTGAATCGAACAGAAGGTTAAATGGTTAGACGAAACGATAATTGTATCTGAGTTGTATTCGATGATATCGTGATGATGTTTAGATAGCATTACTCACCAGGTAACTGTTCTTTCGTTTCACATACAAGCGACCGAATCGAGCAGAAGGTTGAATTCAGTATAGATTGAACAATCATCGTATCTGGGTTGTATTCGATTATGTTTATATAGTTATACTCACCAGGTAACTGTTCTTCCGTTATACATACGAGCGACTGAATTGAACAGAAGGTTGAATGGATAGTATATGGGTTGTATTCGATTATGATGTTATGCTGTGTGTATAGTTATACACACTAGGAGACGGTATTCCCGTTTCACATACGAGCGACCGAAACGAAAAGAAAGTTGAATGGATAGACTGAACCAATGTATCTGGGTGGTATCCGATTATATCGCAATACTGTATATATAGTGATACTTACCAGGTGACGATACTTCCGTTACACATACTAGCGACTGAATCAAACAGAATGTTGAATGGTTAGACGAAACGATAATTGTATCTGAGTTGTATTCGATGATATCCTGATGATGTTTATATAGCAATACTCACCAGGTAACTGTCCTTCCGTTTTACATACGAGCAACCGAATCGAACATAAGGTTGAATGGATAGATTGAACAATCATCGTATCTGAGTTGTATTCGATTATGTTTATATAGTTATACTCACCAGGTAACTCTTCTTCCGTTATACATACGAGCGACTGAATTGAACTGAAGGTTGAATGGATAGACTAAACAATGATCGTATCTGGGGTTGTATTCGATTATATCGTGATGATGTTCATATAGTTATACTCACCAGGTAACTGTTCTCCAGTTATACATAAGAGCGACTGAACTGAACAGAAGGTTGAATGGATAGACTGAACAATCATCGTATCTGGGTTGTATTCGATTATTTCGTGATGATTATTATATATTATGTCTAACCAGGTAACTGTTCTTTCGTTATACATACTAGCAACCGAATCGAACATAAGGTTGAATGAATAGATTGAACAATCATTGTATCTGGGTTGTCTCCGATTATATCGTTATGTTGTATATTTAACTACACCTACCATGTAACGGTTCTTTCGTTACACATACGAGCGTCTGAATCGAACATAAGGTTGGATGGTTAGACGTAACGATAATTGTAACTAAGTTGTATTCGATTATATCGTGATGACGTTCATATAGAAATACTCACCAGGTTACTGTTCTTTCGTTATACATACGAGCAACCGAATCGAACAGAAGGTTGAATGGATAGTATCTGGGTTGTATTCGATTATGATGTTATGCTGTGTATATAGTTATACACATAAGGTGACGGTATTCCCGTTTCACATACGAACGACCGAAACGAACAGAAAGTTGAATGGATAGACTGAACAATCAATGTATCTGGGTGGTATCCGATTATATCGCAATACTGTATATATAGTGATACTAACCGGGTGACGGTTCTTCCGTTACACATACTAGCGACTGAATCGAACAGAAGGTTGAATGGTTAGACGAAACAATAATTGTATCTGAGTTGTATTCGATGATATCGTGATGATGTTTATATAGCAATACTCACCAGGTAACTGTTCTTCCGTTTTACATACAAGCGACCGAATCGAGCAGAAGGTTGAATTCAGTATAGATTGAACAATCATCGTATCTGGGTTGTATTCGATTATGTTTATATAGTTATACTAACCAGGTAACTGTTCTTCCGTTATACATACGAGCGACTGAATTGAACAGAAGGTTGAATGGATAGTATCTGGGTTGTATTCGTTTATGATGTTATGCTGTGTATATAGTTATACACATAAGGTGACGGTATTCCCGTTTCACATACGAGCGACCGAAGCGAACAGAAAGTTGAATGGATAGACTGAACAATCAATGTATCTGGGTGGTATCCGATTATATCGCAATACTGTATATATAGTGATACTTACCAGGTGACGGTACTCCCGTTACACATACTAGCGACTGAATCGAACAGAAGGTTAAATGGTTAGACGAAACGATAATTGTATCTGAGTTGTATTCGATGATATCGTGATGATGTTTATATAGCAATACTCACCAGGTAACTGTTCTTCCGTTTTACATACAAGCGACCGAATCGAGCAGAAGGTTGAATTCAGTATAGATTGAACAATCGTCGTATCTGGGTTGTATTCGATTATGTTTATATAGTTATACTCACCAGGTAACTGTTCTTCCGTTATACATACGAGCGACTGAATCGAACATAAGGTTGAATGGATACATTGAACAATCATCGTATCTGAGTTGTATTCGATTATGTTTATATAGTTATACTCACCAGGTAACTGTTCTTCCGTTATACATACAAGCGACTGAATTGAACTGAAGGTTGAATGGATAGACCAAACAATGATCGTATCTGGGGTTGTATTCGATTATATCGTGATGATGTTCATATAGTTATACTCACCAGGTAACTGTTCTCCAGTTATACATAAGAGCGACTGAACTGAACAGAAGGTTGAATGGATAGACTGAACAATCATCGTATCTGGGTTGTATTCGATTATTTCGTGATGATTATTATATATTATGTCTAACCAGGTAACTGTTCTTTCGTTATACATACTAGCAACCGAATCGAACATAAGGTTGAATGGATAGATTGAACAATCATTGTATCTGGGTTGTCTCCGATTATATCGTTATGTTGTATATTTAACTACACCTACCATGTAACGGTTCTTTCGTTACACATACGAGCGTCTGAATCGAACATAAGGTGTGATGGTTAGACGGAACGATAATTGTAACTAAGTTGTATTCGATTATATCGTGATGACGTTCATATAGAAATACTCACCAGGTTACTGTTCTTTCGTTTTACATACGAGCAACCGAATCGAACAGAAGGTTGGATGGATAGTATCTGGGTTGTATTCGATTATGATGTTATGCTGTGTATATAGTTATACACATTAGGTGACGGTATTCCCGATTCACATACGAGTGACCGAAACGAACAGAAAGTTGAATGGATAGACTGAACAATCAATGTATCTGGGTGGTATCCGATTATATCGCAATACTGTATATATAGTGATACTAACCAGGTGACGGTACTTCCGTTACACATACTAGCGACTGAATCGAACAGAAGGTTAAATGGTTAGACGAAACGATAATTGTATCTGAGTTGTATTCGATGATATCGTGATGATGTTTATATAGCAATACTCACCAGGTAACTGTTCTTCCGTTTTACATACAAGCGACCGAATCGAGCAGAAGGTTGAATTCAGTATAGATTGAACAATCATCGTAACTGGGTTGTAGTCGATTATGTTTATATAGTTATACTCACCAGGTAACTGTTCTTCCGTTATACATACGAGCGACTGAATTGAACAGAAGGTTGAATGGATAGTATTCGATTATGATGTTATGCTGTGTATATAATAATAATAATAATAATAATAATAATAATATTTATTCACATCCAGATCATACATTGACACAAATAAATCGTAACTGTAAATAAATAATCTACTCGATAAGTGACTGAAACACTTGTTTCGAGGAAATGAAATGACGAAATATGACTAGTGAACAGATAATTGTAAATGTTTAAGACAATATAATGAAGACAAAATTAGAATAAAAATAAGTTTTTATAACAATATGAAGTTTCATCAGGTACAGATATTCTATAAATAAATAAATAAACAGAGAATAAAAATTTATCTATATATAATAGGGTAAAATCGTTTTATACATCAAAGAGACTACGTATCATATGTCTGGAATGTTGCTGTATAAACTTTTTCAATAGTTTCTTGAATTTTCTGTTTTAATTCATACATTTCAATTCATTAGGAATAGTATTGTATAATTTTGGTGCTAAGTAGTTGAACATTCTCTGCGTTGTAACTTTGACCATCAAGGGTGGCACATAATTATTTTTTTTTCGAGTATTGTAGTTGTGGGTTGGGAGTTGATTGCAATGTTTTGTTCCGTGATATTTTAAGCACGTGAGGAAGAAGTATAATTGTCTTAGGTCAAAGATATTGGATTCAGAATATAGTGAGTCAGTTGAATACCTGATATCTTTTGAAAAAATCAGTTTTATTAATCTCCTCTGTATCACTTCCAATGGATATAGATGTGTTTTCAGAGCCCCACCCCATGCCAGAATTCCATAACGTTTATGACTTTCAACTAGAGCATGATATAAAGTTTTCATTTGACTGGAAGGTAGGACATCCTTGAGTTTTTTGAATCTATACAATATACATCTCAATTTTTTCATCACGAACATTATGTGATGGTTCCATTTTAAGTGGGAATCAATTATAATACCTAAGTATTTGATTTCTTTCACAGGTTCTATAGAGAACTGTTTGTTATTATTCATTGTAATGTTCAGTTTGTCGAAATTAGGCAGGCCACGAGTATTACAGCTGAATGGTAGATAGTTTGTCTTATCCGTGTTTATTGTTAGTAATTTATAGTCGAACCATGTTTTTATTGATTTGAAGTCAGATTCCACTTTTTGCTTCAGATTGTCCCAGTTATCAGACCTGTAGAAAATTGCTGTACCATCAGCAAATCCGAAAATGTCTCCGTTGTTGTCGAGTGAAAATAGTCCATTTATATAGATGTTAAATAAAATTGGCCCTAAAACTGTTCCTTGTGGTATGCTATAGTCAATTTTTTCGACACCGCTAACCACACCATCAACACTCACAGCTTGGGTTCTTTCGCTTAAATAGCACTTGAAGAGTTTTAGACAATTGCCTCTTACACCAATGTCTTCCATTGATTCTAAGAGGAGTTTGTGGCTAACAGTGTCAAAGGCTTTTGACAAGTCTATGAATATGCATAAACATGGGTTGCTTTCGTTTAGTGCTTCTGTTATTTTTGATGTTAAAGCTAGAATTGCATCTTGGGTTGACATATTTTCTCTGAATCCGAATTGATTATGAGAGATAACGGTAAATTTATTCAAATAGGAAACTAGTCTATTTTTCAGAATTTTTTCAAATATTTTTGAGAGGTGGGTGATCAAAGATATTGGTCGGTAATTTCCTACTTTCTGAGTATTGCCTTTTTTATGGAGAGGAACTACTACTGTGTGTTTGAATGCCGATGGATACTTTCCTACCTCCATACACAGATTGAAAATTTTGACCAATGGCTCTTGGATATAGCTAGAAATGATCTTTATAGTTTCGGCTTTGATCTTGTCAACACCTACGGCTTTCTTATTTTTTAGTTGACTGATTACGTTTTGTATCTCAATTGATTCCACGGGGGTGAGGACGAGAGAATTTGGCATAATGGAACGGTTTGGAATATAATTAGGATCGTTTTCTATCTTACTGGCTAGATTCCTTCCCATTTCTGAGAATTTGGAATTGAATTCAATTGCTATAAGTTCTTTCTCAGTTAATATCCTGCCGTCCTCACTATCAATAGAATCTATGGGATGACGTGTCTTTTTTGTTTTACTAACTTCCTGTACTATTTCCCACAGTTTTTTTGAATCGTTGTTATTTTTTTCGATTTGTTCATTATGATAGTTGTATTTAGTTTTTTTGATTAGTGCATTCAATCTGTTCCTATAATTTCTGTATTCATTTCTTAATTGATCATTATTTGGATATTTTCGCAGATTCTTATTCATTAAATTTTTTTCGTTTATTGATTTGAGTAAACCATTTGTTACCCAGGGTGCAATTTTGACGTGTTTTCTGTTGTATTTTTTCACTTCCGTACACACATTAAAGGCTTCTATAATGATATCGATGAATGTGTTTGTAGCAGTGTTTGGTTCATTTGATGATAATACTGATGTCCAGGATATATTTCTGAATGTTTCATGGAGCTTTTTGGTATTGATGAACTCAGTTGTTTTGATTTTTTCTTGTTTGATATCGTTATTTAACACAATTTGGAGAATCGCGTAATGATCTGTAACAGATGTTTTGAGAATTATCGGAACGATTATCTCGTAGATATCAACTGGAGATTTCATAAAAATATGATCAATACAGGAACTACTGTTTGCTTGGACTCTCGTTGGATTATTTATTGTAGAGATGTATCCATATTCGTTCGAAACATTTAAATAATCGGAACATGCATTCTTGCCCGGGTCTAATAAGTCAATATTTAGATCTCCCGTAAATAAACATATATCATTGAAATTATTGCCGTTGTTCGTTTCTAAATACTGGTTCATGCTATTTATGAATCCTTTAGGGTCTGTGTCAGGAGATCTATAGACAGCTGTAACAAGTATACTTCTTCCTTCATTCAATTGAATTTTCATTTGTATGGCTTTGATAGTTTGGTAGATTTCTGTTATTTTATAGGAATATTTCAATGTTGATTTTATGTATGCTACAACACCATCATTTTGATTGAAGTTACTTTCGTTAGAAATCATATCGTATTCATCAATGTTAAATAAGCCCTGGTCTATAATATTTCACGTTTCTGTAAGTATCAAACAGTCAATATTCGCATTCAAATTGTGTAAAACGATCTTGAACTCATCTAAATTTTTATTTATACTGCGTATATTCATGTTGAGAATTTTGAAATTATTATTGAGGTTATAAACTCTCAGTATTTCGGTGCATTCTGAAGTTTGCGCGAGAGAGTAGGTTTCGATATTATTGACTTCAAAGTCTCGTATGTATTGATCCATTTCGTGTATCCTATCAGTGTATTACAAATTGGGGAAAAATCACATTTCAATACAGGAGATCACTCTAAAAATATGAACTGAAATAATTATTTAGGTATAAGGGTTATCGTTACTAATATAGAGAATTCATGAGATTATATAGGTTTTTTGTTTCTCAGTGTTCTGATGTCCTTCTCCTTGTTCTTTGCTGGGGGGTTCACCTTGGTTTCTTTGTTATAATCTCTGTTCGTTGTTGTTTTCAAATCAGTTGGATTGTATCTGGATGATGATGAGAAAAGTAAGTTAGGATGCAGCTGCTCTGGTCTTACTTCCAGTAAGTTTTTTTCTGATTCTTCTGAATATTTCGGTCTTATTGTCGGGGTTGCTGGAGCACTATTATTCTTCTGATCAGGAATGTTATCGATTTCCACGTCGGATTCAACTTCAGTTGATGATGGATCCTCTAGTTCCTCGGCTGTATATGGTACCGCATCCACATACAATTTGAAGTTCTTGATTATCGCTATATGGTTCGAGGATCGAGCTTTTTTCAAATGCTTCACAAGTATTTTATTAGTTTTTTGATCCTCTGGGCGCAGATCATTTGTGATGGAAATCTCGGTCCCTTTAAGTTTATGTAACTGCTGAAACATCTTTTTTTGCAGGTATGAAACGAATTCCACAATGATTGTATTCTTCTTTCCTATACTATAGATTTCATTTATATCTTTCTCTATGAGGTTATTTTTGAAAATTGAATTGAGTTGTGTGAGTGTGGTTTCCAAAAGATTTTCCTTTTCTGTTTGTAATCCGAAAATAAATAGTATATAGTTATACACACTAGGAGACGGTATTCCCGTTTTACATACGAGCGACCGAAACGAAAAGAAAGTTGAATGGATAGACTGAACAATCAATGTATCTGGGTGGTATCCGATTATATCGCAATACTGTATATATAGTGATACTTACCAGGTGACGATACTTCCGTTACACATACTAGCGACTGAATCGAACAGAATGTTGAATGGTTAGACGAAACGATAATTGTATCTGAGTTGTATTCGATGATATCGTGATGATGTTTATATAGCAATACTCACCAGGTAACTGTCCTTCCGTTTTACATACAAGCGACCGAATCGAGCAGAAGGTTAAATGGATAGATTGAACAATCATCGTATCTGAGTTGTATTCGATTATGTTTATATAGATATACTCACCAGGTACCTGTTCTTCCGATATACATACGAGCAACCGAATCAAACATAAGGTTGAATGGATAGATTGAACAATCATCGTATCTGAGTTGTATTCGATTATGTTTATATAGTTATACTCACCAGGTTACTGTTCTTCCGTTATACATACGAGCGACTGAATTGAACTGAAGGTTGAATGGATAGACTAAACAATGATCGTATCTGGGGTTGTATTCGATTATATCGTGATGATGTTCATATAGTTATACTCACCAGGTAACTGTTCTCCAGTTATACATAAGAGCGACTGAACTGAACAGAAGGTTGAATGGATAGACTGAACAATCATCGTATCTGGGTTGTATTCGATTATTTCGTGATGATTATTATATATTATCTAACCAGGTAACTGTTCTTTCGTTATACATACTAGCAACCGAATCGAACATAAGGTTGAATGGATAGATTGAACAATCATTGTATCTGGGTTGTCTCCGATTATATCGTTATGTTGTATATTTAACTACACCTACCATGTAACGGTTCTTTCGTTACACATACGAGCGTCTGAATCGAACATAAGGTTGGATGGTTAGACGGAACGATAATTGTAACTAAGTTGTATTCGATTATATCGTGATGACGTTCATATAGAAATACTCACCAGGTAACTGTTCTTTCGTTATACATACGAGCAACCGAATCGAACAGAAGGTTGAATGGATAGTATCTGGGTTGTATTCGATTATGATGTTATGCTGTGTATATAGTTATACACATAAGGTGACGGTATTCCTGTTTCACATACGAGCGACCGAAACGAACAGAAAGTTGAAATGATAGACTGAACAATCAATGTATCTGGGTGGTATCCGATTATATCGCGATACTGTATATATAGTGATACTTACCAGGTGACGGTACTTCCGTTACACATACTAGCGACTGAATCGAACAGAAGGTTAAATGGTTAGACGAAACGATAATTGTATCTGAGTTGTATTCGATGATATCGTGATGATGTTTATATAGCAATACTCACCAGGTAACTGTTCTTCCGTTTTACATACAAGCAACCGAATCGAGCAGAAGGTTGAATTCAGTATAGATTGAACAATCATCGTATCTGGGTTGTATTCGATTATGTTTATATAGTTATACTCACCAGGTAACTGTTCTTCCGTTATACATACGAGCGACTGAATTGAACAGAAGGTTGAATGGATAGTATATGGGTTGTATTCGATTATGATGTTATGCTGTGTATATAGTTATACACACTAGGAGACGGTATTCCCGTTTTACATACGAGCGACCGAAACAAAAAGAAAGTTGAATGGATAGACTGAACAATCAATATATCTGGGTGGTATCCGATTATATCGCAATACTGTATATATAGTGATACTTACCAGGTGACGATACTTCCGTTACACATACTAGCGACTGAATCGAACAGAATGTTGAATGGTTAGACGAAACGATAATTGTATCTGAGTTGTATTCGATGATATCGTGATGTTTATATAGCAATACTCACCAGGTAACTGTTCTTCCGTTTTACATACAAGCGACCGAATCGAGCAGAAGGTTGAATTCATTATAAATTGAACAATCATCGTATCTGGGTTGTATTCGATTATGTTTATATAGTTATACTCACCAGGTTACTGTTCTTCCGTTATACATACGAGCGACTGAATTGAACAGAAGGTTGAATGGATAGTATCTGGGTTGTATTCGATAATGATGTTATGCTGTGTATATAGTTATACACATAAGGTGACGGTATTCCCGTTTCACATACGAGCGACCGAAACGAACAGAAAGTTGAATGGATAGACTGAACAATCAATGTATCTGGGTGGTATCCGATTATATCGCAATACTGTATATATAGTGATACTTACCAGGTGACGGTACTTCCGTTACACATACTAGCGACTGAATCGAACAGAAGGTTAAATGGTTAGACGAAACGATAATTGTATCTGAGTTGTATTCGATGATATCGTGATGATGTTTATATAGCAATACTCACCAGGTAACTGTTCTTCCGTTCTACATACAAGCGACCGAATCGAGCAGAAGGTTGAATTCAGTATAGATTGAACAATCATCGTATCTGGGTTGTCTCCGATTATAACGTTATGTTGTATATTTAACTACACCTACCATGTAACGGTTCTTTCGTTACACATACGAGCGTCTGAATCGAACATAAGGTTGGATGGTTAGACGGAACGATAATTGTAACTAAGTTGTATTCGATTATATCGTGATGACGTTCATATAGAAATACTCACCAGGTTACTGTTCTTTCGTTATACATACAAGCAACCGAATCGAACAGAAGGTTGAATGGATAGTATCTGGGTTGTATTCGATAATGATGTTATGCTGTGTATATAGTTATACACATAAGGTGACGGTATTCCCGTTTCACATACGAGCGACCGAAATGAACAGAAAGTTGAATGGATAGACTGAACAATCAATGTATCTGGGTGGTATCCGATTATATCGCAATACTGTATATATAGTGATACTTACCAGGTGACGGTACTTCCGTTACACATACTAGCGACTGAATCGAACAGAAGGTCAAATGGTTAGACGAAACGATAATTGTATCTGAGTTGTATTCGATGATATCGTGATGATGTTTATATAGCAATACTCACCAGGTAACTGTTCTTCCGTTTTACATACAAGCGACCGAATCGAGCAGAAGGTTGAATTCAGTATAGATTGAACAATCATCGTATCTGGGTTGTATTCGATTATGTTTATATAGTTATACTCACCAGGTTACTGTTCTTCCGTTATACATACGAGCGACTGAATTGAACAGAAGGTTGAATGGATAGTATATGGGTTGTATTCGATTATGATGTTATGCTGTGTATATAGTTATACACACTAGGAGACGGTATTCCCGTTTTACATACGAGCGACCGAAACAAAAAGAAAGTTGAATGGATAGACTGAACAATCAATCTATCTGGGTGGTATCCGATTATATCGCAATACTGTATATATAGTGATACTTACCAGGTGACGATACTTCCGTTACACATACTAGCGACTGAATCGAACAGAATGTTGAATGGTTAGACGAAACGATAATTGTATCTGAGTTGTATTCGATGATATCGTGATGTTTATATAGCAATACTCACCAGGTAACTGTTCTTCCGTTTTACATACAAGCGACCGAATCGAGCAGAAGGTTGAATTCAGTATAAATTGAACAATCATCGTATCTGGGTTGTATTCGATTATGTTTATATAGTTATACTCACCAGGTTACTGTTCTTCCGTTATACATACGAGCGACTGAATTGAACAGAAGGTTGAATGGATAGTATATGGGTTGTATTCGATTATGATGTTATGCTGTGTATATAGTTATACACACTAGAAGACGGTATTCCCGTTTTACTTACGAGCGACCGAAACGAAAAGAAAGTTGAATGGATAGACTGAACAATCAATTTATCTGGGTGGTATCCGATTATATCGCAATACTGTATATATAGTGATACTTACCAGGTGACGATACTTCCGTTACACATACTAGCGACTGAATCGAACAGAATGTTGAATGGTTAGACGAAACGATAATTGTATCTGAGTTGTATTCGATGATATCGTGATGTTTATATAGCAATACTCACCAGGTAACTGTTCTTCCGTTTTACATACAAGCAACCGAATCGAGCAGAAGGTTGAATTCAGTATAAATTGAACAATCATCGTATCTGGGTTGTATTCGATTATGTTTATATAGTTATACTCACCAGGTTACTGTTCTTCCGTTATACATACGAGCGACTGAATTGAACAGAAGGTTGAATGGATAGTATATGGGTTGTATTCGATTATGATGTTATGCTGTGTATATAGTTATACACACTAGGAGACGGTATTCCCGTTTTACTTACGAGCGACCGAAACGAAAAGAAAGTTGAATGGATAGACTGAACAATCAATTTATCTGGGTGGTATCCGATTATATCGCAATACTGTATATATAGTGATCCTTACCAGGTGACGATACTTCCGTTACACATACTAGCGACTGAATCGAACAGAATGTTGAATGGTTAGACGAAACGATAATTGTATCTGAGTTGCATTCGATGATATCGTGATGATGTTTATATAGCAATACTCACCAGGTAACTGTCCTTCCGTTTTACATACAAGCGACCGAATCGAGCAGAAGGTTAAATGGATAGATTGAACAATCATCGTATCTGAGTTGTATTCGATTATGTTTATATAGATATACTCACCAGGTACCCGTTCTTCCGATATACATACGAGCAACCGAATCGAACATAAGGTTGAATGGATAGATTGAACAATCATCGTATCTGAGTTGTATTCGATTATGTTTATATAGTTATACTCACCAGGTAACTGTTCTTCCGTTATACATTCGAGCGACTGAATTGAACTGAAGGTTGAATGGATAGACTAAACAATGATCGTATCTGGGGTTGTATTCGATTATATCGTGATGATGTTCATATAGTTATACTCACCAGGTAACTGTTCTCCAGTTATACATAAGAGCGACTGAACTGAACAGAAGGTTGAATGAATAGACTGAACAATCATCGTATCTGGGTTGTATTCGATTATTTCGTGATGATTATTATATATTATGTCTAACCAGGTAACTGTTCTTTCGTTATACATACTAGCAACCGAATCGAACCTAAGGTTGAATGGATAGATTGAACAATCATTGTATCTGGGTTGTCTCCGATTATAACGTTATGTTGTATATTTAACTACACCTACCATGTAACGGTTCTTTCGTTACACATACGAGCGTCTGAATCGAACATAAGGTTGGATGGTTAGACGGAACGATAATTGTAACTAAGTTGTATTCGATTATATCGTGATGACGTTCATATAGAAATACTCACCAGGTTACTGTTCTTTCGTTATACATACAAGCAACCGAATCGAACAGAAGGTTGAATGGATAGTATCTGGGTTGTATTCGATAATGATGTTATGCTGTGTATATAGTTATACACATAAGGTGACGGTATTCCCGTTTTACATACGAGCGACCGAAACGAACAGAAAGTTGAATGGATAGACTGAACAATCAATGTATCTGGGTGGTATCCGATTATATCGCAATACTGTATATATAGTGATACTTACCAGGTGACGGTACTTCCGTTACACATACTAGCGACTGAATCGAACAGAAGGTTAAATGGTTAGACGAAACGATAATTGTATCTGAGGTGTATTCGATGATATCGTGATGATGTTTATATAGCAATACTCACCAGGTAACTGTTCTTCCGTTTTACATACAAGCGACCGAATCGAGCAGAAGGTTGAATTCAGTATAGATTGAACAATCATCGTATCTGGGTTGTAATCGATTATGTTTATATTCATTAGTTATACTCACCAGGTAACTGTTTTTCCGTTATACATACGAGCGACTGAATTGAACAGAAGGTTGAATGGATAGTATATGGGTTGTATTCGATTATGATGTTATGCTGTGTATATAGTTATACACACTAGGAGACGGTATTCCCGTTTTACATACGAGCGACCGAAACGAAAAGAAAGTTGAATGGATAGACTGAACAATCAATGTATCTGGGTGGTATCCGATTATATCGCAATACTGTATATATAGTGATACTTACCAGGTGACGATACTTCCGTTACACATACTAGCGACTGAATCGAACAGAATGTTGAATGGTTAGACGAAACGATAATTGTATCTGAGTTGTATTCGATGATATCGTGATGATGTTTATATAGCAATACTCACCAGGTAACTGTCCTTCCGTTTTACATACAAGCGACCGAATCGAGCAGAAGGTTAAATGGATAGATTGAACAATCATCGTATCTGAGTTGTATTCGATTATGTTTATATAGATATACTCACCAGGTACCTGTTCTTCCGATATACATACGAGCAACCGAATCGAACATAAGGTTGAATGGATAGATTGAACAATTATCGTATCTGAGTTGTATTCGATTATGTTTATATAGTTATACTCACCAGGTTACTGTTCTTTCGTTATACATACGAGCAACCGAATCGAACAGAAGGTTGAATGGATAGTATCTGGGTTTTATTCGATTATGATGTTATGCTGTGTATATAGTTATACACATAAGGAGACGGTATTCCCGTTTCACATACGAGCGACCGAAACGAACAGAAAGTTGAATGGATAGACTGAACAATCAATGTATCTGGGTGGTATCCGATTATATCACAATACTGTATATATAGTGATACTTACCAGGTGACGATACTTCCGTTACACATACTAGCGACTGAATCGAACAGAATGTTGAATGGTTAGACGAAACGATAATTGTATCTGAGTTGTATTCGATGATATCGTGATGTTTATATAGCAATACTCACCAGGTAACTGTTCTTCCGTTTTACATACAAGCGACCGAATCGAGCAGAAGGTTGAATTCAGTATAGATTGAACAATCATCGTATCTGGGTTGTATTCGATTATGTTTATATAGTTATACTCACCAGGTTACTGTTCTTCCGTTATACATACGAGCGACTGAATTGAACAGAAGGTTGAATGGATAGTATATGGGTTGTATTCGATTATGATGTTATGCTGTGTATATAGTTATACACATAAGGAGACGGTATTCCCGTTTCACATACGAGCGACCGAAACGAACAGAAAGTTGAATGGATAGACTGAACAATCAATGTATCTGGGTGGTATCCGATTATATCACAATACTGTATATATAGTGATACTTACCAGGTGACGATACTTCCGTTACACATACTAGCGACTGAATCGAACAGAATGTTGAATGGTTAGACGAAACGATAATTGTATCTGAGTTGTATTCGATGATATCGTGATGTTTATATAGCAATACTCACCAGGTAACTGTTCTTCCGTTTTACATACAAGCGACCGAATCGAGCAGAAGGTTGAATTCAGTATAGATTGAACAATCATCGTATCTGGGTTGTATTCGATTATGTTTATATAGTTATACTCACCAGGTTACTGTTCTTCCGTTATACATACGAGCGACTGAATTGAACAGAAGGTTGAATGGATAGTATATGGGTTGTATTCGATTATGATGTTATGCTGTGTATATAGTTATACACACTAGGAGACGGTATTCCCGTTTTACTTACGAGCGACCGAAACGAAAAGAAAGTTGAATGGATAGACTGAACAATCAATTTATCTGGGTGGTATCCGATTATATCGCAATACTGTATATATAGTGATACTTACCAGGTGACGATACTTCCGTTACACATACTAGCGACTGAATCGAACAGAATGTTGAATGGTTAGACGAAACGATAATTGTATCTGAGTTGCATTCGATGATATCGTGATGATGTTTATATAGCAATACTCACCAGGTAACTGTCCTTCCGTTTTACATACAAGCGACCGAATCGAGCAGAAGGTTAAATGGATAGATTGAACAATCATCGTATCTGAGTTGTATTCGATTATGTTTATATAGATATACTCACCAGGTACCCGTTCTTCCGATATACATACGAGCAACCGAATCGAACATAAGGTTGAATGGATAGATTGAACAATCATCGTATCTGAGTTGTATTCGATTATGTTTATATAGTTATACTCACCAGGTAACTGTTCTTCCGTTATACATACGAGCGACTGAATTGAACTGAAGGTTGAATGGATAGACTAAACAATGATCGTATCTGGGGTTGTATTCGATTATATCGTGATGATGTTCATATAGTTATACTCACCAGGTAACTGTTCTCCAGTTATACATAAGAGCGACTGAACTGAACAGAAGGTTGAATGAATAGACTGAACAATCATCGTATCTGGGTTGTATTCGATTATTTCGTGATGATTTTATATATTATGTCTAACCAGGTAACTGTTCTTTCGTTATACATACTAGCAACCGAATCGAACCTAAGGTTGAATGGATAGATTGAACAATCATTGTATCTGGGTTGTCTCCGATTATAACGTTATGTTGTATATTTAACTACACCTACCATGTAACGGTTCTTTCGTTACACATACGAGCGTCTGAATCGAACATAAGGTTGGATGGTTAGACGGAACGATAATTGTAACTAAGTTGTATTCGATTATATCGTGATGACGTTCATATAGAAATACTCACCAGGTTACTGTTCTTTCGTTATACATACAAGCAACCGAATCGAACAGAAGGTTGAATGGATAGTATCTGGGTTGTATTCGATAATGATGTTATGCTGTGTATATAGTTATACACATAAGGTGACGGTATTCCCGTTTCACATACGAGCGACCGAAACGAACAGAAAGTTGAATGGATAGACTGAACAATCAATGTATCTGGGTGGTATCCGATTATATCGCAATACTGTATATATAGTGATACTTACCAGGTGAAGGTACTTCCGTTACACATACTAGCGACTGAATCGAACAGAAGGTTAAATGGTTAGACGAAACGATAATTGTATCTGAGTTGTATTCGATGATATCGTGATGATGTTTATATAGCAATACTCACCAGGTAACTGTTCTTCCGTTTTACATACAAGCGACCGAATCGAGCAGAAGGTTGAATTCAGTATAGATTGAACAATCATCGTATCTGGGTTGTAATCGATTATGTTTATATTTATTAGTTATACTCACCAGGTAACTGTTTTTCCGTTATACATACGAGCGACTGAATTGAACAGAAGGTTGAATGGATAGTATATGGGTTGTATTCGATTATGATGTTATGCTGTGTATATAGTTATACACACTAGGATACGGTATTCCCGTTTTACATACGAGCGACCGAAACGAAAAGAAAGTTGAATGGATAGACTGAACAATCAATGTATCTGGGTGGTATCCGATTATATCGCAATACTGTATATATAGTGATACTTACCAGGTGACGATACTTCCGTTACACATACTAGCGACTGAATCGAACAGAATGTTGAATGGTTAGACGAAACGATAATTGTATCTGAGTTGTATTCGATGATATCGTGATGATGTTTATATAGCAATACTCACCAGGTAACTGTCCTTCCGTTTTACATACAAGCGACCGAATCGAGCAGAAGGTTAAATGGATAGATTGAACAATCATCGTATCTGAGTTGTATTCGATTATGTTTATATAGATATACTCACCAGGTACCTGTTCTTCCGATATACATACGAGCAACCGAATCGAACATAAGGTTGAATGGATAGATTGAACAATTATCGTATCTGAGTTGTATTCGATTATGTTTATATAGTTATACTCACCAGGTTACTGTTCTTTCGTTATACATACGAGCAACCGAATCGAACAGAAGGTTGAATGGATAGTATCTGGGTTTTATTCGATTATGATGTTATGCTGTGTATATAGTTATACACATAAGGAGACGGTATTCCCGTTTCACATACGAGCGACCGAAACGAACAGAAAGTTGAATGGATAGACTGAACAATCAATGTATCTGGGTGGTATCCGATTATATCACAATACTGTATATATAGTGATACTTACCAGGTGACGATACTTCCGTTACACATACTAGCGACTGAATCGAACAGAATGTTGAATGGTTAGACGAAACGATAATTGTATCTGAGTTGTATTCGATGATATCGTGATGTTTATATAGCAATACTCACCAGGTAACTGTTCTTCCGTTTTACATACAAGCGACCGAATCGAGCAGAAGGTTGAATTCAGTATAGATTGAACAATCATCGTATCTGGGTTGTATTCGATTATGTTTATATAGTTATACTCACCAGGTTACTGTTCTTCCGTTATACATACGAGCGACTGAATTGAACAGAAGGTTGAATGGATAGTATATGGGTTGTATTCGATTATGATGTTATGCTGTGTATATAGTTATACACACTAGGAGACGGTATTCCCGTTTTACTTACGAGCGACCGAAACGAAAAGAAAGTTGAATGGATAGACTGAACAATCAATTTATCTGGGTGGTATCCGATTATATCGCAATACTGTATATATAGTGATACTTACCAGGTGACGATACTTCCGTTACACATACTAGCGACTGAATCGAACAGAATGTTGAATGGTTAGACGAAACGATAATTGGATCTGAGTTGTATTCGATGATATCGTGATGATGTTTATATAGCAATACTCACCAGGTAACTGTCCTTCCGTTTTACATACAAGCGACCGAATCGAGCAGAAGGTTAAATGGATAGATTGAACAATCATCGTATCTGAGTTGTATTCGATTATGTTTATATAGATATACTCACCAGGTACCTGTTCTTCCGATATACATACGAGCAACCGAATCAAACATAAGGTTGAATGGATAGATTGAACAATCATCGTATCTGAGTTGTATTCGATTATGTTTATATAGTTATACTCACCAGGTTACTGTTCTTCCGTTATACATACGAGCGACTGAATTGAACTGAAGGTTGAATGGATAGACTAAACAATGATCGTATCTGGGGTTGTATTCGATTATATCGTGATGATGTTCATATAGTTATACTCACCAGGTAACTGTTCTCCAGTTATACATAAGAGCGACTGAACTGAACAGAAGGTTGAATGGATAGACTGAACAATCATCGTATCTGGGTTGTATTCGATTATTTCGTGATGATTATTATATATTATCTAACCAGGTAACTGTTCTTTCGTTATACATACTAGCAACCGAATCGAACATAAGGTTGAATGGATAGATTGAACAATCATTGTATCTGGGTTGTCTCCGATTATATCGTTATGTTGTATATTTAACTACACCTACCATGTAACGGTTCTTTCGTTACACATACGAGCGTCTGAATCGAACATAAGGTTGGATGGTTAGACGGAACGATAATTGTAACTAAGTTGTATTCGATTATATCGTGATGACGTTCATATAGAAATACTCACCAGGTAACTGTTCTTTCGTTATACATACGAGCAACCGAATCGAACAGAAGGTTGAATGGATAGTATCTGGGTTGTATTCGATTATGATGTTATGCTGTGTATATAGTTATACACATAAGGTGACGGTATTCCTGTTTCACATACGAGCGACCGAAACGAACAGAAAGTTGAAATGATAGACTGAACAATCAATGTATCTGGGTGGTATCCGATTATATCGCGATACTGTATATATAGTGATACTTACCAGGTGACGGTACTTCCGTTACACATACTAGCGACTGAATCGAACAGAAGGTTAAATGGTTAGACGAAACGATAATTGTATCTGAGTTGTATTCGATGATATCGTGATGATGTTTATATAGCAATACTCACCAGGTAACTGTTCTTCCGTTTTACATACAAGCAACCGAATCGAGCAGAAGGTTGAATTCAGTATAGATTGAACAATCATCGTATCTGGGTTGTATTCGATTATGTTTATATAGTTATACTCACCAGGTAACTGTTCTTCCGTTATACATACGAGCGACTGAATTGAACAGAAGGTTGAATGGATAGTATATGGGTTGTATTCGATTATGATGTTATGCTGTGTATATAGTTATACACACTAGGAGACGGTATTCCCGTTTTACATACGAGCGACCGAAACAAAAAGAAAGTTGAATGGATAGACTGAACAATCAATATATCTGGGTGGTATCCGATTATATCGCAATACTGTATATATAGTGATACTTACCAGGTGACGATACTTCCGTTACACATACTAGCGACTGAATCGAACAGAATGTTGAATGGTTAGACGAAACGATAATTGTATCTGAGTTGTATTCGATGATATCGTGATGTTTATATAGCAATACTCACCAGGTAACTGTTCTTCCGTTTTACATACAAGCGACCGAATCGAGCAGAAGGTTGAATTCATTATAAATTGAACAATCATCGTATCTGGGTTGTATTCGATTATGTTTATATAGTTATACTCACCAGGTTACTGTTCTTCCGTTATACATACGAGCGACTGAATTGAACAGAAGGTTGAATGGATAGTATCTGGGTTGTATTCGATAATGATGTTATGCTGTGTATATAGTTATACACATAAGGTGACGGTATTCCCGTTTCACATACGAGCGACCGAAACGAACAGAAAGTTGAATGGATAGACTGAACAATCAATGTATCTGGGTGGTATCCGATTATATCGCAATACTGTATATATAGTGATACTTACCAGGTGACGGTACTTCCGTTACACATACTAGCGACTGAATCGAACAGAAGGTTAAATGGTTAGACGAAACGATAATTGTATCTGAGTTGTATTCGATGATATCGTGATGATGTTTATATAGCAATACTCACCAGGTAACTGTTCTTCCGTTTTACATACAAGCGACCGAATCGAGCAGAAGGTTGAATTCAGTATAGATTGAACAATCATCGTATCTGGGTTGTCTCCGATTATAACGTTATGTTGTATATTTAACTACACCTACCATGTAACGGTTCTTTCATTACACATACGAGCGTCTGAATCGAACATAAGGTTGGATGGTTAGACGGAACGATAATTGTAACTAAGTTGTATTCGATTATATCGTGATGACGTTCATATAGAAATACTCACCAGGTTACTGTTCTTTCGTTATACATACAAGCAACCGAATCGAACAGAAGGTTGAATGGATAGTATCTGGGTTGTATTCGATAATGATGTTATGCTGTGTATATAGTTATACACATAAGGTGACGGTATTCCCGTTTCACATACGAGCGACCGAAATGAACAGAAAGTTGAATGGATAGACTGAACAATCAATGTATCTGGGTGGTATCCGATTATATCGCAATACTGTATATATAGTGATACTTACCAGGTGACGGTACTTCCGTTACACATACTAGCGACTGAATCGAACAGAAGGTCAAATGGTTAGACGAAACGATAATTGTATCTGAGTTGTATTCGATGATATCGTGATGATGTTTATATAGCAATACTCACCAGGTAACTGTTCTTCCGTTTTACATACAAGCGACCGAATCGAGCAGAAGGTTGAATTCAGTATAGATTGAACAATCATCGTATCTGGGTTGTATTCGATTATGTTTATATAGTTATACTCACCAGGTTACTGTTCTTCCGTTATACATACGAGCGACTGAATTGAACAGAAGGTTGAATGGATAGTATATGGGTTGTATTCGATTATGATGTTATGCTGTGTATATAGTTATACACACTAGGAGACGGTATTCCCGTTTTACATACGAGCGACCGAAACAAAAAGAAAGTTGAATGGATAGACTGAACAATCAATGTATCTGGGTGGTATCCGATTATATCGCAATACTGTATATATAGTGATACTTACCAGGTGACGATACTTCCGTTACACATACTAGCGACTGAATCGAACAGAATGTTGAATGGTTAGACGAAACGATAATTGTATCTGAGTTGTATTCGATGATATCGTGATGTTTATATAGCAATACTCACCAGGTAACTGTTCTTCCGTTTTACATACAAGCGACCGAATCGAGCAGAAGGTTGAATTCAGTATAAATTGAACAATCATCGTATCTGGGTTGTATTCGATTATGTTTATATAGTTATACTCACCAGGTTACTGTTCTTCCGTTATACATACGAGCGACTGAATTGAACAGAAGGTTGAATGGATAGTATATGGGTTGTATTCGATTATGATGTTATGCTGTGTATATAGTTATACACACTAGAAGACGGTATTCCCGTTTTACTTACGAGCGACCGAAACGAAAAGAAAGTTGAATGGATAGACTGAACAATCAATTTATCTGGGTGGTATCCGATTATATCGCAATACTGTATATATAGTGATACTTACCAGGTGACGATACTTCCGTTACACATACTAGCGACTGAATCGAACAGAATGTTGAATGGTTAGACGAAACGATAATTGTATCTGAGTTGTATTCGATGATATCGTGATGTTTATATAGCAATACTCACCAGGTAACTGTTCTTCCGTTTTACATACAAGCAACCGAATCGAGCAGAAGGTTGAATTCAGTATAAATTGAACAATCATCGTATCTGGGTTGTATTCGATTATGTTTATATAGTTATACTCACCAGGTTACTGTTCTTCCGTTATACATACGAGCGACTGAATTGAACAGAAGGTTGAATGGATAGTATATGGGTTGTATTCGATTATGATGTTATGCTGTGTATATAGTTATACACACTAGGAGACGGTATTCCCGTTTTACTTACGAGCGACCGAAACGAAAAGAAAGTTGAATGGATAGACTGAACAATCAATTTATCTGGGTGGTATCCGATTATATCGCAATACTGTATATATAGTGATACTTACCAGGTGACGATACTTCCGTTACACATACTAGCGACTGAATCGAACAGAATGTTGAATGGTTAGACGAAACGATAATTGTATCTGAGTTGCATTCGATGATATCGTGATGATGTTTATATAGCAATACTCACCAGGTAACTGTCCTTCCGTTTTACATACAAGCGACCGAATCGAGCAGAAGGTTAAATGGATAGATTGAACAATCATCGTATCTGAGTTGTATTCGATTATGTTTATATAGATATACTCACCAGGTACCCGTTCTTCCGATATACATACGAGCAACCGAATCGAACATAAGGTTGAATGGATAGATTGAACAATCATCGTATCTGAGTTGTATTCGATTATGTTTATATAGTTATACTCACCAGGTAACTGTTCTTCCGTTATACATTCGAGCGACTGAATTGAACTGAAGGTTGAATGGATAGACTAAACAATGATCGTATCTGGGGTTGTATTCGATTATATCGTGATGATGTTCATATAGTTATACTCACCAGGTAACTGTTCTCCAGTTATACATAAGAGCGACTGAACTGAACAGAAGGTTGAATGAATAGACTGAACAATCATCGTATCTGGGTTGTATTCGATTATTTCGTGATGATTATTATATATTATGTCTAACCAGGTAACTGTTCTTTCGTTATACATACTAGCAACCGAATCGAACCTAAGGTTGAATGGATAGATTGAACAATCATTGTATCTGGGTTGTCTCCGATTATAACGTTATGTTGTATATTTAACTACACCTACCATGTAACGGTTCTTTCGTTACACATACGAGCGTCTGAATCGAACATAAGGTTGGATGGTTAGACGGAACGATAATTGTAACTAAGTTGTATTCGATTATATCGTGATGACGTTCATATAGAAATACTCACCAGGTTACTGTTCTTTCGTTATACATACAAGCAACCGAATCGAACAGAAGGTTGAATGGATAGTATCTGGGTTGTATTCGATAATGATGTTATGCTGTGTATATAGTTATACACATAAGGTGACGGTATTCCCGTTTTACATACGAGCGACCGAAACGAACAGAAAGTTGAATGGATAGACTGAACAATCAATGTATCTGGGTGGTATCCGATTATATCGCAATACTGTATATATAGTGATACTTACCAGGTGACGGTACTTCCGTTACACATACTAGCGACTGAATCGAACAGAAGGTTAAATGGTTAGACGAAACGATAATTGTATCTGAGTTGTATTCGATGATATCGTGATGATGTTTATATAGCAATACTCACCAGGTAACTGTTCTTCCGTTTTACATACAAGCGACCGAATCGAGCAGAAGGTTGAATTCAGTATAGATTGAACAATCATCGTATCTGGGTTGTAATCGATTATGTTTATATTCATTAGTTATACTCACCAGGTAACTGTTTTTCCGTTATACATACGAGCGACTGAATTGAACAGAAGGTTGAATGGATAGTATATGGGTTGTATTCGATTATGATGTTATGCTGTGTATATAGTTATACACACTAGGAGACGGTATTCCCGTTTTACATACGAGCGACCGAAACGAAAAGAAAGTTGAATGGATAGACTGAACAATCAATGTATCTGGGTGGTATCCGATTATATCGCAATACTGTATATATAGTGATACTTACCAGGTGACGATACTTCCGTTACACATACTAGCGACTGAATCGAACAGAATGTTGAATGGTTAGACGAAACGATAATTGTATCTGAGTTGTATTCGATGATATCGTGATGATGTTTATATAGCAATACTCACCAGGTAACTGTCCTTCCGTTTTACATACAAGCGACCGAATCGAGCAGAAGGTTAAATGGATAGATTGAACAATCATCGTATCTGAGTTGTATTCGATTATGTTTATATAGATATACTCACCAGGTACCTGTTCTTCCGATATACATACGAGCAACCGAATCGAACATAAGGTTGAATGGATAGATTGAACAATTATCGTATCTGAGTTGTATTCGATTATGTTTATATAGTTATACTCACCAGGTTACTGTTCTTTCGTTATACATACGAGCAACCGAATCGAACAGAAGGTTGAATGGATAGTATCTGGGTTTTATTCGATTATGATGTTATGCTGTGTATATAGTTATACACATAAGGAGACGGTATTCCCGTTTCACATACGAGCGACCGAAACGAACAGAAAGTTGAATGGATAGACTGAACAATCAATGTATCTGGGTGGTATCCGATTATATCACAATACTGTATATATAGTGATACTTACCAGGTGACGATACTTCCGTTACACATACTAGCGACTGAATCGAACAGAATGTTGAATGGTTAGACGAAACGATAATTGTATCTGAGTTGTATTCGATGATATCGTGATGTTTATATAGCAATACTCACCAGGTAACTGTTCTTCCGTTTTACATACAAGCGACCGAATCGAGCAGAAGGTTGAATTCAGTATAGATTGAACAATCATCGTATCTGGGTTGTATTCGATTATGTTTATATAGTTATACTCACCAGGTTACTGTTCTTCCGTTATACATACGAGCGACTGAATTGAACAGAAGGTTGAATGGATAGTATATGGGTTGTATTCGATTATGATGTTATGCTGTGTATATAGTTATACACATAAGGAGACGGTATTCCCGTTTCACATACGAGCGACCGAAACGAACAGAAAGTTGAATGGATAGACTGAACAATCAATGTATCTGGGTGGTATCCGATTATATCACAATACTGTATATATAGTGATACTTACCAGGTGACGATACTTCCGTTACACATACTAGCGACTGAATCGAACAGAATGTTGAATGGTTAGACGAAACGATAATTGTATCTGAGTTGTATTCGATGATATCGTGATGTTTATATAGCAATACTCACCAGGTAACTGTTCTTCCGTTTTACATACAAGCGACCGAATCGAGCAGAAGGTTGAATTCAGTATAGATTGAACAATCATCGTATCTGGGTTGTATTCGATTATGTTTATATAGTTATACTCACCAGGTTACTGTTCTTCCGTTATACATACGAGCGACTGAATTGAACAGAAGGTTGAATGGATAGTATATGGGTTGTATTCGATTATGATGTTATGCTGTGTATATAGTTATACACACTAGGAGACGGTATTCCCGTTTTACTTACGAGCGACCGAAACGAAAAGAAAGTTGAATGGATAGACTGAACAATCAATTTATCTGGGTGGTATCCGATTATATCGCAATACTGTATATATAGTGATACTTACCAGGTGACGATACTTCCGTTACACATACTAGCGACTGAATCGAACAGAATGTTGAATGGTTAGACGAAACGATAATTGTATCTGAGTTGCATTCGATGATATCGTGATGATGTTTATATAGCAATACTCACCAGGTAACTGTCCTTCCGTTTTACATACAAGCGACCGAATCGAGCAGAAGGTTAAATGGATAGATTGAACAATCATCGTATCTGAGTTGTATTCGATTATGTTTATATAGATATACTCACCAGGTACCCGTTCTTCCGATATACATACGAGCAACCGAATCGAACATAAGGTTGAATGGATAGATTGAACAATCATCGTATCTGAGTTGTATTCGATTATGTTTATATAGTTATACTCACCAGGTAACTGTTCTTCCGTTATACATACGAGCGACTGAATTGAACTGAAGGTTGAATGGATAGACTAAACAATGATCGTATCTGGGGTTGTATTCGATTATATCGTGATGATGTTCATATAGTTATACTCACCAGGTAACTGTTCTCCAGTTATACATAAGAGCGACTGAACTGAACAGAAGGTTGAATGAATAGACTGAACAATCATCGTATCTGGGTTGTATTCGATTATTTCGTGATGATTTTATATATTATGTCTAACCAGGTAACTGTTCTTTCGTTATACATACTAGCAACCGAATCGAACCTAAGGTTGAATGGATAGATTGAACAATCATTGTATCTGGGTTGTCTCCGATTATAACGTTATGTTGTATATTTAACTACACCTACCATGTAACGGTTCTTTCGTTACACATACGAGCGTCTGAATCGAACATAAGGTTGGATGGTTAGACGGAACGATAATTGTAACTAAGTTGTATTCGATTATATCGTGATGACGTTCATATAGAAATACTCACCAGGTTACTGTTCTTTCGTTATACATACAAGCAACCGAATCGAACAGAAGGTTGAATGGATAGTATCTGGGTTGTATTCGATAATGATGTTATGCTGTGTATATAGTTATACACATAAGGTGACGGTATTCCCGTTTCACATACGAGCGACCGAAACGAACAGAAAGTTGAATGGATAGACTGAACAATCAATGTATCTGGGTGGTATCCGATTATATCGCAATACTGTATATATAGTGATACTTACCAGGTGAAGGTACTTCCGTTACACATACTAGCGACTGAATCGAACAGAAGGTTAAATGGTTAGACGAAACGATAATTGTATCTGAGTTGTATTCGATGATATCGTGATGATGTTTATATAGCAATACTCACCAGGTAACTGTTCTTCCGTTTTACATACAAGCGACCGAATCGAGCAGAAGGTTGAATTCAGTATAGATTGAACAATCATCGTATCTGGGTTGTAATCGATTATGTTTATATTTATTAGTTATACTCACCAGGTAACTGTTTTTCCGTTATACATACGAGCGACTGAATTGAACAGAAGGTTGAATGGATAGTATATGGGTTGTATTCGATTATGATGTTATGCTGTGTATATAGTTATACACACTAGGATACGGTATTCCCGTTTTACATACGAGCGACCGAAACGAAAAGAAAGTTGAATGGATAGACTGAACAATCAATGTATCTGGGTGGTATCCGATTATATCGCAATACTGTATATATAGTGATACTTACCAGGTGACGATACTTCCGTTACACATACTAGCGACTGAATCGAACAGAATGTTGAATGGTTAGACGAAACGATAATTGTATCTGAGTTGTATTCGATGATATCGTGATGATGTTTATATAGCAATACTCACCAGGTAACTGTCCTTCCGTTTTACATACAAGCGACCGAATCGAGCAGAAGGTTAAATGGATAGATTGAACAATCATCGTATCTGAGTTGTATTCGATTATGTTTGTATAGATATACTCACCAGGTACCTGTTCTTCCGATATACATACGAGCAACCGAATCGAACATAAGGTTGAATGGATAGATTGAACAATTATCGTATCTGAGTTGTATTCGATTATGTTTATATAGTTATACTCACCAGGTTACTGTTCTTTCGTTATACATACGAGCAACCGAATCGAACAGAAGGTTGAATGGATAGTATCTGGGTTTTATTCGATTATGATGTTATGCTGTGTATATAGTTATACACATAAGGAGACGGTATTCCCGTTTCACATACGAGCGACCGAAACGAACAGAAAGTTGAATGGATAGACTGAACAATCAATGTATCTGGGTGGTATCCGATTATATCACAATACTGTATATATAGTGATACTTACCAGGTGACGATACTTCCGTTACACATACTAGCGACTGAATCGAACAGAATGTTGAATGGTTAGACGAAACGATAATTGTATCTGAGTTGTATTCGATGATATCGTGATGTTTATATAGCAATACTCACCAGGTAACTGTTCTTCCGTTTTACATACAAGCGACCGAATCGAGCAGAAGGTTGAATTCAGTATAGATTGAACAATCATCGTATCTGGGTTGTATTCGATTATGTTTATATAGTTATACTCACCAGGTTACTGTTCTTCCGTTATACATACGAGCGACTGAATTGAACAGAAGGTTGAATGGATAGTATATGGGTTGTATTCGATTATGATGTTATGCTGTGTATATAGTTATACACACTAGGAGACGGTATTCCCGTTTTACTTACGAGCGACCGAAACGAAAAGAAAGTTGAATGGATAGACTGAACAATCAATTTATCTGGGTGGTATCCGATTATATCGCAATACTGTATATATAGTGATACTTACCAGGTGACGATACTTCCGTTACACATACTAGCGACTGAATCGAACAGAATGTTGAATGGTTAGACGAAACGATAATTGGATCTGAGTTGCATTCGATGATATCGTGATGATGTTTATATAGCAATACTCACCAGGTAACTGTCCTTCCGTTTTACATACAAGCGACCGAATCGAGCAGAAGGTTAAATGGATAGATTGAACAATCATCGTATCTGAGTTGTATTCGATTATGTTTATATAGATATACTCACCAGGTACCCGTTCTTCCGATATACATACGAGCAACCGAATCGAACATAAGGTTGAATGGATAGATTGAACAATCATCGTATCTGAGTTGTATTCGATTATGTTTATATAGTTATACTCACCAGGTAACTGTTCTTCCGTTATACATACGAGCGACTGAATTGAACTGAAGGTTGAATGGATAGACTAAACAATGATCGTATCTGGGGTTGTATTCGATTATATCGTGATGATGTTCATATAGTTATACTCACCAGGTAACTGTTCTCCAGTTATACATAAGAGCGACTGAACTGAACAGAAGGTTGAATGAATAGACTGAACAATCATCGTATCTGGGTTGTATTCGATTATTTCGTGATGATTTTATATATTATGTCTAACCAGGTAACTGTTCTTTCGTTATACATACTAGCAACCGAATCGAACCTAAGGTTGAATGGATAGATTGAACAATCATTGTATCTGGGTTGTCTCCGATTATAACGTTATGTTGTATATTTAACTACACCTACCATGTAACGGTTCTTTCGTTACACATACGAGCGTCTGAATCGAACATAAGGTTGGATGGTTAGACGGAACGATAATTGTAACTAAGTTGTATTCGATTATATCGTGATGACGTTCATATAGAAATACTCACCAGGTTACTGTTCTTTCGTTATACATACAAGCAACCGAATCGAACAGAAGGTTGAATGGATAGTATCTGGGTTGTATTCGATAATGATGTTATGCTGTGTATATAGTTATACACATAAGGTGACGGTATTCCCGTTTCACATACGAGCGACCGAAACGAACAGAAAGTTGAATGGATAGACTGAACAATCAATGTATCTGGGTGGTATCCGATTATATCGCAATACTGTATATATAGTGATACTTACCAGGTGACGGTACTTCCGTTACACATACTAGCGACTGAATCGAACAGAAGGTTAAATGGTTAGACGAAACGATAATTGTATCTGAGTTGTATTCGATGATATCGTGATGATGTTTATATGGCAATACTCACCAGGTAACTGTTTTTCCGTTTTACATACAAGCGACCGAATCGAGCAGAAGGTTGAATTCAGTATAGATTGAACAATCATCGTATCTGGGTTGTAATCGATTATGTTTATATTTATTAGTTATACTCACCAGGTAACTGTTTTTCCGTTATACATACGAGCGACTGAATTGAACAGAAGGTTGAATGGATAGTATATGGGTTGTATTCGATTATGATGTTATGCTGTGTATATAGTTATACACACTAGGAGACGGTATTCCCGTTTTACATACGAGCGACCGAAACGACAAGAAAGTTGAATGGATAGACTGAACAATCAATGTATCTGGGTGGTATCCGATTATATCGCAATACTGTATATATAGTGATACTTACCAGGTGACGATACTTCCGTTACACATACTAGCGACTGAATCGAACAGAATGTTGAATGGTTAGACGAAACGATAATTGTATCTGATGATATCGTGATGATGTTTATATAGCAATACTCACCAGGTAACTGTCCTTCCGTTTTACATACAAGCGACCGAATCGAGCAGAAGGTTAAATGGATAGATTGAACAATCATCGTATCTGAGTTGTATTCGATTATGTTTATATAGATATACTCACCAGGTACCTGTTCTTCCGATATACATACGAGCAACCGAATCGAACATAAGGTTGAATGGATAGATTGAACAATCATCGTATCTGAGTTGTATTCGATTATGTTTATATAGTTATACTCACCAGGTTACTGTTCTTTCGTTATACATACGAGCAACCGAATCGAACAGAAGGTTGAATGGATAGTATCTGGGTTTTATTCGATTATGATGTTATGCTGTGTATATAGTTATACACATAAGGAGACGGTATTCCCGTTTCACATACGAGCGACCGAAACGAACAGAAAGTTGAATGGATAGACTGAACAATCAATGTATCTGGGTGGTATCCGATTATATCACAATACTGTATATATAGTGATACTTACCAGGTGACGATACTTCCGTTACACATACTAGCGACTGAATCGAACAGAATGTTGAATGGTTAGACGAAACGATAATTGTATCTGAGTTGTATTCGATTATGTTTATATAGCAATACTCACCAGGTAACTGTTTTTCCGTTTTACATACAAGCGACCGAATCGAGCAGAAGGTTGAATTCAGTATAGATTGAACAATCATCGTATCTGGGTTGTATTCGATTATGTTTATATAGTTATACTCACCAGGTAACTGTTCTTCCGTTATACATAAGAGCGACTGAATTGAACAGAAGGTTGAATGGATAGTATATGGGTTGTATTCGATTATGATGTTATGCTGTGTATATAGTTATACACACTAGGAGACGGTACTCACCAGGTAACTGTTCTCCAGTTATACATAAGAGCGACTGAACTGAACAGAAGATTGAATGGATAGACTGAACAATCATCGTATCTGGGTTGTATTCGATTATTTCGTGATGATTATTATATATTATGTCTAACCAGGTAACTGTTCTTTCGTTATACATACTAGCAACCGAATCGAACATAAGGTTGAATGGATAGATTAAACAATCATTGTATCTGGGTTGTCCCCGATTATATCGTTATGTTGTATATTTAACTACACCTACCATGAAACGGTTCTTTCGTTACACATACGAGCGTCTGAAACGAACATAAGGTTGGATGGTTAGACGGAACGATATTGTAACTAAGTTGTATTCGATTATATCGTGATGACGTTCATATAGTTATACTCACCAGGTAACTGTTCTTCCGTTATACATACGAGCGACTGAATTGAACAGAAGGTTGAATGGATAGACTAAACAATAATCGTATCTGTGGTTGTATTCAATTATATCTTGATGATGTTCATATAGTTAAACTCACCAGAAAATTGTTCTCCAGTTATACATAAGAGCGTTTGAACTAAACAGAAGGTTGAATGGATAGACTAAACATTCATCGTATCTGGATTGTATTCGATTATTTCGTGATGATTATTATATATTATGTCTAACCAGGTAACTGTTCTTTCGTTATACATACTAGCAACCGAATCGAACCTGAGGTTGAATGGATAGATTGAACAATCATTGTATCTGGGTTGTCTCCGATTATAACGTTATGTTGTATATTTAACTACACCTACCATGTAACGGTTCTTTCGTTACACATACGAGCGTCTGAATCGAACATAAGGTTGGATGGTTAGACGGAACGATAATTGTAACTAAGTTGTATTCGATTATATCGTGATGACGTTCATATAGAAATACTCACCAGGTTACTGTTCTTTCGTTATACATACGAGCAACCGAATCGAACAGAAGGTTGAATGGATAGTATCTGGGTTGTATTCGATAATGATGTTATGCTGTGTATATAGTTATACACACTAGGAGACGGTATTCTCGTTTTACTTACGATCGACCGAAACGAAAAGAAAGTTGAATGGATAGACTGAACAATCAATTTATCTGGGTGGTATCCGATTATATCGCAATACTGTATATATAGTGATACTTACCAGGTGACGATACTTCCGTTACACATACTAGCGACTGAATCGAACAGAATGTTGAATGGTTAGACGAAACGATAATTGTATCTGAGTTGCATTCGATGATATCAAGATGATGTTTATATAGCAATACTCACCAGGTAACTGTCCTTCCGTTTTACATAGAAGCGACCGAATCGAGCAGAAGGTTAAATGGATAGATTGAACAATCATCGTATCTGAGTTGTATTCGATTATGTTTATATAGATATACTCACCAGGTACCCGTTCTTCCGATATACATACGAGCAACCGAATCGAACATAAGGTTGAATGGATAGATTGAACAATCATCGTATCTGAGTTGTATTCGATTATGTTTTTATAGTTATACTCACCAGGTAACTGTTCTTCCGTTATACATTCGAGCGACTGAATTGAACTGAAGGTTGAATGGATAGACTAAACAATGATCGTATCTGGGGTTGTATTCGATTATATCGTGATGATGTTCATATAGTTATACTCACCAGGTAACTGTTCTCCAGTTATACATAAGAGCGACTGAACTGAAGAGAAGGTTGAATGAATAGACTGAACAATCATCGTATCTGGGTTGTATTCGATTATTTCGTGATGATTATTATATATTATGTCTAACCAGGTAACTGTTCTTTCGTTATACATACTAGCAACCGAATCGAACCTAAGGTTGAATGGATAGATTGAACAATCATTGTATCTGGGTTGTCTCCGATTATAACGTTATGTTGTATATTTAACTACACCTACCATGTAACGGTTCTTTCGTTACACATACGAGCGTCTGAATCGAACATAAGGTTGGATGGTTAGACGGAACGATAATTGTAACTAAGTTGTATTCGATTATATCGTGATGACGTTCATATAGAAATACTCACCAGGTTACTGTTCTTTCGTTATACATACAAGCAACCGAATCGAACAGAAGGTTGAATGGATAGTATCTGGGTTGTATTCGATAATGATGTTATGCTGTGTATATAGTTATACACATAAGGTGACGGTATTCCCGTTTCACATACGAGCGACCGAAACGAACAGAAAGTTGAATGGATAGACTGAACAATCAATGTATCGGGGTGGTATCCGATTATATCGCAATACTGTATATATAGTGATACTTACCAGGTGACGGTACTTCCGTTACACATACTAGCGACTGAATCGAACAGAAGGTTAAATGGTTAGACGAAACGATAATTGTATCTGAGTTGTATTCGATGATATCGTGATGATGTTTATATAGCAATACTCACCAGGTAACTGTTCTTCCGTTCACATACAAGCGACCGAATCGAGCAGAAGGTTGAATTCAGTATAGATTGAACAATCATCGTATCTGGGTTGTATTCGATTATGTTTATATTGTTATACTCACCAGGTAACTGCTCTTCCGTTATACATACGAGCGACTGAATTGAACAGAAGGTTGAATGGATAGTATATGGGTTGTATTCGATTATGATGTTATGCTGTGTATATAGTTATACACACTAGGAGACGGTATTCCCGTTTTACATACGAGCGACCGAAACGACAAGAAAGTTGAATGGATAGACTGAACAATCAATGTATCTGGGTGGTATCCGATTATATCGCAATACTGTATATATAGTGATACTTACCAGGTGACGATACTTCCGTTACACATACTAGCGACTGAATCGAACAGAATGTTGAATGGTTAGACGAAACGATAATTGTATCTGATGATATCGTGATGATGTTTATATAGCAATACTCACCAGGTAACTGTCCTTCCGTTTTACATACAAGCGACCGAATCGAACAGAAGGTTGAATGGATAGTATCTGGGTTGTATTCGATTATGATGTTATGCTGTGTATATAGTTATACACACTAGGAGACGGTATTCTCGTTTTACTTACGAGCGACCGAAACGAAAAGAAAGTTGAATGGATAGACTGAACAATCAATTTATCTGGGTGGTATCCGATTATATCGCAATACTGTATATATAGTGATACTTACCAGGTGACGATACTTCCGTTACACATACTAGCGACTGAATCGAACAGAATGTTGAATGGTTAGACGAAACGATAATTGTATCTGAGTTGCATTCGATGATATCGTGATGATGTTTATATAGCAATACTCACCAGGTAACTGTCCTTCCGTTTTACATAGAAGCGACCGAATCGAGCAGAAGGTTAAATGGATAGATTGAACAATCATCGTATCTGAGTTGTATTCGATTATGTTTATATAGATATACTCACCAGGTACCCGTTCTTCCGATATACATACGAGCAACCGAATCGAACATAAGGTTGAATGGATAGATTGAACAATCATCGTATCTGAGTTGTATTCGATTATGTTTATATAGTTATACTCACCAGGTAACTGTTCTTCCGTTATACATTCGAGCGACTGAATTGAACTGAAGGTTGAATGGATAGACTAAACAATGATCGTATCTGGGGTTGTATTCGATTATATCGTGATGATGTTCATATAGTTATACTCACCAGGTGACTGTTCTCCAGTTATACATAAGAGCGACTGAACTGAACAGAAGGTTGAATGAATAGACTGAACAATCAGCGTATCTGGGTTGTATTCGATTATTTCGTGATGATTATTATATATTATGTCTAACCAGGTAACTGTTCTTTCGTTATACATACTAGCAACCGAATCGAACCTAAGGTTGAATGGATAGATTGAACAATCATTGTATCTGGGTTGTCTCCGATTATAACGTTATGTTGTATATTTAACTACACCTACCATGTAACGGTTCTTTCGTTACACATACGAGCGTCTGAATCGAACATAAGGTTGGATGGTTAGACGGAACGATAATTGTAACTAAGTTGTATTCGATTATATCGTGATGACGTTCATATAGAAATACTCACCAGGTTACTGTTCTTTCGTTATACATACAAGCAACCGAATCGAACAGAAGGTTGAATGGATAGTATCTGGGTTGTATTCGATAATGATGTTATGCTGTGTATATAGTTATACACATAAGGTGACGGTATTCCCGTTTCACATACGAGCGACCGAAACGAACAGAAAGTTGAATGGATAGACTGAACAATCAATGTAGTGGTGGTATAGTGGGTGGTATCCGATTATATCGCAATACTGTATATATAGTGATACTTACCAGGTGACGGTACTTCCGTTACACATACTAGCGACTGAATCGAACAGAAGGTTAAATGGTTAGACGAAACGATAATTGTATCTGAGTTGTATTCGATGATATCGTGATGATGTTTATATAGCAATACTCACCAGGTAACTGTTCCTCCGTTTTACATACAAGCGACCGAATCGAGCAGAAGGTTGAATTCAGTATAGATTGAACAATCATCGTATCTGGGTTGTGATCGATTATGTTTATATTTATTAGTTATACTCACCAGGTAACTGTTTTTCCGTTATACATACGAGCGACTGAATTGAACAGAAGGTTGAATGGATAGTATATGGGTTGTATTCGATTATGATGTTATGCTGTGTATATAGTTATACACACTAGGAGACGGTATTCCCGTTTTACATACGAGCGACCGAAACGAAAAGAAAGTTGAATGGATAGACTGAACAATCAATGTATCTGGGTGGTATCCGATTATATCGCAATACTGTATATATAGTGATACTTACCAGGTGACGATACTTCCGTTACACATACTAGCGACTGAATCGAACAGAATGTTGAATGGTTAGACGAAACGATAATTGTATCTGAGTTGTATTCGATGATATCGTGATGATGTTTATATAGCAATACTCACCAGGTAACTGTCCTTCCGTTTTACATACAAGCGACCGAATCGAGCAGAAGGTTAAATGGATAGATTGAACAATCATCGTATCTGAGTTGTATTCGATTATGTTTATATAGATATACTCACCAGGTACCTGTTCTTCCGATATACATACGAGCAACCGAATCGAACATAAGGTTGAATGGATAGATTGAACAATTATCGTATCTGAGTTGTATTCGATTATGTTTATATAGTTATACTCACCAGGTTACTGTTCTTTCGTTATACATACGAGCAACCGAATCGAACAGAAGGTTGAATGGATAGTATCTGGGTTTTATTCGATTATGATGTTATGCTGTGTATATAGTTATACACATAAGGAGACGGTATTCCCGTTTCACATACGAGCGACCGAAACGAACAGAAAGTTGAATGGATAGACTGAACAATCAATGTATCTGGGTGGTATCCGATTATATCACAATACTGTATATATAGTGATACTTACCAGGTGACGATACTTCCGTTACACATACTAGCGACTGAATCGAACAGAATGTTGAATGGTTAGACGAAACGATAATTGTATCTGAGTTGTATTCGATGATATCGTGATGTTTATATAGCAATACTCACCAGGTAACTGTTCTTCCGTTTTACATACAAGCGACCGAATCGAGCAGAAGGTTGAATTCAGTATAGATTGAACAATCATCGTATCTGGGTTGTATTCGATCATGTTTATATAGTTATACTCACCAGGTTACTGTTCTTCCGTTATACATACGAGCGACTGAATTGAACAGAAGGTTGAATGGATAGTATATGGGTTGTATTCGATTATGATGTTATGCTGTGTATATAGTTATACACACTAGGAGACGGTATTCCCGTTTTACTTACGAGCGACCGAAACGAAAAGAAAGTTGAATGGATAGACTGAACAATCAATTTATCTGGGTGGTATTAGATTATATCGCAATACTGTATATATAGTGATACTTACCAGGTGACGATACTTCCGTTACACATACTAGCGACTGAATCGAACAGAATGTTGAATGGTTAGACGAAACGATAATTGTATCTGAGTTGCATTCGATGATATCGTGATGATGTTTATATAGCAATACTCACCAGGTAACTGTCCTTCCGTTTTACATACAAGCGACCGAATCGAGCAGAAGGTTAAATGGATAGATTGAACAATCATCGTATCTGAGTTGTATTCGATTATGTTTATATAGATATACTCACCAGGTACCCGTTCTTCCGATATACATACGAGCAACCGAATCGAACATAAGGTTGAATGGATAGATTGAACAATCATCGTATCCGAGTTGTATTCGATTATGTTTATATAGTTATACTCACCAGGTAACTGTTCTTCCGTTATACATACGAGCGACTGAATTGAACTGAAGGTTGAATGGATAGACTAAACAATGATCGTATCTGGGGTTGTATTCGATTATATCGTGATGATGTTCATATAGTTATACTCACCAGGTAACTGTTCTCCAGTTATACATAAGAGCGACTGAACTGAACAGAAGGTTGAATGAATAGACTGAACAATCATCGTATCTGGGTTGTATTCGATTATTTCGTGATGATTTTATATATTATGTCTAACCAGGTAACTGTTCTTTCGTTATACATACTAGCAACCGAATCGAACCTAAGGTTGAATGGATAGATTGAACAATCATTGTATCTGGGTTGTCTCCGATTATAACGTTATGTTGTATATTTAACTACACCTACCATGTAACGGTTCTTTCGTTACACATACGAGCGTCTGAATCGAACATAAGGTTGGATGGTTAGACGGAACGATAATTGTAACTAAGTTGTATTCGATTATATCGTGATGACGTTCATATAGAAATACTCACCAGGTTACTGTTCTTTCGTTATACATACAAGCAACCGAATCGAACAGAAGGTTGAATGGATAGTATCTGGGTTGTATTCGATAATGATGTTATGCTGTGTATATAGTTATACACATAAGGTGACGGTATTCCCGTTTCACATACGAGCGACCGAAACGAACAGAAAGTTGAATGGATAGACTGAACAATCAATGTATCTGGGTGGTATCCGATTATATCGCAATACTGTATATATAGTGATACTTACCAGGTGACGGTACTTCCGTTACACATACTAGCGACTGAATCGAACAGAAGGTTAAATGGTTAGACGAAACGATAATTGTATCTGAGTTGTATTCGATGATATCGTGATGATGTTTATATGGCAATACTCACCAGGTAACTGTTCTTCCGTTTTACATACAAGCGACCGAATCGAGCAGAAGGTTGAATTCAGTATAGATTGAACAATCATCGTATCTGGGTTGTAATCGATTATGTTTATATTTATTAGTTATACTCACCAGGTAACTGTTTTTCCGTTATACATACGAGCGACTGAATTGAACAGAAGGTTGAATGGATAGTATATGGGTTGTATTCGATTATGATGTTATGCTGAGTATATAGTTATACACACTAGGAGACGGTATTCCCGTTTTACATACGAGCGACCGAAACGACAAGAAAGTTGAATGGATAGACTGAACAATCAATGTATCTGGGTGGTATCCGATTATATCGCAATACTGTATATATAGTGATACTCACCAGGTGACGATACTTCCGTTACACATACTAGCGACTGAATCGAACAGAATGTTGAATGGTTAGACGAAACGATAATTGTATCTGAGTTGTATTCGATGATATCGTGATGATGTTTATATAGCAATACTCACCAGGTAACTGTCCTTCCGTTTTACATACAAGCGACCGAATCGAGCAGAAGGTTAAATGGATAGATTGAACAATCATCGTATCTGAGTTGTATTCGATTATGTTTATATAGATATACTCACCAGGTACCTGTTCTCCCGATATACATACGAGCAACCGAATCGAACATAAGGTTGAATGGATAGATTGAACAATCATCGTATCTGAGTTGTATTCGATTATGTTTATATAGTTATACTCACCAGGTTACTGTTCTTTCGTTATACATACGAGCAACCGAATCGAACATAAGGTTGAATGGATAGATTGAACAATCATCGTATCTGAGTTGTATTCGATTATGTTTATATAGTTATACTCACCAGGTTACTGTTCTTTCGTTATACATACGAGCAACCGAATCGAACAGAAGGTTGAATGGATAGTATCTGGGTTTTATTCGATTATGATGTTATGCTGTGTATATAGTTATACACATAAGGAGACGGTATTCCCGTTTCACATACGAGCGACCGAAACGAACAGAAAGTTGAATGGATAGACTGAACAATCAATGTATCTGGGTGGTATCCGATTATATCACAATACTGTATATATAGTGATACTTACCAGGTGACGATACTTCCGTTACACATACTAGCGACTGAATCGAACAGAATGTTGAATGGTTAGACGAAACGATAATTGTATCTGAGTTGTATTCGATGATATCGTGATGATGTTTATATAGCAATACTCACCAGGTAACTGTTCTTCCGTTTTACATACAAGCGACCGAATCGAGCAGAAGGTTGAATTCAGTATAGATTGAACAATCATCGTATCTGGGTTGTATTCGATTATGTTTATATAGTTATACTCACCAGGTAACTGTTCTTCCGTTATACATAAGAGCGACTGAATTGAACAGAAGGTTGAATGGATAGTATATGGGTTGTATTCGATTATGATGTTATGCTGTGTATATAGTTATACACACTAGGAGACGGTACTCACCAGGTAACTGTTCTCCAGTTATACATAAGAGCGACTGAACTGAACAGAAGATTGAATGGATAGACTGAACAATCATCGTATCTGGGTTGTATTCGATTATTTCGTGATGATTATTATATATTATGTCTAACCAGGTAACTGTTCTTTCGTTATACATACTAGCAACCGAATCGAACATAAGGTTGAATGGATAGATTAAACAATCATTGTATCTGGGTTGTCCCCGATTATATCGTTATGTTGTATATTTAACTACACCTACCATGAAACGGTTCTTTCGTTACACATACGAGCGTCTGAATCGAACATAAGGTTGGATGGTTAGACGGAACGATATTGTAACTAAGTTGTATTCGATTATATCGTGATGACGTTCATATAGTTATACTCACCAGGTAACTGTTCTTCCGTTATACATACGAGCAACTGAATTGAACAGAAGGTTGAATGGATAGACTAAACAATAATCGTATCTGGGGTTGTATTCAATTATATCTTGATGATGTTCATATAGTTAAACTCACCAGAAAAATGTTCTCCAGTTATACATAAGAGCGTTTGAACTAAACAGAAGGTTGAATGGATAGACTGAACATTCATCGTATCTGGATTGTATTCGATTATTTCGTGATGATTATTATATATTATGTCTAACCAGGTAACTGTTCTTTCGTTATACATACTAGCAACCGAATCGAACCTGAGGTTGAATGGATAGATTGAACAATCATTGTATCTGGGTTGTCTCCGATTATAACGTTATGTTGTATATTTAACTACACCTACCATGTAACGGTTCTTTCGTTACACATACGAGCGTCTGAATCGAACATAAGGTTGGATGGTTAGACGGAACGATAATTGTAACTAAGTTGTATTCGATTATATCGTGATGACGTTCATATAGAAATACTCACCAGGTTACTGTTCTTTCGTTATACATACGAGCAACCGAATCGAACAGAAGGTTGAATGGATAGTATCTGGGTTGTATTCGATAATGATGTTATGCTGTGTATATAGTTATACACATAAGGTGACGGTATTCCCGTTTTACATACGAGCGACCGAAACGAAAAGAAAGTTGAATGGATAGACTGAACAATCAATGTATCTGGGTGGTATCCGATTATATCGCAATACTGTATATATAGTGATACTTACCAGGTGACGATACTTCCGTTACACATACTAGCGACTGAATCGAACAGAATGTTGAATGGTTAGACGAAACGATAATTGTATCTGAGTTGTATTCGATGATATCGTGATAATGTTTATATAGCAATACTCACCAGGTAACTGTCCTTCCGTTTTACATACAAGCGACCGAATCAAGCAGAAGGTTAAATGGATAGATTGAACAATCATCGTATCTGAGTTGTATTCGATTATGTTTATGGATTCGATTATTTCGTGATGATTATTATATATTATGTCTAACCAGGTAACTGTTCTTTCGTTATACATACTAGCAACCGAATCGAACATAAGGTTGAATGGATAGATTGAACAATCATTGTATCTGGGTTGTCTCCGATTATATCGTTATGTTGTATATTTAACTACACCTACCATGTAACGGTTCTTTCGTTACACATACGAGCATCTGAATCGAACATAAGGTTATATGGTTAGACGAAACGATATTGTAACTAAGTTGTATTCGATTATATCGTGATGACGTTCATATAGTTATACTCACCAGGTAACTGTTCTTCCGTTATACATACGAGCGACTGAATTGAACAGAAGGTTGAATGGATAGACTAAACAATAATCGTATCTGGGGTTGTATTCAATTATATCTTGATGATGTTCATATAGTTATACTCACCAGAAAAATGTTCTCCAGTTATACATAAGAGCGACTGAACTGAACAGAAGGTTGAATGGATAGACTGAACATTCATCGTATCTGGGTTGTATTCGATTATTTCGTGATGATTATTATATATTATGTCTAACCAGGTAACTGTTCTTTCGTTATACATACTAGCAACCGAATCGAACCTAAGGTTGAATGGATAGATTGAACAATCATTGTATCTGGGTTGTCTCCGATTATAACGTTATGTTGTATATTTAACTACACCTACCATGTAACGGTTCTTTCGTTACACATACGAGCGTCTGAATCGAACATAAGGTTGGATGGTTAGACGGAACGATAATTGTAACTAAGTTGTATTCGATTATATCGTGATGACGTTCATATAGAAATACTCACCAGGTTACTGTTCTTTCGTTATACATACGAGCAATCGAATCGAACAGAAGGTTGAATGGATAGTATCTGGGTTGTATTCGATAATGATGTTATGCTGTGTATATAGTTATACACATAAGGTGACGGTATTCCCGTTTCACATACGAGCGACCGAAACGAACAGAAAGTTGAATGGATAGACTGAACAATCAATGTATCTGGGTGGTATCCGATTATATCGCAATACTGTATATATAGTGATACTTACCAGGTGACGGTACTTCCGTTACACATACTAGCGACTGAATCGAACAGAAAGTTAAATGGTTAGACGAAACGATAATTGTATCTGAGTTGTATTCGATGATATCGTGATGATGTTAATATAGCAATACTCACCAGGTAACTGTTCTTCCGTTTTACATACAAGCGACCGAATCGAGCAGAAGGTTGAATTCAGTATAGATTGAACAATCATCGTATCTGGGTTGTATTCGATTATGTTTATATAGTTATACTCACCAGGACTCTGTTTTTCCGTTATACATACGAGCGACTGAATTGAACAGAAGGTTGAATGGATAGTATATGGGTTGTATTCGATTATGATGTTATGCTGTGTATATAGTTATACACACTAGGAGACGGTATTCCCGTTTTACATACGAGCGACCGAAACGAAAAGAAAGTTGAATGGATAGACTGAACAATCAATGTATCTGGGTGGTATCCGATTATATCGCAATACTGTATATATAGTGATACTTACCAGGTGACGATACTTCCGTTACACATACTAGTGACTGAATCGAACAGAATGTTGAATGGTTAGACGAAACGATAATTGTATCTGAGTTGTATTCGATGATATCGTGATGATGTTTATATAGCAATACTCACCAGGTAACTGTTCTTCCGTTTCACATACAAGCGACCGAATCGAGCAGAAGGTTGAATTCAGTATAGATTGAACAATCATCGTATCTGGGTTGTATTCGATTATGTTTATATAGATTTACTCACCAGGTACCTGTTCTTCCGATATACATTCGAGCAACCGAATCGAACATAAGGTTAAATGGATAGATTGAACAATCATCGTATCTGAGTTGTATTCGATTATGTTTATATAGTTATACTCACCAGGTTACTGTTCTTCCGTTATACATACGAGCGACTGAATTGAACTGAATGTTGAATGGATAGACTAAACAATGATCGTATCTGTGGTTGTATTCGATTATATCGTGATGGTGTTCATATAGTTATACTCACCAGGTAACTGTTCTCCAGTTATACATAAAAGCGACTGAACTGAACAGAAGGTTGAATGGATAGACTGAACAATCATCGTATCTGGGTTGTATTCGATTATTTCGTGATGATTATTATATATTATGTCTAACCAGGTAACTGTTCTTTCGTTATACATTCTAGCAACCGAATCGAACATAAGGTTGAATGGATAGATTGAACAATCATTGTATCTGGGTTGTCTCCGATTATATCGTTATGTTGTATATTTAACTACACCTACCATGTAACGGTTCTTTCGTTACACATACGAGCGTCTGAATCGAACAGAAGGTTAAATGGTTAGACGAAACGATAATTGTATCTGAGTTGTATTCGATGATATCGTGATGATGTTTATATAGCAATACTCACCAGGTATTTGTTCTTCCGTTTTACATACAAGCGACCGAATCGAGCAGAAGGTTGAATTCAGTATAGATTGAACAATCATCGTATCTGGGTTGTATTCGATTATGTTTATATAGTTATACTCACCAGGTAACTGTTCTTCCGTTATACATACGAGCGACTGAATTGAACAGAAGGTTGAATGGATAGTATATGGGTTGTATTCGATTATGATGTTATGCTGTGTATATAGTTATACACACTAGGAGACGGTACTCACCAGGAAACTGTTCTCCAGTTATACATAAGAGCGACTGAACTGAACAGAAGGTTGAATGGATAGACTGAACATTCATCGTATCTGGGTTGTGTTAGATTATATCGTTATGCTGTATATTTAGTTACACCTACCATGTAACGGTTCTTTCGTTACACATACGAGCGTCTGAATCGAACATAAGGTTGGATGGTTAGACGGAACGATAATTATAACTGAGTTGTATTCGATTATATCGTGGTGATGTTTATATAGTAATACTCACCAGGTGACTGTTCTTGCGTTATACATACAAGCGACCCAATCGAACAGAAGGTTGGGTGGATAGACGGAATGATCATTGTATCTGAGTTGTATTCGATGATATCGTGATAATGTTTATATAGCAATACTCACCAGGTAACTGTTCTTCCGTTTCACATACAAGCGACCGAATCGAGCAGAAGCTTAAATTTAGTATAAATTGAACAATCATCGTATCTGGGTTGTATTCGATTATGTTTATATAGTTATACTCACCAGGTAACTGTTCTTCCGTTATACATACGAGCGACTGAATTGAACAGAAGGTTGAATGGATAGTATATGGGTTGTATTCGATTATGATGTTATGCTGTGTATATAGTTATACACACTAGGAGACGGTTCTCACCAGGAAACTGTTCTCCAGTTATACATAAGAGCGACTGAACAACAGAAGATTGAATGGATAGACTGAACAATCAATGTATCTGGGTGGTATCCGATTATATCGCAATACTGTATATATAGTGATACTTACCAGGTGACGGTACTTCCGTTACACATACTAGCGACTGAATCGAACAGAAGGTTAAATGGTTAGACGAAACGATAATTGTATCTGAGTTGTATTCGATGATATCGTGATGATGTTTATATAGCAATACTCACCAGGTAACTGTTCTTCCGTTTTACATACAAGCGACCGAATCGAGCAGAAGGTTGAATTCAGTATAGATTGAACAATCATCGTATCTGGGTTGTATTCGATTATGTTTATATAGTTATACTCACCAGGTAACTGTTCTTCCGTTATACATACGAGCGACTGAATTGAACAGAAGGTTGAATGGATAGTATATGGGTTGTATTCGATTATGATGTTATGCTGTGTATATAGTTATACACACTAGGAGACGGTACTCACCAGGAAACTGTTCTCCAGTTATACATAAGAGCGACTGAACTGAACAGAAGATTGAATGGATAGACTGAACAATCATCGTATCTGGGTTGTATTCGATTATATCTTGATGATGTTCATATAGTTATACTCACCAGGAAACTGTTCTCCAGTTATACATAAGAGCGACTGAACTGAACAGAAGGTTGAATGGATAGACTGAACATTCATCGTATCTGGGTTGTGTTAGATTATATCGTTATGCTGTATATTTAGTTACACCTACCATGTAACGGTTCTTTCGTTACACATACGAGCGTCTGAATCGAACATAAGGTTGGATGGTTAGACGGAACGATAATTATAACTGAGTTGTATTCGATTATATCGTGGTGATGTTTATATAGTAATACTCACCAGGTGACTGTTCTTGCGTTATACATACGAGCGACCCAATCGAACAGAAGGTTGGGTGGATAGACGGAATGATCATTGTATCTGAGTTGTATTCGATGATATCGTGATAATGTTTATATAGCAATACTCACCAGGTAACTGTTCTTCCGTTTCACATACAAGCGACCGAATCGAGCAGAAGCTTAAATTTAGTATAAATTGAACAATCATCGTATCTGGGTTGTATTCGATTATGTTTATATAGTTATACTCACCAGGTTACTGTTCTTCCGTTATACATACGAGCGACTGAATTGAACAGAAGGTTGAATGGATAGACTAAACAATAATCGTATCTGGGGTTGTATTCGATTATATCTTGATGATGTTCATATAGTTATACTCAACAGGAAACTGTTTTCCAGTTATACATAAGAGCGACTGAACTGAACAGAAGGTTGAATGGATAGACTGAACATTCATCGTATCTGGGTTGTATTTGATTATATCGTGATTATTATCAAATAGTATGTCAAACCAGGTAACAGTTCTTCCGTTATACATACGAGCAACCGAATCGAACATAAGGTTGGATGGATAGATTGAACAATCATTGTATCTGGGTTGTCTCCGATTATATCGTTATGCTGTATATTTAGTTACACCTACCATGTAACGGTTCTTTCGTTACACATACGAGCGTCTGAATCAAACATAAGGTTTGATGGTTAGACGGAACGATAGATGTAACTGAGATGTATTCGATTATATCGTGGTGATGTTTATATAGTAATACTCACCAGGTAACTGTTCTTTCGTTATACATACTAGCAACCGAATCGAACATAAGGTTGAATGGATAGATTGAACAATCATTGTATCTGGGTTGTTTCCGATTATATCGTTATGCTGTATATTTAGTTACACCTACCAAGTAACGGTTCTTTCGTTACACATACGAGCGTCTGAATCGAACATAAGGTTGGATGGTTAGACGGAACGATAGATGTAACTGAGTTGTATTCGATTATATCGTGGTGATGTTTATATAGTAATACTCACCAGGTGACTGTTCTTGCGTTATACATACGAGCGACCCAATCGAACAGAAGGTTGGATGGATAGACGGAATGATCATTGTATCTGAGATGTATTCGATTATATCGTGATGACGTTCATTTAGAAATACTCACCAGGTGACTGTTCTTCCGTTTTACATACAAGCGACCGAATCGAACAGAAGGTTGAATGGATAGTATCTGAGTAGTATTCGATTATGATGTTATGCTGTGTATATAGTTATACACACTAGGTGACGGTATACCCGTTTTACATACGAGCGACCGAAACGAACAGAAAGTTGAATGGATAGATTGAAAAATCATTGTATCTGGGTTGTCTCCGATTATATCGTTATGCTGTATAATTAGATACACCTACCATGTAACGGTTCTTTCGTTACACATACGAGCGTCTGAATCGAACAGAAGGTTGGATGGATAGACGGAATGATCATTGTATCTGAGTTGTATTCGATTATATCGTGATGAAGTAATATAGAAATACTCACCAGGTTACTGTTCTTTCGTTATACATACGTGCAACCGAATCGAACAGAAGGTTGAATAGATGGTATCTGGGTTGTATTCGATTATGATGTTATGCTGTGTTTATAGTTATACACACTAGGTGACGGTATCCCCGTTTTACATACGAGCGACCGAAACGAAGAGAAAGTTGAATGGATAGACTGAACAATCAATGTATCTGGTTGGTATCCGATTATTTCGCAGAACTGTATCTATTACTTACCAGGTGACGGTACTTCCGTTACACATACTAGCGACTGAATCGAACAGAAGGTTAAATGGTTAGACGAAACGATAATTGTATCTGAGTTGTATTCGATTATATCGTGGTGATGTTTATATAGTAATACTCACCAGGTGACTGTTCTTGCGTTATACATACGAGCGACCCAATCGAACAGAAAGTTGGATGGATAGACGGAATGATCATTGTATCTGAGTTGTATTCGATTATATCGTTATGCTGTATATTTAGTTACACCTACCATGTAAAGGTTCTTTCGTTACACATACGAGCGTCTGAATCGAACATAAGGTTGGATGGTGAGACGAAACGATAATTGTATCTGAGTTGTATTCGATGATATCGTGATGATGTTTATATAGCAATAATCACCAGGTAACTGTTCTTCCATTTTACATACAAGCGACCGAATCGAGCAGAAGGTTAAATTTATAGATTGAACAATCATCGTATCTGGGTTGTATTTGATTATGTTTATATAGTTATACTCACCAGGTACCTGTTCTTCCGTTATACATACGAGCGACTGAATTGAACAGAAGGTTTAATGGATAGACTAAACAATGATCGTATCTGGGGTTGTATTCGATTATATCGTGATGATGTTTATATAGTTATACTCACCAGGTAACTGTTCTCCAGTTATACATAAGAGCGACTGAACTGAACAGAAGGTTGAATGGATAGACTGAACAATCATTGTATCTGGGTTGTATTCGATTATATCGTGATGATTATCATATCGTATGTCTAACCAGGTAACAGTTCTTTGTTACACATACGAGCAACTGAATCGAACATGAGGTTGGATGATTAGACGGAACAATAATTGTAACTGAGTTGTATTCGATTATATCGTGGTGATGTTTATATAGTATTACTCACCAGGTGACTGTTCTTGCGTTATACATACGAGCGACCCAATCGAACAGAAGTTTGGATGGATAGACGGAATGATCATTGTATCTGAGTTGTATTCGATTATATCGTGATGACGTTTATATAGAAATACTCACCAGGTTACTGTTTTTTCTATATACATACGAGCAACCGAATCGAACAGAAGGTTGAATGGATAGTATATGGGTTGTATTCGATTATGATGTTATGCTGTGTATATAGTTATACACATTAGGTGACGGTATTCCCGTTTTACATACGAGCGACCGAAACGAACAGAAAGTTGAATGGATAGACTGAACAATCAATGTATCTGGGTGGTATCCGATTATATCGCAATTCTGTATATATAGTGATACTTACCAGGTGACGGTACTTCCGTTGCACATACTAGCGACTGAATCGAACTTAAGGTTAAATGGTGAGACGAAACGATAATTGTATCTGAGTTGTATTCGATGATATCGTGATGTTGTTTATATAGCAATACTCACCAGGTAACTGTTCTTCCGTTTTACATACAAGCGACCAAATCGGGCAGAAGGTTGAATTTAGTATGGATTGAACAATCATCGTATCTGGGTTGTATTCGATTATGTTTATATAGTTATACTCACCAGGTAACTGTTCTTCCGTTATACATACTAGAGACTGAATCGAACAGAATGTTGAATGGTTAGACGAAACGATAATTGTATCTGAGTTGTATTCGATGATATCGTGATGATATTTATATAGCAATACTCAGCAGGTAACTGTCCTTCAGTTTTACATACAAGTGACCGAATCGAGCAGAAGGTTGAATGAGTTGTATTCGATTATATCGTGATGAAGTTTATATAGAAATACTCACCAGGTAACAGTTCTTCTGTTACACATACGAGCAACTGAATCGAACATAAGGTTGAATGGATAGATTGAACAATCATTGTATCTGGGTTGTCTCCGATTATATCGTTATGCTGTATATTTGGTTACACCTACCATGTAACGGTTCTTTCGTTACACATACGAGCGTCTGAATCGAACATAAGTTTGGATGATTAGACGGAACAATAATTGTAACTGAGTTGTATTCGATTATATCGTGGTGATGTTTATATAGTAATACTCACCAGGTGACTGTTCTTGCGTTATACATACGAGCGACCCAATCGAACAGAAGTTTGGATGGATAGACGGAATGATCATTGTATCTGAGTTGTATTCGATTATATCGTGATGACGTTCATATAGAAATACTCACCAGGTTACTCTTTTTTCTGTATACATACGAGCAACCGAATCGAACAGAAGGTTAAATGGATAGTATCTGGGTTGTATTCGATTATGATGTTATGCTGTGTATATAGTTATACACATTAGGTGACGGTATTCTCGGTTTACATACGAGCGACCGAAACGAACAGAAAGTTGAATGGATAGACTTAACAATCAATGTATCAGGGTGGTATCCGATTATATCGCAATTCTGTATATATAGTGATACTTACCAGGTGACGGTACTTCCGTTATACATACTAGCGACTGAATCGAACAGAATGTTGAATGGTTAGACGAAACGATAATTGTATCTGAGTTGTATTCGATGATATCGTGATGATGTTTATATAGCAATACTCACCAGGTAACTGTCCTTCAGTTTTACATACAAGTGACCGAATCGAGCAGAAGGTTAAATGAGTTGTATTCGATTATATCGTGATGAAGTTTATATAGAAATACTCACCAGGTAACAGTTCTTCTGTTACACATACGAGCAACTGAATCGAACATAAGGTTGAATGGATAGATTGAACAATCATTGTATCTGGGTTGTCTCCGATTATATCGTTATGCTGTATATTTGGTTACACCTACCATGTAACGGTTCTTTCGTTACACATACGAGCGTCTGAATCGAACATAAGTTTGGATGATTAGACGGAACAATAATTGTAACTGAGTTGTATTCGATTATATCGTGGTGATGTTTATAAAGTAATACTCACCAGGTGACTGATCTTGCGTTATATATACGAGCGACCCAATCGAACAGAAGTTTGGATGTGTAGACGGAATGATCATTGTATCTGAGTTGTATTCGATTATATCGTGATGACGTTCATATAGAAATACTCACCAGGTTACTGTTTTTTCTGTATACATACGAGCAACCGAATCGAACAGAAGGTTGAATGGATAGTATCTGGGTTGTATTCGATTATGATGTTATGCTGTGTATATAGTTATACACATTAGGTGACGGTTTTCCCGTTTTACATACGAGCGACCGAAACGAACAGAAAGTTGAATGGATAGACTAAACAATCAATGTATCTGGGTGGTATCCGATTATATCGCAATTCTGTATATATAGTTATACTTACCAGGTGACGGTACTTCCGTTATACATACTAGCGACTGAATCGAACAGAATGTTGAATGGTTAGACGGAACGATAATTGTATCTGAGTTGTATTCGATGATATCGTGATGATGTTTATATAGCAATACTCACCAGGTAACTGTCCTTCAGTTTTACATACAAGTGACCGAATCGAGCAGAAGGTTAAATGGATAGATTGAACAATCATCGTATCTGAGTTGTATTCGATTATGTTTATATAGTTATACTCACCAGGTACCTGTTCTTTCGTTATACATACGAGCAACCGAATCGAACATAAGGTTGAATGGATAGATTGAACAATCATCGTATCTGAGTTGTATTCGATTATGTTTATATAGTTATACTCACCAAGTAACTGTTCTTCCGTTATACATACGAGCGACTGAATTGAACAGAAGGTTGAATGGATAGACTAAACAATGATTGTATCTGGGGTTGTATTCGATTATATCGTGATGATGTTCATATAGTTATACTCACCAGGTTACTGTTCTCCAGTTATACATAAGAGCGACTGAACTGAACAGAAGGTTGTATAGATAGACTGAACAATCATCGTATCTGGGTTGTATTCGATTATTTCGTGATGATTATTATATATTATGTCTAACCAGGTAACTGTTCTTCCGTTATACATACGAGCAACCGAATCGAACATAAGGTTGAATGGATAGATTGAACAATCATTGTATCTGGGTTGTCTCCGATTATATCGTTATGCTGTATATTTAGATACACCTACCATGTAACGGTTCTTTCGTTACACATACGAGCGTCTGAATCGAACATAAGGTTGGATGGTTAGACGGAACGATAATTGTAACTGAGTTGTATTCGATTATATCGTGGTGATGTTTATATAGTAATACTCACCAGGTGACTGTTCTTGCGTTATACATACGAGCGACCCAATCGAACAGAAGGTTGGATGGATAGACGGAATGATCATTGTATCTGAGTTGTATTCGATTATATCGTGATGACGTTCATATAGAAATACTCACCAGGTTACTGTTCTTTCGTTATATATACGAGCAATCGAATCGAACAGAAGGTTGAATGGATAGTATCTGGGTTGTATTCGATTATGATGTTATGCTGTGTATATAGTTATACACATTAGGTGACGGTATTCCCGTTTTACATACGAGCGACCGAAACGAACAGAAAGTTGAATGGATAGATTGAACAATCAATGTATCTGGGTGGTATCCGATTATATCGCAATACTGTATATATAGTGATACTTACCAGGTGACGGTACTTCCGTTACACATACTAGCAACTGAATCGAACAGAAGGTTAAATGGTTAGACGAAACGATAATTGTATCTGAAATGTATTCGATGATATCGTGATGATGTTTATATAGCAATACTCACCAGGTTACTGTTCTTTCGTTTTACATACAAGCGACCGAATCGAGCAGAAGGTTAAATTTAGTATAGATTGAACAATCATCGTATCTGGGTTGTATTCGATTATGTTTATATAGTTATACTCACCAGGTAACTGTTCTTCCGTTATACATACGAGCGACTGAATTGAACAGAAGGTTGAATGGATAGACTAAACAATAATCGTATCTGGGGTTGTATTCAATTATATCTTGATGATGTTCATATAGTTATACTCACCAGGAAACTGTTCTCCAGTTATACATAGGAGCGACTGTACTGAACAGAAAGTTGAATGGATAGACTGAACAATCAATGTATCTGGGTGGTATCCGATTATATCGCAATACTGTATATATAGTGATACTTACCAGGTGACGGTACTTCCGTTACACATACTAGCGACTGAATCGAACAGAAGGTTAAATGGTTAGACGAAATGATAATTGTATCTCTGAGTTGTATTCGATGATATCGTGATAATGTTTATATAGCAATATTCACCAGGTAACTGTTCTTCCGTTTTACATACAAGCGACCGAATCGAGCAGAAGGTTAAATAGATAGATTGAACAATCATCGTATCTGGGTTGTATTCGATTATGTTTATATAGTTATACTCACCAGTTAACTGTTCTTCCGTTATACATACGAGCGACTGAATTGAACAGAAGGTTGAATGGATATACTAAACAATGATCGTATCTGGGAATGTATTCGATGATATCGTGATGATGTTTATATAGTTATACTCACCAGGTAACTGTTCTCTAGTTGTACATAAGAGCGACTGAACTGAACAGAAGGTTGAATGGATAGACTGAATAATCATCGTATCTGGGTTGTATTCGATTATTTCGTGATGATTATTATATATTATGTCTAACCGGGTAACTGTTCTTCCGTTATACATACGAGCAACCGAATCGAACATAAGGTTGAATGGATAGATTGAAAAATCATTGTATCTGGGTTGTCTCCGATTATATCGTTATGCTGTATAATTAGATACACCTACAATGTAACGGTTCTTTTGTTACACATACGATCGTCTGAATCGAACAGAAGGTTGGATGGATAGACGAAATGATCATTGTATCTGAGTTGTATTCGATTATATCGGGATGAAGTTCATATAGAAATACTCACCAGGTTACTGTTCTTTCGTTATACATACGAGCAACCGAATCGAACAGAAGGTTGAATATATGGTATCTGGGTTGTATTCGATTATGATGTTATGCTGTGTTTATAGTTATACACACTAGGTGACGGTATCCCCGTTTAACATACGAGCGACCGAAACCAAGAGAAAGTTGAATGGATAGACTGAACAATCAATGTATCTGGTTGGTATCCGATTATATCGCAGAACTGTATATATTACTTACCAGGTGACGGTACTTTCGTTACACATACTAGCGACTGAATCGAACAGAAGGTTAAATGGTTAGACGAAACGATTATTGTATCTGAGTTGTATTCGATGATATCGTGATGATGTTTATATAGCGATACTCACCAGGTAACTGTTCTTCCGTTTTACATACAAGCGACCGAATCGAGCAGAAGGTTAAATTTAGTATCCGATTATATCGCAATACTGTATATATAGTGATACTTACCAGGTGACGGTACTTCCATTACACATACTAGCGACTGAATCGAACAGAAGGTTAAATGGTTAGACGAAGCGATAATTGTATCTGAGTTGTATTCGATGATATCGTGATGATGTTTATATAGCGATATTCACCAGGTAACTGTTCTTCCGTTTTACATAAAAGCGACCGAATCGAGCAGAAGGTTAAATGTATAGATTGAAAATTCATCGTATCTGGGTTGTATTCGATTAGGTTTATATAGTTATACTCACCAGGTAACTGTTCTTCCGTTATACATACGAGCGACTGAATTGAACAGAAGGTTGAATGGATAGACTAAACAATGATCGTATCTGAGGTTGTATTCGATTATATCGTGATGATGTTTATATAGTCATACTCAACAGGTAACTGTTCTCCAGTTATACATAAGAGCGACTAAACTGAACAGAAGGTTGAATGGATAGACTGAACAATCATTGTATCTGGGTTGTATTCGATTATATCGTGATGATTTTCATATAGTATGTCTAACCAGGTAACAGTTCTTCTGTTACACATGAGAGCAACCGAATCGAACAAAAAGTTGAATGGATAGATTGAACAATCATTGTATCTGGGTTGTCTCCGATTATATCGTTATGCTGTATATTTAGTTACACCTACTATGTAACGGTTCTCTCTTTACACATACGAGCGTCTGCATCGAACATAAGGTTGGATGATTAGACGGAACGATAATTGTAACTGAGTTGTATTCGATTATATCGTGGTGATGTTTATATAGTAATACTCACCAGGTGACTGTTCTTGCGTTATACATACGAGCGACCCAATCAAACAGAAAGTTGGATGGATAGACGGAATGATCATTGTATCTGAGTTGTATTCGATTATATCGTGGTGACGTTCATATAGAAATACTCACCAGGTTACTGTTCTCTCGTTATACATACGAGCAACCGAATCGAACAGAAGGTTGAATGGATAGTATCTGGGTTGTATTCGATTATGATGTTATGCTGTGTAAATAGTTATACACATTAGGTGACGGTACTCCCGTTTCACATACGAGCGACCGAAACGAACAGAAAGTTGAATGGATAGTCTGAACAATCAATGTATCTGGATGGTATCCGATTATATCGCAATACTGAATATGGAGTGTGGTGGTTATCCAGCTAGGGTACCTCGGGTTCGCCATACCCGTACTCACAAGTCGTGAGCCCCTGAGGGGAACTTCGATCATACCAATTTGCTTGTTTTTTCATAGAATCCATTTCTTCAAACGAAAGAACCGAAATCGAAAAAAAAAATGCATCAAAGGGAGTCCCCTTGGAACTTTTTCGAATTCTTCAGATCGCCTTAACTTCCGAACGGATGGACCGATTTTCAACTTCGATCATACCAATCTGCTTGTTTTTTTTCATAGAATCCATTTCTCCAATCAAAAAAACCAAAATCGAAAAAAAAATTGCATCAAAGGGGGTCCCCTTGGAACTTTTCTGAATTCTTTAGATCGCCTTAACTTCCGAACGGATGGACCGATTTTCAACTTCGATCATACCAATCTGCTTTTTTTTTTTTCATAGAATCCATTTCTCTAATCGAAAAAACCGTAATCGAAAAGAAAAATTGCATCAAAGGGGGTCCCCTTGGAACTTTTTCGAATTCTTCAGATCGCCTTAACTTCCGAACGGATGGACCGATTTTCAACTTCGATCATACCATTCTGCTTGTTTTTTTTTTCATAGAATCCATTTCTCCAATCCAAAAAACCGAGATCGAAAAAAAAAAAAACATCAAAGGGAGCCTCCTTGGAACTTTTTCGAATTCTTCAGATCGCCTTAACTTCCGAACGGATGGACCGATTTTCAACTTCGATCATACGAATCTGCTTGTTTTTTTTCATAGAATCCATTTCTCCAATCTATAAAACCGAAATCGATAAAAAAAATGCATCAAAGGAGGCCCCCTCGAAACTTTTTCGAATTCTTCAGATCGACTTAACTTCCGAACGGATGGACCGATTTTCAACTTCGATCATACCAATCTGCTGGTTTTTTTTCATAGAATCCATTTCTCCAATCGAAAAAACCGAAATCGAAAAAAATAATGCATCAAAGGGGGCCCCCTTGGAACTTTTTCGAATTCTTCAGATCGCCTTAACATCCGAACGGATGGACCGATTTTCAACTTCGATCATACCAATCTGCTTGTTTTTTTTTTATAGAATCCATTTCTCCGATCGAAAGAACCGAAATAGAAAAAAAATGCATCAAAGGGGGCCCCCTTGGAACTTTTTCGAATTCTTCAGATCGCCTTAACTTCCGAACGGATGGACCGATTTTCAACTTCGATCATACCAATCTGCTTGTTTTTTTTCATAGAATCCATTTCTCCAATCGAAAAAACCGAAATCGAAAAGAAAATTTGCATCAAAGGGGGTCCCCTCGGAACTTTTTCGAATTCTTCAGATCGCCTTAACTTCCGAACGGATGGACCGATTTTCAACTTCGATCATACCAATCTGCTTGTTTTTTTTTTTTCATAGAATCCATTTCTCCAATCAAAAAAACCGAAATCGAAAGAATAAAAAGCATCAAAGGGAGCCCCCTTGGAACTTTTTCGAATTCTTCAGATCGCCTTAACTTCCGAACGGATGGACCGATTTTCAACTTCGATCATACGAATCTGCTTGTTTTTTTTTCATAGAATCCATTTCTGCAATCGAAAAAATCGAAATCGAAAAAAAAAATGCATCAAAGGGGGCCCCCTCGGAACTTTTTCGAATTCTTCAGATCGACTTAACTTCCGAACGGATGGACCGATTTTCAACTACGATCATACCAATCTGCTTTTTTTTTTCATAGAATCCATTTCTCCGATCAAAAAAACCGAAATCGAAAAAAAAAATGCATCAAAGGAGGCCCCCTTGGAACTTTTTCGAATTCTTCAGATTGCCTTAACTTTCGAATGTATGGACCGATTTTCAACTTCGATCATACCAATCTGCTTGTTTTTTTTTTATAGAATCCATTTCTCCAATCAAAAAAACCGAAATCGAAAAAATAAAAAGCATCAAAGGGAGCCCCCTTGGAACATTTTCGAATTCTTCAGATCGCCTTAACTTCCGAACGGATGGACCGATTTTCAACTTCGATCATACCAATCTGCTTTTTTTTCCATAGAATCCATTTCTCCGATCAAAAAAATCGAAATCGAAAAAAAATGCATCAAAGGGGGCCCCCTTGGAACTTTTTCGAATTCTTCAAATCGCCTTAACTTCCGAACGGATGGACCGATTTTCAACTCCGATCATACCAATCTGCTTGTTTTTTTTTCATAGAATCCATTTCTCCAATCGAAAAAACCAAAATCGAAAAAAAAAAATTGCATCAAAGGGGGTCCCCTTGGAACTTTTCTGAATTCTTTAGATCGCCTTAACTTCCGAACGGATGGACCGATTTTCAACTTCGATCATACCAATCTGCTTTTTTTTTCATAGAATCCATTTCTCTAATCGAAAAAACCGTAATCGAAAAGAAAAATTGCATCAAAGGGGGCCCCCTTGGAACTTTTTCGAATTCTTCAGATCGTCTTAACTTCCGAACGGATGGACCGATTTTCAACTTCGATCATACCAATCTGCTTGTTTTTTTTTCATAGAATCCATTTCTCCAATCAAAGAAACCGAAATCGAAAAAATAAAAAACATCAAAGGGAGCCCCCTTGGAACATTTTCGAATTCTTCAGATCGCCTTAACTTCCGAACGGATGGACCAATTTTCAACTTCGATCATACGAATCTGCTTGTTTTTTTTCATAGAATCCATTTCTCCAATCGAAAAAACCGAAATCGATAAAATAAAATGCATCAAAGGAGGCCCCCTTGGAACTTTTTCGAATTCTTCAGATCGACTTAACTTCCGAACGGATGGACCGATTTTCAACTTCGATCATACCAATCTGCTTTTTTTTTCATAAAATCCATTTCTCCGATCAAAAAAACCGAAATCGAAAAATAAAAATGCATCAAAGGGGGCCCCCATGGAAATTTTTCGAATTCTTCAGATTGCCTTAACTTTCGAACGTATGGACCGATTTTCAACTTCGATCATACCAATCTGCTCGTTTTTTTTCATAGAATCCATTTCTCCAATCGAAAAAACCGAAATCGAAAAAAATAATGCATCAAAGGGGGCCCCCTTGAAACTTTTTCGAATTCTTCAGATCGCCTTAACATCCGAACGGATGGACCGATTTTCAACTTCGATCATACCAATCTGCTTGTTTTTTTTATAGAATTTATTTCTCCGATCGAAAGAACCGAAATAGAAAAAAAAAATGCATCAAAGGGGGCCCCCTTGGAACTTTTTCGAATTCTTCAGATTGCCTTAACTTTCGAACGTATGGACCGATTTTCAACTTCGATCATACCAATCTGCTTGTTTTTTTATAGAATCCATTTCTCCAATCAAAAAAACCGAAATCGAAAAAATAAAAAGCATCAAAGGGAGCCCCCTTGGAACATTTTCGAATTCTTCAGATCGCCTTAACATCTGAACGGATGGACCGATTTTCAACTTCGATCATACCAATCTGCTTGTTTTTTTTTATAGAATCCATTTCTCTGATCGAAAGAACCGAAATCGAAAAAAAAAATGCATCAAAGGTGGCCCCCTTGGAACTTTTTCGAATTTTTCAGATCGCCTTAACTTCCGAACGGATAGACCGATTTCCAACTTCGATCATACCAATCTGCTTGTTTTTTTTCATAGAATCCATTTCTCCAATCGAAAAAACCGAAATCGAAAAGAAAAATTGCATCAAAGGGGGTCCCCTCGGAACTTTTTCGAATTCTTCAGATTGCCTTAACTTTCGAACGTATGGACCGATTTTCAACTTCGATCATACCAATCTGCTTGTTTTTTTTTATAGAATCCATTTCTCCAATCAAAAAAACCGAAATCGAGAAAAAATGCATCAAAGGGGGCCCCCTTGGAACTTTTTCGAATTCTTCAAATCGCCTTAACTTCCGAACGGATGGACCGATTTTCAACTCCGATCATACCAATCTGCTTGTTTTTTTTCATAGAATCCATTTCTCCAATCGAAAAAACCAAAATCGAAAAAAAAATTGCATCAAAGGGGGTCCCCTTGGAACTTTTCTGAATTCTTTAGATCGCCTTAACTTCCGAACGGATGGACCGATTTTCAACTTCGATCATATTAATCTGCTTTTTTTTTCATAGAATCCATTTCTCTAATCGAAAAAACCGTAATCGAAAAGAAAAATTGCATCAAAGGGGGTCCCCTTGGAACTTTTTCGAATTCTTCAGATCGCCTTAACTTCCGAACGGATGGACCGATTTTCAACTTCGATCATACCAATCTGCTTGTTTTTTTTTTCATAGAATCCATTTCTCCAATCAAAGAAACCGAAATCGAAAAAATAAAAAACATCAAAGGGAGCCCCCTTGGAACATTTTCGAATTCTTCAGATCGCCTTAACTTCCGAACGGATGGACCGATTTTCAACTTCGATCATACCAATCTGCTTTTTTTTCCATAGAATCCATTTCTCCGATCAAAAAAACCGAAATCGAAAAAAAATGCATCAAAGGGGGCCCCTTGGAACTTTTTCGAATTCTTCAAATCGCCTTAACTTCCGAACGGATGGACCGATTTTCAACTCCGATCATACGAATCTGCTTGTTTTTTTTCATAGAATCCATTTCTCCAATCAAAAAAACCGAAATCGATAAAAAAAAAATGCATCAAAGGAGGCCCCCTTGGAACTTTTTCGAATTCTTCAGATCGACTTAACTTCCGAACGGATGGACCGATTTTCAACTTCGATCATACCAATCTGCTTTTTTTTTCATAAAATCCATTTCTCCGATCAAAAAAACCGAAATCGAAAAATAAAAATGCATCAAAGGGGGCCCCCATGGAAATTTTTCGAATTCTTCAGATTGCCTTAACTTTCGAACGTATGGACCGATTTTCAACTTCGATCATACCAATCTGCTCGTTTTTTTTCATAGAATCCATTTCTCCAATCGAAAAAACCGAAATCGAAAAAAATAATGCATCAAAGGGGGCCCCGTTGGAACTTTTTCGAATTCTTCAGATCGCCTTAACATCCGAACGGATGGACCGATTTTCAACTTCGATCATACCAATCTGCTTGTTTTTTTTTATAGAATCTATTTCTCCGATCGAAAGAACCGAAATAGAAAAAAAAATGCATCAAAGGGGGCCCCCTTGGAACTTTTTCGAATTCTTCAGATTGCCTTAACTTTCGAACGTATGGACCGATTTTCAACTTCGATCATACCAATCTGCTTGTTTTTTTATAGAATCCATTTCTCCAATCAAAAAAACCGAAATCGAAAAAATAAAAAGCATCAAAGGGAGCCCCCTTGGAACATTTTCGAATTCTTCAGATCGCCTTAACTTCCGAACGGATGGACCGATTTTCAACTTCGATCATACCAATCTGCTTTTTTTTCCATAGAATCCATTTCTCCGATCAAAAAAACCGAAATCGAAAAAAAATGCATCAAAGGGGGCCCCCTCGGAACTTTTTCGAATTCTTCAGATTGCCTTAACTTTCGAACGTATGGACCGATTTTCAACTTCGATCATACCAATCTGCTTGTTTTTTTTCATAGAATCCATTTCTCCAATCTGAAAAACCGAAATCGAAAAAAATAAATGCATCAAAGGGGGCCCCCTTGGAACTTTTTCGAATTCTTCAGATCGCCTTAACATCCGAACGGTTGGACCGATTTTCAACTTCGATCATACCAATCTGCTTTTTTTTTTTTCGAAAAAACCGAAATCTAAGAAAAAAAATGCATCAAAGGGGGCCCCCTTGGAACTTTTTCGAATTCTTCAGATCGCCTTAACTTCCGAACGGATGGACCGATTTTCAACTTCGATCATACCAATCTGCTTGTTTTTTCTCATAGAATCCATTTTTCCAATCAAAAAAACCAAAATCGAAAAAAAAATGCATCAAAGGGGGCCCCCTTGGAACTTTTTCGAATTCTTCAGATCGCCTTAACTTTCGAACGGATGGACCGATTTTCAACTTCGATCATACCAATCTGCTTGTATTTTTTCATAAAATCCATTTCTCCAATCGGAAAAACCGAAATGGAAAAAAAAATGCATCAAAGGGGACCCCCTTGGAACTTTTTCGAATTCTTCAGATCGCCTTAACTTCCGAACGGATGGACCGATTTTCAACTTCGATCATACCAATCTGCTTGTTTTTTCTCATAGAATCCATTTTTCCAATCAAAAAAACCAAAATCGAAAAAAAAAATGCATCAAAGGGGGCCCCCTTGGAACTTTTTCGAATTCTTCAGATCGCCTTAACTTTCGAACGGATGGACCGATTTTCAACTTCGATCATACCAATCTGCTTGTTTTTTTTTCATAGAATCCATTTCTTCAATCAAAAAAACCGGAATCGAAAAAAAAATGCATCAAAGGGGGCCCCCTTGGAACTTTTTCGAATTCTTCAGATCGCCTCAACTTCCGAACGGATGGACCGATTTTCAATTTCGCGCATACCAATTCGCTTGTTTTTTACATAGAATCCATTTCTCCAATCGAAAAAAATTGCATCAAAGGGGGTCCCCTTGGAACTTTTTCGAATTCTTCAGATCGCCTTAACTTCCGAACGGATGGACCGATTTTCAACTTCGATCATACCAATCTGCTTGTTTTTTTCATAGAATCCATCTCTCCAATCGAAAAAACCGAAATCGAAAAAAAAATGCATCAAAGGGGGCCCCCTTGGAACTTTCTCGAATTCTTCAGATCGACTAAACTTCCGAACGGATGGACCGATTTTCAACTTCGATCATACCAAACTGCTTGTTATTTTTCATAGAATCCATTTCTCCAATCGAAAACACCGAAATAGAAAAAAAAAATTGCAACAAAGGGGGTCCCCTTGGAACTTTTTCGAATTCTTCAGATCGCCTTAACTTCCAAACGGATGGACCGATTTTCAACTTCGATCATAGCAATCTGCTTGTTTTTTTTCATCGAATCAATTTCTCCAATCAAAAAAACCGAAATCGAAAAAAAAGTTGCATCAAAGGGGGTCCCTTTGGAACTTTTCCGAATTCTTCAGATCGCCTTAACTTCCGAACGGATGGACCGATTTTCAACTTCGATCATACCAATCTGCTTGTTTTTTTTTCATAGAATCCATTTCTCCAATCGAAAAAACCGAAATCTAAAAAAAAAAAATTGCATCAAAGGGGGCCCCCTTGGAACTTTTTCGAATTCTTCAGATCGCCTTAACTTCCGAATGGATTGACCGATTTTCAACTTCGATCATACCAATCTGCTTGTTTTTTTTATAGAATCCATTTCTCCAATCGAAAAAACCGAAATCGAAAAAAAAATGCATCAAAGGGGGCCTCCTTGGAACTTTTTCGAATTTTTCAGATTGCCTTAACTTCCGAACGAAAAGACCGATTTCCAACTTCGATCATACCAATCTGCTTGTTTTTTTTTCATAGAATCCATTTCTCCAATCGAGAAAACCGAAATCGAAAAAAAAATTTCATCAAAGGGGGCCCCTTTGAAACTTTTTCGAATTCTTCAGATCGCCTTAACTTCCGAACGGATGGACCGATTTTCAACTTCGATCATACCAATCCGCTTGTTTTTTTTTCATAGAATTCATTTCTCCAATCGAAAAAACCGAAATCGAAAAAAAAAATGCATCGAAGGGGGCCCTCTTGGAACTTTTTCGAATTCTTCAGATCGCCTTAACTTCCGAACGGATGGACCGATTTTCAACTTCGAACATACAAATCTGCTTGTTTTTTTCAGAGAATCCATTTCTCCAATCGAAAAAACCGAAATCGAAAAATAAAATGCATCGAAGGGGGCCCCCTTGGAACTTTTTCGAATTCTTCAGATCGCCTTAACTTCCAAACGGATGGACCGATTTTCAACTTCGATCATAGCAATCTGCTTGTTTTTTTTCATCGATTCAATTTCTCCAATCAAAAAAACCGAAATCGGAAAAAAAGTTGCATCAAAGGGGGTCCCTTTGGGACTTTTCCGAATTCTTCAGATCGCCTTAACTTCCGAACGGATGGACCGATTTTCAACTTCGATCATACCAATCTGCTTGTTTTTTTTTCATAGAATCCATTTCTCCAATCGAAAAAACCGAAATCTAAAAAAAAAATTGCATCAAAGGGGGCCCCCTTGGAACTTTTTCGAATTCTTCAGATCGCCTTAACTTCCGAATGGATTGACCGATTTTCAACTTCGATCATACCAATCTGCTTGTTTTTTTTATAGAATCCATTTCTCCAATCGAAAAAACCGAAATCGAAAAAAAAATGCATCAAAGGGGGCCTCCTTGAAACTTTTTCGAATTCTTCAGATCGCCTTAACTTCCGAACGGATGGACCGATTTTCAACTTCGATCATACCAATCCGCTTGTTTTTTTTTCATAGAATCCATTTCTCCAATCGAGAAAACCGAAATCGAAAAAAAAATTGCATCAAAGGGGGCCCCCTTGAAACTTTTTCGAATTCTTCAGATCGCCTTAACTTCCGAACGGATGGACCGATTTTCAACTTCGATCATACCAATCCGCTTGTTTTTTTTCATAGAATTCATTTCTCCAATCGAAAAAACCGAAATCGAAAAATAAAATGCATCGAAGGGGGCCCTCTTGGAACTTTTTCGAATTCTTCAGATCGCCTTAACTTCCGAACGGATGGACCGATTTTCAACTTCGAACATACAAATCTGCTTGTTTTTTTCAGAGAATCCATTTCTCCAATAGAAAAAAAAATGCATCAAAGGGGGCCCCCTCGGAACTTTTTCGAATTCTTCAGATCGACTTAACTTCCGAACGGATGGACCGATTTTCAACTACGATCATACCAATCTGCTTTTTTTTTCATAGAATCCATTTCTCCAATCAAAAAAACCGAAATCGAAAAAATAAAAAGCATCAAAGGGAGCCCCCTTGGAACATTTTCGAATTCTTCAGATCGCCTTAACTTCCGAACGGATGGACCGATTTTCAACTTCGATCATACCAATCTGCTTTTTTTTCCATAGAATCCATTTCTCCGATCAAAAAAACCGAAATCGAAAAAAAATGCATCAAAGGGGGCCCCTTGGAACTTTTTCGAATTCTTCAAATCGCCTTAACTTCCGAACGGATGGACCGATTTTCAACTCCGATCATACCAATCTGCTTGTTTTTTTTCATAGAATCCATTTCTCCAATCGAAAAAACCAAAATCGAAAAAAAAATTGCATCAAAGGGGGTCCCCTTGGAACTTTTCTGAATTCTTTAGATCGCCTTAACTTCCGAACGGATGGACCGATTTTCAACTTCGATCATACCAATCTGCTTTTTTTTCATAGAATCCATTTCTCTAATCGAAAAAACCGTAATCGAAAAGAAAAATTGCATCAGAGGGGGTCCCCTTGGAACTTTTTCGAATTCTTCAGATCGCCTTAACTTCCGAACGGATGGACCGATTTTCAACTTCGATCATACCAATCTGCTTGTTTTTTTTTCATAGAATCCATTTCTCCAATCAAAGAAACCGAAATCGAAAAAATAAAAAACATCAAAGGGAGCCCCCTTGGAACATTTTCGAATTCTTCAGATCGCCTTAACTTCCGAACGGATGGACCGATTTTCAACTTCGATCATACGAATCTGCTTGTTTTTTTTCATAGAATCCATTTCCTCAATCGAAAAAACCGAAATCGATAAAAAAAAATGCATCAAAGGAGGCCCCCTTGGAACTTTTTCGAATTCTTCAGATCGACTTAACTTCCGAACGGATGGACCGATTTTCAACTTCGATCATACCAATCTGCTTTTTTTCTCATAATATCCATTTCTCCGATCAAAAAAACCGAAATCGAAAAATAAAAATGCATCAAAGAGGGCCCCCATGGAAATTTTTCGAATTCTTCAGATTGCCTTAACTTTCGAACGTATGGACCGATTTTCAACTTCGATCATACCAATCTGCTCGTTTTTTTTCATAGAATCCATTTCTCCAATCGAAAAAACCGAAATCGAAAAAAATAATGCATCAAAGGGGGCCCCCTTGGAACTTTTTCGAATTCTTCAGATCGCCTTAACATCCGAACGGATGGACCGATTTTCAACTTCGATCATACCAATCTGCTTGTTTTTTTTTATAGAATCCATTTCTCCGATCGAAAGAACCGAAATAGAAAAAAAAAAATGCATCAAAGGGGGCCCCCTTGGAACTTTTTCGAATTCTTCAGATTGCCTTAACTTTCGAACGTATGGACCGATTTTCAACTTCGATCATACCAATCTGCTCGTTTTTTTATAGAATCCATTTCTCCAATCAAAAAAACCGAAATCGAAAAAATAAAAAGCATCAAAGGGAGCCCCCTTGGAACATTTTCAAATTCTTCAGATCGCCTTAACTTCCGAACGGATGGACCGATTTTCAACTTCGATCATACCAATCTGCTTTTTTTCCATAGAATCCATTTCTCCGATCAAAAAAACCGAAATCGAAAAATGATGCATCAAAGGGGGCCCCCTCGGAACTTTTTCGAATTCTTCAGATTGCCTTAACTTTCGAACGTATGGACCGATTTTCAACTTCGATCATACCAATCTGCTTGTTTTTGTTTCATAGAATCCATTTCTCCAATCTAAAAAACCGAAATCGAAAAAAATAAATGCATCAAAGGGGGCCCCCTTGGAACTTTTTCGAATTCTTCAGGTCGCCTTAACATCCGAACGGTTGGACCGATTTTCAACTTCGATCATACCAATCTGCGTGTTTTTTTTTTCGAAAAAACCGAAATCTAAGAAAAAAAATGCATCAAAGGGGGCCCCCTTGGAACTTTTTCGAATTCTTCAGATCGCCTTAACTTCCGAACGGATGGACCGATTTTCAACTTCGATCATACCAATCTGCTTGTTTTTTTTTATAGAATCCATTTCTCCAATCGAAAAAACCGAAATCGAAAAAAAAAAAATTCATCAAAGGGGGCCCCCTTGGAACTTTTTCGAATTCTTCAGATCGCCTTAACTTCCGAACGGATGGACCGATTTTCAACTTCGATCATACCAATCTGCTTGTATTTTTTCATAGAATCCATTTCTCCAATCGGAAAAACCGAAATGAAAAAAAAAATGCATCAAAGGGGACCCCCTTGGAACTTTTTCGAATTCTTCAGATCGCCTTAACTTCCGAACGGATGGACCGATTTTCAACTTCGATCATACCAATCTGCTTGTATTTTTTCATAGAATCCATTTCTACAATCGGAAAAACCGAAATGGAAAAAAAAATGCATCAAAGGGGACCCCCTTGGAACTTTTTCGAATTCTTCAGATCGCCTCATATTCCGAACGTATGGACCGATTTTCAACTTCGATCATACCAATCTGCTTGTTTTTTTTTCATAAAATCCATTTCTCCAATCAAAAAAACCGAAATCGAAAAAAAAAATGCATCAAAGGGGGCCCCCTTGGAACTTTTTCGAATTCTTCAGATCGCCTTAACTTCCGAAAGGATGGACCGATTTTCAACTTCGATCATACCAATCTGCTTGTTTTTTCTCATAGAATCCATTTCTCCAATCAAAAAAACCGAAATCGAAAAAAAAAAAATGCGTCAAAGGGGGCCCCCTTGGAACTTTTTCGAATTCTTCAGATCGCCTTAACTTTCGAACGGATGGACCGATTTTCAACTTCGATCATACCAATCTGCTTGTTTTTTTTTCATAGAATCCATTTCTCCAATCTAAAAAACCGGAATCGAAAAAAAAAATGCATCAAAGGGGGCCCCCTTGGAACTTTTTCGAATTCTTCAGATCGCCTCAACTTCCGAACGGATGGACCGATTTTCAATTTCGCGCATACCAATTCGCTTGTTTTTTTCATAGAATCCATTTCTCCAATCGAAAAAAATTGCATCAAAGGGGGTCCCCTTGGAACTTTTTCGAATTCTTCAGATCGCCTTAACTTCCGAACGGATGGGCCGATTTTCAACTTCGATCATACCAATCTGCTTGTTTTTTTCATAGAATCCATCTCTCCAATCGAAAAAACCGAAATAGAAAAAAAAATTGCAACAAAGGGGGTCCCCTTGGAACTTTTTCGAATTCTTCAGATCGCCTTAACTTCCAAACGGATGGACCGATTTTCAACTTCGATCATAGCAATCTGCTTGTTTTTTTTCATCGATTCAATTTCTCCAATCAAAAAAACCGAAATCGGAAAAAAAGTTGCATCAAAGGGGGTCCCTTTGGAACTTTTCCGAATTCTTCAGATCGCCTTAACTTCCGAACGGATGGACCGATTTTCAACTTCGATCATACCAATCTGCTTGTTTTTTTTTCATAGAATCCATTTCTCCAATCGAAAAAACCGAAATCTAAAAAAAAAAATTGCATCAAAGGGGGCCCCCTTGGAACTTTTTCGAATTCTTCAGATCGCCTTAACTTCCGAATGGATTGACCGATTTTCAACTTCGATCATACCAATCTGCTTGTTTTTTTTTATAGAATCCATTTCTCCAATCGAAAAAACCGAAATCGAAAAAAAAATGCATCAAAGGGGGCCTCCTTGGAACTTTTTCGAATTTTTCAGATTGCCCTAACTTCCGAACGAATAGACCGATTTCCAACTTCGATCATACCAATCTGCTTGTTTTTTTTTCATAGAATCCATTTCTCCAATCAAGAAAACCGAAATCGAAAAAAAAATTGCATCAAAGGGGGCCCCCTTGAAACTTTTTCGAATTCTTCAGATCGCCTTAACTTCCGAACGGATGGACCGATTTTCAACTTCGATCATACCAATCCGCTTGTTTTTTTTTCATAGAATTCATTTCTCCAATCGAAAAAACCGAAATCGAAAAAAAAAATGCATCGAAGGGGGCCCTCTTGGAACTTTTTCGAATTCTTCAGATCGCCTTAACTTCCGAACGGATGGACCGATTTTCAACTTCGAACATACAAATCTGCTTGTTTTTTTCAGAGAATCCATTTCTCCAATAGAAAAAACCGAAATGAAAAAAAAATGCATCAAAGGGGGCCCCCTTGGAACTTTTTCGAATTCTTCAGATCGCCTTAACTTCCGAACGGATGGACCGATTTTCAACTTCGATCATACCAATCTACTTGTTTTTTTTCATAGAATCCATTTCTCCAATCAAAAAAACCAAAATCGAAAAAAAAAATGCATCAAAGGGGGCCCCCTTGGAACTTTTTCGAATTCTTCAGATCGCCTTAACTTCCGAACGGATGGACCGATTTTCAACTTCGATCATACCAATCTGCTTGTATTTTTTCATAGAATCCATTTCTACAATCGGAAAAACCGAAATGGAAAAAAAAATGCATCAAAGGGGACCCCCTTGGAACTTTTTCGAATTCTTCAGATCGCCTCATATTCCGAACGTATGGACCGATTTTCAACTTCGATCATACCAATCTGCTTGTATTTTTTCATAGAATCCATTTCTCCGATCGGAGAAACCGAAATGGAAAAAAAAATGCATCAAAGGGGACCCCCTTGGAACTTTTTCGAATTCTTCAGATCGCCTCATATTCCGAACGTATGGACCGATTTTCAACTTCGATCATACCAATCTGCTTGTTTTTTTTTTCATAGAATCCATTTCTCCAATCAAAAAAACCGAAATCGAAAAAAAAAATGCATCAAAGGGGGCCCCCTTGGAACTTTTTCGAATTCTTCAGATCGCCTTAACTTCCGAACGGATGGACCGATTTTCAACTTCGATCATACCAATCTGCTTGTTTTTTTTTCATAGAATCCATTTCTCCAATCGAAAAAAATTGCATCAAAGGGGGTCCCCTTGGAACTTTTTCGAATTCTTCAGATCGCCTTAACTTCCGAACGGATGGACCGATTTTCAACTTCGATCATACCAATCTGTTCGTTTTTTTCATAGAATCCATTTCTCCAATCAAAAAAACCGAAATCGGAAGAAAAGTTGCATCAAAGGGGGTCCCCTAGGAACTTTTTCGAATTCTTCAGATCGCCTTAACTTCCGAACGGATGGACCGATTTTCAACTTCGATCATACCAATCTGCTTGTATTTTTTCATAGAATCCATTTCTACAATCGGAAAAACCGAAATGGAAAAAAAAATGCATCAAAGGGGACCCCCTTGGAACTTTTTCGAATTCTTCAGATCGCCTCATATTCCGAACGTATGGACCGATTTTCAACTTCGATCATACCAATCTGCTTGTATTTCTTCATAGAATCCATTTCTCCAATCGGAGAAACCGAAATGGAAAAAAAATGCATCAAAGGGGACCCCCTTGGAACTTTTTCGAATTCTTCAGATCGCCTCATATTCCGAACGTATGGACCGATTTTCAACTTCGATCATACCAATCTGCTTGTTTTTTTTTATAGAATCCATTTCTCCAATCAAAAAAACCGAAATCGAAAAAAAAAATGCATCAAAGGAGGCCCCCTTGGAACTTTTTCGAATTCTTCAGATCGCCTTAACTTCCGAACGGATGGACCGATTTTCAACTTCGATCATACCAATCTGCTTGTTTTTTTTTAATAAAATCCATTTCTCCAATCGAAAAAAATTGCATCAGAGGGGGCCCCCTTGGAACTTTTTCGAATTCTTCAGATCGCCTTAACTTCCGAACGGATGGACCGATTTTCAACTTCGATCATACCAATCTGCTTGTTTTTTTCATAGAATCCATTTCTCCAATCAAAAAAACCGAAATCGGAAGAAAAGTTGCATCAAAGGGGGTCCCTTTGGAACTTTTCCGAATTCTTCAGATCGCCTTAACTTCCGAACGGATGGACCGATTTTCAACTTCGATCATACCAATCTGCTTGTTTTTTTTCATAAAATCCATTTCTTCAATCGAAAAAACCGAAATCTGAAAAAAAAATTGCATCAAAGGGGGCCCCCTTGGAACTTTTTCGAATTCTTCAGATCGCCTTAACTTCCGAATGGATTGACCGATTTCCAACTTCGATCATACCAATCTGCTTGTTTTTTTTCATAGAATCCATTTCTCCAATCAAAAAAACCGAAATCGAAAAAAAAATTGCATCAAAGAGGGCCCCCTTGGAACTATTTCGAATTCTTCAGATCGCCTTAACTTCCGAACGGATGGACCGATTTTCAACTTCGATCATACGTATTAGATTATGTTTATATAGTTATACTCACCAGTTAACTGTTCTTCCGTTATACATGAAAGCGACTGAACTGAACAGAAGGTTGAATGGATAGACTGAATAATCATCGTATCTGGGTTGTATTCGATTATTTCGTGATGATTATTATATATTATGTCTAACCAGGTAACTGTTCTTCCGTTATACATACGAGCAACCGAATCGAACATAAGGTTGAATGGATAGATTAAAAAATCATTGTGTCTGGGTTGTCTCCGATTATATCGTTGTGCTGTATAATTAGATACACCTACCATGTAAAGGTTCTTTCGTTACACATACGAGCGTCTGAATCGAACATAAGGTTGGATGGTTAGACGGAACGATGATTGTATCTGAGTTGTATTCGATGATATCGTGATGATGTTTATAGCAATACTCACCAGGTAACTGTTCTTCCGTTTCACATAAAAGCGACCGAATCGAGCAGAAGGTTAAATGGATAGATTGAAAATTCATCGTATCTGGGTTGTATTCGAATAGGTTTATATAGTTATACTCACCAGGTTACTGTTCTTCCGTTATACATACGAGCGACTGAATTGAACAGAAGGTTGAATGGATAGACTAAACAATGATCGTATCTGAGGTTGTATTCGATTATATCGTGATGATGTTTATATAGGTATACTCAACAGGTAACTGTTCTCCAGTTATACATAAGAGCGACTGAACTGAACAGAAGGTTGAATGGATAGACTGAATAATAATCGTATCTGGGTTGTATTCGATTATTTCGTGATGATTATTATATATTATGTCTAACCAGATAACTGTTCTTCCGTTATACATACGAGCAACCGAATCGAACATAAGGTTGAATGGATAAATTGAAAAATCATTGTATCTGGGTTGTCTCCGATTATATCGTTATGCTGTATAATTAGATACACCTACCATGTAACGGTTCTTTCGTTACACATACGAGCGTCTGAATCGAACATAAGGTTGGATTGGTTAGACGGAACGATAATTGTAATTGAGTTGTATTCGATTATATCGTGGTAATGTTTATATACTCACCAGGTTACTGTTCTTTCGTTATACATACGAGCAACCGAATCGAACAGAAGGTTGAATGGATGGTATCTGGGTTGTATTCGATTATGATGTTATGCTGTGTATATAGTTATACACACTAGGTGACGGTATTCCCGTTTTACATACGAGCGACCGAAACGAACAGAAAGTTGAATGGATAGACTGAACAATCAATGTATCTGGTTGGTATCTGATTATATCGCAATACTGTATATATAGTGATACTAACCAGGTTACGGTACTTCCGTTACACATACTAGCGACTGAATCGAACAGAAGGTTAAATGGTTAGACGAAGCGATAATTGTATCTGAGTTGTATTCGATGATATCGTGATGATGTTTATATAGCAATATTCACCAGGTAACTGTTCTTCCGTTTTATATAAAAGCGACAGAATCGAGCAGAAGGTTAAATGGATAGATTGAAAATTCATCGTATCTGGGTTGTATTCGATTAGGTTTATATAGTTATACTCACCAGGTAACTGTTCTTCCGTTATACATACGAGCGACTGAATTTAACAGAAGGTTGAATGGATAGACTAAACAATGATCGTATCTGAGGTTGTATTCGATTATATCGTGATAATGTTTATATAGTTATACTCAACAGGTAACTGTTCTCCAGTTATACATGAGAGCGACTGAACTGAACAGAAGGTTGAATGGATAGACTGAACAATCATTGTATCTAAGTTGTATTCCCTTATATCGTGATGACTATCATATAGTATGTCCAATCAGGTAACAGTTCTTCTGTTACACATACGAGCAACCGAATCGAACATAAGGTTGAATGGATAGATTGAACAATCATTGTTTCTGGGTTGTCTCCGATTATATCGTTGTGCTGTATAATTAGATACACCTACCATGTAACGGTTCTTTCGTTACACATACGAGCGTCTGAATCAAACATAAGGTTGGATGGTTAGACGGAACGATGATTGTATCTGAGTTGTATTCGATGATATCGTGATGATGTTTATAGCAATACTCACCAGGTAACTGTTCTTCCGTTTCACATAAAAGCGACCGAATCGAGCAGGAGGTTAAATGGATAGATTGAAAATTCATCGTATCTGGGTTGTATTCGAATAGGTTTATATAGTTATACTCACCAGGTAACTGTTCTTCCGTTATACATACGAGCGACTGAATTGAACAGAAGGTTAAATGGATAGACTAAACAATGATCGTATCTGAGGTTGTATTCGATTATATCGTGATGATGTTTATATAGTTATACTCAACAGGTAACTGTTCTCCAGTTATACATAAGAGCGTCTGAACTGAACAGAAGGTTGAATGGATAGACTAAACAATCATTGTATCTGGGTTGTATTCGATTATATCGTGATGATTATCATATAGTATGTCTAACCAGGTAACAATTCTTCTGTTATACATACGAGCAACCGAATCGAACATAAGGTTGAATGGTTAGATTGAACAATCATTGTATCTGGGTTGTCTCCGATTATATCGTTATGCTGTATATTTAGTTACACCAACCATGTAATGATTCTTTAGTTACACATACGAGCGTATGCATCGAACATAAGGTTGGATGATTAGACGGAACGATAATTGTAACTGAGTTGTATTCGATTATATCGTGGTGATGTTTATATAGTAATACTCACCAGGTGACTGTTCTTGCGTTAAACATACGAGCGACCCAATCGAACAGAAGGTTGGATGGATCATTGTATCTGAGTTGTATCTGAGTTGTATTCGATTATATCGTGATGACGTTCATATAGAAATACTCACCAGGTTACTGTTCTTTCGTTATACATACGAGCAACCGAATCGAACAGAAGGTTGAATGGATAGTATCTGGGTTGTATTCGATTATGATGTTATGCTGTGTATATAGTTATACATATTAGGTGACGGTATTCCCGTTTTACATACGAGCGACCGAAACGAACAGAAGGTTTAATGGATAGACTGAACAATCAATGTATCTGGGTGGTATCCGATTATATCGCAATACTGAATATATAGTGATACTTACCAGGTGACGGTACTTCCGTTACACATACTAGCGACTGAATCGAACAGAAGGTTCAATGGTTAGACGAAACGATAATTGTATCTGAATTGTATTCGATGATATCGTGATGATGTTTATATAGAAATACTCACCAGGTAACTGTTCTTCCGTTTTACATACAAGCGACCGAATCGAGCAGAAGGTTGAATTTAGTATAGATTGAACAATCATCGTATCTGGGTTGTATTCGATTATGTTCATATAGTTATACTCACCAGGTAACTGTTCTTCCGTCATACATACAAGTGACCGAATCGAGCAGAAGGTTGAATGGATAGATTGAACAATCATCGTATCTGAGTTGTATTCGATTATGTTTATATAGTTATACTCACCAGGTACCTGTTCTTCCGTTATACATACTAGCAACCGAATCGAACATAAGGTTGAATGGATAGATTGAACAATCATCGTATCTGAGTTGTATTCGATTATGTTTATATAGTTATACTCACCAAGTAAATGTTCTTTCGTTATACATACGAGCGACTGAATTGAACAGAAGGTTGAATGGATAGACTAAACAATGATCGTATCTGGGGTTGTATTCGATTATATCGTGATGATGTTTATATAGTTATACTCACCAGGTAACTGTTCTCCAGTTATACATAAGAGCGTTTGAACTGAACAGAAGGTTGTATTGATAGACTGAACAATCATCGTATCTGGGTTGTATTCGATTATTTCGTGATGATTATTATATATTATGTCTAACCAGGTAACTGTTCTTCCGTTATACATACGAGCGACTGAATTGAACAGAAGGTTGAATGGATAGACTAAACAATAATCGTATCTGGGGTTGCATTCGATTATATCTTGATGATGTTCATATAGTTATACTCACCAGGAAACTGTGCTCCAGTTATACATAAGAGCGACTGAACTGAACAGAAGGTTGAATGGATAGACTGAACAATCATCGTATCTGGGTTGTATTTGATTATATCGTGATGCTTATAATATAGTAGGTCTAACCAGGTAACAGTTCTTCCGTTATACATACGAGCAACCGAATCGAACACAAGGTTGAATGGATAGATTGAACAATCATTGTATCTGGGTTGTCTCCGATTATATCGTTATGCTGTATATTTAGTTACACCTACCATGTAACGGTTCTTTCTATACACATACGAGCGTCTGAATCGAACATGAGGTTGGATGGTTAGACGGAACGATAATTGTAACTGAGTTGTATTCGATTATATCGTGGTGATATAAATATAGTAATACTCACCAGGTGACTGTTCTTGCGTTATACATACAAGCGACCCAATCGAACATTAGGTTGGATGGATAGACGGAATGATCATTGTATCTGAGTTGTATTCGATTATATCGTGATGACGATCATAAAGAAATACTCACCAGGTTACTGTTCTTTCGTTATACATACGAGCAACCGAATCGAACAGAAGGTTGAATGGATAGTATTTGGGTTGTATTCGATTATGATGTTATGCTGTGTATATATTTATACACACTAGGTGACGGTATTCCCGTTTCACATACGTGCGACCGAAACGAACAGAAAGTTGAATAAATAGACTGAACAATCTATGTATCTGGGTGGTATCCGATTATATCGCAATTCTGTATATATAGTGATATTCACCAGGTGACGGTACTTCCGTTACACATACTAGCGACTGAATCGAACAGAAGGTTGAATGGATAGACTAAACAATAATCGTATCTGGGGTTGTATTCGATTATATCTTGATGATGTTTGTATAGTTATACTCACCAGGAAACTGTTCTCCAGTTACACATAAAAGCGACTGAACTGAACAGGAGGTTGAATGGATAGACTGAACAATCATCGTATCTGGGTTGTATTTGATTATATCGTGATGATCATCATATAGTATGTCTAACCAGGTAACAGCTCTTCCGTTATACATACGAGCAACCAAATCGAACATAAGGTTGAATGGATAGATTGAACAATCATTGTATCTGGGTTGTATTCGATGATATCGTGATGATGTTTATATAGCAATACTCACCAGGTAACTGTTCTTCCGTTATACATACGAGCGACTGAATTGAACAGAAGGTTGAATGGATAGACTAAACAATAATCGTATCTGAAGTTGTATTCGATTATATCTTGATGATGTTTATATAGTTATACTCACCAGGAAACTGTTCTCCAGTTACACATAAGAGCGACTGAACTGAACAGGAGGTTGAATGGATATACTGAACAATCATCGTATCTGGGTTGTATTTGATTATATCGTGATGATTATCATATAGTATGTCTAACCAGGTAACAGCTCTTCCGTTATACATACGAGCAACCAAATCGAACATAAGGTTGAATGGATAGATTGAACAATAATTGTATCTGGGTTGTCTTCGATTATATCGTTATGCTGTATATTTAGTTACACCTACCCTGTGAAGGTTCTTTCGTTACACATACGAGCGTCTGAATCGAAAATAAGGTTTAAGGTTGGATGGTTAGACGAAACGATAATTGTAACTGAGTTGTATTCTATTATATCGTGGTGATGTTTATATAGTAATACTAACCAGGTGACTGTTCTTGCGTTATACATACGAGCGACCCAATCGAACAGAAGGTTGGATGGATAGACGGAATGATCATTGTATCTCAGTTGTATTCGATTATATCGTGATGACGTTCATATAGAAATACTCACCAGGTTACTGTTCTTTCGTTATACATACGAGCAACCGAATCGAACAGAAGGTTGAATGAATAGTATCTGGGTTGTATTCGATTATGATCTTATGCTGTGTATATAGTTATACACATTTGATGACGGTATTCCCGCTTTACATACGAGCGACCGAATCGAGCAGAAGGTTAAATGTATAGATTGAACAATCATCGTATCTGGGTTGTATTTCATTATGTTTATATAGTTATACTCACCAGGTACCTGTTCTTTCGTTATACATACGAGCGACTGAATTGAACAGTAGGTTGAATGGATAGACTAAACAATAATCGTATCTGGGGTTGTTTTCGATTATATCTTGATGATGTTCACATAGTTATACTCACCAGGAAACTTTTCTCCAGTTATACATAAGAGCAACTGAACTGAACAGAAAGTTGAATGGATAGACTGAACAATCAATGTATCTGGGTGGTATCCGAATATATCACAATAATGTATATATAGTGATACTCACCAGGTGACGGTACTTCCGTTACACATACTAGCGACTGAATCGAACAGAAGGTTAAATGGTTAGACGAAATGATATTTGTATCTCTGAGTTGTATTCGATGATATCGTGATGAAGTTCATATAGAAATACTCACCAGCTTACTGTTCTTTCGTTATACATACGAGCATTCGAATCATATAGTATGTCTAACCAGGTAACAGTTCTTCCGTTATACATACGAGCAACCGAATCGAACATAAGGTTGGATGGATAGATTGAACAATCATTGTATCTGGGTTGTCTCCGATTATATCGTTATGCTGTATATTTAGTTTCACCTACCATGTAACGGTTCTTTCGTTACACATACGAGCGTCAGAATCGAACATAAGGTTGGATGGTTAGACGGAACGATAATTGTAACTGAGTTGTATTCGATTATATCGTGGTGATGTTTATATAGTAATACTCACCAGGTGACTGTTCTTGCGTTATACATACGAGCGACCCAATCGAACGAAAGGTTGGATGGTTAGACGGAACGATAATTGTAACTGAGTTGTATTCGATTATATCGTGGTGATGTTTATATAGTAATACTCACCAGGTGACTGTTCTTGCGTTTTAAATAAAAGCGACCGAATTGAGCAGAAGGTTAAATGGATAGATTGGAAATTCATCGTATCTGGGTTGTATTCGATTAGGTTTATATAGGTATACTCACCAGGTAACTGTTTTTTCGTTATACATAAGAACGACTGAATTGAACAGAAGGTTGAATGGATAGACTAAACAATAATCGTATCTGGGGTTGTATTCGAGTATATCGTGATGATTATCATATAGTATGTCTAACCAGGTAACAGTTATTCCGTTAAACATACGAGCAACCGAATCGAACATAAGGTTGGATGGATAGATTGAACAATCATTGTATCTGGGTTGTCTACGATTATATCGTTATGCTGTATATTTAGTTACACCTACCATGTAACGGTTCTTTCGTTACACATACGAGCGCCTGAATCGAACATAAGGTTGGATAGTTAGACGGAAAGATAATTGTAACTGAGTTGCATTCGATTATATCGTGGTGATGTTTATATAGTAATACTCACCAGGTGACTGTTCTTGCGTTATACATACGAGCGACCCAATCGAACAGAAGGTTGGATGGATAGACGGAATGATCATGGTATCTGAGTTGTATTTGATTATATCGTGATGACGTTCATATAGAAATACTCACCAGGTTACTGTTCTCTCGTTATACATACGAGCAACCGAATCGAACAGAAGGTTGAATGGATAGTATCTGGGTTGTATTCGATTATGATGTTATGCTGTGTATATATTTATACACACTAGGTGACGGTATTCCCGTTTTACATACGAGCGACCGAAACGAACAGAAAGTTGAATGGATAGACTGAACAATCAATGTATCTGGGTGGTATCCGATTATATCGCAATTCTGTATATATAGTGATACTTACCAGGTGACGATACTTCCGTTACACATACTAGCGACTGAATCGAACAGACGGTTAAATGGATATATTGATCAATCATCGTATCTGAGTTGTATTCGATTATGTTTATATAGTTATACTCACCAGGTACCTGTTCTTCCGTTATACATACGAGCAACCGAATCGAACATAAGGTTTAATGGAAAGACTAAACAATAATCGTATATGGGGTTGTATTCGATTATATCTTGATGATGTTCATACAGTTATACTCACCAGGAAACTGTTCTCCAGTTATACATAAGAGCGACTGAACTGAACAGAAAGTTGAATGGATAGACTGAGCAATCAATGTATCTGGGTGGTATCCGATTATATCGCAATACTGTATATATAGTGATACTTACCAGGTGACGGTACTTCCGTTACACATACTAGCGACTGAATCGAACAGAAGGTTAAATGGTTAGACGAAATGATAATTGTATCTCTGAGTTGTATTCGATGATATCGTGATGAAGTTCATATAGAAATACTCACCAGGTTACTGTTCTATCGTTACACATACGAGCATTCGAATCGAACAGAAGGTTGAATGGATAGTATCTGGGTTGTATTCGATTATGATGTTATGCTGTGTATATAGTTATACACACTAGGTGACGGTATTCCCGTTTTACATACGAGCGACCGAAACGAACAGAAAGTTGAATGGATAGACTGAACAATCAATGTATCTGGTTGGTATCCGATTTTATCGCAACACTGTATATATAGTGATACTTACCGGGTGACGGTGCTTCCGTTACACATACTAGCGACTGAATCGAACAGAAGGTTAAATGGTTAGACGAAGCGATAATTGTATCTGAGTTGTATTCGATGATATCGTGATGATGTTTATATAGCAATATTCACCAGGTAACTGTTCTTCCGTTTTACATAAAAGCGACCGAATCGAGCAGAAGGTTAAATGGATAGATTGAAAATTCATCGTATCTGGGTTGTATTCGCTTAGGTTTATATAGTTATACTCACCAGGTAACTGTTCTTCCGTTATACATACGAGCGACTGAATTGAACAGAAGGTTGAATGGATATACTAAACAATGATCGTATCTGAGGTTGTATTCGATTATTTCGTGATGATTATCATATATTATGTCTAACCAGGTAACTGTTCTTCCGTTATACATATGAGCAACCGAATCGAACATAAGGTTGAATGGATAGATCGATCAATCAATGTATCTGGGTTGTCTCCGATTATATCGTTATGCTGTATATTTGGATACACCTACCATGTAACGGTTCTTTCGTTACACATACGAGCGTCTGAATCGAACATAAGGTTGGATGGTTAGACGAAACGATAATTGTAACTGAGTTGTATTCGATTATATCGTGGTAATGTTTATATAGTAATACTCACCAGGTGACTGTTCTTGCGTTATACGTACGAGCGACCCAATCGAACAGAAGGTTGGATGGAAAGACGGAATGATCATCGTATCTGAGTTGTATTCGATCATATCGTGATGAAGTTCATATAGAAATACTCATCAGGTTACTGTTCTTTCGTTATACATACGAGCAACCGAATCGAACAGAAGGTTGAATGGATAGTATCTGAGTTGTATTCGATTATGATGTTATGCTGTGTATATAGTTATACACACTAGGTGACGGTATTCCCGTTTTAGATACGAGCGACCGAAACGAACAGAAAGTTGAATGGATAGACTGAACAATCAATGTATCTGGTTGGTATCCGATTATATCGCAATACTCTATATATAGTGATACTCATCAGGTGACGGTACTTCCGTTACACATACTAGCGACTGAATCGAACAGAAGGTTCAATGGTTAGACGAAACGATAATTGTATCTGAATTGTATTCGATGATATCGTGATGATGTTAATATAGAAATACTCACCAGGTAACTGTTCTTCCGTTTTACATGCAAGCGACCGAATCGAGCAGAAGGTTGAATTTAGTATAGATTGAACAATCATCGTATCTGGGTTGTATTCGATTATGTTCATATAGTTATACTCACCAGGTAACTGTTCTTCCGTTATACATACAAGTGACCGAATCGAGCAGAAGGTTGAATGGATAGATTGAACAATCATCGTATCTGAGTTGTATTCGATTATGTTTATATAGTTATACTCACCAGGTACCTGTTCTTCCGTTATACATACTAGCAACCGAATCGAACATAAGGTTGAATGGATAGATTGAACAATCATCGTATCTGAGTTGTATTCGATTATGTTTATATAGTTATACTCACCAAGTAAATGTTCTTTCGTTATACATACGAGCGACTGAATTGAACAGAAGGTTGAATGGATAGACTAAACAATGATCGTATCTGGGGTTGTATTCGATTATATCGTGATGATGTTTATATAGTTATACTCACCAGGTAACTGTTCTCCAGTTATACATAAGAGCGTTTGAACTGAACAGAAGGTTATATTGATAGACTGAACAATCATCGTATCTGGGTTGTATTCGATTATTTCGTGATGATTATTATATATTATGTCTAACCAGGTAACTGTTCTTCCGTTATACATACGAGCGACTGAATTGAACAGAAGGTTGAATGGATAGACTAAACAATAATCGTATCTGGGGTTGCATTCGATTATATCTTGATGATGTTCATATAGTTATACTCACCAGGAAACTGTGCTCCAGTTATACATAAGAGCGACTGAACTGAACAGAAGGTTGAATGGATAGACTGAACAATCATCGTATCTGGGTTGTATTTGATTATATCGTGATGCTTATAATATAGTAGGTCTAACCAGGTAACAGTTCTTCCGTTATACATACGAGCAACCGAATCGAACACAAGGTTGAATGGATAGATTGAACAATCATTGTATCTGGGTTGTCTCCGATTATATCGTTATGCTGTATATTTAGTTACACCTACCATGTAACGGTTCTTTCTATACACATACGAGCGTCTGAATCGAACATGAGGTTGGATGGTTAGACGGAACGATAATTGTAACTGAGTTGTATTCGATTATATCGTGGTGATATTAATATAGTAATACTCACCAGGTGACTGTTCTTGCGTTATACATACAAGCGACCCAATCGAACATTAGGTTGGATGGATAGACGGAATGATCATTGTATCTGAGTTGTATTCGATTATATCGTGATGACGATCATAAAGAAATACTCACCAGGTTACTGTTCTTTCGTTATACATACGAGCAACCGAATCGAACAGAAGGTTGAATGGATAGTATTTGGGTTGTATTCGATTATGATGTTATGCTGTGTATATATTTATACACACTAGGTGACGGTATTCCCGTTTCACATACGTGCGACCGAAACGAACAGAAAGTTGAATAAATAGACTGAACAATCTATGTATCTGGGTGGTATCCGATTATATCGCAATTCTGTATATATAGTGATATTCACCAGGTGACGGTACTTCCGTTACACATACTAGCGACTGAATCGAACAGAAGGTTGAATGGATAGACTAAACAATAATCGTATCTGGGGTTGTATTCGATTATATCTTGATGATGTTTGTATAGTTATACTCACCAGGAAACTGTTCTCCAGTTACACATAAAAGCGACTGAACTGAACAGGAGGTTGAATGGATAGACTGAACAATCATCGTATCTGGGTTGTATTTGATTATATCGTGATGATCATCATATAGTATGTCTAACCAGGTAACAGCTCTTCCGTTATACATACGAGCAACCAAATCGAACATAAGGTTGAATGGATAGATTGAACAATCATTGTATCTGGGTTGTATTCGATGATATCGTGATGATGTTTATATAGCAATACTCACCAGGTAACTGTTCTTCCGTTATACATACGAGCGACTGAATTGAACAGAAGGTTGAATGGATAGACTAAACAATAATCGTATCTGAAGTTGTATTCGATTATATCTTGATGATGTTTATATAGTTATACTCACCAGGAAACTGTTCTCCAGTTACACATAAGAGCGACTGAACTGAACAGGAGGTTGAATGGATATACTGAACAATCATCGTATCTGGGTTGTATTTGATTATATCGTGATGATTATCATATAGTATGTCTAACCAGGTAACAGCTCTTCCGTTATACATACGAGCAACCAAATCGAACATAAGGTTGAATGGATAGATTGAACAATAATTGTATCTGGGTTGTCTTCGATTATATCGTTATGCTGTATATTTAGTTACACCTACCCTGTGAAGGTTCTTTCGTTACACATACGAGCGTCTGAATCGAAAATAAGGTTTAAGGTTGGATGGTTAGACGAAACGATAATTGTAACTGAGTTGTATTCTATTATATCGTGGTGATGTTTATATAGTAATACTAACCAGGTGACTGTTCTTGCGTTATACATACGAGCGACCCAATCGAACAGAAGGTTGGATGGATAGACGGAATGATCATTGTATCTCAGTTGTATTCGATTATATCGTGATGACGTTCATATAGAAATACTCACCAGGTTACTGTTCTTTCGTTATACATACGAGCAACCGAATCGAACAGAAGGTTGAATGAATAGTATCTGGGTTGTATTCGATTATGATCTTATGCTGTGTATATAGTTATACACATTTGATGACGGTATTCCCGCTTTACATACGAGCGACCGAATCGAGCAGAAGGTTAAATGTATAGATTGAACAATCATCGTATCTGGGTTGTATTTCATTATGTTTATATAGTTATACTCACCAGGTACCTGTTCTTTCGTTATACATACGAGCGACTGAATTGAACAGTAGGTTGAATGGATAGACTAAACAATAATCGTATCTGGGGTTGTTTTCGATTATATCTTGATGATGTTCACATAGTTATACTCACCAGGAAACTTTTCTCCAGTTATACATAAGAGCAACTGAACTGAACAGAAAGTTGAATGGATAGACTGAACAATCAATGTATCTGGGTGGTATCCGAATATATCACAATAATGTATATATAGTGATACTCACCAGGTGACGGTACTTCCGTTACACATACTAGCGACTGAATCGAACAGAAGGTTAAATGGTTAGACGAAATGATATTTGTATCTCTGAGTTGTATTCGATGATATCGTGATGAAGTTCATATAGAAATACTCACCAGCTTACTGTTCTTTCGTTATACATACGAGCATTCGAATCATATAGTATGTCTAACCAGGTAACAGTTCTTCCGTTATACATATGAGCAACCGAATCGAACATAAGGTTGGATGGATAGATTGAACAATCATTGTATCTGGGTTGTCTCCGATTATATCGTTATGCTGTATATTTAGTTTCACCTACCATGTAACGGTTCTTTCGTTACACATACGAGCGTCAGAATCGAACATAAGGTTGGATGGTTAGACGGAACGATAATTGTAACTGAGTTGTATTCGATTATATCGTGGTGATGTTTATATAGTAATACTCACCAGGTGACTGTTCTTGCGTTATACATACGAGCGACCCAATCGAACGAAAGGTTGGATGGTTAGACGGAACGATAATTGTAACTGAGTTGTATTCGATTATATCGTGGTGATGTTTATATAGTAATACTCACCAGGTGACTGTTCTTGCGTTTTAAATAAAAGCGACCGAATCGAGCAGAAGGTTAAATGGATAGATTGGAAATTCATCGTATCTGGGTTGTATTCGATTAGGTTTATATAGGTATACTCACCAGGTAACTGTTTTTTCGTTATACATAAGAACGACTGAATTGAACAGAAGGTTGAATGGATAGACTAAACAATAATCGTATCTGGGGTTGTATTCGAGTATATCGTGATGATTATCATATAGTATGTCTAACCAGGTAACAGTTATTCCGTTAAACATACGAGCAACCGAATCGAACATAAGGTTGGATGGATAGATTGAACAATCATTGTATCTGGGTTGTCTACGATTATATCGTTATGCTGTATATTTAGTTACACCTACCATGTAACGGTTCTTTCGTTACACATACGAGCGCCTGAATCGAACATAAGGTTGGATAGTTAGACGGAAAGATAATTGTAACTGAGTTGCATTCGATTATATCGTGGTGATGTTTATATAGTAATACTCACCAGGTGACTGTTCTTGCGTTATACATACGAGCGACCCAATCGAACAGAAGGTTGGATGGATAGACGGAATGATCATGGTATCTGAGTTGTATTTGATTATATCGTGATGACGTTCATATAGAAATACTCACCAGGTTACTGTTCTCTCGTTATACATACGAGCAACCGAATCGAACAGAAGGTTGAATGGATAGTATCTGGGTTGTATTCGATTATGATGTTATGCTGTGTATATATTTATACACACTAGGTGACGGTATTCCCGTTTTACATACGAGCGACCGAAACGAACAGAAAGTTGAATGGATAGACTGAACAATCAATGTATCTGGGTGGTATCCGATTATATCGCAATTCTGTATATATAGTGATACTTACCAGGTGACGATACTTCCGTTACACATACTAGCGACTGAATCGAACAGACGGTTAAATGGATATATTGATCAATCATCGTATCTGAGTTGTATTCGATTATGTTTATATAGTTATACTCACCAGGTACCTGTTCTTCCGTTATACATACGAGCAACCGAATCGAACATAAGGTTTAATGGAAAGACTAAACAATAATCGTATATGGGGTTGTATTCGATTATATCTTGATGATGTTCATACAGTTATACTCACCAGGAAACTGTTCTCCAGTTATACATAAGAGCGACTGAACTGAACAGAAAGTTGAATGGATAGACTGAACAATCAATGTATCTGGGTGGTATCCGATTATATCGCAATACTGTATATATAGTGATACTTACCAGGTGACGGTACTTCCGTTACACATACTAGCGACTGAATCGAACAGAAGGTTAAATGGTTAGACGAAATGATAATTGTATCTCTGAGTTGTATTCGATGATATCGTGATGAAGTTCATATAGAAATACTCACCAGGTTACTGTTCTATCGTTACACATACGAGCATTCGAATCGAACAGAAGGTTGAATGGATAGTATCTGGGTTGTATTCGATTATGATGTTATGCTGTGTATATAGTTATACACACTAGGTGACGGTATTCCCGTTTTACATACGAGCGACCGAAACGAACAGAAAGTTGAATGGATAGACTGAACAATCAATGTATCTGGTTGGTATCCGATTTTATCGCAACACTGTATATATAGTGATACTTACCGGGTGACGGTGCTTCCGTTACACATACTAGCGACTGAATCGAACAGAAGGTTAAATGGTTAGACGAAGCGATAATTGTATCTGAGTTGTATTCGATGATATCGTGATGATGTTTATATAGCAATATTCACCAGGTAACTGTTCTTCCGTTTTACATAAAAGCGACCGAATCGAGCAGAAGGTTAAATGGATAGATTGAAAATTCATCGTATCTGGGTTGTATTCGCTTAGGTTTATATAGTTATACTCACCAGGTAACTGTTCTTCCGTTATACATACGAGCGACTGAATTGAACAGAAGGTTGAATGGATATACTAAACAATGATCGTATCTGAGGTTGTATTCGATTATATCGTGATGATGTTTATATAGTTATACTCAACAGGTAACTGTTCTCCAGTTATACATGAGAGAGACTGAACTGAACAGAAGATTGTATGGATAGACTGAACAATCATCGTATCTGGGTTGTATTCGATTATTTCGTGATGATTATCATATATTATGTCTAACCAGGTAACTGTTCTTCCGTTATACATATGAGCAACCGAATCGAACATAAGGTTGAATGGATAGATCGATCAATCAATGTATCTGGGTTGTCTCCGATTATATCGTTATGCTGTATATTTAGATACACCTACCATGTAACGGTTCTTTCGTTACACATACGAGCGTCTGAATCGAACATAAGGTTGGATGGTTAGACGAAACGATAATTGTAACTGAGTTGTATTCGATTATATCGTGGTAATGTTTATATAGTAATACTCACCAGGTGACTGTTCTTGCGTTATACGTACGAGCGACCCAATCGAACAGAAGGTTGGATGGAAAGACGGAATGATCATCGTATCTGAGTTGTATTCGATCATATCGTGATGAAGTTCATATAGAAATACTCATCAGGTTACTGTTCTTTCGTTATACATACGAGCAACCGAATCGAACAGAAGGTTGAATGGATAGTATCTGAGTTGTATTCGATTATGATGTTATGCTGTGTATATAGTTATACACACTAGGTGACGGTATTCCCGTTTTAGATACGAGCGACCGAAACGAACAGAAAGTTGAATGGATAGACTGAACAATCAATGTATCTGGTTGGTATCCGATTATATCGCAATACTCTATATATAGTGATACTCATCAGGTGACGGTACTTCCGTTACACATACAAGCGACTGAATCGAACAGATGGTTAAATGGTTAGACGAAACGATAATTGTATCTGAGTTGTATTCGATGATATCGTGATGATGTTTATAGCAATACTCACCAGGTAACTGTTCTTCCGTTTTACATACAAGCGACCGAATCGAGCAGAAGGTTAAATAGATAAATTGAACAATCATCGTATCTGGGTTGTATTCGATTATGTTTATATAGTTATACTCACCAGGTAACTGTTCTTCCGTTATACATACGAGCGACTGAATTGAACAGAAGGTTGAATGGATAGACTAAACAATGATCGTATCTGGGGTTGTATTCGATGATATCGTGATGATGTTTATATAGTTATACTCACCAGGTAACTGTTCTCCAGTTATACATAAGAGCGACTGAACTGAACAGAAGGTTGAATTGATAGACTGAATAATCATCGTATCTGGGTTGTATTCGATTATTTCATGATGATTATTATATATTATGTCCAACCAGGTAACTGTTCTTTCGTTATACATACGAGCAACCGAATCAAACATAAGGTTGGATGGATAGATTGAAAAAGCATTGTATCTGGGTTGTCTCTGATTATATCGTTATGCTGTATAATTAAATACACCTACCATGTAACGGTTCTTTCGTTACACATACGAGCGTCTGAATCGAACATAAGGTTGGATGGTTAGAGATAATTGTAACTGAGTTGTATTCGATTATATAGTGGTAATGTTTATATAGTAATGCTCACCAGGTGACTGTTCTTGCGTTATACGTACGAGCGACCAAATCGAACAGAAGGTTGGATGGGTAGACGGAATGATCATTGTATCTGAGTTGTATTCGATTATATCGTGATGAAGTTCATATAGAAATACTCACCAGGTTACTGTTCTTTCGTTATACATACGAGCAACCGAATCGAACAGAAGGTTGAATGAATGGTATCTGGGTTGTATTCGATTATGATGTTATGCTGTGTATATAGTTATACACACTAGGTGACGGTATTTCCGTTTTACATACGAGCGACCGAAATGAACAGAAAGTTGAATGGATAGACTGAACAATCAATGTATCTGGTTGGTATCCGATTATATCGCAATACTGTATATAAAGTGATACTTACCAGGTGACGGTACTTCCGTTACACATACTAGCGACTGAATCGAACAGAATGTTAAATGGATAGACGAAGCGATAATTGTATCTGAGTTGTATTCGATGATATCGTGATGATGTTTATATAGCAATATTCACCAGGTAACTGTTCTTCCGTTTTACATAAAAGCGACCGAATCGAGCAGAAGGTTAAATAGATAGATTGAAAATTCATCGTATCTGGGTTGTATTCGATTAGGTTTATATAGTTATACTCACCAGGTACCTGTTCTTCCGTTATACATACGAGCAACCGAATCGAACATAAGGTTTAATGGATAGACTAAACAATAATCGTATATGGGGTTGTATTCGATTATATCTTGATGATGTTCATACAGTTATACTCACCAGGAAACTGTTCTCCAGTTATACATAAGAGCGACTGAACTGAACAGAAAGTTGAATGGATAGACTGAACAATCAATGTATCTGGGTGGTATCCGATTATATCGCAAAACTGTATATATAGTGATACTTACCAGGTGACGGTACTTCCGTTACACATACTAGCGACTGAAGGTTGAATGGTTAGTATCTGGGTTGTATTCGATTATGATGTTATGCTGTGTATATAGTTATACACACTAGGTGACGGTATTCCCGTTTCACATACGAGCGACCGAAACGAACAGAAAGTTGAATGGATAGACTGAACAATCAATGTATCTGGTTGGTATCCGATTTTATCGCAACACTGTATATATAGTGATACTTACCAGGTGACGGTAATTCCGTTAAACATACTAGCGACTGAATCGAACAGAAGGTTAAATGGTTAGACGAAGCGATAATTGTATCTGAGTTGTATTCGATGATATCGTGATGATGTTTATATAGCAATATTCACAAGGTAACTGTTCTTCCGTTTTACATAAAAGCGACCGAATCGAGCAGAAGATTAAATGGATAGATTGAAAATTCATCGTATCTGGGTTGTATTCGATTAGGTTTATATAGTTATACTCACCAGGTAACTGTTCTTCCGTTATACATACGAGCGACTGAATTGAACAGAAGGTTGAATGGATATACTAAACAATGATCGTTTCTGAGGTTGTATTCGATTATATCGTGATGATGTTTATATAGTTATACTCAACAGGTAACTGTTCTTCAGTTATACATGAGAGAGACTGAACTGAACAGAAGGTTGTATGGATAGACTGAACAATCATCGTATCTGGGTTGTATTCGATTATTTCGTGATGATTATCATATATTATGTCTAACCAGGTAACTGTTCTTCCGTTATACATATGAGCAACCGAATCGAACATAAGGTTGAATGGATAGATCGATCAATCAATGTATCTGGGTTGTCTTCGATTATATCGTTATGCTGTATATTTAGATACACCTACCATGTAACGGTTCTTTCGTTACACATACGAGCGTCTGAATCGAACATAAGGTTGGATGGTTAGACGAAACGATAATTGTAACTGAGTTGTATTCGATTATATCGTGGTAATGTTTATATAGTAATACTCACCAGGTGACTGTTCTTGCGTTATACGTACGAGCGACCCAATCGAACAGAAGGTTGGATGGATAGGCGGAATGATCATCGTATCTGAGTTGTATTCGATTATATCGTGATGAAGTTCATATAGAAATACTCATCAGGTTACTGTTACAGGTTACTGTTCATTCGGTATTAGGTGACGGTATTCCCGTTTCACATACGAGCGACCGAAACGAACAGAAAGTTGAATGGATAGACTGAACAATCAATGTATCTGGGTGGTATCCGATTATATCGCAATACTGTATATAAAGTGATACTTACCAGGTGACGGTACTTCCGTTACACATACTAGCGACTGAATCGAACAGAAGGTTAAATGGTTAGACGAAACGATAATTGTATCTGAGTTGAATTCGATGATATCGTGATGATGTTTATAGCAATACTCACCAGGTAACTGTTCTTCTGTTTTACATACAAGCGACCGAATCGAGCAGAAGGTTAAATAGATAGATTGAACAATCATCGTATCTGGGTTGTATTCGATTATGTTTATATAGTTATACTCACCAGGTAACTGTTCTTCCGTTATACATACGAGCGACTGAATTGAACAGAAGGTTGAATGGATAGACTAAACAATGATCGTATCTGGGGTTTTATTCGATGATATCGTGATGATGTTTATATAGTTATACTCACCAGGTAACTGTTCTCCAGTTATACATAAGAGCGACTGAACTGAACAGAAGGTTGAATGGATAGACTGAATAATCATCGTATCTGGGTTGTATTCGATTATTTCGTGATGATTATTATATATTTTGTCTAACCAGGTAACTGTTCTTCCGTTATACATACGAGCAACCGAATCAAACATAAGGTTGGATGGATAGATTGAAAAATCATTGTATCTGGGTTGTCTCTGATTATATCATTATGCTGTATAATTAGATACACCTACCATGTAACGGTTCTTTCGTTACACATACGAGCGTCTGAATCGAACATAAGGTTGGATGGTTAGAGATAATTGTAACTGAGTTGTATTCGATTATATCGTGGTAATGTTCATATAGTAATACTCACCAGGTGACTGTTCTTGCGTTATACGTACGAGCGACCCAATCGAACAGATGGTTGGATGGATAGACGGAATGATCATTGTATCTGAGTTGTATTCGATTATATCGTGATGAAGTTCATATAGAAATACTCACCAGGTTAGATTACAACCAAGATACAATGATCATTTCGTCTATCCATCCAACCTTCTGTTCGATTGGGTCGCTCGTATGTATAACGCAAGAACAGTCACCTGGTGAGTATTACTATACAGAGTGGCCACTTTTTTAATGGGATTGTATTGGTAACTTTTAAACCATAAGAGTTAGAAGGTCGGTCAAATGAAGAAAAAGTTGCATTTATAGAAGCATTGTCAAGCAGTTCAAACAAATCGAGATTATCAGGGCCGGTTATTGAGATATCATAAGTAAAGTAAAGTCTGTCATTTTAATTTTTCTTTTTTTTCCACTTTATTTCGAATATTATCAAAAAATGTCACTGGAGTTTTTTATTCGACAGTAAATTATCCTCATTTTGACATAATCAGATTTTGTATCCAACGTTTCGTACGCTCTGGGCCACCCTCAACCTCATTTTTTTCAATACGGACCTGCATATTTTATGACACTTTTCTAAATAACTTTCAACGCTGAATTCATCGACATATCAATGTCATTTAAAGTTGAATTTCAGGTGATTTTGACCCTTATCCAAATTATCAAAATCACCTGAAAATCAACTTTGAATTACATTTTATGATATGTCGATGAATTCAGCGTTGAAAGTTATTCAGAAAAGTGTCATGAAATATGCAGGTCCGTATTGAAAATAAATGAGGTTGAGGGTGGCCCAGAGCGTACGAAACGTTGGATACAAAATCTGATTATGTCAAAATGAGGATAATTTTTTGTCGAATAAAAAACTATTGTGACATTTTTTGATAATATTCGAAATAAAGTGGGAAAAAAAGAAAAATCAGAATGACAGAATTTACTTTTCTTATGATATCTCAATAACCGGCCCTGATAATCTTGATTTGTTCAAACTGCTTGACAATGCTTCTATGAATGCAACTTTTTCTCCATTTGACCGACCTTCTAACTCTTATGGTTTAAAAGTTACCAATACAATCCTATTAAAAAAGTGGCCACTCTGTATAAACATCACCACGATATAATCGAATACAACTCAGTTACAATTATCGTTTCGTCTAACCATCCAACCTTATGTTTGATTCAGACGCTCGTATGTGTAACGAAAGAAACTTTACATGGTAGGTGTAACTTAATATACAGCATAACGATATAATCGGAGACAACCCAGATACAATGATTGTTCAATCTATCCATTCAACCTTATGTTCGATTCGGTTGCTCGTATGTATAACGGAAGAACTGTTACCTGGTTAGACATACTATATTATAATCATCACGATATAATCAAATACAACCCAGATACGATGTTTGTTCAGTCTATCCATTCAACTTTCTGTTCAGTTCAGTCGCTCCTATGTATAACTGGAGAAAAGTTTCCTGGTGAGTATAACTATATGAACATCATCAAGATATAATCGAAAACAACCCCAGATACGATTATTGTTTAGTCTATCCATTCAACCTTCTGTTCAATTCAGTCGCTCGTATGTATAACGGAAGATTAGGTACCTGGTGAGTATAACTATATAAACATAATCAAATACAACCCAGATACGATGATTGTTCAATCTATACTAAATTCAAGCTTGTATGTAAAACGGAAGAACAGTTACCTGGTGAGTATTTCTATACAAACATCATCACGATATCATCGAATACAACTCAGATACAATTATCGTTTCGTCTAACCATTTAACCTTCTGTTCGATTCAGTCGCTAGTATGTGTAACGGAAGTACCGTCACCTGGTAAGTATCACTATATATTCAGTATTGCGATATAATCGGATACCACCCAGATACATTGATTGTTCAGTCTATCCATTCAACTTTCTGTTCGTTTCGGTCGCTCGTATGTGAAACGGGAATACCGTCACCTTATGTGTATAACTATATACACAGCATAACATCATAATCCAAAACAACCCAGATACTATCCATTCAACCTTCTGTTCGATTCGTTTGCTCGTATGTATAACGAAAGAACAGTAACCTGGTGAGTATTTCTATATGAACGTCATCACGATATAATCGGATACAACTCAGATACAATGATTATTCCGTCTATCCATCCAACCTTATGTTCGATTCAGACGCTCGTATGTGTAACGAAAGAACCGTTACATGGTAGGTGTAACTAAATATACAGCATAACGATATAATCGGAGACAACCCAGATACAATGATTGTTCAATCTATCCATCCAACCTTATGTTCGATTCGGTTGCTCGTATATATAACTGAAGAAATGTTACCTAGTTAGACATACTATATGATAATAATCATGATATAATCAAATACAACCCAGATACGATGAATGTTCAGTCTATCCATTCAACCTTCTGTTCAGTTCAGTCGCTCTTATGTATAACTGGAGAACATTTTTCTGGTGAGTATAACTATATTAACAACATCAAGATATAATTGAATACAACCCCAGATACGATTATTGTTTAGTCTATCCATTCAACCTTCTGTTCAATTCAGTCGCTCGTATGTATAACGAGAGAAAAGTTACCTGGTGAGTATAACTATATAAACATTATCGAATACAACCCAGATACGATGATTGTTCAATCTATACTAAATTTGAGCTTCTGCTCGATTCGGTCGCTTGTATGTAAAACGGAAGAACAGTTACCTGGTGAGTATTGCTATATGAACATCACCACGATATAATCGAATACAACTCAGTTACAATTATCGTTCCGTCTAACCATCCAACCTTATGTTCGATTCAGACGCTCGTATGTGTAACGAAAGAACCGTTACATGGTAGGTGTAACTAAATATACAGCATAACGATATAATCGGAGACTACCCAGATACAATGATTGTTCAATCTATCCATCCAACCTTATGTTCGATTCGGTTGCTCGTATGTATTACGAAAGAACTGTTACCTGGTTAGACATACTATATGATAATAATCACGATATAATCAAATACAACCCAGATACGATGAATGTTCAGTCTATCCATTCAACCTTCTGTTCAGTTCAGTCGCTCTTATGTATAACTGGAGAACAGTTTTCTGGTGAGTATAACTATATGAACATCATCAAGATATAATCGAATACAACCCCAGATACGATTATTGTTTAGTCTATCCATTCAACCTTCTGTTCAATTCAGTCGCTCGTATGTATAACGGAAGAGCAGTTACCTGGTGAGTATAACTATATAAACATAATCGATAACAACCCAGATACGATGATTGTTTTTCAATTTATACTAAATTTAAGCTTCTGCTCGATTCGGACGCTTGTATGTAAAACGGAAGAACAGTTACCTGGTGAGTATTGCTATAAAAATATCATCACGATATCATCGAATACAACTCAGATACAATTATCGCTTCGTCTAACCATTCAACCTTCTGTTCGATTCAGTCGCTAGTATGTGTAACGGAAGTACCGTCACCTGGTAAGTATAAATATATAAACATTATCGAATACAACCCAGATACGATGATTGTTCAATCTATACTAAATTTAAGCTTCTGCTCGATTCGGTCGCTTGTATGTAAAACGGAAGAACAGTTACCTGGTGAGTATTGCTATATGAACATCACCACGATATAATCGAATACAACTCAGTTACAATTATCGTTCCGTCTAACCATCCAACCTTATGTTCGATTCAGACGCTCGTATGTGTAACGAAAGAACCGTTACATGATAGGTGTAACTAAATATACAGCATAACGATATAATCGGAGACAACCCAGATACAATGATTTTTCAATCTATCCATCCAACCTTATGTTCGATTCGGTTGCTCGTATGTATTACGAAAGAACTGTTACCTGGTTAGACATACTATATGATAATAATCACGATATAATCAAATACAACCCAGATACGATGAATGATCAGTCTATCCATTCAACCTTCTGTTCAGTTCAGTCGCTCTTATGTATAACTGGAGAACATGTTCCTGGTGAGTATAACTATATGAACATCATCAAGATATAATCGAATGCAACCCCAGATACGATTATTGTTTAGTCTATCCATTCAACCTTCTGTTCAATTCAGTCGCTCGTATGTATAACGGAAGAACATTCACCTGGTGAGTATAACTATATAAACCTTATCGAATACAACCCAGATACGATGAATTTTCAATCTATCCATTTAACCTTCTGCTCGATTCGGTCGCTTTTATGTAAAACGGAAGAACAGCTACCTGGTGAGTATTGCTATAAAAATATCATCACGATATCATCGAATACAACTCAGATACAATTATCGCTTCGTCTAACCATTCAACCTTCTGTTCGATTCAGTCGCTAGTATGTGTAACGGAAGTACCGTCACCTGGTAAGTATCACTATATATACAGTATTGCGATATAATCGGATACCAACCAGATACATTGATTGTTCAGTCTATCCATTCAACTTTTAGTTTCGTTTCGGTCGCTCGTATGTAAAACGGGAATACCGTCATCAAATGTGTATAACTATATACACAGCATAAGATCATAATCGAATACAACCCAGATACTATCCATTCAACCTTCTGTTCGATTCGGTTGCTCGTATGTATAACGAAAGAACAGTAACCTGGTGAGTATTTCTATATAAACTTTATCACGATATAATCGAATACAACTGAGATACAATGATTATTCCGTCTATCCATCCAACCTTCTGTTCGATTGGGTCGCTCGTATGTATAACGCAAGAACAGTCACCTGGTGAGTATTACTATATAAACATCACCACGATATAATAGAATACAACTCAGTTACAATTATCGTTCCGTCTAATCATCCAACCTTATGTTCGATGCATACGCTCAAATGTGTAACTAAAGAACCGTTACATGGTAGGTGTAACTAAATATACAGCATAACGATATAATCGGAGACAACCCAGATACAATGATTGTTCAATCTATCCATTCAACCTTATGTTCGATTCGGTTGCTCGTATGTGTAACAGAAGAACTGTTACATGGTAAGACATACTATATGATAATCATCACGATATAATCGAATACAACCCAGATACAATGATTGTTCAGTCTATCCATTCAACCTTCTGTTCAGTTCAGTCGCTCTCATGTATAACTGGAGAACAGTTACCTGGTGAGTATAACTATATAAAAATAATCGAATAGAACCCAGATACGATGATTGTTCAATCTATCTATTTAACCTTCTGCTCGATTCGGTCGCTTGTATGTAAAACGTAAGAACAGTTACCTGGTGAGTATTGCTATAAACATCATCACGATATCATTGAATACAACTCAGATACAATTATCGCTTCGTCTAACCATTTAACCTTCTGTTCGATTCAGTCGCTAGTATGTGTAACGGAAGTACCGTCACCTGGTAAGTATCACTATATATACAGTATTGCGATATAATCGGATACTAACCAGATACATTGATTGTTCAGTCTATCCATTCAACTTTCTGTTCGTTTCGGTCGCTCGTATGTAAAACGGGAATACCGTCACCTAGTGTGTATAACTATATACACAGCATAACATCATAATCGAATACATCCCAGATACCATCCATTCAACCTTCTGTTCGATTCGGTTGCTCGTATGTATAACGAAAGAACAGTAACCTGGTAAGTATTTCTATATGAACTTCATCACGATATAATCGAATACAACTCAGATACAATGATCATTCCGTCTATCCATCCAACCTTCTGTTCGATTGGGTCGCTCGTACGTATAACGCAAGAACAGTCACCTGGTGAGTATTACTATATAAACATCATCACGATATCATCGAATACAACCCCAGATACGATCATTGTTTAGTCTATCCATTCAACCTTCTGTTCAATTCAGTCGTTCGTATGTATAACGAAAGAACAGTTACCTGGTGAGTATAACTATATAAACTGAACATTCATCGTATCTGGGTTGTATTAGATTATATCGTGATTATTATCATATAGTATATCTAACCAGGTAACAGTTCTTCCGTTATACATACGATAAACCGAATCGAACATAAGGTTGGATGGATAGATTGAACAATCATTGTATCTGGGTTGTCTCCGATTATATCGTTATGCTGTATATTTAGTTACACCTACCATGTAACGGTTCTTTCGTTACACATACGAGCGTCTGAATCGAACATAAGGTTGGATGGTTAGACGGAACGATAATTATAACTGAGTTGTATTCGATTATATCGTGATGACGATCATATAGAAATTCTCACCAGGTTACTGTTCTTTCGTTATACATACGAGCAACCGAATCGAACAGAAGGTTGAATGGATAGTATCTGGGTTGTATTCGATTATGATGTTATGCTGTGTATATAGTTGAACACATAAGGTGACGGTATTCCCGTTTTACATACGAGCGACCGAAACGAACAGAAAGTTGAATGGATAGACTGAACAATCAATGTATCTGGGTGGTATCCGAGTATATCGCAATACTGTATATATAGTGATACTTACCAGGTGACGGTACTTCCGTTACACATACTAGCGACTGAATCGAACAGAAGGTTAAATGGTTAGACGAAACGATAATTGTATCTGGGTTGTATTCGATGATATCGTGATAATGTTTATATAGCAATACTCACCAGGTAACTATTCTTCCGTTTTACATACAAGCAACCTAATCGAGCAGAAGCTTGAATTTAATATAGATTGAACAATCATCGTATCTGGGTTGTATTCGATTATGTTTATATAGTTATACTCACCAGGTAACTGTTCTTCCGTTATACATACGAGCGACTGAATTGAACAGAAGGTTGAATGGAAAGACTCAACAATAATCGTATATGGGGTTGTATTCGATTATATCTTGATGATGTTCATATAGTTATACTCACCAGGAAACTGTTCTTCAGTTGTACATAAGAGCAACTGAACTGAACAGAAAGTTGAATGGATAGACTGAACAATCAATGTATCTGGGTGGTATCCGATTATATCGCAATACTGTATATATAGTGATACTTACCAGGTGACGGTACTTCCGTTACACATACTAGCGACTGAATCGAACAGAAGGTTAAATGGTTAGACGAAATGATAATTGTATCTCTGAGTTGTATTCGATGATATCGTGATGAAGTTCATATAGAAATACTCACCAGGTTACTGTTCTATCGTTATACATACGAGCATTCGAATCGAACAGAAGGTTGAATGGATAGTATCTGGGTTGTATTCGATTATGATGTTATGCTGTGTATATAGTTATACACACTAGGTGACGGTATTTCCGTTTTACATACGAGCGACCGAAACGAACAGAAAGTTGAATGGATAGACTGAACAATCAATGTATCTGGTTGGTATCCGATTATATCGCAATACTGTATATATAGTGATACTTACCATGTAACGGTTCTTTCGTTACACATACGAGCGTCTGAATCGAACATAAGGTTGGATGGTTAGACGAAACGATAATTGTAACTGAGTTGTATTCGATTATATCGTGGTAATGTTTATATAGTAATACTCACCAGGTGACTGTTCTTGCGTTATACGTACGAGCGACCCAATCGAACAGAAGGTTGGATGGATAGACGGAATGATCATTGTATCTGAGTTGTATTCGATTATATCGTGATGAAGTTCATATAGAATGACTCACCAGGTTACTGTTCTTTCGTTATACATACAAGCAACCGAATCGAACAGAAGGTTGAATGAATGGTATCTGGGTTGTATTCGATTATGATGTTATGCTGTGTATATATTTATACACACTAGGTGACGGTATTTCCGTTTCACATACGAGCGACCGAAACGAACAGAAAGTTGAATGGATAGACTGAACAATCAATGTATCTGGTTGGTATCCGATTATATCGCGATACTGTATATATAGTGATACTTACCAGGTGACGGTACTTCCGTTACACATACTAGCGACTGAATCGAACAGAATGTTAAATGGTTAGACGAAGCGATAATTGTATCTGAGTTGTATTCGATGATATCGTGATGATGTTTATATAGCAATACTCACCAGGTAATTGTTCTTCCGTTTTACATAAAGGCGACCGAATCGAGCAGAAGGTTAAATGGATAGATTGAAAATTCATCGTATCTGGGTTGTATTTGATTAGGTTTATATAGTTATTCTCACCAGGTAACTGTTCTTCCGATATACATACGAGCGACTGAATTGAACAGAAGGTTGAATGGATAGACTAAATAATGATCGTATCTGAGGTTGTATTCGATTATATCGTGATGATGTTTATATAGTTATACTTAACAGGTAACTGTTCTCCAGTTATACATAAGAGCGACTGAATCGAGCAGAAGGTTGAATTCAGTATTAATTGAACAATAATTGTATCTGAGTTGTATTCGATGATATCGTGATGATGTTTATATAGCAATATTCACCAGGTAACTGTTCTTCCGTTTCACATAAAAGCGACCGAATCGAGCAGAAGGTTAAATGGATAGATTGAAAATTCATCGTATCTGGGTTGTATTCGATTAGGTTTATATAGTTATACTCACCAGGTAACTGTTCTTCCGTTATACAAACGAGCAATCGAATCGAACAGAAGGTTGAATGGATAGTATCTGGGTTGTATTCGATTATGAAGTTATGCTGTGTATATAGTTATACACATTAGGTGACGGTATTCCCGTTTTACATACGAGCGACCGAAACGAACAGAAAGTTGAATGGATAGACTGAACAATCAATGTATCTGGGTGGTATCCGATTATATCGCAATACTGTATATAAAGTGATACTTACCAGGTGACGGTACTTCCGTTACACATACTAGCGACTGAATCGAACAGAAGGTTAAATGGTTAGACGAAACGATAATTGTATCTGAGTTGAATTCGATGATATCGTGATGATGTTTATATAGCAATACTCACCAGGTAACTGCTCTTTCGTTTTACATACAAGCGACCGAATCGAGCAGAAGGTTAAATTTAGTATAGATCGAACAATCATCGTATCTTGGTTGTATTCGATTATGTTTATATAGTTATACTCACCAGGTAACTGTTCTTCTGTTATACATACGAGCGACTGAATTGAACAGAAGGTTGAATGGATAAACTAAACAATAATCGTATCTGGGGTTGTATTCGATTATATCTTGATGATGTTCATATAGTTATACTCACCAGGAAACTGTTCTCCAGTTTTACATAAGAGCGACTGAACTGAACAGAAAGTTGAATGGATAGACTGAACAATCAATGTATCTGGGTGGTATCCGATTATATCGCAATAATGTATATATAGTGATACTTACCAGGTGACGGTACTTCCGTTACACATACTAGCGACTGAATCGAACAGAAGGTTAAATGGTTAGACGAAATGATAATTGTATCTCTGAGTTGTATTCGGTGATATCGTGATGAAGTTCATATAGAAATACTCACCAGGTGACTGTTCTTTCGTTATACATACGAGCATTCGAATCGAACAGAAGGTTGAATGGATAGTATCTGGGTTGTATTCGATTATGATGTTATGCTGCGTATATAGTTATATACTCTAGGTGACGGTATTACCGTTTTACATACGAGCGACCGAAACGAACAGAAAGTTGAATGGATAGACTGAACAATCAATGTATCTGGTTGGTATCCGATTATATTGCAATACTGTATATATAGTGATACTTACCAGGTGACGGTACTTCCGTTACACATACTAGCGACTGAATCGAACAGAAGGTTAAATGGTTAGACGAAGCGATAATTGTATCCGAGTTGTATTCGATGATATCGTGATGATGTTTATATAGCAATATTCACCAGGTAACTGTTCTTCCGTTTTACATAAAAGCGACCGAATCGAGCAGAAGGTTGAATGGATAGATTGAAAATTCATCGTATCTGGGTTGTATTCGATTATATCGTGATGATGTTTATATAGTTATACTCAACAGGTAACTGTTCTCCAGTTATACATAAGAGCGACTGAACTGAACAGAAGGTTGAATGGATAGACTGAACAATCATTGTATCTGGGTTGTATTCGATTATATCGTGATGATTTTCATATAGTATGTCTAACCAGGTAACAGTTCTTCTGTTACACATAAGAGCAACCGAATTGAACATAAGGTTGAATGGATAGATTGAACAATCATTGTATCTGGGTTGTCTCCGATTATATCGTTATGCTGTATATTTAGTTACACCTACCATGTAACGGTTTTTTTGTTACACATACGAGCATCTGCATCGAACATGAGGTTGGATGATTAGACGGAACGATAATTGTAACTGAGTTGTATTCGATGTTTATATAGTAATACTCACCACGTGACTGTTCTTGCGTTATACATACGAGCGACCCAATCGAACAGAAGTTTGGATGGATAGACGGAATGATCATTGTATCTGAGTTGTATTCGATTATATCGTGATGACGTTCATATAGAAATACTCACCAGGTTACTGTTTTTTCTTCATACATACAAGCAAACGAATAGAACAGAAGGTTGAATGGATAGTATCTGGGTTGTATTCGATTATGATGTTATGCTGTGTATATAGTTATACACATTAGGTGACGGTATTCCCGTTTTACATACGAGCGACCGAAACGAACAGAAAGTTGAATGGATAGACTGAACAATCAATGTATCGGGTTGGTATCCGATTATATCGCAATACTGTATATATAGTGATACTTACCAGGTGACGGTACTTCCGTTACACATACTAGCGACTGAATAGAACAGAAGGTTAAATGGTTAGACGAAGCGATAATTGTATCTGAGTTGTATTCGATGATATCGTGATGATGTTTATATAGCAATACTCACCAGGTAATTGTTCTTCCGTTTTACATAAAGGCGACCGAATCGAGCAGAAGGTTGAATAGATGGATTGAAAATTCATCGTATCTGATTTGTATTCGATTAGGTTTATATAGTTATACTCACCAGGTAACTGTTTTTCCGTTATACATAAGAACGACCGAAACGAACAGAAAGTTGAATGGATAGACTGAACAATCAATGTATCTGGATGGTATCCGATTATATCGCAATAATGTATATATAGTGATACTTACCAGGTGACGGTACTTCCATTACACATACTAGCGACTGAATCGAACAGAAGGTTAAATGGTTAGACGAAACGATAATTGTATCTGAGTTGTATTCGATGATATCGTGATGATGTTTATATAGCAATACTCACCAGGTAACTGTTCTTCCGATTTACATACAAGCGACCGAATCGAGCAGAAGGTTAAATTCAGTATAGATTGAACAATCATCGTATTTGGGTTGTATTCGATTATGTTCATATAGTTATACTCACCAGGTAACTGTTCTTTCGTTATACATACGAGCGACTGAATTGAACAGAAGGTTGAATGGATAGACTAAGCAATAATCGTATCTGGGGTTGTATTCGATTATATCTTGATGATGTTCATATAGTTATACTCACCAGGAAACTGTTCTCTAGTTATACATAAGAGCGACTGAACTGAACAGAAAAATAAATGGATAGACTGAACAATCAATGTATCTGGGTGGTATCCGATTATATCGCAATACTGTATATATAGTGATACTTACCAGGTGACGGTACTTCCGTTACACATACTAGAGACTGAATCGAACAGAAGGTTGAATGGTTAGACGAAACGATAATTGTATCTCTGAGTTGTATTCGATGATATCGTGATGATGTTTATATAGCAATACTCACCAGGTAACTGTTCTTTCGTTTTACATACAAGCGACCGAATCGGGCAGAAGCTTAAATTCAGTATAGATTGAACAATAATCGTATCTGGGGTTGCATTCGATTATATCTTGATGATGTTCATATAGTTATACTCACCAGGAAACTGTTCTCCAGTTATACATAAGAGCGACCGAACTGAACAGAAGGTTGAATGGATAGACTGAACATTCATCGTATCTGGGTTGTATTTGATTATATCGTGATTATTATCATATATTATGTCTAACCAGGTAACTGTTCTTCCGTTATACATATGAGCAACCTAATCGAACATAAGATTGAATGGATAGATCGATCAATCAATGTATCTGGGTTGTCTCCGATTATATCGTTATGCTGTATATTTAGATACACCTACCATGTAACGGTTCTTTCGTTACACATACGAGCGTCTGAATCGAACATAAGGTTGGATGGTTAGACGAAACGATAATTGTAACTGAGTTGTATTCGATTATATCGTGGTAATGTTTATATAGTAATACTCACCAGGTGACTGTTCTTGCGTTATACGTACGAGCGACCCAATCGAACAGAAGGTTGGATGGATAGACGGAATGATCATTGCATCTAGGTTGTATTCGATTATATCGTGATGAAGTTCATATAGAAATACTCACCAGGTTACTGTTCTTTCGTTATACATACGAGCAACCGAATCGAACAGAAGGTTGAATGAATGGTATCTGGGTTGTATTCGATTATGATGTTATGCTGTGTATATAGTTATACACATTAGGTGACGGTATTCCCGTTTTACATACGAGCGACCGAAACGAACAGAAAGTTGAATGGATAGACTGAACAATCAATGTATCTGGGTGGTATCCGATTATATCGCAATACTGTATATAAAGTGATACTTACCAGGTGACGGTACTTCCGTTACACATACTAGCGACTGAATCGAACAGAAGGTTAAATGGTTAGACGAAACGATAATTGTATCTGAGTTGAATTCGATGATATCGTGATGATGTTTATAGCAATACTCACCAGGTAACTGTTCTTCCGTTTTACATACAAGCGACCGAATCGAGCAGAAGGTTAAATAGATAGATTGAACAATCATCGTATCTGGGTTGTATTCGATTATGTTTATATAGTTATACTCACCAGGTAACTGTTCTTCCGTTATACATACGAGCGACTGAATTGAACAGAAGGTTGAATGGATAGACTAAACAATGATCGTATCTGATGTTGTATTCGATGATATCGTGATGATGTTTATATAGCTATACTCACCAGGTAACTGTTCTCCAGTTATACATAAGAGCGACTGAACTGAACAGAAGGTTGAATGGATAGACTGAATAATCATCGTATCTGGGTTGTATTCGATTATTTCGTGATGATTATTATATATTATGTCTAACCAGGTAACTGTTCTTCCGTTATACATACGAGCAACCGAATCAAACATAAGGTTGGATGGATAGATTGAAAAATCATTGTATCTGGGTTGTCTCTGATTATATCGTTATGCTGTATAATTAGTTACACCTACCATGTAACGGTTCTTTCGTTACACATACGAGCGTCTGAATCGAACATAAGGTTGGATGGTTAGAGATAATTGTAACTGAGTTGTATTCGATTATATCGTGGTAGTGTTTATATAGTAATACTCACCAGGTGACTGTTCTTGCGTTATACGTACGAGCGACCCAATCGAACAGAAGGTTGGATGGATAGACGGAATGATCATTGTATCTGAGTTGTATTCGATTATATCGTGATGAAGTTCATATAGAAATACTCACCAGGTTACTGTTCTTTCGTTATACATACGAGCATTCGAATAGAACAGAAGGTTGAATGGATAGTATCTGGGTTGTATTCGATTATGATGTTATGCTGCGTATATAGTTATATACACTAGGTGACGGTATTCCCGTTTTACATACGAGCGACCGAAACGAACAGAAAGTTGAATGGATAGACTGAACAATCAATGTATCTGGTTGGTATCCGATTATATTGCAATACTGTATATATAGTGATACTTACCAGGTGACGGTACTTCCGTTACACATACTAGCGACTGAATCGAACAGAAGGTTAAATGGTTAGACGAAGCGATAATTGTATCCGAGTTGTATTCGATGATATCGTGATGATGTTTATATAGCAATATTCACCAGGTAACTGTTCTTCCGTTTTACATAAAAGCGACCGAATCGAGCAGAAGGTTGAATGGATAGATTGAAAATTCATCGTATCTGGGTTGTATTCGATTATATCGTGATGATGTTTATATAGTTATACTCAACAGGTAACTGTTCTCCAGTTATACATAAGAGCGACTGAACTGAACAGAAGGTTGAATGGATAGACTGAACAATCATTGTATCTGGGTTGTATTCGATTATATCGTGATGATTTTCATATAGTATGTCTAACCAGGTAACAGTTCTTCTGTTACACATAAGAGCAACCGAATTGAACATAAGGTTGAATGGATAGATTGAACAATCATTGTATCTGGGTTGTCTCCGATTATATCGTTATGCTGTATATTTAGTTACACCTACCATGTAACGGTTTTTTTGTTACACATACGAGCGTCTGCATCGAACATGAGGTTGGATGATTAGACGGAACGATAATTGTAACTGAGTTGTATTCGATGTTTATATAGTAATACTCACCACGTGACTGTTCTTGCGTTATACATACGAGCGACCCAATCGAACAGAAGTTTGGATGGATAGACGGAATGATCATTGTATCTGAGTTGTATTCGATTATATCGTGATGACGTTCATATAGAAATACTCACCAGGTTACTGTTTTTTCTTTATACATACAAGCAAACGAATAGAACAGAAGGTTGAATGGATAGTATCTGGGTTGTATTCGATTATGATGTTATGCTGTGTATATAGTTATACACATTAGGTGACGGTATTTCCGTTTTACATACGAGCGACCGAAACGAACAGAAAGTTGAATGGATAGACTGAACAATCAATGTATCTGGATGGTATCCGATTATATCACAATAATGTATATATAGTGATACTTACCAGGTGACGGTACTTCCGTTACACATACTAGCGACTGAATCGAACAGAAGGTTAAATGGTTAGACGAAACGATAATTGTATCTGAGTTGTATTCGATGATATCGTGATGATGTTTATATAGCAATACTCACCAGGTAACTGTTCTTCCGTTTTACATACAAGCGACCGAATCGAGCAGAAGGTTAAATTCAGTATAGATTGAACAATCATCGTATTTGGGTTGTATTCGATTATGTTCATATAGTTATACTCACCAGGTAACTGTTCTTTCGTTATACATACGAGCGACTGAATTGAACAGAAGGTTGAATGGATAGACTAAACAATAATCGTATCTGGGGTTGTATTCGATTATATCTTGATGATGTTCATATAGTTATACTCACCAGGAAACTGTTCTCTGGTTATACATAAGAGCGACTGAACTGAACAGAAAAATAAATGGATAGACTGAACAATCAATGTATCTGGGTGGTATCCGATTATATCGCAATACTGTATATATAGTGATACTTACCAGGTGACGGTACTTCCGTTACACATACTAGAGACTGAATCGAACAGAAGGTTGAATGGTTAGACGAAACGATAATTGTATCTCTGAGTTGTATTCGATGATATCGTGATGATGTTTATATAGCAATACTCACCAGGTAACTGTTCTTTCGTTTCACATACAAGCGACCGAATCGGGCAGAAGCTTAAATTTAGTATAGATTGAACAATAATCGTATCTGGGGTTGTATTCGATTATATCTTGATGATGTTCATATAGTTATACTCACCAGGAAACTGTTCTCCAGTTATACATAAGAGCGACCGAACTGAACAGAAGGTTGAATGGATAGACTGAACATTCATCGTATCTGGGTTGTATTTGATTATATCGTGATTATTATCATATATTATGTCTAACCAGGTAACTGTTCTTCCGTTATACATATGAGCAACCTAATCGAACATAAGATTGAATGGATAGATCGATCAATCAATGTATCTGGGTTGTCTCCGATTATATCGTTATGCTGTATATTTAGATACACCTACCATGTAACGGTTCTTTCGTTACACATACGAGCGTCTGAATCGAACATAAGGTTGGATGGTTAGACGAAACGATAATTGTAACTGAGTTGTATTCGATTATATCGTGGTAATGTTTATATAGTAATACTCACCAGGTGACTGTTCTTGCGTTATACGTACGAGCGACCCAATCGAACAGAAGGTTGGATGGATAGACGGAATGATCATTGCATCTGAGTTGTATTCGATTATATCGTGATGAAGTTCATATAGAAATACTCACCAGGTTACTGTTCTTTCGTTATACATACGAGCAACCGAATCGAACAGAAGGTTGAATGAATGGTATCTGGGTTGTATTCGATTATGATGTTATGCTGTGTATATAGTTATACACATTAGGTGACGGTATTCCCGTTTTACATACGAGCGACCGAAACGAACAGAAAGTTGAATGGATAGACTGAACAATCAATGTATCTGGGTGGTATCCGATTATATCGCAATACTGTATATAAAGTGATACTTACCAGGTGACGGTACTTCCGTTACACATACTAGCGACTGAATCGAACAGAAGGTTAAATGGTTAGACGAAACGATAATTGTATCTGAGTTGAATTCGATGATATCGTGATGATGTTTATAGCAATACTCACCAGGTAACTGTTCTTCCGTTTTACATACAAGCGACCGAATCGAGCAGAAGGTTAAATAGATAGATTGAACTATCATCGTATCTGGGTTGTATTCGATTATGTTTATATAGTTATACTCACCAGGTAACTGTTCTTCCGTTATACATACGAGCGACTGAATTGAACAGAAGGTTGAATGGGTAGACTAAACAATGATCGTATCTGATGTTGTATTCGATGATATCGTGATGATGTTTATATAGTTATACTCACCAGGTAACTGTTCTCCAGTTATACATAAGAGCGACTGAACTGAACAGAAGGTTGAATGGATAGACTGAATAATCATCGTATCTGGGTTGTATTCGATTATTTCGTGATGATTATTATATATTATGTCTAACCAGGTAACTGTTCTTCCGTTATACATACGAGCAACCGAATCAAACATAAGGTTGGATGGATAGATTGAAAAATCATTGTATCTGGGTTGTCTCTGATTATATCGTTATGCTGTATAATTAGATACACCTACCATGTAACGGTTCTTTCGTTACACATACGAGCGTCTGAATCGAACATAAGGTTGGATGGTTAGAGATAATTGTAACTGAGTTGTATTCGATTATATCGTGGTAGTGTTTATATAGTAATACTCACCAGGTGACTGTTCTTGCGTTATACGTACGAGCGACCCAATCGAACAGAAGGTTGGATGGATAGACGGAATGATCATTGTATCTGAGTTGTATTCAATTATATCGTGATGAAGTTCATATAGAAATACTCACCAGGTTACTGTTCTTTCGTTATACATACGAGCATTCGAATCGAACAGAAGGTTGAATGGATAGTATCTGGGTTGTATTCGATTATGATGTTATGCTGCGTATATAGTTATACACACTAGGTGACGGTATTCCCGTTATACATACGAGCGACCGAAACGAACAGAAAGTTGAATGGATAGACTGAACAATCAATGTAGTGATACTTACCAGGTGACGGTACTTCCGTTACACATACTAGCGACTGAATAGAACAGAAGGTTAAATGGTTAGACGAAGCGATAATTGTATCTGAGTTGTATTCGATGATATCGTGATGATGTTTATATAGCAATACTCACCAGGTAATTGTTCTTCCGTTTTACATAAAAGCGACCGAATCGAGCAGAAGGTTGAATAGATGGATTGAAAATTCATCGTATCTGGGTTGTATTCGATTAGGTTTATATAGTTATACTCACCAGGTAACTGTTTTTTCGTTATACATAAGAACGACCGAAACGAACAGAAAGTTGAATGGATAGACTGAACAATCAATGTATCTGGTTGGTATCCGATTATATCGCAATACTGTATATATAGTGATACTTACCAGGTGACGGTACTTCCGTTACACATACTAGCGACTGAATCGAACAGAAGGTTAAATGGTTAGACGAAGCGATAATTGTATCTGAGTTGTATTCGATAATATCGTGATGATGTTAATATAGCAATATTCACCAGGTAACTGTTCTTCCGTTTTACATACAAGCGACCGAATCGAGCAGAAGGTTAAATTCAGTATAGATTGAACAATCATCGTATTTGGGTTGTATTCGATTATGTTCATATAGTTATACTCACCAGGTAACTGTTCTTCCGTTATACATACGAGCGACTGAATTGAACAGAAGGTTGAATGGATAGACTAAACAATAATCGTATCTGGGGTTGTATTCGATTATATCTTGATGATGTTCATATAGTTATACTCACCAGGAAACTATTCTCTAGTTATACATAAGAGCGACTGAACTGAACAGAAAAATGAATGGATAGACTGAACAATCAATCTATCTGGGTGGTATCCGATTATATCGCAATACTATATATATAGTGATACTTACCAGGTGACGGTACTTCCGTTACACATACTAGAGACTGAATCGAACAGAAGGTTGAATGGTTAGACGAAACGATAATTGTATCTCTGAGTTGTATTCGATGATATCGTGATGATGTTTATATAACAATACTCACCAGGTAACTGTTCTTTCGTTTTACATACAAGCGACCGAATCGGGCAGAAGCTTAAATTTGGTATAGATTGAACAATAATCGTATCTGGGGTTGTATTCGATTATATCTTGATGATGTTCATATAGTTATACTCACCAGGAAACTGTTCTCCAGTTATACATAAGAGCGACCGAACTGAACAGAAGGTTGAATGGATAGACTGAACATTCATCGTATCTGGGTTGTATTTGATTATATCGTGATTATTATCATATAGAATGTCTAACCAGGTAATAGTTCTTCCGTTATACATACGAGCAACCGAATAGAACATAAGGTTGGATGGATATAGATTGAACAATCATTGTATCTGGGTTGTCTCCGATTATATCGTTATGCTGTATATTTAGTTACACCTACCATGTAACGGTACTTTCGTTACACATACGAGCATCTGAAACGAACATAAGGTTGGATGGTTAGACGGAATTATAATTGTAACTGAGTTGTATTCGATTATATCGTGGTGATGTTTATATAGTAATACTCACCAGGTGACTGTTCTTGCGTTATACATACGAGCGACCAAATCGAACAGAAGGTTGGATGGATAGACGGAATGATCATTGTATCTGAGTTATATTCGATTATATCGTGATGACGTTCATATAGAAATACTCACCAGGTTACTGTTCTTTCGTTATACATACGAGCAACCGAATCGAACAGAAGGTTGAATGGATAGTATCTGGGTTGTATTCGATTATGATGTTATGCTGTGTAAATGGTTATACACATTAGGTGACGGTACTCCCGTTTTACATACGAGCGACCGAAACGAACAGAAAGTTGAATGGATAGACTGAACAATCAATGTATCTGGATGGTATCCGATAATATCGCTATACTGAATATATAGTGATACTTACCAGGTGACGGTACTTCCGTTACACATACTAGCGACTGAATCGAACAGAATGTTAAATGGTTAGACGAAACGATAATTGTATCTGAGTTGTATTCGATGATATCGTGATGATGTGTATATAGAAATACTCACCAGGTAACTGTTCTTCCGTTATACATACGAGCGACTGAATTGAACAGAAGGTTGAATGGATAGACTAAACAATAATCGTATCTGGGGTTGTATAAAATTATATCTTGATGATGTTCATATAGTTATACTCACCAGGAAACTGTTCTCCAGTTATACATAAGAGCGACTGAACTGAACAGAAGGTTGAATGGATAGACTGAACAATCATCGTATCTGGGTTGTATTTGATTATATCGTGATGATTATAATATAGTATGTCTAACCAGTTAACTGTTCTTCCGTTATACATACGAGCAACCGAATCGAACATAAGGTTGAATGTAACTGGGTTGTCTCAGATTATATCGTTATGCTGTATATTTAGTTACACCTACCATGTAAATGTTCTTTCGTTACACATACGAGCGTCTAAATCGAACATAAGGTTGGATGGTTAGACGAACCGATAATTGTAACTGAGTTGTATTCGATTATATCGTGGTGATGTTTATATAGTAATATTCACCAGGTGACTGTTCTTGCGTTATACATACGAGCGACCCAATCGAACAGAAGGTTGGATGGATAGACGAAATGTTCATTGTATCTTAGTTGTATTCTATTATATCGTGATGACGTTCATATAGAAATACTCACCAGGTTACTGTTCATTCGTTATACATACGAGCAACCGAAACGAACAGAAAGTTGAATGGATAGACTGAACAATCAATGTATCTGGGTGGTATGCGATTATATCGCAATACTGTATATATAGTGATACTTACCAGGTGACGGTACTTCCGTTACACATACTAGCGACTGAATCGAACAGAAGGTTGAATGGTTAGACGAAACGATAATTGTATCTGAGTTGTATTCGATGATATCGTGATGATGTTTATATAGCAATAATCACCAGTTAACTGTTTTTCCGTTTTACATACAAGCGACCGAATCGAGCAGAAGGTTAAATGTATAGATTGAACAATCATCGTATCTGGGTTGTATTTGATTATGTTTATATAGTTTTACTCACCAGGTACCTGTTCTTTCGTTATACATACGAGCGACTGAATTGAACAGAAGGTTGAATGGATAGACTAAACAATGATCGTATCTGGGGTTGTATTCGATTATATCGTGATGATGTATATATAGTTATACTCACCAGGTAACTGTTCTCCAGTTATACATGAGAGCAACTGAACTGAACAGAAGGTTGAATGGATAGACTGAACAATCATTGTATCTGGGTTGTATTCGATTATATCGTGATGATTATCATATAGTATGTCTAACCAGGTAACAGTTCTTCTGTTACACATACGAGCAACCGAATCGAACATAAGGTTGAATGGATAGATTGAACAATCATTGTATCTGGGTTGTCTCCGATTATATCGTTATGCTGTATATTTAGTTACACCTACCATGAAACGGTTCTTTCGTTACACATACGAGCGTCTGAATCGAACATAAGGTTGGATGATTAGACGGAACAATAATTGTAACTGAGTTGTATTCGATTATATCATGGTGATGTTTATATAGTAATACCCACCAGGTGACTGTTCTTGCGTTATACATACGAGCGACCCAATCGAACAGAAGTTTGGATGGATAGACGGAATGATCATTGTATCTGAGTTGTATTCGATTATATCGTGATGACGTTCATATAGAAATACTCACCAGGTTACTGTTTTTTCTTTATACATACAAGCAAACGAATAGAACAGAAGGTTGAATGGATAGTATCTGGGTTGTATTCGATTATGATGTTATGCTGTGTATATAGTTATACACATTAGGTGACGGTATTCCTGTTTTAAATACGAGCGACCAAAACGAACAGAAAGTCGAATGGATAGACTGAACAATCAATGTATCTGGGTGGTATCCGATTATATCGCGATACTGTATATATGATACTTACCAGGTGACGGTACTTCCGTTGCACATACTAGCGACTGAATCGAACTTAAGGTTAAATGGTAAGACGAAACGATAATTGTATCTGAGTTGTATTCGATGATATCGTGATGATGTTTATATAGCAATACTCACCAGGTAACTGTTCTTCCGTTTTACATACAAGCGACTGAATCGAGCAGAAGGTTAAATTTAGTATGGATTGAACAATCATCGTATCTGGGTTGTATTCGATTATGTTTATATAGTTATACTCATCAGGTAACTGTTCTTCCGTTATACATACTAGCGAATGAATCGAACAGAATGTTGAATGGTTAGACGGAACGATAATTGTATCTGAGTTGTATTCGATGATATCGTGATGATGTTTATATAGCAATACTCACCAGGTAACTGTCCTTCAGTTTTACATACGAGCGACCGAATCGAGCAGAAGGTTGAATTTAGTATAGATTGAACAATCATCGTATCTGGGTTGTATTCGATTATGTTCATATAGTTATACTCACCAGGTAGCTGTTCTTCCGTTATACATACGAGCGACTGAATTGAACAGAAGGTTGAATGGATAGACTAAACAATAATCGTATCTGGGGTTGTATTCGATTATATCTTGATGATGTTCATATAGTTATACTCACCAGGAAACTGTTCTCCAGTTATACATAAGAGCGACTGAATTGAACAGAAGGTTGAATGGATAGACTGAACAATCATCGTATCTGGGTTGTATTTGATTATATCGTGATGATTATAATATAGTATGTCTAACCAGGTAACAGTTCTTCCGACACATACGAGCAACCAAATCGAACATAAGGTTGAATGTATCTGGGTTGTCTCAGATTATATCGTTATGCTGTATATTTAGTTACACCTACCATGTAAAGGTTCTTTCGTTACACATACGAGCGTCTGAATCGAACATAAGGTTGGATGGTTAGACGAAACGATAATTGTAACTGAGTTGTATTCGATTATATCGTGGTGATGTTTATATAGTAATATTCACCAGGTGACTGTTCTTGCGTTATACATACGAGCGACCCAATCGAACAGAAGGTTGGATGGATAGACGGAATGAACATTGTATCTTAGTTGTATTCTATTATATCGTGATGACGTTCATATAGAAATACTCACCAGGTTACTGTTCATTCGTTATACATACGAGCAATCGAATCGAACAGAATGTTGAATGGATAGTATCTGGGTTGTATTCGATTATGATGTTATGCTGTGTATATAGTTATACACATTTGATGACGGTATTCCCGTCTTACATACGAGCGACCGAAACGAACAGAAAGTTGAATGGATAGACTGAACAATCAATGTATCTGGGTGGTATGCGATTATATCGCAATACTGTATATATAGTGATACTTACCAGGTGACGGTACTTCCGTTACACATACTAGCGACTGAATCGAACAGAAGGTTGAATGGTTAGACGAATCGATAATTGTATCTGAGTTGTATTCGATGATATCGTGATGATGTTTATATAGCAATTATCACCAGGTAACTGTTCTTCCGTTTTACATACAAGCGACCGAATCGAGCAGAAGGTTGAATGTATAGATTGAACAATCATCGTATCTGGGTTGTATTTGATTATGTTTATATAGTTTTACTCACCAGGTACCTGTTCTTCCGTTATACATACGAGCGACTGAATTGAACAGAAGGTTGAATGGATAGACTAAACAATGATCGTATCTGGGGTTGTATTCGATTATATCGTGATGATGTATATATAGTTATACTCACCAGGTAACTGTTCTCCAGTTATACATAAGAGCGACTGAACTGAACAGAAGGTTGAATAGATAGACTGAACAATCATTGAATCTGGGTTGTATTCGATTATATCGTGATGATTATCATATAGTATGTCTAACCAGGTAACAGTTCTTCTGTTACACACACGAGCAACCGAATCGAACATAAGGTTGAATGGATAGATTGAACAATCATTGTATCTGGGTTGTCTCCGATTATATCGTTATGCTGTATATTAAGTTACACCTACCATGTAACGGTTCTTTCGTTACACATACGAGCGTCTGAATCGAACATAAGGTTGGATGATTAGACGGAACAATAATTGTAACTGAGTTGTATTCGATTATATCGTGGTGATGTTTATATAGTAATACTCACCAGGTGACTGTTCTTGCGTTATACATACGAGCGACCCAATCGAACAAAAGTTTGGATGGATAGACGGAATGATCATTGTATCTGAGTTGTATTCGATTATATCGTTATGACGTTCATATAGAAATACTCACCAGGTTACTGTTTTTTCTTTATACATACAAGCAAACGAATAGAACAGAAGGTTGAATGGATAGTATCTGGGTTGTATTCGATTATGATGTTGTGCTGTGTATATAGTTATACACATTAGGTGACGGTATTCCCGTTTTACATACGAGCGACCGAAACGAACAGAAAGTTGAATGGATAGACTGAACAATCAATGTATCTGGGTGGTATCTGATTATATCGCGATACTGTATATATGATGATACTTACCAGGTGACGGTACATCCGTTGCAGATACTAGCGACTGAATCGAACGTAAGGTTAAATGATAAGACGAAACGATATTTGTATCTGAGTTGTATTCGATGATATCGTGATGATGTTTATATAGCAATACTCACCAGGTAACTGTTCTTCCGTTTTACATACAAGCGACCGAATCGAGCAGAAGGTTAAATTTAGTATGGATTGAACAATCATCGTATCTGTGTTGTATTCGATTATGTTTATATAGTTATACTCACCAGGTAACTGTTCTTCCGTTATACATACTAGCGACTGAATCGAACAGAATGTTGAATGGTTAGACGGAACGATAATTGTATCTGAGTTGTATTCGATGATATCGTGATGACGTTTATATAGCAATACTCACCAGGTAACTGTCCTTCAGTTTTACATACAAGTGACCGAATCGAGCAGAAGGTTAAATGGATAGATTGAACAATCATCGTATCTGAGTTGTATTCGATTATGTTTATATAGTTATACTCACCAGGTACTTGTTCTTCCGTTATACATACGAGCAACCGAATCGAACATAAGGTTGAATGGATAGATTGAACAATCATCGTATCTGAGTTGTATTCGATTATGTTTATATAGTTATACACACCAAGTAACTGTTCTTCTGTTATACATACGAGAGACTGAACTGAACAGACGGTTGTATGGATAGACTGAACAATCATCGTATCTGGGTTGTATTCGATTATTTCGTGATGATTATTATATATTATGTCTAACCAGGTAACTGTTCTTCCGTTACACATACGAGCAACCGAATCGAACATAAGGCTGAATGGATAGATTGAACAATCATTGTATCTGGGTTGTCTCCGATTATATCGTTATGCTGTATATTTAGATACACCTACCATGTAACGGTTCTTTCGTTACACATACCAGCGTCTGAATCGAACATAAGGTTGGATGGTTAGACGGAACGATAATTGTAACTGAGTTGTATTCGATTATATTGTGGGAATGTTTATATAGTTATACTCACCAGGTAACTGTTCTTGCGTTATACGTACGAGCGACCCAATCGAACAGAAGGTTAGATGGATAGACGGAATGATCATTGTATCTGAGTTGTATTCGATTATATCGTGATGAAGTTTATATAGAAATACTCACCAGGTTACTATTCTTTCGTTATACATACGAGCAACCGAATCGAACGGAAGGTTGAATGGATAGTATCTGAGTTGTATTCGATTATGATGTTATGCTGTGTATATAGTTATACACACTAGGTGACGGTATTCCCGTTTTACATACGAGCGACCGAAACAAACAGAAAGTTGAATGGATAGACTGAACAATCGATGTATCTGGTTGGTATTCGATTATATCGCAATACTGTATACATAGTGATACTTACCAGGTGACGGTACTTCCGGTACACATACTAGCGACTGAATCGAACAGAAGGTTAAATGGTTAGACGAAGCGATAATTGTATCTGAGTTGTATTCGATGATATCGTGATGATGTTTATATAGCAATACTCACCAGGTAACTGTTCTTCCGTTTTACATAAAAACGACACAATCGAGCAGAAGGTTAAATAGATGGATTGAAAATTCATCGTATCTGGGTTGTATTCGATTAGGTTTATATAATTATACTCACCAGGTAACTGTTTTTCCGTTATACATAAGAACGACCGAAACGAACACAAAGTTGAATGGATAGACTGAACAATCAATGTATCTGGATGGTATCCGATTATATCGCAATAATGTATATATAGTGATACTATCGTGATGATTATCATATAGTATGACTAACCAGGTTACAGTTCTTCCGTTAAACATACGAGCAACCGAATCGAACATAAGGTTGGATGGATAGATTGAACAATCATTGTATCTGGGTTGTCTACGATTATATCGTTATGCTGTATATTTAGTTACACCTACCATGTAACGGTTCTTTCGTTACACATACGAGCGCCTGAATCGAACATAAGGTCAAATAGTTAGACGGAAAGATAATTGTAACTGAGTTGTATTCGATTATATCGTGGTGATGTTTATATAGTAATACTCACCAGGTGACTGTTCTTGCGTTATACATACGAGCGACCCAATCGAACAGAAGGTTGGATGGATAGACGGAATGATCATGGTATCTGAGTTGTATTCGATTATATCGTGATGACGTTCATATAGAAATACTCACCAGGTTACTGTTCTCTCGTTATACATACGAGCAACCGAATCGAACAGAAGGTTGAATGGATAGTATCTGGGTTGTATTCGATTATGATGTTATGCTGTGTATATATTTATACACACTAGGTGACGGTTTTCCCGTTTTACATACGAGCGACCGAAACGAACAGAAAGTTGAATGGATAGACTGAACAATCAATGTATCTGGGTGGTATCCGATTATATCGCAATTCTGTATATAAAGTGATACTTACCAGGTGACGATACATCCGTTACACATACTAGCGACTGAATCGAACAGAATGTTGAATGGTTAGACGAAACGATAATTGTATCTCAGTTGTATTCGATGATATCGTGATGATGTTTATATAGCAAAACTCACCAGGTAACTGTCCTTCCGTTTTACATACAAGCGACCGAATCGAGCAGAAGGTTAAATGGATAGATTGATCAATCATCGTATCTGGGTTGTATTCGATTATGTTTATATAGTTATACCCACCAGGTACCTGTTCTTCCGTTATACATACGAGCAACCGAATCGAACATGAGGTTTAATGGATAGATTGAACAATCATCGTATCTGAGTTGTATTCGATTATGTTTATATAGTTATACTCACCAGGTAACTGTTCTTCCGTTATACATACGAGCGACTGAATTGAACAGAAGGTTGCATGGATAGACTAAACAATAATCGTATATGGGGTTGTATTCGATTATAATATCTTGATGATGTTTATATAGTTATACTCACCAGGAAACTGTTCTCCAGTTATACATAAGAGCGACTGAACTGAACAGAAAGTTGAATGGATAGACTGAACAATCAATGTATCTGGGTGGTATCCGATTATATCGCAATACTGTATATATAGTGATACTTACCAGGTGACGGTACTTCCGTTACACATACTAGCGACTGAATCGAACAGAAGGTTAAATGGTTAGACGAAATGATAATTGTATCTCTGAGTTGTATTCGATGATATCGTGATGAAATTCATATAGAAATACTCACCAGGTTACTGTTCTATCGTTATACATACGAGCATTCGAATCGAACAGAAGGTTGAATGGATAGTATCTGGGTTGTATTCGATTATGATGTTATGCTGTGTATATAGTTATACACACTAGGTGACGGTATTCCCGTTTCACATACGAGCGACCGAAACGAACAGAAAGTTGAATGGATAGACTGAACAATCAATGTATCTGGTTGGTATCCGATTATATCGCAACACTGTATATATAGTGATACTTACCAGGTGACGGTACTTCCGTTACACATACTAGCGACTGAATCGAACAGAAGGTAAAATGGTTAGACGAAGCGATAATTGTATCTGAGTTGTATTCGATGATATCGTGATGATGTTTATATAGCAATATTCACCAGGTAACTGTTCTTCCGTTTTACATAAAAGCGACCGAATCGAGCAGAAGGTTAAATGGATAGATTGAAAATTCATCGTATCTGGGTTGTATTCGATAAGGTTTATATAGTTATACTCACCAGGTAACTGTTCTTCCGTTATACATACGGGCGACTGAATTGATCAGAAGGTTGAATGGATATACTAAACAATGATCGTATCTGAGGTTGTATTCGATTATATCGTGATGATGTTTATATAGTTATACTCAACAGGTAACTGTTCTCCAGTTATACATAAGAGAGACTGAACTGCACAGAAGGTTGTATGGATAGACTGATCAATCATCGTATCTGGGTTGTATTCGATTATTTCGTGATGATTATCATATATTATGTCTAACCAGGTAACTGTTCTTCCGTTATACATATGAGCAACCGAATCGAACATAAGGTTGAATGGATAGATCGAACAATCAATGTATCTGGGTTGTCTCCGATTATATCGTTATGCTGTATATTTAGATACACCTACCATGTAACGGTTCTTTCGTTACACATACGAGCGTCTGAATCGAACATAAGGTTGGATGGTTAGACGAAACGATAATTGTAACTGAGTTGTATTCGATTATATCGTGGTAATGTTTATATAGTAAGACTCACCAGGTGACTGTTCTTGCGTTATACGTACGAGCGACCCAATCGAACAGAAGGTTGGATGGATAGACGGAATGATCATTGTATCTGAGTTGTATTCGATTATATCGTGATGAAGTTCATATAGAAATACTCACCAGGTTACTGTTCTTTCGTAATACATACGAGCAACCGAATCGAACAGAAGGTTGAATGGATAGTATCTGAGTTGTATTCGATTATGATGTTATGCTGTGTATATAGTTATACACACTAGGTGACGGTATTCCCGTTTTAGATACGAGCGACCGAAACGAACAGAAAGTTGAATGGATAGACTGAACAATCAATGTATCTGGTTGGTATCCGATTATATCGCAATACACTATATATAGTGATACTTACCAGGTGACGGTACTTCCGTTACACATACAAGCGACTGAATCGAACAGATGGTTAAATGGTTAGACGAAACGATAATTGTATCTGAGTTGTATTCGATGATATCGTGATGATGTTTATAGCAATAGTCACCAGGTAACTGTTCTTTCTTCCGTTTTACATACAAGCGACCAAATCGAGCAGAAGGTTAAATAGATAGATTGAACAATCATCGTATCTGGGTTGTATTCGATTATGTTTATATAGTTATACTCACCAGGTAACTGTTCTTCCGTTATACATACGAGCGACTGAATTGAACAGAAGGTTGAATGGATAGACTAAACAATGATCGTATCTGGGGTTGTATTCGATGATATCGTGATGATGTTTATATAGCAATACTCACCAGGTAATTGTTCTTCCGTTTTACATAAAAGCGACCGAATCGAGCAGAAGGTTAAATAGATGGATTGAAAATTCATCGTATCTGGGTTGTATTCGATTAGGTTTATATAGTTATACTCACCAGGTGACTGTTTTTCCGTTATACATAAGAACGACCGAAACGAACAGAAAGTTGAATGGATAGACTAAACAATCAATGTATCTGGATGGTATCCGATTATATCGCAATAATGTATATATAGTGATACTTACCAGGTGACGGTACTTCCGTTACACATACTAGCGACTGAATCGAACAGAAGGTTAAATGGTTAGACGAAACGATAATTGTATCTGAGTTGTATTCGATGATATCGTGATGATGTTTATATAGCAATACTCACCAGGTAACTGTTCTTCCGTTTTACATAAAAGCGACCGAATCGAGCAGAAGGTTAAATTTAGTATAGATTGAACAATCATCGTATCTGGGTTTTATTCGATTATGTTTATATAGTTATACTCACCAGGTAACTGTTCTTCCGTTATACATACGAGCGACTGAATTGAACAGAAGGTTGAATGGATAGACTAAACAATAATCGTATCTGGGGTTGTATTCGATTATATCTTGATGATGTTCATGTAGTTATACTCACCAGGAAACTGTTCTCCAGTTATACATAAGAGCGACTGAACTGAACAGAAAGTTGAATGAATAGACTGAACAATCAATGTATCTGGGTGGTATCCGATTATATCGCAATACTGTATATATAGTGATACTTACCAGGTGACGGTACTTCCGTTACACATACTAGAGACTGAATCGAATAGAAGGTTGAATGGTTAGACGAAACGATAATTGTATCTCTGAGTTGTATTCGATGATATCGTGATGATGTTTATATAGCAATACTCACCAGGTAACTGTTCTTTCGTTTTACATACAAGCGACCGAATCGGGCAGAAGCTTAAATTTAGTATAGATTGAACAATAATCGTATCTGGGCTTGTATTCGATTATATCTTGATGATGTTCATATAGTTATACTCACAAGGAAACTGTTCTCCAGTTATACATAAGAGCGACCGAACTGAACAGAAGGTTGAATGGATAGACTGAACATTCATCGTATCTGGGTTGTATTTGATTATATCGTGATTATTATCATATAGTATGTCTAACCAGGTAACAGTTCTTCCGTTATACATACGAGCAACCGAATCGAACATAAGGTTGGATGGATATAGATTGAACAATCATTGTATCTGGGTTGTCTCCTATTATATCGTTATGCTGTATATTTAGTTACACCTACCATGTAACGGTACTTTCGTTACACATACAAGCATCTGAATCGAACATAAGGTTGGATGGTTAGACGGAACTATAATTGTAACTGAGTTGTATTCGATTATATCGTGGTGATGTTTATATAGTTATACTCACCAGGTATCTGTTCTTTCGTTTTACATACAAGCGACCGAATCGAGCAGCAGGTTGAATTTAGTATAGATTGAACAATCATCGTATCTGGGTTGTATTCGATTATGTTCATATAGTTATACTCATCAGGTAACTGTTCTTCCGTTATACATACGAGCGACTGAATTGAACAGAAGGTTGAATGGATAGACTAAACAATAATCGTATCTGGGATTGTATAAAATTATATCTTGATGATGTTCATATAGTTATACTCACCAGGAAACTGTTCTCCAGTTATACATAAGAGCGACTGAACTGAACAGAAGGTTGAATGGATAGACTGAACAATCATCGTATCTGGGTTGTATTTGATTATATCGTGATGATTATAATATAGTATGTCTAACCAGGTAACAGTTCTTCCGTTATACATACGAGCAACCGGATCGAACAAAAGGTTGAATGTATCTGGGTTGTTTCAGATTATATCGTTATGCTGTATATTTAGTTACACCTACCATGTAAAGGTTCTTCCGTTACACATACGAGCGTCTGAATCGAACATAAGGTTGGATGGTTAGACGAACCGATAATTGTAACTGAGTTGTATTCGATTATATCGTGGTGATGTTTATATAGTAATATTCACCAGGTGACTGTTCTTGCGTTATACATACGAGCGACCCAATCGAACAGAAGGTTGGATGGATAGACGGAATGATCATTGTATCTTAGTTGTATTCTATCATATCGTGATGACGTTCATATAGAAATACTCACCAGGTTACTGTTCATTCGTTATACATACGAGCAACCGAATCGAACAGAAGGTTGAATGGATAGTATCTGGGTTGTATTCGATTATGATGTTATGCTGTGTATATAGTTATACACATTTGATGATGGTATTCCCGTTTTACATACGAGCGACCGAAACGAACAGAAAGTTGAATGGATAGACTGAACAATCAATGTATCTGGGTGGTATGCGATTATATCGCAATACTGTATATATAGTGATACTTACCAGGTGACGGTACTTTCGTTACACATACTAGCGACTGAATCGAACAGAAGGTTGAATGGTTAGACGAAACGATAATTGTATCTGAGTTGTATTCGATGATATCGTGATGATGTTTATATATCAATACTCACCAGGTAACTGTTCTTCCGTTTTACATACAAGCGACCGAATCGAGCAGAAGGTTGAATTCAGTATAGGTTGAACAATCATCGTATCTGGGTTGTATTCGATTATGTTTATATAGTTATACTCACCAGGTAACTGTTCTTCCGTTATACATACGAGCGACTGAATTGAACAGAAGGTTGAATGGATAGTATATGGGTTGTATTCGATTATGATGTTATGCTGTGTATATAGTTATACACACTAGGAGACGGTATTCCCGTTTTACATACGAGCGACCGAAACGAAAAGAAAGTTGAATGGATATACTGAACAATCAATGTATCTGGGTGGTATCCGATTATATCGCAATACTGTATATATAGTGATACTTACCAGGTGACGATACTTCCGTTACACATACTAGCGACTGAATCGAACAGAATGTTGAATGGTTAGACGAAACGATAATTGTATCTGAGTTGTATTCGATGATATCGTGATGATGTTTATATAGCAATACTCACCAGGTACCTGTTCTTCCGATATACATACGAGCAACCGAATCGAACATAAGGTTGAATGGATAGATTGAACAATCATCGTATCTGAGTTGTATTCGATTATGTTTATATAGTTATACTCACCAGGTAACTGTTCTTCCGTTATACATACGAGCGACTGAATTGAACTGAAGGTTGAATGGATAGACAAAACAATGATCGTATCTGGGGTTGTATTCGATTATATCGTGATGATGTTCATATAGTTATACTCACCAGGTAACTGTTCTCCAGTTATACATAAGAGCGACTGAACTGAACAGAAGGTTGAATGGATAGACTGAACAATCATCGTATCTGGGTTGTATTCGATAATTTCGTGATGATTATTATATATTATGTCTAACCAGGTAACTGTTCTTTCGTTATACATACTAGCAACCGAATCGAACATAAGGTTGAATGGATAGATTGAACAATCATTGTATCTGGGTTGTCTCCGATTATATCGTTATGTTGTATATTTAACTACACCTACCATGTAACGGTTCTTTCGTTACACATACAAGCGTCTAAATCGAACATAAGGTTGGATGGTTAGACGGAACGATAATTGTAACTAAGTTGTATTCGATTATATCGTGATGACGTTCATATAGAAATACTCACCAGGTTACTGTTCTTTCGTTATACATACGAGCAACCGAATCGAACAGAAGGTTGAATGGATAGTATCTGGGTTGTATTCGATTATGATGTTATGCTGTGTATATAGTTATACACATAAGGTGACGGTATTCCCGTTTCACATACGAGCGACCGAAACGAACAGAAAGTTGAATGGATAGACTGAACAATCAATGTATCTGGGTGGTATCCGATTATATCGCAATACTGTATATATAGTGATACTTACCAGGTGACGATACTTCCGTTACACATACTAGCGACTGAATCGAACAGAATGTTGAATGGTTAGACGAAACGATATTTCTATCTGAGTTGTATTCGATGATATCGTGATGATGTTTATATAGCAATACTCACCAGGTAACTGTCCTTCCGTTTTACATACAAGCGACCGAATCGAGCAGAAGGTTAAATGGATATATTGAACAATCATCGTATCTGAGTTGTATTCGATTATGTTTATATAGATATACTCACCAGGTACCTGTTCTTCCGATATACATACGAGCAACCGAATCGAACATAAGGTTGAATAGATAGATTGAACAATCATCGTATCTGAGTTGTATTCGATTATGTTTATATAGTTATACTCACCAGGTAACTGTTCTTCCGTTATACATACGAGCGACTGAATTGAACCGAAGGTTGAATGGATAGACTAAACAATGATCGTATCTGGGGTTGTATTCGATTATATCGTGATGATGTTCATATAGTTATACTCACCAGATAACTGTTCTCCAGTTATACATAAGAGCGACTGAACTGAACAGAAGGTTGAATGGATAGACTGAACAATCATCGTATCTGGGTTGTATTCGATTATTTCGTGATGATTATTATATATTATGTCTAACCAGGTAACTGTTCTTTCGTTATACATACTAGCAACCGAATCGAACATAAGGTTGAATGGATAGATTGAACAATCATTGTATCTGGGTTGTCTCCGATTATATCGTTATGTTGTATATTTAACTACACCTACCATGTAACGGTTCATTCGTTACACATACGAGCTTCTGAATCGAACATAAGGTTGGATGGTTAGACGGAACGATAATTGTAACTAAGTTGTATTCGATTATATCGTGATGACGTTCATATAGAAATACTCACCAGGTTACTGTTCTTTCGTTATACATACGAGCAACCGAATCGTACAGAAGGTTGAATGGATAGTATCTGGGTTGTATTCGATTATGATGTTATGCTGTGTATATAGTTATATACATAAGGTGACGGTTTTCCCGTTTCACATACGAGCGACCGAAACGAACAGAAAGTTGAATGGATAGACTGAACAATCAATGTATCTGGGTGGTATCCGATTATATCGCAATACTGTATATATAGTGATACTTACCAGGTGACGGTACTTCCGTTACACATACTAGCGACTGAATCGAACAGAAGGTTAAATGGTTAGACGAAACGATAATTGTATCTGAGTTGTATTCGATGATATCGTGATGATGTTTATATAGCAATACTCACCAGGTAACTGTTCTTCCGTTTTACATACAAGCGACCGAATCGAGCAGAAGGTTGAATTCAGTATAGATTGAACAATCATCGTATCTGGGTTGTATTCGATTATGTTTATATAGTTATACTCAACGGGTAACTGTTCTTCCGTTATAGGTTCTCCAGTTATACATAAGAGCGACTGAACTGAACAGCAGGTTGAATGGATTGACTGAACAATCATCGTATCTGGGTTGTATTCGATTATTTCGTGATGATTATTATATATTATGTCTAACCAGGTAACTGTTCTTTCGTTATACATACTAGCAACCGAATCGAACATAAGGTTGAATGGATATATTGAACAATCATTGTATCTGGGTTGTCTCCGATTATATCGTTATGTTGTATATTTAACTACACCAACCATGTAACGGTTCTTTCGTTACACATACGAGCGTCTGAATCGAACATAAGGTTGGATGGTTAGACGGAACGATAATTGTAACTAAGTTGTATTCGATTATATCGTGATGACGTTCATATAGAAATACTCACCAGGTTACTGTTCTTTCGTTATACATACGAGCAACCGAATCGAACAGAAGGTTGAATGGATAGTATCTGGGTTGTATTCGATTATGATGTTATGCTGTGTATATAGTTATACACATAAGGTGACGGTATTCCCGTTTCACATACGAGCGACCGAAACGAACAGACAGTTGAATGGATAGACTGAACAATCAATGTATCTGGGTGGTATCCGATTATATCGCAATACTGTATATATAGTGATACTTACCAGGTGACGATACTTCCGTTACACATACTAGCGACTGAATTGAACAGAATAATGAATGGTTAGACGAAACGATAATTGTATCTGAGTTGTATTCGATGATATCGTGATGATGTTTATATAGCAATACTCACCAGGTAACTGTTCTTCCGTTTTACATACGAGCGACTGAATTGAACAGAAGGTTGAATGGATAGTATATGGGTTGTATTCGATTATGATGTTATGCTGTGTATATAGTTATACACACTAGGAGACGGTATTCCCGTTTTACATACGAGCGACCGAAACGAAAAGAAAGTTGAATGGATAGACTGAACAATCAATGTATCTGGGTGGTATCCGATTATATCGCAATACTGTATATATAGTGATACTTACCAGGTGACGATACTTCCGTTACACATACTAGCGACTGAATCGAGCAGAAGGTTGAATTCAGTATAGATTGAACGATCATCGTATCTGGGTTGTATTCGATTATGTTTATATAGTTATACTCACCAGGTAACTGTTATCCGTTATACATACGAGCGACTGAATTGAACAGAAGGTTGAATGGATAGTATATGGGTTGTATTTGATTATGATGTTATGCTGTGTATATAGTTATACACACTAGGAGACGGTATTCCCGTTTTACATACGAGCGACCGAAACAAAAAGAAAGTTGAATGGATAGACTGAACAATCAATGTATCTGGGTGGTATCCGATTATATCGCAATACTGTATATATAGTGATACTTACCAGGTGAAGATACTTCCGTTACACATACTAGCGACTGAATCGAACAGAATGTTGAATGGTTAGACGAAACGATAATTGTATCTGAGTTGTATTCGATGATATCGTGATGATGTTTATACAGCAATACTCACCAGGTAACTGTCCTTCCGTTTTACATACAAGCGACCGAATCGAGCAGAAGGTTAAATGGATAGATTGAACAATCATCGTATCTGAGTTGTATTCGATTATGTTTATATAGATATACTCACCAGGTACCTGTTCTTCCGATATACATACGAGCAACCGAATCGAACATAAGGTTGAATGGATAGATTGAACAATCATCGTATCTGAGTTGTATTCGATTATGTTTATATAGTTATACTCACCAGGTAACTGTTCTTCCGTAATACATACGAGCGACTGATTTGAACTGAAGGTTGAATGGATAGACTAAACAATGATCGTATTTGGGGTTGTATTCGATTATATCGTGATGATGTTCATATAGTTATACTCACCAGGTAACTGTTTTCCAGTTATACGTAAGAGCGACTGAACTGAACAGAAGGTTGAATGGATAGACTGAACAATCATCGTATCTGGGTTGTATTCGATTATTTCGTGATGATTATTATATATTATGTCTTACCAGGTAACTGTTCTTTCGTTATACATACTAGCAACCGAATCGAACATAAGGTTGAATGGATAGATTAAACAATCATTGTATCTGGGTTGTCTCCGATTATATCGTTATGTAGTATATTTAACTACACCTACCATGTAACGGTTCTTTCGTTACACATACGAGCGTCTGAATCGAACATAAGGTTGGATGGTTAGACGGAACGATAATTGTAACTAAGTTGTATTCGATTATATCGTGATGACGTTCATATAGAAATACTCACCAGGTTACTGTTCTTTCGTTATACAAACGAGCAACCGAATCGAACAGAAGGTTGAATGGATAGTATCTGGGTTGTATTCGATTATGATGTTATGCTGTGTATATAGTTATACACATAAGGTGACGGTATTCCCGTTTCACATACGAGCGACCGAAACGAACAGAAAGTTGATTGGATAGACTGAACAATCAATGTATCTGGGTGGTATCCGATTATATCGCAATACTGTATATATAGTGATACTTACCAGGTGACGGTACTTCCGTTACACATACTAGCGACTGAATCGAACAGAAGGTTAAATGGTTAGACGAAACGATAATTGTATCTGAGTTGTATTCGATGATATCGTGATGATGTTTATATAGCAATACTTACCAGGTAACTGTTCTTTCGTTTTACATACAAACGACCGAATCGAGCAGAAGGTTGAATTCGGTATAGATTGAACAATCATCGTATCTGGGTTGTATTCGATTATGTTTATATAGTTATACTCACCAGGTAACTGTTCTTCCGTTATACATACGAGCGAATGAATTGAACAGAAGGTTGAATGGATAGTATATGGGTTGTATTCGATTATGATGTTATGCTGTGTATATAGTTATACACACTAGGAGACGGTATTCCCGTTATACATACGAGCGACCGAAACAAAAAGAAAGTTGAATGGATAGACTGAACAATCAATAAATCTGGGTGGTATCCGATTATATCGCAATACTGTATATATAGTGATACTTACCAGGTGACGATACTTCCGTTACACATACGAGCGTCTGAATCGAACATAAGGTTGGATGGTTAGACGGAACGATAATTGTAACTAAGTTGTATTCGATTATATCGTGATGACGTTCATATAGAAATACTCACCAGGTTACTGTTCTTTCGTTATACATACGAGCAACCGAATCGAACAGAAGGTTGAATGGATAGTATCTGGGTTGTATTCGATTATGATGTTATGCTGTGTATATAGTTATACACATAAGGTGACGGTTTTCCCGTTTGACATACGAGCGACCGAAACGAACAGAAAGTTGAATGGATAGACTGAACAATCAATGTATCTGGGTGGTATCCGATTATATCGCAATACTGTATATATAGTGATACTTACCAGGTGACGGTACTTTCGTTACACATACTAGCGACTGAATCGAACAGAAGGTTAAATGGTTAGACGAAACGATAATTGTATCTGAGTTGTATTCGATGATATCGTGATGATGTTTATATAGCAATACTCACCAGGTAACTGTTCTTCCGTTTTACATACAAGCGACCGAATCGAGCAGAAGGTTGAATTCAGTATAGATTGAACAATCATCGTATCTGAGTTGTATTCGTTTATGTTTATATAGTTATACTCAACAGGTAAATGTTCTTCCGTTATACATACGAGCGACTGAATTGAACAGAAGGTTGAATGGATAGTATATGGGTTGTATTCGATTATGATGTTATGCTGTGTATATAGTTATACACACTAGGAGACGGTATTCCCGTTTTACATACGAGCGACCGGAACAAAAAGAAAGTTGAATGGATAGACTGAACAATCAATGTATCTGGGTGGTATCCGATTATATCGCAATACTGTATATATAGTGATACTTACCAGGTGACGATACTTCCGTTACACATACTAGCGACTGAATCGAACAGAATGTTGAATGGTTAGACGAAACGATAATTGTATCTGAGTTGTATTCGATGATATCGTCATGATGTTTATATAGAAATACTCACCAGGTAACTGTCCTTCCGTTTTACATACAAGCGACCGAATCGAGCAGAAGGTTAAATGGATAGATTGAACAATCATCGTATCTGAGTTGTATTCGATTATGTTTATATAGATATACTCACCAGGTACCTGTTCTTTCGTTATACATACTAGCAACCGAATCGAACATAAGGTTGAATGGATATATTGAACAATCATTGTATCTGGGTTGTCTCCGATTATATCGTTATGTTGTATATTTAACTACACCTACCATGTAACGGTTCATTCGTTACACATACGAGCGTCTGAATCGAACATAAGGTTGGATGGTTAGACGGAACGATAATTGTAACTAAGTTGTATTCGATTATATCGTGATGACGTTCATATAGAAATACTCACCAGGTTACTGTTCTTTCGTTATACATACGAGCAACCGAATCGAACAGAAGGTTGAAAGGATAGTATCTGGGTTGTATTCGATTATGATGTTATGCTGTGTATATAGTTATACACATAAGGTGACGGTATTCCCGTTTCACATACGAGCGACCGAAACGAACAGAAAGTTGAATGGATAGACTGAACAATAAATGTATCTGGGTTGTATCCGATTATATCGCAATACTGTATATATAGTGATACTTACCAGGTGACGGTACTTCCGTTACACATACTAGCGACTGAATCGAACAGAAGGTTAAATGGTTAGACGAAACGATAATTGTATCTGAGTTGTATTCGATGATATCGTGATGATGTTTATATAGCAATACTCACCAGGTAACTGTCCTTCCGTTTTACATACAAGCGACCGAATCGAGCAGAAAGTTAAATGGATAGATTGAACAATCATCGTATCTGAGTTGTATTCGATTATGTTCATATAGATATACTCACCAGGTACCTGTTCTTCCGATATACATACGAGCAACCGAATCGAACATAAGGTTGAATAGATAGATTGAACAATCATCGTATCTGAGTTGTATTCGATTATGTTTATATAGTTATACTCACCAGGTAACTGTTCTTTCGTTATACATACGAGCGACTGAATTGAACAGAAGGTTGAATGGATAGTATATGGGTTGTATTCGATTATGATGTTATGCTGTGTATATAGTTATACACACTAGGAGACGGTATTCCCGTTTTACATACGAGCGACCGAAACGAAAAGAAAGTTGAATGGATAGACTGAACAATCAATGTATCTGGGTGGTATCCGATTATATCGCAATACTGTATATATAGTGATACTTACCAGGTGACGATACTTCCGTTACACATACTAGCGACTGAATCGAACAGAATGTTGAATGGTTAGACGAAACGATAATTGTATCTGAGTTGTATTCGATGATATCGTGATGATGTTTATATAGCAATACTCACCAGGTAACTGTCCTTCCGTTTTACATACAAGCGACCGAATCGAGCAGAAGGTTAAATGGATAGATTGAACAATCATCGTATCTGAGTTGTATTCGATTATGTTTATATAGATATACTCACCAGGTACCTGTTCTTCCGATATACATACGAGCAACCGAATCGAACATAAGGTTGAATGGATAGATTGAACAATCATCGTATCTGAGTTGTATTCGATTATGTTTATATAGTTATACTCACCAGGTAACTGTTCTTCCGTTATACATACGAGCGACTGATTTGAACTGATGGTTGAATGGATAGACTAAACAATGATCGTATCTGGGGTTGTATTCGATTATATCGTGATGATGTTCATATAGTTATACTCACCAGGTAACTGTTTTCCAGTTATACATAAGAGCGACTGAACTGAACAGAAGGTTGAATGGATAGACTGAACAATCATCGTATCTGGGTTGTATTCGATTATTTCGTGATGATTATTATATATTATGTCTTACCAGGTAACTGTTCTTTCGTTATACATACTAGCAACCGAATCGAACATAAGGTTGAATGGATAGATTGAACAATCATTGTATCTGGGTTGTCTCCGATTATATCGTTATGTAGTATATTTAACTACACCTACCATGTAACGGTTCTTTCGTTACACATACGAGCGTCTGAATCGAACATAAGGTTGGATGGTCAGACGGAACGATAATTGTAACTAAGTTGTATTCGATTATATCGTGATGACGTTCATATAGAAATACTCACCAGGTTACTGTTCTTTCGTTATACATACGAGCAACCGAATCGAACAGAAGGTTGAATGGATAGTATCTGGGTTGTATTCGATTATGATGTTATGCTGTGTATATAGTTATACACATAAGGTGACGGTATTCCCGTTTCACATACGAGCGACCGAAACGAACAGAAAGTTGAATGGATAGACTGAACAATCAATGTATCTGGGTGGTATCCGATTATATCGCAATACTGTATATATAGTGATACTTACCAGATGACGGTACTTCGGTTACACATACTAGCGACTGAATCGAACAGAAGGTTAAATGGTTAGACGAAACGATAAATGTATCTGAGTTGTATTCGATGATATCGTGATGATGTTTATATAGCAATACTCACCAGGTAACTGTTCTTCCGTTTTACATACAAACGACCGAATCGAGCAGAAGGTTGAATTCGGTATAGATTGAACAATCATCGTATCTGGGTTGTATTCGATTATGTTTATATAGTTATACTCACCAGGTAACTGTTCTTCCGTTATACATACGAGCGAATGAATTGAACAGAAGGTTGAATGGATAGTATATGGGTTGTATTCGATTATGATGTTATGCTGTGTATATAGTTATACACACTAGGAGACGGTATTCCCGTTATACATACGAGCGACCGAAACAAAAAGAAAGTTGAATGGATAGACTGAACAATCAATGTATCTGGGTGGTATCCGATTATATCGCAATACTGTATATATAGTGATACTTACCAGGTGACGATACTTTCGTTACACATACTAGCGACTGAATCGAACAGAATGTTAAATGGTTAGACGAAACGATAATTGTATCTGAGTTGTATTCGATGATATCGTGATGATGTTTGTATAGCAATACTCACCAGGTTACTGTTCTTTCGTTATACATACGAGCAACCGAATCGAACAGAAGGTTGAATGGATAGTATCTGGGTTGTATTCGATTATGATGTTATGCTGTGTATATAGTTATACACATAAGGTGACGGTATTCCCGTTTCACATACGAGCGACCGAAACGAACAGAAAGTTGAATGGATAGACTGAACAATCAATGTATCTGGGTGGTATCCGATTATATCGCAATACTGTATATATAGTGATACTTACCAGGTGACGGTACTTCCGTTACACATACTAGCGACTGAATCGAACAGAAGGTTAAATGGTTAGACGAAACGATAATTGTATCTGAGTTGTATTCGATGATATCGTGATGATGTTTATTTAGCAATACTCACCAGGTAACTGTCCTTCCGTTTTACATACAAGCGACCGAATCGAGCAGAAGGTTAAATGGATAGATTGAACAATCATCGTATCTGAGTTGTATTCGATTATGTTTATATAGATATACTCACCAGGTACCTGTTCTTCCGATATACATACGAGCAACCGAATCGAACATAAGGTTGAATGGATAGATTCAATCATCGTATCTGGGTTGTATTCGATTATTTCGTGATGATTATTATATATTATGTCTTACCAGGTAACTGTTCTTTCGTTATACATACTAGCAACCGAATCGAACATAAGGTTGAATGGATAGATTGAACAATCATTGTATCTGGGTTGTCTCCGATTATATCGTTGTTATATATTTAACTACACCTACCATGTAACGGTTCTTTCGTTACACATACGAGCGTCTGAATCGAACATAAGGTTGGATGGTTAGACGGAACGATAATTGTAACTAAGTTGTATACGATTATATCGTGATGACGTTCATATAGAAATACTCACCAGGTTACTGTTCTTTCGTTATACATACGAGCAACCGAATCGAACAGAAGGTTGAATGGATAGTATCTGGGTTGTTTTCGATTATGATGTTATGCTGTATATATAGTTATACACATAAGGTGACGGTATTCCCGTTTCACATACGAGCGACCGAAACGAACAGAAAGTTGAATGGATAGACTGAACAATCAATGTATCTGGGTGGTATCCGATTATATCGCAATACTGTATATATAGTGATACTTACCAGGTGACGGTACTTCCGTTACACATACTAGCGACTGAATCGAACAGAAGGTTAAATGGTTAGACGAAACGATAATTGTATCTGAGTTGTATTCGATGATATCGTGATGATGTTTATATAGCAATACTCACCAGGTAACTGTTCTTCCCTTTTACATACAAGCGACCGAATCGAGCAGAAGGTTGAATTCAGTATAGATTGAACAATCATTGTATCTGGGTTGTATTCGATTATTTTTATATGGTTATACTCACCAGGTAACTGTTCTTCCGTTATACATACGAGCGACTGTTTTGAACAGAAGGTTGAATGGATAGTATATGGGTTGTATTCGATTATGATGTTATGCTGTGTATATAGTTATACACACTAGGAGACGGTATTCCCGTTTTACATACGAGCGACCGAAACGAGAAGAAAGTTGAATGGATAGACTGAACAATCAATGTATCTGGGTGGTATCCGATCATATCGCAATACTGTATATATAGTGATACTTACCAGGTGACGATACTTCCGTTACACATACTAGCGACTGAATCGAACAGAATGTTGAATGGTTAGACGAAACGATAATTGTATCTGAGTTGTATTCGATGATATCGTGATGATGTTTATATAGCAATACTCACCAGGTAACTGTCCTTCCGTTTTACATACAAGCGACCGAATCGAGCAGAAGGTTAAATGGATATATTGAACAATCATCGTATCTGAGTTGTATTCGATTATGTTTATATAGTTATACTCACCAGGTACCTGTTCTTCCGATATACATACGAGCAACCGAATCGAACATAAGGTTGAATGGATAGATTGAACAATCATCGTATCTGAGTTGTATTCGATTATGTTTATATAGTTATACTCACCAGGTAACTGTTCTTCCGTTATACATACGAGCGACTGAATTGAACTGAAAGTTGAATGGATAGACTAAACAATGATCGTATCTGGGGTTGTATTCGATTATGATGTTATGCTGTGTATATAGTTATACACATAAGGTGACGGTATTCCCGTTTCACATACGAGCGACCGAAACGAACAGAAAGTTGAATGGATAGACTGAACAATCAATGTATCTGGGTGGTATCCGATTATATCGCAATACTGTATATACAGTGATACTTACCAGGTGACGGTACTTCCGTTACACATACTAGCGACTGAATCGAACAGAAGGTTAAATGGTTAGACGAAACGATAATTGTATCTGAGTTGTATTCGATGATATCGTGATGATGTTTATATAGCAATACTCACCAGGTAACTGTCCATCCGTTTTACATACAAGCGACCGAATCGAGCAGAAGGTTAAATGGATAGATTGAACAATCATCGTATCTGAGTTGTATTCGATTATGTTTATATAGATATACTCACCAGGTACCTGTTCTTCCGATATACATACGAGCAACCGAATCGAACATAAGGTTGAATGGATAGATTGAACAATCATCGTATCTGAGTTGTATTCGATTATGTTTATATAGTTATACTCACCAGGTAACTGTTCTTCCGTTATACATACGAGCGACTGAATCGAACTGAAGGTTGAATGGATAGACCAAACAATAATCGAATCTGGGGTTGTATTCGATTATATCGTGATGATGTTCATATAGTTATACTCACCAGGTAACTGTTCTCCAGTTATACATAAGAGCGACTGAACTGAACAGAAGGTTGAATGGATAGACTGAACAATCATCGTATCTGGGTTGTATTCGATTATTTCGTGATGATTATTATATATTATGTCTAACCAGGTAACTGTTCTCTCGTTATACATACTAGCAACCGAATCGAACATAAGGTTGAATGGATAGATTGAACAATCATTGTATCTGGGTTGTCTCCGATTATATCGTTATGTTGTATATTTAACTACACCTACCATGTAACGGTTCTTTCGTTACACATACGAGCGTCTGAATCGAACATAAGGTTGGATGGTTAGACGGAACGATAATTGTAACTAAGTTGTATTCGATTACATCGTGATGACGTTCATATAGAAATACTCACCAGGTTACTGTTCTTCCGTTATAAATACGAGCAACCGAATCGAACAGAAGGTTGAATGGATAGTATCTGGGTTGTATTCGATTATGATGTTATGCTGTGTATATAGTTATACACATAAGGTGACGGTATTCCCGTTTCACATACGAGCGACCGAAACGAACAGAAAGTTGAATGGATAGACTGAACAATCAATGTATCTGGCTGGTATCCGATTATATCGCAATACTGTATATATAGTGATACTTACCAGGTGACGGTACTTCCGTTACACATACCAGCGACTGAATCGAACAGAAGGTTAAATGGTTGGACGAAACGATACATGTATCTGAGTTGTATTCGATGATATCGTGATGATGTTTATATAGCAATACTCAACAGGTAACTGTTCTTCCGTTTTACTTACAAGCGACCGAATCGAGCAGAAGGTTGAATTCAGTATAGATTGAACAATCATCGTATCTGGGTTGTATTCGATTATGTTTATATAGTTATACTCACCAGGTAACTGTTCTTCCGTTATACATACGAGCGACTGAATTGAACAGAAGGTTGAATGGATAGTATATGGGTTGTATTCGATTATGATGTTATGCTGTGTATATAGTTATACACACTAGGAGACGGTATTTCCGTTTTACATACGAGTGACCGAAACGAAAAGAAAGTTGAATGGATAGACTGAACAATCAATGTATCTGGGTGGTATCCGATTATATCGCAATACTGTATATATAGTGATACTTACCAGGTGACGATACTTCCGTTACACATACTAGCGACTGAATCGAACAGAATGTTGAATGGTTAGACGAACCGATAATTGTATCTGAGTTGTATTCGATGATATCGTGATGATGTTTATATAGCAATACTCACCAGGTAACTGTTTTTCCGTTTTACATACAAGCGACCGAATAGAGCAGAAGGTTAAATGGATAGATTGAACAATCATCGTATCTGAGTTGTATTCGATTATGTTTATATAGATATACTCACCAGGTACCTGTTCTTCCGATATACATACGAGCAACCGAATCGAACATAAGGTTGAATGGATAGATTGAACAATCATCGTATCTGAGTTGTATTCGATTATGTTTATATAGTTATACTCACCAGGTAACTGTTCTTCCGTTATACATACGAGCGACTGAATTGAACTGAAGGTTGAATGGATAGACTAAACAATGATCGTATCTGGGGTTGTATTCGATTATATCGTGATGATGTTCATATAGTTATACTCACCAAGTAACTGTTTTCCAGTTATACATAAGAGCGACTGAACTGAACAGAAGGTTGAATGGATAGACTGAACATTCATCGTATCTGGGTTGTATTCGATTATTTCGTGATGATTATTATATATTATGTCTAACCAGGTAACTGTTCTTTCGTTATACATACTAGCAACCGAATCGAACATAAGGTCGAATGGATAGATTGAACAATCATTGTATCTGGGTTGTCTCCGATTATATCGTTACGTTGTATATTTAACTACACCTACCATGTAACGGTTCTTTCGTTACACATACGAACGTCTGAATCGAACATGAGGTTGGATGGTTAGACGGAACGATAATTGTAACTAAGTTGTATTCGATTATATCGTGATGACGTTCATATAGAAATACTCACCAGGTTACTGTTCTTTCGTTATACATACGAGCAACCGAATCGAACAGAAGGTTGGATGGATAGTATCTGGGTTGTATTCGATTATGATGTTATGCTGTGTATATAGTTATACACATAAGGTGACGGTATTCCCGTTTCACATAAAGCGACCGAAACGAACAGAATGTTGAATGGATAGACTGAACAATCAATGTATCTGGGTGGTATCCGATTATATCGCAATACTGTATATATAGTGATACTTACCAGGTGACGGTACTTCCGTTACACATACTGGCGACTGAATCGAACAGAAGGTTAAATGGTTAGACGAAACGATAATTGTATCTGAGTTGTATTCGATGATATCGTGATGATGTTTATATAGCAATACTCACCAGGTAACTGTCCTTCCGTTTTACATACAAGCGACCGAATCGAGCAGATAGTTAAATGGATAGATTGAACAATCATCGTATCTGAGTTGTATTCTATTATGTTTATATATATATACTCACCAGGTACCTGTTCTTCCGATATACATACGAGCAACCGAATCGAACATAAGGTTGAATGGATAGATTGAACAATCATCGTATCTGAGTTGTATTCGATTATGTTTATATAGTTATACTCACCAGGTAACTGTTCTTCCGTTATACATACGAGCGACTGAATTGAACTGAAGGTTGAATGGATAGACTAAACAATGATCGTATCTGGGGTTGTATTCGATTATATCGTGATGATGTTTATATAGTTATACTCACCAGGTAACTGTTCTCCAGTTATACATAAGAGCGACTGAACTGAACAGAAGGTTGAATGGATAGACTGAACAATCATCGTATCTGGGTTGTATTCGATTATTTCGTGATGATTATTATATATTATGTCTAACCAGGTAACTGTTCTTTCGTTATACATACTAGCAACCGAATCGAACATAAGGTTGAATGGATAGATTGAACAATCATTGTATCTGGGTTGTCTCCGATTATATCGTTATGTTGTATATTTAACTACACCTACCATGTAACGGTTCTTTCGTTACACATACGAGCGTCTGAATCGAACATAAGGTGGGATGGTTAGACGGAACGATAATTGTAACTAAGTTGTATTCGATTATATCGTGATGACGTTCATATAGGAATACTCACCAGGTTACTGTTCTTTCGTTATACATACGAGCAACCGAATCGAACAGAAGGTTGAATGGATAGTATCTGGGTTGTATTCGATTATGATGTTATGCTGTGTATATAGTTATTCACATAAGGTGACGGTTTTCCCGTTTCACATACGAGCGACCGAAACGAACATAAAGTTGAATGGATAGACTGAACAATCAATGTATCTGGGTGGTATCCGATTATATCGCAATACTGTATATATAGTGATACTTACCAGGTGACGGTACTTCCGTTACACATAATAGCGACTGAATCGAACAGAAGGTTAAATGGTTAGACGAAACGATAATTGTATCTGAGTTGTATTCGAAGATATCGTGATGATGTTTATATAGCAATACTCACCAGGTAACTGTTCTTCCGTTTACATACAAGCGACCGAATCGAGCAGAAGGTTAAATGGATAGATTAAACAATCATCGTATCTGAGTTGTATTCGATTATGTTTATATAGATATACTCACCAGATACCTGTTCTTCCGATATACATACGAGCAACCGAATCGAACATAAGGTTGAATGGATAGATTGAACAATCATCGTATCTGAGTTGTATTCGATTATGTTTATATAGTTATACTCACCAGGTAACTGTTCTTCCGTTATACATACGAGCGACTGAATTGAACTGAAGGTTGAATGGATAGACTAAACAATGATCGTATCTGGGGTTGTATTCGATTATATCGTGATGATGTTTATATAGTTATACTCACCAGGTAACTGTTCTCCAGTTATACATAAGAGCGACTGAACTGAACAGAAGGTTGAATGGATAGACTGAACAATCATCGTATCTGGGTTGTATTCGATTATTTCGTGATGATTATTATATATTATGTCTAACCAGGTAACTGTTCTTTCGTTATACATACTAGCAACCGAATCGAACATAAGGTTGAATGGATAGATTGAACAATCATTGTATCTGGGTTGTCTCCGATTATATCGTTATGTTGTATATTTAACTACACCTACCATGTAACGGTTCTTTCGTTACACATACGAGCGTCTGAATCGAACATAAGGTGGGATGGTTAGACGAAACGATAATTGTAACTAAGTTGTATTCGATTATATCGTGATGACGTTCATATAGGAATACTCACCAGGTTACTGTTCTTTCGTTATACATACGAGCAACCGAATCGAACAGAAGGTTGAATGGATAGTATCTGGGTTGTATTCGATTATGATGTTATGCTGTGTATATAGTTATTCACATAAGGTGACGGTTTTCCCGTTTCACATACGAGCGACCGAAACGAACATAAAGTTGAATGGATAGACTGAACAATCAATGTATCTGGGTGGTATCCGATTATATCGCAATACTGTATATATAGTGATACTTACCAGGTGACGGTACTTCCGTTACACATAATAGCGACTGAATCGAACAGAAGCTTAAATGGTTAGACGAAACGATAATTGTATCTGAGTTGTATTCGAAGATATCGTGATGATGTTTATATAGCAATACTCACCAGGTAACTGTTCTTCCGTTTACATACAAGCGACCGAATCGAGCAGAAGGTTAAATGGATAGATTAAACAATCATCGTATCTGAGTTGTATTCGATTATGTTTATATAGATATACTCACCAGATACCTGTTCTTCCGATATACATACGAGCAACCGAATCGAACATAAGGTTGAATGGATATATTGAACAATCATCGTATCTGAGTTGTATTCGATTATGTTTATATAGTTATACTCACCAGGTAACTGTTCTTCCGTTATACATACGAGCGACTGAATTGAACTGAAGGTTGAATGGATAGACTAAACAATGATCGTATCTGGAGTTGTATTCGATTATATCGTGATGATGTTCATATAGTTATACTCACCAGGTAACTGTTCTCCAGTTATACATAAGAGCGACTGAACTGAACAGAAGGTTGAATGGATAGACTGAACAATCATCATATCTGGGTTGTATTAGATTATTTCGTGAAGATTATTATATATTATGTCTAACCAGGTAACTGTTCTTTCGTTATACATACTAGCAACCGAATCGAACATAAGGTTGAATGGAGAGATTGAACGATCATTGTATCTGGGTTGTCTCCGATTATATCGTTATGTTGTATATTTAACTACACCTACCATGTAACGGTTCTTTCGTTACACATACGAGCGTCTGAATCGAACATAAGGTTGGATGGTTAGACGGAACGATAATTGTAACTAAGTTGTATTCGATTATATCGTGATGACGTTCATATAGAAATACTCACCAGGTTACTGTTCTTTCGTTATACATACGAGCAACCGAATCGAACAGAAGGTTGAATGGACAGTATCTGGGTTGTATTCGATTATGATGTTATGCTGTGTATATAGTTATACACATAAGGTGACGGTATTCCCGTTTCACATACGAGCGACCGAAACGAACAGAAAGTTGAATGGATAGACTGAACAATCAATGTATCTGGGTGGTATCCGATTATATCGCAATACTGTATATATAGTGATACTTACCAGGTGACGGTACTTCCGTTACACATACTGGCGACTGAATCGAACAGAAGGTTAAATGGTTAGACGAAACGATAATTGTATCTGAGTTGTATTCGATGATATCGTGATGATGTTTATATAGCAATACTCACCAGGTAACTGTTCTTCCGTTTTACATACGAGCGACCGAATCGAGCAGAAGGTTGAATTCAGTATAGATTGAACAATCATCGTATCTGGGTTGTATTCGATTATGTTTATATAGTTTTACTCACCAGGTAACTGTTCTTCCGTTATACATACGAGCGACTGAATTGAACAGAAGGTTGAATGGATAGTATATGGGTTGTATTCGATTATGATGTTATGCTGTGTATATAGTTATACACACTAGGAGACGGTATTCCCGTTTTACATACGAGCGACCGAAACGAAAAGAAAGTTGAATGGATAGACTGAACAATCAATGTATCTGGGTGGTATCCGATTATATCGCAATACTCACCAGGTAACTGTCCTTCCGTTTTACATACAAGCAACCGAATCGAGCAGAAGGTTAAATGGATAGATTGAACAATCATCGTATCTGAGTTGTATCCGATTATGTTTATATAGATATACTCACCAGGTACCTGTTCTTCCGATATACATACGAGCAACCGAATCGAACATAAGGTTGAATGGATAGATTGAACAATCATCGTATCTGAGTTGTATTCGATTATGTTTATATAGTTATACTCACCAGGTAACTGTTCTTCCGTTATACATACGAGCGACTGAATTGAACTGAAGGTTGAATGGATAGACTAAACAATGATCGTATCTGGGGTTGTATTCGATTATATCGTGATGATGTTCATATAGTTATACTCACCAGGTAACTGTTCTCCAGTTATACATAAGAGCGACTGAACTGAACAGAAGGTTGAATGGATAGACTGAACAATCATCGTATCTGGGTTGTATTCGATTATTTCGTGATGAATATTATATATTATGTCTAACCAGGTAACTGTTCTTTCGTTATACATACTAGCAACCGAATCGAACATAAGGTTGAATGGATAGATTGAACAATCATTGTATCTGGGTTGTCTCCGATTATATCGTTATGTTGTATATTTAACTACACCTACCATGTAACGGTTCTTTCGTTACACATACGAGCGTCCGAATCGAACATAAGGTTGGATGGTTAGACGGAACGATAATTGTAACTAAGTTGTATTCGATTATATCGTGATGACGTTCATATAGAAATACTCACCAGGTTACTGTTCTTTCGTTTTACATACGAGCAACCGAATCGAACAGAAGGTTGGATGGATAGTATCTGGGTTGTATTCGATTATGATGTTATGCTGTGTATATAGTTATACACATAAGGTGACGGTATTCCCATTTCACATACGAGCGACCGAAACGAACAGAAAGTTGAATGGATAGACTGAACAATCAATGTATCTGGGTGGTATCCGATTATATCGCAATACTGTATATATAGTGATACTAACCAGGTGACGGTACTTCCGTTACACATACTAGCGACTGAATCGAACAGAAGGTTGAATGGTTAGACGAAACGATAATTGTATCTGAGTTGTATTCGATGATATCGTGATGATGTTTATATAGCAATACTCACCAGGTAACTGTTCTTCCGTTTTACATACAAGCGACCGATTCGAGCAGAAGGTTGAATTCAGTATAGATTGAACAATCATCGTATCTGGGTTGTATTCGATTATGTTTATATAGTTATACTCACCAGGTAACTGTTCTTCCGTTATACATACGAGCGACTGAATTGAACAGAAGGTTGAATGGATAGTATTCGATTATGATGTTATGCTGTGTATATAATAATAATAATAATAATAATAATATTTATTCACATCCATATCATATATTGACACAAATAAATCGTAACTGTAAATAAATAATCTACTCGATAAGTGACTGAAACACTTGTTTCGAGGAAATGAAATGACGAAATATGACTAGTGAACAGATAATTGTAAATGTTTAAGACAATATAATGAAGACAAATTTAGAATAAAAATAAGTTTTTATAACAATATGAAGTTTCATCAGGTACAGATATTCTATAAATGAATAAATAAACGGAGGATAAAAATTTATCTATATAAAATAGGGTAAAATCGTTTTATACATCAAAGAGTCTACGTATCATATGTCTGGAATGTTGCTGTATAAACTTTTTCAATAGTTTCTTGAATTTTCTGTTTTCATTCATACATTTCAATTCATTAGGAATGGTATTGTATAATTTTGGTGCTAAGTAGTTGAACATTCTCTGCGTTGTAACTTTGACCATCAAGGGTGGCACATAATTATTTTTTTTTCGAGTATTGTAGTTGTGGGTTGGGAGTTGATTGCAATGTTTTGTTCCGTGATATTTTAAGCACGTGAGGCAGAAGTATAATTGTCTTAGGTCAAAGATATTGGATTCAGAATATAGTGAGTCAGTTGAATACCTGAAATCTTTTGAAAAAATCAGTTTTATGATTCTCCTCTGTATCACTTCCAATGGATATAGATGTGTTTTCAGAGCCCCACCCCATGCCAGAATTCCATAACGTATATGACTTTCAACTAGAGCATGATATGAAGTTTTCATTTGACTGGAAGTTAGGACATCCTTGAGTTTTTTGAATCTATACAATATACATCTCAATTTTTTCATCACGAACATTATGTGATGGTTTCATTTTAAGTGGGAATCAATTATAATACCTAAGTATTTGATTTCTTTCACAGGTTCTATAGAGAACTGTTTGTTATTATTCATTGTAATGTTCAGTTTGTCGAAATTAGGCAGGCGACGAGTATTACAGCTGAATGGTAGATAGTTTGTCTTATCCGTGTTTATTGTGAGTAATTTATAGTCGAACCATGTTTTTATTGATTTGAAGTCAGATTCCACTTTTTGCTTCAGATTGTCCCAGTTATCAGACCTGTAGAAAATTGCTGTACCATCAGCAAATCCGAAAATGTATCCGTTGTTGTCGAGTGAAAATAGTCCATTTATATAGATGTTAAATAAAATTGGCCCTAAAACTGTTCCTTGTGGTATGCCATAGTCAATTTTTTCGACACCGCAAACCACACCATCAACACTCACAGCTTGGGTTCTTTCGCTTAAATAGCACTTGAAGAGTTTTAGACAATTGCCTCTTACACCAATGTCTTCCATTGATTCTAAGAGGAGTTTGTGGCTAACAGTGTCAAAGGCTTTTGACAAGTCTATGAATATGCATATACATGGGTTGCTTTCGTTTAGTGCTTCTGTTATTTTTGATGTTAAAGCTAGAATTGCATCTTGGGTTGACATATTTTCTCTGAATCCGAATTGATTATGAGAGATAACGGTAAATTTATTCAAATAGGAAACTAGTCTATTTTTCAGAATTTTTTCAAATATTTTTGAGAGGTGGGTGATCAAAGATATTGGTCGGTAATTTCCTACTTTCTGAGTATTGCCTTTTTTATGGAGGGGAACTACTACTGTGTGTTTGAATGCCGATGGATACTTTCCTACCTCCATACACAGATTGAAAATTTTGACCAATGGCTCTTGGATATAGCTAGAAATGATCTTTATAGTTTCGGCTTTGATCTTGTCAACACCTACGGCTTTCTTATTTTTTAGTTGACTGATTACGTTTTGTATCTCAATCGATTCCACGGGGGTGAGGACGAGAGAATTTGGCATAATGGAACGGTTTGGAATATAATTAGGATCGTTTTCTATCTTACTGGCTAGATTCCTTCCCATTTCTGAGAATTTGGAATTGAATTCATTTGCTATAAGTTCTTTGTCAGTTAATATCCTGCCGTCCTCACTTTCAATAGAATCTATGGGATGACGTGTCTTTTTTGTTTTACTAACTTCCTGTACTATTTCCCACAGTTTTTTTGAATCGTTGTTATTTTTTTCGATTTGTTCATTATGATAGTTGTATTTAGTTTTTTTGATTAGTGCATTCAATCTGTTCCTATAATTTCTGTATTCATTTCTTAATTGATCATTATTTGGATATTTTCGCAGATTCTTATTCATTAAATTTTTTTCGTTTATTGATTTGAGTAAACCATTTGTTACCCAGGGTGCAATTTTGACGTGTTTTCTGTTGTATTTTTTCACTTCCGTACACACATTAAAGGATTCTATAATGATATCGATGAATGTGTTTGTAGCAGTGTTTGGTTCATTTGATGATAATACTGATGTCCAGGATATATTTCTGAATGTTTCATGGAGCTTTTTGGTATTGATGAACTCAGTTGTTTTGATTTTTTCTTGTTTGATATCGTTATTTAACACAATTTGGAGAATTGTCGCGTAATGATCTGTAACAGATGTTTTGAGAATTATCGGAACGATTCTCTCGTAGATATCAACTGGAGATTTCATAAAAATATGATCAATACAGGAACTACTGTTTGCTTGGACTCTCGTTGGATTATTTATTGTAGAGATGTATCCATATTCGTTCGAAACATTTAAATAATCGAAACATGCATTCTCGCCCGGGTCTAATAAGTCAATATTTAGATCTCCCGTAAATAAACATATATCATTGAAATTATTGCCGTTGTTCGTTTCTAAATACTGGTTCATGCTATTTATGAATCCTTTAGGGTCTGTGTCAGGAGATCTATAGACAGCTGTAACAAGTATACTTCTTCCTTCATTCGATTGAATTTTTATTTGTATGGCTTTGATAGTTTGGTAGATTTCTGTTATTTTATAGGAATATTTCAATGTTGATTTTATGTATGCTACAACACCATCATTTTGATTGAAGTTACTTTCGTTAGAAATCATATCGTATCCATCAATGTTAAATAAGCCCTGGTCTATAATATTCCACGTTTCTGTAAGTATCAAACAGTCAATATTCGCATTCAAATTGTGTATAACGATCTTGAACTCATCTAAATTTTTATTTATACTGCGTATATTCATGTTGAGAATTTTGAAATTATTATTGAGGTTATAAACTCTCAGTATTTCGGTGCATTCTGAAGTTTGCGCGAGAGAGTAGGTTTCGATATTATTGACTTCAAAGTCTCGTATGTATTGATCCATTTCGTGTATCCTATCAGTGTATTACAAATTGGGGAAAAATCACATTTCAATACAGGAGATCACTCTAAAAATATGAACTGAAATAATTATTTAGGTATAAGGGTTATCGTTACTAATATAGAGAATTTATGAGATTATATAGGTTTTTTGTTTCTCAGTGTTCTGATGTCCTTCTCCTTGTTCTTTGCTGGGGGGTTCACCTTGGTTTCTTTGTTATAATCTCTGTTCGTTGTTGTTTTTGAATCAGTTGGATTGTTTCTGGATGATGATGAGAAAAGTAAGTTAGGATGCAGCTGCTCTGGTCTTACTTCCAGTAAGTTTTTTTCTGATTCTTCTGAATATTTCGGTCTGATTGTCGGGGTTGCTGGAGCACTTTTATTCTTCTGATCAGGAATGTTATCGATTTCCACGTCGGATTCAACTTCAGTTGATGATGGATCCTCTAGTTCCTCGACTGTATATGGTACCGCATCCACATACAATTCGAAGTTCTTGATTATCGCTATATGGTTCGAGGATCGAGCTTTTTTCGAATGCTTCACAAGTATTTTATTAGTTTTTTGATCCTCTGGGCGCAGATCATTTGTGATGGAAATCTCGGTCCCTTTAAGTTTATGTAACTGCTGAAAAATCTTCTTTTTTTGCAGGTATGAAACGAATTCCACAATGATTGTATTCTTCTTTCCTATACTATAGATTTTATTTATATCTTTCTCTATAAGGTTATTTTTGAAAATTGAATTGAGTTGTGTGAGTGTGGTTTCCAAAAGATTTTCCTTTTCTGTTTGTAATCCGAAAATAAATAGTATATAGTTATACACACTAGGAGACGGTATTCCCGTTTTACATACGAGCGACCGAAACGAAAAGAAAGTTGAATGGATAGACTGAACAATCAATGTATCTGGGTGGTATCCGATTATATCGCAATACTGTATATATAGTGATACTTACCAGGTGACGATACTTCCGTTACACATACTAGCAACTGAATCGAACAGAATGTTGAATGGTTAGACGAAACGATAATTGTATCTGAGTTGTATTCGATGATATCGTGATGATGTTTATATAGCAATACTCACCAGGTAACTGTCCTTCCGTTTTACATACAAGCGACCGAATCGAGCAGAAGGTTAAATGGATAGATTGAACAATCATCGTATCTGAGTTGTATTCGATTATGTTTATATAGATATACTCACCAGGTACCTGTTCTTCCGATATACATACGAGCAACCGAATCGAACATAAGGTTGAATGGATAGATCGAACAATCATCGTATCTGAGTTGTATTCGATTATGTTTATATAGTTATACTCACCAGGTAACTGTTCTTCCGTTATACATACGAGCGACTGAATTGAACTGAAGGTTGAATGGATATACTAAACAAAGATCGTATCTGGGGTTGTATTCGATTATATCGTGATGATGTTCATATAGTTATACACACCAGGTAACTGTTCTCCAGTTATACATAAGAGCGACTGAACTGAACAGAAGGTTGAATGGATAGACTGGACAATCATCGTATCTGGGTTGTATTCGATTATTTCGTGATGATTATTATATATTATCTAACCAGGTAACTGTTCTTTCGTTATACATACTAGCAACCGAATCGAACATAAGGTTGAATGGATAGATTGAACAATCATTGTAACTGGGTTGTCTCCGATTATATCGTTATGTTGTATATTTAACTACACCTACCATGTAACGGTTCTTTCGTTACACATACGAGCGTCTGAATCGAACATAAGGTTGGATGGTTAGACGGAACGATAATTGTAACTAAGTTGTATTCGATTATATCGTGATGACGTTCATATAGAAATACTCACCAGGTTACTGTTCTTTCGTTATACATACGAGCAACCGAATCGAACAGAAGGTTGAATGGATAGTATCTGGGTTGTATTCGATTATGATCTTATGCTGTGTATATAGTTATACACATAAGGTGACGGTATTCCCGTTTCACATACGAGCGACCGAAACGAACAGAAAGTTGAAATGATAGACTGAACAATCAATGTATCTGGGTGGTATTCGATTATATCGCAATACTGTATATATAGTGATACTTACCAGGTGACGGTACTTCCGTTACACATACTAGCGACTGAATCGAACAGAAGGTTAAATGGTTAGACGAAACGATAATTGTATCTGAGTTGTATTCGATGATATCGTGATGATGTTTATATAGCAATACTCACCAGGTAACTGTTCTTCCGTTTTACATACAAGCGACCGAATCGAGCAGAAGGTTGAATTCAGTATAGATTGAACAATCATCGTATCTGGGTTGTATTCGATTATGTTTATATAGTTATACTCACCAGGTTACTGTTCTTCCGTTATACATACAAGCGACTGAATTGAACAGAAGGTTGAATGGATAGTATATGGGTTGTATTCGATTATGATGTTATGCTGTGTATATAGTTATACACACAAGGAGACGGTATTCCCGTTTTACTTACGAGCGACCGAAACGAAAAGAAAGTTGAATCGATAGACTGAACAATCAATTTATCTGGGTGGTATCCGATTATATCGCAATACTGTATATATAGTGATACTTACCAGGTGACGATACTTCCGTTACACATACTAGCGACTGAATCGAACAGAATGTTGAATGGTTAGACGAAACGATAATTGTATCTGAGTTGCATTCGATGATATCGTGATGATGTTTATATAGCAATACTCACCAGGTAACTGTCCTTCCGTTTTACATACAAGCGACCGAATCGAGCAGAAGGTTAAATGGATAGATTGAACAATCATCGTATCTGAGTTGTATTCGATTATGTTTATATAGATATTTCACCAGGTACCTGTTCTTCCGATATACATACGAGCAACCGAATCGAACATAAGGTTGAATGGATAGATTGAACAATCATCGTATCTGAGTTGTATTTGATTATGTTTATATAGTTATACTCACCAGGTTACTGTTCTTTCGTTATACATACGAGCAACCGAATCGAACAGAAGGTTGAATGGATAGTATCTGGGTTTTATTCGATTATGATGTTATGCTGTGTATATAGTTATACACATAAGGTGACGGTATTCCCGTTTCACATACGAGCGACCGAAACGAACAGAAAGTTGAATGGATAGACTGAACAATCAATGTATCTGGGTGGTATCCGATTATATCGCAATACTGTATATATAGTGATACTTACCAGGTGACGATACTTCCGTTACACATACTAGCGACTGAATCGAACAGAATGTTGAATGGTTAGACGAAACGATAATTGTATCTGAGTTGTATTCGATGATATCGTGATGATGTTTATATAGCAATACTCACCAGGTAACTGTTCTTCCGTTTTACATACAAGCGACCGAATCGAGCAGAAGGTTGAATTCAGTATAGATTGAACAATCATCGTATCTGAATTGTATTCGATTATGTTTATATAGATATACTCACCAGGTACCTATTCTTCCGATATACATACGAGCAACCGAATCGAACATAAGGATGAATGGATAGATTGAACAATCATCGTATCTGAGTTGTATTCGATTATGTTTATATAGTTATACTCACCAGGTAACTGTTCTTCCGTTATACATACGAGCGACTGAATTGAACTGAAGGTTGAATGGATAGACTAAACAATGATCGTATCTGGGGTTGTATTCGATTATATCGTGATGATGTTCATATAGTTATACTCACCAGGTAACTGTTCTCCAGTTATACATAAGAGCGACTGAACTGAACAGAAGGTTGAATGGATAGACTGAACAATCATCGTATCTGGGTTGTATTCGATTATTTCGTGATGATTATTATATATAATGTCTAACCAGGTAACTGTTCTTTCGTTATACATACTAGCAACCGAATCGAACATAAGGTTGAATGGATAGATTGAACAATCATTGTATCTGGGTTGTCTCCGATTATAACGTTATGTTGTATATTTAACTACACCTACCATGTAACGGTTCTTTCGTTACACATACGAGCGTCTGAATCGAACATAAGGTTGGATGGTTAGACGGAACGATTAATTGTAACTAAGTTGTATTCGATTATATCGTGATGACGTTCATATAGAAATACTCACCAGGTTACTGTTCTTTCGTTATACATACGAGCAACCGAATCGAACAGAAGGTTGAATGGATAGTATCTGGGTTGTATTCGATAATGATGTTATGCTGTGTATATAGTTATACACATAAGGTGACGGTATTCCCGTTTTACATACGAGCGACAGAAACGAAAAGAAAGTTGAATGGATAGACTGAACAATCAATGTATCTGGGTGGTATCCGATTATATCGCAATACTGTATATATAGTGATACTTACCAGGTGACGATACTTCCGTTACACATACTAGCGACTGAATCGAACAGAATGTTGAATGGTTAGACGAAACGATAATTGTATCTGAGTTGTATTCGATGATATCGTGATGATGTTTATATAGCAATACTCACCAGGTAACTGTCCTTCCGTTTTACATACAAGCGACCGAATCAAGCAGAAGGTTAAATGGATAGATTGAACAATCATCGTATCTGAGTTGTATTCGATTAAGTTTATGGATTCGATTATTTCGTGATGATTATTATATATTATGTCTAACCAGGTAACTGTTCTTTCGTTATACATACTAGCAACCGAATCGAACATAAGGTTGAATGGATAGATTGAACAATCATTGTATCTGGGTTGTCTCCGATTATATCGTTATGTTGTATATTTAACTACACCTACCATGTAACGGTTCTTTCGTTACACATACGAGCGTCTGAATCGAACATAAGGTTGGATGGTTAGACGAAACGATATTGTAACTAAGTTGTATTCGTTTATATCGTGATGACGTTCATATAGTTATACTCACCAGGTAACTGTTCTTCCGTTATACATACGAGCGACTGAATTGAACAGAAGGTTGAATGGATAGACTAAACAATAATCGTATCTGGGGTTGTATTCAATTATATCTTGATGATGTTCATATAGTTATACTCACCAGAAAAATGTTCTCCAGTTATACATAAGAGCGACTGAACTGAACAGAAGGTTGAATGGATAGACTGAACATTCATCGTATCTGGGTTGTATTCGATTATTTCGTGATGATTATTATATATTATGTCTAACCAGGTAACTGTTCTTTCGTTATACATACTAGCAACCGAATCGAACCTAAGGTTGAATGGATAGATTGAACAATCATTGTATCTGGGTTGTCTCCGATTATAACGTTATGTTGTATATTTAACTACACCTACCATGTAACGGTTCTTTCGTTACACATACGAGCGTCTGAATCGAACATAAGGTTGGATGGTTAGACGGAACGATAATTGTAACTGAGTTGTATTCGATTATATCGTGATGACGTTCATATAGAAATACTCACCAGGTTACTGTTCTTTCGTTATACATACGAGCAACCGAATCGAACAGAAGGTTGAATGGATAGTATCTGGGTTGTATTCGATAATGATGTTATGCTGTGTATATAGTTATACACATAAGGTGACGGTATTCCCGTTTCACATACGAGCGACCGAAACGAACAGAAAGTTGAATGGATAGACTGAACAATCAATGTATCTGGGTGGTATCCGATTATATCGCAATACTGTATATATAGTGATACTTACCAGGTGACGGTACTTCCGTTACACATACTAGCGACTGAATCGAACAGAAAGTTAAATGGTTAGACGAAACGATAATTGTATCTGAGTTGTATTCGATGATATCGTGATGATGTTAATATAGCAATACTCACCAGGTAACTGTTCTTCCGTTTTACGTACAAGCGACCGAATCGAGCAGAAGGTTGAATTCAGTATAGATTGAACAATCATCGTATCTGAGTTGTATTCGATTATGTTTATATAGTTATACTCACCAGGACTCTGTTCTTCCGTTATACATACGAGCGACTGAATTGAACAGAAGGTTGAATGGATAGTATATGGGTTGTATTCGATTATGATGTTATGCTGTGTATATAGTTATACACACTAGGAGACGGTATTCCCGTTTTACATACGAGCGACCGAAACGAAAAGAAAGTTGAATGGATAGGCTGAACAATCAATGTATCTGGGTGGTATCCGATTATATCGCAATACTGTATATATAGTGATACTTACCAGGTGTCGATACTTCCGTTACACATACTAGCGACTGAATCGAACAGAATGTTGAATGGTTAGACGAAACGATAATTGTATCTGAGTTGTATTCGATGATATCGTGATGATGTTTATATAGCAATACTCACCAGGTAACTGTTCTTCCGTTTTACATACGAGCGACCGAATCGAGCAGAAGGTTGAATTCAGTATAGATTGAACAATCATCGTATCTGAATTGTATTCGATTATGTTTATATAGATATACTCACCAGGTACCTATTCTTCCGATATACATACGAGCAACCGAATCGAACATAAGGATGAATGGATAGATTGAACAATCATCGTATCTGAGTTGTATTCGATTATGTTTATATAGTTATACTCACCAGGTAACTGTTCTTCCGTTATACATACGAGCGACTGAATTGAACTGAAGGTTGAATGGATAGACTAAACAATGATCGTATCTGGGGTTGTATTCGATTATATCGTGATGATGTTCATATAGTTATACTCACCAGGTAACTGTTCTCCAGTTATACATAAGAGCGACTGAACTGAACAGAAGGTTGAATGGATAGACTGAACAATCATCGTATCTGGGTTGTATTCGATTATTTCGTGATGATTATTATATATAATGTCTAACCAGGTAACTGTTCTTTCGTTATAAATACTAGCAACCGAATCGAACATAAGGTTGAATGTATAGATTGAACAATCATTGTATCTGGGTTGTCTCCGATTATATCGTTATGTTGTATATTTAACTACACCTACCATGTAACGGTTCTTTCGTTACACATACGAGCGTCTGAATCGAACATAAGGTTGGATGGTTAGACGGAACGATAATTGTAACTAAGTTGTATTCGATTATATCGTGATGACGTTCATATAGAAATACTCACCAGGTTACTGTTCTTTCGTTATACATATGAGCAACCGAATCGAACAGAAGGTTGAATGGATAGTATCTGGGTTGTATTCGATTATGATGTTATGCTGTGTATATAGTTATACACATAAGGTGACGGAATTCCCGTTTCACATACGAGCGACCGAAACGAACAGAAAGTTGAATGGATAGACTGAACAATCAATGTATCTGGGTGGTATCCGATTATATCGCAATACTGTATATATAGTGATACTTACCAGGTGACGGTACTTCCGTTACACATACTAGCGACTGAATCGAACAGAAGGTTAAATGGTTAGACGAAACGATAATTGTATCTGAGTTGTATTCGATGATATCGTGATGATGTTTATATAGCAATACTCCGTTTTACATACAAGCGACCGAATCGAGCAGAAGGTTGAATTCAGTATAGATTGAACAATCATCGTATCTGGGTTGTATTCGATTATGTTTATATAGTTACACTCACCAGGTAACTGTTCTTCCGTTATACATACGAGCGACTGAATTGAACAGAAGGTTGAATGGATAGTATATGGGTTGTATTCGATTATGATGTTATGCTGTGTATATAGTTATACACACAAGGAGACGGTATTTCCGTTTTACATACGAGCGACCGAAACGAAAAGAAAGTTGAATGGATAGACTGAACCATCAATGTATCTGGGTGGTATCCGATTATATCGCAATACTGTATATATAGTGATACTTACCAGGTGACGATACTTCCGTTACACATACTAGCGACTGAATCGAACAGAATGTTGAATGGTTAGACGAAACGATAATTGTATCTGAGTTGTATTCGATTATATTGTGATGATGTTTATATAGCAATACTCACCAGGTAACTGTTCTTCCGTTTTACATACAAGCGACCGAATCGAGCAGAAGGTTGAATTCAGTATAGATTGAACAATCATCGTATCTGGGTTGTATTCGATTATGTTTATATAGTTATACTCACCAGGTAACTGTTCTTCCGTTATACATACGAGCGACTGAATTGAACAGAAGGTTGAATGGATAGTATATGGGTTGTATTCGATTATGATGTTATGCTGTGTATATAGTTATACACACTAGGAGACGGTACTCACCAGGTAACTGTTCTCCAGTTATACATAAGAGCGACTGAACTGAACAGAAGATTGAATGGATAGACTGAACAATCATCGTATCTGGGTTGTATTCGATTATATCTTGATGATGTTCATATAGTTATACTCACCAGGAAACTGTTCTCCAGTTATACATAAGAGCGACTGAACTGAACAGAAGGTTGAATGGATAGACTGAACATTCATCGTATCTGGGTTGTGTTAGATTATATCGTTATGCTGTATATTTAGTTACACCTACCATGTAACGGTTCTTTCGTTACACATACGAGCGTCTGAATCGAACATAAGGTTGGATGGTTAGACGGAACGATAATTATAACTGAGTTGTATTCGATTATATCGTGGTGATGTTTATATAGTAATACTCACCAGGTGACTGTTCTTGCGTTATACATACGAGCGACCCAATCGAACAGAAGGTTGGGTGGATAGACGGAATGATCATTGTATCTGAGTTGTATTCGATGATATCGTGATAATGTTTATATAGCAATACTCACCAGGTAGCTGTTCTTCCGTTTCACATACAAGCGTCCGAATCGAGCAGAAGCTTAAATTTAGTATAAATTGAACAATCATCGTATCTGGGTTGTATTCGATTATGTTTATATAGTTATACTCACCAGGTAACTGTTCTTCCGTTATACATACGAGCGACTGAATTGAACAGAAGGTTGAATGGATAGACTAAACAATAATCGTATCTGGGGTTGTATTCGATTATATCTTGATGATGTTCATATAGTTATACTCACCAGGAAACTGTTTTCCAGTTATACATAAGAGCGACTGAACTGAACAGAAGGTTGAATTCAGTATTGATTTAACAATAATCGTATCTGGGTTGTATTCGATTGTGTTTATATAGTTATACTCACCAGGTAACTGTTCTTCCGTTATACATACGAGCAATCGAATCGAACAGAAGGTTGAATGGATAGTATCTGGGTTGTATTCGATTATGATGTTATGCTGTGTATATAGTTATACACATCAGGTGACGGTATTCCCGTTTTACATACGAGCGACCGAAACGAACAGAAAGTTGAATGGATAGACTGAACAATCAATGTATCTGGGTGGTATCCGATTATATCGCAATACTGTATATATAGTGATACTTACCAGGTGACGGTACTTCCGTTACACATACTAGCGACTGAATCGAACAGAAGGTTAAATGGTTAGACGAAACGATAATTGTATCTGAAATGTATTCGATGATATCGTGATGATGTTTATATAGCAATACTCACCAGGTAACTGTTCTTTCGTTTTACATACAAGCGACCGAATCGAGCAGAAGGTTAAATTTAGTATAGATTGAACAATCATCGTATCTTGGTTGTATTCGATTATGTTTATATAGTTATACTCACCAGGTAACTGTTCTTCCGTTATACATACGAGCGACTGAATTGAACAGAAGGTTGAATGGATAGACTAAACAATAATCGTATCTGGGGTTGTATTCAATTATATCTAGATGATGTTCATATAGTTATACTCACCAGGAAACTGTTCTCCAGTTATACATAAGAGCGACTGAACTGAACAGAAGGTTGAATGGATAGACTGAACATTCATCATATCTGGGTTGTATTTGATTATATCGTGATTATTATCATATAGTATGTCAAACCAGGTAACAGTTCTTCCGTTATACATACAAGCAACCGAATCGAACATAAGGTTGGATGGATAGATTGAACAATCATTGTATCTGGGTTGTCTCCGATTATATCGTTATGCTGTATATTTAGTTACACCTACCATGTAACGGTTCTTTCGTTACACATACGAGCGTCTGAATCGAACATAAGGTTGGATGGATAGACGGAACGATAGATGTAACTGAGTTGTATTCGATTATATCGTGGTGATGTTTATATAGTAATACTCACCAGGTGACTGTTCTTGCGTTATACATACGAGCGACCCAATCGAACAGAAGGTTGGATGGATAGACGGAATGATCATTGTATCTGAGTTGTATTCGATTATATCGTGATGACGTTCATTTAGAAATACTCACCAGGTGACTGTTCTTCCGTTTTACATACAAGCGACCGAATCGAACAGAAGGTTGAATGGATAGTATCTGAGTAGTATTCGATTAAGATGTTATGCTGTGTATATAGTTATACACACTAGGTGACGGTATACCCGTTTTACATACGAGCGACCGAAACGAACAGAAAGTTGAATGGATAGACTGAACAATCAATGTATCTGGTTGGTATCCGATTATATCGCAATACTGTATATATAGTGATACTTACCAGGTGACGGTACTTCCGTTACACATACTAGCGACTGAATCGAACAGAAGGTTGAATGGTTAGACGAAGCGATAATTGTATCTGAGTTGTATTCGATGATATAGTGATGATGTTTATATAGCAATATTCACCAGGTAACTGTTCTTCCGTTTTACATAAAAGCGACCGAATAGAGCAGAAGGTTAAATGGATAGATTGAAAATTCATCGTATCTGGGTTGTATTCGATTAGGTTTATATAGTTATACTCACCAGGTACCTGTTCTTCCGTTATACATACGAGCGACTGAATTGAACAGAAGGTTGAATGGATAGACTAAACAATGATCGTATCTGAGGTTGTATTCGATTATATCGTGATGATGTTTATATAGTTATACTCAACAGGTAACTGTTCTCCAGTTATACATAAGAGCGACTGAATCGAGCAGAAGGTTGAATTCAGTATAGATTGAACAATCATCGTATCTGGGTTGTATTCGATTATGTTTATATAGTTATACTCACCAGGTAACTGTTCTTCCGTTATACATACGAGCGACTGAATTGAACAGAAGGTTGAATGGATAGACTAAACAATAATCGTATCTGGGGTTGTATTCCATTATATCTTGATGATGTTCATATAGTTATACTCACCAGGAAACTGTTCTCCAGTTATACATAAGAGCGACTGTACTGAACAGAAAGTTGAATGGATAGACTGAACAATCAATGTATCTGGGTGGTATCCGATTATATCGCAATACTGTATAAATAGTGATACTTACCAGGTGACGGTACTTCCGTTACACATACTAGCGACTGAATCGAACAGAAGGTTAAATGGTTAGACGAAATGATAATTGTATCTCTGAGTTGTATTCGATGATATCGTGATGAAGTTCATATAGAAATACTCACCAGGTTACTGTTCTTTCGTTATACATACGAGCATTCGAATCGAACAGAAGGTTGAATGGATAGTATCTGGGTTGTATTCGATTATGATGTTATGCTGTGTATATAGTTATACACACTAGGTGGCGGTATTCTCGTTTTACATACGAGCGACCGAAACGAACAGGAAGTTGAATGGATAGACTGAACAATCAATGTATCTGGTTGGTATCCGATAATATCGCAATACTGTATATATAGTGATACTTACCAGGTGACGGTACGTCCGTTACACATACTAGCGACTGAATCGAACAGAAGGTTAAATGGTTAGACGAAGCGATAATTGTATCTGAGTTGTATTCGATGATATCGTGATAATGTTTATATAGCAATATTCACCAGGTAACTGTTCTTCCGTTTTACATACAAGCGACCGAATCGAGCAGAAGGTTAAATAGATAGATTGAACAATCATCGTATCTGGGTTGTATTCGATTATGTTTATATAGTTATACTCACCAGGTAACTGTTCTTCCGTTATACATACGAGCGACTGAATTGAACAGAAGGTTGAATGGATAGACTAAACAATGATTGTATCTGGGGTTGTATTCGATGATATCGTGATGATGTTTATATAGTTATACTCACCAGGTAACTGTTCTCTAGTTATACATAAGAGCGACTGAACTGAACAGAAGGTTGAATGGATAGACTGAATAATCATCGTATCTGGGTTGTATTCGATTATTTCGTGATGATTATTTTATATTATGTCTAACCAGGTAACTGTTCTTCCGTTATACATACGAGCAACCGAATCGAACATAAGGTTGAATGGATAGATTGAAAAATCATTGTATCTGGGTTGTCTCCGATTATATCATTATGCTGTATAATTAGATACACCTACCATGTAACGGTTCTTTCGTTACACATACGAGCGTCTGAATCGAACAGAAGGTTGGATGGATAGACGGAATGATCATTGTATCTGAGTTGTATTCGATTATATCGTGATGAAGTTCATATAGAAATACTCACCAGGTTACTGTTCTTTCGTTATACATACGTGCAACCGAATCGAACAGAAGGTTGAATAGATGGTATCTGGGTTGTATTCGATTATGATGTTATGCTGTGTTTATAGTTATACACACTAGGTGACGGTATCCCCGTTTTACATACGAGCGACCGAAACGAAGAGAAAGTTGAATGGATAGACTGAACAATCAATGTATCTGGTTGGTATCCGATTATATCGCTGAACTGTATATATTACTTAACAGGTGACGGTACTTCCGTTACACATACTAGCGACTGAATCGAACAGAAGGTTAAATGGTTAGACGAAACGATAATTGTATCTGAGTTGTATTCGATGATATCGTGATGATGTTTATATAGCAATACTCACCAGGTAACTGTTCTTCCGTTTTACATACAAGCGACCGAATCGAGCAGAAGGTTAAATTTAGTATCCGATTATATCGCAATACTGTATATATAGTGATACCTACCAGGTGACGGTACTTCCATTACACATACTAGCGACTGAATCGAACAGAAGGTTAAATGGTTAGACGAAGCGATAATTGTATCTGAGTTGTATTCGATGATATCGTGATGATGTTTATATAGCGATATTCACCAGGTAACTGTTCTTCCGTTTTACATAAAAGCGACCGAATCGAGCAGAAGGTTAAATGTATAGATTGAAAATTCATCGTATCTGGGTTGTATTCGATTAGGTTTATATAGTTATACTCACCAGGTAACTGTTCTTCCGTTATACATACGAGCGACTGAATTGAACAGAAGGTTGAATGGATAGACTAAACAATGATCGTATCTGAGGTTGTATTCGATTATATCGTGATGATGTTTATATAGTCATACTCAACAGGTAACTGTTCTCCAGTTATACATAAGAGCGACTAAACTGAACAGAAGGTTGAATGGATAGACTGAACAATCATTGTATCTGGGTTGTATTCGATTATATCGTGATGATTTTCATATAGTATGTCTAACCAGGTAACAGTTCTTCTGTTACACATAAGAGCAACCGAATCGAACAAAAAGTTGAATGGATAGATTGAACAATCATTGTATCTGGGTTGTCTCCGATTATATCGTTATGCTGTATATTTAGTTACACCTACCATGTAACGGTTCTCTCGTTACACATACGAGCGTCTGCATCGAACATAAGGTTGGATGATTAGACGGAACGATAATTGTAACTGAGTTGTATTCGATTATATCGTGGTGATGTTTATATAGTAATACTCACCAGGTGACTGTTCTTGCGTAATACATACGAGCGACCCAATCGAACAGAAAGTTGGATGGATAGACGGAATGATCATTGTATCTGAGTTGTATTAGATTATATCGTGGTGACGTTCATATAGAAATACTCACCAGGTTACTGTTCTCTCGTTATACATACGAGCAACCGAATCGAACAGAAGGTTGAATGAATAGTATCTGGGTTGTATTCGATTATGATGTCATGCTGTGTAAATAGTTATACACATTAGGTGACGGTTCTCCCGTTTTACATACGAGCGACCGAAACGAACAGAAAGTTGAATGGATAGTCTGAACAATCAATGTATCTGGATGGTATCCGATTATATCGCAATACTGAATATATAGTGATACTTACCAGGTGACGGTACTTCCGTTACACATACTAGCGACTGAATCGAACAGAAGGTTAAATGGTTAGACGAAACGATAATTGTATCTGAGTTGTATTCGATAATATCGTGATGATGTTTATATAGAAATACTCACCAGGTAACTGTTCTTTCGTTTTACATACAAGCGACCGAATCGAGCAGAAGGATAAATTTAGTATAGATTGAACAATCATCGTATCTGGGTTGTATTCGATTATGTTCATATAGTTATACTCACCAGGTAACTGTTCTTCCGTTATACATAGGAGCGACTGAATTGAACAGAAGGTTGAATGGATAGACTAAACAATAATCGTATCTGGGGTTGTATTCGATTATATCTTGATGATGTTTATATCGTTATACTCACCAGGAAACTGTTCTCCAGTTATACATAAGAGCGACTGAACTGAACAGAAGGTTGAATGTATAGACTGAACAATCATCGTATCTGTGTTGTATTTGATTATATCGTGATGATTATAATATAGTATGTCTAACCAGGTAACAGTTCTTCCGTTATACATACGAGCAACCGAATCGAACATAAGGTTGAATGTATCTGGGTTGTCTCCGATTATATCGTTATGCTGTATATTGAGTTACACCTACCATGTAAAGGTTCTTTCGTTACACATACGAGCGTCTGAATCGAACATAAGGTTGGATGGTGAGACGAAACGATAATTGTTACTGAGTTGTATTCGATTATATCGTGGTGATGTTTATATAGTAATATTCACCAGGTGACTGTTCTTGCGTTATACATACGAGCGACCCAATCGAACAGAAGGTTGGATGGATAGACGGAATGATCATTGTATCTTAGTTGTATTCTATTATATCGGGATGACGTTCATATAGAAATACTCACCAGGTTACTGTTCTTTCGTTATACATACGAGCAACCGAATCGAACAGAAGGTTGAATGGATATACTGAACAATCAATGTATCTGGGTGGTATGCGATTATATCGCAATACTGTATATATAGTGATACTTACCAGGTGACGGTACTTCCGTTACACATACTAGCGACTGAATCGAACAGAGGGTTGAATGGTTGGACAAAACGATAATTGTATCTGAGTTGTATTCAATGATATCGTGATGATGTTTATATAGCAATAATCACCAGGTAACTGTTCTTCCGTTTTACATACAAGCGACCGAATCAAGCAGAAGGTTTAATTTATAGATTGAACAATCATCGTATCTGGGTTGTATTTGATTATGTTTATATAGTTATACTCACCAGGTACCTGTTCTTCCGTTATACATACGAGCGACTGAATTGAACAGAAGGTTTAATGGATAGACTAAACAATGATCGTATCTGGGGTTGTATTCGATTATATCGTGATGATGTTTATATAGTTATACTAACCAGGTAACTGTTCTCCAGTTATACATAAGAGCGACTGAACTAAACAGAAGGTTGAATGGATAGACTGAACAATCATTGTATCTGGGTTGTATTCGATTATATCGTGATGATTATCATATCGTATGTCTAACCAGGTAACAGTTCTTTGTTACACATACGAGCAACTGAATCGAACATGAGGTTGGATGATTAGACGGAACAATAATTGTAACTGAGTTGTATTCGATTATATCGTGGTGATGTTTATATAGTAATACTCACCAGGTGACTGTTCTTGCGTTATACATACGAGCGACCCAATCGAACAGATTTTTGGATATATAGACGGAATGATCATTGTATCTGAGTTGTATTCGATTATATCGTGATGACGTTCATATAGAAATACTCACCAGGTTACTGTTTTTTCTTTATACATACGAGTAACCGAATCGAACAGAAGGTTGAATGGATAGTATATGGGTTGTATTCGATTATGATGTTATGCTGTGTATATAGTTATACACATTAGGTGACGGTATTCCCGTTTTACATACGAGCGACCGAAACGAACAGAAAGTTGAATGGATAGACTGAACAATCAATGTATCTGGGTGGTATCCGATTATATCGCAATTCTGTATATATAGTGATACTTACCAGGTGATGGTACTTCCGTTGCACATACTAGCGACTGAATCGAACTTAAGGTTAGATGGTGAGACGAAACGATAATTGTATCTGAGTTGTATTCGATGATATCGTGATGATGTTTATATAGCAATACTCACCAGGTCACTGTTCTTCCGTTTTACATACAAGCGACCAAATCGGGCAGAAGGTTGAATTTAGTATGGATTGAACAATCATCGTATCTGGATTGTATTCGATTATGTTTATATAGTTATACTCACCAGGTAACTGTTCTTCCGTTATACATACTAGCGACTGAATCGAACAGAATGTTGAATGGATAGACTAAACAATAATCGTATCTGGGGTTGTATTCGATTATATCTTGATGATGTTCATATAGTTATACTCACCAGGAAACTGTTTTCCAGTTATACATAAGAGCGACTGAACTGAACAGAAGGTTGAATGGATAGACTGAACATTCATCGTATCTGGGTTGTATTTGATTATATCGTGATTATTATCATATAGTATGTCAAACCAGGTAACAGTTCTTCCGTTATACATACGAGCAACCGAATCGAACATAAGGTTGGATGGATAGATTGAACAATCATTGTATCTGGGTTGTCTCCGATTATATCGTTATGCTGTATATTTAGTTACACCTACCATGTAACGGTTCTTTCGTTACACATACGAGCGTCTGAATCGAACATAAGGTTGGATGGTTAGACGGAACGATAGATGTAACTGAGTTGTATTCGATTATATCGTGGTGATGTTTATATAGTAATACTCACCAGGTGACTGTTCTTGCGTTATACATACGAGCGACCCAATCGAACAGAAGGTTGGATGGATAGACGGAATGATCATTGTATCTGAGTTGTATTCGATTATATCGTGATGACGTTCATTTAGAAATACTCACCAGGTGACTGTTCTTCCGTTTTACATACAAGCGACCGAATCGAACAGAAGGTTGAATGGATAGTATCTGAGTAGTATTCGATTATGATGTTATGCTGTGTATATAGTTATACATACTAGGTGACGGTATACCCGTTTTACATACGAGCGACCGAAACGAACAGAAAGTTGAATGGATAGACTGAACAATCAATGTATCTGGTTGGTATCCGATTATATCGCAATACTGTATATATAGTGATACTTACCAGGTGACGGTACTTCCGTTACACATACTAGCGACTGAATCGAACAGAAGGTTAAATGGTTAGACGAAGCGATAATTGTATCTGAGTTGTATTCGATGATATAGTGATGATGTTTATATAGCAATATTCACCAGGTAACTGTTCTTCCGTTTTACATAAAAGCGACCGAATCGAGCAGAAGGTTAAACGGATAGATTGAAAATTCATCGTATCTGGGTTGTATTCGATTAGGTTTATATAGTTATACTCACCAGGTACCTGTTCTTCCGTTATACATACGAGCGACTGAATTGAACAGAAGGTTGAATGGATAGACTAAACAATGATCGTATCTGAGGTTGTATTCGATTATATCGTGATGATGTTTATATAGTTATACTCAACAGGTAACTGTTCTCCAGTTATACATAAGAGCGACTGAATCGAGCAGAAGGTTGAATTCAGTATAGATTGAACAATCATCGTATCTGGGTTGTATTCGATTATGTTTATATAGTTATACTCACCAGGTAACTGTTCTTCCGTTATACATACGAGCGACTGAATTGAACAGAAAGTTGAATGGATAGACTAAACAATAATCGTATCTGGGGTTGTATTCAATTATATCTTGATGATGTTCATATAGTTATACTCACCAGGAAACTGTTCTCCAGTTATACATAAGAGCGACTGTACTGAACAGAAAGTTGAATGGATAGACTGAACAATCAATGTATCTGGGTGGTATCCGATTATATCGCAATACTGTATAAATAGTGATACTTACCAGGTGACGGTACTTCCGTTACACATACTAGCGACTGAATCGAACAGAAAGTTTAATGGTTAGACGAAATGATAATTGTATCTCTGAGTTGTATTCGATGATATCGTGATGAAGTTCATATAGAAATACTCACCAGGTTACTGTTCTTTCGTTATACATACGAGCATTCGAATCGAACAGAAGGTTGAATGGATAGTATCTGGGTTGTATTCGATTATGATGTTATGCTGTGTATATAGTTATACACACTAGGTGGCGGTATTCTCGTTTTACATACGAGCGACCGAAACGAACAGAAAGTTGAATGGATAGACTGAACAATCAATGTATCTGGTTGGTATCCGATAATATCGCAATACTATATATATAGTGATACTTACCAGGTGACGGTACGTCCGTTACACATACTAGCGACTGAATCGAACAGAAGGTTAAATGGTTAGACGAAGCGATAATTGTATCTGAGTTGTATTCGATGATATCGTGATAATGTTTATATAGCAATATTCACCAGGTAACTGTTCTTCCGTTTTACATACAAGCGACCGAATCGAGCAGAAGGTTAAATAGATAGATTGAACAATCATCGTATCTGGGTTGGATTCGATTATGTTTATATAGTTATACTCACCAGGTAACTGTTCTTCCGTTATACATACGAGCGACTGAATTGAACAGAAGGTTGAATGGATAGACTATACAATGATCGTATCTGGGGTTGTATTCGATGATATCGTGATGATGTTTATATAGTTATACTCACCAGGTAACTGTTCTCTAGTTATACATAAGAGCGACTGAACTGAACAGAAGGTTGAATGGATAGACTGAATAATCATCGTATCTGGGTTGTATTCGATTATTTCGTGATGATTATTTTATATTATGTCTAACCAGGTAACTGTTCTTCCGTTATACATACGAGCAACCGAATCGAACATAAGGTTGAATGGATAGATTGAAAAATCATTGTATCTGGGTTGTCTCCGATTATATCATTATGCTGTATAATTAGATACACCTACCATGTAACGGTTCTTTCGTTACACATACGAGCGTCTGAATCGAACAGAAGGTTGGATGGATAGACGGAATGATCATTGTATCTGAGTTGTATTCGATTATATCGTGATGAAGTTCATATAGAAATACTCACCAGGTTACTGTTCTTTCGTTATACATACGTGCAACCGAATCGAACAGAAGGTTGAATAGATGGTATCTGGGTTGTATTCGATTATGATGTTATGCTGTGTTTATAGTTATACACACTAGGTGACGGTATCCCCGTTTTACATACGAGCGACCGAAACGAAGAGAAAGTTGAATGAATAGACTGAACAATCAATGTATCTGGTTGGTATCCGATTATATCGCAGAACTGTATATATTACTTACCAGGTGACGGTACTTCCGTTACACATACTAGCGACTGAATCGAACAGAAGGTTAAATGGTTAGACGAAACGATAATTGTATCTGAGTTGTATTCGATGATATCGTGATGATGTTTATATAGCAATACTCACCAGGTAACTGTTCTTCCGTTTTACATACAAGCGACCGAATCGAGCAGAAGGTTAAATTTAGTATCCGATTATATCGCAATACTGTATATATAGTGATACCTACCAGGTGACGGTACTTCCATTACACATACTAGCGACTGAATCGAACAGAAGGTTAAATGGTTAGACGAAGCGATAATTGTATCTGAGTTGTATTCGATGATATCGTGATGATGTTTATATAGCGATATTCACCAGGTAACTGTTCTTCCGTTTTACATAAAAGCGACCGAATCGAGCAGAAGGTTAAATGTATAGATTGAAAATTCATCGTATCTGGGTTGTATTCGATTAGGTTTATATAGTTATACTCACCAGGTAACTGTTCTTCCGTTATACATACGAGCGACTGAATTGAACAGAAGGTTGAATGGATATACTAAACAATGATCGTATCTGAGGTTGTATTCGATTATATCGTGATGATGTTCATATAGTCATACTCAACAGGTAACTGTTCTCCAGTTATACATAAGAGCGACTAAACTGAACAGAAGGTTGAATGGATAGACTGAACAATCATTGTATCTGGGTTGTATTCGATTATATCGTGATGATTTTCATATAGTATGTCTAACCAGGTAACAGTTCTTCTGTTACACATGAGAGCAACCGAATCGAACAAAAAGTTGAATGGATAGATTGAACAATCATTGTATCTGGGTTGTCTCCGATTATATCGTTATGCTGTATATTTAGTTACACCTACCATGTAACGGTTCTCTCGTTACACATACGAGCGTCTGCATCGAACATAAGGTTGGATGATTAGACGGAACGATAATTGTAACTGAGTTGTATTCGATTATATCGTGGTGATGTTTATATAGTTATACTCACCAGGTGACTGTTCTTGCGTTATACATACGAGCGACCCAATCGAACAGAAAGTTGGATGGATAGACGGAATGATCATTGTATCTGAGTTGTATTAGATTATATCGTAGTGACGTTCATATAGAAATACTCACCAGGTTACTGTTCTCTCGTTATACATACGAGCAACCGAATCGAACAGAAGGTTGAATGGATAGTATCTGGGTTGTATTCGATTATGATGTCATGCTGTGTAAATAGTTATACACATTAGGTGACGGTACTCCCGTTTTACATACGAGCGACCGAAACGAACAGAAAGTTGAATGGATAGTCTGAACAATCAATGTATCTGGATGGTATCCGATTATATCGCAATACTGAATATATAGTGATACTTACCAGGTGACGGTACTTCCGTTACACATACTAGCGACTGAATCGAACAGAAGGTTAAATGGTTAGACGAAACGATAATTGTATCTGAGTTGTATTCGATAATATCGTGATGATGTTTATATAGAAATACTCACCAGGTAACTGTTCCTTCGTTTTACATACAAGCGACCGAATCGAGCAGAAGGATAAATTTAGTATAGATTGAACAATCATCGTATCTGGGTTGTATTCGATTATGTTCATATAGTTATACTCACCAGGTAACTGTTCTTCCGTTATACATAGGAACGACTGAATTGAACAGAAGGTTGAATGGATAGACTAAACAATAATCGTATCTGGGGTTGTATTCGATTATATCTTGATGATGTTTATATAGTTATACTCACCAGAAAACTGTTCTCCAGTTATACATAAGAGCGACTGAACTGAACAGAAGGTTGAATGTATAGACTGAACAATCATCGTATCTGTGTTGTATTTGATTATATCGTGATGATTATAATATAGTATGTCTAACCAGGTAACAGTTCTTCCGTTATACATACGAGCAACCGAATCGAACATAAGGTTGAATGTATCTGGGTTGTCTCCGATTATATCGTTATGCTGTATATTTAGTTACACCTACCATGTAAAGGTTCTTTCGTTACACATACGAGCGTCTGAATCGAACATAAGGTTGGATGGTGAGACGAAACGATAATTGTTACTGAGTTGTATTCGATTATATCGTGGTGATGTTTATATAGTAATATTCACCAGGTGACTGTTCTTGCGTTATACATACGAGCGACCCAATCGAACAGAAGGTTGGATGCATAGACGGAATGATCATTGTATCTTAGTTGTATTCTATTATATCGGGATGACGTTCATATAGAAATACTCACCAGGTTACTGTTCTTTCGTTATACATACGAGCAACCGAATCGAACAGAAGGTTGAATAGATATACTGAACAATCAATGTATCTGGGTGGTATGCGATTATATCGCAATACTGTATATATAGTGATACTTATCAGGTGACGGTACTTCCGTTACACATACTAGCGACTGAATCGAACAGAGGGTTGAATGGTTAGACGAAACGATAATTGTATCTGAGTTGTATTCGATGATATCGTGATGATGTTTATATAGCAATAATCACCAGGTAACTGTTCTTCCGTTTTACATACAAGCGACCGAATCGAGCAGAAGGTTTAATTTATAGATTGAACAATCATCGTATCTGGGTTGTATTTGATTATGTTTATATAGTTATACTCACCAGGTACCTGTTCTTCCGTTATACATACGAGCGACTGAATTGAACAGAAGGTTTAATGGATAGACTAATCAATGATCGTATCTGGGGTTGTATTCGATTATATCGTGATGATGTTTATATAGTTATACTCACCAGGTAACTGTTCTCCAGTTATACATAAGAGCGACTGAACTAAACAGAAGGTTGAATGGATAGACTGAACAATCATTGTATCTGGGTTGTATTCGATTATATCGTGATGATTATCATATCGTATGTCTAACCAGGTAACAGTTCTTTGTTACACATACGAGCAACTGAATCGAACATGAGGTTGGATGATTAGACGGAACAATAATTGTAACTGAGTTGTATTCGATTATATCGTGGTGATGTTTATATAGTAATACTCACCAGGTGACTGTTCTTGCGTTATACATACGAGCGACCCAATCGAACAGAAGTTTGGATATATAGACGGAATGATCATTGTATCTGAGTTGTATTCGATTATATCGTGATGACGTTCATATAGAAATACTCACCAGGTTACTGTTTTTTCTTTATACATACGAGCAACCGAATCGAACAGAAGGTTGAATGGATAGTATATGGGTTGTATTCGATTATGATGTTATGCTGTGTATATAGTTATACACATTAGGTGACGGTATTCCCGTTTTACATACGAGCGACCGAAACGAACAGAAAGTTGAATGGATAGACTGAACAATCAATGTATCTGGGTGGTATCCGATTATATCGCAATTCTGTATATATAGTGATACTTACCAGGTGATGGTACTTCCGTTGCACATACTAGCGACTGAATCGAACTTAAGGTTAAATGGTGAGACGAAACGATAATTGTATCTGAGTTGTATTCGATGATATCGTGATGATGTTTATATAGCAATACTCACCAGGTCACTGTTCTTCCGTTTTACATACAAGCGACCAAATCGGGCAGAAGGTTGAATTTAGTATGGATTGAACAATCATCGTATCTGGATTGTATTCGATTATGTTTATATAGTTATACTCACCAGGTAACTGTTCTTTCGTTATACATACTAGCGACTGAATCGAACAGAATGTTGAATGGTTAGACGAAACGATAATTGTATCTGAGTTGTATTCGATGATATCGTGATGATATTTATATAGCAATACTCACCAGGTAACTGTCCTTCAGTTTTACATACAAGTGACCGAATCGAGCAGAAGGTTGAATGAGTTGTATTCGATTATATCGTGATGAAGTTTATATAGAAATACTCACCAGGTAACAGTTCTTCTGTTACACATACGAGCAACTGAATCGAACATAAGGTTGAATGGATAGATTGAACAATCATTGTATCTGGGTTGTCTCCGATTATATCGTTATGCTGTATATTTGGTTACACCTACCATGTAACGGTTCTTTCGTAACACATACGAGCGTCTGAATCGAACATAAGTTTGGATGATTAGACGGAACAATAATTGTAACTGAGTTGTATTCGATTATATCGTGGTGATGTTTATATAGTAATACTCACCAGGTGACTGTTCTTGCGTTATACATACGAGCGACCCAATCGAACAGAAGTTTGGATGGATAGACGGAATGATCATTGTATCTGAGTTGTATTCGATTATATCGTGATGACGTTCATATAGAAATACTCACCAGGTTACTGTTTTTTCTGTATACATACGAGCAACCGAATCGAACAGAAGGTTGAATGGATAGTATCTGGGTTGTATTCGATTATGATGTTATGCTGTGTATATAGTTATACACATTAGGTGACGGTATTCCCGTTTTACATACGAGCGACCGAAACGAACAGAAAGTTGAATGGATAGACTTAACAATCAATGTATCTGGGTGGTATCCGATTATATCGCAATTCTGTATATATAGTGATACTTACCAGGTGACGGTACTTCCGTTATACATACTAGCGACTGAATCGAACAGAATGTTGAATGGTTAGACGAAACGATAATTGTATCTGAGTTGTATTCGATGATATCGTGATGATGTTTATATAGCAATACTCACCAGGTAACTGTCCTTCAGTTTTACATACAAGTGACCGAATCGAGCAGAAGGTTAAATGAGTTGTATTCGATTATATCGTGATGAAGTTTATATAGAAATACTCACCAGGTAACAGTACTTCTGTTACACATACGGGCAACTGAATCGAACATAAGGTTGAATGGATAGATTGAACAATCATTGTATCTGGGTTGTCTCCGATTATATCGTTATGCTGTATATTTGGTTACACCTACCATGTAACGGTTCTTCCGTTACACATACGAGCGTCTGAATCGAACATAAGTTTGGATGATTAGACGGAACAATAATTGTAACTGAGTTGTATTCGATTATATCGTGGTGATGTTTATGAAGTAATACTCACCAGGTGACTGTTCTTGCGTTATACATACGAGCGACCCAATCGAACAGAAGTTTGGATGGATAGACGGAATGATCATTGTATCTGAGTTGTATTCGATTATATCGTGATGACGTTCATACAGAAATACTTACCAGGTTACTATTTTTTCTGTATACATACGAGCAACCGAATCGAACAGAAGGTTGAATGGATAGTATCTGGGTTGTATTCGATTATGATGTTATGCTGTGTATATAGTTATACACATTAGGTGACGGTATTCCCGTTTTACATACGAGCAACCGAAACGAACAGAAAGTTGAATGGATAGACTAAACAATCAATGTATCTGGGTGATATCCGATTATATCGCAATTCTGTATATATAGTTATACTTACCAGGTGACGGTACTTCCGTTATACATACTAGCGACTGAATCGAACAGAATGTTGAATGGTTAGACGAAACGAGAATTGTATCTGAGTTGTATTCGATGATATCGTGATGATGTTTATATAGCAATACTCACCAGGTAACTGTCCTTCAGTTTTACATACAAGTGACCGAATCGAGCAGAAGGTTAAATTTAGTATAGATTGAACAATCATCGTATCTGGGTTGTATTCGATTATGTTTATATAGTTATACTCACCAGGTACCTGTTCTTTCGTTATACATACGAGCAACCGAATCGAACATAAGGTTGAATGGATAGATTGAACCATCATCGTATCTGAGTTGTATTCGATTATGTTTATATAGTTATACTCACCAGGTACCTGTTCTTTCGTTATACATACGAGCAACCGAATCGAACATAAGGTTGAATGGATAGATTGAACAATCATCGTATCTGAGTTGTATTCGATTATGTTTATATAGTTATACTCACCAAGTAACTGTTCTTCCGTTATACATACGAGCGACTGAATTGAACAGAAGGTTGAATGGATAGACTAAACAATGATTGTATCTGGGGTTGTATTCGATTATATCGTGATGATGTTCATATAGTTATACTCACCAGGTAACTGTTCTCCAGTTATACATAAGAGCGACTGAACTGAACAGAAGGTTGTATAGATAGACTGAACAATCATCGTATCTGGGTTGTATTCGATTATTTCGTGATGATTATTATATATTATGTCTAACCAGGTAACTGTTCTTCCGTTATACATACGAGCAACCGAATCGAACATAAGGTTGATTGGATAGATTGAACAATCATTGTATCTGGGTTGTCTCCGATTATATCGTTATGCTGTATATTTAGATACACCTACCATGTAACGGTTCTTTCGTTACACATACGAGCGTCTGAATCGAACATAAGGTTGGATGGTTAGACGGAACGATAATTGTAAATGAGTTGTATTCGATTATATCGTGGTGATGTTTATATAGTAATACTCACCAGGTGACTGTTCTTGCGTTATACATACGAGCGACCCAATCGAACAGAAGGTTGGATGGATAGACGGAATGATCATTGTATCTGAGTTGTATTCGATTATATCGTGATGACGTTCATATAGAAATACACACCAGGTTACTGTTCTTTCGTTATACATACGAGCAACCGAATCGAACAGAAGGTTGAATGGATAGTATCTGGGTTGTATTCGATTATGATGTTATGCTGTGTATATAGTTATACACATTAGGTGACGGTTTTCCCGTTTTACATACGAGCGACCGAAACGAACAGAAAGTTGAATGGATAGACTGAACAATCAATGTATCTGGGTGGTATCCGATTATATCGCAATACTGTATATATAGTGATACTAACCAGGTGACGGTACTTCCGTTACACATACTAGAGACTGAATCGTACAGAAGGTTAAATGGTTAGACGAAACGATAATTGTATCTCTGAGTTGTATTCGATGATATCGTGATGATGTTTATATAGCGATACTCACCAGGTAACTGTTCTTCCGTTTTACATACAAGCGACCAAATCGAGCAGAAGCTTAAATTTAGTAGGGATTGAACAATCATCGTATCTGGGTTGTATTCGATTATGTTTATATAGTTATACTCACCAGGTAACTGTTCTTTCGTTATACATACGAGCGACTGAATTGAACAGAAGGTTGAATGGATAGACTAAACAATAATCGTATCTGGGGTTGTATTCGATTATATCTTGATGATGTTCATATAGTTATACTCACCAGGAAACTGTGCTCCAGTTATACATAAGTCTATCGACTGAACAATCAATGTATCTGGGTGGTATCCGATTATATCGCAATACTGTATATTTAGTGATACTTACCAGGTGACGGTACTTCCGTTACTAGGTAACTGTTCTTCCGTTTTACATACAAGCGACCGAATCGAGCAGAAGCTTAAATTTAGTAGAGATTGAACAATCATCGTATCTGGGTTGTATTCGATTATGTTTATTTAGTTATACTCACCAGGTAAAGGTTCTTTCGTTACACATACGAGCGTCTGAATCGAACATAAGTTTGGATGATTAGACGGAACAATAATTGTAACTGAGTTGTATTCGATTATATCGTGGTGATGTTTATATAGTAATACTCACCAGGTGACTGTTCTTGCGTTATACATACTGTACTGGTATTGCAATTCGTGGTTCGAAATAATAACAAGTTGTTACTTTAAACAATAAAACTAGAACACCGAAAAGTAGACCAGGACAGCTCACCTTGATGAAATATAAATATATCGTTTGATATCAATAATTATACATAAGTTGTTTAGGATAACATTATATGATAGTGATATGAATCATAACCATTTAGATTTGTGTAGCAGTCTACAGAATACCTTATCCAATAGAAGATATTTATATCTGATATGTTTTATTTCAAATATCCATAGTAGAGAACCTGAGATAAAAGTATAAGTTTATCACATGGCGATCCTGCCAGTCCTACCATGTTCATGGATTGATAGCAGGTAGATACTGGAATAAAGTGTAACATCAGTGGAAAGTGATATATTCCAAAATGAGAACAACACAAACCAAGGAAGAGACAATCATAAGCTAAGCAGGAAACAGTGGTGGTGTGACAACTAGCGATGGAAAAATCAGCTTCTTCGTCTACGAAGTACTAGGCATAGTGGCATTCGTCTGTTTTATTCTGGCGTTCAGCATGTTTCTCCGAAGAAAGTGTAAGAAATCGTTGGAGAAGAAAATCAGAAGAGAGATCGTGAGGAGCCAGGAGTTACGACAGTGTGCGGCGAGTCTACAACTACAACTACAAGACTCAGGCTTTTCAGCTTGAGGTCCAGCTACTACAAGAAAGCAGCATACAACTGTGAGAATCAGGCATTCCAGCTTGAGGTCCAGCTACTACAGGAAGCAGCGACCATGGACCCTGGATATTAAAGAAATGGGAAGACATTTTGTGAAGTTCGTATGTAGTTATAAGTACCCTTAGTAGTAATAATTCTTTTTCTCATTGAAATTTTATCTGAGTTTTTTCGCCAATGAGCAAAGTAGATTTATTCAAGTATTTATATGAGGAAGTTAAAGTATTTCATAGAAATTTAGGAAAAGATAATCAAGACAGACGTGTAGATTTAGGAGTGATAGATCATAAGCTTCAGGAATTAGATAGGATAAAGGTAGAGTTGACAACATTAAAAACTGAATTCAATAATGAAACGAATGATCCAGAAATAATTCAGAAAGTCAAGGCATATGTTGAAGCATCTGAAAAACTATTAATTGACATTCAGAAAATTTAGGTGCTTATTTGTGCATACATGCATCGAAACATCGAGACACTTGGAGCTCGTGGATTCCATATTGGTGTTTTGCATATAATAAAACAGTGCACACAAAACTCGATATACTCCATATGAGTTAGTTTTCGGAAAAACATGTCGACTTCCAACGAACATTGCTACTCAAATAGACCCTGTATATAATATCGATGATTACCCAATTCAGTTGAAATATCGTTTGCAATCAGCTTGGAATGATGCGAAAAATAATTTGATTGTATCAAGAACAATAAGAAAAAACAAACAAGATAGAAAAGTTAATTCGATTCATGTTAAAGCAGGTGATAAAGTATTATTGAAAAATACTTCTACAAATAAATATGATCCCATATTCGAAGGTCCATTTATTGTAATAGAAGATAAGGAACCAAATGTTGTAGTGAGTATAGGAAATAAGTTAGTAGAAATACATAAAAATAGGATAAAGTTGTTTATAGAATAGAAAAAAAATATTATAATTTTTTTTTTCTCGTCGTCGGGGGAGGTGTACTGGTATAGCAATTCGTGGTTCGAAATAATAACAAGTTGTTACTTTAAACAATAAAACTAGAACACCGAAAAGTAGACCAGGACAGCTCACCTTGATGAAATATAAATATATCGTTTGATATCAATAATTATACATAAGTTGTTTAGGATAACATTATATGATAGTGATATAAATCATAACCATTTAGATTTGTGTAGCAGTCTACAGAATACCTTATCCAATAGAAGATATTTATATCTGAGATGTTTTATTTCAAATATCCATAGTAGAGAACCTGAGATAAAAGTATAAGTTTATCACAATACGAGCGACCCAATCGAACAGAAGTTTGGATGGATAGACGGAATGATCATTGTATCTGAGTTGTATTCGATTATATCGTGATGACGTTCATATAGAAATACTCACCAGGTTACTGTTTTTTCTTTATACATACGAGCGACCCAATCGAACAGAAGGTTGGATGGATAGACGGAATGATCATTGTATCTTAGTTGTATTCTATTATATCGTGATGACGTTCATATAGAAATACTCACCAGGTTACTGTTCTTTCGTTATACATACGAGCAACCGAATCGAACAGAAGGTTGAATGGATAGTATCTGGGTTGTATTCGATTATGATGTTATGCTGTGTATATGGTTATACACATTTGATGACGGTATTCCCGTTTTACATACGAGCGACCGAAACGAACAGAAAGTTGAATGGATATACTGAACAATCAATGTATCTGGGTGGTATGCGATTATTCGCAATACTGTATATATAGTGATACTTACCAGGTGACGGTACTTCCGTTACACATACTAGCGACTGAATCGAACAGAGGGTTGAATGGTTAGACGAAACGATAATTGTATCTGAGTTGTATTCGATGATATCGTGTTGATGTTTATATAGCAATAATCACCAGGTAACTGTTCTTCCGTTTTACATACAAGCGACCGAATCGAGCAGAAGGTTAAATTTATAGATTGAACAATCATCGTATCTGGGTTGTATTTGATTATGTTTATATAGTTATACTCACCAGGTACCTGTTCTTCCGTTATACATACGAGCGACTGAATTGAACAGAAGGTTTAATGGATAGACTAAACAATGATCGTATCTGGGGTTGTATTCGATTATATCGTGATGATGTTTATATAGTTATACTCACCAGGTAACTGTTCTCCAGTTATACATAAGAGCGACTGAACTGAACAGAAGGTTGAATGGATAGACTGAACAATCATTGTATCTGGGTTGTATTCGATGATATCGTGATGATTATCATATCGTATGTCTAACCAGGTAACAGTTCTTTGTTACACATACGAGCAACTGAATCGAACATGAGGTTGGATGATTAGACGGAACAATAATTGTAACTGAGTTGTATTCGATTATATCGTGGTGATGTTTATATAGTAATACTCACCAGGTGACTGTTCTTCCGTTTTACATACAAGCGACCAAATCGGGCAGAAGGTTGAATTTAGTATGGATTGAACAATCATCGTATCTGGGTTGTATTCGATTATGTTTATATAGTTATACTCACCAGGTAACTGTTCTTCCGTTATACATACTAGCGACTGAATCGAACAGAATGTTGAATGGTTAGACGAAACGATGATTGTATCTGAGTTGTATTCGATGATATCGTGATGATATTTATATAGCAATACTCACCAGGTAACTGTTCTTCCGTTTTACATAAAAGCGACCAAATCGGGCAGAAGGTTGAATTTAGTATGGATTGAACAATCATCGTATCTGGGTTGTATTCGATTATGTTTATATAGTTATACTCACCAGGTAACTGTTCTTCCGTTATACATACTAGCGACTGAATCGAACAGAATGTTGAATGGTTAGACGAAACGATAATTGTATCTGAGTTGTATTCGATGATATCGTGATGATATTTATATAGCAATACTCACCAGGTAACTGTCCTTCAGTTTTACATACAAGTGACCGAATCGAGCAGAAGGTTGAATGAGTTGTATTCGATTATATCGTGATGACGTTCATATAGAAATACTCACCAGGTTACTGTTTTTTCTGTATACATACGAGCAACCGAATCGAACAGAAGGTTGAATGGATAGTATCTGGGTTGTATTCGATTATGATGTTATGCTGTGTATATAGTTATACACATTAGGTGACGGTATTCCCGTTTTACATACGAGCGACCGAAACGAACAGAAACTTGAATGGATAGACTTAACAATCAATGTATCTGGGTGGTATCCGATTATATCGCAATTCTGTATATATAGTGATACTTACCAGGTGACGGTACTTCCGTTATACATACTAGCGACTGAATCGAACAGAATGTTGAATGGTTAGACGAAACGATAATTGTATCTGAGTTGTATTCGATGATATCGTGATGATGTTTATATAGCAATACTCACCAGGTAACTGTCCTTCAGTTTCACATACAAGTGACCGAATCGAGCAGAAGGTTAAATGAGTTGTATTCGATTATATCGTGATGAAGTTTATATAGAAATACTCACCAGGTAACAGTTCTTCTGTTACACATACGAGCAACTGAATCGAACATAAGGTTGAATGGATAGATTGAACAATCATTGTATCTGGGTTGTCTTCGATTATATCGTTATGCTGTATATTTGGTTACACCTACCATGTAACGGTTCTTTCGTTACACATACGAGCGTCTGAATCGAACATAAGTTTGGATGATTAGACGGAACAATAATTGTAACTGAGTTGTATTCGATTATATCGTGGTGATGTTTATAAAGTAATACTCACCAGGTGACTGTTCTTGCGTTATACATACGAGCGACCCAATCGAACAGAAGTTTGGATGGATAGACGGAATGATCATTGTATCTGAGTTGTATTCGATTATATCGTGATGACGTTCATATAGAAATACTCACCAGGTTACTGTTTTTTCTGTATACATACGAGCAACCGAATCGAACAGAAGGTTGAATGGATAGTATCTGGGTTGTATTCGATTATGCTGTTATGCTGTGTATATAGTTATACACATTAGGTGACGGTATTCCCGTTTTACATACGAGCGACCGAAACGAACAGAAAGTTGAATGGATAGACTAAACAATCAATGTATCTGGGTGGTATCCGATTATATCGCAATTCTGTATATATAGTTATACTTACCAGGTGACGGTACTTCCGTTATACATACTAGCGACTGAATCGAACAGAATGTTGAATGGTTAGACGAAACGATAATTGTATCTGAGTTGTATTCGATGATATCGTGATGATGTTTATATAGCAATACTCACCAGGTAACTGTCCTTCAGTTTTACATACAAGTGACCGAATCGAGCAGAAGGTTAAATGGATAGATTGAACAATCATCGTATCTGAGTTGTATTCGATTATGTTTATATAGTTATACTCACCAGGTACCTGTTCTTTCGTTATACATACGAGCAACCGAATCGAACATAAGGTTGAATGGATAGATTGAACAATCATCGTATCTGAGTTGTATTCGATTATGTTTATATAGTTATACTCACCAAGTAACTGTTCTTCCGTTATACATACGAGCGACTGAATTGAAGAGAAGGTTGAATGGAAAGACTAAACAATGATTGTATCTGGGGTTGTAATCGATTATATCGTGATGATGTTCATATAGTTATACTCACCAGGTAACTGTTCTCCAGTTATACATAAGAGCGACTGAACTGAACAGAAGGTTGTATAGATAGACTGAACAATCATCGTATCTGGGTTGTATTCGATTATTTCGTGATGATTATTATATATTATGTCTAACCAGGTAACTGTTCTTCCGTTATACATACGAGCAACCGAATCGAACATAAGGTTGAATGGATAGATTGAACAATCATTGTATCTGGGTTGTCTCCGATTATATCGTTATGCTGTATATTTAGATACACCTACCATGTAACGGTTCTTTCGTTACACATACGAGCGTCTGAATCGAACATAAGGTTGGATGGTTAGACGGAACGATAATTGTAAATGAGTTGTATTCGATTATATCGTGGTGATGTTTATATAGTAATACTCACCAGGTGACTGTTCTTGCGTTATACATACGAGCGACCCAATCGAACAGAAGGTTGGATGGATAGACGAAATGATCATTGTATCTGAGTTGTATTCGATTATATCGTGATGACGTTCATATAGAAATACTCACCAGGTTACTGTTCTTTCGTTATACATACGAGCAACCGAATCGAACAGAAGGTTGAATGGATAGTATCTGGGTTGTATTCGATTATGATGTTATGCTGTGTATATAGTTATACACATTAGGTGACGGTTTTCCTGTTTTACATACGAGCGACCGAAACGAACAGAAAGTTGAATGGATAGACTGAACAATCAATGTATCTGGGTGGTATCCGATTATATCGCAATACTGTATATATAGTGATACTAACCAGGTGACGGTACTTTCGTTACACATACTAGAGACTGAATCGTACAGAAGGTTAAATGGTTAGACGAAACGATAATTGTATCTCTGAGTTGTATTCGATGATATCGTGATGATGTTTATATAGCGATACTCACCAGGTAACTGTTCTTCCGTTTTACATACAAGCGACCAAATCGAGCAGAAGCTTAAATTTAGTAGAGATTGAACAATCATCGTATCTGGGTTGTATTCGATTATGTTTATATAGTTATACTCACCAGGTAACTGTTCTTTCGTTATACATACGAGCGACTGAATTGAACAGAAGGTTGAATGGATAGACTAAACAATAATCGTATCTGGGGTTGTATTCGATTATATCTTGATGATGTTCATATAGTTATACTCACCAGGAAACTGTGCTCCAGTTATACATAAGAGCGACTAAACTGAACAGAAAGTTGGATGGATAGACTGAACAATCAATGTATCTGGGTGGTATCCGATTATATCGCAATACTGTATATTTAGTGATACTTACCAGGTGACGGTACTTCCGTTACTAGGTAACTGTTCTTCCGTTTTACATACAAGCGACCGAATCGAGCAGAAGCTTAAATTTAGTAGAGATTGAACAATCATCGTATCTGGGTTGTATTCGATTATGTTTATTTAGTTATACTCACCAGGTAAAGGTTCTTTCGTTACACATACGAGCGTCTGAATCGAACATAAGTTTGGATGATTAGACGGAACAATAATTGTAACTGAGTTGTATTCGATTATATCGTAGTGATGTTTATATAGTAATACTCACCAGGTGACTGTTCTTGCGTTATACATACTGTACTGGTATAGCAATTCGTGGTTCGAAATAATAACAAGTTGTTACTTTAAACAATAAAACTAGAACACCGAAAAGTAGACCAGGACAGCTCACCTTGATGAAATATAAATATATCGTTTGATATCAATAATTATACATAAGTTGTTTAGGATAACATTATATGATAGTGATATAAATCATAACCATTTAGATTTGTGTAGCAGTCTACAGAATACCTTATCCAATAGAAGATATTTATATCTGAGATGTTTTATTTCAAATATCCATAGTAGAGAACCTGAGATAAAAGTATAAGTTTATCACATGGCGATCCTGCCAGTCCTACCATGTTCATGGATTGATAGCAGGTAGATACTGGAATAAAGTGTAACATCAGTGGAAAGTGATATATTCCAAAATGGGAACAACACAAACCAAGGAAGAGACAATCATAAGCCAAGCAGGAAACAGTGGTGGTGTGACAACTAGCGATGGAAAAATCAGCTTCTCCGTCTACGAAGTACTAGGCATAGTGGCATTCGTCTGTTTTATTCTGGCGTTCAGCATGTTTCTCCGAAGAAAGTGTAAGAAATCGTTGGAGAAGAAAATCAGAAGAGAGATCGTGAGGAGCCAGGAGTTGGTGGTATAATACGACAGTGTGCGGCGAGTCTACAACTACAACTACAAGACTCAGGCTTTTCAGCTTGAGGTCCAGCTACTACAAGAAAGCAGCATACAACTGTGAGAATCAGGCATTCCAGCTTGAGGTCCAGCTACTACAGGAAGCAGCGACCATGGACCCTGGATATTAAAGAAATGGGAAGACATTTTGTGAAGTTCGTATGTAGTTATAAGTACCCTTAGTAGTAATAATTCTTTTTCTCATTGAAATTTTATCTGAGTTTTTTCGCCAATGAGCAAAGTAGATTTATTCAAGTATTTATATGAGGAAGTTAAAGTATTTCATAGAAATTTAGGAAAAGATAATCAAGACAGACGTGTAGATTTAGGAGTGATAGATCATAAGCTTCAGGAATTAGATAGGATAAAGGTAGAGTTGACAACATTAAAAACTGAATTCAATAATGAAACGAATGATCCAGAAATAATTCAGAAAGTCAAGGCATATGTTGAAGCATCTGAAAAACTATTAATTGACATTCAGAAAATTTAGGTGCTTATTTGCGCATACATGCATCGAAACATCGAGACACTTGGAGCTCGTGGATTCCATATTGGTGTTTTGCATATAATAAAACAGTGCACACGGAAACTCGATATACTCCATATGAGTTAGTTTTCGGAAAAACAAGTCGACTTCCAACGAACATTGCTACTCAAATAGACCCTGTATATAATATCGATGATTACCCAATATGATCCCATATTCGAAGGTCCATTTATTGTAATAGAAGATAAGGAACCAAATGTTGTAGTTAGGATAGAAAATAAGTTAGTAGAAATACATAAAAATAGGATAAAGTTGTTTATAGAATAGAAAAAAAATATTATAATTTATTTTTTTTTCTCGTCGTCGGGGGAGGTGTACTGGTATAGCAATTCGTGGTTCGAAATAATAACAAGTTGTTACTTTAAACAATAAAACTAGAACACCGAAAAGTAGACCAGGACAGCTCACCTTGATGAAATATAAATATATCGTTTGATATCAATAATTATACATAAGTTGTTTAGGATAACATTATATGATAGTGATATAAATCATAACCATTTAGATTTGTGTAGCAGTCTACAGAATACCTTATCCAATAGAAGATATTTATATCTGAGATGTTTTATTTCAAATATCCATAGTAGAGAACCTGAGATAAAAGTATAAGTTTATCACAATACGAGCGACCCAATCGAACAGAAGTTTGGATGGATAGACGGAATGATCATTGTATCTGAGTTGTATTCGATTATATCGTGATGACGTTCATATAGAAATACTCACCAGGTTACTGTTTTTTCTTTATACATACGAGCAACCGAATCGAACAGAAAGTTGAATGGATAGACTTAACAATCAATGTATCTGGGTGGTATCCGATTATGATGTTATGATTATGATTAGGTGACGGTATTCCCGTTTTACATACGAGCGACCGAAACGAACAGAAAGTTGAATGGATAGACTTAACAATCAATGTATCTGGGTGGTATCCGATTATATCGCAATTCTGTATATATAGTGATACTTACCAGGTGACGGTAATTCCGTTGCACATACTAGCGACTGAATCGAACTTAAGGTTAAATGGTAAGACGAAACGATAATTGTATCTGAGTTGTATTCGATGATATCGTGATGATGTTTATATAGCAATACTCACCAGGTAACTGTTCTTCCGTTTTACATACAAGCGACCGAATCGAGCAGAAGGTTAAATTTAGTATGGATTGAACAATCATCGTATCTGGGTTGTATTCGATTATGTTTATATAGTTATACTCACCAGGTAACTGTTCTTCCGTTATACATACTAGCGACTGAATCGAACAGAATGTTGAATGGTTAGACGAAACGATAATTGTATCTGAGTTGTATTCGATGATATCGTGATGATGTTTATATAGCAATACTCACCAGGTAACTGTCCTTCAGTTTCACATACAAGTGACCGAATCGAGCAGAAGGTTAAATGGATAGATTGAACAATCATCGTATCTGAGTTGTATTCGATTATGTTTATATAGTTATACTCACCAGGTACCTGTTCTTTCGTTATACATACGAGCAACCGAATCGAACATAAGGTTGAATGGATAGATTGAACAATCATCGTATCTGAGTTGTATTCGATTATGTTTATATAGTTATACTCACCAAGTAACTGTTCTTCCGTTATACATACGAGCGACTGAATTGAACAGAAGGTTGAATGGATAGACTAAACAATGATTGTACCTGGGGTTGTATTCGATTATATCGTGATGATTCATATAGTTATACTCACCAGGTAACTGTTCTCCAGTTATACATAAGAGCGACTGAACTGAACAGAAGGTTGTATAGATATACTGAACAATCATCGTATCTGGGTTGTATTCGATTATTTCGTGATGATTATTATATATTATGTCTAACCAGGTAACTGTTCTTCCGTTATACATACGAGCAACCGAATCGAACATAAGGTTGAATGGATAGATTGAACAATCATTGTATCTGGGTTGTCTCCGATTATATCGTTATGCTGTATATTTAGATACACCTACCATGTAACGGTTCTTTCGTTACACATACGAGCGTCTGAATCGAACATGAGGTTGGATGGTTAGACGGAACGATAATTGTAACTGAGTTGTATTCGATTATATCGTGGGAATGTTTATATAGAAATACTCACCAGGTTACTGTTCTTTCGTTATACATACGAGCAACCGAATCGAACAGAAGGTTGAATGGATAGTATCTGAGTTGTATTCGATTATGATGTTATGCTGTGTATATAGTTATACACACTAGGTGACGGTATTCCCGTTTCACATACGAGCGACCGAAACGAACAGAAAGTTGAATAGATAGACTGAACAATCAATGTATCTGGTTGGTAACCGATTATATCGCAATACTGTATATATAGTGATACTTACCAGGTGACGGTACTTCCGTTACACATACTAGCGACTGAATCGAACAGAAGGTTAAATGGTTAGACGAAGCGATAATTGTATCTGAGTTGTATTCGATGATATCGTGATGATGTTTATATAGCAATACTCACCAGGTAACTGTTCTTTCATTTTACATAAAAGCGACCAAATCGAGCAGAAGGTTAAATGGATAGATTGAAAATTCATCGTATCTGGGTTGTATTCGATTGGGTTTATATAGTTATACTCACCAGGTAACTGTTTTTCCGTTATACATAAGAACGACTGAATTGAACAGAAGGTTGAATGGATAGACTAAACAATAATCGTATCTGGGGTTGTATTCGAGTATATCGTGATGATCATCATATAGTATGTCTAACCAGGTAACAGTTCTTCCGTTGAACATACGAGCAACCGAATCGAATATAAGGTTGGATGGATATATTGAACAATCATTGTATCTGGGTTGTCTCCGAATATATCTTTATGCTGTATATTCAGTTACACCTACCATGTAACGGTTATTTCGTTATACATACGAGCGTCTGAATCGAACATAAGGTTAGATGGTTAGACGGAACGATAATTGTAACTGAGTTGTATTCGATTATATCGTGGTGATGTTTATATAGTAATACTCACCAGGTGACTGTTCTTGCGTTATACATACGAGCGACCCAATCGAACAGAAGGTTGGATGGATAGACGGAATGATCATTGTATCTGAGTTGTATTCGATTATATCGTGATGACGTTCATATAGAAATACTCACCAGGTTACTGTTCTTTCGTTATACATACGAGCAACCGAATCGAACAGAAGGTTGAATGGATAGTATCTGGGTTGTATTCGATTATGATGATATGCTGTGTATATAGTTATACACATTAGGTGACGGTATTCCCGTTTTACATACGAGCGACCGAAACGAACAGAAAGTTGAATGGATAGACTGAACAATCAATGTATCTGGGTGGTATCCGATTATATCGCAATAGCGTATATATAGTGATACTTACCAGGTGACGGTACTTCCGTCACACATACTAGAGACTGAATCGAACAGAAGGTTAAATGGTTAGACGAAACGATAATTGTATCTCTGAGTTGTATTCGATGATATCGTGATGATGTTTATATAGCGATACTCACCAGGTAACTGTTCTTCCGTTTTACATACAAGCGACCGAATCGAGCAGAAGCTTAAATTTAGTAGAGATTGAACAATCATCGTATCTGGGTTGTATTCGATTATGTTTATATAGTTATACTCACCAGGTAACTGTTCTTTCGTTATACATACGAGCGACTGAATTGAACAGAAGGTTGAATGGATAGACTAAACAATAATCGTATCTGGGGTTGTATTCGATTATAGCTTGATGATGTTCATATAGTTATACTCACCAGGAAACTGTTCTCCAGTTATACATAAGAGCGACTAAACTGAACAGAAAGTTTTATGGATAGACTGAACAATCAATGTATCTAGGTGGTATCCGATTATATCGCAATACTGTATATTCAGTGATACTTACCAGGTGACGGTACTTCCGTTACACATACTAGAGACTGAATCGAACAGAAGGTTAAATGGTTAGACGAAACGATAATTGTATCTCTGAGTTGTATTCGATGATATCGTGATGATGTTTATATAGCGATACTCACCAGGTAACTGTTCTTCCGTTTTACATAAAAGCGACCGAATCGAGAAGAAGGTTAAATGAATAGATTGAAAATTCATCGTATCTGGGTTGTATTCGATTAGGTTTATATAGTTATACTCACCAGGTAACTGTTCTTTCGTTTTTCATAAGAACGACTGAATTGAACAGAAAGTTGAATGGATAGACTGAACAATAATCGTATCTGGGGTTGTATTTGATTATATCGTGATTATTATCATATAGTATGTCTAACCAGGTAACAGTTCTTCCGTTATACATACGAGCAACCGAATCGAACATAAGGTTGGATGGATATAGATTGAACAATCATTGTATCTGGGTTGTCTCCGATTATATCGTTATGCTGTATATTTAGTTATACACACCAGGTAACTGTTCTTCCGTTATACATACTAGCGACTGAATCGAACAGAATGTTGAATGGTTAGACGAAACGATAATTGTATCTGAGATGTATTCGATGATATCGTGATGATGTTTATATAGCGATACTCACCAGGTAACTGTTCTTCCGTTTTACATACGAGCGACTGAATTGAACAGAAGGTTGAATGGATAGACTAAACAATAATCGTATCTGGGGTTGTATTCGATTATATCTTGATGATGTTCATATAGTTATACTCACCAGGAAACTGTTCTTCAGTTATACATAAGAGCGACTAAACTGAACAGAAAGTTGAATGGATAGACTAAACAATGATCGTATCTGGGGTTGTATACGATTATATCGTGATGATGTTTATATAGCAATACTCACCAGGTAACTGTCCTTCCGCTTTACATACAAGCGACCGAATCGAGCAGAAGCTTAAATTTAGTAGAGATTGAACAATCATCGTTACTGGGTTGTATTCGATTATGTTTATATAGTTATACTCACCAGGTAACTGTTCTTTCGTTATACATACGAGCGACTGAATTGAACAGAAGGTTGAATGGATAGACTAAACAATAATCGTATCTGGGGTTGTATTCGATTATATCTTGATAATGTTCATATAGTTATACTCACCAGGAAACTGTTCTCCAGTTATACATAAGAGCGACTAAACTGAACAGAAAGTTGAATGGATAGACTAAACAATGATCGTATCTGGGGTTGTATACGATTATATCGTGATGATGTTTATATAGCAATACTCACCAGGTAACGGTCCTTCCGCTTTACATACAAGCGACCGAATCGAGCAGAATGTTTAATGGATAGATTGAACAATCATCGTATCTGAGTTGTATTCGATTATATCGTTATGCTGTATATTTGGTTACACCTACCATGTAACGGTTCTTTCGTAACACATACGAGCGTCTGAATCGAACATAAGTTTGGATGATTAGACGGAACAATAATTGTAACTGAGTTGTATTCGATTATATCGTGGTGATGTTTATATAGTAATACTCACCAGGTGACTGTTCTTGCGTTATACATACGAGCGACCCAATCGAACAGAAGTTTGGATGGATAGACGGAATGATCATTTTATCTGAGTTGTATTCGATTATATCGTGATGACGTTCATATAGAAATACTCACCAGGTTACTGTTTTTTCTGTATACATACGAGCAACCGAATCGAACAGAAGGTTGAATGGATAGTATCTGGGTTGTATTCGATTATGATGTTATGCTGTGTATATAGTTATACACATTAGGTGACGGTATTCCCGTTTTACATACGAGCGACCGAAACGAACAGAAAGTTGAATGGATAGACTTAACAATCAATGTATCTGGGTGGTATCCGATTATATCGCAATTCTGTATATATAGTGATACTTACCAGGTGACGGTACTTCCGTTATACATACTTGCGACTGAATCGAACAGAATGTTGAATGGTTAGACGAAACGATAATTGTATCTGAGTTGTATTCGATGATATCGTGATGATGTTTATATAGCAATACTCACCAGGTAACTGTCCTTCAGTTTTACATACAAGTGACCGAATCGAGCAGAAGGTTAAATGAGTTGTATTCGATTATATCGTGATGAAGTTTATATAGAAATACTCACCAGGTAACAGTACTTCTGTTACACATACGGGCAACTGAATCGAACATAAGGTTGAATGGATAGATTGAACAATCATTGTATCTGGGTTGTCTCCGATTATATCGTTATGCTGTATATTTGGTTACACCTACCATGTAACGGTTCTTTCGTTACACATACGAGCGTCTGAATCGAACATAAGTTTGGATGATTAGACGGAACAATAATTGTAACTGAGTTGTATTCGATTATATCGTGGTGATGTTTATGAAGTAATACTCACCAGGTGACTGTTCTTGCGTTATACATACGAGCGACCCAATCGAACAGAAGTTTGGATGGATAGACGGAATGATCATTGTATCTGAGTTGTATTCGATTATATCGTGATGACGTTCATACAGAAATACTCACCAGGTTACTGTTTTTTCTGTATACATACGAGCAACCGAATCGAACAGAAGGTTGAATGGATAGTATCTGGGTTGTATTCGATTATGATGTTATGCTGTGTATATAGTTATACACATTAGGTGACGGTATTCCCGTTTTACATACGAGCAACCGAAACGAACAGAAAGTTGAATGGATAGACTAAACAATCAATGTATCTGGGTGGTATCCGATTATATCGCAATTCTGTATATATAGTTATACTTACCAGGTGACGGTACTTCCGTTATACATACTAGCGACTGAATCGAACAGAATGTTGAATGGTTAGACGAAACGAGAATTGTATCTGAGTTGTATTCGATGATATCGTGATGATGTTTATATAGCAATACTCACCAGGTAACTGTCCTTCAGTTTTACATACAAGTGACCGAATCGAGCAGAAGGTTAAATGGATAGATTGAACAATCATCGTATCTGAGTTGTATTCAATTATGTTTATATAGTTATACTCACCAGGTACCTGTTCTTTCGTTATACATACGAGCAACCGAATCGAACATAAGGTTGAATGGATAGATTGAACAATCATCGTATCTGAGTTGTATTCGATTATGTTTATATAGTTATACTCACCAAGTAACTGTTCTTCCGTTATACATACGAGCGACTGAATTGAACAGAAGGTTGAATGGATAGACTAAACAATGATAGTATCTGGGGTTGTATTCGATTATATCGTGATGATGTTCATATAGTTATACTCACCAGGTAACTGTTCTCCAGTTATACATAAGAGCGACTGAACTGAACAGAAGGTTGTATAGATAGACTGAACAATCATCGTATCTGGGTTGTATTCGATTATTTCGTGATGATTATTATATATTATGTCTAACCAGGTAACTGTTCTTCCGTTATACATACGAGCAACCGAATCGAACATAAGGTTGAATGGATAGATTGAACAATCATTGTATCTGGGTTATCTCCGATTATATCGTTATGCTGTATATTTAGATACACCTACCATGTAACGGTTCTTTCGTTACACATACGAGCGTCTGAATCGAACATAAGGTTGGATGGTTAGACGGAACGATAATTGTAACTGAGTTGTATTCGATTATATCGTGGTGATGTTTATATAGTAATACTCACCAGGTGACTGTTCTTGCGTTATACATACGAGCGACCCAATCAAACAGAAGGTTGGATGGATAGACGGAATGATCATTGTATCTGAGTTGTATTCGATTATATCGTGATGACGTTCATATAGAAATACTCACCAGGTTACTGTTCTTTCGTTATACATACGAGCAATCGAATCGAACAGAAGGTTGAATGGATAGTATCTGGGTTGTATTCGATTATGATGTTATGCTGTGTATATAGTTATACACATTAGGTGACGGTATTCCCGTTTTACAAACGAGCGACCGAAACGAACAGAAAGTTGAATATATAGACCGAACAATCAATGTATCTGGGTGGTATCCGATTATATCGCAATACTGTATATATAGTGATACTTACCAAGTGACGGTACTTCCGTTACACATACTAGCGACTGAATCGAACAGAAGGTTAAATGGTTAGACGAAACGATAATTGTATCTAAAATGTATTCGATGATATCGTGATGATGTTTATATAGCAATACTCACCAGGTAACTATTCTTTCGTTTTACATACAAGCGACCGAATCGAGCAGAAGGTTAAATTTAGTATAGATTGAACAATCATCGTATCTGGGTTGTATTCGATTATGTTTATATAGTTATACTCACCAGGTAACTGTTCTTCCGTTATACATACGAGCGACTGAATTGAACAGAAAGTTGAATGGATAGACTGAACAATCAATGTATCTGGGTGGTATCCGATTATATCGCAATACTGTATATATAGTGATAATTACCAGGTGACGGTACTTCCGTTACACATACTAGCGACTGAATCGAACAGAAGGTTAAATGGTTAGACGAAATGAAAATTGTATCTCTGAGTTGTATTCGATGATATCGTGATGAAGTTCATATAGAAATACTCACCAGGTTACTGTTCTTTCGTTATACATACGAGCATTCGAATCGAACAGAAGGTTGAATGGATAGTATCTGGGTTGTATCTGATTATGATGTTATGCTGTGTATATAGTTATACACACTAGGTGGCGGTATTCTCGTTTCACATACGAGCGACCGAAACGAACAGAAAGTTGAATGAATAGACTGAACAATCAATGTATCTGGTTGGTATCCGATTATATCGCAATACTGTATATATAGTGATACTTATCAGGTGACGGTACGTCCGTTACACATACTAGCGACTGAATCGAACAGAAGGTTAAATGGTTAGACGAAGCGATAATTGTATCTGAGTTGTATTCGATGATATCGTGATAATGTTTATATAGCAATATTCACCAGGTAACTGTTCTTCCGTTTTACATACAAGCGACCGAATCGAGCAGAAGGTTAAATAGATAGATTGAACAATCATCGTATCTGGGTTGTATTCGATTATGTTTATATAGTTATACTCACCAGGTAACTGTTCTTCCGTTATACATACGAGCGACTGAATTGAACAGAAGGTTGAATGGATAGATTGAACAATCATCGTATCTGAGTTGTATTCGAATATGTTTATATAGTTATACTCACCAGGTACCTGTTCTTTCGTTATACATACGAGCAACCGAATCGAACATAAGGTTGAATGGATAGATTGAACAATCATCGTATCTGAGTTGTATTCGATTATGTTTATATAGTTATACTCACCAAGTAACTGTTCTTCCGTTATACATACGAGCGACTGAATTGAACAGAAGGTTGAATGGATAGACTAAACAATGATTGTATCTGGGGTTGTATTCGATTATATCGTGATGATGTTCATATAGTTATACTCACCAGGTAACTGTTCTCCAGTTATACATAAGAGCGACTGAACTGAACAGAAGGTTGTATAGATAGACTGAACAATCATCGTATCTGGGTTGTATTCGATTATTTCGTGATGATTATTATATATTATGTCTAACCAGGTAACTGTTCTTCCGTTATACATACGAGCAACCGAATCGAACATAAGGTTGATTGGATAGATTGAACAATCATTGTATCTGGGTTGTCTCCGATTATATCGTTATGCTGTATATTTAGATACACCTACCATGTAACGGTTCTTTCGTTACACATACGAGCGTCTGAATCGAACATAAGGTTGGATGGTTAGACGGAACGATAATTGTAAATGAGTTGTATTCGATTATATCGTGGTGATGTTTATATAGTAATACTCACCAGGTGACTGTTCTTGCGTTATACATACGAGCGACCCAATCGAACAGAAGGTTGGATGGATAGACGGAATGATCATTGTATCTGAGTTGTATTCGATTATATCGTGATGACGTTCATATAGAAATACACACCAGGTTACTGTTCTTTCGTTATACATACGAGCAACCGAATCGAACAGAAGGTTGAATGGATAGTATCTGGGTTGTATTCGATTATGATGTTATGCTGTGTATATAGTTATACACATTAGGTGACGGTTTTCCCGTTTTACATACGAGCGACCGAAACGAACAGAAAGTTGAATGGATAGACTGAACAATCAATGTATCTGGGTGGTATCCGATTATATCGCAATACTGTATATATAGTGATACTAACCAGGTGACGGTACTTCCGTTACACATACTAGAGACTGAATCGTACAGAAGGTTAAATGGTTAGACGAAACGATAATTGTATCTCTGAGTTGTATTCGATGATATCGTGATGATGTTTATATAGCGATACTCACCAGGTAACTGTTCTTCCGTTTTACATACAAGCGACCAAATCGAGCAGAAGCTTAAATTTAGTAGGGATTGAACAATCATCGTATCTGGGTTGTATTCGATTATGTTTATATAGTTATACTCACCAGGTAACTGTTCTTTCGTTATACATACGAGCGACTGAATTGAACAGAAGGTTGAATGGATAGACTAAACAATAATCGTATCTGGGGTTGTATTCGATTATATCTTGATGATGTTCATATAGTTATACTCACCAGGAAACTGTGCTCCAGTTATACATAAGTCTATCGACTGAACAATCAATGTATCTGGGTGGTATCCGATTATATCGCAATACTGTATATTTAGTGATACTTACCAGGTGACGGTACTTCCGTTACTAGGTAACTGTTCTTCCGTTTTACATACAAGCGACCGAATCGAGCAGAAGCTTAAATTTAGTAGAGATTGAACAATCATCGTATCTGGGTTGTATTCGATTATGTTTATTTAGTTATACTCACCAGGTAAAGTTTCTTTCGTTACACATACGAGCGTCTGAATCGAACATAAGTTTGGATGATTAGACGGAACAATAATTGTAACTGAGTTGTATTCGATTATATCGTGGTGATGTTTATATAGTAATACTCACCAGGTGACTGTTCTTGCGTTATACATACTGTACTGGTATTGCAATTCGTGGTTCGAAATAATAACAAGTTGTTACTTTAAACAATAAAACTAGAACACCGAAAAGTAGACCAGGACAGCTCACCTTGATGAAATATAAATATATCGTTTGATATCAATAATTATACATAAGTTGTTTAGGATAACATTATATGATAGTGATATGAATCATTACCATTCAGATTTGTGTAGCAGTCTACAGAATACCTTATCCAATAGAAGATATTTATATCTGATATGTTTTATTTCAAATATCCATAGTAGAGAACCTGAGATAAAAGTATAAGTTTATCACATGGCGATCCTGCCAGTCCTACCATGTTCATGGATTGATAGCAGGTAGATACTGGAATAAAGTGTAACATCAGTGGAAAGTGATATATTCCAAAATGGAAACAACACAAACCAAGGAAGAGACAATCATAAGCCAAGCAGGAAACAGTGGTGGTGTGACAACTAGCGATGGAAAAATCAGCTTCTCCGTCTACGAAGTACTAGGCATAGTGGCATTCGTCTGTTTTATTCTGGCGTTCAGCATGTTTCTCCGAAGAAAGTGTAAGAAATCGTTGGAGAAGAAAATCAGAAGAGAGATCGTGAGGAGCCAGGAGTTACGACAGTGTGCGGCGAGTCTACAACTACAACTACAAGACTCAGGCTTTTCAGCTTGAGGTCCAGCTACTACAAGAAAGCAGCATACAACTGTGAGAATCAGGCATTCCAGCTTGAGGTCCAGCTACTACAGGAAGCAGCGACCATGGACCCTGGATATTAAAGAAATGGGAAGACATTTTGTGAAGTTCGTATGTAGTTATAAGTACCCTTAGTAGTAATAATTCTTTTTCTCATTGAAATTTTATCTGAGTTTTTTCGCCAATGAGCAAAGTAGATTTATTCAAGTATTTATATGAGGAAGTTAAAGTATTTCATAGAAATTTAGGAAAAGATAATCAAGACAGACGTGTAGATTTAGGAGTGATAGATCATAAGCTTCAGGAATTAGATAGGATAAAGGTAGAGTTGACAACATTAAAAACTGAATTCAATAATGAAACGAATGATCCAGAAATAATTCAGAAAGTCAAGGCATATGTTGAAGCATCTGAAAAACTATTAATTGACATTCAGAAAATTTAGGTGCTTATTTGTGCATACATGCATCGAAACATCGAGACACTTGGAGCTCGTGGATTCCATATTGGTGTTTTGCATATAATAAAACAGTGCACACAAAACTCGATATACTCCATATGAGTTAGTTTTCGGAAAAACATGTCGACTTCCAACGAACATTGCTACTCAAATAGACCCTGTATATAATATCGATGATTACCCAATTCAGTTGAAATATCGTTTGCAATCAGCTTGGAATGATGCGAAAAATAATTTGATTGTATCAAGAACAATAAGAAAAAACAAACAAGATAGAAAAGTTAATTCGATTCATGTTAAAGCAGGTGATAAAGTATTATTGAAAAATACTTCTACAAATAAATATGATCCCATATTCGAAGGTCCATTTATTGTAATAGAAGATAAGGAACCAAATGTTGTAGTGAGTATAGGAAATAAGTTAGTAGAAATACATAAAAATAGGATAAAGTTGTTTATAGAATAGAAAAAAAATATTATAATTTTTTTTTTTCTCGTCGTCGAGGGAGGTGTACTGGTATAGCAATTCGTGGTTCGAAATAATAACAAGTTGTTACTTTAAACAATAAAACTAGAACACCGAAAAGTAGACCAGGACAGCTCACCTTGATGAAATATAAATATATCGTTTGATATCAATAATTATACATAAGTTGTTTAGGATAACATTATATGATAGTGATATAAATCATAACCATTTAGATTTGTGTAGCAGTCTACAGAATACCTTATCCAATAGAAGATATTTATATCTGAGATGTTTTATTTCAAATATCCATAGTAGAGAACCTGAGATAAAAGTATAAGTTTATCACAATACGAGCGACCCAATCGAACAGAAGTTTGGATGGATAGACGGAATGATCATTGTATCTGAGTTGTATTCGATTATATCGTGATGACGTTCATATAGAAATACTCACCAGGTTACTGTTTTTTCTTTATACATACGAGCGACCCAATCGAACAGAAGGTTGGATGGATAGACGGAATGATCATTGTATCTTAGTTGTATTCTATTATATCGTGATGACGTTCATATAGAAATACTCACCAGGTTACTGTTCTCTCGTTATACATACGAGCAACCGAATCGAACAGAAGGTTGAATGGATAGTATCTGGGTTGTATTCGATTATGATGTTATGCTGTGTATATGGTTATACACATTTGATGACGGTATTCCCGTTTTACATACGAGCGACCGAAACGAACAGAAAGTTGAATGGATATACTGAACAATCAATGTATCTGGGTGGTATGCGATTATATCGCAATACTGTATATATAGTGATACTTACCAGGTGACGGTACTTCCGTTACACATACTAGCGACTGAATCGAACAGAGGGTTGAATGGTTAGACGAAACGATAATTGTATCTGAGTTGTATTCGATGATATCGTGATGATGTTTATATAGCAATAATCACCAGGTAACTGTTCTTCCGTTTTACATACAAGCGACCGAATCGAGCAGAAGGTTAAATTTATAGATTGAACAATCATCGTATCTGGGTTGTATTTGATTATGTTTATATAGTTATACTCACCAGGTACCTGTTCTTCCGTTATACATACGAGCGACTGAATTGAACAGAAGGTTTAATGGATAGACTAAACAATGATCGTATCTGGGGTTGTATTCGATTATATCGTGATGATGTTTATATAGTTATACTCACCAGGTAACTGTTCTCCAGTTATACATAAGAGCGACTGAACTGAACAGAAGGTTGAATGGATAGACTGAACAATCATTGTATCTGGGTTGTATTCGATGATATCGTGATGATTATCATATCGTATGTCTAACCAGGTAACAGTTCTTTGTTACACATACGAGCAACTGAATCGAACATGAGGTTGGATGATTAGACGGAACAATAATTGTAACTGAGTTGTATTCGATTATATCGTGGTGATGTTTATATAGTAATACTCACCAGGTGACTGTTCTTGCGTTATACATACGAGCGACCCAATCGAACAGAAGTTTGGATGGATAGACGAAATGATCATTGTATCTGAGTTGTATTCGATTATATCGTGATGACGTTCATATAGAAATACTCACCAGGTAACTGTTCTTCCGTTTTACATACAAGCGACCAAATCGGGCAGAAGGTTGAATTTAGTATGGATTGAACAATCATCGTATCTGGGTTGTATTCGATTATGTTTATATAGTTATACTCACCAGGTAACTGTTCTTCCGTTATACATACTAGCGACTGAATCGAACAGAATGTTGAATGGTTAGACGAAACGATGATTGTATCTGAGTTGTATTCGATGATATCGTGATGATATTTATATAGCAATACTCACCAGGTAACTGTTCTTCCGTTTTACATACAAGCGACCAAATCGGGCAGAAGGTTGAATTTAGTATGGATTGAACAATCATCGTATCTGGGTTGTATTCGATTATGTTTATATAGTTATACTCACCAGGTAACTGTTCTTCCGTTATACATACTAGCGACTGAATCGAACAGAATGTTGAATGGTTAGACGAAACGATAATTGTATCTGAGTTGTATTCGATGATATCGTGATGATATTTATATAGCAATACTCACCAGGTAACTGTCCTTCAGTTTTACATACAAGTGACCGAATCGAGCAGAAGGTTGAATGAGTTGTATTCGATTATATCGTGATGACGTTCATATAGAAATACTCACCAGGTTACTGTTTTTTCTGTATACATACGAGCAACCGAATCGAACAGAAGGTTGAATGGATAGTATCTGGGTTGTATTCGATTATGATGTTATGCTGTGTATATAGTTATACACATTAGGTGACGGTATTCCCGTTTTACATACGAGCGACCGAAACGAACAGAAAGTTGAATGGATAGACTTAACAATCAATGTATCTGGGTGGTATCCGATTATATCGCAATTCTGTATATATAGTGATACTTACCAGGTGACGGTACTTCCGTTATACATACTAGCGACTGAATCGAACAGAATGTTGAATGGTTAGACGAAACGATAATTGTATCTGAGTTGTATTCGATGATATCGTGATGATGTTTATATAGCAATACTCACCAGGTAACTGTCCTTCAGTTTTACATACAAGTGACCGAATCGAGCAGAAGGTTAAATGAGTTGTATTCGATTATATCGTGATGAAGTTTATATAGAAATACTCACCAGGTAACAGTTCTTCTGTTACACATACGAGCAACTGAATCGAACATAAGGTTGAATGGATAGATTGAACAATCATTGTATCTGGGTTGTCTTCGATTATATCGTTATGCTGTATATTTGGTTACACCTACCATGTAACGGTTCTTTCGTTACACATACGAGCGTCTGAATCGAACATAAGTTTGGATGATTAGACGGAACAATAATTGTAACTGAGTTGTATTCGATTATATCGTGGTGATGTTTATAAAGTAATACTCACCAGGTGACTGTTCTTGCGTTATACATACGAGCGACCCAATCGAACAGAAGTTTGGATGGATAGACGGAATGATCATTGTATCTGAGTTGTATTCGATTATATCGTGATGACGTTCATATAGAAATACTCACCAGGTTACTGTTTTTTCTGTATACATACGAGCAACCGAATCGAACAGAAGGTTGAATGGATAGTATCTGGGTTGTATTCGATTATGATGTTATGCTGTGTATATAGTTATACACATTAGGTGACGGTATTCCCGTTTTACATACGAGCGACCGAAACGAACAGAAAGTTGAATGGATAGACTAAACAATCAATGTATCTGGGTGGTATCCGATTATATCGCAATTCTGTATATATAGTTATACTTACCAGGTGACGGTACTTCCGTTATACATACTAGCGACTGAATCGAACAGAATGTTGAATGGTTAGACGAAACGATAATTGTATCTGAGTTGTATTCGATGATATCGTGATGATGTTTATATAGCAATACTCACCAGGTAACTGTCCTTCAGTTTTACATACAAGTGACCGAATCGAGCAGAAGGTTAAATGGATAGATTGAACAATCATCGTATCTGAGTTGTATTCGATTATGTTTATATAGTTATACTCACCAGGTACCTGTTCTTTCGTTATACATACGAGCAACCGAATCGAACATAAGGTTGAATGGATAGATTGAACAATCATCGTATCTGAGTTGTATTCGATTATGTTTATATAGTTAAACTCACCAAGTAACTGTTCTTCCGTTATACATACGAGCGACTGAATTGAAGAGAAGGTTGAATGGATAGACTAAACAATGATTGTATCTGGGGTTGTAATCGATTATATCGTGATGATGTTCATATAGTTATACTCACCAGGTAACTGTTCTCCAGTTATACATAAGAGCGACTGAACTGAACAGAAGGTTGTATAGATAGACTGAACAATCATCGTATCTGGGTTGTATTCGATTATTTCGTGATGATTATTATATATTATGTCTAACCAGGTAACTGTTCTTCCGTTATACATACGAGCAACCGAATCGAACATAAGGTTGAATGGATAGATTGAACAATCATTGTATCTGGGTTGTCTCCGATTATATCGTTATGCTGTATATTTAGATACACCTACCATGTAACGGTTCTTTCGTTACACATACGAGCGTCTGAATCGAACATAAGGTTGGATGGTTAGACGAAACGATAATTGTAAATGAGTTGTATTCGATTATATCGTGGTGATGTTTATATAGTAATACTCACCAGGTGACTGTTCTTGCGTTATACATACGAGCGACCCAATCGAACAGAAGGTTGGATGGATAGACGAAATGATCATTGTATCTGAGTTGTATTCGATTATATCGTGATGACGTTTATATAGAAATACTCACCAGGTTACTGTTCTTTCGTTATACATACGAGCAACCGAATCGAACAGAAGGTTGAATGGATAGTATCTGGGTTGTATTCGATTATGATGTTATGCTGTGTATATAGTTATACACATTAGGTGACGGTTTTCCCGTTTTACATACGAGCGACCGAAACGAACAGAAAGTTGAATGGATAGACTGAACAATCAATGTATCTGGGTGGTATCCGATTATATCGCAATACTGTATATATAGTGATACTAACCAGGTGACGGTACTTTCGTTACACATACTAGAGACTGAATCGTACAGAAGGTTAAATGGTTAGACGAAACGATAATTGTATCTCTGAGTTGTATTCGATGATATCGTGATGATGTTTATATAGCGATACTCACCAGGTAACTGTTCTTCCGTTTTACATACAAGCGACCAAATCGAGCAGAAGCTTAAATTTAGTAGAGATTGAACAATCATCGTATCTGGGTTGTATTCGATTATGTTTATATAGTTATACTCACCAGGTAACTGTTCTTTCGTTATACATACGAGCGACTGAATTGAACAGAAGGTTGAATGGATAGACTAAACAATAATCGTATCTGGGGTTGTATTCGATTATATCTTGATGATGTTCATATAGTTATACTCACCAGGAAACTGTGCTCCAGTTATACATAAGAGCGACTAAACTGAACAGAAAGTTGGATGGATAGACTGAACAATCAATGTATCTGGGTGGTATCCGATTATATCGCAATACTGTATATTTAGTGATACTTACCAGGTGACGGTACTTCCGTTACTAGGTAACTGTTCTTCCGTTTTACATACAAGCGACCGAATCGAGCAGAAGCTTAAATTTAGTAGAGATTGAACAATCATCGTATCTGGGTTGTATTCGATTATGTTTATTTAGTTATACTCACCAGGTAAAGGTTCTTTCGTTACACATACGAGCGTCTGAATCGAACATAAGTTTGGATGATTAGACGGAACAATAATTGTAACTGAGTTGTATTCGATTATATCGTGGTGATGTTTATATAGTAATACTCACTAGGTGACTGTTCTTGCGTTATACATACTGTACTGGTATAGCAATTCGTGGTTCGAAATAATAACAAGTTGTTACTTTAAACAATAAAACTAAAACACCGAAAAGTAGACCAGGACAGCTCACCTTGATGAAATATAAATATATCGTTTGATATCAATAATTATACATAAGTTGTTTAGGATAACATTATATGATAGTGATATAAATCATAACCATTTAGATTTGTGTAGCAGTCTACAGAATACCTTATCCAATAGAAGATATTTATATCTGAGATGTTTTATTTCAAATATCCATAGTAGAGAACCTGAGATAAAAGTATAAGTTTATCACATGGCGATCCTGCCAGTCCTACCATGTTCATGGATTGATAGCAGGTAGATACTGAAATAAAGTGTAACATCAGTGGAAAGTGATATATTCCAAAATGGGAACAACACAAACCAAGGAAGAGACAATCATAAGCCAAGCAGGAAACAGTGGTGGTGTGACAACTAGCGATGGAAAAATCAGCTTTTCCGTCTACGAAGTACTAGGCATAGTGGCATTCGTCTGTTTTATTCTGGCGTTCAGCATGTTTCTCCGAAGAAAGTGTAAGAAATCGTTGGAGAAGAAAATCAGAAGAGAGATCGTGAGGAGCCAGGAGTTGGTGGTATAATACGACAGTGTGCGGCGAGTCTACAACTACAACTACAAGACTCAGGCTTTTCAGCTTGAGGTCCAGCTACTACAAGAAAGCAGCATACAACTGTGAGAATCAGGCATTCCAGCTTGAGGTCCAGCTACTACAGGAAGCAGCGACCATGGACCCTGGATATTAAAGAAATGGGAAGACATTTTGTGAAGTTCGTATGTAGTTATAAGTACCCTTAGTAGTAATAATTCTTTTTCTCATTGAAATTTTATCTGAGTTTTTTCGCCAATGAGCAAAGTAGATTTATTCAAGTATTTATATGAGGAAGTTAAAGTATTTCATAGAAATTTAGGAAAAGATAATCAAGACAGACGTGTAGATTTAGGAGTGATAGATCATAAGCTTCAGGAATTAGATAGGATAAAGGTAGAGTTGACAACATTAAAAACTGAATTCAATAATGAAACGAATGATCCAGAAATAATTCAGAAAGTCAAGGCATATGTTGAAGCATCTGAAAAACTATTAATTGACATTCAGAAAATTTAGGTGCTTATTTGCGCATACATGCATCGAAACATCGAGACACTTGGAGCTCGTGGATTCCATATTGGTGTTTTGCATATAATAAAACAGTGCACACGGAAACTCGATATACTCCATATGAGTTAGTTTTCGGAAAAACAAGTCGACTTCCAACGAACATTGCTACTCAAATAGACCCTGTATATAATATCGATGATTACCCAATATGATCCCATATTCGAAGGTCCATTTATTGTAATAGAAGATAAGGAACCAAATGTTGTAGTTAGGATAGAAAATAAGTTAGTAGAAATACATAAAAATAGGATAAAGTTGTTTATAGAATAGAAAAAAAATATTATAATTTATTTTTTTTTTCTCGTCGTCGGGGGAGGTGTACTGGTATAGCAATTCGTGGTTCGAAATAATAACAAGTTGTTACTTTAAACAATAAAACTAGAACACCGAAAAGTAGACCAGGACAGCTCACCTTGATGAAATATAAATATATCGTTTGATATCAATAATTATACATAAGTTGTTTAGGATAACATTATATGATAGTGATATAAATCATAACCATTTAGATTTGTGTAGCAGTCTACATAATACCTTATCCAATAAAAGATATTTATATCTGAGATGTTTTATTTCAAATATCCATAGTAGAGAACCTGAGATAAAAGTATAAGTTTATCACAATACGAGCGACCCAATCGAACAGAAGTTTGGATGGATAGACGGAATGATCATTGTATCTGAGTTGTATTCGATTATATCGTGATGACGTTCATATAGAAATACTCACCAGGTTACTGTTTTTTCTTTATACATACGAGCAACCGAATCGAACAGAAGGTTGAATGGATAGTATCTGGGTTGTATTCGATTATGATGTTATGCTGTGTATATAGTTATACACATTAGGTGACGGTATTCCCGTTTTACATACGAGCGACCGAAACGAACAGAAAGTTGAATGGATAGACTTAACAATCAATGTATCTGGGTGGTATCCGATTATATCGCAATTCTGTATATATAGTGATACTTACCAGGTGACGGTACTTCCGTTGCACATACTAGCGACTGAATCGAACTTAAGGTTAAATGGTAAGACGAAACGATAATTGTATCTGAGTTGTATTCGATGATATCGTGATGATGTTTATATAGCAATACTCACCAGGTAACTGTTCTTCCGTTTTACATACAAGCGACCGAATCGAGCAGAAGGTTAAATTTAGTATGGATTGAACAATCATCGTATCTGGGTTGTATTCGATTATGTTTATATAGTTATACTCACCAGGTAACTGTTCTTCCGTTATACATACTAGCGACTGAATCGAACAGAATGTTGAATGGTTAGACGAAACGATAATTGTATCTGAGTTGTATTCGAAGATATCGTGATGATGTTTATATAGCAATACTCACCAGGTAACTGTCCTTCAGTTTTACATACAAGTGACCGAATCGAGCAGAAGGTTAAATGGATAGATTGAACAATCATCGTATCTGAGTTGTATTCGATTATGTTTATATAGTTATACTCACCAGGTACCTGTTCTTTCGTTATACATACGAGCAACCGAATCGAACATAAGGTTGAATGGATAGATTGAACAATCATCGTATCTGAGTTGTATTCGATTATGTTTATATAGTTATACTCACCAAGTAACTGTTCTTCCGTTATACATACGAGCGACTGAATTGAACAGAAGGTTGAATGGATAGACTAAACAATGATTGTACCTGGGGTTGTATTCGATTATATCGTGATGATTCATATAGTTATACTCACCAGGTAACTGTTCTCCAGTTATACATAAGAGCGACTGAACTGAACAGAAGGTTGTATAGATATACTGAACAATCATCGTATCTGGGTTGTATTCGATTATTTCGTGATGATTATTATATATTATGTCTAACCAGGTAACTGTTCTTCCGTTATACATACGAGCAACCGAATCGAACATAAGGTTGAATGGATAGATTGAACAATCATTGTATCTGGGTTGTCTCCGATTATATCGTTATGCTGTATATTTAGATACACCTACCATGTAACGGTTCTTTCGTTACACATACGAGCGTCTGAATCGAACATAAGGTTGGATGGTTAGACGGAACGATAATTGTAACTGAGTTGTATTCGATTATATCGTGGGAATGTTTATATAGAAATACTCACCAGGTTACTGTTCTTTCGTTATACATACGAGCAACCGAATCGAACAGAAGGTTGAATGGATAGTATCTGAGTTGTATTCGATTATGATGTTATGCTGTGTATATAGTTATACACACTAGGTGACGGTATTCCCGTTTCACATACGAGCGACCGAAACGAACAGAAAGTTGAATAGATAGACTGAACAATCAATGTATCTGGTTGGTAACCGATTATATCGCAATACTGTATATATAGTGATACTTACCAGGTGACGGTACTTCCGTTACACATACTAGCGACTGAATCGAACAGAAGGTTAAATGGTTAGACGAAGCGATAATTGTATCTGAGTTGTATTCGATGATATCGTGATGATGTTTATATAGCAATACTCACCAGGTAACTGTTCTTCCGTTTTACATAAAAGCGACCAAATCGAGCAGAAGGTTAAATGGATAGATTGAAAATTCATCGTATCTGGGTTGTATTCGATTGGGTTTATATAGTTATACTCACCAGGTAACTGTTTTTCCGTTATACATAAGAACGACTGAATTGAACAGAAGGTTGAATGGATAGACTAAACAATAATCGTATCTGGGGTTGTATTCGAGTATATCGTGATGATCATCATATAGTATGTCTAACCAGGTAACAGTTCTTCCGTTGAACATACGAGCAACCGAATCGAATATAAGGTTGGATGGATATATTGAACAATCATTGTATCTGGGTTGTCTCCGAATATATCTTTATGCTGTATATTCAGTTACACCTACCATGTAACGGTTATTTCGTTATACATACGAGCGTCTGAATCGAACATAAGGTTAGATGGTTAGACGGAACGATAATTGTAACTGAGTTGTATTCGATTATATCGTGGTGATGTTTATATAGTAATACTCACCAGGTGACTGTTCTTGCGTTATACATACGAGCGACCCAATCGAACAGAAGGTTGGATGGATAGACGGAATGATCATTGTATCTGAGTTGTATTCGATTATATCGTGATGACGTTCATATAGAAATACTCACCAGGTTACTGTTCTTTCGTTATACATACGAGCAACCGAATCGAACAGAAGGTTGAATGGATAGTATCTGGGTTGTATTCGATTATGATGATATGCTGTGTATATAGTTATACACATTAGGTGACGGTATTCCCGTTTTACATACGAGCGACCGAAACGAACAGAAAGTTGAATGGATAGACTGAACAATCAATGTATCTGGGTGGTATCCGATTATATCGCAATAGCGTATATATAGTGATACTTACCAGGTGACGGTACTTCCGTCACACATACTAGAGACTGAATCGAACAGAAGGTTAAATGGTTAGACGAAACGATAATTGTATCTCTGAGTTGTATTCGATGATATCGTGATGATGTTTATATAGCGATACTCACCAGGTAACTGTTCTTCCGTTTTACATACAAGCGACCGAATCGAGCAGAAGCTTAAATTTAGTAGAGATTGAACAATCATCGTATCTGGGTTGTATTCGATTATGTTTATATAGTTATACTCACCAGGTAACTGTTCTTTCGTTATACATACGAGCGACTGAATTGAACAGAAGGTTGAATGGATAGACTAAACAATAATCGTATCTGGGGTTGTATTCGATTATAGCTTGATGATGTTCATATAGTTATACTCACCAGGAAACTGTTCTCCAGTTATACATAAGAGCGACTAAACTGAACAGAAAGTTTTATGGATAGACTGAACAATCAATGTATCTAGGTGGTATCCGATTATATCGCAATACTGTATATTCAGTGATACTTACCAGGTGACGGTACTTCCGTTACACATACTAGAGACTGAATCGAACAGAAGGTTAAATGGTTAGACGAAACGATAATTGTATCTCTGAGTTGTATTCGATGATATCGTGATGATGTTTATATAGCGATACTCACCAGGTAACTGTTCTTCCGTTTTACATAAAAGCGACCGAATCGAGAAGAAGGTTAAATGAATAGATTGAAAATTCATCGTATCTGGGTTGTATTCGATTAGGTTTATATAGTTATACTCACCAGGTAACTGTTCTTTCGTTTTTCATAAGAACGACTGAATTGAACAGAAAGTTGAATGGATAGACTGAACAATAATCGTATCTGGGGTTGTATTTGATTATATCGTGATTATTATCATATAGTATGTCTAACCAGGTAACAGTTCTTCCGTTATACATACGAGCAACCGAATCGAACATAAGGTTGGATGGATATAGATTGAACAATCATTGTATCTGGGTTGTCTCCGATTATATCGTTATGCTGTATATTTAGTTACACCCACCATGTAACGGTTCTTTCGTTACACATACGAGCATCTGAATCGAACATAATGTTGGATGGTTAGACGAAACTATAATTGTAACTGAGTTGTATTCGATTATATCGTGGTGATGTTTATATAGTAATACTCACCAGGTGACTGTTCTTGCGTTATACATACGAGCGACCCAATCGAACAGAAGGTTGGATGGATAGACGGAATGATCATTGTATCTGAGTTGTATTCGATTATATCGTGATGACGTTCATATAGAAATACTCACCAGTTTACTGTTCTTTCGTTATACATACGAGCAACCGAATCGAACAGAAGGTTGAATGGATAGTATCTGGGTTGTATTCGATTATGATGTTATGCTGTGTATATAGTTATACACATGAGGTGACGGTATTCCCGTTTTACTAACGAGCGACCGAAACGAACAGAAAGTTGAATGGATAGACTGAACAATCAATGTATCTGGGTGGTATCCGATTATATCGCAATACTGTATATATAGTGATACTTACCAGGTGAAGTTACTTCCGTTACACATACTAGCGACTGAATCGAACAGAAGGTTAAATGGTTAGACGAAACGATAATTGTATCTCTGAGTTGTATTCGATGATATCGTGATGATGTTTGTATAGCAATACTCACCAGGTAACTGTTCTTCCGTTTTACATACAAGCGACCGAATCGAGCAGAAGGTTAAATGGATAGATTGAACAATCATCGTATCTGAGTTGTATTCGATTATGTTTATATAGTTATACTCACCAGGTACCTGTTCTTCCGATATACATACGAGCAACCGAATCGAACATAAGGTTGAATGGATAGATTGAACAATCATCGTATCTGAGTTGTATTCGATTATGTTTATATAGTTATACTCACCAAGTAACTGTTCTTCCGTTATACATACGAGCGACTGAATTGAACAGAAGGTTGAATGGATATACTAAACAATGATCGTATCTGGGGTTGTATTCGATTATATCGTGATGATGTTTATATAGTTATACTCACCAGGTAACTGTTCCCCAGTTATACATAAGAGCGACTGAACTGAACAGGAGGTTGTATAGATAGACTGAACAATCATCGTATCTGGGTTGTATTCGAATATTTCGTGATGATTATTATATATTATGTCTAACCAGGTAACTGTTCTTCCGTTATACATACGAGCAACCGAATCGAACATAAGGTTGAATGGATAGATTGAACAATCATTGTATCTGGGTTGTCTCCGATTATATCGTTATGCTGCATATTCAGATACACCTACCATGTAACGGTTCTTTCGTTACACATACGAGCGTCTGAATCGAACATAAGGTTGGATGGTTAGACGGAACGATAATTGTAACTGAGTTGTATTCGATTATATCGTGGGAATGTTCATATAGTTATACTCACCAGGTGACTGTTCTTGCGTTATACGTACGAGCGACCCAATCGAACAGAAGGTTAGATGGATAGACGGAATGATCATTGTATCTGAGTTGTATTCGATTATATCGTGATGAAGTTTATATAGGAATACTCACCAGGTTACTGTTCTTTCGTTATACATACGAGCAACCGAATCGAACAGAAGGTTGAATGGATAGTATCTGAGTTGTATTCGATTATGATGTTATGCTGTGTATATAGTTATAGTACTAGGTGACGGTATTCCCGTTTTACATACGAGCGACCGAAACGAACAGAAAGTTGAATGGATAAACTGAACAATCAATGTATCTGGTTGGTATCCGATTATATCGCAATACTGTATATATAGTGATACTTACCAGGTGACGGTACTTCCGTTACACATACTAGCGACTGAATCGAACAGAAGGTTAAATGGTTAGACGAAGCGATAATTGTATCTGAGTTGTATTCGATGATATCGTGATGATGTTTATATAGCAATACTCACCAGGTAACTGTTCTTCCGTTTTACATAAAAGCGACCGAATCGAGCAGGAGGTTAAATGGATAGATTGAAAATTCATCGTATCTGGGTTGTATTCGATTAGGTTTATATAGTTATACTCACCAGGTAACTGTTTTTCCGTTATACATAAGAACGACTGAATTGAACAGAAGGTTGAATGGATAGACTAAACAATAATCGTATCTGGGGTTGTATTCGAGTATTTCGTGATGATTATCATATAGTATGTCTAACCAGGTGACAGTTCTTCCGTTAAACATACGAGCAACCGAATCGAACATAAGGTTGGATGGATAGATTGAACAATCATTGTATCTGGGTTGTCTCCGAATATATCTTTATGCTGTATATTCAGTTACACCTACCATGTAACGGTTATTTCGTTACACATACGAGCGTCTGAATCGAACATAAGGTTGGATGGTTAGACGGAACGATAATTGTAACTGAGTTGTATTCGATTATATCGTGGTGATGTTTATATAGTAATACTCACCAGGTGACTGTTCTTGCGTTTTACATACAAGCGACCGAATCGAGCAGAAGCTTAAATTTAGTAGAGATTGAACAATCATCGTATCTGGGTTGTATTCGATTATGTTTATATAGTTATACTCAACAGGTAACTGTTCTTTCGTTATACATACGAGCGACTGAATTGAACAGAAGGTTGAATGGATAGACTAAACAATATTCGTATCTGGGGTTGTATTCGATTATATCTTGATGATGTTCATATGGTTATACTCACCAGGAAACTGTTCTCCAGTTATACATAAGAGCGACTAAACTGAACAGAAAGTTGGATGGATAGACTGAACAATCAATGTATCTGGGTGGTATCCGATTATATCGCAATACTGTATATTTAGTGATACTTACCAGGTGACGGTACTTCCGTTACACATACTAGAGACTGAATCGAACAGAAGGTTAAATGGTTAGACGAAACGATAATTGTATCTCTGAGTTGTATTCGATGATATCGTGATGATGTTTATATAGCGATACTCACCAGGTAACTGTTCTTCCGTTTTACATAAAAGCGACCGAATCGAGAAGAAGGTTGAATGAATAGATTGAAAATTCATCGTATCTGGGTTGTATTCGATTAGGTTTATATAGTTATACTCACCAGGTAACTGTTCTTCCGTTTTTCATAAGAACGACTGAATTGAACAGAAAGTTGAATGGATATACTAAACAATAATCGTATCTGGGGTTGTATTTGATTATATCGTGATTATTATCATATAGTATGTCTGACCAGGTAACAGTTCTTCCGTTATACATACGAGCAACCGAATCGAACATAAGGTTGGATGGATATAGATTGAACAACCATTGTATCTGGGTTGTCTCCGATTATATCGTTATGCTGTATATTTAGTTACACCTACCATGTAACGGATCTTTCGTTACACATACGAGCATCTGAATCGAACATAAAGTTGGATGGTTAGACGAAACTATAATTGTAACTGAGTTGTATTCGATTATATCGTGGTGATGTTTATATAGTAATACTCACCAGGTGACTGTTCTTGCGTTATACATACGAGCGACCCAATCGAACAGAAGGTTGGATGGATAGACGGAATGATCATTGTATCTGAGTTGTATTCGATTATATCGTGATGACGTTCATATAGAAATACTCACCAGGTTACTGTTCTTTCGTTATACATACGAGCAACCGAATCGAACAGAAGGTTGAATGGATAGTATCTGGGTTGTATTCGATTATGATGTTATGCTGTGTATATGGTTATACACATTTGATGACGGTATTCCCGTTTTACATACGAGCGACCGAAACGAACAGAAAGTTGAATGGATAGACTGAACAATCAATGTATCTGGGTGGTATGCGATTATATCGCAATACTGTATATATAGTGATACTTACCAGGTGACGGTACTTCCGTTACACATACTAGCGACTGAATCGAACAGAAGGATGAATGGTTAGACGAAACGATAATTGTATCTGAGTTGTATTCGATGATATCGTGATGATGTTTATATAGCAATTATCACCAGGTAACTGTTCTTCCGTTTTACATACAAGCGACCGAATCGAGCAGAAGGTTGAATTTAGTATAGATTGAACAATCATCGTATCTGTGTTGTATTCGAATATGTTCATATAGTTATACTCACCAGGTAACTGTTCTTCCGTTATACATAGGAGCGACTGAATTGAACAGAAGGTTGAATAGATAGACTAAACAATAATCGTATCTGGGGTTGTATTCGATTATATCGTGATGATGTTTATATAGTTATACTCACCAGGTAACTGTTCTCCAGTTATACATAAGAGCGACTGAACTGAACAGAAGGTTGAATGGATAAACTGAACAATCATTGTATCTGGGTTGTATTCGATTATATCGTGATGATTATCATATAGTATGTCTAAGCAGGTAACAGTTCTTCTGTTACACATACGAGCAACTGAATCGAACATAAGGTTGAATGGATAGATTGAACAATCATTGTATCTGGGTTGTCTCCGATTATATCGTTATGCTGTATATTTAGTTACACCTACCATGTAACGGTTCTTTCGTTACACATACGAGCGTCTGAATCGAACATAAGGTTGGATGATTAGACGGAACAATAATTGTAACTGAGTTGTATTCGATTATATCGTGGTGATGTTTATATAGTAATACTCACCAGGTGACTGTTCTTGCGTTATACATACGAGCGACCCAATCGAACAGAAGTTTGGATGGATAGACGAAATGATCATTGTATCTGAGTTGTATTCGATTATATCGTGATGACGTTCATATAGAAATACTCACCAGGTTACTGTTTTTTCTTTATACATACGAGCAACCGAATCGAACAGAAGGTTGAATGGATAGTATCTGGGTTGTATTCGATTATGATGTTATGCTGTGTATATAGTTATACACATTAGGTGACGGTATTCCCGTTTTACATACGAGCGACCAAAACGAACAGAAAGTTGAATGGATAGACTGAACAATCAATGTATCTGGGTGGTATCCGATTATATCGCAATTCTGTATATATAGTGATACTTACCAGGTGACGGTACTTCCGTTATACATAAGAGCGACTGAATTGAACAGAAGGTTGAATTTAGTATGGATTGAACAATCATCGTATCTGGGTTGTATTCGATTATGTTTATATAGTTATACACACCAGGTAACTGTTCTTCCGTTATACATACTAGCGACTGAATCGAACAGAATGTTGAATGGTTAGACGAAACGATAATTGTATCTGAGATGTATTCGATGATATCGTGATGATGTTTATATAGCGATACTCACCAGGTAACTGTTCTTCCGTTTTACATACGAGCGACTGAATTGAACAGAAGGTTGAATGGATAGACTAAACAATAATCGTATCTGGGGTTGTATTCGATAATATCGTGATGATGTTTATATAGCAATTATCACCAGGTAACTGTTCTTCCGTTTTACATACAAGCGACCGAATCGAGCAGAAGGTTGAATTTAGTATAGATTGAACAATCATCGTATCTGTGTTGTATTCGAATATGTTCATATAGTTATACTCACCAGGTAACTGTTCTTCCGTTATACATAGGAGCGACTGAATTGAACAGAAGGTTGAATAGATAGACTAAACAATAATCGTATCTGGGGTTGTATTCGATTATATCGTGATGATGTTTATATAGTTATACTCACCAGGAAACTGTTCTCCAGTTATACATAAGAGCGACTGAACTGAACAGAAGGTTGAATGGATAAACTGAACAATCATTGTATCTGGGTTGTATTCGATTATATCGTGATGATTATCATATAGTATGTCTAAGCAGGTAACAGTTCTTCTGTTACACATACGAGCAACTGAATCGAACATAAGGTTGAATGGATAGATTGAACAATCATTGTATCTGGGTTGTCTCCGATTATATCGTTATGCTGTATATTTAGTTACACCTACCATGTAACGGTTCTTTCGTTACACATACGAGCGTCTGAATCGAACATAAGGTTGGATGATTAGACGGAACAATAATTGTAACTGAGTTGTATTCGATTATATCGTGGTGATGTTTATATAGTAATACTCACCAGGTGACTGTTCTTGCGTTATACATACGAGCGACCCAATCGAACAGAAGTTTGGATGGATAGACGAAATGATCATGGTATCTGAGTTGTATTCGATTATATCGTGATGACGTTCATATAGAAATACTCACCAGGTTACTGTTTTTTCTTTATACATACGAGCAACCGAATCGAACAGAAGGTTGAATGGATAGTATCTGGGTTGTATTCGATTATGATGTTATGCTGTGTATATAGTTATACACATTAGGTGACGGTATTCCCGTTTTACATACGAGCGACCAAAACGAACAGAAAGTTGAATGGATAGACTGAACAATCAATGTATCTGGGTGGTATCCGATTATATCGCAATTCTGTATATATAGTGATACTTACCAGGTGACGGTACTTCCGTTATACATACGAGCGACTGAATTGAACAGAAGGTTGAATTTAGTATGGATTGAACAATCATCGTATCTGGGTTGTATTCGATTATGTTTATATAGTTATACACACCAGGTAACTGTTCTTCCGTTATACATACTAGCGACTGGATCGAACAGAATGTTGAATGGTTAGACGAAACGATAATTGTATCTGAGATGTATTCGATGATATCGTGATGATGTTTATATAGCGATACTCACCAGGTAACTGTTCTTCCGTTTTACATACGAGCGACTGAATTGAACAGAAGGTTGAATGGATAGACTAAACAATAATCGTATCTGGGGTTGTATTCGATTATATCTTGATGATGTTCATATAGTTATACTCACCAGGAAACTGTTCTCCAGTTATACATAAGAGCGACTAAACTGAACAGAAAGTTGAATGGATAGACTAAACAATGATCGTATCTGGGGTTGTATACGATTATATCGTGATTATGTTTATATAGCAATACTCACCAGGTAACTGTCCTTCCGCTTTACATACAAGCGACCGAATCGAGCAGAAGCTTAAATTTAGTAGAGATTGAACAATCATCGTTACTGGGTTGTATTCGATTATGTTTATATAGTTATACTCACCAGGTAACTGTTCTTTCGTTATACATACGAGCGACTGAATTGAACAGAAGGTTGAATGGATAGACTAAACAATAATCGTATCTGGGGTTGTATTCGATTATATCTTGATGATGTTCATATAGTTATACTCAACAGGAAACTGTTCTCCAGTTATACATAAGAGCGACTAAACTGAACAGAAAGTTGAATGGATAGACTAAACAATGATCGTATCTGGGGTTGTATACGATTATATCGTGATGATGTTTATATAGCAATACTCACCAGGTAACGGTCCTTCCGCTTTACATACAAGCGACCGAATCGAGCAGAATGTTTAATGGATAGATTGAACAATCATCGTATCTGAGTTGTATTCGATTATGTTTATATAGTTATACTCACCAGGTACCATGTTCTTCCGTTATACATACGAGCAACCGAATCGAACATAAGGTTGAATGGATAGATTGAACGATCATCGTATCTGAGTTGTATTCAATTATGTTTATATAGTTATACCTACCAAGTAACTGTTCTTTCGTTATACATACGAGCGACTGAATCGAACAGAAGGTTGAATGGATAGACTAAACAATGATCGTATCTGGGGTTGTATTCGATGATATCGTGATGATGTTTATATAGTTATACTCACCAGGTAACTGTTCTCCAGTTATACATAAGAGCGACTGAACTGAACAGAAGGTTGAATGGATAGACTGAATAATCATCATATCTGGGTTGTATTCGATTATTTCGTGATGATTATTATATATTATGTCTAACCAGGTAACTGTTCTTCCGTTATACATACGAGCAATCGAATCGAACATAAGGTTGAATGGATAGATTGAACAATCATTGTATCTGGGTTGTCTACGATTATATCGTTATGCTGTATAATTAGATACACCTACCATGTAACGGTTCTTTCGTTACACATACGAGCGTCTGAATCGAACATAAGGTTGGATTGGTTAGACGGAACGATAATTGTAACTGAGTTGTATTCGATTTTATCGTGGTAATGTTTATATAGTAATACACACCAGGTGACTGTTCTTGCGTTATACGTACGAGCGACCCAATCGAACAGAAGGTTGGATGGATAGACGGAATGATCATTGTATCTGAGTTGTATTCGATTATATCGTGATGAAGTTCATATAGAAATACTCACCAGGTTACTGTTCTTTCGTTATACATACGAGCAACCGAATCGAACAGAAGGTTGAATGGATGGTATCTGGGTTGTATTCGATTATGATGTTATGCTGTGTATATAGTTATACACACTAGGTGACGGTATTCCCGTTTTACATACGAGCGACCGATACGAACAGAAAGTTGAATGGATAGACTGAACAATCAATGTATCTGGTTGGTATCCGATTATATCGCAATACTGTATATATAGTGATACTTACCAGGTGACGGTACTTCCGTTACACATACTAGCGACTGAATCGAACAGAAGGTTGAATGGTTAGACGAAACGATAATTGTATCTGAGTTGTATCCGATGATATCGTGATGATGTTTATATAGCAATAATAACCAGGTAACTATTCTTCCGTTTCACATACAAGCGACCGAATCGAGCAGAAGGTTAAATGTATAGATTGAACAATCATCGTATCTGGGTTGTATTTGATTATGTTTATATAGTTATACTCACCAGGTACCTGTTCTTCCGTTATACATACGAGCGACTGAATTGAACAGAAGGTTGAATGGATAGACTAAACAATAATCGTATCTGGGGTTGTTTTCGATTATATCTTGATGATGTTCATATAGTTATACTCACCAGGAAACTTTTCTCCAGTAATACATAAGAGCGACTGAACTGAACAGAAAGTTGAATGGATAGACTGAACGATCAATGTATCTGAGTGGTATTCGATTATATCGTGATGATTATCATATAGTATGTCTTACCAGGTAACAGTTCTTCTGTTACACATACGAGCAACCGAATCGAACATAAGGTTGAATGGATAGATTGAACAATCATTGTATCTGGGTTGTCTCCGATTATATCGTTATGCTGTATATTAAGTTACACCTACCATGTAACGGTTCTTTCGTTACACATACGAGCGTCTGAATCGAACATAAGGTTGGATGATCAGACGGAACAATAATTGTAACTGAGTTGTATTCGATTATATCGTGGTGATGTTTATATAGTAATACTCACCAGGTGACTGTTCTTGCGTTATACATACGAGCGACCCAATCGAACAGAAGTTTGGATAAATAGACGAAATGATCATTGTATCTGAGTTGTATTCGATTATATCGTGATGACGTTCATATAGAAATACTCACCAGGTTACTGTTTTTTCTTTATACATACGAGCAACCGAATCGAACAGAAGGTTGAATGGATAGTATCTGGGTTGTATTCGATTATGATGTTATGCTGTGTATATAGTTATACACATTAGGTGACGGTATTGCCGTTTTACATAAGAGCGACCGAAACGAACAGAAATTTGAATGGATAGACTGAACAATCAATATATCTGGGTGGTATCCGATTGAATCGCAATACTGTATATATAGTGATACTTACCAGGTGACGGTACTTCCGTTGCACATACTAGCGACTGAATCGAACTTTAGGTTAAATGGTGAGACGAAACGATAATTGTATCTGAGTTGTATTCGATGATATCGTGATGATGTTTATACAGCAATACTCACCAGGTAACTGTTTTTCCGTTTCACACACAAGCGACCGAATCGAGCAGAAGGTTGAATTTAGTATGGATTGAACAATCATCGTATCTGGGTTGTATTCGATTATGTTCATATAGTTATACTCACCAGGTAACTGTTCGTCCGTTATACATACTAGCGACTGAATCGAACAGAATGTTGAATGGTTAGACGAAACGATAATTGTATCTGAGTTGTATTCGATGATATCGTGATGATGTTTATATGGCAATACTCACCAGGTAACTGTCCTTCAGTTTTACATACAAGTGACCGAATCGAGCAGAAGGTTAAATGTATAGATTGAACAATCATCGTATCTGGGTTGTATTTGATTATGTTTATATAGTTATACTCACCAGGTACCTGTTCTTCCGTTATACATACGAGCGACTGAATTGAACAGAAAGTTGAATGGATAGACTAAACAATAATCGTATCTGGGGTTGTTTTCGATTATATCTTGATGATGTTCATATAGTTATACTCACCAGGAAACTTTTCTCCAGTAATACATAAGAGCGACTGAACTGAACAGAAAGTTGAATGGATAGACTGAACAATCAATGTATCTGAGTGGTATTCGATTATATCGTGATGATTATCATATAGTATGTCTTACCAGGTAACAGTTCTTCTGTTACACATACGAGCAACCGAATCGAACATAAGGTTGAATGGATAGATTGAACAATCATTGTATCTGGGTTGTCTCCGATTATATCGTTATGCTGTATATTAAGTTACACCTACCATGTAACGGTTCTTTCGTTACACATACGAGCGTCTGAATCGAACATAAGGTTGGATGATTAGACGGAACAATAATTGTAACTGAGTTGTATTCGATTATATCGTGGTGATGTTTATATAGTAATACTCACCAGGTGACTGTTCTTGCGTTATACATACGAGCGACCCAATCGAACAGGAGTTTGGATGGATAGACGAAATGATCATTGTATCTGAGTTGTATTCGATTATATCGTGATGACGTTCATATAGAAATACTCACCAGGTTACTGTTTTTTCTTTATACATACGAGCAACCGAATCGAACAGAAGGTTGAATGGATAGTATCTGGGTTGTATTCGATTATGATGTTATGCTGTGTATATAGTTATACACATTAGGTGACGGTATTCTCGTTTTACATACGAGCGACCAAAACGAACAGAAAGTTGAATGGATAGACTGAACAATCAATGTATCTGGGTGGTATCCGATTATATCGCAATTCTGTATATATAGTGATACTTACCAGGTGACGGTACTTCCGTTATACATACGAGCGACTGAATTGAACAGAAGGTTGAATTTAGTATGGATTGAACAATCATCGTATCTGGGTTGTATTCGATTATGTTTATATAGTTATACACACCAGGTAACTGTTCTTCCGTTATACATACTAGCGACTGGATCGAACAGAATGTTGAATGGTTAGACGAAACGATAATTGTATCTGAGATGTATTCGATGATATCGTGATGATGTTTATATAGCGATACTCACCAGGTAACTGTTCTTCCGTTTTACATACGAGCGACTGAATTGAACAGAAGGTTGAATGGATAGACTAAACAATAATCGTATCTGGGGTTGTATTCGATTATATCTTGATGATGTTCATATAGTTATACTCACCAGGAAACTGTTCTCCAGTTATACATAAGAGCGACTAAACTGAACAGAAAGTTGAATGGATAGACTAAACAATGATCGTATCTGGGGTTGTATACGATTATATCGTGATGATGTTTATATAGCAATACTCACCAGGTAACTGTCCTTCCGCTTTACATACAAGCGACCGAATCGAGCAGAAGCTTAAATTTAGTAGAGATTGAACAATCATCGTTACTGGGTTGTATTCGATTATGTTTATATAGTTATACTCACCAGGTAACTGTTCTTTCGTTATACATACGAGCGACTGAATTGAACAGAAGGTTGAATGGATAGACTAAACAATAATCGTATCTGGGGTTGTATTCGATTATATCTTGATGATGTTCATATAGTTATACTCAACAGGAAACTGTTCTCCAGTTATACATAAGAGCGACTAAACTGAACAGAAAGTTGAATGGATAGACTAAACAATGATCGTATCTGGGGTTGTATACGATTATATCGTGATGATGTTTATATAGCAATACTCACCAGGTAACGGTCCTTCCGCTTTACATACAAGCGACCGAATCGAGCAGAATGTTTAATGGATAGATTGAACAATCATCGTATCTGAGTTGTATTCGATTATGTTTATATAGTTATACTCACCAGGTACCATGTTCTTCCGTTATACATACGAGCAACCGAATCGAACATAAGGTTGAATGGATAGATTGAACGATCATCGTATCTGAGTTGTATTCAATTATGTTTATATAGTTATACCTACCAAGTAACTGTTCTTTCGTTATACATACGAGCGACTGAATTGAACAGAAGGTTGAATGGATAGACTAAACAATGATCGTATCTGGGGTTGTATTCGATGATATCGTGATGATGTTTATATAGTTATACTCACCAGGTAACTGTTCTCCAGTTATACATAAGAGCGACTGAACTGAACAGAAGGTTGAATGGATAGACTGAATAATCATCGTATCTGGGTTGTATTCGATTATTTCGTGATGATTATTATATATTATGTCTAACCAGGTAACTGTTCTTCCGTTATACATACGAGCAATCGAATCGAACATAAGGTTGAATGGATAGATTGAACAATCATTGTATCTGGGTTGTCTACGATTATATCGTTATGCTGTATAATTAGATACACCTACCATGTAACGGTTCTTTCGTTACACATACGAGCGTCTGAATCGAACATAAGGTTGGATTGGTTAGACGGAACGATAATTGTAACTGAGTTGTATTCGATTTTATCGTGGTAATGTTTATATAGTAATACACACCAGGTGACTGTTCTTGCGTTATACGTACGAGCGACCCAATCGAACAGAAGGTTGGATGGATAGACGGAATGATCATTGTATCTGAGTTGTATTCGATTATATCGTGATGAAGTTCATATAGAAATACTCACCAGGTTACTGTTCTTTCGTTATACATACGAGCAACCGAATCGAACAGAAGGTTGAATGGATGGTATCTGGGTTGTATTCGATTATGATGTTATGCTGTGTATATAGTTATACACACTAGGTGACGGTATTCCCGTTTTACATACGAGCGACCGATACGAACAGAAAGTTGAATGGATAGACTGAATCGAACATAAAGTTGGATGGTTAGACGAAACTATAATTGTAACTGAGTTGTATTCGATTATATCGTGGTGATGTTTATATAGTAATACTCACCAGGTGACTGTTCTTGCGTTATACATACGAGCGACCCAATCGAACAGAAGGTTGGATGGATAGACGGAATGATCATTGTATCTGAGTTGTATTCGATTATATCGTGATGACGTTCATATAGAAATACTCACCAGGTTACTGTTCTTTCGTTATACATACGAGCAACCGAATCGAACAGAAGGTTGAATGGATAGTATCTGGGTTGTATTCGATTATGATGTTATGCTGTGTATATGGTTATACACATTTGATGACGGTATTCCCGTTTTACATACGAGCGACCGAAACGAACAGAAAGTTGAATGGATAGACTGAACAATCAATGTATCTGGGTGGTATGCGATTATATCGCAATACTGTATATATAGTGATACTTACCAGGTGACGGTACTTCCGTTACACATACTAGCGACTGAATCGAACAGAAGGATGAATGGTTAGACGAAACGATAATTGTATCTGAGTTGTATTCGATGATATCGTGATGATGTTTATATAGCAATTATCACCAGGTAACTGTTCTTCCGTTTTACATACAAGCGACCGAATCGAGCAGAAGGTTGAATTTAGTATAGATTGAACAATCATCGTATCTGGGTTGTATTCGATTATGTTCATATAGTTATACTCACCAGGTAACTGTTCTTCCGTTATACATAGGAGCGACTGAATTGAACAGAAGGTTGAATAGATAGACTAAACAATAATCGTATCTGGGGTTGTATTCGATTATATCGTGATGATGTTTATATAGTTATACTCACCAGGTAACTGTTCTCCAGTTATACATAAGAGCGACTGAACTGAACAGAAGGTTGTGTAAGGCTCTTTTTTCGGTAATGAGCCCTACAAAGGGCCTCAGGGCTTAGTTCTCTATTTACGTTAGAGCGGTTGCCTCGAGCGCCAGTTTTTTTTTTGAAGTGGTATGCTCCACTTTCTTCCAGAACTAGGAGTTCTTCGGAAGGCCCTAGGGTAGCTACAGTGAAGAAGGGACGCAGAGTAAATCCATACAATGCACCCCCTTGTGTAAACCAGAGGTCAGCTAGTTAGACCAGGATAACAATAAACTTCTAAGAAAATGTAGTCTTTAGTTACACCTTCTTAGACTAGACTGGAATACAAGCTACGTTAAACAGAATTGATGTTATTTTATTTTAAACTAAGTTTCGGTTTCAACAGGATTTATTGAAATTCACTAAATAGATAATAATCTACAGGCAAAATCAAATCAGAAATTCACTCAATAAAAAATTCGGGGTCGGTTTTATATTATTTATTACATAAACTTAAACTTTCCACACTTTGTCAGATTTTCAGGAAAATATGAAATAATATCAAACAGCCTTAAAACAGTAAAAAGAAACAACACAGATAATACAGGAAATCCACCACTGAAGCAAAGGCAATGACAAATCGTTCGTTCTACTTTGATTCTATCGCGGATTTTATTATACAGGGCGGTTCGTGAGATCTGGGTCTTGACAAATCGGGAAAATAATTTATTAGATTTCAGGCGATAGGCAATTTGAAACGGGTGTCAGGTTAAGTGCAATTCTGGTTTCTGGTTCAATGAAATTATTTTCTGGGTTGTTAGAGTGATTCCCCAACAGGATTTTCTGAACTGAATTTAAATACGACAGTGAAAAATCTCAGGAATTTTTATACTTTCAATATAACTCACGATTCTGGCTTACAGGGTTTCCGGGTGGTACGCAGCAAAATATACCACCGGTTCCGCTAATCCTTATTTTCAGGAACACTCTCACGATACAGGGTGTTTTACAGGCAACACTCTGCGGCACACAATTAATCGGAAACCCGGAAACAAAATCGAACACGGCTTCAAAAGTTTTTAATCACGGCTCACGTCTTGGCAATCACTTGATTCTCACGCACCCAGGTTCTAACTGACTCTCGTTCTCCAACTCACTAACTCAATCCACTCTTCGGTTTTCCAAAAAATCAGGATAAAAACGGTACAGATTGTCCTTGTTTGACATTGTTTGTCATTGTTTGACCTCTAAAACGGAGCAAGAAATGAACCAAAATACACTCAGTTAAAAACAGGTAGCAGAGTGTTGGAAAGAATATAAAAAAAATACCAGGAATAACATTTCTTCTGAATAGGATATATATGAATACTTATAATGAGGAATGTACCAATATCTCCGATTTTCTGGAAAATTATATATCGAATCATTGCCCATGCTTTTATACAATTTAAACATAAGAATCTCGAAAACAGGAACGAAATATCAGATATAATATTTTACAACAGGTTAACCTAGCAAAATACTAATTATTCGAATAATATACCGAGGGTTTTATGTATCCGACCTGTAGTAATGAAGGTCGCTGAAAAACACTTCATTACACACCCCTCCCACTTGCAAAAAAAAATTATTGCTTCAGCTGTAATTTTTCTACTAAAAACCCTGGTAATAACAATGACCAAAAAAAAAACAATGTGTACATATTCAAAAAGTGAAAATCAGTGAAACAAAATAAATATTCTGGGTTATCAACTATACTGGTGTTATCGGCGAAAGCCGGTCCTGGGCTTTCCGCATGTGCACACCCGTTCCTACGGGCACACCTCGCACGGCGTGGACCTGGGCGGCTACGGTGACGGTGCAGGGCCGGCTCCGTTGATTGTTCTGGTCGTTGGAGAGTCGTCGGCGAACTGGCTGCGGTCGTTCGGATACCAATACCGGGTGTCCTTGTAGCGTAGGTCGGCTGGGAGGGCAGGAACAGTCACACGACTTCATCCCTACTAGACCACACCTGGAACAGAAAATCCGGCTCCGGGCTTGGCACTGGGATCGGTGGTGGCCGGGTTGACCACATCTCCAGCACAAATGTCGCGTCACCGGCAGGTACACGACACTGGATGTCCTTCGTGGCTTCTGGTCAAAGGCACCTTGGTACTGGCTTCTCGGCGGTGGGGGTGTCGCGGAACTTTCAGCAGCTTCACGGTCCGGAGTCGTTGTCAAACGGGTAGTATTTCGACTCGGCGTGGAGTCCTTGACCTGGTCAGTTATTTCTGGATCTCGTTTTTCTGGAGACTTTCGGTTCTCTACTGTCGGCCTTTCAGGTTTATTTTCCATTTTCCGGGTATATCTCCCACCTGGTATTTTTCCGGTTCCTTGCCGTTCTGGATTCTCCGTGGTGGCTTGGATATATGCTGCTGGCTCTGGGAATATATCTGTCTTTCTAGGGGAACCAAGAACGGAGACGTTCTTCTGATTCCTATACACAGTGGCTGTTCGCAAATCTATGCTGAAACCCTGTGTGCGAAGGATATCCATGCCCAACACAATATCGGCCATTAAACTGGGAATAATCAGCAATTCACTGCTGAAATACTCGGTACCGATCGTCATACAGGGTTTAATAATTCCGGTTACCCTGATGAGCGAACCATCGGCTTGGTGGGACTGAGCTGCGGTATTCAGGTATTCTCGTGATTTCTGTCGTTTGCAACAATCGGCTACTTTGGTACTGGCAAACGACTTTGTAGCTCCAGTATCGATCAATGCAGAAAATTGCGTATCTCCAATAATAACAGGTATGAACGGTCGGTTATCATCGGGCCGGCTAGTCTGCTGATCTTCTGGAGCAGGTTGGAGGTCTGGACAGGCTCGTGCTGAGTTTTCTAGTCTGACACAAGCACAATCTTTGGACATAACCCCACTGCTTCCACATCGTGAGCAGAAAAGTCGGAAGGCATTACGACAACTTGCTCGTCTATGTCCAGTCTGTCCACATTTCCAGCAGACATTTTCTCGGGTGTATACCGGTTGTCCTGAAGGTTTTGGAGCCGGAATAACAGGGGCTGGTGGCGGGATTGTTTGTGAGGGTGACCTGGTCAGGGGTTGAACAACTGGAGGCGGTTGAGCGACTGGTGGTGAATCGGAGTACAATGTCCATAAAGAAGGAGCAGGTTTCGAGTTCCGGTAGTACATACGGTGGATCTCGTTACGTAACTGCTGGAATTCCAAGATTGACGAAATCAGGGACGGTACATCTTGGAAGTCGGTCGTTCTTATATACTGTCGGTAATCCGGAAGGAGGTTTCGGTATATCCACTTCAATTCCTGGGCAGGCTCAATATTCCCATGACGCCTGATGAGGGTTTGCAAGTCCACCACATAATCTATGGCAGGCTCACTGTCCCTCTGAAGCCTTTGGCTTATTTCCAGTTCCAAACTCTCCTGGTATCTAACAGGAAAATAAGCTTTCTGAAATATTGTTTTGAACGATGACCAAGAATTCCAGTATACTTTATTGCATCGGTACCACAAGAGTGCACGTCCTTGTAATAATGCCGGTAAAACATCCAACAATTGTTCCGGTAGAGCTTTTTCGGCATCTCCAATCTCCTCGAGTCGTTCCAGGAACGCCACTGGATCCGAGGTTCCGTCAAAGTGAAGATTCCAGCGGTACGGCTTCAACTCAGGCAATGAAATCGGTACGGGGACTGGCGACGGTGGCCACTGCGGGATTCTGTGTCTATCAGCTGTGATGTTGACATGTGGAATATTAACATCAGGATCAGGATTATGACTATGAGGCACTCCGGGTTGTATTCCAGAAAATCCAGGAGGTACATTTGTGTTGGTAGTTTCTTGTGCCATGATTGTATATCCAGGTAAAATCTAATTATCAGATCTCAACACCTTTATTGTGCAATCTCGCTTTCAGGACCTGTCTGGTTTCAGGGGGAGAAACTCGGAATAACTGATCAACTGGTAGTTAATATGCAGGTTTATACAATAAATCAAAAATGGAATTTTCAGGTGAAATAAAACACTAGACCTCAAAATTTTATTAATCAGCCTCACTTTCAGCACCCTATCTATTCAGGACGAAGATCGCTGGACAATACAGTAGTCACTGTATTGTAACTGCTCAGGACAGGATTTCAACTTGTAGCAGGATAGCAAGAATGAAAAAGAAAATTGTCAGGAAATTCAACAAGCAATTCAAATAATCAGGCTCACAATCCGGCAACTGAGTAAAAACAGGCAAAATGAAACTGGAAATGGACTGGAAATTGATTTAACAGTGAAGTTAACAGGAGAGTGATTCGATTGTCAATTGCTTTCAGTGTGGAAAATTTTCTCTGTATGTAAAGTGATATCTGTGAATTAAAAAAAAATGAAAAATTAATTAAAAACTTATGAAGTTGAATGATTGTTATTAAGAAACAGGTGCAATCAGATTTTCCTAAAATCCAGGTGAGTCTTTATAATAACCAGGTACTTATAAGTAGCAGAAATTCTTGAAAGTCAGGAACTTATTCTCAAACAATCAGAAAAAAAGAAAAACTCACTTCAAGATTCAAACTTCTGGAGGATATTACCAATAATCAACTTTCACAAATTCAATAATGAGGATATTGCACTGCAGTATTCAAAGTTCTGATTTCTATCAGGTTTTCTAATTATATCCAGGTATTCAAGAAAACAATTTTTTTCGGTAAATTGAGTATTTGGAAAAATCAGGAAATTCACAGTCAACTTATCACTATCAGGATTTCTAGCTGCAATGTTTCTAAGTCCAAGATTTTATTACAAAAATTTTCTCAACTCAGGTTTTCAATCAGGCTTTTCTAATTCAGATTTTCCAGGCAATGAAAATTTCAGGGAAATTCGGAAAATTAGACTGCAACTGTAGAAGAAGTGATTACTAGACAGTTATGTTATATTCAGGTTGTATATTCAGATTCTGATTAAAAGTCGCCTTTTTACTTTGGTTGACTCTGAAGGTCGGTGAATGTGGAAAGCTCGGTGGAAAGCAATAGTAAAATTTATTTCAGAAGTGATTTGATTTCATCTAGTAGTGAAAAGAATATGATTGATCTTATTTTCAGAAATAAACTAGAGAATTATCAGGAAATTCGTAAAACAGGTCTGACTACAGTATTTCAAACTCGGTTTTTCACAGGTTTTTCTCGGGATTTCTTTCAGGTTTTCCTAACTCAGGTCCCTGCTCGGGCGCCAATTTGTAAGGCTCTTTTTTCGGTAATGAGCCCTACAAAGGGCCTCAGGGCTTAGTTCTCTATTTACGTTAGAGCGGTTGCCTCGAGCGCCAGTTTTTTTTTGAAGTGGTATGCTCCACTTTCTTCCAGAACTAGGAGTTCTTCGGAAGGCCCTAGGGTAGCTACAGTGAAGAAGGGACGCAGAGTAAATCCATACAATGCACCCCCTTGTGTAAACCAGAGGTCAGCTAGTTAGACCAGGATAACAATAAACTTCTAAGAAAATGTAGTCTTTAGTTACACCTTCTTAGACTAGACTGGAATACAAGCTACGTTAAACAGAATTGATGTTATTTTATTTTAAACTAAGTTTCGGTTTCAACAGGATTTATTGAAATTCACTAAATAGATAATAATCTACAGGCAAAATCAAATCAGAAATTCACTCAATAAAAAATTCGGGGTCGGTTTTATATTATTTATTACATAAACTTAAACTTTCCACACTTTGTCAGATTTTCAGGAAAATATGAAATAATATCAAACAGCCTTAAAACAGTAAAAAGAAACAACACAGATAATACAGGAAATCCACCACTGAAGCAAAGGCAATGACAAATCGTTCGTTCTACTTTGATTCTATCGCGGATTTTATTATACAGGGCGGTTCGTGAGATCTGGGTCTTGACAAATCGGGAAAATAATTTATTAGATTTCAGGCGATAGGCAATTTGAAACGGGTGTCAGGTTAAGTGCAATTCTGGTTTCTGGTTCAATGAAATTATTTTCTGGGTTGTTAGAGTGATTCCCCAACAGGATTTTCTGAACTGAATTTAAATACGACAGTGAAAAATCTCAGGAATTTTTATACTTTCAATATAACTCACGATTCTGGCTTACAGGGTTTCCGGGTGGTACGCAGCAAAATATACCACCGGTTCCGCTAATCCTTATTTTCAGGAACACTCTCACGATACAGGGTGTTTTACAGGCAACACTCTGCGGCACACAATTAATCGGAAACCCGGAAACAAAATCGAACACGGCTTCAAAAGTTTTTAATCACGGCTCACGTCTTGGCAATCACTTGATTCTCACGCACCCAGGTTCTAACTGACTCTCGTTCTCCAACTCACTAACTCAATCCACTCTTCGGTTTTCCAAAAAATCAGGATAAAAACGGTACAGATTGTCCTTGTTTGACATTGTTTGTCATTGTTTGACCTCTAAAACGGAGCAAGAAATGAACCAAAATACACTCAGTTAAAAACAGGTAGCAGAGTGTTGGAAAGAATATAAAAAAAATACCAGGAATAACATTTCTTCTGAATAGGATATATATGAATACTTATAATGAGGAATGTACCAATATCTCCGATTTTCTGGAAAATTATATATCGAATCATTGCCCATGCTTTTATACAATTTAAACATAAGAATCTCGAAAACAGGAACGAAATATCAGATATAATATTTTACAACAGGTTAACCTAGCAAAATACTAATTATTCGAATAATATACCGAGGGTTTTATGTATCCGACCTGTAGTAATGAAGGTCGCTGAAAAACACTTCATTACAGTTGAATGGATAAACTGAACAATCATTGTATCTGGGTTGTATTCGATTATATCGTGATGATTATCATATAGTATGTCTAAGCAGGTAACAGTTCTTCTGTTACACATACGAGCAACTGAATCGAACATAAGGTTGAATGGATAGATTGAACAATCATTGTATCTGGGTTGTCTCCGATTATATCGTTATGCTGTATATTTAGTTACACCTACCATGTAACGGTTCTTTCGTTACACATACGAGCGTCTGAATCGAACATAAGGTTGGATGATTAGACGGAACAATAATTGTAACTGAGTTGTATTCGATTATATCGTGGTGATGTTTATATAGTAATACTCACCAGGTGACTGTTCTTGCGTTATACATACGAGCGACCCAATCGAACAAAAGTTTGGATGGATAGACGAAATGATCATTGTATCTGAGTTGTATTCGATTATATCGTGATGACGTTCATATAGAAATACTCACCAGGTTACTGTTTTTTCTTTATACATACGAGCAACCGAATCGAACAGAAGGTTGAATGGATAGTATCTGGGTTGTATTCGATTATGATGTTATGCTGTGTATATAGTTATACACATTAGGTGACGGTATTCCCGTTTTACATACGAGCGACCAAAACGAACAGAAAGTTGAATGGATAGACTGAACAATCAATGTATCTGGGTGGTATCCGATTATATCGCAATTCTGTATATATAGTGATACTTACCAGGTGACGGTACTTCCGTTATACATACGAGCGACTGAATTGAACAGAAGGTTGAATTTAGTATGGATTGAACAATCATCGTATCTGGGTTGTATTCGATTATGTTTATATAGTTATACACACCAGGTAACTGTTCTTCCGTTATACATACTAGCGACTGAATCGAACAGAATGTTGAATGGTTAGACGAAACGATAATTGTATCTGAGATGTATTCGATGATATCGTGATGATGTTTATATAGCAATACTCACCAGGTAACTGTCCTTCAGTTTTACATACGAGTGACCGAATCGAGCAGAAGGTTAAATGGATAGATTGAACAATCATCGTATCTGAGTTGTATTCGATTATGTTCATATAGTTATACTCACCAGGTACATGTTCTTTCGTTATACATACGAGCAATCGAATCGAACATAAGGTTGAATGGATAGATTGAACAATCATCGTATCTGAGTTGTATTCGATCATGTTTATATAGTTATACTCACCAAGTAACTGTTCTTCCGTTATACATACGAGCGACTGAATTGAACAGAAGGTTGAATGGATAGACTAAACAATGATCGTATCTGGGGTTGTATTCGATTATATCGTGATGATGTTTATATAGTTATACTCACCAGGTAACTGTTCTCCAGTTATACATAAGAGCGACTGAACTGAACAGAAAGTTGTATAGATAGACTGAACAATCATCGTATCTGGGTTGTATTCGATTATTTCGTGATGATTATTATATATTATGTCTAACCAGGTAACTGTTCTTCCGTTATACATACGAGCAACCGAATCGAACATAAGATTGAATGGATAGATTGGACAATCATTGTATCTGGGTTGTCTCCGATTATATCGTTATGCTGTATATTCAGATACACCTACCATGTAACGGTTCTTTCGTTACACATACGAGCGTCTGAATCGAACATAAGGTTGGATGGTTAGACGGAACGATAATTGTAACTGAGTTGTATTCGATTATATCGTGAGAATGTTTATATAGTAATACTCACCAGGTGACTGTTCTTGCGTTATACGTACGAGCGACCCAATCGAACAGAAGGTTAGATGGATAGACGGAATGATCATTGTATCTGAGTTGTATTCGATTATATCGTGATGAAGTTTATATAGAAATAGTCACCAGGTTACTGTTCTTTCGTTATACATACGAGCAACCGAATCGAACAGAAGGTTGAATGGATAGTATCTGAGTTTTATTCGATTATGATGTTATGCTGTGTATATAGTTATACACACTAGGTGACGGTATTCCCGTTTCACATACGAGCGACCGAAACGAACAGAAAGTTGAATGGATAGACTGAACAATCAATGTATCTGGTTGGTATCCGATTATATCGCAATACTGTATATATAGTGATACTTACCAGGTGACGGTACTTCCGTTACACATACTAGAGACTGAATCGAACAGAAGGTTAAATGGTTGGACGAAACGATAATTGTATCTCTGAGTTGTATTCGATGATATCGTGATGATGTTTATATAGCGATACTCACCAGGTAACTGTTCTTCCGTTTTACATACGAGCGACTGAATTGAACAGAAGGTTGAATGGATAGACTAAACAATAATCGTATCTGGGGTTGTATTCGATTATAACTTGATGATGTTCATATGGTTATACTCACCAGGAAACTGTTCTCCAGTTATACATAAGAGCGACTAAACTGAACAGAAAGTTGAATGGATAGACTAAACAATGATCGTATCTGGGGTTGTATACGATTATATCGTGATGATGTTTATATAGCAATACTCACCAGGTAACTGTCCTTCCGCTTTACATACAAGCGACCGAATCGAGCAGAAGCTTAAATTTAGTAGAGATTGAACAATCATCGTAACTGGGTTGTATTCGATTATGTTTATATAGTTATACTCACCAGGTAACTGTTCTTTCGTTATACATACGAGCGACTGAATTGAACAGAAGGTTGAATGGATAGACTAAACAATAATCGTATCTGGGGTTGTATTCGATTATATCTTGATGATGTTCATATAGTTATATTCACCAGGAAACTGTTCTCCAGTTATACATAAGAGCGACTAAACTGAACAGAAAGTTGAATGGATAGACTAAACAATGATCGTATCTGGGGTTGTATACGATTATATCGTGATGATGTTTATATAGCAATACTCACCAGGTAACTGTCCTTCCGCTTTACATACAAGCGACCGAATCGAGCAGAATGTTTAATGGATAGATTGAACAATCATCGTATCTGAGTTGTATTCGATTATGTTTATATAGTTATACTCAACAGGTACCATGTTCTTCCGTTATACATACGAGCAACCGAATCGAACATAAGGTTGAATGGATAGATTGAACGATCATCGTATCTGAGTTGTATTCAATTATGTTTATATAGTTATACCTACCAAGTAACTGTTCTTTCGTTATACATACGAGCGACTGAATTGAACAGAAGGTTGAATGGATAGACTAAACAATGATCGTATCTGGGGTTGTATTCGATGATATCGTGATGATGTTTATATAGTTATACTCACCAGGTAACTGTTCTCCAGTTATACATAAGAGCGACTGAACTGAACAGAAGGTTGAATGGATAGACTGAATAATCATCGTATCTGGGTTGTATTCGATTATTTCGTGATGATTATTATATATTATGTCTAACCAGGTAACTGTTCTTCCGTTATACATACGAGCAACCGAATCGAACATAAGGTTGAATGGATAGATTGAACAATCATTGTATCTGGGTTGTCTACGATTATATCGTTATGCTGTATAATTAGATACACCTACCATGTAACGGTTCTTTCGTTACACATACGAGCGTCTGAATCGAACATAAGGTTGGAATGGTTAGACGGAACGATAATTGTAACTGAGTTGTATTCGATTATATCGTGGTAATTTTTATATAGTAATACACACCAGGTGACTGTTCTTGCGTTATACGTACGAGCGACCCAATCGAACAGAAGGTTGGATGGATAGACGGAATGATCATTGTATCTGAGTTGTATTCGATTATATCGTGATGAAGTTCATATAGAAATACTCACCAGGTTACTGTTCTTTCGTTATACATACGAGCAACCGAATCGAACAGAAGGTTGAATGGATGGTATCTGGGTTGTATTCGATTATGATGTTATGCTGTGTATATAGTTATACACACTAGGTGACGGTATTCCCGTTTTACATACGAGCGACCGATACGAACAGAAAGTTGAATGGATAGACTGAACAATCAATGTATCTGGTTGGTATCCGATTATATCGCAATACTGTATATATAGTGATACTTACCAGGTGACGGTTCTACCGTTACACATACTAGCGACTGAATCGAACAGAAGGTTGAATGGTTAGACGAAGCGATAATTGTATCTGAGTTGTATTCGATGATATCGTGATGATGTTTATAGCAATACTCACCAGGAAACTGTTCTTACGTTTTACATACAAGCGACCGAATCGAGCAGAAGGTTAAATAGATAGATTGAACAATCATCGTATCTGGGTTGTATTCGATTATGTTTATATAGTTATACTCACCAGGTAACTGTTCTTCCGTTATACATACGAGCGACTGAATTGAACAAAAGGTTGAATGGATAGACTAAACAATGATCGTATCTGGGGTTGTATTCGATGATATCGTGATGATGTTTATATAGTTATACTCACCAGGTAACTGTTCTCCAGTTATACTTGAGAGCGACTGAACTGAACAGAAGGTTGAATGGATAGACTGAACAATCATTGTATCTGGGTTGTATTCGATTATATCGTGATGATTATCATATAGTATGTCTTACCATGTAACAGTTCTTCTGTTACTCATACGAGCAACTGAATCGAACATAAGGTTGAATGGATAGATTGAACAATCATTGTATCTGGGTTGTCTCCGATTATATCGTTATGCTGTATATTTAGTTACATCTACCATGTAACGGTTCCTTAGTTACACATACGAGCGTATGCATCGAACATAAGGTTGGATGATTAGACGGAACGATAATTGTAACTGAGTTGTTTTCTATTATATCGTGGTGATGTTTATATAGTAATACTCACCAGGTGACTGTTCTTGCGTTATACATACGAGCGACCCAATCGAACAGAAGGTTGGAAGGATAGACGGAATGATCATTGTATCTCAGTTGTATTCGATTATATCGGGATGAAGTTTATATAGAAATACTCACCAGGTTACTGTTCTTTCGTTATACATACGAGCAACCGAATCGAACAGAAGGTTGAATGGATAGTATCTGGGTTGTATTCGATTATGATCTTATGCTGTGTATATAGTTATACACATTTGATGACGGTATTCCCGTTTTACATACGAGCGACCGAAAAGAACAGAAAAATGAATGGATAGACTGAACAATCAATGTATCTGGGTGGTATCCGATTATATCGCAATACTGTATATATAGTGATACTTACCAGGTGACGGTACTTCCGTTACTCATACTAGCGACTGAATCGAACAGAAGGTTGAATGGTTAGACGAAACGATAATTGTATCTGAGTTGTATCCGATGATATCGTGATGATGTTTATATAGCAATAATAACCAGGTAACTATTCTTCCGTTTCACATACAAGCGACCGAATCGAGCAGAAGGTTAAATGTATAGATTGAACAATCATCGTATCCGGGTTGTATTTGATTATGTTTATATAGTTATACTCACCAGGTACCTGTTCTTCCGTTATACATACGAGCGACTGAATTGAACAGAAGGTTGAATGGATAGACTAAACAATAATCGTATCTGGGGTTGTTTTCGATTATATCTAGATGATGTTCATATAGTTATACTCACCAGGAAACTTTTCTCCAGTAATACATAAGAGCGACTGAACTGAACAGAAAGTTGAATGGATAGACTGAACAATCAATGTATCTGGGTGGTATTCGATTATATCGTGATGATTATCATATAGTATGTCTTACCAGGTAACAGTTCTTCTGTTACACATACGAGCAACCGAATCGAACATAAGGTTGAATGGATAGATTGAACAATCATTGTATCTGGGTTGTCTCCGATTATATCGTTATGCTGTATATTAAGTTACACCTACCATGTAACGGTTCTTTCGTTACACATACGAGCGTCTGAATCGAACATTAGGTTGGATGATCAGACGGAACAATAATTGTAACTGAGTTGTATTCGATTATATCGTGGTGATGTTTATATAGTAATACTCACCAGGTGACTGTTCTTGCGTTATACATACGAGCGACCCAATCGAACAGAAGTTTGGATAAATAGACGAAATGATCATTGTATCTGAGTTGTATTCGATTATATCGTGATGACGTTCATATAGAAATACTCACCAGGTTACTGTTTTTTCTTTATACATACGAGCAACCGAATCGAACAGAAGGTTGAATGGATAGTATCTGGGTTGTATTCGATTATGATGTTATGCTGTGTATATAGTTATACACATTAAGTGACGGTATTACCGTTTTACATAAGAGCGACCGAAACGAACAGAAATTTGAATGGATAGACTGAACAATCAATATATCTGGGTGGTATCCGATTATATCGCAATACTGTATATATAGTGATACTTACCAGGTGACGGTACTTCCGTTACACATACTAGCGACTGAATCGAACAGAATGTTGAATGGTTAGACGAAGCGATAATTGTATCTGAGTTGTATTCGATGATATCGTGATGATGTTTATATAGCAATATTCACCAGGTAACTGTATTTCCGTTTTACATAAAAGCGACCGAATCGAGCAGAAGGTTAAATGGATAGATTGAAAATTCATCGTATTTGGGTTGTATTCGATTAGGTTTATATAGTTATACTCACCAGGTAACTGTTCTTCCGATATACATACGAGCGACTGAATTGAACAGAAGGTTGAATGGATAGACTAAATAATGATCGTATCTGAGGTTGTATTCGATTATATCGTGATGATGTTTATATAGTTATACTCAACAGGTAACTGTTCTCCAGTTATACATAAAAGCGACTGAATCGAGCAGAAGGTTGAATTCAGTATTGATTGAACTATAATCGTATCTGGGTTGTATTCGATTATGTTTATAAAGTTATACTCACCAGGTAACTGTTCTTCCGTTATACATACGAGCAATCGAATCGAACAGAAGGTTGAATGGATAGTATCTGGGTTGTATTCGATTATGATGTTATGCTGTGTATATAGTTATACACATTAGGTGACGGTATTCCCGTTTTACATACGAGCGACCGAAACGAACAGAAAGTTGAATGGATAGACTGAACAATCAATGTATCTGGGTGGTATCCGATTATATCGCAATACTGTATATAAAGTGATACTTACCAGGTGACGGTACTTCCGTTACACATACTAGCGACTGAATCGAACAGGAGGTTAAATGGTTAGACGAAACGATAATTGTATCTGAGTTGAATTCGATGATATCGTGATGATGTTTATAGCAATACTCACCAGGTAACTGTTCTTCCGTTTTACATACAAGCGACCGAATCGAGCAGAAGGTTAAATAGATAGAATGAACAATCATCGTATCTGGGTTGTATTCGATTATGTTTATATAGTTATACTCACCAGGTGACTGTTCTTCCGTTATACATACGAGCGACTGAACTGAACAGAAGGTTGAATGGATAGACTGAATAATCATCGTATCTGGGTTGTATTCGATTATTTCGTAATGATTATTATATATTATGTCTAACCAGGTAACTGTTCTTCCGTTATACATACGAGCAACCGAATCAAACATAAGGTTGGATGGATAGATTGAAAAATCATTGTATCTGGGTTGTCTCTGATTATATCGTTATGCTGTATAATTAGATACACCAACCATGTAACGGTTCTTTCGTTACACATACGAGCGTCTGAATCGAACATAAGGTTGGATGGTTAGAGATAATTGTAACTGAGTTGTATTCGATTATATCGTGGTAATGTTTATATAGGAATACTCACCAGGTGACTGTTCTTGCGTTATACGTACGAGCGACCCAATCGAACAGAAGGTTAGATGGATAGACGGAATGATCATTGTATCTGAGTTGTATTCGATTATATCGTGATGAAGTTCATATAGAAATACTCACCAGGTTACTGTTTTATCGTTATACATACGAGCAACCGAATCGAACAGAAGGTTGAATGAATAGTATCTGGGTTGTATTCGATTATGATGTTATGCTGTGTATATAGTTATACACACTAGGTGACGGTATTTCCGTTTTACATACGAGCGACTGAAACGAACAGAAAGTTGAATGGATAGACTGAACAATCAATGTATCTGGTTTTATCCGATAATATCGCAATACTGTATATATAGTGATACTTACCAGGTGACGGTACTTCCGTTACACATACTAGCGACTGAATCGAACAGAATGTTAAATGGTTAGACGAAGCGATAATTGTATCTGAGTTGTATTCGATGATATCGTGATGATGTTTATATAGCAATATTCACCAGGTAAATGTTCTTCCGTTTTACATAAAAGCGACCGAATCGAGCAGAAGGTTAAATGGATAGATTGAAAATTCATCGTATCTGGGTTGTATTCGATTAGGTTTATATAGTTAAACTCACCAGGTAACTGTTCTTCCGATATACATACGAGCGACTGAATTGAACAGAAGGTTGAATGGATAGACTAAATAATGATCGTATCTGAGGTTGTATTCGATTATATCGTGATGATGTTTATATATTTATACTCAACAGGTAACTGTTCTCCAGTTATACATAAAAGCGACTGAATCGAGCAGAAGGTTGAATTCAGTATTAATTGAACAATAATCGTATCTGGGTTGTATTCGATTATGTTTATAAAGTTATACTCACCAGGTAACTGTTCTTCCGTTATACATACGAGCAATCGAATCGAACAGAAGGTTGAATGGATAGTATCTGGGTTGTATTCGATTATGATGTTATGCTGTGTATATAGTTATACACATTAGGTGACGGTATTCCCGTTTCACATACGAGCGACCGAAACGAACAGAAAGTTGAATGGATAGACTGAACAATCAATGTATCTGGGTGGTATCCGATTATATCGCAATACTGTATATATAGTGATACTTACCAGGTGACGGTACTTCCGTTACACATACTAGCGACTGAATCGAACAGAAGGTTAAATGGTAAGACGAAACGATAATTGTATCTGAGTTGTATTCGATGATATCGTGATGATGTTTATATAGCAATACTCACCAGGTAACTGTTCTTCCGTTTTACATACGAGCGACCGAATCGAGCAGAAGGTTGAATTCAGTATAGATTGAACAATCATCGTATCTGGGTTGTATTCGATTATGTTTATATAGTTATACTCAACAGGTAACTGTTCTTCCGTTATACATACGAGCGACTGAATTGAACAGAAGGTTGAATGGATAGTATATGGGTTGTATTCGATTATGATGTTATTCTGTGTATATAATTATACACACTAGGAGACGGTATTCCCGTTTTACATACGAGCGACCGAAACAAAAAGAAAGTTGAATGGATAGACTGAACAATCAATGTATCTGGGTGGTATCCGATTATATCGCAATACTGTATATATAGTGATACTTACCAGGTGACGATACTTCCGTTACACATACTAGCGACTGAATCGAACAGAATGTTGAATGGTTAGACGAAACGATAATTGTATCTGAGTTGTATTCGATGATATCGTGATGATGTTTATATAGCAATACTCACCAGGTAACTGTTCTTCCGTTTTACATACAAGCGACCGAATCGAGCAGAAGGTTGAATTCAGTATAGATTGAACAATCATCGTATCTGGGTTGTATTCGATTATGTTTATATAGTTATACTCACCAGGTAACTGTTCTTCCGTTATACATACGAGCGACTGAATTGAACAGAAGGTTGAATGGATAGTATATGGGTTGTATTCGATTATGATGTTATGCTGTGTATATAGTTATACACACTAGGAGACGGTATTCCCGTTTTACATACGAGCGACCGAAACGAAAAGAAAGTTGAATGGATAGACTGAACAATCAATGTATCTGGGTGGTATCCGATTATATCGCAATACTGTATATATAGTGATACTTACCAGGTGACGATACATCCGTTACACATACTAGCGACTGAATCGAACAGAATGTTGAATGGTTAGACGAAACGATAATTGTATCTGAGTTGTATTCGATGATATCGTGATGATGTTTATATAGCAATACTCACCAGGTAACTGTCCTTCCGTTTTACATACAAGCAACCGAATCGAGCAGAAGGTTAAATGGATAGATTGAACAATCATCGTATCTGAGTTGTATTCGATTATGTTTATATAGATATACTCACCAGGTACCTGTTCTTCCGATATACATACGAGCAACCGAATCGAACATAAGGTTGAATGGATAGATTGAACAATCATCGTATCTGAGTTGTATTCGATTATGTTTATATAGTTATACTCACCAGGTAACTGTTCTTCCGTTATACATACGAGCGACTGAATTGAACTGAAGGTTGAATGGATAGACTAAACAATGTTCGTATCTGGGGTTGTATTCGATTATATCGTGATGATGTTCATATAGTTATACTCACCAGGTAACTGTTCTCCAGTTAAACATAAGAGCGACTGAACTGAACAGAAGGTTGAATGGATAGACTGAACAATCATCGTATCTGGGTTGTATTCGATTATTTCGTGATGATTATTATATATTATGTCTAACCAGGTAACTGTTCTTTCGTTATACATACTAGCAACCGAATCGAACATAAGGTTGAATGGATAGATTGAACAATCATTGTATCTGGGTTGTCTCCGATTATATCGTTATGTTGTATATTTAACTACACCTACCATGTAACGGTTCTTTCGTTACACATACGAGCGTCTGAATCGAACATAAGGTTGGATGGTTAGACGGAACGATAATTGTAACTATGTTGTATTCGATTATATCGTGATGACGTTCATATAGAAATACTCACCAGTTTACTGTTCTTTCGTTATACATACGAGCAACCGAATCGAACAGAAGGTTGAATGGATAGTATCTGGGTTGTATTCGATTATGATGTTATGCTGTGTATATAGTTATACACATAAGGTGACGGTATTCCCGTTTCACATACGAGCGACCGAAACGAACAGAAAGTTGAATGGATAGACTGAACAATCAATGTATCTGGGTGGTATCCGATTATATCGCAATACTGTATATATAGTGATACTTACCAGGTGACGGTACTTCCGTTACACATACTAGCGACTGAATCGAACAGAAGGTTAAATGGTTAGACGAAACGATAATTGTATCTTAGTTGTATTCGATGATATCGTGATGATGTTTATATAGCAATACTCACCAGGTAACTGTCCTTCCGTTTCACATACATGCGACCGAATCGAGCAGAAGGTTTAATGGATAGATTGAACAATCATCGTATCTGAGTTGTATTCGATTATGTTTATATAGATATACTCACCAGGTACCTGTTCTTCCGATATACATACGAGCAACCGAATCGAACATAAGGTTGAATGGATAGATTGAACAATCATCGTATCTGAGTTGTATTCGATTATGTTTATATAGTTATACTCACTAGGTAACTGTTCTTCCATTATACATACGAGCGACTGAATTGAACTGAAGGTTGAATGGATAGACTAAACAATGATCGTATCTGGGGTTGTATTCGATTATATCGTGATGATGTTCATATAGTTATACTCACCAGGTAACTGTTCTCCAGTTATACATAAGAGCGACTGAACTGAACAGAAGGTTGAATGGATAGACTGAACAATCATCGTATCTGGGTTGTATTCGATTATTTCGTGATGATTATTATATATTATGTCTAACCAGGTAACTGTTCTTTCGTTATACATACTAGCAACCGAATCGATCATAAGGTTGAATGGATAGATTGAACAATCATTGTATCTGGGTTGTCTCCGATTATATCGTTATGTTGTATATTTAACTACACCTACCATGTAACGGTTCTTTCGTTACACATACGAGCGTCTGAATCGAACATAAGGTTGGATGGTTAGACGGAACGATAATTGTAACTAAGTTGTATTCGATTATATCGTGATGACGTTCATATAGAAATACTCACCAGGTTACTGTTCTTCCGTTATACATACGAGCGACTGAATTGAACAGAAGGTTGAATGGATAGTATATGGGTTGTATTCGATTATGATGTTATGCTGTGTATATAGTTATACACACTAGGAGACGGTATTCCCGTTTTACATACGAGCGACCGAAACGAAAAGAAAGTTGAATGGATAGACTGAACAATCAATGTATCTGGGTGGTATCCGATTATATCGCAATACTGTATATATAGTGATACTTACCAGGTGACGATACTTCCGTTACACATACTAGCGACTGAATCGAACAGAATGTTGAATGGTTAGACGAAACGATAATTGTATCTGAGTTGTATTCGATGATATCGTGATGATGTTTATATAGCAATACTCACCAGGTAACTGTCCTTCCGTTTTACATACAAGCGACCGAATCGAGCAGAAGGTTAAATGGATAGATTGAACAATCATCGAATCTGAGTTGTATTCGATTATGTTTATATAGATATACTCACCAGGTACCTGTTCTTCCGATATACATACGAGCAACCGAATCGAACATAAGGTTGAATGGATAGATTGAACAATCATCGTATCTGAGTTGTATTCGATTATGTTTATATAGTTATACTCACCAGGTAACTGTTCTTCCGTTATACATACGAGCGACTGAATTGAACTGAAGGTTGAATGGATAGACTAAACAATGATCGTATCTGGGGTTGTATTCGATTATATCGTGATGATGTTCATATAGTTATACTCACCAGGTAACTGTTCTCCAGTTATACATAAGAGCGACTGAACTGAACAGAAGGTTGAATGGATAGACTGAACAATCATCGTATCTGGGTTGTGTTCGATTATTTCGTGATGATTATTATATATTATGTCTTACCAGGTAACTGTTCTTTCGTTATACATACTAGCAACCGAATCGAACATAAGGTTGAATGGAAAGATTGAACAATCTTTGTATCTGGGTTGTCTCCGATTATATCGTTATGTTGTATATTTAACTACACCTACCATGTAACGGTTCTTTCGTTACACATACGAGCGTCTGAATCGAACATAAGGTTGGATGGTTAGACGGAACGATAATTGTAACTAAGTTGTATTCGATTATATCGTGATGACGTTCATACAGAAATACTCACCAGGTAACTGTTCTTTCGTTATACATACGAGCAACCGAATCGAACAGAAGGTTGAATGGATAGTATCTGGGTTGTATTCGATTATGATGTTATGCTGTGTATATAGTTATACACATAAGGTGACGGTATTCCCGTTTCACAAACGAGCGACCGAAACGAACAGAAAGTTGAATGGATAGACTGAACAATCAATGTATCTGGGTGGTATCCGATTATATCGCAATACTGTATATATAGTGATACTTACCAGGTGACGGTACTTCCGTTACACATACTAGCGACTGAATCGAACAGAAGGTTAAATGGTTAGACGAAACGATAATTGTATCTGAGTTGTATTCGATGATATCGTGATGATGTTTATATAGCAATACTCACCAGGTAACTGTTCTTCCGTTTTACATACAAGCGACCGAATCGAGCAGAAGGTTGAATTCAGTATAGATTGAACAATCATCGTATCTGGGTTGTATTCGATTATGTTTATATAGTTATACTCACCAGGTAACTGTTCTTCCGTTATACATACGAGCGACTGAATTCAACAGAAGGTTGAATGGATAGTATATGGGTTGTATTCGATTATGATGTTATGCTGTGTATATAGTTATACACACTAGGAGACGGTATTCCCGTTTTACATACGAGCGACCGAAACAAAAAGAAAGTTGAATGGATAGACTGAACAATCAATGTATCTGGGTGGTATCCGATTATATCGCAATACTGTATATATAGTGATACTTACCAGGTGACGGTACTTCCGTTACACATACTAGCGACTGAATCGAACAGAAGGTTAAATGGTTAGACGAAACGATAATTGTATCTGAGTTGTATTCGATGATATCGTGATGATGTTTATATAGCAATACTCACCAGGTAACTGTCCTTCCGTTTTACATACAAGCGACCGAATCGAGCAGAAGGTTAAATGGATAGATTGAACAATCATCGTATCTGAGTTGTATTCGATTATGTTTATTTAGATATACTCACCAGGTACCTGTTCTTCCGACATACATACGAGCAACCGAATCGAACATAAGGTTGAATGGATAGATTGAACAATCATCGTATCTGAGTTGTATTCGATTATGTTTATATATGTTATGCTGTATATATAGTTATACACATAAGGTGACGGTATTCCCGTTTCACATACGAGCGACCGAAACGAACAGAAAAATGAATGGATAGACTGAACAATCAATGTATCTGGGTGGTATCCGATTATATCGCAATACTGTATATATAGTGATACTTACCAGGTGACGGTACTTCCGTTACACATACTAGCGACTGAATCGAACAGAAGGTTAAATGGTAAGACGAAACGATAATTGTATCTGAGTTGTATTCGATGATATCGTGATGATGTTTATATAGCAATACTCACCAGGTAACTGTTCTTCCGTTTTACATACGAGCGACCGAATCGAGCAGAAGGTTGAATTCAGTATAGATTGAACAATCATCGTATCTGGGTTGTATTCGATTATGTTTATATAGTTATACTCAACAGGTAACTGTTCTTCCGTTATACATACGAGCGACTGAATTGAACAGAAGGTTGAATGGATAGTATATGGGTTGTATTCGATTATGATGTTATTCTGTGTATATAATTATACACACTAGGAGACGGTATTCCCGTTTTACATACGAGCGACCGAAACAAAAAGAAAGTTGAATGGATAGACTGAACAATCAATGTATCTGGGTGGTATCCGATTATATCGCAATACTGTATATATAGTGATACTTACCAGGTGACGATACTTCCGTTACACATACTAGCGACTGAATCGAACAGAATGTTGAATGGTTAGACGAAACGATAATTGTATCTGAGTTGTATTCGATGATATCGTGATGATGTTTATATAGCAATACTCACCAGGTAACTGTTCTTCCGTTTTACATACAAGCGACCGAATCGAGCAGAAGGTTGAATTCAGTATAGATTGAACAATCATCGTATCTGGGTTGTATTCGATTATGTTTATATAGTTATACTCACCAGGTAACTGTTCTTCCGTTATACATACGAGCGACTGAATTGAACAGAAGGTTGAATGGATAGTATATGGGTTGTTTTCGATTATGATGTTATGCTGTGTATATAGTTATACACACTAGGAGACGGTATTCCCGTTTTACATACGAGCGACCGAAACGAAAAGAAAGTTGAATGGATAGACTGAACAATCAATGTATCTGGGTGGTATCCGATTATATCGCAATACTGTATATATAGTGATACTTACCAGGTGACGATACTTCCGTTACACATACTAGCGACTGAATCGAACAGAATGTTGAATGGTTAGACGAAACGATAATTGTATCTGAGTTGTATTCGATGATATCGTGATGATGTTTATATAGCAATACTCACCAGGTAACTGTCCTTCCGTTTTACATACAAGCAACCGAATCGAGCAGAAGGTTAAATGGATAGATTGAACAATCATCGTATCTGAGTTGTATTCGATTATGTTTATATAGATATACTCACCAGGTACCTGTTCTTCCGATATACATACGAGCAACCGAATCGAACATAAGGTTGAATGGATAGATTGAACAATCATCGTATCTGAGTTGTATTCGATTATGTTTATATAGTTATACTCACCAGGTAACTGTTCTTCCGTTATACATACGAGCGACTGAATTGAACTGAAGGTTGAATGGATAGACTAAACAATGTTCGTATCTGGGGTTGTATTCGATTATATCGTGATGATGTTCATATAGTTATACTCACCAGGTAACTGTTCTCCAGTTAAACATAAGAGCGACTGAACTGAACAGAAGGTTGAATGGATAGACTGAACAATCATCGTATCTGGGTTGTATTCGATTATTTCGTGATGATTATTATATATTATGTCTAACCAGGTAACTGTTCTTTCGTTATACATACTAGCAACCGAATCGAACATAAGGTTGAATGGATAGATTGAACAATCATTGTATCTGGGTTGTCTCCGATTATATCGTTATGTTGTATATTTAACTACACCTACCATGTAACGGTTCTTTCGTTACACATACGAGCGTCTGAATCGAACATAAGGTTGGATGGTTAGACGGAACGATAATTGTAACTATGTTGTATTCGATTATATCGTGATGACGTTCATATAGAAATACTCACCAGTTTACTGTTCTTTCGTTATACATACGAGCAACCGAATCGAACAGAAGGTTGAATGGATAGTATCTGGGTTGTATTCGATTATGATGTTATGCTGTGTATATAGTTATACACATAAGGTGACGGTATTCCCGTTTCACATACGAGCGACCGAAACGAACAGAAAGTTGAATGGATAGACTGAACAATCAATGTATCTGGGTGGTATCCGATTATATCGCAATACTGAATATATAGTGATACTTACCAGGTGACGGTACTTCCGTTACACATACTAGCGACTGAATCGAACAGAAGGTTAAATGGTTAGACGAAACGATAATTGTATCTTAGTTGTATTCGATGATATCGTGATGATGTTTATATAGCAATACTCACCAGGTAACTGTCCTTCCGTTTCACATACATGCGACCGAATCGAGCAGAAGGTTAAATGGATAGATTGAACAATCATCGTATCTGAGTTGTATTCGATTATGTTTATATAGATATACTCACCAGGTAACTGTTCTTCCGATATACATACGAGCAACCGAATCGAACATAAGGTTGAATGGATAGATTGAACAATCATCGTATCTGAGTTGTATTCGATTATGTTTATATAGTTATACTCACTAGGTAACTGTTCTTCCATTATACATACGAGCGACTGAATTGAACTGAAGGTTGAATGGATAGACTAAACAATGATCGTATCTGGGGTTGTATTCGATTATATCGTGATGATGTTCATATAGTTATACTCACCAGGTAACTGTTCTCCAGTTATACATAAGAGCGACTGAACTGAACAGAAGGTTGAATGGATAGACTGAACAATCATCGTATCTGGGTTGTATTCGATTATTTCGTGATGATTATTATATATTATGTCTAACCAGGTAACTGTTCTTTCGTTATACATACTAGCAACCGAATCGATCATAAGGTTGAATGGATAGATTGAACAATCATTGTATCTGGGTTGTCTCCGATTATATCGTTATGTTGTATATTTAACTACACCTACCATGTAACGGTTCTTTCGTTACACAAACGAGCGTCTGAATCGAACATAAGGTTGGATGGTTAGACGGAACGATAATTGTAACTAAGTTGTATTCGATTATATCGTGATGACGTTCATATAGAAATACTCACCAGGTAACTGTTCTTTCGTTATACATACGAGCAACCGAATCGAACAGAAGGTTGAATGGATAGTATCTGGGTTGTATTCGATTATGATGTTATGCTGTGTATATAGTTATACACATAAGGTGACGGTATTCCCGTTTCACAAACGAGCGACCGAAACGAACAGAAAGTTGAATGGATAGACTGAACAATCAATGTATCTGGGTGGTATCCGATTATATCGCAATACTGTATATATAGTGATACTTACCAGGTGACGGTTCTTCCGTTACACATACTAGCGACTGAATCGAACAGAAGGTTAAATGGTTAGACGAAACGATAATTGTATCTGAGTTGTATTCGATGATATCGTGATGATGTTTATATAGCAATACTCACCAGGTAACTGTTCTTCCGTTTTACATACAAGCGACCGAATCGAGCAGAAGGTTGAATTCAGTATAGATTGAACAATCATCGTATCTGGGTTGTATTCGATTATGTTTATATAGTTATACTCACCAGGTAACTGTTCTTCCGTTATACATACGAGCGACTGAATTCAACAGAAGGTTGAATGGATAGTATATGGGTTGTATTCGATTATGATGTTATGCTGTGTATATAGTTATACACACTAGGAGACGGTATTCCCGTTTTACATACGAGCGACCGAAACAAAAAGAAAGTTGAATGGATAGACTGAACAATCAATGTATCTGGGTGGTATCCGATTATATCGCAATACTGTATATATAGTGATACTTACCAGGTGACGGTACTTCCGTTACACATACTAGCGACTGAATCGAACAGAAGGTTAAATGGTTAGACGAAACGATAATTGTATCTGAGTTGTATTCGATGATATCGTGATGATGTTTATATAGCAATACTCACCAGGTAACTGTCCTTCCGTTTTACATACAAGCGACCGAATCGAGCAGAAGGTTAAATGGATAGATTGAACAATCATCGTATCTGAGTTGTATTCGATTATGTTTATATAGATATACTCACCAGGTACCTGTTCTTCCGACATACATACGAGCAACCGAATCGAACATAAGGTTGAATGGATAGATTGAACAATCATCGTATCTGAGTTGTATTCGATTATGTTTATATATGTTATGCTGTATATATAGTTATACACATAAGGTGACGGTATTCCCGTTTCACATACGAGCGACCGAAACGAACAGAAAAATGAATGGATAGACTGAACAATCAATGTATCTGGGTGGTATCCGATTATATCGCAATACTGTATATATAGTGATACTTACCAGGTGACGGTACTTCCGTTACACATACTAGCGACTGAATCGAACAGAAGGTGAAATAGTTAGACGAAACGATAATTGTATCTGGGTTGTATTCGATGATATCGTGATGATGTTTATATAGCAATACTCACCAGGTAACTGTTCTTCCGTTTTACATACAAGCGACCGAATCGAGCAGAAGGTTGAATTCAGTATAGATTGAACAATCATCGTATCTGGGTTGTATTCGATTATGTTTATATAGTTATACTCACCAGGTAACTGTTCTTCCGTTATACATACGAGCGACTGAATTAAACAGAAGGTTGAATGGATAGTATATGGGTTGTATTCGATTATGATGTTATGCTGTGTATATAGTTATACACACTAGGAGACGGTATTCCCGTTTTACATACAAGCGACCGAAACAAAAAGAAAGTTGAATGGATAGACTGAACAATCAATGTATCTGGGTGGTATCCGATTATATCGCAATACTGTATATATAGTGATACATACCAGGTGACGATACTTCCGTTACACAATCTAGCGACTGAATCGAACAGAATGTTGAATGGTTAGACGAAACGATAATTGTATCTGAGTTGTATTCGATGATATCGTGATGATGTTTATATAGCAATACTCACCAGGTAACTGTTCTTCCGTTTTACATACAAGCGACCGAATCGAGCAGAAGGTTGAATTCAGTATAGATTGAACAATCATCGTATCTGGGTTGTATTCGATTATGTTTATATAGTTATACTCACCAGGTAACTGTTCTTCCGTTATACATACGAGCGACTGAATTGAACAGAAGGTTGAATGGATAGTATATGGGTTGTATTCGATTATGATGTTATGCTGTGTATATAGTTATACACACTAGGAGACGGTATTCCCGTTTTACATACGAGCGACCGAAACGAACAGAAAGTTGAATGGATAGACTGAACAATCAATGTATCTGGGTGGTATCCGATTATATCGCAATACTGTATATATAGTGATACTTACCAGGTGACGATACTTCCGTTATACATACTAGCGACTGAATCGAACAGAATGTTGAATGGTTAGACGAAACGATAATTGTATCTGAGTTGTATTCGATGATATCGTGATGATGTTTATATAGCAATACTCACCAGGTAACTGTCCTTCCGTTTTACATACAAGCGACCGAATCGAGCAGAAGGTTAAATGGATAGATTGAACAATCATCGTATCTGAGTTGTATTCGATTATGTTTATATAGATATACTCACCAGGTACCTGTTCTTCCGATACACATACGAGCAACCGAATCGAACATAAGGTTGAATGGATAGATTGAACAATCATCGTATCTGAGTTGTATTCGATTATGTTTATATAGTTATACTCACCAGGTAACTGTTCTTCCGTTTTACATACAAGCGACCGAATCGAGCAGAAGGTTAAATGGATAGATTGAACAATCATCGTATCTGAGTTGTATTCGATTATGTTTATATAGATATACTCACCAGGTAACTGTTCTTCCGTTATACATACGAGCGACTGAATTGAACAGAAGGTTGAATGGATAGTATATGGGTTGTATTCGATTATGATGTTATGCTGTGTATATAGTTATACACACTAGGAGACGTTATTCCCGTTTTACATACGAGCGACCGAAACAAAAAGAAAGTTGAATGGATAGACTGAACAATCAATGTATCTGGGTGGTATCCGATTATATCGCAATACTGTATATATAGTGATACATACCAGGTGACGATACTTCCGTTACACAATCTAGCGACTGAATCGAACAGAATGTTGAATGGTTAGACGAAACGATAATTGTATCTGAGTTGTATTCGATGATATCGTGATGATGTTTATATAGCAATATTCACCAGGTAACTGTTCTTCCGTTTTACATACAAGCGACCGAATCGAGCAGAAGGTTGAATTCAGTATAGATTGAACAATCATCGTATCTGGGTTGTATTCGATTATGTTTATATAGTTATACTCACCAGGTAACTGTTCTTCCGTTATACATACGAGCGACTGAATTGAACAGAAGGTTGAATGGATAGTATATGGGTTGTATTCGATTATGATGTTATGCTGTGTATATAGTTATACACACTAGGAGACGGCATTCCGGTTTTACATACGAGCGACCGAAACGAACAGAAAGTTGAATGGATAGACTGAACAATCAATGTATCTGGGTGGTATCCGATTATATCGCAATACTGTATATATAGTGATACTTACCAGGTGACGATACTTCCGTTATACATACTAGCGACTGAATCGAACAGAATGTTGAATGGTTAGACGAAACGATAATTGTATCTGAGTTGTATTCGATGATATCGTGATGATGTTTATATAGCAATACTCACCAGGTAACTGTCCTTCCGTTTTACATACAAGCGACCGAATCGAGCAGAAGGTTAAATGGATAGATTGAACAATCATCGTATCTGAGTTGTATTCGATTATGTTTATATAGATATACTCACCAGGTACCTGTTCTTCCCATACACATACGAGCAACCGAATCGAACATAAGGTTGAATGGATAGATTGAACAATCATCGTATCTGAGTTGTATTCGATTATGTTTATATAGTTATACTCACCAGGTAACTGTTCTTCCGTTATACATACGAGCGACTGAATTTAACTGAAGGTTGAATGGATAGACTAAACAATTATCGTATCTGGGGTTGTATTCGATTATATCGTGATGATGTTCATATAGTTATGCTCACCAGGTTACTGTTCTCCAGTTATTCATAAGAGCGACTGAACTGAACAGAAGGTTGAATGGATAGACTGAACAATCATCGTATCTGGGTTGTATTCGATTATTTCGTGATGATTATTATATATTATGTCTAACCAGGTAACTGTTCTTTCGTTATACATACTAGCAACCGAATCGAACATAAGGTTGAATGTATAGATTGAACAATCATTGTATCTGGGTTGTCTCCGATTATATCGTTATGTTGTATATTTAACTACACCTACCATGTAACGGTTCTTTCGTTACAAATACGAGCGTCTGAATCGAACATAAGGTTGGATGGTTAGACGGAACGATAATTGTAACTAAGTTGTATTCGATTATATCGTGATGACGTTCATATAGAAATACTCACCAGGTTACTGTTCTTTCGTTATACATACGAGCAACCGAATCGAACAGAAGGTTGAATGGATAGTATCTGGGTTGTATTCGATTATGATGTTATGCTGTGTATATAGTTATATACATAAGGTGACGGTATTCCCGTTTCACATACGAGCGACCGAAACGAGCAGAAAGTTGAATGGATAGACTGAACAATCAATGTATCTGTATATATAGTGATACTTACCAGGTGACGGTACTTCCGTTACACATACTAGCGACTGAATCGAACAGAAGGTTAAATGGTTAGACGAAACGATAATTGTATCTGAGTTGTATTCGAAGATATCGTGATTATGTTTATATAGCAATACTCACCAGGTAACTGTTCTTCCGTTTACATACAAGCGACCGAATCGAGCAGAAGGTTGAATTCAGTATAGATTGAACAATCATCGTATCTGGGTTGTATTCAATTATGTTTATATAGTTATACTCACCAGGTAACTGTTCTTCCGTTATACATACGAGCGACTGAATTGAACAGAAGGTTGAATGGATAGTATATGGGTTGTATTCGATTATGATGTTATGCTGTGTATATAGTTATACACACTAGGAGACGGTATTCCCATTTTACATACGAGCGACCGAAACGAAAAGAAAGTTGAATGGATAGACTGAACAATCAATGTATCTGGGTGGTATCTGATTATATCGCAATACTGTAATATAGTGATACTTACCAGGTGACGGTACTTCCGTTACACATACTAGCGACTGAATCGAACAGAATGTTGAATGGTTAGACGAAACGATAATTGTATCTGAGTTGTATTCGATGATATCGTGATGATGTTTATATAGAATACTCACCAGGTAACTGTCCTTCCGTTTTACATACAAGCGACCGAATCGAGCAGAAGGTTAAATGGATAGATTGAACAATCATCGTATCTGAGTTGTATTCGATTATGTTTATATAGATATACTCACCAGGTACCTGTTCTTCCGATATACATACGAGCAACCGAAACGAACATAAGGTTGAATGGATAGATTTAACAATCATCGTATCTGAGTTGTATTCGATTATGTTTATATATGTTATGCTGTATGTATAGTTATACACATAAGGTGACGGTATTCCCGTTTCACATACGAGCGACCGAAACGAACAGAAAGTTGAATGGATAGACTGAACAATCAATGTATCTGGGTGGTATCCGATTATATCGCAATACTGTATATATAGTGATACTTACCAGGTGACGGTACTTCCGTTACACATACTAGCGACTGAATCGAACAGAAGGTTAAATGGTTAGACGAAACGATAATTGTATCTGAGTTGTATTCGATGATATCGTGATGATGTTTATATAGCAATACTCACCAGGTAACTGTTCTTCCGTTTTACATACAAGCGACCGAATCGAGCAGAAGGTTGAATTCAGTATAGATTGAACAATCATCGTATCTGGGTTGTATTCGATTATGTTTATATAGTTATACTCACCAGGTAACTGTTCTTCCGTTATACATACGAGCGACTGAATTCAACAGAAGGTTGAATGGATAGTATATGGGTTGTATTCGATTATGATGTTATGCTGTGTATATAGTTATACACACTAGGAGACGGTATTCCCGTTTTACATACGAGCGACCGAAACAAAAAGAAAGTTGAATGGATAGACTGAACAATCAATGTATCTGGGTGGTATCCGATTATATCGCAATACTGTATATATAGTGATACTTACCAGGTGACGGTACTTCCGTTACACATACTAGCGACTGAATCGAACAGAAGGTTAAATGGTTAGACGAAACGATAATTGTATCTGAGTTGTATTCGATGATATCGTGATGATGTTTATATAGCAATACTCACCAGGTAACTGTCCTTCCGTTTTACATACAAGCGACCGAATCGAGCAGAAGGTTAAATGGATAGATTGAACAATCATCGTATCTGAGTTGTATTCGATTATGTTTATATAGATATACTCACCAGGTACCTGTTCTTCCGACATACATACGAGCAACCGAATCGAACATAAGGTTGAATGGATAGATTGAACAATCATCGTATCTGAGTTGTATTCGATTATGTTTATATATGTTATGCTGTATATATAGTTATACACATAAGGTGACGGTATTCCCGTTTCACATACGAGCGACCGAAACGAACAGAAAAATGAATGGATAGACTGAACAATCAATGTATCTGGGTGGTATCCGATTATATCGCAATACTGTATATATAGTGATACTTACCAGGTGACGGTACTTCCGTTACACATACTAGCGACTGAATCGAACAGAAGGTTAAATGGTAAGACGAAACGATAATTGTATCTGAGTTGTATTCGATGATATCGTGATGATGTTTATATAGCAATACTCACCAGGTAACTGTTCTTCCGTTTTACATACGAGCGACCGAATCGAGCAGAAGGTTGAATTCAGTATAGATTGAACAATCATCGTATCTGGGTTGTATTCGATTATGTTTATATAGTTATACTCAACAGGTAACTGTTCTTCCGTTATACATACGAGCGACTGAATTGAACAGAAGGTTGAATGGATAGTATATGGGTTGTATTCGATTATGATGTTATTCTGTGTATATAATTATACACACTAGGAGACGGTATTCCCGTTTTACATACGAGCGACCGAAACAAAAAGAAAGTTGAATGGATAGACTGAACAATCAATGTATCTGGGTGGTATCCGATTATATCGCAATACTGTATATATAGTGATACTTACCAGGTGACGATACTTCCGTTACACATACTAGCGACTGAATCGAACAGAATGTTGAATGGTTAGACGAAACGATAATTGTATCTGAGTTGTATTCGATGATATCGTGATGATGTTTATATAGCAATACTCACCAGGTAACTGTTCTTCCGTTTTACATACAAGCGACCGAATCGAGCAGAAGGTTGAATTCAGTATAGATTGAACAATCATCGTATCTGGGTTGTATTCGATTATGTTTATATAGTTATACTCACCAGGTAACTGTTCTTCCGTTATACATACGAGCGACTGAATTGAACAGAAGGTTGAATGGATAGTATATGGGTTGTATTCGATTATGATGTTATGCTGTGTATATAGTTATACACACTAGGAGACGGTATTCCCGTTTTACATACGAGCGACCGAAACGAAAAGAAAGTTGAATGGATAGACTGAACAATCAATGTATCTGGGTGGTATCCGATTATATCGCAATACTGTATATATAGTGATACTTACCAGGTGACGATACTTCCGTTACACATACTAGCGACTGAATCGAACAGAATGTTGAATGGTTAGACGAAACGATAATTGTATCTGAGTTGTATTCGATGATATCGTGATGATGTTTATATAGCAATACTCACCAGGTAACTGTCCTTCCGTTTTACATACAAGCAACCGAATCGAGCAGAAGGTTAAATGGATAGATTGAACAATCATCGTATCTGAGTTGTATTCGATTATGTTTATATAGATATACTCACCAGGTACCTGTTCTTCCGATATACATACGAGCAACCGAATCGAACATAAGGTTGAATGGATAGATTGAACAATCATCGTATCTGAGTTGTATTCGATTATGTTTATATAGTTATACTCACCAGGTAACTGTTCTTCCGTTATACATACGAGCGACTGAATTGAACTGAAGGTTGAATGGATAGACTAAACAATGTTCGTATCTGGGGTTGTATTCGATTATATCGTGATGATGTTCATATAGTTATACTCACCAGGTAACTGTTCTCCAGTTAAACATAAGAGCGACTGAACTGAACAGAAGGTTGAATGGATAGACTGAACAATCATCGTATCTGGGTTGTATTCGATTATTTCGTGATGATTATTATATATTATGTCTAACCAGGTAACTGTTCTTTCGTTATACATACTAGCAACCGAATCGAACATAAGGTTGAATGGATAGATTGAACAATCATTGTATCTGGGTTGTCTCCGATTATATCGTTATGTTGTATATTTAACTACACCTACCATGTAACGGTTCTTTCGTTACACATACGAGCGTCTGAATCGAACATAAGGTTGGATGGTTAGACGGAACGATAATTGTAACTATGTTGTATTCGATTATATCGTGATGACGTTCATATAGAAATACTCACCAGTTTACTGTTCTTTCGTTATACATACGAGCAACCGAATCGAACAGAAGGTTGAATGGATAGTATCTGGGTTGTATTCGATTATGATGTTATGCTGTGTATATAGTTATACACATAAGGTGACGGTATTCCCGTTTCACATACGAGCGACCGAAACGAACAGAAAGTTGAATGGATAGACTGAACAATCAATGTATCTGGGTGGTATCCGATTATATCGCAATACTGAATATATAGTGATACTTACCAGGTGACGGTACTTCCGTTACACATACTAGCGACTGAATCGAACAGAAGGTTAAATGGTTAGACGAAACGATAATTGTATCTTAGTTGTATTCGATGATATCGTGATGATGTTTATATAGCAATACTCACCAGGTAACTGTCCTTCCGTTTCACATACATGCGACCGAATCGAGCAGAAGGTTAAATGGATAGATTGAACAATCATCGTATCTGAGTTGTATTCGATTATGTTTATATAGATATACTCACCAGGTAACTGTTCTTCCGATATACATACGAGCAACCGAATCGAACATAAGGTTGAATGGATAGATTGAACAATCATCGTATCTGAGTTGTATTCGATTATGTTTATATAGTTATACTCACTAGGTAACTGTTCTTCCATTATACATACGAGCGACTGAATTGAACTGAAGGTTGAATGGATAGACTAAACAATGATCGTATCTGGGGTTGTATTCGATTATATCGTGATGATGTTCATATAGTTATACTCACCAGGTAACTGTTCTCCAGTTATACATAAGAGCGACTGAACTGAACAGAAGGTTGAATGGATAGACTGAACAATCATCGTATCTGGGTTGTATTCGATTATTTCGTGATGATTATTATATATTATGTCTAACCAGGTAACTGTTCTTTCGTTATACATACTAGCAACCGAATCGATCATAAGGTTGAATGGATAGATTGAACAATCATTGTATCTGGGTTGTCTCCGATTATATCGTTATGTTGTATATTTAACTACACCTACCATGTAACGGTTCTTTCGTTACACATACGAGCGTCTGAATCGAACATAAGGTTGGATGGTTAGACGGAACGATAATTGTAACTAAGTTGTATTCGATTATATCGTGATGACGTTCATATAGAAATACTCACCAGGTAACTGTTCTTTCGTTATACATACGAGCAACCGAATCGAACAGAAGGTTGAATGGATAGTATCTGGGTTGTATTCGATTATGATGTTATGCTGTGTATATAGTTATACACATAAGGTGACGGTATTCCCGTTTCACAAACGAGCGACCGAAACGAACAGAAAGTTGAATGGATAGACTGAACAATCAATGTATCTGGGTGGTATCCGATTATATCGCAATACTGTATATATAGTGATACTTACCAGGTGACGGTTCTTCCGTTACACATACTAGCGACTGAATCGAACAGAAGGTTAAATGGTTAGACGAAACGATAATTGTATCTGAGTTGTATTCGATGATATCGTGATGATGTTTATATAGCAATACTCACCAGGTAACTGTTCTTCCGTTTTACATACAAGCGACCGAATCGAGCAGAAGGTTGAATTCAGTATAGATTGAACAATCATCGTATCTGGGTTGTATTCGATTATGTTTATATAGTTATACTCACCAGGTAACTGTTCTTCCGTTATACATACGAGCGACTGAATTCAACAGAAGGTTGAATGGATAGTATATGGGTTGTATTCGATTATGATGTTATGCTGTGTATATAGTTATACACACTAGGAGACGGTATTCCCGTTTTACATACGAGCGACCGAAACAAAAAGAAAGTTGAATGGATAGACTGAACAATCAATGTATCTGGGTGGTATCCGATTATATCGCAATACTGTATATATAGTGATACTTACCAGGTGACGGTACTTCCGTTACACATACTAGCGACTGAATCGAACAGAAGGTTAAATGGTTAGACGAAACGATAATTGTATCTGAGTTGTATTCGATGATATCGTGATGATGTTTATATAGCAATACTCACCAGGTAACTGTCCTTCCGTTTTACATACAAGCGACCGAATCGAGCAGAAGGTTAAATGGATAGATTGAACAATCATCGTATCTGAGTTGTATTCGATTATGTTTATATAGATATACTCACCAGGTACCTGTTCTTCCGACATACATACGAGCAACCGAATCGAACATAAGGTTGAATGGATAGATTGAACAATCATCGTATCTGAGTTGTATTCGATTATGTTTATATATGTTATGCTGTATATATAGTTATACACATAAGGTGACGGTATTCCCGTTTCACATACGAGCGACCGAAACGAACAGAAAAATGAATGGATAGACTGAACAATCAATGTATCTGGGTGGTATCCGATTATATCGCAATACTGTATATATAGTGATACTTACCAGGTGACGGTACTTCCGTTACACATACTAGCGACTGAATCGAACAGAAGGTGAAATAGTTAGACGAAACGATAATTGTATCTGGGTTGTATTCGATGATATCGTGATGATGTTTATATAGCAATACTCACCAGGTAACTGTTCTTCCGTTTTACATACAAGCGACCGAATCGAGCAGAAGGTTGAATTCAGTATAGATTGAACAATCATCGTATCTGGGTTGTATTCGATTATGTTTATATAGTTATACTCACCAGGTAACTGTTCTTCCGTTATACATACGAGCGACTGAATTAAACAGAAGGTTGAATGGATAGTATATGGGTTGTATTCGATTATGATGTTATGCTGTGTATATAGTTATACACACTAGGAGACGGTATTCCCGTTTTACATACAAGCGACCGAAACAAAAAGAAAGTTGAATGGATAGACTGAACAATCAATGTATCTGGGTGGTATCCGATTATATCGCAATACTGTATATATAGTGATACATACCAGGTGACGATACTTCCGTTACACAATCTAGCGACTGAATCGAACAGAATGTTGAATGGTTAGACGAAACGATAATTGTATCTGAGTTGTATTCGATGATATCGTGATGATGTTTATATAGCAATACTCACCAGGTAACTGTTCTTCCGTTTTACATACAAGCGACCGAATCGAGCAGAAGGTTGAATTCAGTATAGATTGAACAATCATCGTATCTGGGTTGTATTCGATTATGTTTATATAGTTATACTCACCAGGTAACTGTTCTTCCGTTATACATACGAGCGACTGAATTGAACAGAAGGTTGAATGGATAGTATATGGGTTGTATTCGATTATGATGTTATGCTGTGTATATAGTTATACACACTAGGAGACGGTATTCCCGTTTTACATACGAGCGACCGAAACGAACAGAAAGTTGAATGGATAGACTGAACAATCAATGTATCTGGGTGGTATCCGATTATATCGCAATACTGTATATATAGTGATACTTACCAGGTGACGATACTTCCGTTATACATACTAGCGACTGAATCGAACAGAATGTTGAATGGTTAGACGAAACGATAATTGTATCTGAGTTGTATTCGATGATATCGTGATGATGTTTATATAGCAATACTCACCAGGTAACTGTCCTTCCGTTTTACATACAAGCGACCGAATCGAGCAGAAGGTTAAATGGATAGATTGAACAATCATCGTATCTGAGTTGTATTCGATTATGTTTATATAGATATACTCACCAGGTACCTGTTCTTCCGATACACATACGAGCAACCGAATCGAACATAAGGTTGAATGGATAGATTGAACAATCATCGTATCTGAGTTGTATTCGATTATGTTTATATAGTTATACTCACCAGGTAACTGTTCTTCCGTTTTACATACAAGCGACCGAATCGAGCAGAAGGTTAAATGGATAGATTGAACAATCATCGTATCTGAGTTGTATTCGATTATGTTTATATAGATATACTCACCAGGTAACTGTTCTTCCGTTATACATACGAGCGACTGAATTGAACAGAAGGTTGAATGGATAGTATATGGGTTGTATTCGATTATGATGTTATGCTGTGTATATAGTTATACACACTAGGAGACGTTATTCCCGTTTTACATACGAGCGACCGAAACAAAAAGAAAGTTGAATGGATAGACTGAACAATCAATGTATCTGGGTGGTATCCGATTATATCGCAATACTGTATATATAGTGATACATACCAGGTGACGATACTTCCGTTACACAATCTAGCGACTGAATCGAACAGAATGTTGAATGGTTAGACGAAACGATAATTGTATCTGAGTTGTATTCGATGATATCGTGATGATGTTTATATAGCAATATTCACCAGGTAACTGTTCTTCCGTTTTACATACAAGCGACCGAATCGAGCAGAAGGTTGAATTCAGTATAGATTGAACAATCATCGTATCTGGGTTGTATTCGATTATGTTTATATAGTTATACTCACCAGGTAACTGTTCTTCCGTTATACATACGAGCGACTGAATTGAACAGAAGGTTGAATGGATAGTATATGGGTTGTATTCGATTATGATGTTATGCTGTGTATATAGTTATACACACTAGGAGACGGCATTCCGGTTTTACATACGAGCGACCGAAACGAACAGAAAGTTGAATGGATAGACTGAACAATCAATGTATCTGGGTGGTATCCGATTATATCGCAATACTGTATATATAGTGATACTTACCAGGTGACGATACTTCCGTTATACATACTAGCGACTGAATCGAACAGAATGTTGAATGGTTAGACGAAACGATAATTGTATCTGAGTTGTATTCGATGATATCGTGATGATGTTTATATAGCAATACTCACCAGGTAACTGTCCTTCCGTTTTACATACAAGCGACCGAATCGAGCAGAAGGTTAAATGGATAGATTGAACAATCATCGTATCTGAGTTGTATTCGATTATGTTTATATAGATATACTCACCAGGTACCTGTTCTTCCCATACACATACGAGCAACCGAATCGAACATAAGGTTGAATGGATAGATTGAACAATCATCGTATCTGAGTTGTATTCGATTATGTTTATATAGTTATACTCACCAGGTAACTGTTCTTCCGTTATACATACGAGCGACTGAATTTAACTGAAGGTTGAATGGATAGACTAAACAATTATCGTATCTGGGGTTGTATTCGATTATATCGTGATGATGTTCATATAGTTATGCTCACCAGGTTACTGTTCTCCAGTTATTCATAAGAGCGACTGAACTGAACAGAAGGTTGAATGGATAGACTGAACAATCATCGTATCTGGGTTGTATTCGATTATTTCGTGATGATTATTATATATTATGTCTAACCAGGTAACTGTTCTTTCGTTATACATACTAGCAACCGAATCGAACATAAGGTTGAATGTATAGATTGAACAATCATTGTATCTGGGTTGTCTCCGATTATATCGTTATGTTGTATATTTAACTACACCTACCATGTAACGGTTCTTTCGTTACAAATACGAGCGTCTGAATCGAACATAAGGTTGGATGGTTAGACGGAACGATAATTGTAACTAAGTTGTATTCGATTATATCGTGATGACGTTCATATAGAAATACTCACCAGGTTACTGTTCTTTCGTTATACATACGAGCAACCGAATCGAACAGAAGGTTGAATGGATAGTATCTGGGTTGTATTCGATTATGATGTTATGCTGTGTATATAGTTATATACATAAGGTGACGGTATTCCCGTTTCACATACGAGCGACCGAAACGAGCAGAAAGTTGAATGGATAGACTGAACAATCAATGTATCTGTATATATAGTGATACTTACCAGGTGACGGTACTTCCGTTACACATACTAGCGACTGAATCGAACAGAAGGTTAAATGGTTAGACGAAACGATAATTGTATCTGAGTTGTATTCGAAGATATCGTGATGATGTTTATATAGCAATACTCACCAGGTAACTGTTCTTCCGTTTACATACAAGCGACCGAATCGAGCAGAAGGTTGAATTCAGTATAGATTGAACAATCATCGTATCTGGGTTGTATTCAATTATGTTTATATAGTTATACTCACCAGGTAACTGTTCTTCCGTTATACATACGAGCGACTGAATTGAACAGAAGGTTGAATGGATAGTATATGGGTTGTATTCGATTATGATGTTATGCTGTGTATATAGTTATACACACTAGGAGACGGTATTCCCATTTTACATACGAGCGACCGAAACGAAAAGAAAGTTGAATGGATAGACTGAACAATCAATGTATCTGGGTGGTATCTGATTATATCGCAATACTGTAATATAGTGATACTTACCAGGTGACGGTACTTCCGTTACACATACTAGCGACTGAATCGAACAGAATGTTGAATGGTTAGACGAAACGATAATTGTATCTGAGTTGTATTCGATGATATCGTGATGATGTTTATATAGAATACTCACCAGGTAACTGTCCTTCCGTTTTACATACAAGCGACCGAATCGAGCAGAAGGTTAAATGGATAGATTGAACAATCATCGTATCTGAGTTGTATTCGATTATGTTTATATAGATATACTCACCAGGTACCTGTTCTTCCGATATACATACGAGCAACCGAAACGAACATAAGGTTGAATGGATAGATTTAACAATCATCGTATCTGAGTTGTATTCGATTATGTTTATATATGTTATGCTGTATGTATAGTTATACACATAAGGTGACGGTATTCCCGTTTCACATACGAGCGACCGAAACGAACAGAAAGTTGAATGGATAGACTGAACAATCAATGTATCTGGGTGGTATCCGATTATATCGCAATACTGTATATATAGTGATACTTACCAGGTGACGGTACTTCCGTTACACATACTAGCGACTGAATCGCACAGAAGGTTAAATGGTTAGACGAAACGATAATTGTATCTGAGTTGTATTCGATGATATCGTGATGATGTTTATATAGCAATACTCACCAGGTAACTGTTCTTCCGTTTTACATACAAGCGACCGAATCGAGCAGAAGGTTGAATTCAGTATAGATTGAACAATCATCGTATCTGGGTTGTATTCGATTATGTTTATATAGTTATACTCACCAGGTAACTGTTCTTCCGTTATACATACGAGCGACTGAATTCAACAGAAGGTTGAATGGATAGTATATGGGTTGTATTCGATTATGATGTTATGCTGTGTATATAGTTATACACACTAGGAGACGGTATTCCCGTTTTACATACGAGCGACCGAAACAAAAAGAAAGTTGAATGGATAGACTGAACAATCAATGTATCTGGGTGGTATCCGATTATATCGCAATACTGTATATATAGTGATACTTACCAGGTGACGGTACTTCCGTTACACATACTAGCGACTGAATCGAACAGAAGGTTAAATGGTTAGACGAAACGATAATTGTATCTGAGTTGTATTCGATGATATCGTGATGATGTTTATATAGCAATACTCACCAGGTAACTGTCCTTCCGTTTTACATACAAGCGACCGAATCGAGCAGAAGGTTAAATGGATAGATTGAACAATCATCGTATCTGAGTTGTATTCGATTATGTTTATATAGATATACTCACCAGGTACCTGTTCTTCCGACATACATACGAGCAACCGAATCGAACATAAGGTTGAATGGATAGATTGAACAATCATCGTATCTGAGTTGTATTCGATTATGTTTATATATGTTATGCTGTATATATAGTTATACACATAAGGTGATGGTATTCCCGTTTCACATACGAGCGACCGAAACGAACAGAAAAATGAATGGATAGACTGAACAATCAATGTATCTGGGTGGTATCCGATTATATCGCAATACTGTATATATAGTGATACTTACCAGGTGACGGTACTTCCGTTACACATACTAGCGACTGAATCGAACAGAAGGTGAAATAGTTAGACGAAACGATAATTGTATCTGGGTTGTATTCGATGATATCGTGATGATGTTTATATAGCAATACTCACCAGGTAACTGTTCTTCCGTTTTACATACAAGCGACCGAATCGAGCAGAAGGTTGAATTCAGTATAGATTGAACAATCATCGTATCTGGGTTGTATTCGATTATGTTTATATAGTTATACTCACCAGGTAACTGTTCTTCCGTTATACATACGAGCGACTGAATTAAACAGAAGGTTGAATGGATAGTATATGGGTTGTATTCGATTATGATGTTATGCTGTGTATATAGTTATACACACTAGGAGACGGTATTCCCGTTTTACATACAAGCGACCGAAACAAAAAGAAAGTTGAATGGATAGACTGAACAATCAATGTATCTGGGTGGTATCCGATTATATCGCAATACTGTATATATAGTGATACATACCAGGTGACGATACTTCCGTTACACAATCTAGCGACTGAATCGAACAGAATGTTGAATGGTTAGACGAAACGATAATTGTATCTGAGTTGTATTCGATGATATCGTGATGATGTTTATATAGCAATACTCACCAGGTAACTGTTCTTCCGTTTTACATACAAGCGACCGAATCGAGCAGAAGGTTGAATTCAGTATAGATTGAACAATCATCGTATCTGGGTTGTATTCGATTATGTTTATATAGTTATACTCACCAGGTAACTGTTCTTCCGTTATACATACGAGCGACTGAATTGAACAGAAGGTTGAATGGATAGTATATGGGTTGTATTCGATTATGATGTTATGCTGTGTATATAGTTATACACACTAGGAGACGGTATTCCCGTTTTACATACGAGCGACCGAAACGAACAGAAAGTTGAATGGATAGACTGAACAATCAATGTATCTGGGTGGTATCCGATTATATCGCAATACTGTATATATAGTGATACTTACCAGGTGACGATACTTCCGTTATACATACTAGCGACTGAATCGAACAGAATGTTGAATGGTTAGACGAAACGATAATTGTATCTGAGTTGTATTCGATGATATCGTGATGATGTTTATATAGCAATAATCACCAGGTAACTGTCCTTCCGTTTTACATACAAGCGACCGAATCGAGCAGAAGGTTAAATGGATAGATTGAACAATCATCGTATCTGAGTTGTATTCGATTATGTTTATATAGATATACTCACCAGGTACCTGTTCTTCCGATACAGATACGAGCAACCGAATCGAACATAAGGTTGAATGGATAGATTGAACAATCATCGTATCTGAGTTGTATTCGATTATGTTTATATAGTTATACTCACCAGGTAACTGTTCTTCCGTTTTACATACAAGCGACCGAATCGAGCAGAAGGTTAAATGGATAGATTGAACAATCATCGTATCTGAGTTGTATTCGATTATGTTTATATAGATATACTCACCAGGTAACTGTTCTTCCGTTATACATACGAGCGACTGAATTGAACAGAAGGTTGAATGGATAGTATATGGGTTGTATTCGATTATGATGTTATGCTGTGTATATAGTTATACACACTAGGGGACGTTATTCCCGTTTTACATACGAGCGACCGAAACAAAAAGAAAGTTGAATGGATAGACTGAACAATCAATGTATCTGGGTGGTATCCGATTATATCGCAATACTGTATATATAGTGATACATACCAGGTGACGATACTTCCGTTACACAATCTAGCGACTGAATCGAACAGAATGTTGAATGGATAGACGAAACGATAATTGTATCTGAGTTGTATTCGATGATATCGTGATGATGTTTATATAGCAATATTCACCAGGTAACTGTTCTTCCGTTTTACATACAAGCGACCGAATCGAGCAGAAGGTTGAATTCAGTATAGATTGAACAATCATCGTATCTGGGTTGTATTCGATTATGTTTATATAGTTATACTCACCAGGTAACTGTTCTTCCGTTATACATACGAGCGACTGAATTGAACAGAAGGTTGAATGGATAGTATATGGGTTGTATTCGATTATGATGTTATGCTGTGTATATAGTTATACACACTAGGAGACGGCATTCCGGTTTTACATACGAGCGACCGAAACGAACAGAAAGTTGAATGGATAGACTGAACAATCAATGTATCTGGGTGGTATCCGATTATATCGCAATACTGTATATATAGTGATACTTACCAGGTGACGATACTTCCGTTATACATACTAGCGACTGAATCGAACAGAATGTTGAATGGTTAGACGAAACGATAATTGTATCTGAGTTGTATTCGATGATATCGTGATGATGTTTATATAGCAATACTCACCAGGTAACTGTCCTTCCGTTTTACATACAAGCGACCGAATCGAGCAGAAGGTTAAATGGATAGATTGAACAATCATCGTATCTGAGTTGTATTCGATTATGTTTATATAGATATACTCACCAGGTACCTGTTCTTCCCATACACATACGAGCAACCGAATCGAACATAAGGTTGAATGGATAGATTGAACAATCATCGTATCTGAGTTGTATTCGATTATGTTTATATAGTTATACTCACCAGGTAACTGTTCTTCCGTTATACATACGAGCGACTGAATTTAACTGAAGGTTGAATGGATAGACTAAACAATTATCGTATCTGGGGTTGTATTCGATTATATCGTGATGATGTTCATATAGTTATGCTCACCAGGTTACTGTTCTCCAGTTATTCATAAGAGCGACTGAACTGAACAGAAGGTTGAATGGATAGACTGAACAATCATCGTATCTGGGTTGTATTCGATTATTTCGTGATGATTATTATATATTATGTCTAACCAGGTAACTGTTCTTTCGTTATACATACTAGCAACCGAATCGAACATAAGGTTGAATGGATAGATTGAACAATCATTGTATCTGGGTTGTCTCCGATTATATCGTTATGTTGTATATTTAACTACACCTACCATGTAACGGTTCTTTCGTTACAAATACGAGCGTCTGAATCGAACATAAGGTTGGATGGTTAGACGGAACGATAATTGTAACTAAGTTGTATTCGATTATATCGTGATGACGTTCATATAGAAATACTCACCAGGTTACTGTTCTTTCGTTATACATACGAGCAACCGAATCGAACAGAAGGTTGAATGGATAGTATCTGGGTTGTATTCGATTATGATGTTATGCTGTGTATATAGTTATATACATAATGTGACGGTATTCCCGTTTCACATACGAGCGACCGAAACGAGCAGAAAGTTGAATGGATAGACTGAACAATCAATGTATCTGTATATATAGTGATACTTACCAGGTGACGGTACTTCCGTTACACATACTAGCGACTGAATCGAACAGAAGGTTAAATGGTTAGACGAAACGATAATTGTATCTGAGTTGTATTCGAAGATATCGTGATGATGTTTATATAGCAATACTCACCGGTAACTGTTCTTCCGTTTACATACAAGCGACCGAATCGAGCAGAAGGTTGAATTCAGTATAGATTGAACAATCATCGTATCTGGGTTGTATTCAATTATGTTTATATAGTTATACTCACCAGGTAACTGTTCTTCCGTTATACATACGAGCGACTGAATTGAACAGAAGGTTGAATGGATAGTATATGGGTTGTATTCGATTATGATGTTATGCTGTGTATATAGTTATACACACTAGGAGACGGTATTCCCATTTTACATACGAGCGACCGAAACGAAAAGAAAGTTGAATGGATAGACTGAACAATCAATGTATCTGGGTGGTATCTGATTATATCGCAATACTGTAATATAGTGATACTTACCAGGTGACGGTACTTCCGTTACACATACTAGCGACTGAATCGAACAGAATGTTGAATGGTTAGACGAAACGATAATTGTATCTGAGTTGTATTCGATGATATCGTGATGATGTTTATATAGAATACTCACCAGGTAACTGTCCTTCCGTTTTACATACAAGCGACCGAATCGAGCAGAAGGTTAAATGGATAGATTGAACAATCATCGTATCTGAGTTGTATTCGATTATGTTTATATAGATATACTCACCAGGTACCTGTTCTTCCGATATACATACGAGCAACCGAAACGAACATAAGGTTGAATGGATAGATTTAACAATCATCGTATCTGAGTTGTATTCGATTATGTTTATATATGTTATGCTGTATGTATAGTTATACACATAAGGTGACGGTATTCCCGTTTCACATACGAGCGACCGAAACGAACAGAAAGTTGAATGGATAGACTGAACAATCAATGTATCTGGGTGGTATCCGATTATATCGCAATACTGTATATATAGTGATACTTACCAGGTGACGGTACTTCCGTTACACATACTAGCGACTGAATCGCACAGAAGGTTAAATGGTTAGACGAAACGATAATTGTATCTGAGTTGTATTCGATGATATCGTGATGATGTTTATATAGCAATACTCACCAGGTAACTGTTTTTCCGTTTTAGATACAAGCGACCGAATCGAGCAGAAGGTTGAATTCAGTATAGATTAAACAATCATCGTATCTGGGTTGTATTCGATTATGTTTATATAGTTATACTCACCAGGTAACTGTTCTTCCGTTATACATACGAGCGACTGAATTGAACAGAAGGTTGAATGGATAGTATATGGGTTTTATTCGATTATGATGTTATGCTGTGTATATAGTTATACACACTAGGAGACGGTTTTCCCGTTTTACATACGAGCGACCGAAACAAAAAGAAAGTTGAATGGATAGACTGAACAATCAATGTATCTGGGTGGTATCCGATTATATCGCAATACTGTATATATAGTGATACTTACCAGGTGACGATACTTCCGTTACACATACTAGCGACTGAATCGAACAGAATGTTGAATGGTTAGACGAAACGATAATTGTATCTGAGTTGTATTCGATGATATCGTGATGATGTTTATATAGCAATACTCACCAGGTTACTGTTTTTTCGTTATACATACGAGCAACCGAATCGAACAGAAGGTTGAATGGATAGTATCTGGGTTGTATTCGATTATGATGTTATGCTGTGTATATAGTTATACACATAAGGTGACGGTATTCCCGTTTCACATACGAGCGACCAAAACGAACAGAAAGTTGAATGGATAGACTGAACAATCAAGGTATCTGGGTGGTATCCGATTATATCGCAATACTGTATATATAGTGATACTTACCAGGTGACGGTACTTCCGTTACACATACTAGCGACTGAATCGAACAGAAGGTTGAATGGTTAGACGAAACGATAATTTTATCTGAGTTGTATTCGATGATATCGTGATGATGTTTATATAGCAATACTCACCAGGTAACTGTCCTTCCGTTTAACATACAAGCGACCGAATCGAGCAGAAGGTTAAATGGATAGATTGAACAATCATCGTATCTGAGTTGTATTCGATTATGTTTATATAGATATACTCACCAGGTACCTGTTCTTCCGACATACATACGAGCAACCGAATCGAACATAAGGTTGAATGGATAGATTGAACAATCATCGTATCTGAGTTGTATTCGATTATGTTTATATATGTTATGCTGTATATATAGTTATACACATAAGGTGACGGTATTCCCGTTTCACATACGAGCGACCGAAACGAACAGAAAAATGAATGGATAGACTGAACAATCAATGTATCTGGGTGGTATCCGATTATATCGCAATACTGTATATATAGTGATACTTACCAGGTGACGGTACTTCCGTTACACATACTAGCGACTGAATCGAACAGAAGGTTAAATGGTTAGACGAAACGATAATTGTATCTGAGTTGTATTCGATGATATCGTGATGATGTTTATATAGCAATACTCACCAGGTAACTGTTCTTCCGTTTTACATACAAGCGACCGAATCGAGCAGAAGGTTGAATTCAGTATAGATTGAACAATCATCGTATCTGGGTTGTATTCGATTATGTTTATATAGTTATACTCACCAGGTAACTGTTCTTCCGTTATACATACGAGCGACTGAATTGAACAGAAGGTTGAATGGATAGTATATGGGTTGTATTCGATTATGATGTTATGCTGTGTATATAGTTATACACACTAGGAGACGGTATTCCCGTTTTACATACGAGCGACCGAAACAAAAAGAAAGTTGAATGGATAGACTAAACAATCAATGTATCTGGGTGGTATCCGATTATATCGCAATACTGTATATATAGTGATACTTACCAGGTGACGATACTTCCGTTACACAATCTAGCGACTGAATCGAACAGAATGTTGAATGGTTAGACGAAACGATAATTGTATCTGAGTTGTATTCGATGATATCGTGATGATGTTTATATAGCAATACTCACCAGGTAACTGTTCTTCCGTTTTACATACAAGCGACCGAATCGAGCAGAAGGTTGAATTCAGTATAGATTGAACAATCATCGTATCTGGGTTGTATTCGATTATGTTTATATAGTTATACTCACCAGGTAACTGTTCTTCCGTTATACATACGAGCGACTGAATTGAACAGAAGGTTGAATGGATAGTATATGGGTTGTATTTGATTATGATGTTATGCTGTGTATATAGTTATACACACTAGGAGACGGTATTCCCGTTTTACATACGAGCGACCGAAACGAAAAGAAAGTTGAATGGATAGACTGAACAATCAATGTATCTTGGTGGTATCCGATTATATCGCAATACTGTATATATAGTGATACTTACCAGATGACGATACTTCCGTTATACATACTAGCGACTGCATCGAACAGAATGTTGAATGGTTAGACGAAACGATAATTGTATCTGAGTTGTATTCGAAGATATCGTGATGATGTTTATATAGCAATACTCACCAGGTAACTGTTCTTCCGTTCACATACAAGCGACCGAATCGAGCAGAAGGTTGAATTCAGTATAGATTGAACAATCATCGTATTTGGGTTGTATTCGATTATGTTTATATAGTTATACTCACCAGGTAACTGTTCTTCCGTTATACATACGAGCGACTGAATTGAACAGAAGGTTGAATGGATAGTATCTGGGTTGTATTCGATTATGATGTTATGCTGTGTATATAGTTATAAACATAAGGTGACGGTATTCCCGTTTCACATACGAGCGACCGAAACGAACAGAAAGTTGAATGGATAGACTGAACAATCAATGTATCTGGGTGGTATCCGATTATATCGCAATACTGTATATATAGTGATACTTACCAGGTGACGGTACTTCCGTTACACATACTAGCGACTGAATCGAACAGAAGGTTGAATGGTTAGACGAAACGATACATGTTTCTGAGTTGTATTCGATGATATCGTGATGATGTTTATATAGCAATACTCAACAGGTAACTGTTCTTCCGTTTTACATACAAGCGACCGAATCGAGCAGAAGGTTGAATTCAGTATAGATTGAACAATCATCGTATCTGGGTTGTATTCGATTATGTTTATATAGTTATACTCACCAGGTAACTGTTCTTCCGTTATACATACGAGCGACTGAATTGAACAGAAGGTTGAATGGATAGTATATGGGTTGTATTCGATTATGATGTTATGCTGTGTATATAGTTATACACACTAGGAGACGGTATTCCCGTTTTACATACGAGCGACCGAAACGAAAAGAAAGTTGAATGGATAGACTGAACAATCAATGTATCTGGGTGGTATCCGATTATATCGCAATACTGTATATATAGTGATACTTACCAGGTGACGATACTTCCGTTACACATACTAGCGACTGAATCGAACAGAATGTTGAATGGTTAGACGAAACGATAATTGTATCTGAGTTGTATTCGATGATATCGTGATGATGTTTATATAGCAATACTCACCAGGTAACTGTCCTTCCGTTTTACATACAAGCGACCGAATCGAGCAGAAGGTTAAATGGATAGATTGAACAATCATCGTATCTGAGTTGTATTCGATTATGTTTATATAGATATACTCACCAGGTACCTGTTCTTCCGATATACATACGAGCAACCGAATCGAACATAAGGTTGAATGGATAGATTGAACAATCATCGTATCTGAGTTGTATTCGATTATGTTTATATAGTTATACTCACCAGGTAACTGTTCTTCCGTTATACATACGAGCGACTGAATTGAACTGAAGGTTGAATGGATAGACTAAACAATGATCGTATCTGGGGTTGTATTCGATTATATCGTGATGATGTTCATATAGTTATACTCACCAGGTAACTGTTCTCCAGTTATACATAAGAGCGACTGAACTGAACAGGAGGTTGAATGGATAGACTGAACAATCATCGTATCTGGGTTGTATTCGATTATTTCGTGATGATTATTATATATTATGTCTAACCAGGTAACTGTTCTTTCGTTATACATACTAGCAACCGAATCGAACATAAGGTTGAATGGATAGATTGAACAATCATTGTATCTGGGTTGTCTCCGATTATATCGTTATGTTGTATATTTAACTACACCTACCATGTAACGGTTCTTTCGTTACACATACGAGCGTCTGAATCGAACATAAGGTTGGATGGTTAGACGGAACGATAATTGTAACTAAGTTGTATTCGATTATATCGTGATGACGTTCATATAGAAATACTCACCAGGTTACTGTTCTTTCGTTATACATACGAGCAACCGAATCGAACAGAAGGTTGAATGGTTAGTATCTGGGTTGTATTCGATTATGATGTTATGCTGTGTATATAGTTATACACATAAGGTGACGGTATTCCCGTTTCACATACGAGCGACCGAAACGAACAGAAAGTTGAATGGATAGACTGAACAATCAATGTATCTGGGTGGTATCCGATTATATCGCAATACTGTATATATAGTGATACTTACCAGGTGACGGTACTTCCGTTACACATACTGGCGACTGAATCGAACAGAAGGTTAAATGGTTAGACGAAACGATAATTGTATCTGAGTTGTATTCGATGATATCGTGATGATGTTTATATTGCAATACTCACCAGGTAACTGTCCTTCCGTTTTACATACAAGCGACCGAATCGAGCAGAAGGTTAAATAGATAGATTGAACAATCATCGTATCTGAGTTGTATTCGATTATGTTTATATAGATATACTCACCAGGTACCTGTTCTTCCGATATACATACGAGCAACCGAATCGAACATAAGGTTGAATGGATAGATTGAACAATCATCGTATCTGAGTTGTATTCAATTATGTTTATACAGTTATACTCACCAGGTAACTGTTCTTCCGTTATACATACGAGCGACTGAATTGAACTGAAGGTTGAATGGATAGACTAAACAATGATCGTATCTGGGGTTGTATTCGATTATATCGTGATGATGTTCATATAGTTATACTCACCAGGTAACTGTTCTCCAGTTATACATAAGAGCGACTGAACTGAACAGAAGGTTGAATGGATAGACTGAACAATCATCGTATCTGGGTTGTATTCGATTATTTCGTGATGATTATTATATATTATGTCTAACCAGGTAACTGTTCTTTCGTTATACATACTAGCAACCGAATCGAACAAAAGGTTGAATGGATAGATTGAACAATCATTGTATCTGGGTTGTCTCCGATTATATCGTTATGTTGTAAATTTAACTACACCTACCATGTAACGGTTCTTTCGTTACACATACGAGTGTCTGAATCGAACATAAGGTTGGATGGTTAGACGGAACGATAATTGTAACTAAGTTGTATTCGATTATATCGTGATGACGTTCATATAGCAATACTCACCAGGTAACTGTTCTTCCGTTTTACATACAAGCGACCGAATCGAGCAGAAGGTTGAATTCAGTATAGATTGACCAATCATCGTATCTGGGTTGTATACGATTATGTTTATATAGTTATACTCACCAGGTAACTGTTCTTCCGTTATACATACGAGCGACTGAATTGAACAGAAGGTTGAATGGATAGTATCTGGGTTGTATTCGATTATGATGTTATGCTGTGTATATAGTAATACACATAAGGTGACGGTATTCCCGTTTCACATACGAGCGACCGAAACGAACAGAAAGTTGAATGGATAGACTGAACAATCAATGTATCTGGGTGGTATCCGATTATATCGCAATACTGTATATATAGTGATACTTACCAGGTGACGGTACTTCCGTTACACATACTAGCGACTGAATCGAACAGAAGGTTAAATGGTTAGACGAAACGATAATTGTATCTGAGTTGTATTCGATGATATCGTGATGATGTTTATATAGCAATACTCACCAGGTAACTGTTCTTCCGTTTTACATACAAGCGACCAAATCGAGCAGAAGGTTGAATTCAGTATAGATTGAACAATCATATATATAGTGATACTTACCAGGTGACGGTACTTCCGTTACACATACTAGCGACTGAATCGAACAGAAGGTTGAATGGTTAGACGAAACGATAATTGTATCTTAGTTGTATTCGATGATATCGTGATGATGTTTATAAAGCAATACTCACCAGGTAACTGTCCTTCCGTTTTACATACAAGCGACCGAATGGAGCAGAAGGTTAAATGGATAGATTGAACAATCATCGTATCTGAGTTGTATTCGATTATGTTTATATAGATATACTCACCAGGTACCTGTTCTTCCGATATACATACGAGCAACCGAATCGAACATAAGGTTGAATGGATAGATTGAACAATCATCGTATCTGAGTTGTATTCGATTATGTTTATATAGTTATACTCACCAGGTTACTGTTCTTCCGTTTTACATACGAGCGACTGAATTGAACTGAAGGTTGAATGGATAGACTAAACAATGATCGTATCTGGGGTTGTATTCGATTATATCGTGATGATGTTCATACAGTTATACTCACCAGGTAACTGTTCTCCAGTTATACATAAGAGCGACTGAACTGAACAGCAGGTTGAATGGATAGAGTGAACAATCGTCGTATCTGGGTTGTATTCGATTATTTCGTGATGATTATTATATATTATGTCTAACCAGGTAACTGTTCTTTCGTTATACATACTAGCAACCGGATCAAACATAAGGTTGAATGGATAGATTGAACAATCATTGTATCTGGGTTGTCTCCGATTATATCGTTATGTTGTATATTTAACTACACCTACCATGTAACGGTTCTTTCGTTACAAATACGAGCGTCTGAATCGAACATAAGGTTGGATGGTTAGACGGAACGATAATTGTAACTAAGTTGTATTCGATTATATCGTGATGACGTTCATATAGAAATACTCACCAGGTTACTGTTCTTTCGTTATACATACGAGCAACCGAATCGAACAGAAAGTTGAATGGATAGTATCTGGGTTGTATTCGATTATGATGTTATGCTGTGTATATAGTTATACACATAAGGTGACGGTATTCCCGTTTCACATACGAGCGACCGAAACGAACAGAAAGTTGAATGGATAGACTGAACAATCAATGTATCTGTATATATGGTGATACTTACCAGGTGACGGTACTTCCGTTACACATACTAGCGACTGAATCGAACAGAAGGTTAAATGGTTAGACGAAACGATAATTGTATCTGAGTTGTATTCGAAGATATCGTGATGATGTTTATATAGCAATACTCACCAGGTAACTGTTCTTCCGTTTACATACAAGCGACCGAATCGAGCAGAAGGTTGAATTCAGTATAGATTGAACAATCATCGTATCTGGGTTGTATTCGATTATGTTTATATAGTTATACTCACCAGGTAACTGTTCTTCCGTTATACATACGAGCGACTGAATTGAACAGAAGGTTGAATGGATAGTGTATGGGTTGTATTCGATTATGATGTTATGCTGTGTATATAGTTATACACACTAGGAGACGGTATTCCCATTTTACATACGAGCGACCGAAACGAAAAGAAAGTTGAATGGATAGACTGAACAATCAATGTATCTGGGTGGTATCCGATTATATCGCGATACTGTATATATAGTGATACTTACCAGGTGACGATACTTCCGTTACACATACTAGCGACTGAATCGAACAGAATGTTGAATGGTTAGACGAAACGATAATTGTATCTGAGTTGTATTCGATGATATCGTGATGATGTTTATATAGCAATACTCACCAGGTAACTGTCCTTCCGTTTTACATACAAGCGACCGAATCGAGCAGAAGGTTAAATGGATAGATTGAACAATCATCGTATCTGAGTTGTATTCGATTATGTTTATATAGATATACTCACCAGGTACCTGTTCTTCCGATATACATACAAGCAACCGAATCGAACATAAGGTTGAATGGATAGATTGAACAATCATCGTATCTGAGTTGTATTCGATTATGTTTATATAGTTATATTCACCAGGTAACTGTTCTCCAGTTATACATAAAAGCGACCGAACTGAACAGAAGGTTGAATGGATAGACTGAATAATCATCGTATCTGGGTTGTATTCGATTATTTCGTGATGATTATTATATATCATGTCTAACCAGGTAACTGTTCTTTCGTTATACATACTAGCAACCGAATCGAACATAAGGTTGAATGGATAGATTGAACAATCATTGTATCTGGGTTGTCTCCGATTATATCGTTATGATGTATATTCAACTACACCTACCATGTAACGGTTCTGTCGTTACACATACGAGCGTCTGAATCGAACATAAGGTTGGATGGTTAGACGGAACGATAATTGTAACTAAGTTGTATTCGATTATATCGTGATGACGATCAAATAGAAATACTCACCAGGTTACTGTTCTTTCGTTATACATACGAGCAACCGAATCGAACAGAAAGTTGAATGGATAGTATCTGGGTTGTATTCGATTATGATGTTATGCTGTGTATATAGTTATATATAGTTATAAACATAAGGTATTCCCGTTTCACATACGAGCGACCGAAACGAACAGAAAGTTGAATGGATAGACTGAACAATCAATGTATCTGGGTGGTATCCGATTATATCGCAATACTGTATATATAGTGATACTTACTAGGTGACGGTACTTCCGTTACACATACTAGCGACTGAATCGAACAGAAGGTTAAATGGTTAGACGAAACGATAATTGTATCTGAGTTGTATTCGATGATATCGTGATGATGTTTATATAGCAATACTCACCAGGTAACTGTTCTTCCGTTTTACATACAAGCGACCGAATCGAGCAGAAGGTTGAATTCAGTATAGATTGAACAATCATCGTATCTGGGTTGTATTCGATTATGTTTATATAGTTATACTCACCAGGTAACTGTTCTTCCGTTATACATACGAGCGACTGAATTGAACAGAAGGTTGAAAGGATAGTATATGGGTTGTATTCGATTATGATGTTATGCTACGTATATAGTTATACACACTAGGAGACGGTATTCCCGTTTTACATACGAGCGACCGAAACAAAAAAAAAGTTGAATGGATAGACTGAACAATCAATGTATCTGGGTGGTATCCGATTATATCGCAATACTGTATATATAGTGAAACTTACCAGGTGACGATACTTCCGTTACACATACTAGCGACTGAATCGAACAGAATATTGAATGGTTAGACGAAACGATAATTGTATCTGAGTTGTATTCGATGATATCGTGATGATGTTTATATAGCAATACTCACCAGGTTACTGTTTTTTCGTTATACATACGAGCAACCGAATCGAACAGAAGGTTGAATGGATAGTATCTGGGTTGTATTCGATTATGATGTTATGCTGTGTATATAGTTATACACATAAGGTGACGGTATTCCCGTTTCACATACGAGCGACCGAAACGAACAGAAAGTTGAATGGATAGACTGAACAATCAATGTATCTGGGTGGTATCCGATTATATCGCAATACTGTATATATAGTGATACTTACCAGGTGACGGTACTTCCGTTACACATACTAGCGACTGAATCGAACAGAAGGTTAAATGGTTAGACGAAACGATAATTGTATCTGAGTTGTATTCGATGATATCGTGATGATGTTTATATAGCAATACTCACCAGGTAACTGTCCTTCCGTTTCACATACAAGCGACCGAATCGAGCAGAAGGTTAAATGGATAGATTGAACAATCATCGTATCTGAGTTGTATTCAATTATGTTTATATAGATATACTCACCAGGTACCTGTTCTTTCGACATACATACGAGCAACCGAATCGAACATAAGGTTGAATGGATAGATTGAACAATCATCGTATCTGAGTTGTATTCGATTATGATGTTATGCTGTGTATATAGTTATACACACTAGGAGACGGTATTCCCGTTTTACATACGAGCGACCGAAACAAAAAGAAAGTTGAATGGATAGACTGAACAATCAATGTATCTGGGTGGTATCCGATTATATCGCAATACTGTATATATAGTGATACTTACCAGGTGACGGTACTTCCGTTACACATACTAGCGACTGAATCGAACAGAAGGTTAAATGGTTAGACGAAACGATAATTGTATCTGAGTTGTATTCGATGATTTCGTGATGATGTTTATATAGCAATACTCACCAGGTAACTGTTCTTCCGTTTTACATACAAGCGACCGAATCGAGCAGAAGGTTGAATTCAGTATAGATTGAACAATCATCGTATCTGGGTTGTATTCGATTATGTTTATATAGTTATACTCACCAGGTAACTGTTCTTCCGTTATACATACGAGCGACTGAATTGAACAGAAGGTTGAATGGATAGTATATGGGTTGTATTCGATTATGATGTTATGCTGTGTATATAGTTATACACACTAGGAGACGGTATTTCCGTTTTACATACGAGCGACCGAAACGAAAAGAAAGTTGAATGGATAGACTGAACAATCAATGTATCTGGGTGGTATCCGATTATATCGCAATACTGTATATAAAGTGATACTTACCAGGTGACGATACTTCCGTTATATATACTAGCGACTGAATCGAACAGAATGTTGAATGGTTAGACGAAACGATAATTGTATCTGAGTTGTATTCGATGATATCGTGATGATGTTTATATAGCAATACTCACCAGGTAACTGTCCTTCCGTTTTACATACAAGCGACCGAATCGAGCAGAAGGTTAAATGAATAGATTGAACAATCATCGTATCTGAGTTGTATTCGATTATGTTTATATAGATATACTCACCAGGTAATGGTTCTTCCGATATACATACGAGCAACCGAATCGAACATAAGGTTGAATGGATAGATTGAACAATCATTATACATTATACATTATACATTATGTTGTATATTTAACCACACCTACCATGTAACGGTTCTTTCGTTACACATACGAGCGTCTGAATCGAACATAAGGTTGGATGGTTAGACGGAACGATAATTGTAACTAAGTTGTATTCGATTATATCGTGATGACGTTCATATAGAAATACTCACCAGGTTACTGTTCTTTCGTTATACATACGAGCAACCGAATCGAACAGAAGGTTGAATGGATAGTATCTGAGTTGTATTCGATTATGATGTTATGCTGTGTATATAGTTATACACATAAGGTGACGGTATTCCCGTTTCTCATACGAGCGACCGAAACGAACAGAAAGTTGAATGGATAGACTGAACAATCAATGTATCTGGGTGGTATCCGATTGTATCGCAATACTGTATATATAGTGATACTTACCAGGTGACGGAACTTCCGTTACACATACTAGCGACTGAATCGAACAGAAGGTTAAATGGTTAGACGAATTGATAATTGTATCTGAGTTGTATTCGATGATATCGTGATGATGTTTATATAGCAATACTCACCAGGTAACTGTCCTTCCGTTCTACATACAAGCGACCGAATCGAGCAGAAGGTTAAATGGATAGATTGAACAATCATCGTATCTGAGTTGTATTCGATTATGTTTATATAGATATACTCACCAGGTACCTGTTTTTCCGATATACATACGAGCAACCGAATCGTACATAAGGTTGAATGGATAGATTGAACAATCATCGTATCTGAGTTGTATTCGATTATGTTTATATAGTTATACTCACCAGGTAACTGTTCTTCCGTTATACATACGAGCGACTGAATTGAACTGAAGGTTGAATGGATAGACTAAACAATGATCGTATCTGGGGTTGTATTCGATTATATCGTGATGATGTTCATATAGTTATACTCACCAGGTAACTGTTCTCCAGTTATACATAAGAGCGACTGAACTGAACAGAAGGTTGAATGGATAGACTGAACAATCGTCGTATCTGGGTTGTATTCGATTATTTCGTGATGATTATTATATATTATGTCTAACCAGGTAACTGTTCTTTCGTTATACATACTAGCAACCGGATCGAACATAAGGTTGAATGGATAGATTGAACAATCATTGTATCTGGGTTGTCTCCGATTATATCGTTATGTTGTATATTTAACTACACCTACCATGTAACGGTTCTTTCGTTACAAATACGAGCGTCTGAATCGAACATAAGGTTGGATGGTTAGACGGAACGATAATTGTAACTAAGTTGTATTCGATTATATCGTGATGACGTTCATATAGAAATACTCAACAGGTTACTGTTCTTTCGTTATACATACGAGCAACCGAATCGAACAGAAGGTTGAATGGATAGTATCTGGGTTGTATTCGATTATGATGTTATGCTGTGTATATAGTTATACACATAAGGTGACGGTATTCCCGTTTCACATACGAGCGACCGAAACGAACAGAAAGTTGAATGGATAGACTGAACAATCAATGTATCTGTATATATGGTGATACTTACCAGGTGACGGTACTTCCGTTACACATACTAGCGACTGAATCGAACAGAAGGTTAAATAGTTAGACGAAACGATAATTGTATCTGAGTTGTATTCGAAGATATCGTGATGATGTTTATATAGCAATACTCACCAGGTAACTGTTCTTCCGTTTACATACAAGCGACCGAATCGAGCAGAAGGTTGAATTCAGTATAGATTGAACAATCATCGTATCTGGGTTGTATTCGATTATGTTTATATAGTTATACTCACCAGGTAACTGTTCTTCCGTTATACATACGAGCGACTGAATTGAACAGAAGGTTGAATGGATAGTATATGGGTTGTATTCGATTATGATGTTATGCTGTGTATATAGTAATACACACTAGGAGACGGTATTCCCATTTTACATACGAGCGACCGAAACGAAAAGAAAGTTGAATGGATAGACTGAACAATCAATGTATCTGGGTGGTATCCGATTATATCGCGATACTGTATATATAGTGATACTTACCAGGTGACGATACTTCCGTTACACATACTAGCGACTGAATCGAACAGAATGTTGAATGGTTAGACGAAACGATAATTGTATCTGAGTTGTATTCGATGATATCGTGATGATGTTTATATAGCAATACTCACCAGGTAACTGTCCTTCCGTTTTACATACAAGCGACCGAATCGAGCAGAAGGTTAAATGGATAGATTGAACAATCATCGTATCTGAGTTGTATTCGATTATGTTTATATAGATATACTCACCAGGTACCTGTTCTTCCGATATACATACAAGCAACCGAATCGAACATAAGGTTGGATGGATAGATTGAACAATCATCGTATCTGAGTTGTATTCGATTATGTTTATATAGTTATACTCACCAGGTAACTGTTCTTCCGTTATACATACGAGCGACTGAATTGAACAGAAGGTTCAATGGATAGACTAAACAATGATCGTATCTGGGGTTGTATTCGATTATATCGTGATGATGTTCATATAGTTATACTCACCAGGTAACTGTTCTCCAGTTATACATAAGAGCGACCGAACTGAACAGAAGGTTGAATGGATAGACTGAATAATCATCGTATCTGGGTTGTATTCGATTATTTCGTGATGATTATTATATATCATGTCTAACCAGGTAACTGTTCTTTCGTTATACATACTAGCAACCGAATCGAACATAAGGATGAATGGATAGATTGAACAATCATTGTATCTGGGTTGTCTCCGATTATATCGTTATGATGTATATTCAACTACACCTACCATGTAACGGTTCTGTCGTTACACATACGAGCGTCTGAATCGAACATAAGGTTGGATGGTTAGACGGAACGATAATTGTAACTAAGTTGTATTCGATTATATCGTGATGACGATCAAATAGAAATACTCACCAGGTTACTGTTCTTTCGTTATACATACGAGCAACCGAATCGAACAGAAAGTTGAATGGATAGTATCTGGGTTGTATTCGATTATGATGTTATGCTGTGTATATAGTTATAAACATAAGGTGACGGTATTCCCGTTTCACATACGAGCGACCGAAACGAACAGAAAGTTGAATGGATAGACTGAACAATCAATGTATCTGGGTGGTATCCGATTATATCGCAATACTGTATATATAGTGATACTTACTAGGTGACGGTACTTCCGTTACACATACTAGCGACTGAATCGAACAGAAGGTTAAATGGTTAGACGAAACGATAATTGTATCTGAGTTGTATTCGATGATATCGTGATGATGTTTATATAGCAATACTCACCAGGTAACTGTTCTTCCGTTTTACATACAAGCGACCGAATCGAGCAGAAGGTTGAATTCAGTATAGATTGAACAATCATCGTATCTGGGTTGTATTCGATTATGTTTATATAGTTATACTCACCAGGTAACTGTTCTTCCGTTATACATACGAGCGACTGAATTGAACAGAAGGTTGAATGGATAGTATATGGGTTGTATTCGATTATGATGTTATGCTACGTATATAGTTATACACACTAGGAGACGGTATTCCCGTTTTACATACGAGCGACCGAAACAAAAAAAAAGTTGAATGGATAGACTGAACAATCAATGTATCTGGGTGGTATCCGATTATATCGCAATACTGTATATATAGTGAAACTTACCAGGTGACGATACTTCCGTTACACATACTAGCGACTGAATCGAACAGAATATTGAATGGTTAGACGAAACGATAATTGTATCTGAGTTGTATTCGATGATATCGTGATGATGTTTATATAGCAATACTCACCAGGTTACTGTTTTTTCGTTATACATACGAGCAACCGAATCGAACAGAAGGTTGAATGGATAGTATCTGGGTTGTATTCGATTATGATGTTATGCTGTGTATATAGTTATACACATAAGGTGACGGTATTCCCGTTTCACATACGAGCGACCGAAACGAACAGAAAGTTGAATGGATAGACTGAACAATCAATGTATCTGGGTGGTATCCGATTATATCGCAATACTGTATATATAGTGACACTTACCAGGTGACGGTACTTCCATTACACATACTAGCGACTGAATCGAACAGAAGGTTAAATGGTTAGACGAAACGATAATTGTATCTGAGTTGTATTCGATGATATCGTGATGATGTTTATATAGCAATACTCACCAGGTAACTGTCCTTCCGTTTCACATACAAGCGACCGAATCGAGCAGAAGGTTAAATGGATAGATTGAACAATCATCGTATCTGAGTTGTATTCAATTATGTTTATATAGATATACTCACCAGGTACCTGTTCTTTCGACATACATACGAGCAACCGAATCGAACATAAGGTTGAATGGATAGATTGAACAATCATCGTATCTGAGTTGTATTCGATTATGATGTTATGCTGTGTATATAGTTATACACACTAGGAGACGGTATTCCCGTTTTACATACGAGCGACCGAAACAAAAAGAAAGTTGAATGGATAGACTGAACAATCAATGTATCTGGGTGGTATCCGATTATATCGCAATACTGTATATATAGTGATACTTACCAGGTGACGGTACTTCCGTTACACATACTAGCGACTGAATCGAACAGAAGGTTAAATGGTTAGACGAAACGATAATTGTATCTGAGTTGTATTCGATGATTTCGTGATGATGTTTATATAGCAATACTCACCAGGTAACTGTTCTTCCGTTTTACATACAAGCGACCGAATCGAGCAGAAGGTTGAATTCAGTATAGATTGAACAATCATCGTATCTGGGTTGTATTCGATTATGTTTATATAGTTATACTCACCAGGTAACTGTTCTTCCGTTATACATACGAGCGACTGAATTGAACAGAAGGTTGAATGGATAGTATATGGGTTGTATTCGATTATGATGTTATGCTGTGTATATAGTTATACACACTAGGAGACGGTATTTCCGTTTTACATACGAGCGACCGAAACGAAAAGAAAGTTGAATGGATAGACTGAACAATCAATGTATCTGGGTGGTATCCGATTATATCGCAATACTGTATATATAGTGATACTTACCAGGTGACGATACTTCCGTTATATATACTAGCGACTGAATCGAACAGAATGTTGAATGGTTAGACGAAACGATAATTGTATCTGAGTTGTATTCGATGATATCGTGATGATGTTTATATAGCAATACTCACCAGGTAACTGTCCTTCCGTTTTACATACAAGCGACCGAATCGAGCAGAAGGTTAAATGAATAGATTGAACAATCATCGTATCTGAGTTGTATTCGATTATGTTTATATAGATATACTCACCAGGTAATGGTTCTTCCGATATACATACGAGCAACCGAATCGAACATAAGGTTGAATGGATAGATTGAACAATCATCGTATCTGAGTTGTATTCGATTATGTTTATATAGTTATACTCACCAGGTAACTGTTCTTCCGTTATACATACGAGCGACTGAATTGAACTGAAGGTTGAATGGATAGACTAAACAATTATCGTATCTGGGGTTGTATTCGATTATATCGTGATGATGTTCATATAGTTATACTCACCAGGTAACTGTTCTCCAGTTATACATAAGAGCGACTGAACTGAACAGAAGGTTGAATGGATAGACTGAACAATCATCGTATCTGGGTTGTATTCGACCATTTCGTGATGATTATTATATATTATGTCTAACCAGGTAACTGTTCTTTCGTTATACATACTAGCAACCGAATCGAACATAAGGTTGTATGGATAGATTGAACAATCATTGTATCTGGGTTGTCTCCGATTATATCGTTATGTTGTATATTTAACTACACCTACCATGTAACGGTTCTTTCGTTACACATACGAGCGTCTGAATCGAACATAAGGTTGGATGCTTAGACGGAACGATAATTGTAACTAAGTTGTATTCGATTATATCGTGATGACGTTCATATAGAAATACTCACCAGGTTACTGTTCTTTCGTTATACATACGAGCAACCGAATCGAACAGAAGGTTCTGGGTTGTATTCGATTATGATGTTATGCTGTGTATATAGTTATACACATAAGGTGACGGTATTCCCGTTTCACATACGAGCGACCGAAACGAACAGAAAGTTGAATGGATAGACTGAACAATCAATGTATCTGGGTGGTATCCGATTATATCGCAATACTGTATATATAGTGATACTAACCAGGTGACGGAACTTCCGTTACACATACTAGCGACTGAATCGAACAGAAGGTTAAATGGATAGACGAAATGATAATTGTATCTGAGTTGTATTCGATGATATCGTGATGATGTTTATATAGCAATACTCACCAGGTAACTGTCCTTCCGTTTTACATACAAGCGACCGAATCGAGCAGAAGGTTGAATGGATAGATTGAACAATCATCGTATCTGAGTTGTATTCGATTATGTTTATATAGATATACTCACCAGGTACCTGTTCTTCCGATATACATACGAGCAACCGAATCGAACATAAGGTTGAATGGATAGATTGAACAATCATCGTGTCTGAGTTGTATTCGATTATGTTTATATAGTTACACTCACCAGGTAACTGTTCTTCCGTTATACATACGAGCGACTGAATTGAACTGAAGGTTGAATGGATAGACTAAACAATGATCGTATCTGGGGTTGTATTCGATTATATCGTGATGATGTTCATATAGTTATACTCACCAGGTAACTGTTCTCCAGTTATACATAAGAGCGACTGAACTGAACAGAAGGTTGAATGGATAGACTGAACAATCATCGTATCTGGGTTGTATTCGATTATTTCGTGATGATTATTATATATTATGTCTAACCAGGTAACTGTTCTTTCGTTATACATACTAGCAACCGAATCGAACATAAGGTTGAATGGATAGATTGAACAATCATTGTATCTGGGTTGTCTCCGAATATATCGTTATGATGTATATTCAACTACACCTACCATGTAACGGTTCTGTCGTTACACATACGAGCGTCTGAATCGAACATAAGGTTGGATGGTTAGACGGAACGATAATTGTAACTAAGTTGTATTCGATTATATCGTGATGACGATCAAATAGAAATACTCACCAGGTTACTGTTCTTTCGTTATACATACGAGCAACCGAATCGAACAGAAAGTTGAATGGATAGTATCTGGGTTGTATTCGATTATGATGTTATGCTGTGTATATAGTTATAAACATAAGGTGACGGTATTCCCGTTTCACATACGAGCGACCGAAACGAACAGAAAGTTGAATGGATAGACTGAACAATCAATGTATCTGGGTGGTATCCGATTATATCGCAATACTGTATATATAGTGATACTTACTAGGTGACGGTACTTCCGTTACACATACTAGCGACTGAATCGAACAGAAGGTTAAATGGTTAGACGAAACGATAATTGTATCTGAGTTGTATTCGATGATATCGTGATGATGTTTATATAGCAATACTCACCAGGTAACTGTTCTTCCGTTTTACATACAAGCGACCGAATCGAGCAGAAGGTTGAATTCAGTATAGATTGAACAATCATCGTATCTGGGTTGTATTCGATTATGTTTATATAGTTATACTCACCAGGTAACTGTTCTTCCGTTATACATACGAGCGACTGAATTGAACAGAAGGTTGAATGGATAGTATATGGGTTGTATTCGATTATGATGTTATGCTACGTATATAGTTATACACACTAGGAGACGGTATTCCCGTTTTACATACGAGCGACCGAAACAAAAAAAAAGTTGAATGGATAGACTGAACAATCAATGTATCTGGGTGGTATCCGATTATATCGCAATACTGTATATATAGTGAAACTTACCAGGTGACGATACTTCCGTTACACATACTAGCGACTGAATCGAACAGAATATTGAATGGTTAGACGAAACGATAATTGTATCTGAGTTGTATTCGATGATATCGTGATGATGTTTATATAGCAATACTCACCAGGTTACTGTTTTTTCGTTATACATACGAGCAACCGAATCGAACAGAAGGTTGAATGGATAGTATCTGGGTTGTATTCGATTATGATGTTATGCTGTGTATATAGTTATACACATAAGGTGACGGTATTCCCGTTTCACATACGAGCGACCGAAACGAACAGAAAGTTGAATGGATAGACTGAACAATCAATGTATCTGGGTGGTATCCGATTATATCGCAATACTGTATATATAGTGACACTTACCAGGTGACGGTACTTCCGTTACACATACTAGCGACTGAATCGAACAGAAGGTTAAATGGTTAGACGAAACGATAATTGTATCTGAGTTGTATTCGATGATATCGTGATGATGTTTATATAGCAATACTCACCAGGTAACTGTCCTTCCGTTTCACATACAAGCGACCGAATCGAGCAGAAGGTTAAATGGATAGATTGAACAATCATCGTATCTGAGTTGTATTCAATTATGTTTATATAGATATACTCACCAGGTACCTGTTCTTTCGACATACATACGAGCAACCGAATCGAACATAAGGTTGAATGGATAGATTGAACAATCATCGTATCTGAGTTGTATTCGATTATGATGTTATGCTGTGTATATAGTTATACACACTAGGAGACGGTATTCCCGTTTTACATACGAGCGACCGAAACAAAAAGAAAGTTGAATGGATAGACTGAACAATCAATGTATCTGGGTGGTATCCGATTATATCGCAATACTGTATATATAGTGATACTTACCAGGTGACGATACTTCCGTTATATATACTAGCGACTGAATCGAACAGAATGTTGAATGGTTAGACGAAACGATAATTGTATCTGAGTTGTATTCGATGATATCGTGATGATGTTTATATAGCAATACTCACCAGGTAACTGTCCTTCCGTTTTACATACAAGCGACCGAATCGAGCAGAAGGTTAATTGAATAGATTGAACAATCATCGTATCTGAGTTGTATTCGATTATGTTTATATAGATATACTCACCAGGTAATGGTTCTTCCGATATACATACGAGCAACCGAATCGAACATAAGGTTGAATGGATAGATTGAACAATCATCGTATCTGAGTTGTATTCGATTATGTTTATATAGTTATACTCACCAGGTAACTGTTCTTCCGTTATACATACGAGCGACTGAATTGAACTGAAGGTTGAATGGATAGACTAAACAATTATCGTATCTGGGGTTGTATTCGATTATATCGTGATGATGTTCATATAGTTATACTCACCAGGTAACTGTTCTCCAGTTATACATAAGAGCGACTGAACTGAACAGAAGGTTGAATGGATAGACTGAACAATCATCGTATCTGGGTTGTATTCGACCATTTCGTGATGATTATTATATATTATGTCTAACCAGGTAACTGTTCTTTCGTTATACATACTAGCAACCGAATCGAACATAAGGTTGTATGGATAGATTGAACAATCATTGTATCTGGGTTGTCTCCGATTATATCGTTATGTTGTATATTTAACTACACCTACCATGTAACGGTTCTTTCGTTACACATACGAGCGTCTGAATCGAACATAAGGTTGGATGGTTAGACGGAACGATAATTGTAACTAAGTTGTATTCGATTATATCGTGATGACGTTCATATAGAAATACTCACCAGGTTACTGTTCTTTCGTTATACATACGAGCAACCGAATCGAACAGAAGGTTCTGGGTTGTATTCGATTATGATGTTATGCTGTGTATATAGTTATACACATAAGGTGACGGTATTCCCGTTTCACATACGAGCGACCGAAACGAACAGAAAGTTGAATGGATAGACTGAACAATCAATGTATCTGGGTGGTATCCGATTATATCGCAATACTGTATATATAGTGATACTAACCAGGTGACGGAACTTCCGTTACACATTCTAGCGACTGAATCGAACAGAAGGTTAAATGGATAGACGAAATGATAATTGTATCTGAGTTGTATTCGATGATATCGTGATGATGTTTATATAGCAATACTCACCAGGTAACTGTCCTTCCGTTTTACATACAAGCGACCGAATCGAGCAGAAGGTTGAATGGATAGATTGAACAATCATCGTATCTGAGTTGTATTCGATTATGTTTATATAGATATACTCACCAGGTACCTGTTCTTCCGATATACATACGAGCAACCGAATCGAACATAAGGTTGAATGGATAGATTGAACAATCATCGTGTCTGAGTTGTATTCGATTATGTTTATATAGTTACACTCACCAGGTAACTGTTCTTCCGTTATACATACGAGCGACTGAATTGAACTGAAGGTTGAATGGATAGACTAAACAATGATCGTATCTGGGGTTGTATTCGATTATATCGTGATGATGTTCATATAGTTATACTCACCAGGTAACTGTTCTCCAGTTATACATAAGAGCGACTGAACTGAACAGAAGGTTGAATGGATAGACTGAACAATCATCGTATCTGGGTTGTATTCGATTATTTCGTGATGATTATTATATATTATGTCTAACCAGGTAACTGTTCTTTCGTTATACATACTAGCAACCGAATCGAACATAAGGTTGAATGGATAGATTGAACAATCATTGTATCTGGGTTGTCTCCGATTATATCGTTATGTTGTATATTTAACTACACCTACCATGTAACGGTTCTTTCGTTACACATACGAGCGTCTGAATCGAACATAAGGTTGGATGGTTAGACGGAACGATAATTGTAACTAAGTTGTATTCGATTATATCGTGATGACGTTCATATAGAAATACTCACCAGGTTACTGTTCTTTCGTTATACATACGAGCAACCGAATCGAACAGAAGGTTGAATGGATAGTATCTGGGTTGTATTCGATTATGATGTTATGCTGTGTATATAGTTATACACACAAGGTGACGGTATTCCCGTTTCACATACGAGCGACCGAAACGAACAGAAAGTTGAATGGATAGACTGAACAATCAATGTATCTGGGTGGTATCCGATTATATCGCAATACTGTATATATAGTGATACTTACCAGGTGACGGTACTTCCGTTACACATACTAGCGACTGAATCGAACAGAAGGTTAAATGGTTAGACGAAACGATAATTGTATCTGAGTTGTATTCGATAATATCGTGATGATGTTTATATAGCAATACTCACCAGGTAACTGTTCTTCCGTTTTACATACAAGCGACCGAATCGATCAGAAGGTTGAATTCAGTATAGATTGAACAATCATCGTATCTGGGTTGTATTCGATTATGTTTATATAGTTATACTCACCAGGTAACTGTTCTTCCGTTATACATACGAGCGACTGAATTGAACAGAAGGTTGAATGGATAGTATATGGGTTGTATGCGATTATGATGTTATGCTGTGTATATAGTTATACACACTAGGAGACGGTATTCCCGTTTTACATACGAGCGACCGAAACGAAAAGAAAGTTGAATGGATAGACTGAACAATCAATGTATCTGGGTGGTATCTGATTATATCGCAATACTGTATATATAGTGATACTTACCAGGTGACGATACTTCCGTTACACATACTAGCGACTGAATCGAACAGAATGTTGAATGGTTAGACGAAACGATAATTGTATCTGAGTTGTATTCGATGATATCGTGATGATGTTTATATAGCAATACTCACCAGGTAACTGTCCTTCCGTTTTACATACAAGCGACCGAATCGAGCAGAAGGTTAAATGGATAGATTGAACAATCATCGTATCTGAGTTGTATTCGATTATGTTTATATAGATATAGTCACCAGGTACCTGATCTTCCGATATACATACGAGCAACCGAATCGAACATAAGGTTGAATGGATAGATTGAACAATCATCGTATCTGAGTTGTATTCGATTATGTTTATATAGTTATACTCACCAGGTAACTGTTCTTCCGTTATACATACGAGCGACTGAATTGAACTGAAGGTTGAATGGATAGACTAAACAATGATCGTATCTGGGGTTGTATTCGATTATATCGTGATGATGTTCATATAGTTATACTCACCAGGTAACTGTTCTCCAGTTATACATAAGAGCGACTGAACTGAACAGAACGTTGAATGGATAGACTAAACAATGATCGTATCTGGGGTTGTATTCGATTATATCGTGATGATGTTCATATAGTTATACTCACCAGGTAACTGTTCTCCAGTTATACATAAGAGCGACTGAACTGAACAGAAGGTTGAATGGATAGACTGAACAATCATCGTATCTGGGTTGTATTCGATTATTTCGTGATGATTATTATATATTATGTCTAACCAGGTAACTGTTCTTTCGTTATACATACTAGCAACCGAATCGAACATAAGGTTGAATGGATAGATTGAACAATCATTGTATCTGGGTTGTCTCCGATTATATCGTTATGTTGTATATTTAACTACACCTACCATGTAACGGTTCTTTCGTTACACATACGAGCGTCTGAATCGAACATAAGGTTGGATGGTTAGACGGAACGATAATTGTAACTAAGTTGTATTCGATTATATCGTGATGACGTTCATATAGAAATACTCACCAGGTTACTGTTCTTTCGTTATACATACGAGCAACCGAATCGAACAGAAGGTTGAATGGATAGTATCTGGGTTGTATTCGATTATGATGTTATGCTGTGTATATAGTTATACACACAAGGTGACGGTATTCCCGTTTCACATACGAGCGACCGAAACGAACAGAAAGTTGAATGGATAGACTGAACAATCAATGTATCTGGGTGGTATCCGATTATATCGCAATACTGTATATATAGTGATACTTACCAGGTGACGGTACTTCCGTTACACATACTAGCGACTGAATCGAACAGAAGGTTAAATGGTTAGACGAAACGATAATTGTATCTGAGTTGTATTCGATAATATCGTGATGATGTTTATATAGCAATACTCACCAGGTAACTGTTCTTCCGTTTTACATACAAGCGACCGAATCGATCAGAAGGTTGAATTCAGTATAGATTGAACAATCATCGTATCTGGGTTGTATTCGATTATGTTTATATAGTTATACTCACCAGGTAACTGTTCTTCCGTTATACATACGAGCGACTGAATTGAACAGAAGGTTGAATGGATAGTATATGGGTTGTATGCGATTATGATGTTATGCTGTGTATATAGTTATACACACTAGGAGACGGTATTCCCGTTTTACATACGAGCGACCGAAACGAAAAGAAAGTTGAATGGATAGACTGAACAATCAATGTATCTGGGTGGTATCTGATTATATCGCAATACTGTATATATAGTGATACTTACCAGGTGACGATACTTCCGTTACACATACTAGCGACTGAATCGAACAGAATGTTGAATGGTTAGACGAAACGATAATTGTATCTGAGTTGTATTCGATGATATCGTGATGATGTTTATATAGCAATACTCACCAGGTAACTGTCCTTCCGTTTTACATACAAGCGACCGAATCGAGCAGAAGGTTAAATGGATAGATTGAACAATCATCGTATCTGAGTTGTATTCGATTATGTTTATATAGATATAGTCACCAGGTACCTGATCTTCCGATATACATACGAGCAACCGAATCGAACATAAGGTTGAATGGATAGATTGAACAATCATCGTATCTGAGTTGTATTCGATTATGTTTATATAGTTATACTCACCAGGTAACTGTTCTTCCGTTATACATACGAGCGACTGAATTGAACTGAAGGTTGAATGGATAGACTAAACAATGATCGTATCTGGGGTTGTATTCGATTATATCGTGATGATGTTCATATAGTTATACTCACCAGGTAACTGTTCTCCAGTTATACATAAGAGCGACTGAACTGAACAGAACGTTGAATGGATAGACTAAACAATGATCGTATCTGGGGTTGTATTCGATTATATCGTGATGATGTTCATATAGTTATACTCACCAGGTAACTGTTCTCCAGTTATACATAAGAGCGACTGAACTGAACAGAAGGTTGAATGGATAGACTGAACAATCATCGTATCTGGGTTGTATTCGATTATTTCGTGATGATTATTATATATTATGTCTAACCAGGTAACTGTTCTTTCGTTATACATACTAGCAACCGAATCAAACATAAGGTTGAATGGATAGATTGAACAATCATTGTATCTGGGTTGTCTCCGATTATATCGTTATGTTGTATATTTAACTACACCTACCATGTAACGGTTCTTTCGTTACACATACGAGCGTCTGAATCGAACATAAGGTTGGATGGTTAGACGGAACGATAATTGTAACTAAGTTGTATTCGATTATATCGTGATGACGTTCATATAGAAAGACTCACCAGGTTACTGTTCTTTCGTTATACATACGAGCAACCGAATCGAACAGAAGGTCGAATGGATATCTGAGTTGTATTCGATTATGATGTTATGCTGTGTATATAGTTATACACATAAGGTGACGGTATTCCCGTTTCACATACGAGCGACCGAAACGAACAGAAAGTTGAATGGATAGACTGAACAATCAATGTATCTGGGTGGTATCCGATTATATCGCAATACTGTATATATAGTGATACTTACCAGGTGACGGTACTTCCGTTACACATACTAGCGACTGAATCGAACAGAAGGTTAAATGGTTAGACGAAACGATAATTGTATCTGAGTTGTATTCGATGATATCGTGATGATGTTTATATAGCAATACTCACCAGGTAACTGTTCTTCCGTTTTACATACAAGCGACCGAATCGAGCAGAAGGTTGAATTCAGTATAGATTGAACAATCATCGTATCTGGGTTGTATTCGATTATGTTTATATAGTTATACTCACCAGGTAACTGTTCTTCCGTTATACATACGAGCGACTGAATTGAACAGAAGGTTGAATGGATAGTATATGGGTTGTATTCGATTATGATGTTATGCTGTGTATATAGTTATACACACTAGGAGACGGTATTCCCGTTTTACATACGAGCGACCGAAACGAAAAGAAAGTTGAATGGATAGACTGAACAATCAATGTATCTGGGTGGTATCCGATTATATCGCAATACTGTATATATAGTGATACTTACCAGGTGACGATACTTCCGTTACACATACTAGCGACTGAATCGAACAGAATGTTGAATGGTTAGACGAAACGATAATTGTATCTGAGTTGTATTCGATGATATCGTGATGATGTTTATATAGCAATACTCACCAGGTAACTGTCCTTCCGTTTTACATACAAGCGACCGAATCGAGCAGAAGGTTAAATGGATAGATTGAACAATCATCGTATCTGAGTTGTAATCGATTATGTTTATATAGATATACTCACCAGGTAACTGTTCTTCCGTTATACATACGAGCGACTGAATTGAACTGAAGGTTGAATGGATAGACTAAACAATGATGGTATCTGGGGTTGTATTCGATTATATCGTGATGATGTTCATATAGTTATACTCACCAGGTAACTGATCTGCAGTTATACATAAGAGCGACTGAACTGAACAGAAGGTTGAATGGATAGACTGAACAATCATCGTATCTGGGTTGTATTCGATTATTTCGTGATGATTATTATATATTATGTCTAACCAGGTAACTGTTTTTTCGTTATACATACTAGCAACCGAATCGAACATAAGGTTGAATGGATAGATTGAACAATCATTGTATCTGGGTTGTCTCCGATTATATCGTTATGTTGTATATTCAACTACACCTACCATGTAACGGTTCTTCCGTTACACATACTAGCGACTGAATCGAACAGAATGTTGAATTGTTAGACGAAACGATAATTGTATCTGAGTTGTATTCGATGATATCGTGATGATGTTTATATAGCAATACTCACCAGGTAACTGTCCTTCCGTTTTACATACAAGCGACCGAATCGAGCAGAAGGTTAAATGGGTAGATTGAACAATCATCGTATCTGAGTTGTATTCGATTATGTTTATATAGATATACTCACCAGGTACCTGTTCTTCCGATATACATACGAGCAACCGAATCGAACATAAGGTTGAATGGATATATTGAACAATCATCGTATCTGAGTTGTATTCGATTATGTTTATATAGTTATACTCACCAGGTAACTGTTCTTCCGTTATACATACTAGCGACTGAATTGAACTGAAGGTTGAATGGATAGACTAAACAATGATCGTATCTGGGGTTGTATTCGATTATATCGTGATGATGTTCATATAGTTATACTCACCAGGTAACTGTTCTCCAGTTATACATAAGAGCGACTGAACTGAACATAAGGTTGAATGGATAGACTGAACAATCTTCGTATCTGGGTTGTATTCGATTATTTCGTGATGATTATTATATATTATGTCTAACCAGGTAACTGTTCTTTCGTTATACATACTAGCAACCGAATCGAACATAAGGTTGAATGGATAGATTGAACAATCATTGTATCTGGGTTGTCTCCGATTATATCGTTATGTTGTATATTTAACTACACCTACCATGTAACGGTTTTTTCGTTACACATACGAGCGTCTGAATCGAACATAAGGTCGGATGGTTAGACGGAACGATAATTGTAACTAAGTTGTATTCGATTATATCGTGATGACGTTCAAATAGAAATACTCACCAGGATACTGTTCTTTCGTTATACATACGAGCAACCGAATCGAACAGAAAGTTGAATGGATAGTATCTGGGTTGTATTCGATTATGATGTTATGTTGTGTATATAGTTATAAACATAAGGTGACGGTATTCCCGTTTCACATACGAGCGACCGAAACGAACAGAAAGTTGAATGGATATACTGAACAATCAATGTATCTGGGTGGTATCCGATTATATCGCAATACTGTATATATAGTGATACTTACCAGTTGACGATACTTCCGTTACACATACTAGCGACTGAATCGAACAGAATGTTGAATGGTTAGACGAAACGATAATTGTATCTGAGTTGTATTCGATGATATCGTGATGATGTTTATATAGCAATACTCACCAGGTAACTGTCCTTCCGTTTTACATACAAGCGACCGAATCGAGCAGAAGGTTAAATGGATAGATTGAACAATCATCGTATCTGAGTTGTATTCGATTATGTTTATATAGATATACTCACCAGGTACCTGATCTTCCGATATACATACGAGCAACCGAATCGAACATAAGGTTGAATGGATAGATTGAACAATCATCGTATCTGAGTTGTATTCGATTATGTTTATATAGTTATACTCACCAGGTAACTGTTCTTCCGTTATACATACGAGCGACTGAATTGAACTGAAGGTTAAATGGATAGATTGAACAATCATCGTATCTGAGTTGTATTCGATTATGTTTATATAGATATACTCACCAGGTACCTGATCTTCCGATATACATACGAGCAACCGAATCGAACATAAGGTTGAATGGATAGATTGAACAATCATCGTATCTGAGTTGTATTCGATTATGTTTATATAGTTATACTCACCAGGTAACTGTTCTTCCGTTATACATACGAGCGACTGAATTGAACAGAAGGTTGAATGGATAGTATATGGGTTGTATTCGATTATGATGTTATGCTGTGTATATAGTTATACACACTAGGAGACGGTATTCCCGTTTCACATACGAGCGACCGAAACGAACAGAAAGTTGAATGGATAGACTGAACAATCAATGTATCTGGGTGGTATCCGATTATATCGCAATACTGTATATATAGTGATACTTACCAGGTGACGGTACTTCCGTTACACATACTAGCGACTGAATCGAACAGAAGGTTAAATGGTTAGACGAAACGATAATTGTATCTGAGTTGTATTCGATGATATCGTGATGATGTTTATATAGCAATACTCACCAGGTAACTGTTCTTCCGTTTTACATACAAGCGACCGAATCGAGCAGAAGGTTGAATTCAGTATAGATTGAACAATCATCGTATCTGGGTTGTATTCGATTATGTTTATATAGTTATACTCACCAGGTAACTGTTCTTCCGTTATACATACGAGCGACTGAATTGAACAGAAGGTTGAATGGATAGTATATGGGTTGTATTCGATTATGATGTTATGCTGTGTATATAGTTATACACACTAGGAGACGGTATTCCCGTTTTACATACGAGCGACCGAAACGAAAAGAAAGTTGAATGGATAGACTGAACAATCAATGTATCTGGGTGGTATCCGATTATATCGCAATACTGTATATATAGTGATACTTACCAGGTGACGATACTTCCGTTACACATACTAGCGACTGAATCGAACAGAATGTTGAATGGTTAGACGAAACGATAATTGTATCTGAGTTGTATTCGATGATATCGTGATGATGTTTATATAGCAATACTCACCAGGTAACTGTCCTTCCGTTTTACATACAAGCGACCGAATCGAGCAGAAGGTTAAATGGATAGATTGAACAATCATCGTATCTGAGTTGTAATCGATTATGTTTATATAGATATACTCACCAGGTAACTGTTCTTCCGTTATACATACGAGCGACTGAATTGAACTGAAGGTTGAATGGATAGACTAAACAATGATGGTATCTGGGGTTGTATTCGATTATATCGTGATGATGTTCATATAGTTATACTCACCAGGTAACTGATCTGCAGTTATACATAAGAGCGACTGAACTGAACAGAAGGTTGAATGGATAGACTGAACAATCATCGTATCTGGGTTGTATTCGATTATTTCGTGATGATTATTATATATTATGTCTAACCAGGTAACTGTTTTTTCGTTATACATACTAGCAACCGAATCGAACATAAGGTTGAATGGATAGATTGAACAATCATTGTATCTGGGTTGTCTCCGATTATATCGTTATGTTGTATATTCAACTACACCTACCATGTAACGGTTCTTCCGTTACACATACTAGCGACTGAATCGAACAGAATGTTGAATTGTTAGACGAAACGATAATTGTATCTGAGTTGTATTCGATGATATCGTGATGATGTTTATATAGCAATACTCACCAGGTAACTGTCCTTCCGTTTTACATACAAGCGACCGAATCGAGCAGAAGGTTAAATGGGTAGATTGAACAATCATCGTATCTGAGTTGTATTCGATTATGTTTATATAGATATACTCACCAGGTACCTGTTCTTCCGATATACATACGAGCAACCGAATCGAACATAAGGTTGAATGGATATATTGAACAATCATCGTATCTGAGTTGTATTCGATTATGTTTATATAGTTATACTCACCAGGTAACTGTTCTTCCGTTATACATACTAGCGACTGAATTGAACTGAAGGTTGAATGGATAGACTAAACAATGATCGTATCTGGGGTTGTATTCGATTATATCGTGATGATGTTCATATAGTTATACTCACCAGGTAACTGTTCTCCAGTTATACATAAGAGCGACTGAACTGAACATAAGGTTGAATGGATAGACTGAACAATCTTCGTATCTGGGTTGTATTCGATTATTTCGTGATGATTATTATATATTATGTCTAACCAGGTAACTGTTCTCTCGTTATACATACTAGCAACCGAATCGAACATAAGGTTGAATGGATAGATTGAACAATCATTGTATCTGGGTTGTCTCCGATTATATCGTTATGTTGTATATTTAACTACACCTACCATGTAACGGTTTTTTCGTTACACATACGAGCGTCTGAATCGAACATAAGGTCGGATGGTTAGACGGAACGATAATTGTAACTAAGTTGTATTCGATTATATCGTGATGACGTTCAAATAGAAATACTCACCAGGATACTGTTCTTTCGTTATACATACGAGCAACCGAATCGAACAGAAAGTTGAATGGATAGTATCTGGGTTGTATTCGATTATGATGTTATGTTGTGTATATAGTTATAAACATAAGGTGACGGTATTCCCGTTTCACATACGAGCGACCGAAACGAACAGAAAGTTGAATGGATATACTGAACAATCAATGTATCTGGGTGGTATCCGATTATATCGCAATACTGTATATATAGTGATACTTACCAGTTGACGATACTTCCGTTACACATACTAGCGACTGAATCGAACAGAATGTTGAATGGTTAGACGAAACGATAATTGTATCTGAGTTGTATTCGATGATATCGTGATGATGTTTATATAGCAATACTCACCAGGTAACTGTCCTTCCGTTTTACATACAAGCGACCGAATCGAGCAGAAGGTTAAATGGATAGATTGAACAATCATCGTATCTGAGTTGTATTCGATTATGTTTATATAGATATACTCACCAGGTACCTGATCTTCCGATATACATACGAGCAACCGAATCGAACATAAGGTTGAATGGATAGATTGAACAATCATCGTATCTGAGTTGTATTCGATTATGTTTATATAGTTATACTCACCAGGTAACTGTTCTTCCGTTATACATACGAGCGACTGAATTGAACTGAAGGTTGAATGGATAGACTAAACAATGATCGTATCTGGGGTTGTATTCGATTATATCGTGATGATGTTCATATAGTTATACTCACCAGGTAACTGTTCTCCAGTTATACATAAGAGCGACTGAACTGAACAGAAGGTTGAATGGATAGACTGAACAATCATCGTATCTGGGTTGGATTCGATTATTTCGTGATGATTATTATATATTATGTCTAACCAGGTAACTGTTCTTTCGTTATACATACTAGCAACCGAATCGAACATAAGGTTGAATGGATAGATTGAACAATCATTGTATCTGGGTTGTCTCCGATTATATCGTTATGTTGTATATTTAACTACACCTACCATGTAACGGTTCTTTCGTTACACATACGAGCGTCTGAATCGAACATAAGGTTGGATGGTTAGACGGAACGATAATTGTAACTAAGTTGTATTCGATTATATCGTGATGACGTTCATATAGAAATACTCACCAGGTTACTGTTCTTTCGTTATACATACGAGCAACCGAATCGAACAGAAGGTCGAATGGATATCTGAGTTGTATTCGATTATGATGTTATGCTGTGTATATAGTTATACACATAAGGTGACGGTATTTCCGTTTCACATACGAGCGACCGAAACGAACAGAAAGTTGAATGGATAGACTGAACAATCAATGTATCTGGGTGGTATCCGATTATATCGCAATACTGTATATATAGTGATACTTACCAGGTGACGGTACTTCCGTTACACATACTAGCGACTGAATCGAACAGAAGGTTAAATGGTTAGACGAAACGATAATTGTATCTGAGTTGTATTCGATGATATCGTGATGATGTTTATATAGCAATACTCACCAGGTAACTGTTCTTCCGTTTTACATACAAGCGACCGAATCGAGCAGAAGGTTGAATTCAGTATAGATTGAACAATCATCGTATCTGGGTTGTATTCGATTATGTTTATATAGTTATACTCACCAGGTAACTGTTCTTCCGTTATACATACGAGCGACTGAATTGAACAGAAGGTTGAATGGATAGTATATGGGTTGTATTCGATTATGATGTTATGCTGTGTATATAGTTATACACACTAGGAGACGGTATTCCCGTTTTACATACGAGCGACCGAAACGAAAAGAAAGTTGAATGGATAGACTGAACAATCAATGTATCTGGGTGGTATCCGATTAAATCGCAATACTGTATATATAGTGATACTTACCAGGTGACGATACTTCCGTTACACATACTAGCGACTGAATCGAACAGAATGTTGAATGGTTAGACGAAGCGATAATTGTATCTGAGTTGTATTCGATGATATCGTGATGATGTTTATATAGCAATACTCACCAGGTAACTGTCCTTCCGTTTTACATACAAGCGACCGAATCGAGCAGAAGGTTAAATGGATAGATTGAACAATCATCGTATCTGAGTTGTATTCGATTATGTTTATATAGATATACTCACCAGGTAACTGTTCTTCCGTTATACATACGAGCGACTGAATTGAACTGAAGGTTGAATGGATAGACTAAACAATGATGGTATCTGGGGTTGTATTCGATTATATCGTGATGATGTTCATATAGTTATACTCACCATGTAACTGATCTGCAGTTATACATAAGAGCGACTGAACTGAACAGAAGGTTGAATGGATAGACTGAACAATCATCGTATCTGGGTTGTATTCGATTATTTCGTGATGATTATTATATATTATGTCTAACCAGGTAACTGTTTTTTCGTTATACATACTAGCAACCGAATCGAACATAAGGTTGAATGGATAGATTGAACAATCATTGTATCTGGGTTGTCTCCGATTATATCGTTATGTTGTATATTCAACTACACCTACCATGTAACGGTTCTTCCGTTACACATACTAGCGACTGAATCGAACAGAATGTTGAATTGTTTGACGAAACGATAATTGTATCTGAGTTGTATTCGATGATATCGTGATGATGTTTATATAGCAATACTCACCAGGTAACTGTCCTTCCGTTTTACATACAAGCGACCGAATCGAGCAGAAGGTTAAATGGGTAGATTGAACAATCATCGTATCTGAGTTGTATTCGATTATGTTTATATAGATATACTCACCAGGTACCTGTTCTTCCGATATACATACGAGCAACCGAATCGAACATAAGGTTGAATGGATGTATTGAACAATCATCGTATCTGGGTTGTATTCGATTATGTTTATATAGTTATACTCACCAGGTAACTGTTCTTCCGTTATACATACGAGCGACTGAATTGAACAGAAGGTTGAATGGATAGTATATGGGTTGTATTCGATTATGATGTTATGCTGTGTATATAGTTATACACACTAGGAGACGGTATTCCCGTTTTACATACGAGCGACCGAAACGAAAAGAAAGTTGAATGGATAGACTGAACAATCAATGTATCTGGGTGGTATCCGATTATATCGCAATACTGTATATATAGTGATACTTACCAGGTGACGATACTTCCGTTACACATACTAGCGACTGAATCGAACAGAATGTTGAATGGTTAGACGAAGCGATAATTGTATCTGAGTTGTATTCGATGATATCGTGATGATGTTTATATAGCAATACTCACCAGGTAACTGTCCTTCCGTTTTACATACAAGCGACCGAATCGAGCAGAAGGTTAAATGGATAGATTGAACAATCATCGTATCTGAGTTGTATTCGATTATGTTTATATAGATATACTCACCAGGTAACTGTTCTTCCGTTATACATACGAGCGACTGAATTGAACTGAAGGTTGAATGGATAGACTAAACAATGATGGTATCTGGGGTTGTATTCGATTATATCGTGATGATGTTCATATAGTTATACTCACCATGTAACTGATCTGCAGTTATACATAAGAGCGACTGAACTGAACAGAAGGTTGAATGGATAGACTGAACAATCATCGTATCTGGGTTGTATTCGATTATTTCGTGATGATTATTATATATTATGTCTAACCAGGTAACTGTTTTTTCGTTATACATACTAGCAACCGAATCGAACATAAGGTTGAATGGATAGATTGAACAATCATTGTATCTGGGTTGTCTCCGATTATATCGTTATGTTGTATATTCAACTACACCTACCATGTAACGGTTCTTCCGTTACACATACTAGCGACTGAATCGAACAGAATGTTGAATTGTTAGACGAAACGATAATTGTATCTGAGTTGTATTCGATGATATCGTGATGATGTTTATATAGCAATACTCACCAGGTAACTGTCCTTCCGTTTTACATACAAGCGACCGAATCGAGCAGAAGGTTAAATGGGTAGATTGAACAATCATCGTATCTGAGTTGTATTCGATTATGTTTATATAGATATACTCACCAGGTACCTGTTCTTCCGATATACATACGAGCAACCGAATCGAACATAAGGTTGAATGGATGTATTGAACAATCATCGTATCTGAGTTGTATTCGATTATGTTTATATAGTTATACTCACCAGGTAACTGTTCTTCCGTTATACATACGAGCGACTGAATTGAACTGAAGGTTGAATGGATAGACTAAACAATGATCGTATCTGGGGTTGTATTCGATTATATCGTGATGATGTTCATATAGTTATACTCACCAGGTAACTGTTCTCCAGTTATACATAAGAGCGACTGAACTGAACATAAGGTTGAATGGATAGACTGAACAATCTTCGTATCTGGGTTGTATTCGATTATTTCGTGATGATTATTATATATTATGTCTAACCAGGTAACTGTTCTTTCGTTATACATACTAGCAACCGAATCGAACATAAGGTTGAATGGATAGATTGAACAATCATTGTATCTGGGTTGTCTCCGATTATATCGTTATGTTGTATATTTAACTACACCTACCATGTAACGGTTCTTTCGTTACACATACGAGCGTCTGAATCGAACATAAGGTTGGATGGTTAGACGGAACGATAATCGTAACTAAGTTGTATTCGATTATATCGTGATGACGTTCACATAGAAATACTCACCAGGTTACTGTTCTTTCGTTATACATACGAGCAACCGAATCGAACAGAAGTTTGAATGGATAGTATCTGGGTTGTATTTGATTATATCGTGATTATTATCATATAGTATGTCTAACCAGGTAACAGTTCTTCCGTTATACATACGAGCAACCGAATCGAACATAAGGTTGAATGGATAGTATCTGTGTTGTATTCGATAATGATGTTATGCTGTGTATATAGTTATACACATAAGGTGACGGTATTCCCGTTTCACATACGAGCGACCGAAACGAACAGAAAGTTGAATGGATAGACTGAACAATCAATGTATCTGGGTGGTATCCGATTATATCGCAATACTGTATATATAGTGATACTTACCAGGTGACGGTACTTCCGTTACACATACTAGCAACTGAATCGAACAGAATGTTAAATGGTTAGACGAAACGATAATTGTATCTGAGTTGTATTCGATGATATCGTGATGATGTTTATATAGCAATACTCACCAGGTAACTGTTCTTCCGTTTTACATACAAGCGACCGAATCGAGCAATAGGTTGAATTCAGTATAGATTGAACAATCATCGTATCTGGGTTGTATTCGATCATGTTTATATAGTTATACTCACCAGGTAACTGTTCTTCCATTATACATACGAGCGACTGAATTGAACAGAAGGTTGAATGGATAGTATATAGGTTGTATTCGATTATGATGTTATGCTGTGTATATAGTTATACACACTAGGAGACGGTATTCCCGTTTTACATACGAGCGACCGAAACGAACAGAAAGTTGAATGGATAGACTGAACAATCAATGTATCTGGGTGGTATCCGATTATATCGCAATACTGTATATATAGTGATACTTACCAGGTGACGATACTTCCGTTACACATACTAGCGACTGAATCGAACAGAATGTTGAATGGTTAGACGAAACGATAATTGTATCTGAGTTGTATTCGATGATATCGTGATGATGTTTATATAGCAATACTCACCAGGTAACTGTTCTTCCGTTTTACATACAAACGACCGAATCGAGCAGAAGGTTGAATTCAGTATAGATTGAACAATCATCGTATCTGGGTTGTATTCGATTATGTTTATATAGTTATACTCACCAGGTAACTGTTTTTCCGTTATACATACGAGCGACTGAATTGAACAGAAGGTTGAATGGATAGTATATGGGTTGTATTCGATTATGATGTTATGCTGTGTATATAGTTAAACACACTAGGAGACGGTATTCCCGTTTTACATACGAGCGACCGAAACGAAAAGAAAGTTGAATGGATAGACTGAACAATCGATGTATCTGGGTGGTATCCGATTATATCGCAATACTGTATATATAGTGATACTTACCAGGTGACGATACTTCCGTTACACATACTAGCGACTGAATCGAACAAAATGTTGAATGGTTAGACGAAACGATAATTGTATCTGAGTTGTATTCGATGATATCGTGATGATGTTTATATAGCAATACTCACCAGGTAACTGTCCTTCCGTTTTACATACAAGCGACCGAATCGAGCAGAAGGTTAAATGGATAGATTGAACAATCATCGTATCTGAGTTGTATTCGATTATGTTTATATAGATATACTCACCAGGTACCTGTTCTTCCGATATACATACGAGAAACCGAATCGAACATAAGGTTGAATGGATAGATTGAACAATCATCGTATCTGAGTTGTATTCGATTATGTTTATATAGTTATACTCACCAGGTAACTGTTCTTCCGTTATACATACGAGCGACTGAATTGAACTGAAGGTTGAATGGATAGACTAAACAATGATCGTATCTGGGGTTGTATTCGATTATATCGTGATGATGTTCATATAGTATGTCTAACCAGGTTCTTTCGTTACACATACGAGCGTCTGAATCGAACATAAGGTTGGATGGTTAGACGGAACGATAATTGTAACTGAGTTGTATTAGATTATATCGTGGTGACGTTCATATAGAAATACTCACCAGGTAACTGTTCTCCAGTTATACATAAGAGCGACTGAACTGAACAGAAGGTTGAATGGATAGACTGAACAATCATCGTATCTGGGTTGTATTCGATTATTTCGTGATGATTATTATATATTATGTCTAACCAGGTAACTGTTCTTTCGTTATACATACTAGCAACCGAATCGAACATAAGGTTGAATGGATAGATTGAACAATCATTGTATCTGGGTTGTCTCCGATTATATCGTTATGTTGTATATTTAACTACACCTACCATGTAACGGTTCTTTCGTTACACATACGAGCGTCTGAATCGAACATAAGGTTGGATGGTTAGACGGAACGATAATTGTAACTAAGTTGTATTCGATTATATCGTGATGACGTTCATATAGAAATACTCACCAGGTTACTGTTCTTTCGTTATACATACGAGCAACCGAATCGAACAGAAGGTTGAATGGATAGTATCTGGGTTGTATTCGATTATGATGTTATGCTGTGTATATAGTTATACACATAAGGTGACGGTATTCCCGTTTCACATACGAGCGACCGAAACGAACAGAAAGTTTAATGGATAGACTGAACAATCAATGTATCTGGGTGGTATCCGATTATATCGCAATACTGTATATATAGTGATACTTACCAAGTGACGGTACTTCCGTTACACATACTAGCGACTGAATCGAACAGAAGGTTAAATGGTTAGACGAAACGATAATTGTATCTGAGTTGTATTCGATGATATCGTGATGATGTTTATATAGCAATACTCACCAGGTAACTGTTCTTCCGTTTTACATACAAGCGACCGAATCGAGCAGAAGGTTGAATTCAGTATAGATTGAACAATCATCGTATCTGGGTTGTATTCGATTATGTTTATATAGTTATACTCACCAGGTAACTGTTCTTCCGTTATACATACGAGCGACTGAATTGAACAGAAGGTTGAATGGATAGTATATGGGTTGTATTCGATTATGATGTTATGCTGTGTATATAGTTATACACACTAGGAGACGGTATTCCCGTTTTACATACGAGCGACCGAAACGAAAAGAAAGTTGAATGGATAGACTGAACAATCAATGTATCTGGGTGGTATCCGATTATATCGCAATACTGTATATATAGTGATACTTACCAGGTGACGATACTTCCGTTACACATACTAGCGACTGAATCGAACAGAATGTTGAATGGTTAGACGAAACGATAATTGTATCTGAGTTGTATTCGATGATATCGTGATGATGTTTATATAGCAATACTCACCAGGTAACTGTCCTTCCGTTTTACATACAAGCGACCGAATCGAGCAGAAGGTTAAATGGATAGATTGAACAATCATCGTATCTGAGTTGTATTCGATTATGTTTATATAGATATACTCACCAGGTAACTGTTCTTCCGTTATACATACGAGCGACTGAATTGAACTGAAGGTTGAATGGATAGACTAAACAATGATGGTATCTGGGGTTGTATTCGATTATATCGTGATGATGTTCATATAGTTATACTCACCAGGTAACTGATCTGCAGTTATACATAAGAGCGACTGAACTGAACAGAAGGTTGAATGGATAGACTGAACAATCATCGTATCTGGGTTGTATTCGATTATTTCGTGATGATTATTATATATTATGTCTAACCAGGTAACTGTTTTTTCGTTATACATACTAGCAACCGAATCGAACATAAGGTTGAATGGATAGATTGAACAATCATCGTATCTGAGTTGTATTCGATTATGTTTATATAGTTATACTCACCAGGTAACTGTTCTTTCGTTATACATACGAGCGACTGAATTGAACTGAAGGTTGAATGGATAGACTAAACAATGATCGTATCTGGGGTTGTATTCGATTATATCGTGATGATGTTCATATAGTATGTCTAACCAGGTTCTTTCGTTACACATACGAGCGTCTGAATCGAACATAAGGTTGGATGGTTAGACGGAACGATAATTGTAACTGAGTTGTATTAGATTATATCGTGGTGACGTTCATATAGAAATACTCACCAGGTAACTGTTCTCCAGTTATACATAAGAGCGACTGAACTGAACAGAAGGTTGAATGGATAGACTGAACAATCATCGTATCTGGGTTGTATTCGATTATTTCGTGATGATTATTATATATTATGTCTAACCAGGTAACTGTTCTTTCGTTATACATACTAGCAACCGAATCGAACATAAGGTTGAATGGATAGATTGAACAATCATTGTATCTGGGTTGTCTCCGATTATATCGTTATGTTGTATATTTAACTACACCTACCATGTAACGGTTCTTTCGTTACACATACGAGCGTCTGAATCGAACATAAGGTTGGATGGTTAGACGGAACGATAATTGTTACTAAGTTGTATTCGATTATATCGTGATGACGTTCATATAGAAATACTCACCAGGTTACTGTTCTTTCGTTATACATACGAGCAACCGAATCGAACAGAAGGTTGAATGGATAGTATCTGGGTTGTATTCGATTATGATGTTATGCTGTGTATATAGTTATACACATAAGGTGACGGTATTCCCGTTTCACATACGAGCGACCGAAACGAACAGAAAGTTTAATGGATAGACTGAACAATCAATGTATCTGGGTGGTATCCGATTATATCGCAATACTGTATATATAGTGATACTTACCAAGTGACGGTACTTCCGTTACACATACTAGCGACTGAATCGAACAGAAGGTTGAATGGTTAGACGAAACGATAATTGTATCTGAGTTGTATTCGATGATATCGTGATGATGTTTATATAGCAATACTCACCAGGTAACTGTTCTTCCGTTTTACATACAAGCGACCGAATCGAGCAGAAGGTTGAATTCAGTATAGATTGAACAATCATCGTATCTGGGTTGTATTCGATTATTTTTATATAGTTATACTCACCAGGTAACTGTTCTTCCGTTATACATACGAGCGACTGAATTGAACAGAAGGTTGAATGGATAGTATATGGGTTGTATTCGATTATGATGTTATGCTGTGTATATAGTTATACACACTAGGAGACGGTATTCCCGTTTTACATACGAGCGACCGAAACGAAAAGAAAGTTGAATGGATAGACTGAACAATCAATGTATCTGGGTGGTATCCGATTATATCGCAATACTGTATATATAGTGATACTTACCAGGTGACGATACTTCCGTTACACATACTAGCGACTGAATCGAACAGAATGTTGAATGGTTAGACGAAACGATAATTGTATCTGAGTTGTATTCGATGATATCGTGATGATGTTTATATAGCAATACTCACCAGGTAACTGTCCTTCCGTTTTACATACAAGCGACCGAATCGAGCAGAAGGTTAAATGGATAGATTGAACAATCATCGTATCTGAGTTGTATTCGATTATGTTTATATAGATATACTCACCAGGTAACTGTTCTTCCGTTATACATACGAGCGACTGAATTGAACTGAAGGTTGAATGGATAGACTAAACAATGATGGTATCTGGGGTTGTATTCGATTATATCGTGATGATGTTCATATAGTTATACTCACCAGGTAACTGATCTGCAGTTATACATAAGAGCGACTGAACTGAACAGAAGGTTGAATGGATAGACTGAACAATCATCGTATCTGGGTTGTATTCGATTATTTCGTGATGATTATTATATATTATGTCTAACCAGGTAACTGTTTTTTCGTTATACATACTAGCAACCGAATCGAACATAAGGTTGAATGGATAGATTGAACAATCATTGTATCTGGGTTGTCTCCGATTATATCGTTATGTTGTATAATCAACTACACCTACCATGTAACGGTTCTTCCGTTACACATACTAGCGACTGAATCGAACAGAATGTTGAATTGTTAGACGAAACGATAATTGTATCTGAGTTGTATTCGATGATATCGTGATGATGTTTATATAGCAATACTCACCAGGTAACTGTCCTTCCGTTTTACATACAAGCGACCGAATCGAGCAGAAGGTTAAATGGGTAGATTGAACAATCATCGTATCTGAGTTGTATTCGATTATGTTTATATAGATATACTCACCAGGTACCTGTTCTTCCGATATACATACGAGCAACCGAATCGAACATTAGGTTGAATGGATATATTGAACAATCATCGTATCTGAGTTGTATTCGATTATGTTTATATAGTTATACTCACCAGGTAACTGTTCTTCCGTTATACATACGAGCGACTGAATTGAACTGAAGGTTGAATGGATAGACTAAACAATGATCGTATCTGGGGTTGTATTCGATTATATCGTGATGATGTTCATATAGTTATACTCACCAGGTAACTGTTCTCCAGTTATACATAAGAGCGACTGAACTGAACATAAGGTTGAATGGATAGACTGAACAATCTTCGTATCTGGGTTGTATTCGATTATTTCGTGATGATTATTATATATTATGTCTAACCAGGTAACTGTTCTTTCGTTATACATACTAGCAACCGAATCGAACATAAGGTTGAATAGATAGATTGAACAATCATTGTATCTGGGTTGTCTCCGATTATATCGTTATGTTGTATATTTAACTACACCTACCATGTAACGGTTCTTTCGTTACACATACGAGCGTCTGAATCGAACATAAGGTTGGATGGTTAGACGGAACGATAATCGTAACTAAGTTGTATTCGATTATATCGTGATGACGTTCACATAGAAATACTCACCAGGTTACTGTTCTTTCGTTATACATACGAGCAACCAAATCGAACAGAAGTTTGAATGGATAGTATCTGGGTTGTATTTGATTATATCGTGATTATTATCATATAGTATGTCTAACCAGGTAACAGTTCTTCCGTTATACATACGAGCAACCGAATCGAACATAAGGTTGAATGGATAGTATCTGGGTTGTATTCGATAATGATGTTATGCTGTGTATATAGTTATACACATAAGGTGACGGTATTCCCGTTTCACATACGAGCGACCGAAACGAACAGAAAGTTGAATGGATAGACTGAACAATCAATGTATCTGGGTGGTATCCGATTATATCGCAATACTGTATATATAGTGATACTTACCAGGTGACGGTTCTTCCGTTACACATACTAGCAACTGAATCGAACAGAATGTTAAATGGTTAGACGAAACGATAATTGTATCTGAGTTGTATTCGATGATATCGTGATGATGTTTATATAGCAATACTCACCAGGTAACTGTTCTTCCGTTTTACATACAAGCGACCGAATCGAGCAATAGGTTGAATTCAGTATAGATTGAACAATCATCGTATCTGGGTTGTATTCGATCATGTTTATATAGTTATACTCACCAGGTAACTGTTCTTCCGTTATACATACGAGCGACTGAATTGAACAGAAGGTTGAATGGATAGTATATAGGTTGTATTCGATTATGATGTTATGCTGTGTATATAGTTATACACACTAGGAGACGGTATTCCCGTTTTACATACGAGCGACCGAAACGAACAGAAAGTTGAATGGATAGACTGAACAATCAATGTATCTGGGTGGTATCCGATTATATCGCAATACTGTATATATAGTGACACTTACCAGGTGACGATACTTCCGTTACACATACTAGCGACTGAATCGAACAGAATGTTGAATGGTTAGACGAAACGATAATTGTATCTGAGTTGTATTCGATGATATCGTGATGATGTTTATATAGCAATACTCACCAGGTAACTGTTCTTCCGTTTTACATACAAACGACCGAATCGAGCAGAAGGTTGAATTCAGTATAGATTGAACAATCATCGTATCTGGGTTGTATTCGATTATGTTTATATAGTTATACTCACCAGGTAACTGTTTTTCCGTTATACATACGAGCGACTGAATTGAACAGAAGGTTGAATGGATAGTATATGGGTTGTATTCGATTATGATGTTATGCTGTGTATATAGTTAAACACACTAGGAGACGGTATTCCCGTTTTACATACGAGCGACCGAAACGAAAAGAAAGTTGAATGGATAGACTGAACAATCAATGTATCTGGGTGGTATCCGATTATATCGCAATACTGTATATATAGTGATACTTACCAGGTGACGATACTTCCGTTACACATACTAGCGACTGAATCGAACAGAATGTTGAATGGTTAGACGAAACGATAATTGTATCTGAGTTGTATTCGATGATATCGTGATGATGTTTATATAGCAATACTCACCAGGTAACTGTCCTTCCGTTTTACATACAAGCGACCGAATCGAGCAGAAGGTTAAATGGATAGATTGAACAATCATCGTATCTGAGTTGTATTCGATTATGTTTATATAGATATACTCACCAGGTACCTGTTCTTCCGATATACATACGAGAAACCGAATCGAACATAAGGTTGAATGGATAGATTGAACAATCATCGTATCTGAGTTGTATTCGATTATGTTTATATAGTTATACTCACCAGGTAACTGTTCTTCCGCTATACATACGAGCGACTGAATTGAACTGAAGGTTGAATGGATAGACTAAACAATGATCGTATCTGAAGTTGTATTCGATTATATCGTGATGATGTTCATATAGTATGTCTAACCAGGTAACAGTTCTTTCGTTACACATACGAGCGTCTGAATCGAACATAAGGTTGGATGGTTAGACGGAACGATAATTGTAACTGAGTTGTATTAGATTATATCGTGGTGACGTTCATATAGAAATACTCACCAGGTAACTGTTCTCCAGTTATACATAAGAGCGACTGAACTGAACAGAAGGTTGAATGGATAGACTGAACAATCATCGTATCTGGGTTGTATTCGATTATTTCGTGATGATTATTATATATTATGTCTAACCAGGTAACTGTTCTTTCGTTATACATACTAGCAACCGAATCGAACATAAGGTTGAATGGATAGATTGAACAATCATTGTATCTGGGTTGTCTCCGATTATATCGTTATGTTGTATATTTAACTACACCTACCATGTAACGGTTCTTTCGTTACACATACGAGCGTCTGAATCGAACATAAGGTTGGATGGTTAGACGGAACGATAATTGTAACTAAGTTGTATTCGATTATATCGTGATGACGTTCATATAGAAATACTCACCAGGTTACTGTTCTTTCGTTATACATACGAGCAACCGAATCGAACAGAAGGTTGAATGGATAGTATCTGGGTTGTATTCGATTATGATGTTATGCTGTGTATATAGTTATACACATAAGGTGACGGTATTCCCGTTTCACATACGAGCGACCGAAACGAACAGAAAGTTTAATGGATAGACTGAACAATCAATGTATCTGGGTGGTATCCGATTATATCGCAATACTGTATATATAGTGATACTTACCAAGTGACGGTACTTCCGTTACACATACTAGCGACTGAATCGAACAGAAGGTTAAATGGTTAGACGAAACGATAATTGTATCTGAGTTGTATTCGATGATATCGTGATGATGTTTATATAGCAATACTCACCAGGTAACTGTTCTTCCGTTTTACATACAAGCGACCGAATCGAGCAGAAGGTTGAATTCAGTATAGATTGAACAATCATCGTATCTGGGTTGTATTCGATTATGTTTATATAGTTATACTCACCAGGTAACTGTTCTTCCGTTATACATTCGAGCGACTGAATTGAACAGAAGGTTGAATGGATAGTATATGGGTTGTATTCGATTATGATGTTATGCTGTGTATATAGTTATACACACTAGGAGACGGTATTCCCGTTTTACATACGAGCGACCGAAACGAAAAGAAAGTTGAATGGATAGACTGAACAATCAATGTATCTGGGTGGTATCCGATTATATCGCAATACTGTATATATAGTGATACTTACCAGGTGACGATACTTCCGTTACACATACTAGCGACTGAATCGAACAGAATGTTGAATGGTTAGACGAAACGATAACTGTATCTGAGTTGTATTCGATGATATCGTGATGATGTTATATAGCAATACTCACCAGGTAACTGTCCTTCCGTTTTACATACAAGCGACCGAATCGAGCAGAAGGTTGAATGGATAGATTGAACAATCATCGTATCTGAGTTGTATTTGATTATGTTTATATAGATATACTCACCAGGTACCTGTTCTTCCGATATACATACGAGCAACCGAATCGAACATAAGTTTGAATGGATAGATTGAACAATCATCGTATCTGAGTTGTATTCGATTATGTTTATATAGTTATACTCACCAGGTAACTGTTCTTTCGTTATACATACGAGCGACTGAATTGAACTGAAGGTTGAATGGATAGACTAAACAATGATCGTATCTGGGGTTGTATTCGATTATATCGTGATGATGTTCATATAGTTATACTCACCAGGTAACTGTTCTCCAGTTATACATAAGAGCGACTGAACTGAACAGAAGGTTGAATGGATAGACTGAACAATCATCGTATCTGGGTTGTATTCGATTATTTCGTGATGATTATTATATATTATGTCTTACCAGGTAACTGTTCTTTCGTTATACATACTAGCAACCGAATCGAACATAAGGTTGAATGGATAGATTGAACAATCATTGAATCTGGGTTGTCTCCGATTATATCGTTATGTTGTATATTTAACTACACCTACCATGTAACGGTTCTTTCGTTACACATACGAGCGTCTGAATCGAACATAAGGTTGGATGGTTAGACGGAACGATAATTGTAACTAAGTTGTATTCGATTATATCGTGATGACGTTCATATAGAAATACTCACCAGGTTACTGTTCTTTCGTTATACATACGAGCAACCGAATCGAACAGAAGGTTGAATGGATAGTATCTGGGTTGTATTCGATTATGATGTTATGTTGTGTATATAGTTATACACACTAGGAGACGGTATTCCCGTTTTACATACGAGCGACCGAAACAAAAAGAAAGTTGAATGGATAGACTGAACAATCAATGTATCTGGGTGGTATCCGATTATATCGCAATACTGTATATATAGTGATACTTACCAGGTGACGATACTTCCGTTACACATACTAGCGACTGAATCGAACAGAATGTTGAATGGTTAGACGAAACGATAATTGTATCTGAGTTGTATTCGATGATATCGTGATGATGTTTATATAGCAATACTCACCAGGTTACTGTTCTTTCGTTATACATACGAGCAACCGAATCGAACAGAAGGTTGAATGGATAGTATCTGAGTTGTATTCGATTATGTTTATATAGTTATACTCACCAGGTAACTGTTCTTCCGTTATACATACGAGCGACTGAATTGAACTGAAGGTTGAATGGATAGACTAAACAATGATCGTATCTGGGGTTGTATTCGATTATATCGTGATGATTATTATATATTATGTCTTACCAGGTAACTGTTCTTTCGTTATACATACTAGCAACCGAATCGAACATAAGGTTGAATGGATAGATTGAACAATCATCGTATCTGAGTTGTATTCGATTATGTTTATATAGTTATACTCACCAGGTAACTGTTCTTCCGTTATACATACGAGCGACTGAATTGAACTGAAGGTTGAATGGATAGACTAAACAATGATCGTATCTGGGGTTGTATTCGATTATATCGTGATGATGTTCATATAGTTATACTCACCAGGTAACTGTTCTCCAGTTATACATAAGAGCGACTGAACTGAACAGAAGGTTGAATGGATAGACTGAACAATCATCGTATCTGGGTTGTATTCGATTATTTCGTGATGATTATTATATATTATGTCTTACCAGGTAACTGTTGTTTCGTTATACATACTAGCAACCGAATCGAACATAAGGTTGAATGGATAGATTGAACAATCATTGTATCTGGGTTGTCTCCGATTATATCGTTATGTTGTATATTTAACTACACCTACCATGTAACGGTTCTTTCGTTACACATACGAGCGTCTGAATCGAACATAAGGTTGGATGGTTAGACGGAACGATAATTGTAACTAAGTTGTATTCGATTATATCGTGATGACGTTCATATAGAAATACTCACCAGGTTACTGTTCTTTCGTTATACATACGAGCAACCGAATCGAACAGAAGGTTGAATGGATAGTATCTGGGTTGTATTCGATTATGATGTTATGTTGTGTATATAGTTATACACATAAGGTGACGGTATTCCCGTTTCACATACGAGCGACCGAAATGAACAGAAAGTTGAATGGATAGACTGAACAATCAATGTATCTGGGTGGTATCCGATTATATCGCAATACTGTATATATAGTGATACTTACTAGGTGACGGTACTTCCGTTACACATACTAGCGACTGAATCGAACAGAAGGTTAAATGGTTAGACGAAACGATAATTGTATCTGAGTTGTATTCGATGATATCGTGATGATGTTTATATAGCAATACTCACCAGGTAACTGTTCTTCCGTTTTACATACAAGCGACCGAATCGAGCAGAAGGTTGAATTCAGTATAGATTGAACAATCATCGTATCTGGGTTGTATTCGATCATGTTTATATAGTTATACTCACCAGGTAACTGTTCTTCCGTTATACATACGAGCGAATGAATTGAACAGAAGGTTGAATGGATAGTATATGGGTTGTATTCGATTATGATGTTATGCTGTGTATATAGTTATACACACTAGGAGACGGTATTCTTGTTTTACATACGAGCGACCGAAACAAAAAGAAAGTTGAATGGATAGACTAAACAATCAATGTATCTGGGTGGTATCCGATTATATCGCAATACTGTATATATAGTGATACTTACCAGGTGACGATACTTCCGTTACACATACTAGCGACTGAATCGAACAGAATGTTGAATGGTTAGACGAAACGATAATTGTATCTGAGTTGTATTCGATGATATCGTGATGATGTTTATATAGCAATACTACATAGCAATACTCAATAGCAATACTCACCAGGTTACACATACTAGCGACTGAATCGAACAGAAGGTTAAATGGTTAGACGAAACGATAATTGTATCTGAGTTGTATTCGATGATATCGTGATGATGTTTATATAGCAACACTCACCAGGTAACTGTCCTTCCGTTTTACATACAAGCGACCGAATCGAGCAGAAGGTTAAATGGATAGATTGAACAATCATCGTATCTGAGTTGTATTCGATTATGTTTATATAGATATACTCACCAGGTACCTGTTCTTCCGATATACATACGAGCAACCGAATCGAACATAAGGTTGAATGGATAGATTGAACAATCATCGTATCTGAGTTGTATTCGATTATGTTTATATAGTTATACTCACTAGGTAACTGTTCTTCCGTTATACATACGAGCGACTGAATTGAACTGAAGGTTGAATGGATAGTTGTATTCGATTATATCGTGATGATTATTATATATTATGTCTTACCAGGTAACTGTTCTTTCGTTATACATACTAGCAACCGAATCGAACATAAGGTTGAATGGATAGATTGAACAATCATTGTATCAGGGTTGTCTCCGATTATATCGTTATGTTGTATATTTAACTACACCTAACATGTAACGGTTCTTTCGTTACACATATGAGCGTCTGAATCGAACATAAGGTTGGATGGTTAGACGGAACGATAATTGTAACTAAGTTGTATTTGATTATATCGTGATGACGTTCATATAGAAATACTCACCAGGTTACTGTTCTTTCGTTATACATACGAGCAACCGAATCGAACAGAAGGTTGAATGGATAGTATCTGGGTTGTATTCGATTATGATGTTATGCTGTGTATATAGTTATACACATAAGGTGACGGTATTCCCGTTTCACATACGAGCGACCGAAACGAACAGAAAGTTGAATGGATAGACTGAACAATCAATGTATCTGGGTGGTATCCGATTATATCGCAATACTGTATATATAGTGATACTTACCAGGTGACGGTACTTCCGTTACACATACTAGCGACTGAATCGAAGAGAAGGTTAAATGGTTAGACGAAACGATAATTGTATCTGAGTTGTATTCCATGATATTCAAAATGAGATATACCGTTGGATGTGGCGGTGGTGTGTCAAATCGCTTCTATTGAACACTGAAATAAGTGTAGTCGTAGTGCTTCATAATTTGTGAAAATTTGCATGTGAGTCATAAATACACTCTTTTGTGCTCCTGTCCAGTCATAATTCGATAATTATAAATACAAACTGCACTAACGGCAATAAATTTTGTCGTGACCAGTTCACGTATTCACAGTCTTGTCGCCTTGGTTTCTTACCGAATAAAAAAGCGATTCCATATCAGTTCTCCAAAGAAATAAAGATAAAACTCCCACAATCGTACCACTTTTTCTCAAGTGATGGGCGATAAAGCCGAGGATAATGCCGAACTATCAAACAATGAACTATTTTTGAAATTGATTGATTTGATCAAAAGTGAAGGAGTTCAAAATAGGAAATGTATTTTGGAAGAAATAAACTCGAAAAATGATAAAATAATTGAAAAATTAAATGAAAGTTCAATGAAAATTACTGACATTGAAACGAAGAACAAGGAATTGGAAAATAGAATATTATATTTGGAGCGCATACATCGCCGAAATAACATTTTCGTCTATGGATTGGAAGTTCCACAGAATGAATCGGTACTGAATTATACCATCACAAAATTGAATTCCCTCTTAAACACTGATATTCAGGTTTCGGATATCAATAATATCTTTCTGGTCAGGACCAACAACGGAATCCCACCAATCAAAATCGAATTTCTACCATATCTCAAAAAACAAATGGTACTCAAAAACTGTGCAAAACTGAAAGGAACTCATATTTATATTGCACATGATCTTTGCAAAGAAGATAGAGAAAAACAACGAATATTATCTAAGCACCTAAAATTAGCTCGATCAAAAAATCTATTAGCAAAAATCAAAGGAAAAACCCTAATAATTAATGGGGAATCATACTCTCTAGACCAAGTGAAAAATTTCGAATCTGAGGCAGAAATACCTGAAGAAGACACTCATTCTGATAGCGAGGATCAAGTGAAGTCATATAGTGCTCCTTCCACCCCGGTAGTACTACACGAAAACGTCAGTCTATCCCAATTTCAGGTTACAAATAATCATACTCCCATAAGAAATCAACCATATAACAAAGAAGAGAAAAATACTGGTGCAATAAAAAGAACCAACACCTCACCTGCTGATCAGAAGAAAGAAAAAGACAGAAAGAAACAACAACGCACTCTTTCCAACTGCAGCATCAAAAGTGATAAGTCGGATCGAGTTACTAGATATACGAAGAAGTAAAATATCAGGTAGGTACGCTAGGAATTTATTCAATAATGCACGAGCTGTAATAATTAAACACATCATGGATCCAATTATTAGAGATTACAATTATATACCCATTGATACTGTTGAATTTGAGAATATATCCGACTATAATAACTACAATTGTGATATAAATCGTGAATTAAGTTTTAATGTATTACATCAAAACATTCGAAGTATTGCAAAAAACTTTGATGAATTCACTGTGATGCTCAACGAAAGCAAAATAAAATTTGATTGTATCGTATTGAGTGAAACATTCCAGGTACAGGATCCACATTTTTTCTCACTGGATGGATATGACTTACTATATAGTGAAGGAACAAAAAACAAAAATGATGGAGTTATTATATTTATCTTGAGCCAATATAATCATACAAGTAGAATGATATGCATAGATGATTGTAAATGTATAGAATTAGAATTAACATCGTATATCAGAACCAAATTATTAATCACTGGTATATATAGATCCCCATCTAGTAGTTCCGAAAACTTCATAGATCATCTGGGTATGTACTTGGAACAAAAAAAAACAATAAAAAATCACATAATTATCGGTGACATGAATTTGAATTTGTTAGATGAGAATGATAGAATTGTCAATGATTATTTGAATATACTAGGTGAATATAACTTTATCTCACTAATTAATAAAAAAACCCGTGATCAAAATGAGTCAGTAAGCTGCATTGATCATTGCTTCCTCAAAAGTACTATCACAAATTTAAATAATAACTGTCTACCATGTATATTAAAGACCGATCTGACTGATCATTATACAGAAGTTCTGAATATTCTATTCGAAAAACATATTGTACTAACCAATGACACATCTAGATACAAAAAATATACTGATTACGAAAAAATCAGGCATGATCTGAGTGTCTTCGACTGGGCAAGATTTTACAATATGAAAAATACCCAACAAGCTACTAGCTATTTTATTGAAACGCTTCTGAATACGATAAAACATAGAACCACTTCAGTCAAACAAAGAAAAAAAGACATTCGCCGTAAACCATGGATGACTGCTGGGTTACTTCAGTCCATAAATAAAAAAAATGAACTATATGAAAAATTCAAAAAGTACCCTGACATTCATAAGGAAGAGTATAAAAAATACAAAAACCATTTGAACCTTTTGATAAAAAGTACTAAATATAATTATTATGAAGAAAAAATTGATAATAATAAATACAATACCAAAAATATCTGGAAAACTATTAATGAAATTGTTCCATCAAAAAATGAACATGTGATCAAGCAAATACGCCTTACTGATGGTCGAACTGCAGACAAAGATATAGATATCTCCAACTCGCTTAACAATTATTATGTCAATGTAGGTATAGATATGGCTAATGAAATAATTCCCCCGGAAAAAATGCCATACAGACCTGAACCCATGCTCCAATCTCTTTTTCTGGAACCAACAAATCATATAGAAATCGAAACTACAATATCAAACTTGAAAACCAACAAGGCTCCCGGCTATGACCTTATTAAAACCGAAACACTAAAACTCATCTCTGGTCAGGTATCGCGTCAGTTAGCATTTTTAATAAATCTTATGTTAGAAAATGGCTACGTTCCCAAAGAATTCAAACTGGCAGTTGTCAAACCTATATTTAAAAAAGGGGATAAAACTTTACCGGTCAACTACAGGCCTATTTCTCTGATAACGACCCTAACAAAAATTTTCGAATAAATTGTAAAACAGAGATTGGAAAAATATTTGAAAAAATTTGAAATACTATCTGAAGCGCAATTTGGATTCAGGGAAGGAACATCAACAAACGACGCCATCAGTAGTCTTCTTAAAAATGTCTACCAAGCAGTCGATGATGGGGACCCAGCCATGTGCATCTTCCTAGATCTCTCCAAGGCATTTGACACAGTGGATCATACCTTATTGCTGGAAGCACTGGAGAGAATAGGTATACGGGGAACCTCTCACAAGCTCTTCTCAAGCTATCTATCAGAGAGAAAACAATTGGTGGAAATCAATGAAACCTATAGCAATGAGAAAGAAGTTCTGTGTGGGGTTCCTCAGGGCACAGTACTCGGGCCAGTCCTATTCATTATATATCTCAACGAACTACTTGCACTCAATACAATTGGTGACATATTCAGTTTCGCTGATGACACAGGGATACAAATTGGATGAACCTCAAAACAAAATCTGAGAGTGATATGGAAAAAATTTTAAACTGGTTTAGTTCACGAAAATTGACTGTCAACTATGAGAAAACGAAATACATGACCTACACCTGCTATAAAAATCGACTTCCAGAATTCGATTGTCTATCCATTCAACATAATAACGAGCCCATAAAAATATATGCAACTTATGAAATTAAATACCTAGGTATAACGATTGATCAGCACCTCAGATGGGACAGACACGTACAAAATATTGCTATCACTCTCAGGAGTATGCTTTTCAGGTTTAAATATTTCTCGAATATATTAGCAACTCAACACATGAGAATATTGTACTACGCTCTTATCGAATCTAGAATCCAATATGGGATCTTGGCGTGGGGAAGTGCTTTAGATGTGCACGTGAGAAAGGTATCAATACTACAAAAGTACTTTCTGAAAATTGTCCATAAAAAAGTAAGGAATTACCCAACCGAAAGTTTATTCACTGAAACAAACATGTTTGACTTGAGACAACTCTACCTTTTCACCATAATGATACATACTTACAAGAACAAAACAAGCATTCTACAAACATTAGATCACACTCACCAAACTAGACAAAAAACAAACCTGTATTCAAAAACAACAACCACAAAAAGAAATCTTGGCCAGAGAAATCACTATTACTTATGCCAAAGAGTTTTTAACCATTTACCAGTAGACCTAAAAAAAGAAATAATCATGATAAATTCTATCAATTTCATAAAAAAAAGAATAAAATCATATATCCTTAATATACAGAGATATGATATTCATGTTCTTCTGAATTGCAATTAGCATAGTAAGCTAAAACTGTGTTCAAATTTTGAAACTATTTATATTTAGAATATTACATTTCAGTTAATAATGTTTGCAAATAATTTTACAATTTAGAATATAGTATAGTCAGCAAAAATTACGTTCAAATTTTGAAACTATTTATATTTAAATTACTAAAATTCCGTTTATAATGTTAGAAAATAATTTAGGTACTTATATTTTGTATATTAGGAATAATTATATCTATATTTAACTACCAAATACATACCATTTCCACGATATTATATATATACTTACCAGATTCCCATGCACAACCTCGAGTTCTATGGGTTTCACGTTTGTTTGCTATATATTATATTTTTGTAAAGTTCATCATATTTATGTACTTATTGGTAAATAAACATTATTATTATTATTATATCGTGATGATGTTTATATAGCAATACTCACCAGGTAACTGTTTTTCCGTTTTACATACAAGCGACCGAATCGAGCAGAAGGTTGAATTCAGTATAGCTTGAACAATCATCGTATCTGGGTTGTATTCGATTATGTTTATATAGGTATACTCACCAGGTAACTGTTCTTCCGTTATACATACGAGCGACTGAATTGAACAGAAGGTTGAATGGATAGTATATGGGTTGTATTCGATTATGATGTTATGCTGTGTATATAGTTATACACACTAGGAGACGGTATTCCCGTTTTACATACGAGCGACCGAAACAAAAAGAAAGTTGAATGGATAGACTGAACAATCAATGTATCTGGGTGGTATCCGATTATATCGCAATACTGTATATATAGTGATACTTACCAGGTGACGATACTTCCGTTACACATACTAGCGACTGAATCGAACAGAATGTTGAATGGTTAGACGAAACGATAATTGTATCTAAGTTGTATTCGATGATATCGTGATGATGTTTATATAGCAATACTCACCAGGTTACTGTTCTTTCGTTATACATACGAGCAACCGAATCGAACAGAAGGTTGAATGTATAGTATCTGGGTTGTATTCGATTATGATGTTATGCTGTGTATATAGTTATACACACTAGGAGACGGTATTCCCGTTTTACATACGAGCGACCGAAACGAAAAGAAAGTTGAATGGATAGACTGAACAATCAATGTATCTGGGTGGTATCCGATTATATGGCAATACTGTATATATAGTGATACTTACCAGGTGACGATACTTCCGTTACACATACTAGCGACTGAATCGATTAGAATGTTGAATGGTTAGACGAAACGATAATTGTATCTGAGTTGTATTCGATGATATCGTGATGATGTTTATATAGCAATACTCACCAGGTAACTGTCCTTCCGTTTTACATACAAGCGACCGAATCGAGCAGAAGGTTAAATGGATAGATTGAACAATCATCGTATCTGAGTTGTATTCGATTATGTTTATATAGATATACTCACCAAGTACCTGTTCTTCCGATATACATACAAGCAACCGAATCGAACATAAGGTTGAATGGATAGATTGAACAATCATCGTATCTGAGTTGTATTCGATTATGTTTATATAGTTATACTCACCAGGTAACTGTTCTTCCGTTATACATACGAGCGACTGAATTGAACTGGAGGTTGAATGGATAGACTAAACAATGATTGTATCTGGGGTTGTATTCGATTATATCGTGATGATGTTCATATAGTTATACTCACCAGGTAACTGTTCTCCAGTTATACATAAGAGCGACTGAACTGAACAGAAGGTTGAATGGATAGACTGAACAATCATCGTATCTGGGTTGTATTCGATTATTTCGTGATGATTATTATATATTATGTCTAACCAGGTAACTGTTCTTTCGTTATACATACTAGCAACCGAATCGAACATAAGGTTGAATGGATAGATTGAACAATCATTGTATCTGGGTTGTCTCCGATTATATCGTTATGTTGTATATTTAACTACACCTACCATGTAACGGTTCTTTCGTTACACATACGAGCGTCTGAATCGAATATAAGGTTGGATGGTTAGACGGAACGATAATTGTAACTAAGTTGTATTCGATTATATCGTGATGACGTTCATGTAGAAATACTCACCAGGTTACTGTTCTTTCGTTTTACATACGAGCAACCGAATCGAACAGAAGGTTGAATGGATAGTATCTGGGTTGTATTCGATTATGATGTTATGCTGTGTATATAGTTATACACATAAGGTGACGGTATTCCCGTTTCACATACGAGCGACCGAAACGAACAGAAAGTTGAATGGATAGACTGAACAATCAATGTATCTGGGTGGTATCCGATTATATCGCAATACTGTATATATAGTGATACTTACCAAGTGACGGTACTTCCGTTACACATACTAGCGACTGAATCGAACAGAAGGTTGAATTCAGTATAGATTGAACAATCATCGTATCTGGGTTGTATTCGATTATGTTTATATAGTTATACTCACCAGGTAACTGTTCTTCCGTTATACATACGAGCGACTGAATTGAACTGAAGGTTGAATGGATAGACTAAACAATGATCGTATCTGGGGTTGTATTCGATTATATCGTGATGATGTTCATATAGTTATACTCACCAGGTAACTGTTCTCCAGTTATACATAAGAGCGACTGAACTGAACAGAAGGTTGAATGGGTAGACTGAACAATCATCGTATCTGGGTTGTATTCGATTATTTCGTGATGATTATTATATATTATGTCTTACCAGGTAACTGTTCTTTCGTTATACATACTAGCAACCGAATCGAACATAAGGTTGAATGGATAGATTGAACAATCATTGTTTCTGGGTTGTCTCCGATTATATCGTTATGTTGTATATTTAACTACACCTACCATGTAACGGTTCTTTCGTTACACATACGAGCGTCTGAATCGAACATAAGGTTGGATGGTTAGACGGAACGATAATTGTAACTAAGTTGTATTCCATTATATCGTGATGACGTTCATATAGAAATACTCACCAGGTTACTGTTCTTTCGTTATACATACGAGCAACCGAATCGAACAGAAGGTTGAATGGATAGTATCTGGGTTGTATTCGATTATGATGTTATGTTGTGTATATAGTTATACACATAAGGTGAAGGTATTCCCGTTTCACATACGAGCGACCGAAACGAACAGAAAGTTGAATGGATAGACTGAATAATCAATGTATCTGGGTGGTATCCGATTATATAGCAATGCTGTATATATAGTGATACTTACCAGGTGACGGTACTTCCGTTACACATACTAGCGACTGAATCGAACAGAAGGTTAAATGGTTAGACGAAACGATAATTGTATCTGAGTTGTATTCGATGATATCGTGATGATGTTTATATAGCAATACTCACCAGGTAACTGTTCTTCCGTTTTACATACAAGCAACCGAATCGAGCAAAAGGTTGAATTCAGTATAGATTGAACAATCATCGTATCTGGGTTGTATTCGATTATGTTTATATAGTTATACTCACCAGGTAACTGTTCTTCCGTTATACATACGAGCGAATGAATTGAACAGAAGGTTGAATGGATAGTATATGGGTTGTATTCGATTATGATGTTATGCTATGTATATAGTTATACACACTAGGAGACGGTATTCCCGTTTTACATACGAGCGACCGAAACAAAAAGAAAGTTGAATGGATAGACTGAACAATCAATGTATCTGGGTGGTATCCGATTATATCGCAATACTGTATATATAGTGATACTTACCAGGTGACGATACTTCCGTTACACATACTAGCGACTGAATCGAACAGAATGTTGAATGGTTAGACGAAGCGATAATTGTATCTGAGTTGTATTCGATGATATCGTGATGATGTTTATATAGCAATACTCACCAGGTTACTGTTCTTTCGTTATACATACGAGCAACCGAATCGAACAGAAGGTTGAATGGATAGTATCTGGGTTGTATTCGATTATGATGTTATGCTGTGTATATAGTTATACACATAAGGTGACGGTATTCCCGTTTCACATACGAGCGACCGAAACGAACAGAGAGTTGAATGGATAGACTGAACAATCAATGTATCTGGGTGGTATCCGATTATATCGCAATACTGTATATATAGTGATACTTACCAGGTGACGGTACTTCCGTTACACATATTAGCGACTGAATCGAACAGAAGGTTAAATGGTTAGACGAAACGATAATTGTATCTGAGTTGTATTCGATGATATCGTGATGATGTTTATATAGCAATACTCACCAGGTAACTGTCCTTCCGTTTTACATACAAGCGACCGAATCGAGCAGAAGGTTAAATGGATAGATTGAACAATCATCGTATCTGAGTTGTATTCGATTATGTTTATATAGATATAATCACCAGGTACCTGTTCTTCCGATATACATACGAGCAACCGAATCGAACATAAGGTTGAATGGATAGATTGAACAATCATCGTATCTGAGTTGTATACGATTATGTTTATATAGTTATACTCACCAGGTAACTGTTCTTCCGTTATACATAAGAGCGACTGAATTGAACTGAAGGTTGAATGGATAGACTAAACAATGATCGTATCTGGGGTTGTATTCGATTGTATCGTGATGATTTTCATATAGTTATACTCACCAGGTAACTGTTCTCCAGTTATACATAAGAGCGACTGAACTGAACAGAAGGTTGAATGGATAGACTGAACAATCATCGTATCTGGGTTGTATTCGATTATTTCGTGATGATTATTATATATTATGTCTAACCAGGTAACTGTTCTTTCGTTATACATACTAGCAACCGAATAGAACATAAGGTTGAATGGATAGATTGAACAATCATTGTATCTGGGTTGTCTCCGATTATATCGTTATGTTGTATATTTAACTACACCTACCATGTAACGGTTCTTTCGTTACACATACGAGCGTCTGAATCGAACATAAGGTTGAATGGTTAGACGGAACGATAATTGTAACTAAGTTGTATTCGATTATATCGTGATGACGTTCATATAGAAATACTCACCAGGTTACTGTTCTTTCGTTATACATACGAGCAACCGAATCGAACAGAAGGTTGAATGGATAGTATCTGGGTTGTATTCGATTATGATGTTATGCTGTGTATATAGTTATACACATAAGGTGACGGTATTCCCGTTTCACATACGAGCGACCGAAACGAACAGAAAGTTGAATGGATAGACTGAACAATCAATGTATCTGGGAGGTATCCGATTATATCGCAATACTGTATATATAGTGATACTTACCAGGTGACGGTACTTCCGTTACACATACTAGCGACTGAATCGAACAGAAGGTTAAATGGTTAGACGAAACGATAATTGTATCTGAATCCATTTCTCCAATCGAAAAAACCGAAATCGAATAAAAAGTTGCATCAAAGGGGGCCCCCTTGGAACTTTTTCGAATTCTTCAGATTGCCTTAACTTCCAAACGGATGGACCGATTTTCAACTTCGATCATACCAATCTGCTTTTTTTTTTTTATAGAATCCATTTCTCCAATCGAAGAAACCGAAATCGAAAAAAAAAAATGCATCAAAGGGGGCCCCCTTGGAAATTTTTCGAATTCTTCAAATCGCCTTAACTTCCGAACGGATAAACCGATTTTCAACTTCGATCATAATAATCTGCTTGTTTTTTTTCATAGAATCCATTTCTCCAATCGAAAAAACCGAAATCTAAAAAAAAATGCATCAAAGGGGGCCCCCTTGGAACTTTTTCGAATTCTTCAGATCGCCTTAACTTCCGAACGGATGGACCGATTTTCAACTTCGATCATACCAATCTGCTTGTTTTTTCTTCATAGAATCCATTTTTCCAATCGAAAAAACTGAAATCGAAAAAAAAAATGCATCAATGGGGGCCCCCTTGGAACTTTCTCGAATTCTTCAGATCGCCTTAACTTCCGAACGGATGGACCGATTTTCAACTTCGATCATACCAATCTGCTTGTTTAATTTCAAAGAATCCATTTCTCCAATCGGAAAAACCGAAATCGAAAAAAAAAATGCATCAAAGGGGGCCCCCTTGGAACTTTTTCGAATTCTTCAGACCGCCTCAACTTCCGAACGGATGGACCGATTTTCAATTTCGCACATACCAATTTGATTGTTTTTTCATAGAATCCATTTCTTCAATAGAAAAAACCGAAATCGAAAAAAAATTGCATCAAAGGGGGTCCCCTTGAAACTTTTTCGAATTCTTCAGATCGCCTAAACTTCCGAACGGATGGACCGATTTTCAACTTCGATCATACCAATCTGCTTGTTTTTTTTCATAGAATCCATTTCTCCAATCGAAAAAACCGAAATCGAAAAAAAAATTGCATCAAAGGGGGTCCCCTTGGAACTTTTTCGAATTCTTCAGATCGCCTTAACTTCCAAACGGATGGACCAATTTTCAACTTCAATCATAGCAATCTGCTTGTTTTTTTTCATAGAATCCATTTCTCCAATCGAAAAAAACGGAATCGAAAAAAAAGGTGCATTAAAGGGGGTCCCTTTGGAACTTAACCGAATTCTTCAGATCGCCTTAACTTCCGAACGGATGGACCGATTTTCAACTTCGATCATACCAATCTGCTTGTTTTTTCTCATATAATCCATTTCTCCAATCAAAAAAACCGGAATCGAAAAAAAAATGCATCAAAGGGGGCCCCCTTGTAACTTTTTCGAATTCTTCAGATCGCCTTAACTTCCGAACGGATGGACCGATTTTCAATTTCGCGCATACCAATTCGCATGTTTTTTCCATAGAATCCATTTCTCCAATCGAAAAAAATTGCATCAAAGGGGGTCCCCTTGGAACTTTTTCGAATTCTTCAGATCGCCTTAACTTCCGAACGGATGGACCGATTTTCAACTTCGATCATACCAATCTGCTTGTTTTTTTTTTCATATAATCCATTTCTCCAATCGAAAAAACCGGAATCGAAAAAAAAATGCATCAAAGGGGGCCCCCTTGTAACTTTTTCGAATTCTTCAGATCGCCTTAACTTCCGAACGGATGGACCGATTTTCAATTTCGCGCATACCAATTCGCTTGTTTTTTCCATAGAATCCATTTCTCCAATCGAAAAGCATTGCATCAAAGGGGGTCCCCTTGGAACTTTTTCGAATTCTTCAGATCGCCTTAACTTCCGAACGGATGGACCGATTTTCAACTTCGATCATACCAATCTGCTTGTTTTTTTCATAGAATCCATTTCTCCAATCGAAAAAACTGAAATCGGAAAAAAAATGCATCAAAGGGGGCCCCCTTGGAACTTTTTCAAATTCTTCAGATCGCCTTACTTTCCGAACGGATGGACCGATTTTCAACTTCGATCATACCAATCTGCTTGTTTAATTTCATAGAATCCATTTCTCCAAACGGAGAAACCGAAATCGAAAAAAAAAATGCATCAAAGGGGGCCCCCTTGGAACTTTTTCGAATTCTTCAGACCGCTTTAACTTCCGAACGGTTGGACCGATTTTCAATTTCGCGCATACCAATTTGATTGTTTTTACATAGAATCCATTTCTTCAATAGAAAAAACCGAAATCGAAAAAAAAATTGCATCAAAAAGGGTCCCCTTGGAACATTTTCGCATTCTTCAGATCGCCTAAACTTCCGAACGGATGGACCGATTTTCAACTTCGATCATACCAAACTGCTTGTTTTTTTTCATATAATCCATTTCTTCAATCGAAAAAACCGAAATCGAAAAAAAAATTTCATCAAAGGGGGTCCCCTTGGAACTTTTTCGAATTCTCAGATCGTTATAACTTCCAAACGGATGGACCGATTTTCAACTTCGATCATAGCAATCTGCTTGTTTTTTTTCATAGAATCCATTTCTCCAATCGAAAAAATCGGAATCGAAAAAAAAGTTGCATCAAAGGGGGTCCCTTTGGAACTTATCCGAATTCTTCAGATCGCCTTAACTTCCGAACGGATGGACCGATTTTCAACTTCGATCATACCAATCTGCTTGTTTTTTTTCATAGAATCCATTTCTCCATTCGAAAAAACCGAAATCAAAAAAAAATTGCATCAAAGGGGGCCCCCTTGGAACTTTTTCGAATTCTTCAGATCGCCTTAACTTCCGAACGGATTGACCGATTTTCAACTTCGATCATACCAATCTGCTTGTTTTTTTTATAGAATCCATTTCTCCAATTGAAAAAACCGAAATCGAAAAAAAAATGCATCAAAGGGGGCCCCCTTGGAACTTTTTCGAATTCTTCAAATCGCCTTAACTTCCGAACGGATGGACCGATTTTCAACTTCGATCATACCAATCTGCTTGTTTTTTTTCATAGAATCCATTTCTCCAATCGAAATAACCAAAATCTAAAAAAAAAAATGCATCAAAGGGGGCCCCCTTGGAACTTTTTCGAATTCTTCAGATCGCCTTAACTTCCGAACGGATTGACCGATTTTCAACTTCGATCATACCAATCTGCTTGTTTTTTCTTCATAGAATCCATTTCTCCAATCGAAAAAACTGAAATCGAAAAAAAAAATGCATCAATGGGGGCCCCCTTGGAACTTTCTCGAATTCTTCAGATCGCCTTAACTTCCGAACGGATGGACCGATTTTCAACTTCGATCATACCAATCTGCTTGTTTAATTTCATAGAATCCATTTCTCCAATCGGAAAAACCGAAATCGAAAAAAAAATGCATCAAAGGGGGTCCCCTTGGAACTTTTTCGAATTCTTCAGATCGCCTAAACTTCCGAACGTATGGACCGATTTTCAACTTCGATCATACCAATCTGCTTGTTTTTTTTCATAGGATCCATTTCTCCAATCAAAGAAACCGAAATCAAAAAAAAATTGCATCAAAGGGGGTCCCCTTGGAACTTTTTCGAATTCTTCAGATCGCCTTAACTCCCAAACGGATGGACCGATTCTCAACTTCGATCATAGCAATCTGCTTGTTTTTTTTCATAGAATCCATTTCTCCGATCGAAAAAACCGAAATCAAAAAAAAAGTTGCATCAAAGGGGGTCCCTTTGGAACTTATCCGAATTCTTCAGATCGCCTTAACTTCCGAACGGATGGACCGATTTTCAACTTCGATCATACCAATCTGCTTGTTTTTTCTCATATAATCCATTTCTCCAATCGAAAAAACCGGAATCGAAAAAAAATGCATCAAAGGGGGCCCCCTTGTAACTTTTTCGAATTCTTCAGATCGCCTTAACTTCCGAACGGATGGACCGATTTTCAACTTCGATCATACCAATCTGCTTGTTTTTTTCATAGAATCCATTTCTCCAATCAAAAAAACCGAAATCGAAAAAAAAGTTGCATCAAAGGGGGCCCCCTTGGAACTTTTTCGAATTCTTCAGATCGCCTTAACTTCCGAACGGATGGACCGATTTTCAACTTCGATCATACCAATCTGCTTGTTTAATTTCATAGAATCCATTTCTCCAATCGGAAAAACCGAAATCGAAAAAAAAATGCATCAAAGGGGGCCCCCTTGGAAGTTTTTCGAATTCTTCAGACCGCCTTAACTTCCGAACGGATGGACCGATTTTCAATTTCGCGCATTCCAATTTGATTGTTTTTTCATAGAATCCATTTCTTCAATAGAAGAAACCGAAATCGAAAAAAAATTGCATCAAAGGGGGTCCCTTTGGAACTTATCCGAATTCTTCAGATCGCTTTAACTTCCGAACGGATGGACCGATTTTCAACTTCGATCATACCAATCTGCTTGTTTTTTTTCATAGAATCCATTTCTCCAATCAAAAAAACCGAAATCAAAAAAAAAATTGCATCAAAGGGGGTCCCCTTGGAACTTTTTCGAATTCTTCAGATCGCCTTAACTCCCAAACGGATGGACCGATTCTCAACTTCGATCATAGCAATCTGCTTGTTTTTTTTTCATAGAATCCATTTCTCCAATCGAAAAAACCGAAATCAAAAAAAAAGTTGCATCAAAGGGGGTCCCTTTGGAACTTATCCGAATTCTTCAGATCGCCTTAACTTCCGAACGGATGGACCGATTTTCAACTTCGATCATACCAATCTGCTTGTTTTTTTTTCATAGAATCCATTTCTCCAATCGAAAAAACCGAAATCTAAAAAAAAATTGCATCAAAGGGGGCCCCCTTGGAACTTTTTCGAATTCTTCAGATCGCCTTAACTTCCGAACGGATTGACCGATTTTCAACTTCGCGCATACCAATTCGCTTGTTTTTTTCATAGAATCCATTTCTCCAATCAAAGAAACCGAAATCGGAAAAAAATTGCATCAAAGGGGGTCCCCTTGGAACTTTTTCGAATTCTTCAGATCGCCTTAACTTCCGAACGGATGGACCGATTTTCAACTTCGATCATACCAATCTGCTTGTTTTTTTTTCATAGAATCCATTTCTCCAATTGAAAGAACCAAAATCGAAAAAAAAATTGCATCAAAGGGGATCCCCTTGGAACTTTTCTGAATTCTTCAGATCGCCTTAACTTCCGAACGGATGGACCGATTTTCAACTTCGATCATACCAATCTACTCGTTTTTTTTTATAGAATCAATTTCTCCAATCGAAAAAACCGAAATCGAAAAAAATTATTGCATCAAAGGGGGTCCCCTCGGAACTTTTTCGGATTCTTCAGATCGCCTTAACTTCCGAACGGATGGACCGATTTTCAACTTCGATCATACCAATCTGCTTTTTTTTTTCATAGAATCCATTTTTCCAATCAAAAAAACCGAAATCGAAAAAATAAAAAGCATCAAAGGGAGCCCCCTTGGAACTTTTTCGAATTCTTCAGATCGCCTTAACTTCCGAACGGATGGACCGATTTTCAACTTCTATCATACGAATCTGCTTGTTTTTTTTCATTGAATCCATTTCTGCAATCGAAAAAACCGAGATCGAAAAAAAAATGCATCAAAGAAGGCCCCCTTGGAACTTTTTCGAATTCTTCAGATTGCCTTAACTTTCGAACGTATGGACCGATTTTCAACTTCGATCATACCAATCTGCTTGTTTTTTTTTTCATAGAATCCATTTCTCCAATCAAAAAAACCGAAATCAAAAAAATAAAAAGCATCAATGGGAGCCCCCTTTGAACATTTTCGAATTCTTCAGATCGCCTTAACTTCCGAACGGATGGACCGATTTTCAACTTCGATCATACGAATCTGCTTGTTTTTTTTATAGAATCCATTTCTCCAATCGAAAAAACCAAAATCAAAAAAAATGCATCTAAGGGGGCCCCCTTGGAACTTTTTCGAATTCTTCAGATCGACTTAACTTCCGAACGGATGGACCGATTTTCAACTTCGATCATACCAATCTGCTTTTTTTCTCCATAGAATCCATTTCTCCGATCAAAAAAACCGAAATCGAAAAAAAATGCATCAAAGGGGGCCCCCTTGGAACTTTTTCGAATTCTTCAGATTGCCTTAACTTTCGAACGTATGGACCGATTTTCAACTTCGATCATACCAATCTGCTTGTTTTTTTTCATAGAATCCATTTCTCCAATCGAAAAAACCGAAATCGAAAAAAAAAATGCATCAAATGGGGCCCCCTTGGAACTTTTTCGAATTCTTCAGATCGCCTTAACATCCGAACGGATGGACCGATTTTCAACTTCGATCATACCAATCTGCTTGTTTTTTTTTTTCGAAAAAACCGAAATCGAAAAAATAAATGCATCAAAGGGGAACCCCTCGGAACTTTTTCGAATTCTTCAGATCGCCTCAACTTCCGAACGGATGGACCGATTTTCAACTTCGATCATACCAATCTGCTTGTTTTTTTTATAGAAACCATTTCTCCAATCGAAAAAACCGAAATCAAAAAAAAAATGCATCGAAGGGGGCCCCCTTGGAACTTTTTCGAATTCTTCAGATCGCCTCAACTTCCGAACGGATGGACCGATTTTCAACTTCGATCATACCAATCTCCTTGTATTTTTTCATAGAATCCATTTCTCCAATCGAAAAAACCGAAATGGAAAAAAAATGCATCAATGGGGACCCCCTTGGAACTTTTTCAAATTCTTCAGATCGCCTTAACTTCCGAACGGATGGACCGATTTTCAACTTCGATCATACCAATCTGCTTGTTTTTTTTCATAGAATCCATTTCTCCAATCAAACAAACCGAAATCGAAAAAAAAATGCATCAAAGGGGGCCCCCTTGGAACTTTTTCGAATTCTTCAGATCGCCTTAACTTCCGAACGGATGGACCGATTTTCAACTCCGATCATACCAATCTGGTTGTTTTTTTTTTCATAGAATCCATTTCTCCAATCGAAAAAACCGGAATCGAAAAAAAAATGCATCAAAGGGGGCCCCTTTGGAACTTTTTCGAATTCTTCAGATCGCCTTAACTTCCGAACGGATGGACCGATTTTCAATTTCGCGCATACCAATTCGCTTGTTTTTTCCATAGAATCCATTTCTCCAATCGAAAAAAATTGCATCAAAGAGGGTCCTCTTGGAACTTTTTCGAATTCTTCAGATCGCCTTAACTTCCGAACGGATGGACCGATTCTCAACTTCGATCATACCAATCTGCTTGTTTTTTTCATAGAATCCATTCCTCCAATCAAAAAAACCGAAATCGAAAAAAAAATGCATCAAAGGGGGCCCCCTTGGAACTTTTTCGAATTCTTCAGATCGCCTTAACATCGATCAACTTCGATCATACCAATCTCCTTGTATTTTTTCATAGAATATATTTCTCCAATCGAAAAAACCGAAATGGAAAAAAAAATGCATCAAAGGGGACCCCCTTGGAACTTTTTCAAATTCTTCAGATCGCCTTAACTTCCGAACGGATGGACCGATTTTCAACTTCGATCATACCAATCTGCTTGTTTTTTTTCATAGAATCCATTTCTCCAATCAAACAAACCGAAATCGAAAAAAAAAATGCATCAAAGGGGGCCCCCTTGGAACTTTTTCGAATTCTTCAGATCGCCTTAACTTCCGAACGGATGGACCGATTTTCAACTTCGATCATACCAATCTGGTTGTTTTTTTTTTCATAGAATCCATTTCTCCATTCGAAAAAACCGGTTTCGAAAAAAAAATGCATCAAAGGGGGCCCCTTTGGAACTTTCTCGAATTCTTCAGATCGCCTTAACTTCCGAACGGATGGACCGATTTTCAATTTCGCGCATACCAATTCGCTTGTTTTTTCCATAGAATCCATTTCTCCAATCGAAAAAAATTGCATCAAAGAGGGTCCTCTTGGAACTTTTTCGAATTCTTCAGATCGCCTTAACTTCCGAACGGATGGACCGATTCTCAACTTCGATCATACCAATCTGCTTGTTTTTTTCATAGAATCCATTTCTCCAATCGAAAAAACCGAAATCAAAAAAAAAGCATCAAAGGGGGCCCCCTTGGAACTTTTTCGAATTCTTCAGATCGCCTTAACTTCCGAACGGATGGACCGATTTTCAACTTCGATCATACCAATCTGCTTGTTTTATTTCATAGAATCCATTTCTCCAATCGAAAAAACCGAAATCGAAAAAAAAATGCATCAAAGGGGGCCCTCTTGAAACTTTTTCGAATTCTTCAGACCGCCTTAACTTCCGAACGGATGGACCGATTTTCAATTTCGCGCATACCAATTTGATTGTTTTTTCATAGAATCCATTTCTTCAATAGAAAAAACCGGAATCGAAAAAAAAATGGCATCAAAGGGGGTCCCCTTGAAACTTTTTCGAATTCTTCAGATCGCCTAAACTTCCGAACGGATGGACCGATTTTCAACTTCGATCATACCAAACTGCTTGTTCTTTTTCATAGAATCCATTTCTCCAATCGAAGAAACCGAAATCGAAAAAAAAATTGCATCAAAGGGGGTCCTCTTGGAACTTTTTCGAATTCTTCAGATCGCCTTAACTTCCAAACGGATGGACCGATTTTCAACTTCGATCATAGCAATCTGCTTGTTTTTTTTTCATAGAATCCATTTCTCCAATCGAAAAAACCGAAATCTGAAAAAAAATTGCATCAAAGGGGGCCCCCTTGGAACATTTTCGAATTCTTCAGATCGCCTTAACTTCCGAACGGATTGACCGATTTTCAACTTCGATCATACCAATCTGCTTGTTTTTTTCATAGAATCCATTTCTCCAATCGAAAAAACCGAAATCGAAAAAAAAAATGCATCAAAGGGGGCCCCCTTGGAACTTTTTCGAATTTTTCAGATCGCCTTAACTTCCGAACGGATAGACCGATTTTCAACTTCGATCATACCAATCTGCTTGTTTTTTTTCATAGAATCCATTTCTCCAATCGAAAAAACCGAAATTTGAAAAAAAAATTGCATCAAAGGGGGCCCCCTTGGAACTTTTTCGAATTCTTCAGATCGCCCTAACTTCCGAATGGATTGACCGATTTTCAACTTCGATCATACCAATCTGCTTGTTTTTTTCATAGAATCCATTTCTCCAATCGAAAAAACCGAAATCGAAAAAAAAATGCATCAAAGGGGGCCCCCTTGGAACTTTTTCGAATTCTTCAGATCGCCTTAACTTCCGAACGGATGGACGGATTTTCAACTTCGATCATACCAATCTGCTTGTTTCTCCAATCGAAAAAACCGAAATCGAAAAAAAAATGCATCAAAGGGGGCCCCCTTGGAACTTTTTCGAATTCTTCAGATCGCCTTAACTTCCGAACGGATGGACCGATTTTCAACTCCGATCATACCAATCTGGTTGTTTTTTTTTTCATAGAATCCATTTCTCCAATCGAAAAAACCGGAATCGAAAAAAAAATGCATCAAAGGGGGCCCCTTTGGAACTTTTTCGAATTCTTCAGATCGCCTTAACTTCCGAACGGATGGACCGATTTTCAATTTCGCGCATACCAATTCGCTTGTTTTTTCCATAGAATCCATTCCTCCAATCAAAAAAACCGAAATCGAAAAAAAAATGCATCAAAGGGGGCCCCCTTGGAACTTTTTCGAATTCTTCAGATCGCCTTAACATCGATCAACTTCGATCATACCAATCTCCTTGTATTTTTTCATAGAATCCATTTCTCCAATCGAAAAAACCGAAATGGAAAAAAAAATGCATCAAAGGGGACCCCCTTGGAACTTTTTCAAATTCTTCAGATCGCCTTAACTTCCGAACGGATGGACCGATTTTCAACTTCGATCATACCAATCTGCTTGTTTTTTTCATAGAATCCATTTCTCTAATCAAACAAACCGAAATCGAAAAAAAAAATGCATCAAAGGGGGCCCCCTTGGAACTTTTTCGAATTCTTCAGATCGCCTTAACTTCCGAACGGATGGACCGATTTTCAACTTCGATCATACCAATCTGGTTGTTTTTTTTTCATAGAATCCATTTCTCCATTCGAAAAAACCGGTTTCGAAAAAAAAATGCATCAAAGGGGGCCCCTTTGGAACTTTTTCGAATTCTTCAGATCGCCTTAACTTCCGAACGGATGGACCGATTTTCAATTTCGCGCATACCAATTCGCTTGTTTTTTCCATAGAATCCATTTCTCCAATCGAAAAAAATTGCATCAAAGAGGGTCCTCTTGGAACTTTTTCGAATTCTTCAGATCGCCTTAACTTCCGAACGGATGGACCGATTCTCAACTTCGATCATACCAATCTGCTTGTTTTTTTCATAGAATCCATTTCTCCAATCGAAAAAACCGAAATCGAAAAAAAAAAGCATCAAAGGGGGCCCCCTTGAAACTTTTTCGAATTCTTCAGATCGCCTTAACTTCCGAACGGATGGACCGATTTTCAACTTCGATCATACCAATCTGCTTGTTTTATTTCATAGAATCCATTTCTCCAATCGAAAAAACCGAAATCGAAAAAAAAATGCATCAAAGGGGGCCCTCTTGAAACTTTTTCGAATTCTTCAGACCGCCTTAACTTCCGAACGGATGGACCGATTTTCAATTTCGCGCATACCAATTTGATTGTTTTTTCATAGAATCCATTTCTTCAATAGAAAAAACCGAAATCGAAAAAAAAAATGGCATCAAAGGGGGTCCCCTTGAAACTTTTTCGAATTCTTCAGATCGCCTAAACTTCCGAACGGATGGACCGATTTTCAACTTCGATCATACCAAACTGCTTGTTCTTTTTCATAGAATCCATTTCTCCAATCGAAAAAACCGAAATCGAAAAAAAAATTGCATCAAAGGGGGTCCCCTTGAAACTTTTTCGAATTCTTCAGATCGCCTTAACTTCCAAACGGATGGACCGATTTTCAACTTCGATCATAGCAATCTGCTTGTTTTTTTTTTCATAGAATCCATTTCTCCAATCGAAAAAACCGAAATCTGAAAAAAAATTGCATCAAAGGGGGCCCTCTTGGAACATTTTCGAATTCATCAGATCGCCTTAACTTCCGAACGGATTGACCGATTTTCAACTTCGATCATACCAATCTGCTTGTTTTTTTCATAGAATCCATTTCTCCAATCGAAAAAACCGAAATCGAAAAAAAAATGCATCAAAGGGGGCCCCCTTGGAACTTTTTCGAATTTTTCAGATCGCCCTAACTTCCGAACGGATAGACCGATTTTCAACTTCGATCATACCAATCTGCTTGTTTTTTTTCATAGAATCCATTTCTCCAATCGAAAAAACCGAAATTTAACAAAAAATTGCATCAAAGGGGGCCCCCTTGGAACTTTTTCGAATTCTTCAGATCGCCCTAACTTCCGAATGGATTGACCGATTTTCAACTTCGATCATACCAATCTGCTTGTTTTTTTCATAGAATCCATTTCTCCAATCGAAAAAACCGAAATCGAAAAAAAAATGCATCAAAGGGGGCCCCCTTGGAACTTTTTCGAATTCTTCAGATCGCCTTAACTTCCGAACGGATGGACGGATTTTCAACTTCGATCATACCAATCTGCTTGTTTCTCCAATCGAAAAAACCGGAATCGAAAAAAAAATGCATCAAAGGGGGCCCCCTTGGAACTTTTTCGAATTCTTCAGATCGCCTTAACTTCCGAACGGATGGACCGATTTTCAATTTCTCGCATACCAATTCGCTTGTTTTTTTCCATAAAATCCATTTCTCCAATCGAAAAAAATTGCCTCAAAGGGGGTCCCCTTGGAACTTTTTCGAATTCTTCAGATCGCCTAATCTTCCGAACGGATGGACCGATTTTCAATTTCGCGCATACCAATTTGATTGTTTTTTCATAGAATCCATTTCTTCAATAGAAAAAACCGAAATCGAAAAAAAAATTGCATCAAAGGGGGGCCCCTTGGAACTTTTTCGAATTCTTCAGACCGCCTTAACTTCCGAACGGATGGACCGATTTTCAATTTCGCGCATACCAATTTGATTGTTTTTTCATAGAATCCATTTCTTCAATAGAAAAAACCGAAATCGAAAAAAAAATTGCATCAAAGGGGGTCCCCTTGGAACTTTTTCGAATTCTTCAGATCGCCTAATCTTCCGAACGGATGGACCGATTTTCAACTTCGATCATACCAAACTGCTTGTTTTTTTTCATAGAATCCATTTCTCCAATCGAAAGAACCGAAATCGAAAAAGAAATTGCATCAAAGGGGGTCCCCTTGGAACTTTTTCGAATTCTTCAGATCGCCTTAACTTCCAAACGGATGGACCGATTTTCAACTTCGATCATAGCAATCTGCTTGTTTTTTTTCATAGAATCCATTTCTCCAATCGAAAAAACCGAAATCTAAAAAAAAAAATTGCATCAAAGAGGGCCCCCTTGGAACATTTTCGAATTCTTCAGATCGCCTTAACTTCCGAACGGATTGACCGATTTTCAACTTCGATCATACCAATCTGCTTGTTTTTTTCATAGAATCCATTTCTCCAATCGAAAAAACCGAAATCGAAAAAAAAAAATGCATCAAAGGGGGCCCCCTTGGAACTTTCTCGAATTCTTCAGATCGCCTTAACTTCCGAACGGATGGACCGATTTTCAACTTCGATCATACCAATCTGCTTGTTTTCTTTCATAGAATCCATTTCTCCAATCGAAAAAACCGAAATCGAAAAAAAAATTGCATCAAAGGGGATCCCCTTGGAACTTTTCTGAATTCTTCAGATCGCCTTAACTTCCGAACGGGTGGACCGATTTTCAACTTCGATCATACCAATCTGCTCGTTTTTTTTATAGAATCAATTTCTCCAATCGAAAAAAACGAAGTCGGAAAAAATTATTGCATCAAAGGGGGTCCCCTCGGAACTTTTTCGGATTCTTCAGATCGCCTTAACTTCCGAACGGATGGACCGATTTTCAACTTCGATCATACCAATCTGCTTTTTTTTTTTCATAGAATGCATCGAAGGGGGCCCCCTTGGAACTTTTTCGAATTCTTCAGATCGCCTCAACTTCCGAACGGATGGACCGATTTTCAACTTCGATCATACCAATCTCCTTGTATTTTTTCATAGAATCCATTTCTTCAATAGAAAAAACCGAAATCGAAAAAAAAAATTGCATCAAAGGGGGTCCCCTTGGAACTTTTTCGAATTCTTCAGATCGCCTAAACTTCCGAACGGATGGACCGATTTTCAACTTCGATCATACCAAACTGCTTGTTCTTTTTCATAGAATCCATTTCTCCAATCGAAGAAACCGAAATCGAAAAAAAAAATTGCATCAAAGGGGGTCCCCTTGGAACTTTTTCGAATTCTTCAGATCGCCTTAACTTCCAAACGGATAGACCGATTTTCAACTTCGATCATAGCAATCTGCTTGTTTTTTTTTCATAGAATCCATTTCTCCAATCGAAAAAACCGAAATCTGAAAAAAAATTGCATCAAAGGGGGCCCCCTTGGAACATTTTCGAATTCTTTAGATCGCCTTAACTTCCCAACGGATTGACCGATTTTCAACTTCGATCATACCAATCTGCTTGTTTTTTTCATAGAATCCATTTCTCCAATCGAAAAAACCGAAATCGAAAAAAGAATGCATCAAAGGGGGACCCCTTGGAACTTTTTCGAATTTTTCAGATCGCCTTAACTTCCGAACGGATAGACCGATTTTCAACTTCGATCATACCAATCTGCTTGTTTTTTTTCATAGAATCCATTTCTCCAATCGAAAAAACCGAAATCGAAAAAAAAAATGCATCAAAGGGGGCCCCCTTGGAACTTTTTCGAATTCTTCAGACCGCCTTAACTTTCGAACGGATGGACCGATTTTCAATTTCGCTCATACCAATTTGATTGTTTTTTCATAGAATCCATTTCTTCAATAGAAAAAACCGAAATCGAAAAAAAAATTGCATCAAAGGAGGTCCCCTTGGAACTTTTTCGAATTCTTCAGATCGCCTAATCTTCCGAACGGATGGACCGATTTTCAACTTCGATCATACCAAACTGCTTGTTTTTTTTCGAAGAATCCATTTCTCCAATCGAAAGAACCGAAATCGAAAAAAAAATTGCATCAAAGGGGGTCCCCTTGGAACTTTTTCGAATTCTTCAGATCGCCTTAACTTCCAAACGGATGGACCGATTTTCAACTTCGATCATAGCAATCTGCTTGTTTTTTTTCATAGAATCCATTTCTCCAATCGAAACAACCGAAATCTAAAAATAAAAATTGCATCAAAGAGGGCCCCCTTGGAACATTTTCGAATTCTTCAGATCGCCTTAACTTCCGAACGGATTGACCGATTTTCAACTTCGATCATACCAATCTGCTTGTTTTTTTCATAGAATCCATTTCTCCAATCGAAAAAACCGAAATCGAAAAAAAAAATGCATCAGAGGAGGCCCCCTTGGAACTTTCTCGAATTCTTCAGATCGCCTTAACTTCCGAACGGATGGACCGATTTTCAACTTCGATCATACCAATCTGCTTGTTTTTTTCATAGAATCCATTTCTCCAATCGAAAAAACCGAAATCGAAAAAAAAATGCATCAAAGGGGGCCTTCTTGGAACTTTTTCGAATTCTTCAGATCGCCTTAACTTCCGAACGGATGGACCGACTTTCAATTTCGCGCATACCAATTCGCTTGTTTTTTTCATAGAATCCATTTCTCCAATCAAAGAAACCGAAATCGGAAAAAAATTGCATCAAAGGGGGTCCCCTTGGAACTTTTTCGAATTCTTCAGATCGCCTTAACTTCCGAACGGATGGACCGATTTTCAACTTCGATCATACCAATCTGCTTGTTTTTTTTCATAGAATCCATTTCTCCAATCGAAAAAACCAAAATCGAAAAAAAAATTGCATCAAAGGGGATCCCCTCGGAACTTTTTCGGATTCTTCAGATCGCCTTAACTTCCGAACGGATGGACCGATTTTCAACTTCGATCATACCAATCTGCTTTTTTTTTTTTCATAGAATCCATTTCTCCAATCAAAAAAACCGAAATCGAAAAAATAAAAAGCATCAAAGGGAGCCCCCTTGGAACTTTTTCGAATTCTTCAGATCGCCTTAACTTCCGAACGGATGGACCGATTTTCAACTTCGATCATACGAATCTGCTTGTTTTTTTTCATTGAATCCATTTCTGCAATCGAAAAAACCGAGATTGAAACAAAAATGCATCAAAGAAGGCCCCCTTGGAACTTTTTCGAATTCCTCAGATTGCCTTAACTTTCGAACGTATAGACCGATTTTCAACTTCGATCATACCAATCTGCTTGTTTTTTTTTTTCATAGAATCCATTTCTCCAATCAAAAAAACCGAAATCAAAAAAATAAAAAGCATCAAAGGGAGCCCCCTTGGAACATTTTCGAATTCTTCAGATCGCCTCAACTTCCGAACGGATGGACCGATTTTCAACTTCGATCATACGAATCTGCTTGTTTTTTTTCATAGAATCCATTTCTTCAATCTAAAAAACCAAAATCAAAGAAAATGCATCTAAGGGGGCCCCCTTGGGACTTTTTCGAATTCTTCAGATCGACTTAACTTCCGAACGGATGGACCGATTTTCAACTTCGATCATACCAATCTGCTTTTTTTCTCCATAGAATCCATTTCTCCGATCAAAAAAACCGAAATCGAAAAAAAATGCATCAAAGGGGGCCCCCTTGGAACTTTTTCGAATTCTTCAGATTGCCTTAACTTTCGAACGTATGGACCGATTTTCAACTTCGATCATACCAATCTGCTTGTTTTTTTTCATAGAATCCATTTCTCCAATCGAAAAAACCGAAATCGAAAAAAAAATGCATCAAAGGGAGCCCCCTTGGAACTTTTTCGAATTCTTCAGATCGCCTTAAAATCCGAACGGATGGACCGATTTTCAACTTCGATCATACCAATCTGCTTGTTTTTTTTCATAGAAACCATTTCTCCAATCGAAAAAACCAAAATCGAAAAAAAAATGCATCGAAGGGGGCCCCCTTGGAACTTTTTCGAATTCTTCAGATCGCCTCAACTTCCGAACGGATGGACCGATTTTCAACTTCGATCATACCAATCTCCTTGTATTTTTTCATAGAATCCATTTCACCAATCGAAAAAACCGAAATGGAAAAAAAAAATGCATCAAAGGGGACCCCCTTGGAACTTTTTCAAATTCTTCAGATCGCCTTAACTTCCGAACGGATGGACCGATTTTCAATTTCGCGCATACCAATTCGCTTGTTTTTTCCATAGAATCCATTTCTCCAATCGGAAAAAATTGCATCAAAGGGGGTCCTCTTGGAACTTTTTTGAATTCTTCAGATCGCCTTAACTTCCGAACGGATGGACCGATTCTCAACTTCGATCATACCAATCTGCTTGTTTTTTTCATAGAATCCATTTCTCCAATCGAAAAAAACCGAAATCGAAAAAAAAAGCATCAAAGGGGGCCCCCTTGGAACTTTTTCGAATTCTTCAGATCGCCTTAACTTCCGAACGGATGGACCGATTTTCAACTTCGATCATACCAATCTGCTTGTTTTATTTCATAGAATCCATTTCTCCAATCGGAAAAACCGAAATCAGAAAAAAAAAATGCATCAAAGGGGGTCCCCCTGGAACTTTTTCGAATTCTTCAGATCGCCTAAACTTCCGAACGGATAGACCGATTTTCAACTTCGATCATACCAATCTGCTTGTTTTTTTTTCATAGAATCCATTTCTCCAATCGAAAAAACCGAAATCGAAAAAAAAAATGCATCAAAGGGGGCCCCCTTGGAACTTTTTCGAATTCTTCAGACCGCCTTAACTTCCGAACGGATGGACCGATTTTCAATTTCGCGCATACCAATTTGATTGTTTTTTCATAGAATCCATTTCTTCAATAGAAAAAACCGAAATCGAAAAAAAAATTGCATCAAAGGAGGTCCCCTTGGAACTTTTTCGAATTCTTCAGATCGCCTAATCTTCCGAACGGATGGACCGATTTTCAACTTCGATCATACCAAACTGCTTGTTTTTTTTCGAAGAATCCATTTCTCCAATCGAAAGAACCGAAATCGAAAAAAAAATTGCATCAAAGGGGGTCCCCTTGGAACTTTTTCGAATTCTTCAGATCGCCTTAACTTCCAAACGGATGGACCGATTCTCAACTTCGATCATAGCAATCTGCTTGTTTTTTTTCATAGAATCCATTTCTCCAATCGAAACAACCGAAATCTAAAAAAAAAAATTGCATCAAAGAGGGCCCCCTTGGAACATTTTCGAATTCTTCAGATCGCCTTAACTTCCGAACGGATTGACCGATTTTCAACTTCGATCATACCAATCTGCTTGTTTTTTTCATAGAATCCATTTCTCCAATCGAAAAAACCGAAATCGAAAAAAAAAATGCATCAGAGGAGGCCCCCTTGGAACTTTCTCGAATTCTTCAGATCGCCTTAACTTCCGAACGGATGGACCGATTTTCAACTTCGATCATACCAATCTGCTTGTTTTTTTTCATAGAATCCATTTCTCCAATCGAAAAAACCGAAATCGAAAAAAAAATGGATCAAAGGGGGTCCCCTTGGAACTTTTTCGAATTCTTCGGATCGCCTAAACTTCAGAACGGATGGACCGATTTTCAACTTCGATCATACCAAACTGCTTGTTCTTTTTCATAGAATCCATTTCTCCAATCGAAAAAACCGAAATCGAAAAAAAAATTGCATCAAAGGGGGTCCCCTTGGAACTTTTTCGAATTCTTCAGATCGCCTTAACTTCCAAACGGATGGACCGATTTTCAACTTCGATCATAGCAATCTGCTTGTTTTTTTTTCATAGAATCCATTTCTCCAATCGAAAAAACCGAAATCTGAAAAAAAAATTGCATCAAAGGGGGCCCCCTTGGAACATTTTCGAATTCTTCAGATCGCCTTAACTTCCGAAAGGATGGACCGATTTTCAACTTCGTTCATACCAATCTGCTTTTTTTTTTCATAGAATGCATCGAAGAGGGCCCCCTTGGAACTTTTTCGAATTCTTCAGATCGCCTCAACTTCCGAACGGATGGACCGATTTTCAACTTCGATCATACCAATCTCCTTGTATTTTTTCATAGAATCCATTTCTTCAATAGAAAAAACCGAAATCGAAAAAAAAATTGCATCAAAGGGGGTCCCCTTGGAACTTTTTCGAATTCTTCAGATCGCCTAAACTTCCGAACGGATGGACCGATTTTCAACTTCGATCATACCAAACTGCTTGTTCTTTTTCATAGAATCCATTTCTCCAATCGAAGAAACCGAAATCGAAAAAAAAATTGCATCAAAGGGGGTCCCCTTGGAACTTTTTCGAATTCTTCAGATCGCCTTAACTTCCAAACAGATGGACCGATTTTCAACTTCGATCATAGCAATCTGCTTGTTTTTTTTCATAGAATCCATTTCTCCAATCGAAAAAACCGAAATCTGAAAAAAAATTGCATCAAAGGGGGCCCCCTTGGAACATTTTCGAATTCTTCAGATCGCCTTAACTTCCGAACGGATTGACCGATTTTCAACTTCGATCATACCAATCTGCTTGTTTTTTTCATAGAATCCATTTCTCCAATCGAAAAAACCGAAATCGAAAAAAAAAATGCATCAAAGGGGGCCCCCTTGGAACTTTTTCGAATTTTTCAGATCGCCTTAACTTCCGAACGGATAGACCGATTTTCAACTTCGATCATACCAATCTGCTTGTTTTTTTTCATAGAATCCATTTCTTCAATCGAAAAAACCGAAATCGAAAAAAAAATGCATCAAAGGAGGCCCCCTTGGAACTTTTTCGAATTCTTCAGACCGCCTTAACTTCCGAACGGATGGACCGATTTTCAATTTCGCGCATACCAATTTGATTGTTTTTTCATAGAATCCATTTCTTCAATAGAAAAAACCGAAATCGAAAAAAAAATTGCATCAAAGGGGGTCCCCTTGGAACTTTTTCGAATTCTTCAGATCGCCTAATCTTCCGAACGGATGGACCGATTTTCAACTTCGATCATACCAAACTGCTTGTTTTTTTTTCATAGAATCCATTTCTCCAATCGAAAGAACCGGAATCGAAAACAAAATTGCATCAAAGGGGGTCCCCTTGGAACTTTTTCGAATTCTTCAGATCGCCTTAACTTCCGAACGGATTGACCGATTTTCAACTTCGATCATACCAATCTGCTTGTTTTTTTCATAGAATCCATTTCTCCAATCGAAAAAACCGAAATCGAAAAAAAAAATGCATCGAAGGAGGCCCCCTTGGAACTTTCTCGAATTCTTCAGATCGCCTTAACTTCCGAACGGATGGACCGATTTTCAACTTCGATCATACCAATCTGCTTGTTTTCTTTCATAGAAATCATTTCTCCAATCGAAAAAACCGAAATCGAAAAAAAAAATGCATCAAAGGGGGCCTTCTTGGAACTTTTTCGAATTCTTCAGATCGCCTTAACTTCCGAACGGATGGACCGATTTTCAACTTCGTTCATACCAATCTGCTTTTTTTTTTCATAGAATGCATCGAAGGGGGCCCCCTTGGAACTTTTTCGAATTCTTCAGATCGCCTCAACTTCCGAACGGATGGACCGATTTTCAACTTCGATCATACCAATCTCCTTGTATTTTTTCATAGAATCCATTTCTTCAATAGAAAAAACCGAAATCGAGAAAAAAATTGCATCAAAGGGGGTCCCCTTGGAACTTTTTCGAATTCTTCAGATCGCCTAAACTTCCGAACGGATGGACCGATTTTCAACTTCGATCATACCAAACTGCTTGTTCTTTTTCATAGAATCCATTTCTCCAATCGAAGAAACCGAAATCGAAAAAAAAATTGCATCAAAGGGGGTCCCCTTGGAACTTTTTCGAATTCTTCAGATCGCCTTAACTTCCAAACAGATGGACCGATTTTCAACTTCGATCATAGCAATCTGCTTGTTTTTTTTCATAGAATCCATTTCTCCAATCGAAAAAACCGAAATCTGAAAAAAAATTGCATCAAAGGGGGCCCCCTTGGAACATTTTCGAATTCTTCAGATCGCCTTAACTTCCGAACGGATTGACCGATTTTCAACTTCGATCATACCAATCTGCTTGTTTTTTTCATAGAATCCATTTCTCCAATCGAAAAAACTGAAATCGAAAAAAAAATGCATCAAAGGGGGCCCCCTTGGAACTTTTTCGAATTTTTCAGATCGCCTTAACTTCCGAACGGATAGACCGATTTTCAACTTCGATCATACCAATCTGCTTGTTTTTTTTCATAGAATCCATTTCTCCAATCGAAAAAACCGAAATCGAAAAAAAAAATGCATCAAAGGGGGCCCCCTTGGAACTTTTTCGAATTCTTCAGACCGCCTTAACTTCCGAACGGATGGACCGATTTTCAATTTCGCGCATACCAATTTGATTGTTTTTTCATAGAATCCATTTCTTCAATAGAAAAAACCGAAATCGAAAAAAAAATTGCATCAAAGGGGGTCCCCTTGGAACTTTTTCGAATTCTTCAGATCGCCTAATCTTCCGAACGGATGGACCGATTTTCAACTTCGATCATACCAAACTGCTTGTTTTTTTTTCATAGAATCCATTTCTCCAATCGAAAGAACCAAAATCGAAAAAAAAATTGCATCAAAGGGGGTCCCCTTGGAACTTTTTCGAATTCTTCAGATCGCCTTAACTTCCGAACGGATTGACCGATTTTCAACTTCGATCATACCAATCTGCTTGTTTTTTTCATAGAATCCATTTCTCCAATCGAAAAAACCGAAATCGAAAAAAAAAATGCATCGAAGGAGGCCCCCTTGGAACTTTCTCGAATTCTTCAGATCGCCTTAACTTCCGAACGGATGGACCGATTTTCAACTTCGATCATACCAATCTGCTTGTTTTCTTTCATAGAATCCATTTCTCCAATCGAAAAAACCGAAATCGAAAAAAAAAATGCATCAAAGGGGGCCTTCTTGGAACTTTTTCGAATTCTTCAGATCGCCTTAACTTCCGAACGGATGGACCGATTTTCAATTTCGCGCATACCAATTCGCTTGTTTTTTTCATAGAATCCATTTCTCCAATCAAAGAAACCGAAATCGGAAAAAAATTGCATCAAAGGGGGTCCCCTTGGAACTTTTTCGAATTCTTCAGATCGCCTTAACTTCCGAACGGATGGACCGATTTTCAACTTCGATCATACCAATCTGCTTGTTTTCTTTCATAGAATCCATTTCTCCAATCGAAAAAACCGAAATCGAAAAAAAAAATGCATCAAAGGGGGCCTTCTTGGAACTTTTTCGAATTCTTCAGATCGCCTTAACTTCCGAACGGATGGACCGATTTTCAATTTCGCGCATACCAATTCGCTTGTTTTTTTCATAGAATCCATTTCTCCAATCAAAGAAACCGAAATCGGAAAAAAATTGCATCAAAGGGGGTCCCCTTGGAACTTTTTCGAATTCTTCAGATCGCCTTAACTTCCGAACGGATTGACCGATTTTCAACTTCGATCATACCAATCTGCTTGTTTTTTTCATAGAATCCATTTCTCCAATCGAAAAAACCGAAATCGAAAAAAAAAATGCATCGAAGGAGGCCCCCTTGGAACTTTCTCGAATTCTTCAGATCGCCTTAACTTCCGAACGGATGGACCGATTTTCAACTTCGATCATACCAATCTGCTTGTTTTCTTTCATAGAATCCATTTCTCCAATCGAAAAAACCGAAATCGAAAAAAAAATGCATCAAAGGGGGCCTTCTTGGAACTTTTTCGAATTCTTCAGATCGCCTTAACTTCCGAACGGATGGACCGATTTTCAATTTCGCGCATACCAATTCGCTTGTTTTTTTCATAGAATCCATTTCTCCAATCAAAGAAACCGAAATCGGAAAAAAATTGCATCAAAGGGGGTCCCCTTGGAACTTTTTCGAATTCTTCAGATCGCCTTAACTTCCGAACGGATGGACCGATTTTCAACTTCGATCATACCAATCTGCTTTTTTTTCTTCATAGAATCCATTTCTCCAATCAAAAAAACCGAAATCGAAAAAATAAAAAGCATCAAAGGGAGCCCCCTTGGAACTTTTTCGAATTCTTCAGATCGCCTTAACTTCCGAACGGATGGACCGATTTTCAACTTCGATCATACGAATCTGCTTGTTTTTTTTCATTGAATCCATTTCTGCAATCGAAAAAACCGAGATCGAAAAAAAAATGCATCAAAGAAGGCCCCCTTGGAACTTTTTCGAATTCTTCAGATTGCCTTAACTTTCGAACGTATGGACCGATTTTCAACTTCGATCATACCAATCTGCTTGTTTTTTTTTTCATAGAATCCATTTCTCCAATCAAAAAAACCGAAATCAAAAAAATAAAAAGCATCAAAGGGAGCCCCCTTGGAACATTTTCGAATTCTTCAGATCGCCTCAACTTCCGAACGGATGGACCGATTTTCAACTTCGATCATACGAATCTGCTTGTTTTTTTTCATAGAATCCGTTTCTCCAATCGAAAAAACCAAAATCAAAAAAAATGCATCTAAGGGGGCCCCCTTGGAACTTTTTCGAATTCTTCAGATCGACTTAACTTCCGAATTGATGGACCGATTTTCAACTTCGATCATACCAATCTGCTTTTTTTCTCCGTAGAATCCATTTCTCCGATCAAAAAAACCGAAATCGAAAAAAAATGCATCAAAGGGGGCCCCCTTGGAACTTTTTCAATTCTTCAGATTGCCTTAACTTTCGAACGTATGGACCGATTTTCAACTTCGATCATACCAATCTGCTTGTTTTTTTTCATAGAATCCATTTCTCCAATCGAAAAAACCGAAATCGAAAAAAAAATGCATCAAAGGGAGCCCCCTTGGAACTTTTTCGAATTCTTCAGATCGCCTTAAAATCCGAACGGATGGACCGATTTTCAACTTCGATCATACCAATCTGCTTGTTTTTTTTTCATAGAAACCATTTCTCCAATCGAAAAAACCAAAATCGAAAAAAAAATGCATCGAAGGGGGCCCCCTTGGAACTTTTTCGAATTCTTCAGATCGCCTCAACTTCCGAACGGATGGACCGATTTTCAACTTCGATCATACCAATCTCCTTGTATTTTTTCATAGAATCCATTTCTCCAATCGAAAAAACCGAAATGGAAAAAAAAATGCATCAAAGGGGACCCCCTTGGAACTTTTTCAAATTCTTCAGATCGCCTCAACTTCCGAACGGATGGACCGATTTTCAATTTCGCGCATACCAATTCGCTTGTTTTTTCCATAGAATCAATTTCTCCAATCGGAAAAAATTGCATCAAAGGGGGTCCTCTTGGAACTTTTACGAATTCTTCAGATCGCCTTAACTTCCGAACGGATGGACCGATTCTCAACTTCGATCATACCAATCTGCTTGTTTTTTTCATAGAATCCATTTCTCCAATCGAAAAAACCGAAATCGAAAAAAAAAAGCATCAAAGGGGGCCCCCTTGGAACTTTTTCGAATTCTTCAGATCGCCTTAACTTCCGAACGGATGGACCGATTTTCAACTTCGATCATACCAATCTGCTTGTTTTATTTCATAGAATCCATTTCTCCAATCAAAAAAACCGAAATCAAAAAAAAAAAATGCATCAAAGGGGGCCCTCTTGAAACTTTTTCGAATTCTTCAGACCGCCTTAACTTCCGAACGGATGGACCGATTTTCAATTTCGCGCATACCAATTTGATTGTTTTTTCATAGAATCCATTGCTTCAATAAAAAAAACCGAAATCGAAAAAAAAGTTGCATCTAAGGGGGTCCCCTTGGAACTTTTTCGAATTCTTCGGATCGCCTAAACTTCCGAACGGATGGACCGATTTTCAACTTCGATCATACCAAACTGCTTGTTCTTTTTCATAGAATCCATTTCTCCAATCGAAAAAACCGAAATCGAAAAAAAAATTGCATCAAAGGAGGTCCCCTTGGAATTTTTTCGAATTCTTCAGATCGCCTTAACTTCCAAACGGATGGACCGATTTTCAACTTCGATCATAGCAATCTGCTTGTTTTTTTTCATAGAATCCATTTCTCCAATCGAAAAAACCGAAATCTGAAAAAAAATTGCATCAAAGGGGGCCCCCTTGGAACATTTTCGAATTCTTCAGATCGCCTTAACTTCCGAACGGATTGACCGATTTTCAACTTCGATCATACCAATCTGCTTGTTTTTTTCATAGAATCCATTTCTCCAATCGAAAAAACCGAAATCGAAAAAAAAAATGCATCAAAGGGGGCCCCTTTGGAACTTTTTCGAATTTTTCAGATCGCCCTAACTTCCGAACGGATAGACCGATTTTCAACTTCGATCATACCAATCTGCTTGTTTTTTTTCATAGAATCCATCTCTCCAATCGAAAAAACCGAAATCGAAAAAAAAAATGCATCAAAGGGGGCCTTCTTGGAACTTTTTCGAATTCTTCAGATCGCCTTAACTTCCGAACGGATGGACCGATTTTCAATTTCGCGCATACCAATTCGCTTGTTTTTTTCATAGAATCCATTTCTCCAATCAAAGAAACCGAAATCGGAAAAAAATTGCATCAAAGGGGGTCCCCTTGGAACTTTTTCGAATTCTTCAGATCGCCTTAACTTCCGAACGGATTGACCGATTTTCAACTTCGATCATACCAATCTGCTTGTTTTTTTCATAGAATCCATTTCTCCAATCGAAAAAACCGAAATCGAAAAAAAAAATGCATCGAAGGAGGCCCCCTTGGAACTTTCTCGAATTCTTCAGATCGCCTTAACTTCCGAACGGATGGACCGATTTTCAACTTCGATCATACCAATCTGCTTGTTTTCTTTCATAGAATCCATTTCTCCAATCGAAAAAACCGAAATCGAAAAAAAAATGCATCAAAGGGGGCCTTCTTGGAACTTTTTCGAATTCTTCAGATCGCCTTAACTTCCGAACGGATGGACCGATTTTCAATTTCGCGCATACCAATTCGCTTGTTTTTTTCATAGAATCCATTTCTCCAATCAAAGAAACCGAAATCGGAAAAAAATTGCATCAAAGGGGGTCCCCTTGGAACTTTTTCGAATTCTTCAGATCGCCTTAACTTCCGAACGGATGGACCGATTTTCAACTTCGATCATACCAATCTGCTTTTTTTTCTTCATAGAATCCATTTCTCCAATCAAAAAAACCGAAATCGAAAAAATAAAAAGCATCAAAGGGAGCCCCCTTGGAACTTTTTCGAATTCTTCAGATCGCCTTAACTTCCGAACGGATGGACCGATTTTCAACTTCGATTATACGAATCTGCTTGTTTTTTTTCATTGAATCCATTTCTGCAATCGAAAAAACCGAGATCGAAAAAAAAATGCATCAAAGAAGGCCCCCTTGAAACTTTTTCGAATTCTTCAGATTGCCTTAACTTTCGAACGTATGGACCGATTTTCAACTTCGATCATACCAATCTGCTTGTTTTTTTTTCATAGAATCCATTTCTCCAATCAAAAAAACCGAAATCAAAAAAATAAAAAGCATCAAAGGGAGCCCCCTTGGAACATTTTCGAATTCTTCAGATCGCCTCAACTTTTGAACGGATGGACCGATTTTCAACTTCGATCATACGAATCTGCTTGTTTTTTTTCATAGAATCCGTTTCTCCAATCGAAAAAACCAAAATCAAAAAAAATGCATCTAAGGGGGCCCCCTTGGAACTTTTTCGAATTCTTCAGATCGACTTAACTTCCGAATTGATGGACCGATTTTCAACTTCGATCATACCAATCTGCTTTTTTTCTCCGTAGAATCTATTTCTCCGATCAAAAAAACCGAAATCGAAAAAAAATGCATCAAAGGGGGCCCCCTTGGAACTTTTTCAATTCTTCAGATTGCCTTAACTTTCGAACGTATGGACCGATTTTCAACTTCGATCATACCAATCTGCTTGTTTTTTTTTATAGAATCCATTTCTCCAATCGAAAAAACCGAAATCGAAAAAAAAATGCATCAAAGGGAGCCCCCTTGGAACTTTTTCGAATTCTTCAGATCGCCTTAAAATCCGAACGGATGGACCGATTTTCAACTTCGATCATACCAATCTGCTTGTTTTTTTTTCATAGAAACCATTTCTCCAATCGAAAAAACCAAAATCGAAAAAAAAATGCATCGAAGGGGGCCCCCTTGGAACTTTTTCGAATTCTTCAGATCGCCTCAACTTCCGAACGGATGGACCGATTTTCAACTTCGATCATACCAATCTCCTTGTATTTTTTCATAGAATCCATTTCTCCAATCGAAAAAACCGAAATGGAAAAAAAAAAGCATCAAAGGGGACCCCCTTGGAACTTTTTCAAATTCTTCAGATCGCCTTAACTTCCGAACGGATGGACCGATTTTCAATTTCGCGCATACCAATTCGCTTGTTTTTTCCATAGAATCAATTTCTCCAATCGGAAAAAATTGCATCAAAGGGGGTCCTCTTGGAACTTTTACGAATTCTTCAGATCGCCTTAACTTACGAACGGATGGACCGATTCTCAACTTCGATCATACCAATCTGCTTGTTTTTTTCATAGAATCCATTTCTCCAATCGAAAAAACCGAAATCGAAAAAAAAAAGCATCAAAGGGGGCCCCCTTGGAACTTTTTCGAATTCTTCAGATCGCCTTAACTTCCGAACGGATGGACCGATTTTCAACTTCGATCATACCAATCTGCTTGTTTTATTTCATAGAATCCATTTCTCCAATCAAAAAAACCGAAATCGAAAAAAAAAAATGCATCAAAGGGGGCCCTCTTGAAACTTTTTCGAATTCTTCAGACCGCCTTAACTTCCGAACGGATGGACCGATTTTCAATTTCGCGCATACCAATTTGATTGTTTTTTCATAGAATCCATTGCTTCAATAGAAAAAACCGAAATCGAAAAAAAAATTGCATCTAAGGGGGTCCCCTTGGAACTTTTTCGAATTCTTCGGATCGCCTAAACTTCCGAACGGATGGACCGATTTTCAACTTCGATCATACCAAACTGCTTGTTCTTTTTCATAGAATCCATTTCTCCAATCGAAAAAACCGAAATCGAAAAAAAAATTGCATCAAAGGAGGTCCCCTTGGAACTTTTTCGAATTCTTCAGATCGCCTTAACTTCCAAACGGATGGACCGATTTTCAACTTCGATCATAGCAATCTGCTTGTTTTTTTTCATAGAATCCATTTCTCCAATCGAAAAAACCGAAATCTGAAAAAAAATTGCATCAAAGGGGGCCCCCTTGGAACATTTTCGAATTCTTCAGATCGCCTTAACTTCCGAACGGATTGACCGATTTTCAACTTCGATCATACCAATCTGCTTGTTTTTTTCATAGAATCCATTTCTCCAATCGAAAAAACCGAAATCGAAAAAAAAAATGCATCAAAGGGGGCCCCTTTGGAACTTTTTCGAATTTTTCAGATCGCCTTAACTTCCGAACGGATAGACCGATTTTCAACTTCGATCATACCAATCTGCTTGTTTTTTTTCATAGAATCCATCTCTCCAATCGAAAAAACCGAATTCGAAAAACAAAATGCATCAAAGGGGGCCCCCTTGGAACTTTTTCGAATTCTTCAGACCGCCTTAACTTCCGAACGGATGGACCGATTTTCAATTTCGCGCATACCAATTTGATTGTTTTTTCAATAGAAAAAACCGAAATCGAAAAAAAAATTGCATCAAAGGGGGCCCCCTTGGAACTTTTTGGAATTCTTCAGATCGCCTCAACTTCCGAACGGATGGACCGATTTTCAACTTCGATCATACCAATATCTCTGTATTTTTTCATAGAATCCATTTCTCCAATCGAAAAAACCGAAATGGAAAAAAAAATGCATCAAAGGGGACCCCCTTGGAACTTTTTCAAATTTTTCAGATCGCCTTAACTTCCGAACGGATGGACCGATTTTCAACTTCGATCATACCAATCTGCTTGTTTTTTTTCATAGAATCCATTTCTCCAATCAAACAAACCGAAATCGAAAAAAAAAATGCATCAAAGGGGGCCCCCTTGGAACTTTTTCGAATTCTTCAGATCGCCTTAACTTCCGAACGGATGGACCGATTTTCAACTTCGATCATACCAATCTGGTTGTTTTTTTTTTCATAGAATCCATTTCTCCAATCGAAAAAACCGGAATCGAAAAAAAAAATGCATCAAAGGGGGCCCCTTTGGAACTTTTTCGAATTCTTCAGATCGCCTTAACTTCCGAACGGATGGACCGATTTTCAATTTCGCGCATACCAATTCTCTTGTTTTTTCCATAGAATCCATTTCTCCAATCGGAAAAAATTGCATCAAAGGGGGTCCTCTTGGAACTTTTTCGAATTCTTCAGATCGCCTTAACTTCCGAACGGATGGACCGATTTTCAATTTCGCGCATACCAATTCGCTTGTTTTTTTCATAGAATCCATTTCTCCAATCAAAGAAACCGAAATCGGAAAAAAATTGCATCAAAGGGGGTCCCCTTGGAACTTTTTCGAATTCTTCAGATCGCCTTAACTTCCGAACGGATGGACCGATTTTCAACTTCGATCATACCAATCTGCTTTTTTTTCTTCATAGAATCCATTTCTCCAATCAAAAAAACCGAAATCGAAAAAATAAAAAGCATCAAAGGGAGCCCCCTTGGAACTTTTTCGAATTCTTCAGATCGCCTTAACTTCCGAACGGATGGACCGATTTTCAACTTCGATTATACGAATCTGCTTGTTTTTTTTCATTGAATCCATTTCTGCAATCGAAAAAACCGAGATCGAAAAAAAAATGCATCAAAGAAGGCCCCCTTGAAACTTTTTCGAATTCTTCAGATTGCCTTAACTTTCGAACGTATGGACCGATTTTCAACTTCGATCATACCAATCTGCTTGTTTTTTTTTTCATAGAATCCATTTCTCCAATCAAAAAAACCGAAATCAAAAAAATAAAAAGCATCAAAGGGAGCCCCCTTGGAACATTTTCGAATTCTTCAGATCGCCTCAACTTTTGAACGGATGGACCGATTTTCAACTTCGATCATACGAATCTGCTTGTTTTTTTTCATAGAATCCGTTTCTCCAATCGAAAAAACCAAAATCAAAAAAAATGCATCTAAGGGGGCCCCCTTGGAACTTTTTCGAATTCTTCAGATCGACTTAACTTCCGAATTGATGGACCGATTTTCAACTTCGATCATACCAATCTGCTTTTTTTCTCCGTAGAATCCATTTCTCCGATCAAAAAAACCGAAATCGAAAAAAAATGCATCAAAGGGGGCCCCCTTGGAACTTTTTCAATTCTTCAGATTGCCTTAACTTTCGAACGTATGGACCGATTTTCAACTTCGATCATACCAATCTGCTTGTTTTTTTTTATAGAATCCATTTCTCCAATCGAAAAAACCGAAATCGAAAAAAAAATGCATCAAAGGGAGCCCCCTTGGAACTTTTTCGAATTCTTCAGATCGCCTTAAAATCCGAACGGATGGACCGATTTTCAACTTCGATCATACCAATCTGCTTGTTTTTTTTTCATAGAAACCATTTCTCCAATCGAAAAAACCAAAATCGAAAAAAAAATGCATCGAAGGGGGCCCCCTTGGAACTTTTTCGAATTCTTCAGATCGCCTCAACTTCCGAACGGATGGACCGATTTTCAACTTCGATCATACCAATCTCCTTGTATTTTTTCATAGAATCCATTTCTCCAATCGAAAAAACCGAAATGGAAAAAAAAAAGCATCAAAGGGGACCCCCTTGGAACTTTTTCAAATTCTTCAGATCGCCTTAACTTCCGAACGGATGGACCGATTTTCAATTTCGCGCATACCAATTCGCTTGTTTTTTCCATAGAATCAATTTCTCCAATCGGAAAAAATTGCATCAAAGGGGGTCCTCTTGGAACTTTTACGAATTCTTCAGATCGCCTTAACTTACGAACGGATGGACCGATTCTCAACTTCGATCATACCAATCTGCTTGTTTTTTTCATAGAATCCATTTCTCCAATCGAAAAAACCGAAATCGAAAAAAAAAAGCATCAAAGGGGGCCCCCTTGGAACTTTTTCGAATTCTTCAGATCGCCTTAACTTCCGAACGGATGGACCGATTTTCAACTTCGATCATACCAATCTGCTTGTTTTATTTCATAGAATCCATTTCTCCAATCAAAAAAACCGAAATCGAAAAAAAAAAATGCATCAAAGGGGGCCCTCTTGAAACTTTTTCGAATTCTTCAGACCGCCTTAACTTCCGAACGGATGGACCGATTTTCAATTTCGCGCATACCAATTTGATTGTTTTTTCATAGAATCCATTGCTTCAATAGAAAAAACCGAAATCGAAAAAAAAATTGCATCTAAGGGGGTCCCCTTGGAACTTTTTCGAATTCTTCGGATCGCCTAAACTTCCGAACGGATGGACCGATTTTCAACTTCGATCATACCAAACTGCTTGTTCTTTTTCATAGAATCCATTTCTCCAATCGAAAAAACCGAAATCGAAAAAAAAATTGCATCAAAGGAGGTCCCCTTGGAACTTTTTCGAATTCTTCAGATCGCCTTAACTTCCAAACGGATGGACCGATTTTCAACTTCGATCATAGCAATCTGCTTGTTTTTTTTCATAGAATCCATTTCTCCAATCGAAAAAACCGAAATCTGAAAAAAAATTGCATCAAAGGGGGCCCCCTTGGAACATTTTCGAATTCTTCAGATCGCCTTAACTTCCGAACGGATTGACCGATTTTCAACTTCGATCATACCAATCTGCTTGTTTTTTTCATAGAATCCATTTCTCCAATCGAAAAAACCGAAATCGAAAAAAAAAATGCATCAAAGGGGGCCCCTTTGGAACTTTTTCGAATTTTTCAGATCGCCTTAACTTCCGAACGGATAGACCGATTTTCAACTTCGATCATACCAATCTGCTTGTTTTTTTTCATAGAATCCATCTCTCCAATCGAAAAAACCGAATTCGAAAAACAAAATGCATCAAAGGGGGCCCCCTTGGAACTTTTTCGAATTCTTCAGACCGCCTTAACTTCCGAACGGATGGACCGATTTTCAATTTCGCGCATACCAATTTGATTGTTTTTTCAATAGAAAAAACCGAAATCGAAAAAAAAATTGCATCAAAGGGGGCCCCCTTGGAACTTTTTGGAATTCTTCAGATCGCCTCAACTTCCGAACGGATGGACCGATTTTCAACTTCGATCATACCAATATCTCTGTATTTTTTCATAGAATCCATTTCTCCAATCGAAAAAACCGAAATGGAAAAAAAAATGCATCAAAGGGGACCCCCTTGGAACTTTTTCAAATTTTTCAGATCGCCTTAACTTCCGAACGGATGGACCGATTTTCAACTTCGATCATACCAATCTGCTTGTTTTTTTTCATAGAATCCATTTCTCCAATCAAACAAACCGAAATCGAAAAAAAAAATGCATCAAAGGGGGCCCCCTTGGAACTTTTTCGAATTCTTCAGATCGCCTTAACTTCCGAACGGATGGACCGATTTTCAACTTCGATCATACCAATCTGGTTGTTTTTTTTTTCATAGAATCCATTTCTCCAATCGAAAAAACCGGAATCGAAAAAAAAAATGCATCAAAGGGGGCCCCTTTGGAACTTTTTCGAATTCTTCAGATCGCCTTAACTTCCGAACGGATGGACCGATTTTCAATTTCGCGCATACCAATTCTCTTGTTTTTTCCATAGAATCCATTTCTCCAATCGGAAAAAATTGCATCAAAGGGGGTCCTCTTGGAACTTTTTCGAATTCTTCAGATCGCCTTAACTTCCGAACGGATGGACCGATTCTCAACTTCGATCATACCAATCTGCTTGTTTTTTTCATAGAATCCATTTCTCCAATCGAAAAAACCGAAATCGAAGAAAAAAAGCATCAAAGGGGGCCCTCTTGAAACTTTTTCGAATTCTTCAGACCGCCCTAACTTCCGAACGGATGGACCGATTTTCAATTTCGCGCATACCAATTTGATTGTTTTTTCATAGAATCCATTTCTTCAATAGAAAAAACCGAAATCGAAAAAAAAATTGCATCAAAGGGGGTCCCCTTGGAACTTTTTCGAATTCTTCGGATCGCCTAAACTTCCGAACGGATGGACCGATTTTCAACTTCGATCATACCAAACTGCTTGTTCTTTTTCATAGAATCCATTTCTCCAATCGAAAAAACCGAAATCGAAAAAAAAATTGCATCAAAGGGGGTCCCCTTGGAACTTTTTCGAATTCTTCAGATCGCCTTAACTTCCAAACGGATGGACCGATTTTCAACTTCGATCATAGCAATCTGCTTGTTTTTTTTCATAGAATCCATTTCTCCAATCGAAAAAACCGAAATCTGAAAAAAAATTGCATCAATGGGGGCCCCCTTGGAACATTTTCGAATTCTTCAGATCGCCTTAACTTCCGAACGGATTGACCGATTTTCAACTTCGATCATACCAATCTGCTTGTTTTTTTCATAGAATCCATTTCTCCAATCGAAAAAACCGAAATCGAAAAAAAATGCATCAAAGGGGGCCCCCTTGGAACTTTTTCGAATTTTTCAGATCGCCTTAACTTCCGAACGGATAGACCGATTTTCAACTTCGATCATACCAATCTGCTTGTTTTTTTTTCATAGAATCCATTTCTCCAATCGAAAAAACCGAAATCGAAAAACAAAATGCATCAAAGGGGGCCCCCTTGGAACTTTTTCGAATTCTTCAGACCGCCTTAACTTCCGAACGGATGGACCGATTTTCAATTTCGCGCATACCAATTTGATTGTTTTTTCATAGAATCCATTTCTTCAATAGAAAAAACCGAAATCGAAAAAAAAATTGCATCAAAGGGGGTCCCCTTGAAACTTTTTCGAATTCTTCAGATCGCCTAATCTTCCGAACGGATGGACCGATTTTCAACTTCGATCATACCAAACTGCTTGTTTTTTTTCATAGAATCCATTTCTCCAATCGAAAGAACCGAAATCGAAAAAAAAAATTGCATCAAAGGGGGTCCCCTTGGAACTTTTTCGAATTCTTCAGATCGCCTTAACTTCCAAACGGATGGACCGATTTTCAACTTCGATCATAGCAATCTGCTTGTTTTTTTTTCATAGAATCCATTTCTCCAATCGGAAAAACCGAAATCTAAAAAAAAAAATTGCATCAAAGAGGGCCCCCTTGAAACATTTTCGAATTCTTCAGATCGCCTTAACTTCCGAACGGATTGACCGATTTTCAACTTCGATCATACCAATCTGCTTGTTTTTTTCATAGAATCCATTTCTCCAATCGAAAAAACCGAAATCGAAAAAAAAATGCATCAAAGGGGGCCCCCTTGGAACTTTTTCGAATTTTTCAGATCGCCTTAACTTCCGAACGGATAGACCGATTTTCAACTTCGATCATACCAATCTGCTTGTTTTTTTTTCATAGAATCCATTTCTCCAATCGAAAAAACCGAAATCGAAAAACAAATTGCATCAAAGGGGGCCCCCTTGGAACTTTTTCGAATTCTTCAGATAGCCTTAACTTCCGAACGGATGGACCTATTTTCAACTTCGAACATACAAATCTGCTTGTTTTTTTTTCATAGAACCCATTTCTCCAATAGAAAAAACCGAAATAAATAAAAAAAAATGCATCTAAGGGGGCCCCCTTGGAACTTTTTCGAATTCTTCAGATCGCCTCAACTTCCGAACGGATGGACCGATTTTCAACTTCGATCATACCAATCTGTTTGTTTTTTTTTCATAGAATCCATTTCTTTAATCGAAGAAACCGAAATCGAAAAAAAAAACGCATCAAAGGGGGCCCCCTTGGAACTTTTTCGAATTCTTCAGATCGCCCTAACTTCCGAACGGATGGACCGATTTTCAACTTCGATCATACCAATCTGTTTGTTTTTTTTTCCATAGAATCCATTTCTCCAATTGAAGAAACCGAAATCGAAAAAAAAATGCATCAAAGGGGGCCCCTTGGAACTTTTTCGAATTCTTCAGATCGCCTTAACTTCCGAACGGATGGACCGATTTTCAACTTCGATCATACCAATCTGCTTGTTTTTTTTATAGAATCCATTTCTCCAATCAAAAAAACCGAAATCGAAAAAAAAATTGCATCTAAGGGTGCCCCCTTGGAACTTTTTCGAATTCTTCAGATCGCCTTAACTTCCGAACGGATGGACCGATTTTCAACTTCGATCATACCAATCTGCTTGTTTTTTTTCATAGAATCCATTTCTTCAATAAAAAAAACCGAAATAAGAAAAAATGCATCAAAGGGGGCCCCCTTGGAACTTTTTCGAATTCTTCAGATCGTCTTAACTTCCGAACGGATGGACCGATTTTCAACTTCGATCATACCAATCTGTTTGTTTTTTTCCATGGAATCCATTTCTCCAATCGAAAAAACTGAAATCGAAAAAAAATGCATCAAAGGGGGCCCCCTTGGAACTTTTTCGAATTCTTCAGATCGCCTTAACTTCCGAACGGATGGACCGATTTTCAACTTCGATCATACCAATCTGTTTGTTTTTTTCATAGAATCCATTTCTTCAATCTAAAAAACCGAAATAGAAAATAAAATGCACCAAAGGGGGCCCTCTTGGATTTTTTCGAATTCTTCAGATCGCCTTAACTTCCGAACGGATGGACCAATTTTCAACTTCGATCTTTTTTTTTCCAGAGGTGGTTGAAATCCTTTATGGACATCATATGGGTCAAATTCCCCATATGATAGTGTGGGACTTCCTGATCTCAGCCAGGTCTACCCACTAAAAACTCCACCCTCTTCGTAGGCTCGTCTGACCGAAGTCTCCGATGACACTTAGGCCTATTGGCCCATTGTATCTTGCCTATTTATCATCATTGTACCCACTTTATTATCTCAGTGCCTTGTACAAGTTTGTACAAGTCCTTCACTGGATGTGAGTTGTATATTTCTGGTTCGCCAACTGGTTGCCCAAAAATTGTCTGCCTTCTGCGATCCAATGCCTCGCATTTGCATAGTATATGTTCCGGCATGTTGAATAACTTTAATTTTGCTTTAGGGTATTTCGATAAGTAACCAATTGCCCCTCGTATACCTACCTATTTACTTTTTATTTTCAATAACCATCACGAATACGGGTCACTTTTGCGATAAAAAATGTGTTCCAAGGACGAGTTCTCAGCTTGGAAGCAAGTGAGGACAGGAACGAAAAAAGATTCATAAACTGGCACATCGTGATAGAAGACGCAAAGAAAATATTCTCTTCAAATTGTTATAACCAAGATAACGCAATTTTTCCACTTTTTTTTTGGGGAACATTTTGTGTGTGTGTATGTGAAATTGTGAAATAATAGCCGACGAGATAATCTGGAGGGCCCTCCCTGTAAGACCTGTACTAGCCACAACTTTATTGAGACCGGATGTGAGCCAAGTAAGTCGCTTTCGTGACCCGTGACTCCTTTTATGAATATTCTTTTTCTATTAAATTGGTTACCTCTCGATGCCGAAAATTCAATAAAATCCAGTCCACTATAAATCACTCCACAAAAAGAGTTATCGCAAGAACATGGTCCTTCGAGCCGGATGACGGCCTTTTCGGCATTGTTGAAAAAAAAAAAAAAAAAAAAAAAAAATCACGAAAGTTTTGAACAAGCATCTAATTTTTTTCACCGCATAAAAATTCAGGGGTATACTGATTTTCTCAATCTTCGAGTAAGTTCCGACAGATTCGCTGTCCGCATCAATTACCTAAAGTGAGAATTGCGAAGTTCATATTCCAAATTTTGGGTTGATATTAATACGTATTATTCTTGTGCTCGTGTAGCCATTTTGGTTTTGCACACCACATGGTCCCAGATAGACACAGAGAAACGCCGGTTACCGTCACTCATACGCATGATCAGATTGATCACTTTCATATTTTGATCTGTTTCATTTCATATTCGTCTACGCAAACTTCGCCACATCACACTGTTGACATATCGCCGCACTTAATTCCAGTGAAATATAGCGAAGCCATTGATTTCTCTTGTATTTTTCTAAAAAAAAAAAAAAAGGATTGTTCTAGATATTAATTCTAATCAATAACGCATTATGTCAGAGAAACTACGTCGTTATCAAGCATTACGGCAAAGCGCTGTCAATGAAATTGTAGTTCTTAATGATTTAGCAAAATCTGCGCTTACCGATAAGAATAAGAAAACATCATTCAAAGTTCGGTACTCGGTAATCGAATCCATTCATGAAGAATTTCACAAATATCATTCAAAAATATTGACAATTTTATCGACTGATCAAGAAAACGATCTAGATCAAGAGGACGTTATCAAGGGAACCTTCAATTCTGCTTATTTTGACGCAAAAACCATTTATTCTGACCTTTTCGATTCAGAACAAGTTAATAATTCCGTTCTAGCGCCGTCGCCCAGCCGACAATCGGTCTCAGGATCTTCACATGTTAAATTACCTCAAATAGAGCTTTCTAAGTTCAATGGAGATTTTCGCACTTTTCCTACATTCAAGGATATGTTTGACGCATTAGTTCATAGCAATGATGCCCTCCAAAATATCGAAAAATTCAATTATTTGATTTCATCCTTGAGAGGTCCCCCTTTAACATTAGTTCAGTGCACGTTAATGACAGGCGATAATTATCAAACGGCTTATGATAGCTTGATAAAACGTTATAGTAATAAACGCGCTCAAGCAAATGCTTATTGGGCCGAAATTGAAAATCATCCTAAATTAACCTCCGAGAATCCTCAAGCTCTCCGCAAACTACTGGACACGTTTTCGGAAAATCTAGCCGGAATGCGAACTTTGAATATTCCCACTGACACGTGGGATTTCATACTTGTCAATATGCTTCTCAAACGCGTGGATTCGGAAACCGCAAAATCCTATGAAAAGGAACATGGCTCAACAAGCTTACCGCTATATAAAAATTTTTTTGATTTTTTAGAACAGCACTGTACTGCCTTAGAATCGATCAGTATCGCCTCACAAACTTATAAATATAAAAAACCCAATATGCAAGTCGCAACTACGCCGCAAAAACCTAAATTTTCGCATACTTCAACATATTTTCAAAATAATCCAAGGAATGCAAACTCATCTTTCCTCACACGCACGGAAAAAACTTCGTCTACAAAATGTATCTTGTGTAATGGCGATCATTTCCTTTATCATTGTCAAGAATATCTGAATAAGTCACAAAATGAAAGATATACTTTATGTAAAACTTCTCGTTTGTGTTTGAATTGCCTTAGTAGTTTTCATGATACACGCTCTTGCCGATCCACTTCAAAATGCAAAAAATGTGGTAGATCATCGCATCATTCTACTTTACATATCGATCGAGATTCTAATAACGGCCCTGTGAATTCGATCCCCAATTCGGGATCGTCTTTGGAACCCGCCATTGACTCTAATATGGCAAACACGAATTCAGCTGCGTCTAATTCCCGATCGGTTAATACATGCACTGCTTTTTCCAAGAAAACTAGTCACGTTTTGCTATCTACCGCCATGGTAGAAATCCGTGATCACAGAGGAACTTATCAAAAGTTCAGAGCTCTTTTAGATTCAGCATCTGAGACTTCTTTGATTTCTCAGAAATGCTATAATCGATTAAACTTAAATAAATTTCAAAGTCCAATCACCGTCCAAGGTCTCGGGGAATCTAATAAAATCGGCAACACCGGAGGGGTCACTCTGTTTCTCAAACCCGTCGGGAAGGATAATCCAGTTTTTGTCTTCGATGCCTTGATATTACAAAAAATATGTGATTGTTTACCGTCTGTGCCTATTTCGGTTCGCCCGTGGTCTCATATAAATAATTTGGAATTAGCGGATCCAAACTATTTTCAACCTGGAGAAATTGATATTTTATTAGGAGCCGATATTTTCTCGCAACTTTTGCTAAGTGGCCGCGTCTTAGGTCATCCCGGCGCTCCGGATGCGCTACAAACTGTCTTCGGCTATGTTTTATTAGGCAAAATCAACACTTTACATAGTACCCGCGTAAATACATTTTTTTGCAGCTCCTCTGAATCAATTCCGCTAGATGAGACAATTCGACGTTTTTTCGAGATAGAAGCTGTTCCGGAAAAACAGCATTTGAGTTCCGATGATAAAGTTTGTGAACAAATATTTATCGAAAATTTCTATAGAGACAGCTCTGGACGATTCGTCGTCCCATTGCCTTTTCGCGAACACGCTCCCCAATTTCCCGGTAGTCGATCGTTAGCTGTTCAACGATTCATCTCCCTAGAAAGAAGACTCCTAAAAAATCCCACACTGTATCATGAATATTGTAAAATTATTCAGGAGTATTTAGATTTGAACCAAATGGAGGTTGTTTCCGACTTGGATATGCTCTCTTCCAATTCTTTTTACTTGCCACATCATTGCGTAATACGACCTGATAGCAAAAGTACGAAACTTCGAATTGTTTTCAACGCATCATCGCACTTGCCGAATGAACCTTCGCTCAATCAATGTTTACATGTAGGCCAAAAGCTCCAAACGGACATTTCTACTATTTTGTTGAATTTTCGTTTCCATAAAGTTTGTTTTACGGCCGATATACGGCAAATGTACCGACAAATTTGGGTAGCACCTGAATTCCGCAATTATCAAAGACTTGTTTTCAGATTTTCACCGAAACATAAAATTGCTGATTTCAGAATGAAATGTGTAACTTTCGGCTTCAATTGTGCACCTTACCTCGCTTTACGTACTATTCATGAATTAGCTAATATAGAATTTAATTCATTTCCAGAAGCAGCATCAGTTTTAAAAACTGATATGTATATTGATGATTTATGCACTGGGGGTTCTTCCTTAGTCAATGCCGAACATCTACGAGATTCAATAATTTCTCTCTTGGAAAAAGGTGGCTTTGAGTTACGCAAATGGGCATCTAATGAGCCCGCTCTGTTGAAAATATTTCCCCCAGACCATGTTTCGCTGGATCCTTTATCTTTTGAAAATGAACCGAACTCTTCTCTGAAAATCTTAGGACTTCATTGGAGTCCGATTCCTGATTGTTTTTCATTCACTGTTCGCCCTCTTGAGCGACAATGCACAAAACGGAATTTGTTGTCAGAACTCGCAAGAATATTTGACCCTTTAGGGATGCTCGCGCCAGTAACCTTTTGCATGAAACATTTGATACAAAAATTATGGAATCTCGGATTGAACTGGGATGAACCCCCAAGCGATGAAATTTTGCGAATATGGTCAAAATACAAATCTGAGGTTCATTTGCTGTCCGAGATTAGTATTCCGCGTAGATTAGTTTTTGATGATTTCGAATTCGTCGAAATTCACGCCTTTTCGGATGCCTCGATGAAAGGTTATAGCGCCGTTATTTATTTTCGCGTTTTCAATTCGCAGCGAGCTTTCTCGACTTTCTTTGTTTGTGCCAAATCGAAGGTCGCACCGGTAAAAAAGATCACTATTCCACGTTTAGAGCTTTGCGGAGCTGTACTTCTGGTTAAATTAGTCAATTGGGTTATTAATTCATACGAGGGGAGAGTGAAATTTAGTAAAGTTTGCACTTATACTGACTCACAAATTGTTCTCGCCTGGTTGAAGGCAGAACCTACAAGATGGACGACCTTTGTTGCAAATCGGGTTTCTTACATTCAGGCTGAGCTTCCATTGTCATCCTGGTATTATGTCAATACGCAAATAAATCCAGCTGATTCAGCTTCACGCGGATTGTTTCCTTCAGAAATAATAAATCATAAACTTTGGTGGCGAGGTCCAGAATTTTTGTACCGACAAGGTGATCATTCGGATGAAATTAATTCCTTACTTGGAACAGAATACGAGACGCATGAGGAAGAACGAAAAATATCTCTTGTGACAATTTTAGAAGTCGATTTTATAGATGAAATCCTAAATCGATTTTCTTCATTTTCAATGATTCAGAGAGTTTTAGCATCAATATATCGATTTATAAATAACCTCAAAAATCCAAAAGAAAAACGCATGGGATTTCTTACTTCAGATGAATTGAATTTAGCACTTAAGATAATGATTAAACGCACACAACTTCTTGCCTTTTCGGAGGAAATGGAAACGCAAAAATTTTCTAAACCACTTAAAAAATTTAACGCATTCATTGATGATGAAGGAATACTAAGGGTAGGAGGTCGCCTCACTTATTCCTCTTTGAATTTTGAAAAACGTCATCCGATTTTATTACCCCGGGCATCGAGACTTACCGAACTTTTAATTGAACATTTTCATAAGAAACATTTACATGTTGGAATGCGAACTGTTCAATTTTTATTGTCGCAAAAGTTTTGGATTTTATCGTCACGCCGCGCAATTCGTCAAATCCTAGGAAAATGCCTTCAATGTTGGAAAACAAATCCAACTCCTTTTCAACCGCCTATGGGAAATCTTCCTGTTTCGCGAATTTCTCAAATAAAGCCGTTTTCTAAAGCCGGAGTTGACTATGGTGGTCCATTTTTCATCGTCATGAACCGTAAACGTCGCTCCCCAACTATAAAAGCATACCTCTGTCTTTTTATTTGTATGGCAACGAAAGCAGTTCACTTGGAACTAGCTTCTGATTTGACCACAGAAGCTTTTTTGGCGGCTTTACGACGCTTTATTGCTCGCCGGGGTAGATGCTCCGCGCTCTATTCCGATAGAGGTACTAATTTCATTGGCGGCCATCGACAACTTGAAGGTGTCTTACGCAACGTTGCGTCATCTGAAAATATTGAGCATCATTTTTTGCCAGGCAATTCCCCCCATATGGGAGGATTGTGGGAAGCAGGAATCAAGGCAGTAAAAACGCATATCAAACGAGTAATTGGTGACCAAGTGTTAAATTATGAAGAATTCTACACTCTATTGGTGCAAATTGAATCCGTTCTCAATTCTCGACCACTCACGCAATTTAGCCCTGATCCCAATGATATATCCACGCTTACACCCGGCCACTTCCTAACGTTGGAGCCCCTTTCGGCACTGCCCGAAGAACCTCTAAAGGACGTCCCTTTGAATCGCTTGACGCGATGGCAAATGATTCAACGCTTGAATCAGGAATTTTGGCGCAGATGGAATACCGAATATTTGCATACGCTTCAACAACGCAGTAAATGGTTCAATTCGGACACTCCTATTAAACCGGGAAGTTTAGTGGTTATCAAAACTGATAATACACCGCCTTTACACTGGCCCTTGGGACGTATTATAACACTTCACCCTGGCGCCGATGGTGTGACTCGCGTGGCCACCGTTAAAACAAAAAATGGGGAGCTCAAAAGACCGCTTGTAAAGTTGTGTGCTTTACCGGTCACATAATTGAATGCGGAAAGCCTTATTCTCTGTGTTTATGTGTGACCTTGTATATAAAGTAGATAATTTAATACTTTTTTTCACCTCATTTTGAGGGACACTCAACTTCTTTTGTTTTTATTTTAATTTTGGAAAAGTCGCGTTGTCAACACGCCTTTTCGTAGGGGGAGTATGTTCCGGCATGTTGAATAACTTTAATTTTGCTTTAGGGTATTTCGATAAGTAACCAATTGCCCCTCGTATACCTACCTATTTACTTTTTATTTTCAATAACCATCACGAATACGGGTCACTTTTGCGATAAAAAATGTGTTCCAAGGACGAGTTCTCAGCTTGGAAGCAAGTGAGGACAGGAACGAAAAAAGATTCATAAACTGGCACATCGTGATAGAAGACGCAAATAAAATATTCTCTTCAAATTGTTATAACCAAGATAACGCAATTTTTCCACTTTTTTTTTGGGGAACATTTTGTGTGTGTGTATGTGAAATTGTGAAATAATAGCCGACGAGATAATCTGGAGGGCCCTCCCTGTAAGACCTGTACTAGCCACAACTTTATTGAGACCGGATGTGAGCCAAGTAAGTCGCTTTCGTGACCCGTGACTCCTTTTATGAATATTCTTTTTCTATTAAATTGGTTACCTCTCGATGCCGAAAATTCAATAAAATCCAGTCCACTATAAATCACTCCACAAAAAGAGTTATCGCAAGAACAGTATATGTGATACTGTTTCTGGTTCCTTTCCGCATAGCCTGCAATTTGGGTCACCATTATACAGTCCCATCCTGGTAAGGTGCTCCTTGACTGGGGCGTGGCCGGTCATGAGTCCTATAACAGTTTTTATCTGCTCTCTGTTCATGTTTAGCAGATCTGCAGTTCGTCTTTGGCATGGTTCCTTGATGTATTGTTTCCCATGTATATTTCCTGGAATGTTTTTCCAGTAGTTCTTATGTTTTTCCCGAATCCAGTCTGTTACAGACGCTCGTGCTGCACGCTTGGGTACTCCTAGAATCTGTCCTGGTTCTGGTTCATTATCTGACCCTCTTTTTGCAAGTTCATCAGCTTTCTCATTGCCAGTAATCCCCTGATGTCCTGGCACCCAGGTGAGTTTGACACTGTTCCGGTCTGCCAGCGTTTTCAGTTCCTTCTTGCAATCAAATACCAGTCGCGACGTCACTTCCTTGCTTATAATTGCCTTGAGTGCCGCTTGACTGTCTGACATTATTTGGATCTGCTCATGTTCTATAGCTCTCCTGTTATTCTCCTCTGCGCATCGGAGAATTGCATATACCTCTGTTTGAAAAACGGAGGTGTGTTTTCCCAGTGAATAGCTGAGCTTGGTCTCCGGGTTTTTCGAGAATACTCCTGCTCCTGACCCATCTGTGGTCTTTGATCCGTCTGTATACCAGATCTTTCCCTGCAGTATGGTGCTGAGTTCTGTATTACTCCATTCAGTTCTATCTGGTATGGATACCCTGAATGGGTTATTGAATGTATATCGTTTGGGTATGTGATCTGTTCTCATATCAAGTGTGTCCCTGTTCACCGTTCTTACGATATTCATGTGCCCTGTTCCTATGTTAAAATCGTCCAGTGTATTTTGTAGTCTGAAGGCACCAAGCCTCTCCTCCCCCTGTATCATTAGGTGAAGGGGAGGCAGATCTCCATGGCTGCAGTAGGCGTTGATTTCATAGCCCCTGTGATTCCTAGACAGGCAAGCTTTTGTATCTTGCTCAGTCTTGTTATTGCTCCTCGTTGTAGTGTCTTAGGCCACCATACCAGTGAGGCGTATGTTATGGAGGGCATTACCACCCTGTTGTATATCCAGTACAGCATGTGTGGTTTCAGTCCCCATTTTTTTCCACAAGAGCGTCTGGCCACCATCAGTGATGTTACCGCTTTTTTAGTGGTATTTTCCAAGTGTTGTTGCCATGTCAGTTTCGAGTCTAATATCACTCCTAGATATTTAACCTCCTCTTTCAACTGTATCGTTTCTCCTCGAAGTTTTAAAGGACCAAGCCCTTCCAGTTTGCGTCTTCGAGTGAATGCTATTATGGCGGCCTTGTGAGGGCTGATACTGAGCCCTTCCCGTTCCGTCCATATCATTACCAATTCCAGAGCCTCTCTCATTCGATCTCTGACGGTGGTATTGTATTTTCCTTGTGCCAGTACTACTATATCGTCGGCATATCCAAGGACTCTATGTCCACTGTTATTTAGTATCCTAAGTAGCCCATCCACAACCAGATTCCACAGTAGTGGGGATAGTACCCCCCCCCCTGCGGGCATCCTCTGGTCGCTCTAGCCACTACAGTCTCTCCCATAACAGTGGTGTAAATCATTCTGTTTCTCAGCATTGAGTTTATCCAGGCCACGCAGGGTTCCTCGATTCCTTTCTGTCTGAGAGCTCTGATTATAGAATTTATAGAGGTGTTGTCGAAAGCTCCTTCTACGTCTAAGAAAGCCGCTAATAACACCTCTTTATATTCCAGCGTGTTCTCCACCCTCTCGACCAGACGATGGAGTGCTGTGTCTGTTGAGCAGCCAGTCTTGTAGGCATATTGGTCGCGGTGCAGTGGTTTTTCTACCAGTTTGCCGTCCCTCATATGCCTATCTACTAGCTTTTCCAGTGTCTTTAGTACAAAAGACATAAGACTGATTGGTCTGAGGGACTTTGCCGTTTCCTGTCCGATTTTCCCAGGTTTTGGTATGAAGCTCACCCTCACTCTTCTCCATATTTTTGGTATGTATCCGAGAGCCAGACTGCCTCTCAGTATTCTGCAAAGCCATCTGACCAGTGTTTCTGGTCCTTTCTGTGGGTAAATCCCGTCAAAACCTGGTGATTTAAAGGGTTCGAATGAGTGTATAGCCCACTCTATTTTGTCATAGGTCACCACTTCTTTTGCTATGTTCCAACTTTCCCTAGAACCCCTTGATAATGTTTCTAGTCCGTTAACGTTCTCCACAGCAAGTGTCTGATCTATTTGGGACCCAGGAAAGTGAACCTAAATAGTTCTTTTATTGTATCCTTTCCTGTGTATGTATATTCTCCTTTTTCGTTTTTGAGGGAGTATATCGTGTTCTGTGTATCTTTGGAGAGTATCTTCTGTAGTCTGGCACATTCTTGAGTGCTTTCTATCTCCTCGCAGTACCTCCTCCAGGAGTCTCTCTTAGATTTATTTAGTGCTTTTTTATAACTGGTCAAGGTGTTCTTGTAGTCATCCCACCTTCCTGTTTTTTTAGCACTGTTGAAGTTTTTTCTAACCTGTTTCCTCAATCTTGCAAGTTCATGATTCCACCAGGGCACTTTCCTGGTAGCCTTCCTTGTGATTAGGGGACAGTTATTATTGAACGCCAAAATGAGTGTGTCATTGAATTGTTCCACCACCCCTTCTAGGTCCACATTTGTACTTATCGTTCTTTGTGGTACCAGTAGATAGCGCTCTAGGTCTGCGTGATAGGCTCCCCAGTTCGTTTTCCGTGGGTTCCGATAAGTTTCTTTGACGACGTCACTCTTTATTTTGAAATTTATGTGTCTGTGATCAGAGCAACTTTCCTCATCAGACACATGCCATTCTGTAACAAAATTACTCACATGTGTAGAGGCTATTGTTACGTCGATTACCTCCTTCCTATTTCTCGTAATAAAGGTTGGTTTATTTCCTACATTCAATGTGTCCAGATTATTTGCCAGCATGAATTGCAGGAGTGATTCACCTCTTTGGTTGGTGTCGCTGCTTCCCCAAGTGATGTGGTGTGCATTCGCATCGGCCCCGATGATCAGCTGCAGTCCTTTTATCCTGCATTCTCTCACCAGTTCTTCCACAGCTCTCGTAGGTGGTGGCTCAGGATCATCAGAGGGAAAGTAGGCCGATCCGAGTACTATCTTCCTCGTCCCACTACCCTCCTTCATCCTTATTTTTATGGCCGTCAAGTCTCTCGAACAGAAGTTTGTTAACGGCAATATTTTTATATTTTTTTGTATTAGTATACAGGTCCGAGGGTTCTCTGTCGATCTGCTGTAAATAAGCTCTCCACATGAGTCCCCAGACCCATAATTTTCCCGTGTCTAACCCACGGTTCCTGTATAAGGGCCGCATCGAATCCCCCCATGGCAACTGCAAGGACTGCCGAGGCCGCCTTACAGTGCTGGAGGTTCGTCTGAACGATCCTTATCCCCTCCATCTCTCCTCTTGGTCCATATTGTTCCCACGAGTATGGGGGATGGGGTTGGTCCAGCCCTGCGTTGCCCCCTGCACAGGGCTAAGGCTGGTTACTCCGGGATTTCGCCCTGTTTCCCGGAGGCTCCGTTCGCGACACCGTATTTTTTCCCCACCCCCGGTGCCATTCATCCCTCGCCACGGAAGCTCACAGCTTAGATTAGGGTCGCAAAAAGAGAAGAAAGAGTTGGCCAAGGGAGGCCGATAGGAAAGATGGAAGAAATTAGAAGAGTAGAGGATACCAACCAAGACTAGATGAAGTGTGGTGGTTATCCAGCTAGGGTACCTCGGGTTCGCCATACCCGTACTCACAAGTCGTGAGCCCCTGAGGGGAACTTCGATCATACCAATTTGCTTGTTTTTTCATAGAATCCATTTCTTCAAACGAAAGAACCCAAATCGAAAAAAAAAATGCATCAAAGGGGGTCCCCTTGGAACTTTTTCGAATTCTTCAGATCGCCTTAAATTCCGAACGGATGGACCGATTTTCAACTTCGATCATACCAAACTGCTTGTTTTTTTTTCATAGAATCCATTTCTCCAATCGAAAAAACCGAAATCTGAAAAAGAATTGCATCAAAGGGGGTCCCCTTGGAACTTTTTGGAATTCTTCAAATCGCCTTAACTTCCGAACGGATGGACCGATTTTCAACTTCGATCATACCAATCTGCTTGTTTTTTTTTCATAGAATCCATTTCTCCAATCGAAAAAACCAAAATCGAAAAAATAATTGCATCAAAGGGGGTCCCCTTGGAACTTCTCTGAATTCTTTAGATCGCCTTAACTTCCGAACGGATGGACCGATTTTCAACTTCGATCATACCAATCTGCTTGTTTTTTTTCATAGAATCCATTTCTCCAATCGAAAAAACCGAAATTGACAAAAAAAAATGCATCAAAGGAGGCCCCCTTGGAACTTTTTCGAATTCTTCAGATCGACTTAACTTCCGAACGGATGGACCGATTTTCAACTTCGATCATACCAATCTGCTTTTTTTTTCATAGAATCCATTTCTCCGATCGAAAAAACCGAAATCGAAAAAAAAATGCATCAAAGGGGGCCCCCTTGGAACTTTTTCAAATTCTTCAGATAGCCTTAACATATGAACGGATGGACCGATTTTCAACTTCGATCATACCAATCTGCTTGTTTTTTTTTTATAGAATCCATTTCTCCGATCGAAAGAACCGAGATAGAAAAAAAAAATGCATCAAAGGGGGCCCCTTGGAACTTTTTCGAATTCTTCAGATCGCCTTAACTTCCGAACGGATGGACCGATTTTCAACTTCGATCATACCAAACTGCTTGTTATTTTTCATAGAATCCATTTCTCCAATCGAAAAAACCGAAATCTGAAAAAAAAATTGCATCAAAGGGGGTCCCCTTGGATTTTTTTCGAATTCTTCAAATCGCCTTAACTTCCGAACGGATGGACCGATTTTCAACTTCCATCATACCAATCTGCTTGTTTTTGTTCATAGAATCCATTTCTCCAATCGAAAAAACCAAAATCGAAAAAATAATTGCATCAAAGGGGGTCCCCTTGGAACTTCTCTGAATTCTTTAGATCGCCTTAACTTCCGAACGGATGGACCGATTTTCAACTTCGATCATACCAATCTGCTTGTTTTTTTTCATAGAATCCATTTCTCTAATCGAATAAACCGGAATCGAAAAGAAAAATTGCATCAAAGGGGGTCCCCTTGGAACTTTTTCGAATTCTTCAGATCGCCTTAACTTCCGAACGGATGGACCGATTTTCAACTTCGATCATACCAATCTGCTTGTTTTTTTTTCATGGAATCCATTTCTCCAATCAAAAAAACCGAAATCGAAAAAATAAGAAGCATCAAAGGGAGCCCCCTTGGAACTTTTTCGAATTCTTCAGATCGCCTTAACTTCCGAACGGATGGACCGATTTTCAACTTCGATCATACGAATCTGCTTGTTTTTTTTCATAGAATCCATTTCTCTAATCGAAAAAACCGAAATCGACAAAAAAAAATGCATCAAAGGAGGCCCCCTTGGAACTTTTTCGAATTCTTCAGATCGACTTAACTTCCGAACGGATGGACCGATTTTCAACTTCGATCATACCAATCTGCTTTTTTTTTTCATAGAATCCATTTCTCCGATCAAAAAAACCGAAATCGAAAAAAAAATGCATCAAAGGGGGCCCCCTTGGAACTTTTTCGAATTCTTCAGATCGCCTTAACTTCCGAACGGATGGACCGATTTTCAACTTCGATCATACCAATCTGCTTGTTTTTTTTTCATAGAATCCATTTCTCCAATCGAAAAAACCGAAATCGAAAAGCAAAATTGCATCAAAGGGGGTCCCCTCGGAACTTCTTCGAATTCTTCAGATCGCCTCAACTTCCGAACGGATGGACCGATTTTCGACTTCGATCATACCAATCTGCTTGTTTTTTTTATAGAATCCATTTCTCCAATCAAAAAAACCGAAATCGACAAAAAAAAATGCATCAAAGGAGGCCCCCTTGGAACTTTTTCGAATTCTTCAGATCGACTTAACTTCCGAACGGATGGACCGATTTTCAACTTCGATCATACCAATCTGCTTTTTTTTTTCATAGAATCAATTTCTCCGATCAAAAAAACCGAAATCGAAAAAAAAATGCATCAAAGGGGGCCCCCTTCGAAATTTTTCGAATTCTTCAGATTGCCTTAACTTTCGAACGTATGGACCGATTTTCAACTTCGATCATACCAATCTGCTTGTTTTTTTTATAGAATCCATTTCTCCGATCGAAAGAACCGAAATAGAAAAAAAAATGCATCAAAGGGGGCCCCTTGGAACTTTTTCGAATTCTTCAGATCGCCTTAACTTCCGAACGGATGGACCGATTTTCAACTTCGATCATACCAATCTGCTTGTTTTTTTTCATAGAATCCATTTCTCCAATCGAAAAAACCGAAATCGAAAAGCAAAATTGCATCAAAGGGGGTCCCCTCGGAACTTCTTCGAATTCTTCAGATCGCCTTAACTTCCGAACGGATGGACCGATTTTCAACTTCGATCATACCAATCTGCTTGTTTTTTTTTATAGAATCCATTTCTCCAATCAAAAAAACCGAAATCGACAAAAAAAAATGCATCAAAGGAGGCCCCCTTGGAACTTTTTCGAATTCTTCAGATCGACTTAACTTCCGAACGGATGGACCGATTTTCAACTTCGATCATACCAATCTGCTTTTTTTTTTCATAGAATCAATTTCTCCGATCAAAAAAACCGAAATCGAAAAAAAATGCATCAAAGGGGGCCCCCTTCGAAATTTTTCGAATTCTTCAGATTGCCTTAACTTTCGAACGTATGGACCGATTTTCAACTTCGATCATACCAATCAGCTCGTTTTTTTTCATAGAATCCATTTCTCCAATCGGAAAAACCAGAATCGAAAAAAAAAATGCATCAAAGGGGGCCCCCTTGGAACTTTTTCGAATTCTTCAGATCGCCTTAACATCCGAACGGATGGACCGATTTTCAACTTCGATCATACCAATCTGCTTGTTTTTTTTTATAGAATCCATTTCTCTGATCGAAAGAACCGAAATAGAAAAAAAAATGCATCAAAGGGGGCCCCCTTGGAACTTTTTCGAATTCTTCAGATCGCCTTAACTTCCGAACAGATGGACCGATTTTCAACTTCGATCATACCAATCTGCTTGTTTTTTTTCATAGAATCCATTTCTCCAATCGAAAAAACCGAAATCGAAAAGAAAAATTGCATCAAAGGGGGTCCCCTCGGAACTTTTTCGAATTCTTCAGATCGACTTAACTTCCGAACGGATGGACCGATTTTCAACTTCGATCATACCAATCTGCTTGTTTTTTTTTCATAGAATCCATTTCTCCAATCAAAAAAACCGAAATCGAAAAAATAAAAAGCATCAAAGGGAGCCCCCTTGGAACTTTTTCGAATTCTTCAGATCGCCTTAACTTCCGAACGGATGGACCGATTTTCAACTTCGATCATACGAATCTGCTTGTTTTTTTTCATAGAATCCATTTCTGCAATCGAAAAAACCGAAATCGAAAAAAAAATGCATCAAAGGTGGCCCCCTCGGAACTTTTTCGAATTCTTCAGATCGACTTAACTTCCGAACGGATGGACCGATTTTCAACTTCGATCATACCAATCTGCTTGTTTTTTTTTTATAGAATCCATTTCTCCGATCGAAATAACCGAAATAGAAAAAAAAATGCATCAAAGGGGGCCCCCTTGGAACTTTTTCGAATTCTTCAGATCGCCTCAACTTCCGAACGGATGGACCGATTTTCAACTTCGATCATACCAATCTGCTTGTTTTTTTTCATAGAATTCATTTCTTCAATCGAAAAAACCGGAATCGAAAAGCAAAATTGCATCAAAGGGGGTCCCCTCGGAACTTTTTCGAATTCTTCAGATCGCCCTAACTTCCGAACGGATGGACCGATTTTCAACTTCGATCATACCAATCTGCTTGTTTTTTTTTCATAGAATCCATTTCTTCAATCGAAAAAACCGAAATCGACAAAATAAAATGCATCAAAGGAGGCCCCCTTGGAACTTTTTCGAATTCTTCAGATCGACTTAACTTCCGAACGGATGGACCGATTTTCAACTTCGATCATACCAATCTGCTTTTTTTTTTCATAGAATCCATTTCTCCGATCAAAAAAACCGAAATCGAAAAAAAAAATGCATCAAAGGGGGCCCCCTTGGAAATTTTTCGAATTCTTCAGATTGCCTTAACTTTCGAACGTATGGACCGATTTTCAACTTCGATTATACCAATCTGCTCGTTTTTTTTCATAGAATCCATTTCTATAATCGAAAAAACCAAAATCGAAAAAAAAAAATGCATCATAGGGGGCCCCCTTGGAACTTTTTCGAATTCTTCAGATCGCCTTAACATCCGAACGGATGGACCGATTTTCAACTTCGATCATACCAATCTGCTTGTTTTTTTTTATAGAATCCATTTCTCCGATCGAAAGAACCAAAATAGAAAAAAAAATGCATCAAAGGGGGCCCCCTTGGAACTTTTTCGAATTCTTCAGATCGCCTTAACTTCCGAACGGATGGACCGATTTTCAACTTGCTTTTCTTCTTCATAGAATCCATTTCTCCGATCAAAAAAACCGAAATCGAACAAAAAAATGCATCAAAGGAGGCCCCTTTGGAACTTTTTCGAATTCTTCAGATTGCCTTAACTTTCGAACGTATGGACCGATTTTCAACTTCGATCATACCAATCTGCTTGTTTTTTTTCATAGAATCCATTTCTCCAATCAAAAAAACCGAAATCGAAAAAATAAAAAGCATCAAAGGGAGCCCCCTTGGAACATTTTCGAATTCTTCAGATCGCCTCAACTTTCGAACGGATGGACCGATTTTCAACTTCGATCATACCAATCTGCTTGTTTTTTTTTCATAGAATCCATTTCTCCAATCGAAAAAACCGAAATCGACAAAAAAAAATGCATCAAAGGAGGCCCCCTTGGAACTTTTTCGAATTCTTCAGATCGACTTAACTTCCGAACGGATGGACCGATTTTCAACTTCGATCATACCAATCTGCTTTTTTTTTTCATAGAATCCATTTCTCCGATCAAAAAAACCGGAATCGAAAAAAAAATGCATCAAAGGGGGCCCCCTTGGAACTTTTTCGAATTCTTCAGATCGCCTTAACTTCCGAACGGATGGACCGATTTTCAACTTCGATCATACCAATCTCCTTGTTTTATTTCATAGAATCCATTTCTCCAATCGGAAAAACCGAAATCGAAAAAAAAAATTGCATCAAAGGGGGTCCCCTTGGAACTTTTTCGAATTCTTCAGATCGCCTAAACTTCCGAACGGATTGACCGATTTTCAACTTCGATCATACCAATCTGCTTGTTTTTTTTTTCATAGAATCCATTTCTCTAATAAAAAAAACCGAAATCGAAAAAATAAAAAGCATCAAAGGGAGCCCCCTTGGAACTTTTTCGAATTCTTCAGATCGCCTTAACTTCCGAACGGATGGACCGATTTTCAACTTCGATCATACGAATCTGCTTGTTTTTTTTTCATAGAATCCATTTCTGCAATCGAAAAAACCGAAATCGAAAAAAAAAATGCATGAAAGGGGGCCCCCTTGGAACTTTTTCGAATTTTTCAGATCGCCCTAACTTCCGAACGGATAGACCGATTTCCAACTTCGTTCATACCAATCTGCTTGTTTTTTTCATAGAATCCATTTCTCCAATCGAAAAAACCGAAATCGAAAAAAAAATTGCATCAAAGGGGGCCCCCTTGGAACTTTTTCGAATTCTTCAGATCGCCTTAACTTCCGAACGGATGGACCGATTTTCAACTTCGATCATACCAATCCGCTTGTTTTTTTTTATAGAATTCATTTCTCCAATCAAAAAAAAACCGAAATCGAATATCTTTTGTAACACATTTGTTGTTGACTTGTCCAACACCATGTAACTATGGTATTTTATGGATTAATAAAGTTCTTCTTCTTCTTCTTCTTCATCAAAGGGAGCCCTCTTGGAACTTTTTCGAATTCTTCAGATCGCCTTAACTTCCGAACGGATGGACCGATTTTCAACTTCGATCATACCAATCTGCTTGTTTTTTTTTCATAGAATCCATTTCTTCAATCGAAAAAACCGAAATCAAAAAAAAAATGCATCAAAGGGGGCCCCCTTGGAACTTTTTCGAATTCTTCAGATCGCCTTAACTTCCGAACGGATGGACCGATTTTCAACTTCGATCATACCAATCTGCTTGTATTTTTTCATAAAATCCATTTCTCCAATCGGAAAAACCGAAATGGAAAAAAAAATGCATCAAAGGGGTCCCCCTTGGAACTTTTTCGAATTCTTCAGATCGCCTTAACTTCCGAACGGATGGACCGATTTTCAACTTCGATCATACCAATCTGCTTGTTTTTTTTTCATAGAATCCATCTCTCCAATCAAAAAAACCGAAATCGAAAAAAAAATGCATCAAAGGGAGCCCCCTTGGAACTTTTTCGAATTCTTCAGATCGCCTCAACTTCCGAACGGATGGACCGATTTTCAACTTCGATCATACCAATCTGCTTGTTTTTTTTTCATAGAATCCATTTCTCCAATCGAAAAAACCGGAATCGAAAAAAAAAATGCATCAAAGGGGGCCCCCTTGGAACTTTTTCGAATTCTTCAGATCGCCTTAACTTCCGAACGGATGGACCGATTTTCAACTTCGATCATACGAATCTGCTTGTTTTTTTTCATAGAATCCATTTCTGCAATCGAAAAAACCGAAATCGAAAAAAAAATGCATCAAAGGTGGCCCCCTCGGAACTTTTTCGAATTCTTCAGATCGACTTAACTTCCGAACGGATGGACCGATTTTCAACTTCGATCATACCAATCTGCTTGTTTTTTTTTATAGAATCCATTTCTCCGATCGAAATAACCGAAATAGAAAAAAAAAATGCATCAAAGGGGGCCCCCTTGGAACTTTTTCGAATTCTTCAGATCGCCTTAACTTCCGAACGGATGGACCGATTTTCAACTTCGATCATACCAATCTGCTTGTTTTTTTTCATAGAATCCATTTCTTCAATCGAAAAAACCGGAATCGAAAAGCAAAATTGCATCAAAGGGGGTCCCCTCGGAACTTTTTCGAATTCTTCAGATCGCCCTAACTTCCGAACGGATGGACCGATTTTCAACTTCGATCATACCAATCTGCTTGTTTTTTTTTTCATAGAATCCATTTCTCCAATCAAAAAAACGGAAATCGACAAAAAAAAATGCATCAAAGGAGGCCCCCTTGGAACTTTTTCGAATTCTTCAGATCGACTTAACTTCCGAACGGATGGACCGATTTTCAACTTCGATCATACCAATCTGCTTTTTTTTTTCATAGAATCCATTTCTCCAATCGAAAAAACCGAAATCGACAAAAAAAAATGCATCAAAGGAGGCCCCCTTGGAACTTTTTCGAATTCTTCAGATCGACTTAACTTCCGAACGGATGGACCGATTTTCAACTTCGATCATACCAATCTGCTTTTTTTTTCATAGAATCCATTTCTCCGATCAAAAAAACCGAAATCGAAGAAAAAATGCATCAAAGGGGGCCCCCTTGGAAATTTTTCGAATTCTTCAGATTGCCTTAACTTTCGAACGTATGGACCGATTTTCAACTTCGATCATACCAATCTGCTCGTTTTTTTTCATAGAATCCATTTCTATAATCGAAAAAACCAAAATCGAAAAAAAAAATGCATCATAGGGGGCCCCCTTGGAACTTTTTCGAATTCTTCAGATCGCCTTAACATCCGAACGGATGGACCGATTTTCAACTTCGATCATACCAATCTGCTTGTTTTTTTTATAGAATCCATTTCTCCGATCGAAAGAACCAAAATAGAAAAAAAAATGCATCAAAGGGGGCCCCCTTGGAACTTTTTCGAATTCTTCAGATCGCCTTAACTTTCGAACGTATGGACCGATTTTCAACTTCGATCATACCAATCTGCTCGTTTTTTTTCATAGAATCCATTTCTATAATCGAAAAAACCAAAATCGAAAAAAAAAATGCATCATAGGGGGCCCCCTTGGAACTTTTTCGAATTCTTCAGATCGCCTTAACATCCGAACGGATGGACCGATTTTCAACTTCGATCATACCAATCTGCTTGTTTTTTTCATAGAATCCATTTCTCCGATCAAAAAAACCGAAATCGAAGAAAAAATGCATCAAAGGGGGCCCCCTTGGAAATTTTTCGAATTCTTCAGATTGCCTTAACTTTCGAACGTATGGACCGATTTTCAACTTCGATCATACCAATCTGCTCGATTTTTCATATAATCCATTTCTATAATCGAAAAAACCAAAATCGAAAAAAAAAATGCATCATAGGGGGCCCCCTTGGAACTTTTTCGAATTCTTCAGATCGCCTTAACATCCGAACGGATGGACCGATTTTCAACTTCGATCATACCAATCTGCTTGTTTTTTTTATAGAATCCATTTCTCCGATCGAAAGAACCAAAATAGAAAAAAAAATGCATCAAAGGGGGCCCCCTTGGAACTTTTTCGAATTCTTCAGATCGCCTTAACTTCCGAACGGATGGACCGATTTTCAACTTGCTTTTCTTCTTCATAGAATCCATTTCTCCGATCAAAAAAACCGAAATCGAACAAAAAAATGCATCAAAAGAGGCCCCTTTGGAACTTTTTCGAATTCTTCAGATTGCCTTAACTTTCGAACGTATGGACCGATTTTCAACTTCGATCATACCAATCTGCTTGTTTTTTTTCATAGAATCCATTTCTCCAATCAAAAAAACCGAAATCGAAAAAATAAAAAGCATCAAAGGGAGCCCCCTTGGAACATTTTCGAATTCTTCAGATCGCCTTAACTTTCGAACGGATGGACCGATTTTCAACTTCGATCATACCAATCTGCTAGTTTTTTTTTCATAGAATCCATTTCTCCAATCGAAAAAACCGAAAACGACAAAAAAAAATGCATCAAAGGAGGCCCCCTTGGAACTTTTTCGAATTCTTCAGATCGACTTAACTTCCGAACGGATGGACCGATTTTCAACTTCGATCATACCAATCTGCTTTTTTTTTTTCATAGAATCCATTTCTCCGATCAAAAAAACCGGAATCGAAAAAAAAAAATGCATCAAAGGGGGCCCCCTTGGAACTTTTTCGAATTCTTCAGATCGCCTTAACTTCCGAACGGATGGACCGATTTTCAACTTCGATCATACCAATCTGCTTGTTTTTTTTTCATAGAATCCATTTCTTCAATCGAAAAAACCGAAATCAAAAAAAAAAAATGCATCAAAGGGGGCCCCCTTGGAACTTTTTCGAATTCTTCAGATCGCCTTAACTTCCGAACGGATGGACCGATTTTCAACTTCGATCATACCAATCTGCTTGTATTTTTTCATAAAATCCATTTCTCCAATCGGAAAAACGAAATGGAAAAAAAAATGCATCAAAGGGGTCCCCCTTGGAACTTTTTCGAATTCTTCAGATCGCCTTAACTTCCGAACGGATGGACCGATTTTCAACTTCGATCATACCAATCTGCTTGTTTTTTTTTCATAGAATCCATTTCTCCAATCAAAAAAACCGAAATCGAAAAAAAAATGCATCAAAGGGAGCCCCCTTTGAACTTTTTCGAATTCTTCAGATCGCCTTAACTTCCGAACGGATGGACCGATTTTCAACTTCGATCATACGAATCTGCTTGTTTTTTTTCATAGAATCCATTTCTGCAATCGAAAAAACCGAAATCGAAAAAAAAATGCATCAAAGGTGGCCCCCTCGGAACTTTTTCGAATTCTTCAGATCGACTTAACTTCCGAACGGATGGACCGATTTTCAACTTCGATCATACCAATCTGCTTGTTTTTTTTTATAGAATCCATTTCTCCGATCGAAATAACCGAAATAGAAAAAAAAATGCATCAAAGGGGGCCCCCTTGGAACTTTTTCGAATTCTTCAGATCGCCTTAACTTCCGAACGGATGGACCGATTTTCAACTTCGATCATACCAATCTGCTTGTTTTTTTTCATAGAATCCATTTCTTCAATCGAAAAAACCGGAATCGAAAAGCAAAATTGCATCAAAGGGGGTCCCCTCGGAACTTTTTCGAATTCTTCAGATCGCCCTAACTTCCGAACGGATGGACCGATTTTCAACTTCGATCATACCAATCTGCTTGTTTTTTTTCATAGAATCCATTTCTCCAATCGAAAAAACCGAAATCGACAAAAAAAAATGCATCAAAGGAGGCCCCCTTGGAACTTTTTCGAATTCTTCAGATCGACTTAACTTCCGAACGGATGGACCGATTTTCAACTTCGATCATACCAATCTGCTTTTTTTTTTCATAGAATCCATTTCTCCAATCGAAAAAACCGAAATCGACAAAAAAAAATGCATCAAAGGAGGCCCCCTTGGAACTTTTTCGAATTCTTCAGATCTACTTAACTTCCGAACGGATGGACCGATTTTCAACTTCGATCATACCAATCTGCTTTTTTTTTCATAGAATCCATTTCTCCGATCAAAAAAACCGAAATCGAAGAAAAAATGCATCAAAGGGGGCCCCCTTGGAAATTTTTCGAATTCTTCAGATTGCCTTAACTTTCGAACGTATGGACCGATTTTCAACTTCGATCATACCAATCTGCTCGTTTTTTTTCATAGAATCCATTTCTATAATCGAAAAAACCAAAATCGAAAAAAAAAAATGCATCATAGGGGGCCCCCTTGGAACTTTTTCGAATTCTTCAGATCGCCTTAACATCCGAACGGATGGACCGATTTTCAACTTCGATCATACCAATCTGCTTGTTTTTTTTATAGAATCCATTTCTCCGATCGAAAGAACCGAAATAGAAAAAAAAATGCATCAAAGGGGGCCCCCTTGGAACTTTTTCGAATTCTTCAGATCGCCTTAACTTCCGAACGATTGACGATTTTCAACTTCGATCATACCAATCTGCTTGTATTTTTTCATAAAATCCTTTTCTCCAATCGGAAAAACCGAAATGGAAAAAAAAATGCATCAAAGGGGTCCCCCTTGGAACTTTTTCGAATTCTTCAGATCGCCTTAACTTCCGAACGGATGGACCGATTTTCAACTTCGATCATACCAATCTGCTTGTTTTTTTTTCATAGAATCCATTTCTCCAATCAAAAAAACCGAAATCGAAAAAATAATGCATCAAAGGGAGCCCCCTTGGAACTTTTTCGAATTCTTCAGATCGCCTCAACTTCCGAACGGATGGACCGATTTTCAACTTCGATCATACCAATCTGCTTGTTTTTTTTTCATAGAATCCATTTCTCCAATCGAAAAAACCGGAATCGAAAAAAAAAATGCATCAAAGGGGGCCCCCTTGGAACTTTTTCGAATTCTTCAGATCGCCTTAACTTCCGAACGGATGGACCGATTTTCAACTTCGATCATACGAATCTGCTTGTTTTTTTTCATAGAATCCATTTCTGCAATCGAAAAAACCGAAATCGAAAAAAAAATGCATCAAAGGTGGCCCCCTCGGAACTTTTTCGAATTCTTCAGATCGACTTAACTTCCGAACGGATGGACCGATTTTCAACTTCGATCATACCAATCTGCTTGTTTTTTTTTATAGAATCCATTTCTCCGATCGAAATAACCGAAATAGAAAAAAAAAATGCATCAAAGGGGGCCCCCTTGGAACTTTTTCGAATTCTTCAGATCGCCTTAACTTCCGAACGGATGGACCGATTTTCAACTTCGATCATACCAATCTGCTTGTTTTTTTTCATAGAATCCATTTCTTCAATCGAAAAAACCGGAATCGAAAAGCAAAATTGCATCAAAGGGGGTCCCCTCGGAACTTTTTCGAATTCTTCAGATCGCCCTAACTTCCGAACGGATGGACCGATTTTCAACTTCGATCATACCAATCTGCTTGTTTTTTTTTCATAGAATCCATTTCTCCAATCGAAAAAACCGAAATCGACAAAAAAAAATGCATCAAAGGAGGCCCCCTTGGAACTTTTTCGAATTCTTCAGATCGACTTAACTTCCGAACGGATGGACCGATTTTCAACTTCGATCATACCAATCTGCTTTTTTTTTTCATAGAATCCATTTCTCCAATCGAAAAAACCGAAATCGACAAAAAAAAATGCATCAAAGGAGGCCCCCTTGGAACTTTTTCGAATTCTTCAGATCGACTTAACTTCCGAACGGATGGACCGATTTTCAACTTCGATCATACCAATCTGCTTTTTTTTTCATAGAATCCATTTCTCCGATCAAAAAAACCGAAATCGAAGAAAAAATGCATCAAAGGGGGCCCCCTTGGAAATTTTTCGAATTCTTCAGATTGCCTTAACTTTCGAACGTATGGACCGATTTTCAACTTCGATCATACCAATCTGCTCGTTTTTTTTCATAGAATCCATTTCTATAATTGAAAAAACCAAAATCGAAAAAAAAAATGCATTATAGGGGGCCCCCTTGGAACTTTTTCGAATTCTTCAGATCGCCTTAACATCCGAACGGATGGACCGATTTTCAACTTCGATCATACCAATCTGCTTGTTTTTTTTATAGAATCCATTTCTTCGATCGAAAGAACCGAAATAGAAAAAAAAATGCATCAAAGGGGGCCCCCTTGGAACTTTTTCGAATTCTTCAGATCGCCTTAACTTCCGAACGGATGGACCGATTTTCAACTTGCTTTTCTTCTTCATAGAATCCATTTCTCCGATCAAAAAAACCGAAATCGAACAAAAAAATGCATCAAAGGAGGCCCCTTTGGAACTTTTTCGAATTCTTCAGATTGCCTTAACTTTCGAACGTATGGACCGATTTTCAACTTCGATCATACCAATCTGCTTGTTTTTTTTCATAGAATCCATTTCTCCAATCAAAAAAACCGAAATCGAAAAAATAAAAAGCATCAAAGGGAGCCCCCTTGGAACATTTTCGAATTCTTCAGATCGCCTTAACTTTCGAACGGATGGACCGATTTTCAACTTCGATCATACCAATCTGCTAGTTTTTTTTTCATAGAATCCATTTCTCCAATCGAAAAAACCGAAATCGACAAAAAAAAATGCATCAAAGGAGGCCCCCTTGGAACTTTTTCGAATTCTTCAGATCGACTTAACTTCCGAACGGATGGACCGATTTTCAACTTCGATCATACCAATCTGCTTTTTTTTTTCATAGAATCCATTTCTCCGATCAAAAAAACCGGAATCGAAAAAAAAAATGCATCAAAGGGGGCCCCCTTGGAACTTTTTCGAATTCTTCAGATCGCCTTAACTTCCGAACGGATGGACCGATTTTCAACTTCGATCATACCAATCTCCTTGTTTTATTTCATAGAATCCATTTCTCCAATCGGAAAAACCGAAATCGAAAAAAAAAATGCATCAAAGGGGGTCCCCTTGGAACTTTTTCGAATTCTTCAGATCGCCTAAACTTCCGAACGGATTGACCGATTTTCAACTTCGATCATACCAATCTGCATGTTTTTTTTCATAGAATCCATTTCTCTAATAAAGAAAACCGAAATCGAAAAAATAAAAAGCATCAAAGGAAGCCCCCTTGGAACTTTTTCGAATTCTTCAGATCGCCTTAACTTCCGAACGGATGGACCGATTTTCAACTTCGATCATACGAATCTGCTTGTTTTTTTTTCATAGAATCCATTTCTGCAATCGAAAAAACCGAAATCGAAAAAAAAATGCATGAAAGGGGGCCCCCTTGGAACTTTTTCGAATTTTTCAGATCGCCTTAACTTCCGAACGGATAGACCGATTTCCAACTTCGATCATACCAATCTGCTTGTTTTTTTCATAGAATCCATTTCTCCAATCGAAAAAATCGAAATCGAAAAAAAAATTGCATCAAAGGGGGCCCCCTTGGAACTTTTTCGAATTCTTCAGATCGCCTTAACTTTCGAACGGATGGACCGATTTTCAACTTCGATCATACCAATCCGCTTGTTTTTTTTCATAGAATTCATTTCTCCAATCAAAAAAACCGAAATCGAAAGAAAAAAAATGCATCAAAGGGAGCCCTCTTGGAACTTTTTCGAATTCTTCAGATCGCCTTAACTTCCGAACGGATGGACCGATTTTCAACTTCGAACATACAAATCTGCTTGTTTTTTTTTTCATAGAATCCATTTCTCCAATAGAAAAAACCGAAATAAAAAAAAAATGCATCAAAGGGGGCCCCCTTGGTACTTTTTCGAATTCTTCAGATCGCCTTAACTTCCGAACGGATGGACCGATTTTCAACTTCGATCATACCAATCTGCTTGTTTTTTTTTATAGAATCCATTTCTTCAATCGAAAAAACCGAAATCGAAAAAAAAAATGCATCAAAGGGGGCCCCCTTGGAACTTTTTCGAATTCTTCAGATCGCCTTAACTTCCGAACGGATGGACCGATTTTCATCTTCGATCATACCAATCTGCTTGTATTTTTTCATAAAATCCATTTCTCCAATCGGAAAAACCGAAATGGAAAAAAAAATGCATCAAAGGGGTCCCCCTTGGAACTTTTTCGAATTCTTCAGATCGCCTTAACTTCCGAACGGATGGACCCATTTTCAACTTCGATCATACCAATCTGCTTGTTTTTTTTCATAGAATCCATTTCTCCGATCGAAAGAACCGAAATCGAAGAAAAAATGCATCAAAGGGGGCCCCCTTGGAACTTTTTCGAATTCTTCAGATCGCCCAACTTCCGAACGGATGGACCGATTTTCAACTTCGATCATACCAATCTGCTTGTTTTTTTTCATAGAATCCATTTCTTCAATCGAAAAAACCGAAATCGAAAAAAAAATGCATCAAAGGGGGCCCCCTTGGAACTTTTTCGAATTCTTCAGATCGCCTTAACTTCCGAACGGATGGACCGATTTTTAACTTCGATCATACCAATCTGCTTGTATTTTTTCATAGAATCCAGTTCTCCAATCGAAAAAACCGAAATGGAAAAAAAAATGCATCAAAGGGCACCCCCTTGGAACTTTTTCGAATTCTTCAGATCATCTCAACTTCCGAACGGATGGACCGATTTTCTACTTCGATCATACCAATCTGCTTGTTTTTTTTTTTTGAGAATCCATTTCTCCAATCGAAAAAACCGAAATCGAACAAAAAATGCATCAAAGGGGACCCCCTTGGAACTTTTTCGAATTCTTCAGATCGCCTTAACTTCCGAACGGATGGACCGATTTTCAACTTCGATCATACCAATCTGCTTGTTTTTTTCATAGAATCCATTTCTCCAATCGGAAAAAATTGCATCAAAGGGGGTCCCCTTGGAACTTTTTCGAATTCTTCAGATCGCCTTAACTTCCGAACGGATGGACCGATTTTCAACTTCGATCATACCAATCTGGTTGTTTTTTTCATAGAATCCATTTCTTCAATCGAAAAAACCGAAATCAAAAAAAAAATGCATCAAAGGGGGCCCCCTTGGAACTTTTTCGAATTCTTCAGACCGTCTTAACTTCCGAACGGATGGACCGATTTTCAATTTCGCGCATACCAATTTGATTGTTTCTTCATAGAATCCATTTCTTCAATAGAAAAAACCGAAATCGAAAAAGAAAATGCATCAAAGGGGGTCTTCTTGGAACTTTTTCGAATTCTTCAGATCGTTTAAACTTCCGAACGGATGGACCGATTTTCAACTTCGATCATACCAAACTGCTTGTTTTTTTTTCATAGAATTCATTTCTCCAATCGAAAAAACCGAAATCGAAAAAAAAAATGCATCAAAGGGGGCCCCCTTGGAACTTTTTCGAATTCTTCAGATCGCCTAACTTCCGAACGGATGGACCGATTTTCAACTTCGATCATACCAATCTGCTTGTTTTCTTTCATAGAATCCATTCCTCCAATCGAAAAAACCGAAATCGAAAAAAAAAGTGCATCAAAGGGGGCCCCCTTGGAACTTTTTCGAATTCTTCAGATCGCCATAACTTCCGAACGGATGGACCGATTTTCAACTTCGATCATACCAATCTGCTTGTTTTTTTTCATAGAATCCATCTCTCCAATCGAAAAAACCGAAATCGAAAAAAAAATGCATCAAAGGGGGCCCCCTCGGAACTTTTTCGAATTCTTCAGATCGCCTTAACTTCCGAACGGATGGACCGATTTTCAACTTCGATCATACCAATCTGCTTGTTTTTTTTTCATGGAGTCCATTTCTCCAATCGAAAAAAACGAAATGAAAAAAAAATGCATCAAAGGGGGCCCCCTTGGAACTTTTTCGAATTCTTCAGATCGCCTAAACTTCCGAACGGATGGACCGATTTTCAACTTCGATCACACCATTCTGCTTGTTTTATTTCATAGAATCCATTTTTCCAATCAAAAAAACCGAAATCGAGAAAAAAAATGCATCAGAGGGGGCCCCCTTGGAACTTTTTCGAATTCTTCAGACCGCCTTAACTCCGAACGGATGGACCGATTTTCAATTTCGCGCATACCAATTTGATTGTTTTTTCATTGAATCCATTTCTTCAATAGAAAAAACCGAAATCGAAAAAAAAATTGCATCAAATGGGGTCCCCTTGGAACTTTTTCGAATTCTTCAGATCGCCTAAACTTCCGAACGGATGGACCGATTTTCAACTTCGATCATACCAAACTGCTTGTTTTTTTTCATAGAATCCATTTCTTCAAACGGAAGAACCGAAATCGAAAAAAAATGCATCAAAGGGGGCCCCCTTGGAACTTTTTCGAATTCTTCAGATCGCCTTAACTTCCGAACGGATGGACCAATTTTCAACTTCGATCATACCAATCTGTTTGGTTTTTTTTCATAGAATCCATTTCTCCAATCGAAAAAACCGAAATCGAGAAAAAAATTGCATCAAAGGGGGTCCCCTTGGAACTTTTTTGAATTCTTCAGATCGCCTTAACTTCCGAACGGATGGACCGATTTTCAACTTCGATCATACCAATCTGCTTGTTTTTTTTCAAAGAATCCATTTCTCCAATCGAAAAAACCAAGATCGAAAAAAAAAATGCATCAAAGGGGGCCCCCTTGGAACTTTTTCGAATTCTTCAGATCGCCTTAACTTCCGAACGGATAGACCGATTTTCAACTTCGATCATACCAATCTGTTTGTTTTTTCCATAGAATCCATTTCTCCAATCAAAAAAACCGAAATCGAAAAGAAAATGCACCAAAGGGGGCCCTCTTGGAACTTTTTCGAATTCTTCAGATCGCCTTAACTTCCGAACGGATGGACCGATTTTCAACTTCGATCATACCAATTTGCTTGTTTTTTCATAGAATCCATTTCTTCAAACGAAAGAACCGAAATCGAAAAAAAAAAATGCATCAAAGGGGGCCCCCTTGGAACTTTTTCGAATTCTTCGGATCGCCTTAACTTCCGAACGGATGGACCGATTTTCAACTTCGATCATACCAAACTGCTTGTTTTTTTTCATAGAATCCATTTCTCCAATCGAAAAAACCGAAATCTGAAAAAAAATTGCATCAAAGGGGGTCCCCTTGGAACTTTTTCGAATTCTTCAGATCGCCTTAACTTCCGAACGGATGGACCGATTTTCAACTTCGATCATACCAATCTGGTTGTTTTTTTCATAGAATCCATTTCTTCAATCGAAAAAACCGAAATCAAAAAAAAAATGCATCAAAGGGGGCCCCCTTGGAACTTTTTCGAATTCTTCAGACCGTCTTAACTTCCGAACGGATGGACCGATTTTCAATTTCGCGCATACCAATTTGATTGTTTCTTCATAGAATCCATTTCTTCAATAGAAAAAACCGAAATCGAAAAAGAAAATGCATCAAAGGGGGTCTTCTTGGAACTTTTTCGAATTCTTCAGATCGTTTAAACTTCCGAACGGATGGACCGATTTTCAACTTCGATCATACCAAACTGCTTGTTTTTTTTTCATAGAATTTATTTCTCCAATCGAAAAAACCGAAATCGAAAAAAAAAATGCATCAAAGGGGGCCCCCTTGGAACTTTTTCGAATTCTTCAGATCGCCTAACTTCCGAACGGATGGACCGATTTTCAACTTCGATCATACCAATCTGCTTGTTTTCTTTCATAGAATCCATTCCTCCAATCGAAAAAACCGAAATCGAAAAAAAAAGTGCATCAAAGGGGGCCCCCTTGGAACTTTTTCGAATTCTTCAGATCGCCATAACTTCCGAACGGATGGACCGATTTTCAACTTCGATCATACCAATCTGCTTGTTTTTTTTCATAGAATCCATCTCTCCAATCGAAAAAACCGAAATCGAAAAAAAATGCATCAAAGGGGGCCCCCTCGGAACTTTTTCGAATTCTTCAGATCGCCTTAACTTCCGAACGGATGGACCGATTTTCAACTTCGATCATACCAATCTGCTTGTTTTTTTTTCATGGAGTCCATTTCTCCAATCGAAAAAAACGAAATGAAAAAAAAATGCATCAAAGGGGGCCCCCTTGGAACTTTTTCGAATTCTTCAGATCGCCTTAACTTCCGAACGGATGCACCGATTTTCAACTTCGATCACACCATTCTGCTTGTTTTATTTCATAGAATCCATTTTTCCAATCAAAAAAACCGAAATCGAAAAAAAAAATGCATCAGAGGGGGCCCCCTTGGAACTTTTTCGAATTCTTCAGACCGCCTTAACTCCGAACGGATGGACCGATTTTCAATTTCGCGCATACCAATTTGATTGTTTTTTCATTGAATCCATTTCTTCAATAGAAAAAACCGAAATCGAAAAAAAAATTGCATCAAATGGGGTCCCCTTGGAACTTTTTCGAATTCTTCAGATCGCCTAAACTTCCGAACGGATGGACCGATTTTCAACTTCGATCATACCAAACTGCTTGTTTTTTTTCATAGAATCCATTTCTTCAAACGGAAGAACCGAAATCGAAAAAAAATGCATCAAAGGGGGCCCCCTTGGAACTTTTTCGAATTCTTCAGATCGCCTTAACTTCCGAACGGATGGACCAATTTTCAACTTCGATCATACCAATCTGTTTGGTTTTTTTTCATAGAATCCATTTCTCCAATCGAAAAAACCGAAATCGAGAAAAAAATTGCATCAAAGGGGGTCCCCTTGGAACTTTTTTGAATTCTTCAGATCGCCTTAACTTCCGAACGGATGGACCGATTTTCAACTTCGATCATACCAATCTGCTTGTTTTTTTTTCAAAGAATCCATTTCTCCAATCGAAAAAACCAAAATCGAAAAAAAAAATGCATCAAAGGGGGCCCCCTTGGAACTTTTTCGAATTCTTCAGATCGCCTTAACTTCCGAACGGATAGACCGATTTTCAACTTCGATCATACCAATCTGTTTGTTTTTTCCATAGAATCCATTTCTCCAATCAAAAAAACCGAAATCGAAAAGAAAATGCACCAAAGGGGGCCCTCTTGGAACTTTTTCGAATTCTTCAGATCGCCTTAACTTCCGAACGGATGGACCGATTTTCAACTTCGATCATACCAATTTGCTTGTTTTTTCATAGAATCCATTTCTTCAAACGAAAGAACCGAAATCGAAAAAAAAAATGCATCAAAGGGGGCCCCCTTGGAACTTTTTCGAATTCTTCGGATCGCCTTAACTTCCGAACGGATGGACCGATTTTCAACTTCGATCATACCAAACTGCTTGTTTTTTTTCATAGAATCCATTTCTCCAATCGAAAAAACCGAAATCTGAAAAAAAATTGCATCAAATGGGGTCCCCTTGGAACTTTTTAGAATTCTTCAAATCGCCTTAACTTCCGAACGGATGGACCGATTTTCAACTTCGATCATACCAATCTGCTTGTTTTTTTTTTCATAGAATCCATTTCTCCAATCGAAAAAACCAAAATCGAAAAAAAAAATTGCATCAAAGGGGGTCCCCTTGGAACTTTTCTGAATTCTGCAGATCGCCTTAACTTCCGAACGGATGGACCGACTTTCAACTTCGATCATACCAATCTGCTTGTTTTTTTTTTCATAGAATCCATTTCTCTAATCGAAAAAACCGAAATCGGAAAGAAAAATTGCATCAAAAGGGGTCCCCTTGGAACTTTTTCGAATTCTTCAGATCGCCTTAACTTCCGAACGGATGGACCGATTTTCAACTTCGATCATACCAATCTGCTTGTTTTTTTTCATAGAATCCATTTCTCCAATCAAAAGAACCGAAATCAAAAAAATAAAAAGCATCAAAGGGAGCCCCCTTGGAACTTTTTCGAATTCTTCAGATCGCCCTAACATCCGAACGGATGGACCGATATTCAACTTCGATCATACCAATCTGCTTGTTTTTTTTTCATAGAATCCATTTCTCCGATCGAGAAAACCGAAATCGAAAAAAAAATGCATCAAAGGGGGCCCCCTTGGAACTTTTTCGAATTCTTCAGATCGCCTCAACTTCCGAACGGATGAACCGATTTTCAACTTCGATCATACCAATCTGCTTGTTTTTTTTCATAGAATACATTTCTCCAATCGAAAAAACCGAAATCGAAAAAAAAATGCATCAAAGGGGGCCCCCTTGGAACTTTTTCGAATTCTTCAGATCGCCTTAACTTCCGAACGGATGGACCGATTTTCAACTTCGATCATACCAATCTGCTTGTATTTTTTCATAGAATCCAATTCTCCAATCGAAAAAACCGAAATGGAAAAAAAAATGCATCAAAGGGGACCCCCTTGGAACTTTTTCGAATTCTTCAGATCGCCTTAACTTCCGAACGGATGGACCGATTTTCTACTTCGATCATACCAATCTGCTTGTTTTTTTTTTAGAATCTATTTCTCCAATCGAAAAAACCGAAATTTAAAAAAAAAATGCATCAAAGGGGGCCCCCTTGGAACTTTTTCGAATTCTTCAGATCGCCTTAACTTCCGAACGGATGGACCGATTTTCAACTTCGATCATACCAATCTGCTTGTTTTTTTTTCATAGAATCCATTTCTCCAATCGAAAGAACCGGAATCGAAAAAAAAATGCATCAAAGGGGCCCCCCTTGAAACTTTTTCGAATTCTTCAGATCGCCTTAACTTCCGAACGGATGGACCGATTTTCAATTTCGCGCATACCAATTCGCTTGTTTTTTCCATAGAATCCAAGTAGAATGGATAGACTAAACAATCAATGTATCTGGATGGTATCCGATAATATCGCAATACTGAATATATAGTGATACTTACCAGGTGACGGTACTTCCGTTACACATACTAGCGACTGAATCGAACAGAATGTTAAATGGTTAGACGAAACGATAATTGTATCTGAGTTGTATTCGATGATATCGTGATGATGTTTATATAGAAATACTCACCAGGTAACTGTTCTTCCGTTATACATACGAGCGACTGAATTGAACAGAAGGTTGAATGGATAGACTAAACAATAATCGTATCTGGAGTTGTATAAAATTATATCTTGATGATGTTTATATAGTTATACTCACCAGGAAACTGTTCTCCAGTTATACATAAGAGCGACTGAACTGAACAGAAGGTTGAATGGATAGACTGAACAATCATCGTATCTGGGTTGTATTTGATTATATCGTGATGATTATAATATAGTATGTCTAACCAGTTAACTGTTCTTCCGTTATACATACGAGCAACCGAATCGAACATAAGGTTGAATGTATCTGGGTTGTCTCAGATTATATCGTTATGCTGTATATTTAGTTACACCTACCATGTAAATGTTCTTTCGTTACACATACGAGCGTCTAAATCGAACATAAGGTTGGATGGTTAGACGAACCGATAATTGTAACTGAGTTGTATTCGATTATATCGTGGTGATGTTTATATAGCAATAATCACCAGGTAACTGTTCTTCCGTTTTACATACAAGCGACCGAATCGAGCAGAAGGTTAAATGTATAGATTGAACAATCATCGTATCTGGGTTGTATTTGATTAAGCTTATATAGTTTTACTCACCAGGTACCTGTTCTTTCGTTATACATACGAGCGACTGAATTGAACAGAAGGTTGAATGGATAGACTAAACAATGATCGTATCTGGGGTTGTATTCGATTATATCGTGATGATGTATATATAGTTATACTCACCAGGTATGTGTTCTCCAGTTATACATAAGAGCGACTGAACTGAACAGAAGGTTGAATGGATAGACTGAACAATCATTGTATCTGGGTTGTATTCGATTATATCGTGATGATTATCATATAGTATGTCTAACCAGGTAACAGTTCTTCTGTTACACATACGAGCAACCGAATCGAACATAAGGTTGAATGGATAGATTGAACAATCATTGTATCTGGGTTGTCTCCGATTATATCGTTATGCTGTATATTTAGTTACACCTACCATGAAACGGTTCTTTCGTTACACATACGAGCGTCTGAATCGAACATAAGGTTGGATGATTAGACGGAACAATCATTGTAACTGAGTTGTATTCGATTATATCGTGGTGATGTTTATATAGTAATACTCACCAGGTGACTGTTCTTGCGTTATACATACGAGCGACCCAATCGAACAGAAGTTTGGATGGATAGACGGAATGATCATTGTATCTGAGTTGTATTCGATTATATCGTGATGACGTTCATATAGAAATACTCACCAGGTTACTGTTTTTTCTTTATACATACAAGCAAACGAATAGAACAGAAGGTTGAATGGATAGTATCTGGGTTGTATTCGATTATGATGTTATGCTGTGTATATAGTTATACACATTAGGTGACGGTATTCCCGTTTTAAATACGAGCGACCGAAACGAACAGAAAGTTGAATGGATAGACTGAACAATCAATGTATCTGGGTGGTATCCGATTATATCGCGATACTGTATATATAGTGATACTTTCCAGGTGACGGTACTTCCGTTGCACATACTAGCGACTGAATCGAACTTAAGGTTAAATGGTAAGACGAAACGATAATTGTATCTGAGTTGTATTCGATGATATCGTGATGATGTTTATATAGCAATACTCACCAGGTAACTGTTCTTCCGTTTTACATACAAGCGACCGAATCGAGCAGAAGGTTAAATTAAGTATGGATTGAACAATCATCGTATCTGGGTTGTATTCGATTATGTTTATATAGTTATACTCACCAGGTAACTGTTCTTCCGTTATACATACTAGCGACTGAATCGAACAGAATGTTGAATGGTTAGACGGAACGATAATTGTATCTGAGTTGTATTCGATTATATCGTGATGATGTTTATATAGCAATACTCACCAGGTAACTGTCCTTCAGTTTTACATACAAGCGACCGAATCGAGCAGAAGGTTGAATTTAGTATAGATTGAACAATCATCGTATCTGGGTTGTATTCGATTATATCTTGATGATGTTCATATAGTTATACTCACCAGGAAACTGTTCTCCAGTTATACATAAAAGCGACTGAATTGAACAGAAGGTTGAATGGATAGACTGAACAATCATCGTATCTGGGTTGTATTTGATTATATCGTGATGATTATAATATAGTATGTCTAACCAGGTAACAGTTCTTCCGACACATACGAGCAACCAAATCGAACATAAGGTTGAATGTATCTGGGTTGTCTCAGATTATATCGTTATGCTGTATATTTAGTTACACTTACCATGTAAAGGTTCTTTCGTTACACATACGAGCGTCTGAATCGTACATAAGGTTGGATGGTTAGACGAAACGATAATTGTAACTGAGTTGTATTCGATTATATCGTGGTGATGTTTATATAGTAATATTCACCAGGTGACTGTTCTTGCGTTATACATACAAGCGACCCAATCGAACAGAAGATTGGTATGATCGAAGTTGAAAATCGGTCCATCCGTTCGGAAGTTAAGGCGATCTGAAGAATTCGAAAAAGTTCCAAGGGGGCCCCCTTTGATGCATTTTTTTTTTCGATTTCGGTTTTTTTGATTGGAGAAATGGATTCTATGAAAAAAAACAAGCAGATTGGTATGATCGAAGTTGAAAATCGGTCTATCCGTTCGGAAGTTAAGGCGATCTGAAGAATTCGAAAAAGTTCCAAGGGGGTCCCCTTTGATGCATTTTTTTATTCATTTCGGTTTTTTCGATTATAGAAATGGATTCTACGAAAAAATACAAGCAGATTGGTATGATCGAAGTTGAAAATCGGTCCATCCGTTCGGAAGTTAAGGCGATCTGAAGAATTCGAAAAAGTTCCAAGGGGGCATCCTTTGATGCATTTTTTTTTTCGATTTCGGTTTTTTCGATTGGAGAAATGGATTCTATGAAAAAAAACAAGCAGATTGGTATGATCGAAGTTGAAAATCGGTCCATCCGTTCGGAAGTTAAGGCGATCTGAAAAATTCGAAAAAGTTCCAAGGGGGCCCCCTTTGATGCATTTTTTTTTTCGATTTCGGTTTTTTCGATTGGAGAAATGGATTCTTCGAAAAAAAAAACGAGCAAATTGGTATGATCGAAGTTGAAAATCGGTCCATCCGTTCGGAAGTTAGGCGATCTGAAGAATTCGAGAAAGTTCCAAGGGGGCCCCCTTTGATGCATTTTTTTTTCGATTTCGGTTCTTTCGATCGGAGAAATTGTTTTTTTTCATAGAATCCATTTCTCCAATCGAGAAAACCGGAATCGAAAATAAAAAAGGAATCAAAGGGAGCCCCCTTGTAACTTTTTCGAATTCTTCAGATCGCCTTAACTTCCGAAAGGATGGACCGATTTTCAATTTCGCGCATACCAATTCGCTTGTTTTTTCCATAGAATCCATTTCTCCAATCGAAAAAAATTGCATCAAAGGGGGTCCCCTTGGAACTTTTTCGAATTCTTCAGATCGCCTTAACTTCCGAACGGATGGACCGATTTTCAACTTCGATCATACCAATCTGGTTGTTTTTTTCATAGAATCCATTTCTTCAATCGAAAAAACCGAAATAAAAAAAAAAATGCATCAAAGGGGGCCCCCTTGGAACTTTTTCGAATTCTTCAGACCGTCTTAACTTCCGAACGGATGGACCGATTTTCAATTTCGCGCATACCAATTTGATTGTTTCTTCATAGAATCCATTTCTTCAATAGAAAAAACCGAAATCGAAAAAGAAAATGCATCAAAGGGGGTCTCCTTGGAACTTTTTCGAATTCTTCAGATCGCCTAAACTTCCGAACGGATGGACCGATTTTCAACTTCGATCATACCAAACTGCTTGTTTTTTTTTCATAGAATTCATTTCTCCAATCGAAAAAACCGAAATCGAAAAAAAAAATGCATCAAAGGGGGCCCCCTTGGAACTTTTTCGAATTCTTCAGATCGCCTAACTTCCGAACGGATGGACCGATTTTCAACTTCGATCATACCAATCTGCTTGTTTTCTTTCATAGAATCCATTCCTCCAATCGAAAAAACCGAAATCGAAAAAAAAGTGCATCAAAGGGGGCCCCCTTGGAACTTTTTCGAATTCTTCAGATCGCCATAACTTCCGAACGGATGGACCGATTTTCAACTTCGATCATACCAATCTGCTTGTTTTTTTTCATAGAATCCATCTCTCCAATCGAAAAAACCGAAATCGAAAAAAAAAATGCATCAAAGGGGGTCCCCTCGGAACTTTTTCGAATTCTTCAGATCGCCTTAACTTCCGAACGGATGGACCGATTTTCAACTTCGATCATACCAATCTGCTTGTTTTTTTTTCATGGAGTCCATTTCTCCAATCGAAAAAACCGAAATGAAAAAAAAATGCATCAAAGGGGGCCCCCTTGGAACTTTTTCGAATTCTTCAGATCGCCTTAACTTCCGAACGGATGGACCGATTTTCAACTTCGATCATACCAATCTGCTTGTTTTTTTTATAGATTCCATTTCTCTGATCGAAAAAACCGAAATCGAAAAAAAATTCATCAAAGGGGGCACCTTTGGAACTTTTTCGAATTCTTCAGATCGCCTCAACTTCCGAATGGATGGATCGATTTTCAACTTCGATCATACCAATCTGCTTGTTTTTTTTCATAGAATCCATTTCTCCGATCGAAAAAACCGAAATCGAAAAAAAAATGCATCAAAGGGGGCCCTCTTGAAACTTTTTCGAATTCTTCAGATCGCCTTAACTTCCGAACGGATGGACCGATTTTCAACTTCGATCATACCAATCTGCTTGTTTTTTTCATAGAATCCATTTCTCCAATCGAAAAAACCGAAATCGAAAAAAAAATGCATCAAAGGGGGCCCCCTTGGAACTTTTTCGAATTCTTCAGATCGCCTCAACTTCCGAACGTATGGACCGATTTTCAACTTCGATCATACCAATCTGCTTGTTTTTTTTCATAGAATTCATTTCTCCAATCGAAAAAACCGAAATCGAAAAAAAAAAATGCATCAAAGGGGGCCCCCTTGGAACTTTTTCGAATTCTTCAGATCGCCTTAACTTCCGAACGGATGGACCGATTTTCAACTTCGATCATACCAATCTGCTTGTATTTTTTCATAGAATCCAATTCTCCAATCGAAAAAACCGAAATGGAAAAAAAAATGCATCAAAGGGGACCCCCTTGGAACTTTTTCGAATTCTTCAGATCGCCTTAACTTCCGAACGGATAGACCGATTTTCAACTTCGATCATACCAATCTGCTTGTTTTTTTTCATAGAATCCATTTCTCCTATCAAAAAAACCGAAATCGAAAAAAAAAATGCATCAAAGGGGGCCCCCTTGGAACTCTTTCGAATTCTTCAGATCGCCTTAACTTCCGAACGGATGGACCGATTTTCAACTTCGATCATACCAATCTGCTTGTTTTTTTTTCATAGAATCCATTTCTCCAATCGAGAAAACCGGAATCGAAAAGAAAAAAGAAATCAAAGGGGGCCCCCTTGTAACTTTTTCGAATTCTTCAGATCGCCTCAACTTCCGAAAGGATGGACCGATTTTCAATTTCGCGCATACCAATTCGCTTGTTTTTTCCATAGAATCCATTTCTCCAATCGAAAAAAATTGCATCAAAGGGGGTCCCCTTGGAACTTTTTCGAATTCTTCAGATCGCCTTAACTTCCGAACGGATGGACCGATTTTCAACTTCGATCATACCAATCTGCTTGTTTTTTTCATAGAATCCATTTCTCCAATCGAAAAAACCGAAATCGAAAAAAAAATGCATCAAAGGGGGCCCCCTTGGAACTTTTTCGAATTCTTCAGACCGCTTTAACTTCCGAACGGATGGACCGATTTTCAATTTCGCGCATACCAATTTGATTGTTTTTTCATAGAATCCATTTCTTCAATGGAAAAAACCGAAATCGAAAAAGAAAATGCATCAAAGGGGGTCTCCTTGGAACTTTTTCGAATTCTTCAGATCGCCTAAACTTCCGAACGGATGGACCGATTTTCAACTTCGATCATACCAAACTGCTTGTTTTTTTTTCATAAAATCCATTTCTCCAATCGAAAAAACCGAAATCGAAAAAAAAAATGCATCAAAGGGGGCCCCCTTGGAACTTTTTCGAATTCTTCAGATCGCCTAACTTCCGAACGGATGGACCGATTTTCAACTTCGATCATACCAATCTGCTTGTTTTCTTTCATAGAATCCATTCCTCCAATCGAAAAAACCGAAATCGAAAAAAAAGTGCATCAAAGGGGGCCCCCTTGGAACTTTTTCGAATTCTTCAGATCGCCTTAACTTCCGAACGGATGGACCGATTTTCAACTTCGATCATACCAATCTGCTTGTTTTTTTTTCATAGAATCCATATCTCTAATCGAAAAAACCGAAATCGAAAAAAAAAAATACATCAAAGGGGGCCCCCTCGGAACTTTTTCGAATTCTTCAGATCGCCTTAACTTCCGAACGGATGGACCGATTTTCAACTTCGATCATACCAATCTGCTTGTTTTTTTTTATAGAATCCATTTCTCCGATCGAAAAAACCGAAATCGAAAAAAAAATTCATCAAAGGGGGCACCCTTGGAACTTTTTCGAATTCTTCAGATCGCCTCAACTTCCGAATGGATGGACCGATTTTCAACTTCGATCATACCAATCTGCTTGTTTTTTCTTTATAGAATCCATTTCTCCAATAAAAAAAAAATGAGATCGAAAAAAAAATGCATCAAAGGGGGCCCCCTTGGAACTTTTTCGAATTCTTCAGATCGCCTTAACTTCCGAACGGATGGACCGATTTTCAACTTCGATCATACCAATCTGCTTGTTTTTTTCATAGTATCAATTTCTCCAATCGGAAAAACCGAAATCGAAGAAAAAAATTGCATCAAAGGGTGTCCCCTTGGAACTTTTTCTAATTCTTCAGATCGCCTTAACTTCCGAACGGATGGACCGATTTTCAACTTCGATCATACCAATCTGCTTGTTTATTTTATAGAATCCATTTCTCCGATCGAAAAAACCGAAATCGAAAAAAAAATTCATCAAAGGGGGCACCTTTGGAACTTTTTCGAATTCTTCAGACCGCCTCAACTTCCGAACGGATCGACCGATTTTCAATTTCGCGCATACCAATTTGCTTGTTTTTCCATAGAATCCATTTCTTCAATAGAAAAAAAATTTATCAAAGGGGGCCCCCTTGGAACTTTTCTGAATTCTTTAGATCGCCTTAACTTCCGAACGGATGGACCGATTTTCAACTTCAATCATACCAATCTGCTTGTTTTTTTTTCATAGATTCCATTTCTCCAATCGAAAAAACCGAAATCGAAAAGAAAAATTGCATCAAAGGGGGTCCCCTTGGAACTTTTTCGAATTCTTCAGATCGCCTTAACTTCCGGACGGATGGACCGATTTTCAACTTCGATCATACCAATCTGCTTGTTTTTTTTATAGAATCCATTTCTCCGATCGAAAAAACCGAAATCGAAAAAAAAATTCATCAAAGGGGGCACCTTTGGAACTTTTTCGAATTCTTCAGACCGCCTCAACTTCCGAACGGATCGACCGATTTTCAATTTCGCGCATACCAATTTGCTTGTTTTTCCATAGAATCCATTTCTTCAATAGAAAAAAAATTTATCAAAGGGGGCCCCCTTGGAACTTTTCTGAATTCTTTAGATCGCCTTAACTTCCGAACGGATGGACCGATTTTCAACTTCAATCATACCAATCTGCTTGTTTTTTTTTCATAGATTCCATTTCTCCAATCGAAAAAACCGAAATCGAAAAGAAATTGCATCAAAGGGGGTCCCCTTGGAACTTTTTCGAATTCTTCAAATCGCCTTAACTTCCGAACGGATGGACCGATTTTCAACTTCGATCATACCAATCTGCTTGTTTTTTTTCATAGAATCCATTTCTCCAATCGAAAAAACCGAAATTGAAAAGAAAATGCATCAAAGGAGGCCCCCTTGGAACTTTTTCGAATTCTTCAGATCGCCTTAACTTCCGAACGGATGGACCGATTTTCAACTTCGATCATACCAATCTGCTTGTTTTTTTTTCATAGAATCCATTTCTCCAATCGAAAAAACCGAAATCGAAAAATAAAATGCATCAAAGGGGGCCCCCTTGGAACTTTTTCGAATTCTTCAGATCGCCTTAACTTCCGAACGGATGGACCGATTTTCAACTTCGATCATACCAATCTGCTTGTTTTTTCTTCATGGAATCCATTTCTCCAATCAAAAAAACTGAAATCGAAAAAAAAAATGCATCAATGGGGGCCCCCTTGGAACTTTCTCGAATTCTTCAGATCGCCTTAACTTCCGAACGGATGGACCGATTTTCAACTTCGATCATACCAATCTGCTTGTTTTCTTTCATAGAATCCATTTCTCTGATCGAAAAAACCGAAATCGAAAAAAAAAATGCATCAAAGGGGGCCTTCTTGGAACTTTTTCGAATTCTTCAGATCGCCTCAACTTCCGAACGGATGGACCGATTTTCAATTTCGCGCATATCAATTCGCTTGTTTTTTCCATAGAATCCATTTCTCCAATCGAAAAAACCGAAATCGAAAAAAAATTGCATCAAAGGGGGTCCCCTTGGAACTTTTTCGAATTCTTCAAATCGCCATAACTTCCGAACGGATGGACCGATTTTCAACTTCGATCATACCAATCTGCTTGTTTTTTTTCATAAAATCCATTTCTTCAATCGAAAAAACCAAAATCGAAGAAAAAATTGCATCAAAGGGGGTCCCCTTGGAACTTTTCTGAATTCTTCAGATCGCCTTAACTTCCGAACGGATGGACCGATTTTCAACTTCGATCATACCAATCTGCTTGTTTTTTTTCATAGAATTCATTTCTCCAATCGAAAAAACCGAAATCTGAAAAAAATTGCATCAAAGGGGGTCCCCTTGGAACTTTTTCGAATTCTTCAAATCGCCTTAACTTCCGAACGGATGGACCGATTTTCAACTTCGATCATAACAATCTGCTTGTTTTTTTTCATAAAATCCATTTCTTCAATCGAAAAAACCTAAATCGAAGAAAAAATTGCATCAAAGGGGGTCCCCTTGGAACTTTTCTGAATTCTTTAGATCGCCTTAACTTCCGAACGGATGGACCGATTTTCAACTTCGATCATACCAATCTGCTCGTTTTTTTTTTCATAGATTCCATTTCTCCAATCGAAAAAACCGAAATCGAAAAGAAAAATTGCATCAAAGGGGGTCCCCTTGGAACTTTTTCGAATTCTTCAGATCGCCTTAACTTCCCAGGCAACCAGATGACGTTTCACCAACGTCGTTTTAACGTCAGTTGATGACTGAGGTGACGTCGCTGAATGACGTCGTACGACGTGAGGAATCACGTGAATAAGTCACAGCCCAATGACGTCATTTCACTCACCTCAATTCACGTCATTAACTCACCAAAAAGTGTACGTTATTACGTTATAGTGACGTGATTATCACGTAATCATGACGTGATTATTACGTGATTATCACTAGTTTATACTCACCTTTGTTCACGTCAGTCACTCACCAGAATGTGACGTTACTGTGACGTGATCATGACGTGACATTCACGTCACTGTCACCAGAACGTGTATATGTAGTCATGACGTACAAACCTTAATTATCGAACATTCGCAGGTTAAGTTTGGCAAGCTAATTATATACCTTGTATTTTGAAGGATGATGAATGAAAAGGAAAATGATATAAATAATATATGTTTATTATTATTATGATAACATAAAGCTTACACTCGAGCTTACAATAATAAAAACACTTTTTTCAACTTCATATTATTATTATTTGCTAAAAAGTATTTTAATGTCCATTAAAAATTTTATAAATCGAAAATTAAATATTTAACATTGACGAAAATGTACGAATAAACTAGTATTTACCTATTACAACTTTTCTGAGGGTTATTTTTGAGAATGAATCATTTATGAGTTCTTTCAACACTCTGTTTGTTTGGCTCACAAGTCCATTGCCACCATAAGTACTGAGATACATAACCTGAAACAAAAATAACTGCATATTACATTTGAAATTTTTGCAGATATCCAATGCCCTATCCCCCATGTAGGTATTGATTTCTTGGACTGAACATAATTTTTAATTCTCCAGAACAATGATCAACAGGAATTTATGTTATGTTATACCAAGTTACTGTAATGAAATCGAGTAGGTACATTGAGAATTCAATAGAACAGTTGAATGTTCAAAACACAAAATATCTGCAAGTTCATATAGAAGATCTGCTGCTGCACTATTTCAATGATAAACTATTAAATATATATATAATAATTATTGGAAAAAGAAAAATGAATTATTACCATTTTGTTGAAATTTGCTGAAGTTTAATTACAAAAGAGTTCTAGAGACTCTAAATCTTCTTCAGAATTGATAGGTAACTGACATGGTATATCAGCAGCTGTGATGATTTCATTTTGGTCAGACTTTTTACTCAGGTATGCCAATATTTGTTTATTATGTTCTTTCAAAGTCACTAAAAGTTCTAGTATTGACTTTATACCTGAAAGAAAAGATTGGATGAAGCCATTTGCACAATTATGATATGTAATACACTTACTGTCTTCATTTGAGCACAATCTGTTGGACTGAGTTTGGTCATTACCCTCTTGATGACTGTTTGACTGAAGTCCTATCTTTTGGGAACCTGGTATTTGAGTTTGGCTGCTTGGAGTTGTATGTTGAGAATAACTATGCAATCCTGGAGTTTTCATTTTTAGGTGGTCGTTGATGCAATGATGCCTGCTCACTGGAATCATTTTCAGAAAAATCATAAATTAGATGTTTTGGGGGATTTCTCCTTCTATTTCTCTGAGATTCTTCCTCTGACTCGATGTTTGAAGTATCTTCTGCCTTTTTTGCTTCTCTAGAGCAATACCCAAATCATCTAGAACAATATTCCTCCTGTTATATGAATAAATATGTTCTACAAAATTTATCAAAACCAACTGAATTGAGTGACAGTAGATTTACAATAAAATATTATGTAACTCTTGATTAGACATGCACTATAATAATCAAGGATATAAACTCATGTAAGGAACACAATTGCCTGATGTAAAATATGGTCAGAATAATGAAAAAAAGTAGCTGACAATAATATAATGAATTAATTGAATGTCTTCCAAAATTCTTTATAATGTATTTAGTCACAGCAAGATAACAATATGTGGTGGTTAATTTATAGAGGAACATTTTATAGCCAAAGAACTCCACTTCATCTGTTTTGAATATTAATTGAAAAAACTCAAGAATAACACCTGAGCAATTTATTACACTCAATAACTTCTCATTATTCCACTAAAACTTGAATTGCCTGTTTGTTGGAGTTGATTGAAAAAATATTGACTCACCCACATATTAATTTCAAGGGAATGTAATTATTGATAGGCAAGTTTGAAATGTTATAATAGTGCAAGAGTTAGTTCTTAAAAATTGGCTAGATAAATCTACTGCTTACCGGTTTCAAAAAAAATTCTTCGGATGTCATATAACTGCCAAACTGAATCGTCCACCGATTCCTGTCTTTTCAGACTCTTAATAAATTGGTTGGAATCTTTGTAGGGAGGCCAAAAAGAATGTTTTTCTCTAGGGGTCAACCATTCACTGCAAACCACTGACAAACCATTATCTTTGAACTCAACAACGGCGTATGCGTACGCCATTTTGTAAGCTGAAAGAAACCTACACGTTGAAGCATTTCAGTTTTGACGAAAAGAGGGTATATAAAGAGGGAAAAAAGGTAAATGAAAAACTTACCATGAGACCACAATAATGAACTCAATCAAAATCGATGAATGCCCCAATATCTTCCACAAATGCATTCACCCCGTGCCACAACGATCGAACAATGGATCGAACCGATCGATATTAAATGGAAGGAACGGAGTACGCATGGCGGAACGGAGCTAACGCCGCTAACGGTCGTCGGTCGACGGTCGTCCGGTCGGGTCGGGCTGTCTCGGGCACGGCCGCGCGCATTAGTTCGCGTTCAATCGGTTCTGGCGGGTAATTTGAATATGTTCTTTGACCAATGAGATCGAAAATCGAATAGTCCCATTAATTGATCCATCTGATGCAATAGGTATAGTTTTTTATGAAGAGTATAAGTCATTCAAGTTTTTTCATGATGATAAGCTGAAGGTAATAACGTTATACTGAGCAAATGTTCACTTCCTTTTTGTTCTTGGAATCGGAATTTCGCGTCAATTGCAGAATAGCACTTGTCATTAAATGACGAAAACCTCAGAAGACGTCGCCGACACGTCACAATAACGTCACGAGAGAAACGTTAATACTACTATTTATGACGTCGATAGGACGTCATGTTAATATCGCTATTATCACGTCATTAGAAAGGCGTCACAGGAACGTCACTTATTGGTGATCTGACGTCAAAGGGGGCCCCCTTGGAACTTCTTCGAATTCTTCAGATCGACTTAACTTCCGAACGGATGGACCGATTTTCAACTTCGATCATACCAATCTGCTTTTTTTTTTCATAGAATCCATTTCTCCGATCATAAAAACCGAAATCGAGAAAAAAATGCATCAAAGGGAACTTTTTCGAATTCTTCAGATTGCCTTAACTTTCGAACGTATGGACCGATTTTCAACTTCGATCATACCAATCTGCTGTTTTTTTTTTCATAGAATCCATTTCTCCAACCAAAAAAACCGAAATCGAAAAAATAAAAAGCATCAAAGGGAGCCCCCTTGGAACTTTTTCGAATTCTGCAGATCGCCTTAACTTCCGAACGGATGGACCGATTTTCAACTTCGATCATACGAATCTGCTTGTTTTTTTTCATCGAATCCATTTTTGCAATCGAAAAAACCGGAATCGAAAAAAAATGCATCAAAGGGGGCCCCCTTGGAACTTTTTCGAATTCTTCAGATCGACTTAACTTCCGAACGGATGGACCGATTTTCAACTTCGATCATACCAATCTGCTTTTTTTTTCATAGAATCCATTTCTGCAATCGAAAAAACCGAAATCGAAAAAAAAAATGCATCAAAGGAGGCCACCTTGGAACTTTTTAGAATTCTTCAGATTGCCTTAACTTTCGAACGTATGGACCGATTTGCTTGTTTTTTCATAGAATCCATTTCTTCAATAGAAAAAACCGAAATCGAGAAAAAATTGCATCAAAGGGGGTCCCCTGGGAACTTTTTCGAATTCTTCAGATCGCCTTAACTTCCGAACGGATGGACCGATTTTCAACTTCGATCATACCAAACTTCTTGTTTTTTTTCATGGAATCCATTTCTCCAATCGAAAAAACCGAAATCTGAAAAAAAATTGCATCAAAGGGGGTCCCCTTGGAACTTTTTCGAATTCTTCGAATCGCCTTAACTTCCGAACGGATGGACCGATTTTCAACTTCGATCATACCAATCTGCTTGTTTTTTTTCATAGAATCCATTTCTCCAATCGAAAAAACCGAAATCGAAAAAAAAATTGCATCAAAGGGGGCCCCCTTGGAACTTTTTCGAATTCTTCAGATCGCCTTAACTTCCGAACGGATGGACCGATTTTCAACTTCGATCATACCAAACTGCTTGTTTTTTTTTTCATAGAATCCATTTCTCCAATCGAAAAAACCGAAATCGAAAAAAAAATGCATCAAAGGGGGCCCCCCTGAAACTTTTTCGAATTCTTCAGATCGCCTTAACTTCCGAACGGATGGACCGATTTTCAACTTCGATCATACCAATCTGCTTGTTTTTTCTTCATAGAATCCATTTTTCCAATCGAAAAAACTGAAATCGAAAAAAAAATGCATCAATGAGGGCCCCCTTGGAACCTTCTCGAATTCTTCAGATCGCCTTAACTTCCGAACGGATGGACCGATTTTCAACTTCGATCATACCAATCTGCTTGTTTTTTTTCATAGAATCCATTTCTCCAATCAAAAAAACCGAAATCGAAAAAAAAATGCATCAAAGGGGGCCTTCTTGGAACTTTTTCGAATTCTTCATATCGCCTTAACTTCCGAACGGATGGACCGATTTTCAATTTCGCGCATACTAATTCGCTTGTTTTTTTCATAGAATCCATTTCTCCAATCGAAAAAACCGAAATCGAAAAAAAATTGCATCAAAGGGGGTCCCCTTGGAACTTTTTCGAATTCTTCAGATCGCCTTAACTTCCGAACGGATGGACCGATTTTCAACTTCGATCATACCAATCTGCTTGTTTCTTTCATAGAATCCATTTCTCCAATCGAAAAAACCGAAATCGAAAAAAAAAATTCATCATAGGGGGGCCCCTTGGAACTTTTTCGAATTCTTCAGATCGCCTTAACTTCCGAACGGATGGACCGATTTTCAACTTCGATCATACCAATCTGCTTGTTTTTTTTTCATAGAATCCATTTCTCCAATCGGAAAAACCGAAATCGAAAAAAAAAATGCATCAAAGGGGGCCACCTTGGAACTTTTTCGAATTCTTCAGACCGCCTCAACTTCCGAACGGATCGACCGATTTTCAATTTCGCGCATACCAAACTGCTTGTTTTTTTTCATAGAATCCATTTCTCTAACCGAAAAAACCGAAATCTGAAAAAAAATTGCATCAAAGGGGGTCCCCTTGGAACTTTTTCGAATTCTTCAAATCGCCTTAACTTCCGAACGGATGGACCGATTTTCAACTTCGATCGTACCAATCTGCTTGTTTTTCTTCATTGAATCCATTTCTCTAATCGAAAAAACCGAAATCTGAAAAAAAATTGCATCAAAGGGGGTCCCCTTGGAACTTTTTCGAATTCTTCAAATCGCCTTAACTTCCGAACGGATGGACCGATTTTCAACTTCGATCGTACCAATCTGCTTGTTTTTTTTTCATAGAATCCATTTCTCCAATCGAAAAAACCAAAATCTGAAAAAAAATTTTATCAAAGGGGGTCCCCTTGGAACTTTTCTGAATTCTTCAGACCGCCTTAACTTCCGAACGGATGGACCGATTTTCAACTTCGATCATACCAATCTGCTTGTTTTTTTTCATAGAATCCATTTCTCCAATCGAGAAAACCGGGATCGAAAAAATTAAAAGCATCAAAGGGAGCCCCCTTGGAACTTTTTCGAACTCTTCAGATCGCCTTAACTTCCGAACGGATGGACCGATTTTCAACTTCGATCATACGAATCTGCTTTTTTTTTCATAGAATCCATTTCTGCAATCGAAAAACCGAAATCCAAAAAAAAAATGCATCAAAGGGGGCCCCCTTGGAACTTTTTCGAATTCTTCAGATCGACTTAACTTCCGAACGGATAAACCGATTTTCAACTTCGATCATACCAATCTGCTTTTTTTTTCATAGAATCCATTTCTCCGATCAAAAAAACCGAAATCGAAAAAAACAATTCATCAAAGGGAGCCCCCTTGGAACTTTTTCGAATTCTTCAGATTGCCTTAACTTTCGAACGTATGGACCGATTTTCAACTTCGATCATACCAATCTGCTTGTTTTTTTTCATAGAATCCACTTCTCCAATCAAAAAAACCGAAATCGAAAAAATAAAAAGCATCAAAGGGAGCCCCCTTGGAACTTTTTCGAATTCTTCAGATCGCCTTAACTTCCGAACGGATGGACCGATTTTCAACTTCGATCATACGAATCTGCTTGTTTTTTTTTTTTCGAAAAAACCGAAATCGAAAAAAAAAGCATCAAAGGGGGCCCCCTTGGAACTTTTTCGAATTCTTCAGATCGCCTTAACTTCCGAACGGATGGACCGATTTTCAACTTCGATCATACCAATCTGCTTGTTTTTTTTTCATAGAATCCATTTCTCCAATCGAAAAAACCGAAATCGAAAAAAAATGCATCGAAGGGGGCCCCCTTGGAACTTTTTCGAATTCTTCAGATCGCCTTAACTTCCGAACGGATGGACCGATTTTCAACTTCGATCATACCAATCTGCTTGTATTTTTTCATAAAATCCATTTCTCCAATCGAAAAAACCGAAATGGAAAAAAATAATGCATCAGAGGGGACCCCCTTGGAACTTTTTCGAATTCTTCAGATCGACTTAACTTCCGAACGGATGGACCGATTTTCAACTTCGATCATACCAATCTGCTTTTTTTTTCATAGAATCCATTTCTCTGATCAAAACAACCGAAATCGAAAAAAAAATGCATCAAAGGGGGCCCCCTTGGAACTTTTTCGAATTCTTCAGATCGCCTTAACTTCCGAACGGATGGACCGATTTTCAACTTCGATCATACCAAACTGCTTGTTTTTTTCATAGAATCCATTTCTCCAATCGAAAAAACCGAAATCTGAAAAAAATTGCATCAAAGGGGGTCCCCTTGGAACTTGTTCGAATTCTTCAAATCGCCTTAACTTCCGAACGGATGGACCGATTTTCAACTTCGATCATATCAATCTGCTTTTTTTTTTCATAGAATCCATTTCTCCAATCGAAAAAACCAAAATCGAAAAAAAAATCGCATCAAAGGGGGTCCCCTTGGAACTTTTCTTAATTCTTCAGATCGCCTTAACTTCCGAACGGATGGACCGATTTTCAACTTCGATCATACCAATCTGCTTGTTTTTTTTCATAGAATCCATTTCTTCAATCGAAAAAACCGAAATCGAAAAGAAAAATTGCATCAAAGGGGGTCCCCTTGGAACTTTTTCGAATTCTTCAGATCGCCTTAACTTCCGAACGGATGGACCGATTTTCAACTTCGATCATACCAATCTGCTTGTTTTTTTTTCATTTCTCCAATCAAAAAAACCAAAATCGAAAAAATAAAAAGCATCAAAGGGAGCCCCCTTGGAACTTCTTCGAATTCTTCAGATCGCCTTAACTTCCGAACGGATGGACCGATTTTCAACTTCGATCATACAAATCTGCTTGTTTTTTTTCATAGAATCCATTTCTGCAATCGAAAAAACCGAAATCGAAAAAAAAATGCATCAAAGGGGGCCCCCTTGGAACTTCTTCGAATTCATCAGATCGACTTAACTTCCGAACGGATGGACCGATTTTCAACTTCGATCATACCAATTTGCTTTTTTTTTTCATAGAATCCATTTATCCGATCAAAAATACCGAAATCGAAAAAAAAAATTCATCAAAGGGGGCCCCCTTGGAACTTTTTCGAATTCTTCAGATTGCCTTAACCCATTAACGCCGAGATATCAAAATTTTTGAATTTAATAGATTTCATGCATGAAACTCATTGAAATGAGACTGTATAACCCAGTTTCAAAGCTTTTTATTGTTTTTCAATCACAACAAGTCAAAAAAATGCTGTTCCCATATGGAGCCTTTAGGCGTTACAGAGTATGGAACGTTCGGAAGCAATCCACGCATAGTCCAATATGACACTTAGAACAAATTTTTCGACCTTGGCTACTACAATTATCACCACCGCATCTTCTTCTCTTTCCTTCAGGTACTGGAATGACATAATGGTGTAAGCCATCATAACGAATGTCATTGCTGACCCTGAAGTCCCTTGCTGCAGCTCTAGGTACCCTACCAGGATTCCGTGGAGGTACTTTATATCGTGTTAGATACGTCTGAAAATAATAAGTAACACTTTATATTTGCAATGCCTTCAATCCTGAGATCTCACTTGGTATATATTTCTCCTAAATTCCAGCTGAGTAATTTTACGACCACCGTTCCTCCGTAACCATTTGCCTTCAGTGTGCATAGGAGATTGGCAGTAGTGAAGAGATTGTCAGTAAAAAAATTATATCGAAATGATTTTTTGTCTCTCAATTCGTCTATCATCTGCAGTAAGGGCGCCGTTGGCTTTCCAAATATCTGTTCATAATTTGTGTTAGATCTAGGATTTTTCCCTTGATAAATTTCAAAGTTTATCAAGTAACCACTAGGAGTATTCAGGCACCAAACCTTGTACCCAAATCGAACAGGCTTGCCACGGATAAATTGCTTACATCCGTGGCGGCCGAAGTATCTGATCATTGATTCGTCATATGCAAGATTCTCTTCTGGTACAAAATTCTCGAGGAATTTCAGTTTCAGATGATCAGTTAGTGGGCGAAGTTTGTACATCTTATCCGAGACATCGATTTGATTATTATTCGCAAAATGAATATACTTGCAAATTTGCAAAAATCTGTCGCGTCTCATAGAGTTTGATATCATCTGATTCTTCAAATCCATGGAATTCTCCCAGTAGCTTCTTTTTGATGGTAAAACATTGATACCACTCAGAATGAGTATTCCAATGAATACTCTCAATTCCTCGATGGATATCTGGGGATCTGAACTGTTTTTACCTAAAGCGTAATTCGTAGATTCTGATATTATATTCTGTAGTAGATCATCAGAAAAAAACAACTCGAATATTTCGATGCAGCTCATCAAACTACACTTAGAATAATTTACTGAGCCAAATTCGCAACCAGGAGGTTGTAAATCTCCTTGAATATAGCTTGGTATAGTTGGCTTCGTTTTCAAAGTTATGGTATCGCTGCAAAGCTTTGACACAGCTTCACATGACTCTAGGACTTCATAATCTGCTGTTCCCAACCTATCTTCATTCACGAAAACAATCTCGGCGGGTGCTGAAAGTTGCCTGGCATTCAGATTGTCGGCAAGTCCACCTTCATCTTCATCAGCTGAATCTTCATCAGTCAAAACACTACTTTGAGATGGCTCTATATAAATATCTGTCACATTGCCATCATCATACGCGATATCCAAAGCTTCCTGAAGAGATATTCCGCTGAAAAAAAATATTGATTAGCTAACATGTCATACTGGGGTAACGCCTAAAGAGCCCATATGGAAACATCAATGTTTACACTAAAATTGTGGAAAATGTGAACATGATATTATAAATCCATAGACATCATGAGTTTTCGTAATAAAACAGTAAGACGAATCGTAATTCATTAGAAGATACAGAATAAAAATATAACTATAATCATACTTACATCAAGTTCAGGTCCATATTTCCAGACATTATTCACAAACCGTCTTTTTCAACACTGGTAACAACAGTGAAATGGAAACACAAAAACAGGGCACACACTGTCGAACACTTATTGAACCTTTCTGATGAACGTATTCATCCTGAATTGGCGAAACATTACAAAGTGTCGCCTCTCCTCCCTTCCAAATGGACACGTATCTATTGGCTCCATATGGTACCTTTAGGCGTTAATGGGTTAACTGTCGAACGTATGGACCGATTTTCAACTTCGATCATACCAATCTACTTGTTTTTTTTTCATAGAATCCATTTCTCCAATCAGAATAACCGAAATCGAAAAAATGAAAAGCATCAATGGGAGCCCCCTTGGAACTTTTTCGAATTCTTCAGAACGCCTTAACTTCCGAACGGATGGACCAATTTTCAACTTCGATCATACGAATCTGCTTGTTTTTTTTTCATAGAATCCATTTCTCCAATCGAAAAGACCGAAATCGAAAAAAAAAAAGGAATCAAAGGGGGCCCCCTTGGAACTTTTTCGAATTCTTCAGATCGACTCAACTTCCGAACGGATGGACCGATATTCAACTTCGATCATACCAATCTGCTTTTTTTTTTCCATAGAATCCATTTCTCCGATCAAAAATACCGAAATCGAAAAAAAAATGCATCAAAGGGGGCCCCCTTGGAAATTTTTCGAATTCTTCAGATTGCCTTAACTTTCGAACGTATGGACCGATTTTCAACTTCGATCATACCAATCTGCTTTTTTTTTTTCCATAGAATCCATTTCTTTAATCGAAAAAACCGAAATCGAAAAAAAAAATGCATCAAAGGGGGCCCCCTTGGAACTTTTTCGAATTCTTCAGATCGCCTTAACTTCCAAACGGATGGACCGATTTTCAACTTCGATCATACGAATCTGCTTGTTTTTTTTTTCATAGAATCCATTTCTCCAATCGAAAAATTCAGAATCGAAAAAAAAATGCATCAAAGGAGGCCCCCTTGGAACTTTTTCGAATTCTTCAGATCGCCTTAACTTCCGAACGGATGGACCGATTTTCAACTTCGATCATACCAATCTGCTTGTTTTTTTTTTCATAGAATCCATTTCTCCAATCGAAAAAACCGAAATCGAAAAAAAATGCATCAAAGGGGACCCCCTTGGAACTTTTTCGAATTCTTCAGATCGACTTAACTTCCGAACGGATGGACCGATTTTCAACTTCGATCATACCAATCTGCTTTTTTTTTTCATAGAATCCATTTCTCTGATCAAAACAACCGAAATCGAAAAAAAAAATGCATCAAAGGGGGCCCCCTTGGAACTTTTTCGAATTCTTCAGATCGCCTTAACTTTCGAACGGATGGACCGATTTTCAACTTCGATCATACCAAACTGCTTGTTTTTTTCATAGAATCCATTTCTCCAATCGAAAAAACCGAAATCTGAAAAAAATTGCATCAAAGGGGGTCCCCTTGGAACTTTTTCGAATTCTTCAAATCGCCTTAACTTCCGAACGGATGGACCGATTTTCAACTTCGATCATACCAATCTGCTTGTTTTTTTTCATAGAATCCATTTCTCCAATCGAAAAAACCAAAATCGAAAAAAAAAATCGCATCAAAGGGGGTCCCCTTGGAACTTTTCTAAATTCTTCAAATCGCCTTAAGTTCCGAACGGATGGACCGATTTTCAACTTCGATCATACCAATCTGCTTGTTTTATTTCATAGAATCCATTTCTTCAATCGAAGAAACCGAAATCGAAAAGAAAAATTGCATCAAAGGGGGTCCCCTTGGAACTTTTTCGAATTCTTCAGATCGCCTTAACTTCCGAACGGATGGACCGATTTTCAACTTCGATCATACCAATCTGCTTGTTTTTTTTTCATTTCTCCAATCAAAAAAACTGTAATCGAAAAAATAAAAAGCATCAAAGGGAGCCCCCTTGGAACTTCTTCGAATTCTTCAGATCGCCTTAACTTCCGAACGGATGGACCGATTTTCAACTTCGATCATACCAATTTGCTTTTTTTTTTCATAGAATCCATTTATCCGAACAAAAATACCGGAATCGAAAAAAAAAAATTCATCAAAGGGGGCCCCCTTGGAACTTTTTCGAATTCTTCAGATTGCCTTAACTGTCGAACGTATGGACCAATTTTCAACTTCGATCATACCAATCTGCTTGTTTTTTTTTCATAGAATCCATTTCTCCAATCAGAATAACCGAAATCGAAAAAATAAAAAGCATCAAAGGGAGCCCCCTTGGAACTTTTTCGAATTCTTCAGAACGCCTTAACTTCCGAACGGATGGACCAATTTTCAACTTCGATCATACGAATCTGCTTGTTTTTTTTTTCATAGAATCCATTTCTCCAATCGAAAAATCCGAAATCGAAAAAAAAAATGCATCAAAGGGGGCCCCCTTGGAACTTTTTCGAATTCTTCAGATCGACTTAACTTCCGAACGGATGGACCGATATTCAACTTCGATCATACCAATCTGCTTTTTTTTCCATAGAATCCATTTCTCCGATCAAAAATACCGAAATCGAAAAAAAAAATGCATCAAAGGGGGCTTCCTTGGAAATTTTTCGAATTCTTCAGATTGCCTTAACTTTCGAACGTATGGACCGATTTTCAACTTCGATCATACCAATCTGCTTTTTTTTTTTTCATAGAATCCATTTCTTCAATCGAAGAAACCGAAATCGAAAAAAAAAATGCATCAAAGGGGGCCCCCTTGGAACTTTTTCGAATTCTTCAGATCGCCTTAACTTCTAAACGGATGGACCGATTTTCAACTTCGATCATACGAATCTGCTTGTTTTTTTTCATAGAATCCATTTCTCCAATCGAAAAATTCAGAATCGAAAAAAAAATGCATCAAAGGAGGCCCCCTTGGAACTTTTTCGAATTCTTCAGATTGCCTTAACTTTCGAACGTATGGACCGATTTTCAACTTCGATCATACCAATCTGCTTGTTTTTTTCATAGAATCCATTTCTCCAATCGAAAAAACCGAAATCGAAAAAAAAAAAAAAAGGAATCAAAGGGGGCCCCCTTGGTGTTCAGACTTATACAATAGTTGCAGTTGAAGCAAGTAAACACCATGTACAAGATTGATAGCGACAAGCAGAATCCTGAGAAAGGAGGCGAAAAAACATCATGAAGGTCGTCGTAGAAACAAGACAATAATTTAATTAGAATGAATTGAATCTTACAAAAAACCGTATGAGATGTATTTTCTTTGTTAATAAATAGTTAATTCATAGTTTTACGAATCGAATATTCCCTCAAGAGGGTGGTCCTTCGAATTGGTAATCGAACACGAAACAAACGTCAGAACCTCGAGCAAACGAAATCATTGGTCCTAACGAGCCGGATTCTGGGTTCCATACTCAAGGGTTCCAGTCAGCATGGAAGGGCAGTAGCCGTTGCAGTCAATTGGAAGGAAATAACTGTGAGCTCGTTTCATGTCGATTCCTTATTATCCTATCCTTGCCCGCATCCTTATTGTGATTCAAACATGCTTGTAGTTTATCAGTTTGGCAAACAATCTTAGCTTCTCGTAGAATATTATCAATACTAGTTATCGAAAAGAAATACAATTATTTACCTCGATCTCATTACTCTCACGTAGGAAGTATCAGTCACGTTAACGTTGAAAACTCGTTCAATACCTTCACTTATCAATTCACGTCACTCTATCGTATAGAATCAATCACGTAAATATAAAAATCGTATCACAATCGAAAGGAACAATACATTTCCTGATAAGAATTGATCGAAACTTCATTGATTATTGCATATTATCGACTATAGTTACCGTTCGTTTAGTTTGAAAGAAAGTTTATCTCGTTATTATCCAAAAATGTCTCCGAAAAAGTCTTTGAAAAAGGGTGACTTCCACGAAGATGAAATCTCGGAAAATATACACGTACGTGATGTCATATGTGACAGATTATTTCGGTTTCTCAAATTCATGGAAACTGACATCAGTGACATTTTTCAAATTGAAATCAGGTTGAAGAATGTACAGGATGATTTCTCGGAATTTGATAAAATACAAACGAGATTAGAGTATTCAATTCCTGATGAGAAAGAGAATCGTTTGGATATAGAATCTAAATTCTATTCTGCCATCTCGAAGGCTAAAAGACTTATTGTGAATATGAGTGAAAGCACAGAAAACAAAAACAATTCAAACGAAGATACAAGAAAGAAACAGAGCGCCGTTGCTAAACTTCCTGAGTTAGGGTTACCCAGTTTCTATGGAAAATATGAAACATGGTATAGCTTCAGAGATATTTTTTACTCGGTAGTGCATGATCGGGAAGATCTTAGTGAAATTGATAAATTTTTATATCTGAAAATATGCTGCAAAGAAGATGCACTTAAATTGATAGATTCATTGAATGTCACGGCAGATAATTACAGCATAGCTTTAGAATTATTGCAGAAACGATATGAAAACAAACGCGCTATTATCAATCATCACGTTAATAACATTTTATTCAACTTACCCAGCGTAGCCAAAGAGTCATCTGTTCAACTCAGAAAATTATTAGATTATATTCATCAACATACATCGGCATTAGAAAAACTCCAATTACCCGTCAATCAGTGGGACTTGTTACTTATTCCTATAATTTTGCAAAAGTTAGATTATTATACTAAAAAAGAATGGGAAAACAAACAAACTGGTCATGATTTGTCAACATTAAATAATCTTATCGAATTTTTAACAAGAAAATGCTTCTCACTAGAAACTCTCAATTTAGATATTCTAAAAACAGAAAACAAATGGAATAATCGCGATAATAAACCATCGAAATTTCAAAATACATCGTATAATAAAAACGTGACATGTTCTTTGACAGATAACAAAACTCGAAACAGCTGTCATATCTGTAATGAAAGTCATTTTATTTATCATTGTCCGAAATTCACGGATCTATCAGTATCTGAAAAATATAATGAAATTCGGAAACACAAATTGTGTGCCAATTGTTTGAGACCAGGTCATTTAAAATCAGAATGTTTATCAGGTGGTTGCAAAAAGTGTAAATCTAAACATAACACTACCTTGCACGTTGATTATCATCAAAATAATAATCGAAATTCAAATGATTCCAAGAAGAATTTGAATAATGACAATGATTCGATACTCTCAGATACTCGTATCAATTCAAATAGGGAGGTTCCTGAAGAAAAATCGTCAACATCAAATTCGAGAGTACAGCAGACGCCTCGTTATGAAGGTAAAAATGGAAACTCAAGTCACACAATGTGTGTGTTTGATCAAATTATTGAAGGTAAGTCAGAAAGTCGGAACGAAATCAATTCAATCAAAAATGACTATTTATTCAACCTGAATGATGATATCGTATATTCATGTTCTAGTTTGGACAATAATCAAATATTGTTATCGACAGCCACTATTTTAATTCAAGATAATAATGGAAAGTGGTTTGAGTGTAATGCTTTACTTGATTCGGGTAGTCAATCTAATTTGATAAGTCAATTGCTATGTGAAAAGTTGAAATTGAAATGCGAAAGAATCAATATACCTTTGTCAGGAATCAATCAAATGGAAACAAAAATCACGAATAGAACATATGCTACAATAAAATCGAGGTTTGGAAAATTTCAGCAAAATTTGTCATTTTTAGTTTTACCTGTAATAACCGAGAAATTGCCGTTAGTTGGATTCAAAAAATCAATTATCAATTACCCGGGAGGAATTGATTTAGCCGATGAACAGTTCAACGTACCGAAATCAATAGATTTGTTGCTAGGAGCAGGAATTTTTTATGACTTAATCAGAAATGGAAAAATAAGGTTAGGTAATAACATGCCTGTATTACAAGAAACTTGTTTAGGATGGATATTCGCCGGAGCTCTGTCCTTAGATGATGCTCGAAACCAGAAAACAATTTGTAATTTGTCCGCCAAGGTAACTAATGATGAATTGAACGATTTATTGACTAAATTTTGGAATTTCGAAGAATTAGAAAATAAAACCAAATTCTCGAAAGTTGAGGAATATTGCGAAGAATACTTCAAAGAAACTACAAAAAGACACGATGACGGCAGATTCATAGTAAAATATCCGTTCAAACAACAATTCGATAAAGAGTTGGGAGATTCGAAAACTATGGCTCTGAAAAGATTCAAAAATTTAGAGATACGGTTGAGTAGAAATGATGAATTGAAACAACAATATATAGGATTTATGCACGAATACGAAACATTAGGACATATGAGTTTTAAATGTAATTTGGAATCAGATGAATCAATCGAAAATAGGTCATTTTTTCTGCCACACACAGCTGTCTTGAGAGATTCGATCACGACAAAATGCAGAGTTGTATTCGATGCAAGCGCAAAATCTAGCACTGATATTTCATTCAATGATATGATTTTAGTAGGTCCATCTATACAGGAAGATCTCTATTCAATCTTGTTGCGCTTGAGGTTAAAAAAATATGTCTTAAACGCAGATGTTAAAATGATGTATAGATACATATTAATCGATCAGGATGAACGTAAATTTCAACAAATATTGTGGCGATCTAAACCAGATGAAAGTATAAAAGTGTACGAATTAAATACAGTAACTTATGGGACATCCAGCGCACCTTTTCAAGCCACGCGGTGTTTGAAGGAGTTAGCACTAAAAAATAATTCAAAATATCCTCGTACATCGAAAATAATCGAAACTTGCTTCTATATGGATGATTTATTAACAAGTGTTGATTCAGAACAAGAAGCAATCGACATTTATAAGGAAGTTACAGAAATATTCACAGAAGCAAAATTTGAACTTAGAAAGTGGTCATCGAATAATGAGAAGATTTTGGATTATATTCTAGATACCAGTAAAAACAAAGATGAAAAATTAGTTCTATATCACGATGAAAAAGAAATGAAAACTTTAGGTATAACGTGGGATGCAAAAAATGATTTATTGAAATACTCGATTAATCTTTCATTTAACGAAAATAATATAATCACAAAAAGATCAGTTTTATCGATCATATCACAAATTTTTGATCCTCTTGGTTTAGTCGGTCCAGCAATTATAAAAGCAAAATTATTGATTCAACAGTTATGGCATTTGAAACTAGATTGGGATCAAGAAATGCCATCGGATTTAAAAAATATATGGAAAGAATTCATTTCTCAAATAAATTATCTGAATAATATAAAAATAAACAGACATGTTTCAGTGACAAATGCGACAGAAATCGAACTATATGGATTTGGTGATAGTTCAGAGAAGGCTTATGGAGCATGTGTTTATCTCTGCTCTGTTAATAAAGATAATGAAAAGAAAATTGGACTTTTGACAGCAAAATCCAAAGTAGCACCTATCAAAAAACAATCATTGCCACGACTCGAATTAATGGCAGCACTATTACTAGCAGAATTAGTTTTCAAAGTAAAAAAAACTTTGAGTATATCAATTTCTAAAACAATTTATTTCACAGATTCCACAATTGTATTATCTTGGTTGAAAATTGAACCATGTGATTTAGAGACTTTCATTGGAAATCGAGTAGCAAAAATTGCGGAAATTTCGGATATAAAAAATTGGAGACATGTAAAAAGTAAGAATAACGCCGCGGACATAATTTCACGAGGATCAAGTCCGAAAGAATTATTGGAAAACGAAATGTGGTTTAACGGTCCCAAATTTCTGGATAATTACATCGATATTGAGAGTGAAATTAATATAGATATTGATACAATACCAGGAATTAAAAAAGCGAAAGTTGTGATGAAAGTTACTACTAATTTAAATGATTTTAAAATTTTTGAAAAGTATTCCAATCTCAAAAAATTACTCAGAGTAGTTGCATACATTTATAGATTCAAAAATCGTGTATTGAAGAAAATTACCATCAATTCAAGGAATTTAACTTCAAATGAATTGGATGATGCACTCCTGAATATGATAAGATTAGCTCAACAAGAGACATTTATGCAAGAAATATTCGATCTGGAAAAATCAAAAAATGTTAACAATAACAGTAAAATTTTGAACCTACATCCGTTTTTAGATTCAACAAACATTCTCAGAGTAGGAGGACGCTTATCTAACGCTGAAATTGAATTTAATCAACAGCACCCGATAATTTTACCTTATAAACACAAATTAACCGACTTGATTATTTCAAACGAACATGAAAAACATTTGCATGCAGGTGTTCAGAATTTGTTAGCAATCATCAGATTGAAATTTTGGCCTGTCAATGGTAAAAATGCAGTCAAACGCATAATAAAATCGTGTGTTAGATGTTATAGAGTAAATCCAAAACCAACCAAGTTTTTAATGGGTGAATTACCACGTTCCAGAGTAACACCCAGTAGACCTTTTGCGAATTGTGGTGTGGACTATGCAGGTCCAATTCAAGTAAAAGAAGGCACATTACGTCGAAGTAAGTTAGTGAAGACATACATTTGTATCTTTGTCTGCTTTGTTACACGTGCTGTTCACATAGAATTAGTCAACGACTTGAGTACACAGAGTTTTTTAAATTCTCTCAAAAGATTCTGTTCTCGACGTGGAAAACCCAGCAACATTTATTCCGATAATGGATCAAACTTTGTGGGAGCTAATAATTATTTTGTCGAGTTGTTTAATCTCATCAATAATGAAAAGCACAATAATGACGTGTTTTCGTTTTTGGCAAATGACAAAATAAACTGGCATTTCATTCCAGCGCGATCGGCACATTTAGGAGGTTTATGGGAAGCCGCGGTAAAGTCAACAAAGTTTCATCTTAAACGCATTTTAGGGCATGCTTCTTTAAATTTTGAAGAAATGTACACGATACTTGTTCAAATCGAAGCATGTTTGAATTCACGTCCCCTCATACCTATTTCCAACGACCCAAATGATTATCTACCCCTCACTCCCTCACACTTCCTCATCGGCGACTCACTAGCCAGTTCACCTGAAGAAGATGTTAAAGACATGAAAGTGACTCGACTATCCAGATATCAACGCATGCAGCAAATTTATCAACAATTTTGGAATCGCTGGTCCAAAGAATACCTTTCAAGTCTACAAACCCGTACAAAATGGACAAGAAATGTTGACAATGACATTGTCAAAGTAGGCGCATTAGTAGTGCTCGTGGAAGATAATATGCCACCATTACGATGGCCTATGGCTCGTATTACTGAACTACATAAAGGTGCAGATGGCATTGTACGAGTTGTTTCAGTGCGTTTAGCAAATAGACACGTTATGAAGAGATCATTGTCGAAAATATGTGTGTTGCCACTTGAAGACAATAAACTATAATTGAAAATTTCAACATCGAATTTGGCGTTTAGTCGATCTGCAATATTTTTATTTTGAAAAGTTAGACTTTTCAACGCGGGCGGCATGTTCAGACTTATACAATAGTTGCAGTTGAAGCAAGTAAACACCATGTACAAGATTGATAGCGACAAGCAGAATCCTGAGAAAGGAGGCGAAAAAACATCATGAAGGTCGTCGTAGAAACAAGACAATAATTTAATTAGAATGAATTGAATCTTACAAAAAACCGTATGAGATGTATTTTCTTTGTTAATAAATAGTTAATTCATAGTTTTACGAATCGAATATTCCCTCAAGAGGGTGGTCCTTCGAATTGGTAATCGAACACGAAACAAACGTCAGAACCTCGAGCAAACGAAATCACTTGGAACTTTTTCGAATTCTTCTGATCGCCTTAACTTCCGAACGGATGGACCGATTTTCAACTTCGATCATACCAAACTGCTTGTTTAATTTCATAGAATCCATTTCTCTAATCGGAAAAACCGAAATCGAAAAAAAAATGCATCAAAGGGGGCCCCCTTGGAACTGTTTCGAATTCTTCAGACCGCCTTAACTTCCGAACGGATGAACCGATTTTCAACTTCGATCATACCAAACTGCTTGTTTTTTTTCATAGAATCCATTTCTCTAATCGAAAAAACCGAAATCGAAAAAAAAAAATTATCAAAGGGGGTCCCCTTGGAACTATTCTGAATTCTTCAGACCGCCTTAACTTCCGAACGGATGGACCGATTTTCAACTTCGATCATACCAATCTGCTTGTTTTTTTTCATAGAATCCATTTCTCCAATCGAGAAAACCGAGATCGAAAAAATAAAAAGCATCAAAGGGAGCCCCCTTGGAACTTTTTCGAATTCTTCAGATCGCCTTAACTTCCGAACGGATGGACCGATTTTCAACTTCGATCATACGAATCTGCTTTTTTTTCATAGAATCCATTTCTGCAATCGTAAAACCGAAATCGAAAAAAAAAAATGCATCAAAGGGGGCCCCCTTGGAACTTTTTCGAATTCTTCAGATCGACTTAACTTCCGAACGGATAAACCGATTTTCAACTTCGATCATACCAATCTGCTTTTTTTTTTCATAGAATCCATTTCTCCGATCAAAAAAACCGAAATCGAAAAAAAAAAATGCATCAAAGGGGGCCCCCTTGGAACTTTTTCGAATTCTTCAGATTGCCTTAACTTTCGAACGTATGGACTGATTTTCAACTTCGATCATACCAATCTGCTTGTTTTTTTTCATAGAATCCATTTCTCCAATCAAAAAAACCGAAATCGAAAAAATAAAAAGCATCAAAGGGAGCCCCCTTGGAACTTTTTCGAATTCTTCAGATCGCCTTAACTTCCGAACGGATGGACCGATTTTCAACTTCGATCATACGAATCTGCTTGTTTTTTTTTTCGAAAAAACCGAAATCGAAAAAAAAAAAAGCATCAAAGGGAGCCCCCTTGGAACTTTTTCGAATTCTTCAGATCGCCTTAACTTCCGAACGGATGGACCGATTTTCAACTTCGATCATACCAATCTGCTTGTTTTTTTTCATAGAATCCATTTCTCCAATCGAAAAAACCGAAATCGAAAAAAAAAATGCATCGAAGGGGGCCCCCTTGGAACTTTTTCGAATTCTTCAGATCGCCTTAACTTCCGAACGGATGGACCTATTTTCAACTTCGATCATACCAATCTGCTTGTATTTTTTCATAAAATCCATTTCTTCAATCGAAAAAACCGAAATGGAAGAAAAAATGCATCAAAGGGGACCCCCTTGGAACTTTTTCGAATTCTTCAGATCGCCTTAACTTCCGAACGGATGGACCAATTTTCAACCTCGATCATACGAATCTGCTTGTTTTTTTTCATAGAATCCATTTCTCCAATCGAAAAAACCGAAATCGAAAAAAAAATGCATCAAAGGGAGCCCCCTTGGAACTTTTTCGAATTCTTCAGATCGACTTAACTTCCGAACGGATGGACCGATTTTCAACTTCGATCATACCAATCTGCTTTTTTTTTCCATAGAATCCATTTCTCCGATCAAAAATACCGAAATCGAAAAAAAAAATGCATCAAAGGGGGCCCCCTTGGAACTTTTTCGAATTCTTCAGATTGCCTTAACTTTCGAACGTATGGACCGATTTTCAACTTCGATCATACCAATCTGCTTGTTTTTTTTCATAGAATATATTTCTTCAATCGAAAAAACCGAAATCGAAAAAAAAATGCATCAAAGGGGGCCCCCTTGGAACTTTTTCGAATTCTTCAGATCGCCTTAACTTCCGAACGGATGGACCGATTTTCAACTTCGATCATACCAATCTGCTTGTATTTTTTCATAAAATCCATTTCTCCAATCGAAAAAACCGAAATGGAAGAAAAAATGCATCAAAGGGAACCCCCTTGGAACTTTTTTGAATTCTTCAGATCGACTTAACTTCCGAACGGATGGACCGATTTTCAACTTCGATCATTCCAATCTGCTTTTTTTTTCATATAATCCATTTCTCTGATCAAAACAACCGATATCGAAAAAAAAATGCATCAAAGGGGGCCCCCTTGGAACTTTTTCGAATTCTTCAGATCGCCTTAACTTCCGAACGGATGGACCGATTTTCAACTTCGATCATACCAAACTGCTGGTTTTTTCTCATAGAATCGATTTCTCCAATCGAAAAAACCGAAATCTGAAAAAAATTGCATCAAAGGGGGTCCCCTTGGAACTTTTTCGAATTCTTCAAATCGCCTTAACTTCCGAACGGATGGACCAATTTTCAACTTCGATCATACCAATCTGCTTGTTTTTTTTTCATAGAATCCAATTCTCCAATCGAAAAAACCAAAATCGAAAAAAAAATCGCATCAAAGGGGGTCCCCTTGGAACTTTTCTGAATTCTTCAGATCGCCTTAACTTCCGAACGGATGGACCGATTTTCAACTTCGATCATACCAATCTGCTTGTTTTTTTTCATAGAATCCATTTCTCCAATCGAAAAAACCGAAATCGAAAAGAAAAATTGCATCAAAGGGGGTCCCCTTGGAACTTTTTCGAATTCTTCAGATCGCCTTAACTTCCGAAAGGATGGACCGATTTTCAACTTCGATCATACCAATCTGCTTGTTTTTTTTTCATGGAATCCATTTCTCCAATCAAAAGAACCGAAATCGAAAAAATAAAAAGCATCAAAGGGAGCCCCCTTGGAACTTCTTCGAATTCTTCAGATCGCCTTAACTTCCGAACGGATGGACCGATTTTCAACTTCGAAAATACAAATCTGCTTGTTTTTTCTCATAGAATCCATTTCTGCAATCGAAAAAACCGAAATCGAAAAAAAATGCATCAAAGGGGCCCCCTTGAAACTTTTTCGAATTCTTCAGATCGACTTAACTTCCGAACGGATGGACCGATTTTCAACTTCGATCATACCAATTTGCTTTTTTTTTCATAGAATCCATTTATCCGAAAAAAAAAACCGAAATCGAAAAAACAAATTCATCAAAGGGAGCCCCCTTGGAACTTTTTCGAATTCTTCAGATTGCCTTAACTGTCGAACGTATGGACCGATTTTCAACTTCGATCATACCAATCTGCTCGTTTTTTTTTCATAGAATCCATTTCTCCAATCAGAAAAACCGAAATCGAAAAAATAAAAAGCATCAAAGGGAGCCCCCTTGGAACTTTTTCGAATTCTTCAGATCGCCTTAACTTCCGAACAGATGGACCAATTTTCAACTTCGATCATACGAATCTGCTTGTTTTTTTTCATAGAATCCATTTCTCCAATCGAAAAAACCGAAATCGAAAAAAAAATGCATCAAAGGGAGCCCCCTTGGAACTTTTTCGAATTCTTCAGATCGACTTAACTTCCGAACGGATGGACCGATTTTCAACTTCGATCATACCAATCTGCTTTTTTTTTCCATAGAATCTATTTCTCCGATCAAAAATACCGAAATCGAAAAAAAAAATGCATCAAAGGGGGCCCCCTTGGAACTTTTTCGAATTCTTCAGATTGCCTTAACTTTCGAACGTATGGACCGATTTTCAACTTCGATCATACCAATCTGCTTGTTTTTTTTCATAGAATCCATTTCTTTGATCGAAAAAACCGAAATCGAAAAAAAAATACATCAAAGGGGGCCCCCTTGAAACTTTTTCGAATTCTTCAGATCGCCTTAACTTCCAAACGGATGGACCGATTTTCAACTTCGATCATACGAATCTGCTTGTTTTTTTTTCATAGAATCCATTTCTCCAATCGAAAAAACCAAAATCGAAAAAAAAATGCATCAAAGGGGGCCCCCTTGGAACTTTTTCGAATTCTTCAGATTGCCTTAACTTCCGAACGGATGGACCAATTTTCAACTTCGATCATACGAATCTGCTTGTTTTTTTTTCATAGAATCCATTTCTCCAATCGAAAAAACCAAAATCGAAAAAAAAAAATGCATCAAAGGGGGCCCCCTTGAAACTTTTTCGAATTCTTCAGATCGAATTAACTTCCGAACGGATGGACCGATTTTCAACTCCGATCATACCAATCTGCTTTTTTTTCCATAGAATCCATTTCTCCGATCAAAAATACCGAAATCGAAAAAAAAAATGCATCAAAGGGGCCCCCTTGGAACTTTTTCGAATTCTTCAGATTGCCTTAACTTTCGAACGTATGGACCGATTTTCAACTTCGATCATACCAATCTGCTTGTTTTTTTTCATAGAATCCATTTCTTCAATCGAAAAAACCGAAATCGAAAAAAAAATGCATCAAAGGGGGCCCTCTTGGAACTTTTTCGAATTCTTCAGATCGCCTTAACTTCCAAACGGATGGACCGATTTTCAACTTCGATCATACCAAACTGCTTGTTTTTTTTCATAGAATCCATTTCTCCAATCGAAAAAACCGAAATCGAAAAAAAAATTGCATCAAATGGGGTCCCCTTGGAACTTTTTCGAATTCTTCAAATCGCCTTAACTTCCGAACGGATGGACCGATTTTCAACTTCGATCATACCAAACTGCTTGTTTTTTTTCATAGAATCCATTTCTCTAATCGAAAAAACCAAAATCTGAAAAAAAATTGCATCAAAGGGGGTCCCCTTGGAACTTTTTCGAATTCTTCAAATCGCCTTAACTTCCGAACGGATGGACCAATTTTCAACTTCGATCATACGAATCTGCTTGTTTTTTTTTCATAGAATCCATTTCTCCAATCGAAAAAACCAAAATCGAAAAAAAAAATGCATCAAAGGGGGCCCCCTTGGAACTTTTTCGAATTCTTCAGATCGAATTAACTTCCGAACGGATGGACCGATTTTCAACTCCGATCATACCAATCTGCTTTTTTTTCCATAGAATCCATTTCTCCGATCAAAAATACCGACATCGAAAAAAAAAATGCATCAAAGGGGCCCCCTTGGAACTTTTTCGAATTCTTCAGATTGCCTTAACTTTCGAACGTATGGACCGATTTTCAACTTCGATCATACCAATCTGCTTGTTTTTTTTCATAGAATCCATTTCTTCAATCGAAAAAACCGAAATCGAAAAAAAAATGCATCAAAGGGGGCCCTCTTGGAACTTTTTCGAATTCTTCAGATCGCCTTAACTTCCAAACGGATGGACCGATTTTCAACTTCGATCATACGAATCTGCTTGTTTTTTTTCATAGAATCCATTTCTCCAATCGAAAAATTCAAAATCGAAAAAAAAATGCATCAAAGGGGGCCCCCTTGGAACTTTTTCGAATTCTTCAGATTGCCTTAACTTGCGAACGGATGGACCGATTTTCAACTTCGATCATACCAATCTGCTTGTTTAATTTCATAGAATCCATTTTTCCAATCGGAAAAACCGAAATCGAAAGAAAATGCATCAAAGGAGGCCCCCTTGGAACTTTTTCGAATTCTTCAGACCGCCTTAACTTCCGAACGGATGGACCGATTTTCAATTTCGCGCATACCAATTTGATTGTTTTTTCATAGAATCCATTTCTTCAATGGAAAATACCGAAATCGAAGAAAAAATTGCATCAAAGGGGGTCCCCTTGGAACTTTTTCGAATTCTTCAGATCGCCTAAACTTTCGAACGGATGGACCGATTTTCAACTTCGATCATACCAAACTGCTTGTTTTTTTTCATAGAATCCATTTCTCCAATCGAAAAAACCAAAATCGAAAAAAAAAATGCATCAAATGGGGTCCCCTTGGAACTTTTTCGAATTCTTCAAATCGCCTTAACTTCCGAACGGATGGACCGATTTTCAACTTCGATCATACCAAACTGCTTGTTTTTTTTCATAGAATCCATTTCTCTAATCGAAAAAACCAAAATCTGAAAAAAAATTGCATCAAAGGGGGTCCCCTTGGAACTTTTTCGAATTCTTCAAATCGCCTTAACTTCCGAACGGATGGACCGATTTTCAACTTCGATCGTACCAATCTGCTTGTTTTTTTTCATAGAATCCATTTCTCCAATCGAAAAAACCAGAATCGAAAAAAAAATTCATCAAAGGGGGTCCCCTTGGAACTTTTCTGAATTCTTCAGACCGCCTTAACTTCCGAACGGATGGACCGATTTTCAACTTCGATCATACCAATCTGCTTGTTTTTTTTTATAGAATCCATTTCTCCAATCAAAAAAACCAAAATCGAAACAAAAATTGCATCTAAGGGTGCCCCCTTGGAACTTTTTCGAATTCTCCAGATCGCCTTAACTTCCGAACGGATGGACCGATTTTCAACTTCGATCATACCAATCTGCTTGTTTTTTTTCATAGAATCCATTTCTTCAATAAAAAAAACCGAAATCGAAAGAAAATGCATCAAAGGGGGCCCCCTTGGAACTTTTTCGAATTCTTCAGATCGCCTTAACTTCCAAACGGATGGACCGATTTTCAACTTCGATCATACGAATCTGCTTGTTTTTTTTCATAGAATCCATTTCTCCAATCGAAAAAACCAAAATCGAAAAAAAAAATGCATCAAAGGGGGCCCCCTTGGAACTTTTTCGAATTCTTCAGATCGCCTTAACTTCCGAACGGATGGACCGATTTTCAACTTCGATCATACCAATCTGCTTGTTTTTTTTCATAGAATCCATTTCTTCAATAAAAAAAACCGAATTAAGAAAAAAATGCATCAAAGGGGGCCCCCTTGGAACTTTTTCGAATTCTTCAGATCGACTTAACTTCCGAACGGATAAACCGATTTTCAACTTCGATCATACCAATCTGCTTTTTTTTTCATAGAATCCATTTCTCCGATCAAAAAAACCGAAATCGAAAAAAAAAATGCATCAAAGGGGGCCCCCTTGGAACTTTTTCGAATTCTTCAGATTGCCTTAACTTTCGAACGTATGGACCGATTTTCAACTTCGATCATACCAATCTGCTCGTTTTTTTTCATAGAATCCATTTCTCCAATCAAAAAAACCGAAATCGAAAAAATAAAAAGCATCAAAGGGAGCCTCCTTGGAACTTTTTCGAATTCTTCAGATCGCCTTAACTTCCGAACGGATGGACCGATTTTCAACTTCGATCATACGAATCTGCTTGTTTTTTTTTTTCGAAAAAACCGAAATCGGAAAAAAAAAATCAAAGGGGGCCCCCTTGGAACTTTTTCGAATTCTTCAGATCGCCTTAACTTCCGAACGGATGGACCGATTTTCAACTTCGATCATACCAATCTGCTTGTTTTTTTTCATAGAATCCATTTCTTCAATCGAAAAAACCGAAATCGAAAAAAAAAATGCATCGAAGGGGGCCCCCTTGGAACTTTTTCGAATTCTTCAGATCGCCTTAACTTCCGAACGGATGGACCGATTTTCAACTTCGATCATACCAATCTGCTTGTTTTTTTTCATTGAATCCATTTCTCCAATCGAAAGAATCGAAATCGAAAAGAAAAATTGCATCAAAGGGGGTCCCCTTGGAACTTTTTCGAATTCTTCAGATCGCCTTAACTTCCGAACGGATGGACCGATTTTCAACTTCGATCATACCAATCTGCTTGTTTTTTTTCATAGAATCCATTTCTCCAATCAAAAAAACCGAAATCGAAAAAATAAAAAGCATCAAAGGGAGCCCCCTTGGAACTTCTTCGAATTCTTCAGATCGCCTTAACTTCCGAACGGATGGACCGATTTTCAACTTCGATCATACAAATCTGCTTGTTTTTCTTCATAGAATCCATTTCTGCAATCGAAAAAACCGAAATCGAAAAAAAAATGCATCAAAGGGGGCCCCCTTGGAACTTTTTCGAATTCTTCAGATCGACTTAACTTCCGAACGGATGGACCGATTTTCAACTTCGATCATACCAATTTGGTTTTTTTTTTCATAGAATCCATTTATCCGATCAAAAAAACCGAAATCGAAAAAAAAAATTCATCAAAGGGGGCCCCTTTGGAACTTTTTCGAATTCTTCAGATTGCCTTAACTGTCGAACGTATGGACCGATTTTCAACTTCGATCATACCAATCTGCTTGTTTTTTTTTCATAGAATCCATTTCTCCAATCAGAAAAACCGAAATCGAGAAAATAAAAAGCATCAAAGGGAGCCCCCTTGGAACTTTTTCGAATTCTTCAGATCGCCTTAACTTCCGAACGGATGGACCAATTTTCAACTTCGATCATACGAATCTGCTTGTTTTTTTTTTCATAGAATCCATTTCTCCAATCGAAAAAACCGAAATCGAAAAAAAAAATGCATCAAAGGGAGCCCCCTTGGAACTTTTTCGAATTCTTCAGATCGACTTAACTTCCGAACGGATGGACCGATTTTCAACTTCGATCATACCAATCTGCTTTTTTTTCCATAGAATCCATTTCTCCGATCAAAAATACCGAAATCGAAAAAAAAATTCATCAAAGGGAGCCCCCTTGGAACTTTTTCGAATTCTTCAGATCGACTTAACTTCCGAACGGATGGACCGATTTTCAACTTCGATCATACCAATCTGCTTTTTTTTTCCATAGAATCCATTTCTCCGATCAAAAATACCGAAATCGAAAAAAAAATTCATCAAAGGGGGCCCCCTTGGAACTTTTTCGAATTCTTCAGCTTACCTTAACTTTCGAACGTATGGACCGATTTTCAACTTCGATCATACCAATCTGCTTGTTTTTTTTTCATAGAATCCATTTCTTCAATCGAAAAAACCGAAATCGAAAAAAAAATGCATCAAAGGGGGCCCCCTTTGAACTTTTTCGAATTCTTCAGATTGCCTTAACTTTCGAACGTATGGACCGATTTTCAACTTCGATCATACCAATCTGCTTGTTTTTTTTCATAGAATCCATTTCTCCAATCAAAAAAACCGAAATCGAAAAAAAAATTCATCAAAGGGGGCCCCCTTGGAACTTTTTCGAATTCTTCAGATCGCCTTAACATCCGAACGGATGGACCGATCTTCAACTTCGATCGAAAAAACCGAAATCGAAAAAAAAAAAAGGAATCAAAGGGGGCCCCCTTGGAACTTTTTCGAATTTATCTGATCGCCTTAACTTCCGAACGGATGGACCGATTTTCAACTTCGATCATACCAATCTGCTTGTTTAATTTCATAGAATCCATTTCTCCAATCGGAAAAACCGAAATCGAAAAAAAAATGCATCAAAGATGGCCCCCTTGGAACTTTTTCGAATTCTTCAGTCCGCCTTAACTTCCGAACGGATGGACCGATTTTCAATTTCGCGCATACCAATTTGATTGTTTTTTCATAGAATCCATTTCTTCAATAGAAAAAACCGAAATCGAAAAAAAAATTGCATCAAAGGGGGTCCCCTTGGAACTTTTTCGAATTCTTCAGATCGCCTAAACTTTCGAACGGATGGACCGATTTTCAACTTCGATCATGCCAAACTGCTTGTTTTTTTCATAGAATCCATTTCTCCAATCAAAAAAACCGAAATCGAAAAAAAAATTGCATCAAAGGGGGTCCCCTTGGATCTTTTTCGAATTCTTCAGATCGCCTTAACTTCCAAACGGATGGACCGATTTTCAACTTCGATCATAGCAATCTGCTTGTTTTTTTTCATAGAATCCATTTCTACAATCGAAAAAACCGAAATCGAAAAAAAAGTTGCATTAAAGGGGGTCCCTTTGGAACTTATCCGAATTCTTCAGATCGCCTTAACTTCCGAACGGATGGACCGATTTTCAACTTCGATCATACCAATCTGCTTGTTTTTTTTCATATAATCCATTTCTCCAATCGAAAAAACCGGAATCAAAAAAAAAAATGCATCAAAGGGGGCCCCCTTGTAACTTTTTCGAATTCTTCAGATCGCCTTAACTTCCGAACGGATGGACCGATTTTCAATTTCGCGCATACCAATTCGCTTGTTTTTTTCCATAGAATCCATTTCTCCAATCGGAAAAAATTGCATCAAAGGGGGTCCCATTGGAACTTTTTCGAATTCTTCAGATCGCCTTAACTTCCGAACGGATGGACCGATTTTCAACTTTGATCATACCAATCTACTTGTTTTTTTCATAGAATCCATTTCTCCAATTGAAAAAACTGAAATCGAAAAAAAATGCATCAAAGGGGGCCCCCTTGGAACTTTTTCGAATTCTTCAGATCGCCTTAACTTCCGAACGGATGGACCGATTTTCAACTTCGATCATACCAATCTGCTTGTTTAATTTCATAGAATCCATTTCTCCAATCGGAAAAACCGAAATCGAAAAAAAAAATGCATCAAAGGAGGCCCCCTTGGAACTTTTTCGAATTCTTCAGACCGCCTTAACTTCCGAACGGATGGACCGATTTTCAATTTCGCGCATACCAATTCGATTGTTTTTTCATAGAATCCATTTCTTCAATAGAAAAAACCGAAATCGAAAAAAAAAATTGCATCAAAAAGGGTCCCCTTGGAACTTTTTCGAATTCTTCAGATCGCCTAAACTTCCGAACGGATGGACCGATTTTCAACTTCGATCATACCAAACTGCTTGTTTTTTTTCATAGAATCCATTTCTTCAATCGAAAAAACCGAAATCGAAAAAAAAATTGCATCAAAGGGGGTCCCCTTGGAACTTTTTCGAATTCTTCAGATCGCCATAACTTCCAAACGGATGGACCGATTTTCAACTTCGATCATAGCAATCTGCTTGTTTTTTTTTCATAGAATCCATTTCTCCAATCGAAAAAACCGAAATCGAAAAAAAAGTTGCATCAAAGGGGGTCCCTTTGGAACTTTTTCGAATTCTTCAGATCGCCTTAACTTCCGAACGGATGGACCGATTTTCAACTTCGATCATACCAATCTGCTTGTTTTTTTTCATAGAATCCATTTCTCCAATCGAAAAAACCCAAATCTAAAAAAAAATTGCATCAAAGGGGGCCCCCTTGGAACTTTTTCGAATTCTTCAGATCGCCTTAACTTCCGAACGGATTGACCGATTTTCAACTTCGATCATACCAATCTGCTTGTTTTTTTCATAGAATCCATTTCTCCAATCGAAAAAACCGAAATCGAAAAAAAAGTTGCATCAAAGGGGGCCCCCTTGGAACTTTTTCGAATTCTTCAGATCGCCTTAACTTCCAAACGGATGGACCGATTTTCAACTTCGATCATACCAATCTGCTTGTTTTTCTTAGAGAATCCATTTCTCCAATCGAAAAAACCGAAATCGAAAAAAAAATGCATCAAAGGGGGCCCCCTTGGAACTTTTTCGAATTCTTCAGATCGCCTTAACTTCCGAACGGATGGACCGATTTTCAACTCCGATCATACCAATCTGCTTGTTTTTTCTTCATAGAATCCATTTCTCCAATCGAAAGAACTGAAATCGAAAAAAAAAAAATGCATCAATGGGGGCCCCCTTGGAACTTTCTCGAATTCTTCAGATCGCCCTAACTTCCGAACGGATGGACCGATTTTCAACTTCGATCATACCAATCTGCTTGTTTAATTTCATAGAATCCATTTCTCCAATCGGAAAAACCGTAATCGAAAAAAAAAAAAAATGCATCAAAGGGGGCCCCCTTGGAACTTTTTCGAATTCTTCAGATCGCCTAAACTTCCGAACGGATGGACCGATTTTCAACTTCGATCATACCAATCTGCTTGTTTTTTTTTCATAGAATCCATTTCTCCAATCGAAAAAACCGAAATCGAAAAAAAAAAAATTGCATCAAAGGGGGTCCCTTTGGAACTTATCCGAATTCTTCAGATCGCCTTAACTTCCGAACGGATGGACCGATTTTCAACTTCGATCATACCAATCTGCTTGTTTTTTTTTCATAGAATCCATTTTTCCAATCGAAAAAACCGAAATCTAAAAAGGAAATTGCATCAAAGGGGGCCCCCTTGGAACTTTTTCGAATTCTTCAGATCGCCTTAACTTCCGAACGGATTGACCGATTTTCAACTTCGATCATAGCAATCTGCTTGTTTTTTTTCATAGAATCCATTTCTCCAATCGAAAAAACCGAAATCGAAAAAAAAGTTGCATCAAAGGGGGTCCCTTTGGAACTTATCCGAATTCTTCAGATCGCCTTAACTTCCGAACGGATGGACCGATTTTCAACTTCGATCATACCAATCTGCTTGTTTTTTTTTCATAGAATCCATTTTTCCAATCGAAAAAACCGAAATCTAAAAAGGAAATTGCATCAAAGGGGGCCCCCTTGGAACTTTTTCGAATTCTTCAGATCGCCTTAACTTCCGAACGGATTGACCGATTTTCAACTTCGATCATACCAATCTGCTTGTTTTATTCATAGAATCCATTTCTCCAATCGAAAAAACCGAAATCGAAAAAAAAAAAAAATGCATCAAAGGGGGCCCCCTTGGAACTTTTTCGAATTCTTCAGATCGCCTCAACTTCCGAACGGATGGACCGATTTTCAACTTCGATCATACCAATCTGCTTGTTTTTTTTCATAGAATCCATTTCACCAATCAAAAAAACCGAAATCTGAAAAAAAATTGCTTCAAAGGGGGCCCCCTTGGAACTTTTTCGAATTCTTCAGATCGCCTTAACTTCCGAACGGATTGACCGATTTTCAACTTCGATCATACCAATCTGCTTGTTTTTTTCATAGAATCCATTTCTCTAATCGAAAAAACCGAAATCGAAAAAGAAGTTGCATCAAAGGGGGCCCACTTGGAACTTTTTCGAATTCTTCAGATCGCCTTAACTTCCGAACGGATGGACCTATTTTCAACTTCGATCATACCAATCTGCTTGTTTTTTTATAGAATCCATTTCTCCAATCGAAAAAACCAAAATCGAAAAAAAATTCATCAAAGGGGGCCCCCTTGGAACTTTTTCGAATTCTTCAGATCGCCTCAACTTCCGAACGGATGGACCGATTTTCAACTTCGATCATACCAATCTGCTTGTTTTTTTTTTCATAGAATCCATTTCTCCAATCGAAAAAACCGAAATCGAAAAAAAAATGCATCAAAGGAAGCCTCCTTGAAACTTTTTCGAATTCTTCAGATCGCCTTAACTTCCGAACGGATGGACCGATTTTCAACTTTGATCATTCCAATCTGCTTGTTTTTTCTCCATAGAATCCATTTCTCCAATCGAAAAAACTGAAATCGAAAAAAAAAATGCATCAATGGGGGCCCCCTTGGAACTTTCTCGAATTCTTCAGATCGCCTTAACTTCCGAACGGATGGACCGATTTTCAACTTCGATTATACCAATCTGCTAGTTTTCTTTCATAGAATCCATTTCTCCAATCGAAAAAACCGAAATAAAAAAAAATGCATCAAAGGGGGCCTTCTTGGAACTTTTTCGAATTCTTCAGATCGCCTTAACTTCCGAACGGATGGACCGATTTTCAATTTCGCGCATACCAATTCGCTTGTTTTTTTCATAGAATCCATTTCTCCAATCAAAAAAACCGAAATCGGAAAAAAATTGCATCAAAGGGGGTCCCCTTGGAACTTTTTCGAATTCTTCAGATCGCCTTAACTTCCGAACGGATGGACCGATTTTCAACTTCGATCATACCAATCTGCTTGTTTCTTTCATAGAATCCATTTCCCCAATCGAAAAAACCGAAATCGAAAAAAAAATGCATTAAAGGGGGCCCCCTTGGAACTTTTTCGAATTCTTCAGATCGCCTTAACTTCCGAACGGATGGACCGATTTTCAACTTCGATCATACCAATCTGCTTGTTTTTTCTCATAGAATCCATTTCTCCAATCGGAAAAATCGAAATCGAAAAAAAAAATGCATCAAAGGGGGCCACCTTGGAACTTTTTCGAATTCTTCAGACCGCCTCAACTTCCGAACGGATCGACCAATTTTCAATTTCGCGCATACCAATTTGCTTGTTTTTTCTTAGAATCCATTTCTTCAATAGAAAAAACCGAACTCGAAAAAAAAATTGCATCAAAGGGGGTCCCCTTGGAACTTTTTCGAATTCTTCAGATCGCCTTAACTTCCGAACGGATGGACCGATATTCAACTTCGATCATACCAAACTGCTTGTTTTTTTTATAGAATCCATTTCTTCAATCAAAAAACCGAAATCTGAAAAAAATTGCATCAAAGGGGGTCCCCTTGGAACTTTTTCGAATTCTTCAAATCGCCTTAACTTCCGAAAGGATGGACCGATTTTCAACTTCGATCATACCAATCTGCTTGTTTTTTTTCATAGAATTCATTTCTCCAATCGAAAAAACCAAAATCGAAAAAAAAATTGCATCAAAGGGGGTCCCCTTGGAACTTTTCTGAATTCTTCAGATCGCCTTATCTTCCGAACGGATGGACCGATTTTCAACTTCGATCATACCAATCTGCTTGTTTTTTTTATAGAATCAATTTCTCCAATCAAAAAAACCGAAATCGAGAAAATAAAAAGCATCAAAGGGAGCCCCCTTGGAACTTTTTCGAATTCTTCAGATCGCCTTAACATCCGAACGGATGGACCGATTTTCAACTTCGATCATACGAATCTGCTTGTTTTTTTTCATTGAATCCATTTCTGCAATCGAAAAAACCGAAATCGAAAAAAAAATGCATCAAAGGGGGCCCCCTTGGAACTTTTTCGAATTCTTCAGATTGCCTTAACTTTCGAACGTATGGACCGATTTTCAACTTCGATCATACCAATCTGCTTGTTTTTTTTTTATAGAATCCATTTCTCCAATCAGAAAAACCGAAATCGAAAAAAAAATGCATCTAAGGGGGCCCCCTTGAAACTTTTTCGAATTCTTCAGATCGACTTAACTTCCGAACGGATGGACCGATTTTCAACTTCGATCATACCAATCTGCTTTTTTTCTCCATAGAATCCATTTTTCCGATCAAAAAAACCGAAATCGAAAAAAGAAAATGCATGAAAGGGGGCCCTCTTGGAACTTTTTCGAATTCTTCAGATTGCCTTAACTTTCGAACGTATGGACCGATTTTCAACTTCGATCATACCAATCTGCTCGTTTTTTTCTCATAGAATCCATTTCTCCAATCGAAAAAACCGAAATCGAGAAAAAAAATGCATCAAAGGGGGCCCCCTTGGAACTTTTTCGAATTCTTCAGATCGCCTTAACATCCGAACGGATGGACCGATTTTCAACTGCGATCATACCAATCTGCTTGTTTTTTTTTTTCGAAAAAACCGAAATCGAAAAAAAAATGCATCAAAGGGGACCCCCTCGGAACTTTTTCGAATTCTTCAGATCGCCTTAACTTCCGAACGGATGGACCGATTTTCAACTTCGATCATACCAATCTGCTTGTTTTTTTTCATAGAAACCATTTTTCCAATCGAAAAAACTAAAATCGAAAAAAGAAATGCATCGAAGGGGGCCCCCTTGAAACTTTTTCGAATTCTTCAGATCGCCTCAACTTCCGAACGGATGGACCGATTTTCAACTTCGATCATACCAATCTCCTTGTATTTTTTCATAGAATCCATTTCTCCAATCGAAAAAACCGAAATGGAAAAAAAATGCATCAAAGGGGACCCCCTTGGAACATTTTCGAATTCTTCAGATCGCCTTAACTTCCGAACGGATGGACCGATTTTCAACTTCGATCATACCAATCTGCTTGTTTTTTTTTTCATAGAATCCATTTCTCCAATCAAAAAAACCGAAATCGAAAAACAAATGCATCAAATGGAACTTTTTCGAATTCTTCAGATCGCCTTAACTTCCGAACGGATAGACCGATTTTCAACTTCGATCATACCAATCTGCTTGTTTTTTTTTCATAGAATCCATTTCTCCAATCGAAAAAACCGAAATCTAAAAAGGAAATTGCATCAAAGGGGGCCCCCTTGGAACTTTTTCGAATTCTTCAGATCGCCTTAACTTCCGAACGGATTGACCGATTTTCAACTTCGATCATACCAATCTGCTTGTTTTATTCATAGAATCCATTTCTCCAATCGAAAAAACCGAAATCGAAAAAAAAAAAAAATGCATCAAAGGGGGCCCCCTTGGAACTTTTTCGAATTCTTCAGATCGCCTCAACTTCCGAACGGATGGACCGATTTTCAACTTCGATCATACCAATCTGCTTGTTTTTTTTCATAGAATCCATTTCACCAATCAAAAAAACCGAAATCTGAAAAAAAATTGCTTCAAAGGGGGCCCCCTTGGAACTTTTTCGAATTCTTCAGATCGCCTTAACTTCCGAACGGATTGACCGATTTTCAACTTCGATCATACCAATCTGCTTGTTTTTTTCATAGAATCCATTTCTCTAATCGAAAAAACCGAAATCGAAAAAGAAGTTGCATCAAAGGGGGCCCACTTGGAACTTTTTCGAATTCTTCAGATCGCCTTAACTTCCGAACGGATGGACCTATTTTCAACTTCGATCATACCAATCTGCTTGTTTTTTTATAGAATCCATTTCTCCAATCGAAAAAACCAAAATCGAAAAAAAAATTCATCAAAGGGGGCCCCCTTGGAACTTTTTCGAATTCTTCAGATCGCCTCAACTTCCGAACGGATGGACCGATTTTCAACTTCGATCATACCAATCTGCTTGTTTTTTTTTTCATAGAATCCATTTCTCCAATCGAAAAAACCGAAATCGAAAAAAAAATGCATCAAAGGAAGCCCCCTTGAAACTTTTTCGAATTCTTCAGATCGCCTTAACTTCCGAACGGATGGACCGATTTTCAACTTTGATCATTCCAATCTGCTTGTTTTTTCTCCATAGAATCCATTTCTCCAATCGAAAAAACTGAAATCGAAAAAAAAAATGCATCAATGGGGGCCCCCTTGGAACTTTCTCGAATTCTTCAGATCGCCTTAACTTCCGAACGGATGGACCGATTTTCAACTTCGATTATACCAATCTGCTAGTTTTCTTTCATAGAATCCATTTCTCCAATCGAAAAAACCGAAATAAAAAAAAATGCATCAAAGGGGGCCTTCTTGGAACTTTTTCGAATTCTTCAGATCGCCTTAACTTCCGAACGGATGGACCGATTTTCAATTTCGCGCATACCAATTCGCTTGTTTTTTTCATAGAATCCATTTCTCCAATCAAAAAAACCGAAATCGGAAAAAAATTGCATCAAAGGGGGTCCCCTTGGAACTTTTTCGAATTCTTCAGATCGCCTTAACTTCCGAACGGATGGACCGATTTTCAACTTCGATCATACCAATCTGCTTGTTTCTTTCATAGAATCCATTTCCCCAATCGAAAAAACCGAAATCGAAAAAAAAATGCATTAAAGGGGGCCCCCTTGGAACTTTTTCGAATTCTTCAGATCGCCTTAACTTCCGAACGGATGGACCGATTTTCAACTTCGATCATACCAATCTGCTTGTTTTTTCTCATAGAATCCATTTCTCCAATCGGAAAAATCGAAATCGAAAAAAAAAATGCATCAAAGGGGGCCACCTTGGAACTTTTTCGAATTCTTCAGACCGCCTCAACTTCCGAACGGATCGACCAATTTTCAATTTCGCGCATACCAATTTGCTTGTTTTTTCTTAGAATCCATTTCTTCAATAGAAAAAACCGAACTCGAAAAAAAAATTGCATCAAAGGGGGTCCCCTTGGAACTTTTTCGAATTCTTCAGATCGCCTTAACTTCCGAACGGATGGACCGATATTCAACTTCGATCATACCAAACTGCTTGTTTTTTTTATAGAATCCATTTCTTCAATCAAAAAACCGAAATCTGAAAAAAATTGCATCAAAGGGGGTCCCCTTGGAACTTTTTCGAATTCTTCAAATCGCCTTAACTTCCGAAAGGATGGACCGATTTTCAACTTCGATCATACCAATCTGCTTGTTTTTTTTCATAGAATTCATTTCTCCAATCGAAAAAACCAAAATCGAAAAAAAAATTGCATCAAAGGGGGTCCCCTTGGAACTTTTCTGAATTCTTCAGATCGCCTTATCTTCCGAACGGATGGACCGATTTTCAACTTCGATCATACCAATCTGCTTGTTTTTTTTATAGAATCAATTTCTCCAATCAAAAAAACCGAAATCGAGAAAATAAAAAGCATCAAAGGGAGCCCCCTTGGAACTTTTTCGAATTCTTCAGATCGCCTTAACATCCGAACGGATGGACCGATTTTCAACTTCGATCATACGAATCTGCTTGTTTTTTTTCATTGAATCCATTTCTGCAATCGAAAAAACCGAAATCGAAAAAAAAATGCATCAAAGGGGGCCCCCTTGGAACTTTTTCGAATTCTTCAGATTGCCTTAACTTTCGAACGTATGGACCGATTTTCAACTTCGATCATACCAATCTGCTTGTTTTTTTTTATAGAATCCATTTCTCCAATCAGAAAAACCGAAATCGAAAAAAAAATGCATCTAAGGGGGCCCCCTTGAAACTTTTTCGAATTCTTCAGATCGACTTAACTTCCGAACGGATGGACCGATTTTCAACTTCGATCATACCAATCTGCTTTTTTTCTCCATAGAATCCATTTTTCCGATCAAAAAAACCGAAATCGAAAAAAGAAAATGCATGAAAGGGGGCCCTCTTGGAACTTTTTCGAATTCTTCAGATTGCCTTAACTTTCGAACGTATGGACCGATTTTCAACTTCGATCATACCAATCTGCTCGTTTTTTTCTCATAGAATCCATTTCTCCAATCGAAAAAACCGAAATCGAGAAAAAAAATGCATCAAAGGGGGCCCCCTTGGAACTTTTTCGAATTCTTCAGATCGCCTTAACATCCGAACGGATGGACCGATTTTCAACTGCGATCATACCAATCTGCTTGTTTTTTTTTTTCGAAAAAACCGAAATCGAAAAAAAAATGCATCAAAGGGGACCCCCTCGGAACTTTTTCGAATTCTTCAGATCGCCTTAACTTCCGAACGGATGGACCGATTTTCAACTTCGATCATACCAATCTGCTTGTTTTTTTTCATAGAAACCATTTTTCCAATCGAAAAAACTAAAATCGAAAAAAGAAATGCATCGAAGGGGGCCCCCTTGAAACTTTTTCGAATTCTTCAGATCGCCTCAACTTCCGAACGGATGGACCGATTTTCAACTTCGATCATACCAATCTCCTTGTATTTTTTCATAGAATCCATTTCTCCAATCGAAAAAACCGAAATGGAAAAAAAATGCATCAAAGGGGACCCCCTTGGAACATTTTCGAATTCTTCAGATCGCCTTAACTTCCGAACGGATGGACCGATTTTCAACTTCGATCATACCAATCTGCTTGTTTTTTTTTCATAGAATCCATTTCTCCAATCAAAAAAACCGAAATCGAAAAACAAATGCATCAAATGGAACTTTTTCGAATTCTTCAGATCGCCTTAACTTCCGAACGGATAGACCGATTTTCAACTTCGATCATACCAATCTGCTTGTTTTTTTTTCATAGAATCCATTTCTCCAATCGAAAAAACCGAAATCGAAAAAAAAATTGCATCAAAGGGGGCCCCCTTGGAACTTATTCGAATTCTTCAGATCGCCTTAACTTCCGAACGGATGGACCGATTTTCAACTTCGATCATACCAATCCGCTTGTTTTTTTTTCATAGAATCCATTTCTCCAATCGAAAAAACCGAAATCGAAAAAAAAATTGCATCAAAGGGGGCCCCCTTGGAACTTATTCGAATTCTTCAGATCGCCTTAACTTCCGAACGGATGGACCGATTTTCAACTTCGATCATACCAATCCGCTTTTTTTTTATAGAATCCATTTCTCCAATCGAACTGTTCTTCCGTTATACATACGAGCGACTGAATTGAACAGAAGGTTGAATGGATAGTATATGGGTTGTATTCGATTATGATGTTATGCTGTGTATATAGTTATACACACAAGGAGACGGTATTCCCGTTTTACATACGAGCGACCGAAACGAAAAGAAAGTTGAATGGATAGACTGAACAATCAATGTATCTGGGTGGTATCCGATTATATCGCAATACTGTATATATAGTGATACTTACCAGGTGACGATACTTCCGTTACACATACTAGCGACTGAATCGAACAGAATGTTGAATGGTTAGACGAAACGATAATTGTATCTGAGTTGTATTCGATTATATCGTGATGATGTTTATATAGCAATACTCACCAGGTTACTGTTCTTCCGTTTTACATACAAGCGACCGAATCGAGCAGAAGGTTGAATTCAGTATAGATTGAACAATCATCGTATCTGGGTTGTATTCGATTATGTTTATATAGTTATACTCACCAGGTAACTGTTCTTCCGTTATACATACGAGCGACTGAATTGAACAGAAGGTTGAATGGATAGACTAAACAATAATCGTATATGTATTGTATTCGATTATATCTTGATGATGTTCATATAGTTATACTCACCAGGAAACTGTTTTCCAGTTATACATAAGAGCGACTGAACTGAACAGAAGGTTGAATGGATAGACTGAACATTCATCGTATCTGGGTTGTATTTGATTATATCGTGATTATTATCATATAGTATGTCAAACCAGGTAACAGTTCTTCCGTTATACATACGAGCAACCGAATCGAACATAAGGTTGGATGGATAGATTGAACAATCATTGTATCTGGGTTGTCTCCGATTATATCGTTATGCTGTATATTTAGTTACACCTACCATGTAACGGTTCTTTCGTTACACATACGAGCGTCTGAATCGAACATAAGGTTGGATGGTTAGACGGAACGATAGATGTAACTGAGTTGTATTCGATTATATCGTGGTGATGTTTATATAGTAATACTCACCAGGTGACTGTTCTTGCGTTATACATACGAGCGACCCAATCGAACAGAAGGTTGGATGGATAGACGGAATGATCATTGTATCTGAGTTGTATTCGATTATATCGTGATGACGTTCATTTAGAAATACTCACCAGGTGACTGTTCTTCCGTTTTACATACAAGCGACCGAATCGAACAGAAGGTTGAATGGATAGTATCTGAGTAGTATTCGATTATGATGTTATGCTGTGTATATAGTTATACACACTAGGTGACGGTATACCCGTTTTACATACGAGCGACCGAAACGAACAGAAAGTTGAATGGATAGACTGAACAATCAATGTATCTGGTTGGTATCCGATTATATCGCAATACTGTATATATAGTGATACTTACCAGGTGACGGTTCTTCCGTTACACATACTAGCGACTGAATCGAACAGAAGGTTAAATGGTTAGACGAAGCGATAATTGTATCTGAGTTGTATTCGATGATATAGTGATGATGTTTATATAGCAATATTCACCAGGTAACTGTTCTTCCGTTTTACATAAAAGCGACCGAATCGAGCAGAAGGGTTAATGGATAGATTGAAAATTCATCGTATCTGGGTTGTATTCGATTAGGTTTATATAGTTATACTCACCAGGTACCTGTTCTTCCGTTATACATACGAGCGACTGAATTGAACAGAAGGTTGAATGGATAGACTAAACAATGATCGTATCTGAGGTTGTATTCGATTATATCGTGATGATGTTTATATAGTTATACTCAACAGGTAACTGTTCTCCAGTTATACATAAGAGCGACTGAATCGAGCAGAAGGTTGAATTCAGTATAGATTGAACAATCATCGTATCTGGGTTGTATTCGATTATGTTTATATAGTTATACTCACCAGGTAACTGTTCTTCCGTTATACATACGAGCGACTGAATTGAACAGAAGGTTGAATGGATAGACTAAACAATAATCGTATCTGGGGTTGTATTCAATTATATCTTGATGATGTTCATATAGTTATACTCACCAGGAAACTGTTCTCCAGTTATACATAAGAGCGACTGTACTGAACAGAAAGTTGAATGGATAGACTGAACAATCAATGTATCTGGGTGGTATCCGATTATATCGCAATACTGTATAAATAGTGATACTTACCAGGTGACGGTACTTCCGTTACACATACTAGCGACTGAATCGAACAGAAGGTTAAATGGTTAGACGAAATGATAATTGTATCTCTGAGTTGTATTCGATGATATCGTGATGAAGTTCATATAGAAATACTCACCAGGTTACTGTTCTTTCGTTATACATACGAGCATTCGAATCGAACAGAAGGTTGAATGGATAGTATCTGGGTTGTATTCGATCATGATGTTATGCTGTGTATATAGTTATACACACTAGGTGGCGGTATTCTCGTTTTACATACGAGCGACCGAAACGAACAGAAAGTTGAATGGATAGACTGAACAATCAATGTATCTGGTTGGTATCCGATAATATCGCAATACTGTATATATAGTGATACTTACCAGGTGACGGTACGTCCGTTACACATACTAGCGACTGAATCGAACAGAAGGTTAAATGGTTAGACGAAGCGATAATTGTATCTGAGTTGTATTCGATGATATCGTGATAATGTTTATATAGCAATATTCACCAGGTAACTGTTCTTCCGTTTTACATACAAGCGACCGAATCGAGCAGAAGGTTAAATAGATAGATTGAACAATCATCGTATCTGGGTTGTATTCGATTATGTTTATATAGTTATACTCACCAGGTAACTGTTCTTCCGTTATACATACGAGCGACTGAATTGAACAGAAGGTTGAATGGATAGACTAAACAATGATCGTATCTGGGGTTGTATTCGATGATATCGTGATGATGTTTATATAGTTATACTCACCAGGTAACTGTTCTCTAGTTATACATAAGAGCGACTGAACTGAACAGAAGGTTGAATGGATAGACTGAATAATCATCGTATCTGGGTTGTATTCGATTATTTCGTGATGATTATTTTATATTATGTCTAACCAGGTAACTGTTCTTCCGTTATACATACGAGCAACCGAATCGAACATAAGGTTGAATGGATAGATTGAAAAATCATTGTATCTGGGTTGTCTCCGATTATATCATTATGCTGTATAATTAGATACACCTACCATGTAACGGTTCTTTCGTTACACATACGAGCGTCTGAATCGAACAGGAGGTTGGATGGATAGACGGAATGATCATTGTATCTGAGTTGTATTCGATTATATCGTGATGAAGTTCATATAGAAATACTCACCAGGTTACTGTTCTTTCGTTATACATACGTGCAACCGAATCGAACAGAAGGTTGAATAGATGGTATCTGGGTTGTATTCGATTATGATGTTATGCTGTGTTTATAGTTATACACACTAGGTGACGGTATCCCCGTTTTACATACGAGCGACCGAAACGAAGAGAAAGTTGAATGGATAGACTGAACAATCAATGTATCTGGTTGGTATCCGAATATATCGCAGAACTGTATATATTACTTACCAGGTGACGGTACTTCCGTTACACATACTAGCGACTGAATCGAACAGAAGGTTAAATGGTTAGACGAAACGATAATTGTATCTGAGTTGTATTCGATGATATCGTGATGATGTTTATATAGCAATACTCACCAGGTAACTGTTCTTCCGTTTTACATACAAGCGACCGAATCGAGCAGAAGGTTAAATTTAGTATCCGATTATATAGTGATACCTACCAGGTGACGGTACTTCCATTACACATACTAGCGACTGAATCGAACAGAAGGTTAAATGGTTAGACGAAGCGATAATTGTATCTGAGTTGTATTCGATGATATCGTGATGATGTTTATATAGCGATATTCACCAGGTAACTTTTCTTCCGTTTTACATAAAAGCGACCGAATCGAGCAGAAGGTTAAATGTATAGATTGAAAATTCATCGTATCTGGGTTGTATTCGATTAGGTTTATAAAGTTATACTCACCAGGTAACTGTTCTTCCGTTATACATACGAGCGACTGAATTGAACAGAAGGTTGAATGGATAGACTAAACAATGATCGTATCTGAGGTTGTATTCGATTATATCATGATGATGTTTATATAGTCATACTCAACAGGTAACTGTTCTCCAGTTATACATAAGAGCGACTAAACTGAACAGAAGGTTGAATGGATAGACTGAACAATCATTGTATCTGGGTTGTATTCGATTATATCGTGATGATTTTCATATAGTATGTCTAACCAGGTAACAGTTCTTCTGTTACACATAAGAGCAACCGAATCGAACAAAAATTTGAATGGATAGATTTAACAATCATTGTATCTGGGTTGTCTCCGATTATATCGTTATGCTGTATATTTAGTTACACCTACCATGTAACGGTTCTCTCGTTACACATACGAGCGTCTGCATCGAACATAAGGTTGGATGATTAGACGGAACGATAATTGTAACTGAGTTGTATTCGATTATATCGTGGTGATGTTTATATAGTAATACTCACCAGGTGACTGTTCTTGCGTTATACATACGAGCGACCCCATCGAACAGAAAGTTGGATGGATAGACGGAATGATCATTGTATCTGAGTTGTATTAGATTATATCGTGGTGACGTTCATATAGAAATACTCACCAGGTTACTGTTCTCTCGTTATACATACGAGCAACCGAATCGAACAGAAGGTTGAATGGATAGTATCTGGGTTGTATTCGATTATGATGTCATGCTGTGTAAATAGTTATACACATTAGGTGACGGTACTCCCGTTTTACATACGAGCGACCGAAACGAACAGAAAGTTGAATGGATAGTCTGAACAATCAATGTATCTGGATGGTATCCGATTATATCGCAATACTGAAGTTTAATGGATAGATTGAACAATCATCGTATCTGAGTTGTATTCGATTATGTTTATATAGTTATACTCACCAGGTACCATGTTCTTCCGTTATACATACGAGCAACCGAATCGAACATAAGGTTGAATGGATAGATTGAACGATCATCGTATCTGAGTTGTATTCAATTATGTTTATATAGTTATACCTACCAAGTAACTGTTCTTTCGTTATACATACGAGCGACTGAATTGAACAGAAGGTTGAATGGATAGACTAAACAATGATCGTATCTGGGGTTGTATTCGATGATATCGTGATGATGTTTATATAGTTATACTCACCAGGTAACTGTTATCCAGTTATACATAAGAGCGACTGAACTGAACAGAAGGTTGAATGGATAGACTGAATAATCATCGTATCTGGGTTGTATTCGATTATTTCGTGATGATTATTATATATTATGTCTAACCAGGTAACTGTTCTTCCGTTATACATACGAGCAACCGAATCGAACATAAGGTTGAATGGATAGATTGAACAATCATTGTATCTGGGTTGTCTACGATTATATCGTTATGCTGTATAATTAGATACACCTACCATGTAACGGTTCTTTCGTTACACATACGAGCGTCTGAATCGAACATAAGGTTGGATTGGTTAGACGGAACGATAATTGTAACTGAGTTGTATACGATTTTATCGTGGTAATGTTTATATAGTAATACACACCAGGTGACTGTTCTTGCGTTATACGTACGAGAGACCCAATCGAACAGAAGGTTGGATGGATAGACGGAATGATCATTGTATCTGAGTTGTATTCGATTATATCGTGATGAAGTTCATATAGAAATACTCACCAGGTTACTGTTCTTTCGTTATACATACAAGCAACCGAATCGAACAGAAGGTTGAATGGATGGTATCTGGGTTGTATTCGATTATGATGTTATGCTGTGTATATAGTTATACACACTAGGTGACGGTATTCCCGTTTTACATACGAGCGACCGATACGAACAGAAAGTTGAATGGATAGACTGAACAATCAATGTATCTGGTTGGTATCCGATTATATCGCAATACTGTATATATAGTGATACTTACCAGGTGACGGTACTTCCGTTACACATACTAGCGACTGAATCGAACAGAAGGTTGAATGGTTAGACGAAACGATAATTGTATCTGAGTTGTATCCGATGATATCGTGATGATGTTTATATAGCAATAATAACCAGGTAACTATTCTTCCGTTTCACATACAAGCGACCGAATCGAGCAGAAGGTTAAATGTATAGATTGAACAATCATCGTATCTGGGTTGTATTTGATTATGTTTATATAGTTATACTCACCAGGTACCTGTTCTTCCGTTATACATACGAGCGACTGAATTGAACAGAAGGTTGAATGGATAGACTAAACAATAATCGTATCTGGGGTTGTGTTCGATTATATCTTGATGATGTTCATATAGTTATACTCACCAGGAAACTTTTCTCCAGTAATACATAAGAGCGACTGAACTGAACAGAAAGTTGAATGGATAGACTGAACAATCAATGTATCTGAGTGGTATTCGATTATATCGTGATGATTATCATATAGTATGTCTTACCAGGTAACAGTTCTTCTGTTACACATACGAGCAACCGAATCGAACATAAGGTTGAATGGATAGATTGAACAATCATTGTATCTGGGTTGTCTCCGATTATATCGTTATGCTGTATATTAAGTTACACCTACCATGTAACGGTTCTTTCGTTACACATACGAGCGTCTGAATCGAACATAAGGTTGGATGATCAGACGGAACAATAATTGTAACTGAGTTGTATTCGATTATATCGTGGTGATGTTTATATAGTAATACTCACCAGGTGACTGTTCTTGCGTTATACATACGAGCGACCCAATCGAACAGAAGTTTGGATAAATAGACGAAATGATCATTGTATCTGAGTTGTATTCGATTATATCGTGATGACGTTCATATAGAAATACTCACCAGGTTACTGTTTTTTCTTTATACATACGAGCAACCGAATCGAACAGAAGGTTGAATGGATAGTATCTGGGTTGTATTCGATTATGATGTTATGCTGTGTATATAGTTATACACATAAGGTGACGGTATTCCCGTTTCACATACGAGCGACCGAAACGAACAGAAAGTTGAATGGATAGACTGAACAATCAATGTATCTGGGTGGTATCCGATTATATCGCAATACTGTATATATAGTGATACTTACCAGGTGACGGTACTTCCGTTACACATACTATACTAGCGACTGAATCGAACAGAAGGTTAAATGGTTAGACGAAACGATAATTGTATCTTAGTTGTATTCGATGATATCGTGATGATGTTTATATAGCAATACTCACCAGGTAACTGTCCTTCCGTTTCACATACATGCGACCGAATCGAGCAGAAGGTTAAATGGATAGATTGAACAATCATCGTATCTGAGTTGTATTCGATTATGTTTATATAGATATACTCACCAGGTACCTGTTCTTCCGATATACATACGAGCAACCGAATCGAACATAAGGTTGAATGGATAGATTGAACAATCATCGTATCTGAGTTGTATTCGATTATGTTTATATAGTTAGACTCACTAGGTAACTGTTCTTCCATTATACATACGAGCGACTGAATTGAACTGAAGGTTGAATGGATAGACTAAACATTGATCGTATCTGGGGTTGTATTCGATTATATCGTGATGATGTTCATATAGTTATACTCACCAGGTAACTGTTCTCCAGTTATACATAAGAGCGACTGAACTGAACAGAAGGTTGAATGGATAGACTGAACAATCATCGTATCTGGGTTGTATTCGATTATTTCGTGATGATTATTATATATTATGTCTAACCAGGTAACTGTTCTTTCGTTATACATACTAGCAACCGAATCGATCATAAGGTTGAATGGATAGATTGAACAATCATTGTATCTGGGTTGTCTCCGATTATATCGTTATGTTGTATATTTAACTACACCTACCATGTAACGGTTCTTTCGTTACACATACGAGCGTCTGAATCGAACATAAGGTTGGATGGTTAGACGGAACGATAATTGTAACTAAGTTGTATTCGATTATATCGTGATGACGTTCATATAGAAATACTCACCAGGTTACTGTTCTTCCGTTATACATACGAGCGACTGAATTGAACAGAAGGTTGAATGGATAGTATATGGGTTGTATTCGATTATGATGTTATGCTGTGTATATAGTTATACACACTAGGAGACGGTATTCCCGTTTTACATACGAGCGACCGAAACGAAAAGAAAGTTGAATGGATAGACTGAACAATCAATGTATCTGGGTGGTATCCGATTATATCGCAATATTGTATATATAGTGATACTTACCAGGTGACGATACTTCCGTTACACATACTAGCGACTGAATCGAACAGAATGTTGAATGGTTAGACGAAACGATAATTGTATCTGAGTTGTATTCGATGATATCGTGATGATGTTTATATAGCAATACTCACCAGGTAACTGTCCTTCCGTTTTACATACAAGCGACCGAATCGAGCAGAAGGTTAAATGGATAGATTGAACAATCATCGTATCTGAGTTGTATTCGATTATGTTTATATAGATATACTCACCAGGTACCTGTTCTTCCGATATACATACGAGCAACCGAATCGAACATAAGGTTGAATGGATAGATTGAACAATCATCGTATCTGAGTTGTATTCGATTATGTTTATATAGTTATACTCACCAGGTAACTGTTCTTCCGTTATACATACGAGCGACTGAATTGAACTGAAGGTTGAATGGATAGACTAAACAATGATCGTATCTGGGGTTGTATTCGATTATATCGTGATGATGTTTATATAGCAATACTCACCAGGTAACTGTTCTTCCGTTTTACATACGAGCGACCGAATCGAGCAGAAGGTTGAATTCAGTATAGATTGAACAATCATCGTATCTGGGTTGTATTCGATTATGTTTATATAGTTATACTCAACAGGTAACTGTTCTTCCGTTATACATACGAGCGACTGAATTGAACAGAAGGTTGAATGGATAGTATATGGGTTGTATTCGATTATGATGTTATGCTGTGTATATAATTATACACACTAGGAGACGGTATTCCCGTTTTACATACGAGCGACCGAAACAAAAAGAAAGTTGAATGGATAGACTGAACAATCAATGTATCTGGGTGGTATCCGATTATATCGCAATACTGTATATATAGTGATACTTACCAGGTGACGATACTTCCGTTACACATACTAGCGACTGAATCGAACAGAATGTTGAATGGTTAGACGAAACGATAATTGTATCTGAGTTGTATTCGATGATATCGTGATGATGTTTATATAGCAATACTCACCAGGTAACTGTTCTTCCGTTTTACATACAAGCGACCGAATCGAGCAGAAGGTTGAATTCAGTATAGATTGAACAATCATCGTATCTGGGTTGTATTCGATTATGTTTATATAGTTATACTCACCAGGTAACTGTTCTTCCGTTATACATACGAGCGACTGAATTGAACAGAAGGTTGAATGGATAGTATATGGGTTGTATTCGATTATGATGTTATGCTGTGTATATAGTTATACACACTAGGAGACGGTATTCCCGTTTTACATACGAGCGACCGAAACGAAAAGAAAGTTGAATGGATAGACTGAACAATCAATGTATCTGGGTGGTATCCGATTATATCGCAATACTGTATATATAGTGATACTTACCAGGTGACGATACTTCCGTTACACATACTAGCGACTGAATCGAACAGAATGTTGAATGGTTAGACGAAACGATAATTGTATCTGAGTTGTATTCGATGATATCGTGATGATGTTTATATAGCAATACTCACCAGGTAACTGTCCTTCCGTTTTACATACAAGCAACCGAATCGAGCAGAAGGTTAAATGGATAGATTGAACAATCATCGTATCTGAGTTGTATTCGATTATGTTTATATAGATATACTCACCAGGTACCTGTTCTTCCGATATACATACGAGCAACCGAATCGAACATAAGGTTGAATGGATAGATTGAACAATCATCGTATCTGAGTTGTATTCGATTATGTTTATATAGTTATACTCACCAGGTAACTGTTCTTCCGTTATACATACGAGCGACTGAATTGAACTGAAGGTTGAATGGATAGACTAAACAATGATCGTATCTGGGGTTGTATTCGATTATATCGTGATGATGTTCATATAGTTATACTCACCAGGTAACTGTTCTCCAGTTAAACATAAGAGCGACTGAACTGAACAGAAGGTTGAATGGATAGACTGAACAATCATCGTATCTGGGTTGTATTCGATTATTTCGTGATGATTATTATATATTATGTCTAACCAGGTAACTGTTCTTTCGTTATACATACTAGCAACCGAATCGAACATAAGGTTGAATGGATAGATTGAACAATCATTGTATCTGGGTTGTCTCCGATTATATCGTTATGTTGTATATTTAACTACACCTACCATGTAACGGTTCTTTCGTTACACATACGAGCGTCTGAATCGAACATAAGGTTGGATGGTTAGACGGAACGATAATTGTAACTATGTTGTATTCGATTATATCGTGATGACGTTCATATAGAAATACTCACCAGTTTACTGTTCTTTCGTTATACATACGAGCAACCGAATCGAACAGAAGGTTGAATGGATAGTATCTGGGTTGTATTCGATTATGATGTTATGCTGTGTATATAGTTATACACATAAGGTGACGGTATTCCCGTTTCACATACGAGCGACCGAAACGAACAGAAAGTTGAATGGATAGACTGAACAATCAATGTATCTGGGTGGTATCCGATTATATCGCAATACTGTATATATAGTGATACTTACCAGGTGACGGTACTTCCGTTACACATACTAGCGACTGAATCGAACAGAAGGTTAAATGGTTAGACGAAACGATAATTGTATCTTAGTTGTATTCGATGATATCGTGATGATGTTTATATAGCAATACTCACCAGGTAACTGTCCTTCCGTTTCACATACATGCGACCGAATCGAGCAGAAGGTTAAATGGATAGATTGAACAATCATCGTATCTGAGTTGTATTCGATTATGTTTATATAGATATACTCACCAGGTACCTGTTCTTCCGATATACATACGAGCAACCGAATCGAACATGAGGTTGAATGGATAGATTGAACAATCATCGTATCTGAGTTGTATTCGATTATGTTTATATAGTTATACTCACTAGGTAACTGTTCTTCCATTATACATACGAGCGACTGAATTGAACTGAAGGTTGAATGGATAGACTAAACAATGATCGTATCTGGGGTTGTATTCGATTATATCGTGATGATGTTCATATAGTTATACTCACCAGGTAACTGTTCTCCAGTTAAACATAAGAGCGACTGAACTGAACAGAAGGTTGAATGGATAGACTGAACAATCATCGTATCTGGGTTGTATTCGATTATTTCGTGATGATTATTATATATTATGTCTAACCAGGTAACTGTTCTTTCGTTATACATACTAGCAACCGAATCGAACATAAGGTTGAATGGATAGATTGAACAATCATTGTATCTGGGTTGTCTCCGATTATATCGTTATGTTGTATATTTAACTACACCTACCATGTAACGGTTCTTTCGTTACACATACGAGCGTCTGAATCGAACATAAGGTTGGATGGTTAGACGGAACGATAATTGTAACTATGTTGTATTCGATTATATCGTGATGACGTTCATATAGAAATACTCACCAGTTTACTGTTCTTTCGTTATACATACGAGCAACCGAATCGAACAGAAGGTTGAATGGATAGTATCTGGGTTGTATTCGATTATGATGTTATGCTGTGTATATAGTTATACACATAAGGTGACGGTATTCCCGTTTCACATACGAGCGACCGAAACGAACAGAAAGTTGAATGGATAGACTGAACAATCAATGTATCTGGGTGGTATCCGATTATATCGCAATACTGTATATATAGTGATACTTACCAGGTGACGGTACTTCCGTTACACATACTAGCGACTGAATCGAACAGAAGGTTAAATGGTTAGACGAAACGATAATTGTATCTTAGTTGTATTCGATGATATCGTGATGATGTTTATATAGCAATACTCACCAGGTAACTGTCCTTCCGTTTCACATACATGCGACCGAATCGAGCAGAAGGTTAAATGGATAGATTGAACAATCATCGTATCTGAGTTGTATTCGATTATGTTTATATAGATATACTCACCAGGTACCTGTTCTTCCGATATACATACGAGCAACCGAATCGAACATAAGGTTGAATGGATAGATTGAACAATCATCGTATCTGAGTTGTATTCGATTATGTTTATATAGTTAGACTCACTAGGTAACTGTTCTTCCATTATACATACGAGCGACTGAATTGAACTGAAGGTTGAATGGATAGACTAAACATTGATCGTATCTGGGGTTGTATTCGATTATATCGTGATGATGTTCATATAGTTATACTCACCAGGTAACTGTTCTCCAGTTATACATAAGAGCGACTGAACTGAACAGAAGGTTGAATGGATAGACTGAACAATCATCGTATCTGGGTTGTATTCGATTATTTCGTGATGATTATTATATATTATGTCTAACCAGGTAACTGTTCTTTCGTTATACATACTAGCAACCGAATCGATCATAAGGTTGAATGGATAGATTGAACAATCATTGTATCTGGGTTGTCTCCGATTATATCGTTATGTTGTATATTTAACTACACCTACCATGTAACGGTTCTTTCGTTACACATACGAGCGTCTGAATCGAACATAAGGTTGGATGGTTAGACGGAACGATAATTGTAACTAAGTTGTATTCGATTATATCGTGATGACGTTCATATAGAAATACTCACCAGGTTACTGTTCTTCCGTTATACATACGAGCGACTGAATTGAACAGAAGGTTGAATGGATAGTATATGGGTTGTATTCGATTATGATGTTATGCTGTGTATATAGTTATACACACTAGGAGACGGTATTCCCGTTTTACATACGAGCGACCGAAACGAAAAGAAAGTTGAATGGATAGACTGAACAATCAATGTATCTGGGTGGTATCCGATTATATCGCAATATTGTATATATAGTGATACTTACCAGGTGACGATACTTCCGTTACACATACTAGCGACTGAATCGAACAGAATGTTGAATGGTTAGACGAAACGATAATTGTATCTGAGTTGTATTCGATGATATCGTGATGATGTTTATATAGCAATACTCACCAGGTAACTGTCCTTCCGTTTTACATACAAGCGACCGAATCGAGCAGAAGGTTAAATGGATAGATTGAACAATCATCGTATCTGAGTTGTATTCGATTATGTTTATATAGATATACTCACCAGGTACCTGTTCTTCCGATATACATACGAGCAACCGAATCGAACATAAGGTTGAATGGATAGATTGAACAATCATCGTATCTGAGTTGTATTCGATTATGTTTATATAGTTATACTCACCAGGTAACTGTTCTTCCGTTATACATACGAGCGACTGAATTGAACTGAAGGTTGAATGGATAGACTAAACAATGATCGTATCTGGGGTTGTATTCGATTATATCGTGATGATGTTCATATAGTTATACTCACCAGGTAACTGTTCTCCAGTTATACATAAGAGCGACTGAACTGAACAGAAGGTTGAATGGATAGACTGAACATTCATCGTATCTGGGTTGTGTTCGATTATTTCGTGATGATTATTATATATTATGTCTTACCAGGTAACTGTTCTTTCGTTATACATACTAGCAACCGAATCGAACATAAGGTTGAATGGATAGATTGAACAATCTTTGTATCTGGGTTGTCTCCGATTATATCGTTATGTTGTATATTTAACTACACCTACCATGTAACGGTTCTTTCGTTACACATACGAGCGTCTGAATCGAACATAAGGTTGGATGGTTAGACGGAACGATAATTGTAACTAAGTTGTATTCGATTATATCGTGATGACGTTCATATAGAAATACTCACCAGGTAACTGTTCTTTCGTTATACATACGAGCAACCGAATCGAACAGAAGGTTGAATGGATAGTATCTGGGTTGTATTCGATTATGATGTTATGCTGTGTATATAGTTATACACATAAGGTGACGGTATTCCCGTTTCACAAACGAGCGACCGAAACGAACAGAAAGTTGAATGGATAGACTGAACAATCAATGTATCTGGGTGGTATCCGATTATATCGCAATACTGTATATATAGTGATACTTACCAGGTGACGGTACTTCCGTTACACATACTAGCGACTGAATCGAACAGAAGGTTAAATGGTTAGACGAAACGATAATTGTATCTGAGTTGTATTCGATGATATCGTGATGATGTTTATATAGCAATACTCACCAGGTAACTGTTCTTCCGTTTTACATACAAGCGACCGAATCGAGCAGAAGGTTGAATTCAGTATAGATTGAACAATCATCGTATCTGGGTTGTATTCGATTATGTTTATATAGTTATACTCACCAGGTAACTGTTCTTCCGTTATACATACGAGCGACTGAATTCAACAGAAGGTTGAATGGATAGTATATGGGTTGTATTCGATTATGATGTTATGCTGTGTATATAGTTATACACACTAGGAGACGGTATTCCCGTTTTACATACGAGCGACCGAAACAAAAAGAAAGTTGAATGGATAGACTGAACAATCAATGTATCTGGGTGGTATCCGATTATATCGCAATACTGTATATATAGTGATACTTACCAGGTGACGGTACTACCGTTACACATACTAGCGACTGAATCGAACAGAAGGTTAAATGGTTAGACGAAACGATAATTGTATCTGAGTTGTATTCGATGATATCGTGATGATGTTTATATAGCAATACTCACCAGGTAACTGTCCTTCCGTTTTACATACAAGCGACCGAATCGAGCAGAAGGTTAAATGGATAGATTGAACAATCATCGTATCTGAGTTGTATTCGATTATGTTTATATAGATATACTCACCAGGTACCTGTTCTTCCGACATACATACGAGCAACCGAATCGAACATAAGGTTGAATGGATAGATTGAACAATCATCGTATCTGAGTTGTATTCGATTATGTTTATATATGTTATGCTGTATATATAGTTATACACATAAGGTGACGGTATTCCCGTTTCACATACGAGCGACCGAAACGAACAGAAAAATGAATGGATAGACTGAACAATCAATGTATCTGGGTGGTATCCGATTATATCGCAATACTGTATATATAGTGATACTTACCAGGTGACGGTACTTCCGTTACACATACTAGCGACTGAATCGAACAGAAGGTGAAATGGTTAGACGAAACGATAATTGTATCTGAGTTGTATTCGATGATATCGTGATGATGTTTATATAGCAATACTCACCAGGTAACTGTTCTTCCGTTTTACATACAAGCGACCGAATCGAGCAGAAGGTTGAATTCAGTATAGATTGAAAAATCACCGTATCTGGGTTGTATTCGATTATGTTTATATAGTTATACTCACCAGGTAACTGTTCTTCCGTTATACATACGAGCGACTGACTTGAACAGAAGGTTGAATGGATAGTATATGGGTTGTATTCGATTATGATGTTATGCTGTGTATATAGTTATACACACTAGGAGACGGTATTCCCGTTTTACATACGAGCGACCGAAACAAAAAGAAAGTTGAATGGATAGACTGAACAATCAATGTATCTGGGTGGTATCCGATTATATCGCAATACTGTATATATAGTGATACATACCAGGTGACGATACTTCCGTTACACAATCTAGCGACTGAATCGAACAGAATGTTGAATGGTTAGACGAAACGATAATTGTATCTGAGTTGTATTCGATGATATCGTGATGATGTTTATATAGCAATACTCACCAGGTAACTGTTCTTCCGTTTTACATACAAGCGACCGAATCGAGCAGAAGGTTGAATTCAGTATAGATTGAACAATCATCGTATCTGGGTTGTATTCGATTATGTTTATATAGTTATACTCACCAGGTAACTGTTCTTCCGTTATACATACGAGCGACTGAATTGAACAGAAGGTTGAATGGATAGTATATGGGTTGTATTCGATTATGATGTTATGCTGTGTATATAGTAATACACACTAGGAGACGGTATTCCCGTTTTACATACGAGCGACCGAAACGAACAGAAAGTTGAATGGATAGACTGAACAATCAATGTATCTGGGTGGTATCCGATTATATCGCAATACTGTATATATAGTGATACTTACCAGGTGACGATACTTCCGTTATACATACTAGCGACTGAATCGAACAGAATGTTGAATGGTTAGACGAAACGATAATTGTATCTGAGTTGTATTCGATGATATCGTGATGATGTTTATATAGCAATACTCACCAGGTAACTGTCCTTCCGTTTTACATACAAGCGACCGAATCGAGCAGAAGGTTAAATGGATAGATTGAACAATCATCGTATCTGAGTTGTATTCGATTATGTTTATATAGATATACTCACCAGGTACCTGTTCTTCCGATACACATACGAGCAACCGAATCGAACATAAGGTTGAATGGATAGATTGAACAATCATCGTATCTGAGTTGTATTCGATTATGTTTATATAGTTATACTCACCAGGTAACTGTTCTTCCGTTATACATACGAGCGACTGAATTGAACTGAAGGTTGAATGGATAGACTAAACAATTATCGTATCTGGGGTTGTATTCGATTATATCGTGATGATGTTCATATAGTTATACTCACCAGGTTACTGTTCTCCAGTTATTCATAAGAGCGACTGAACTGAACAGAAGGTTGAATGGATAGACTGAACAATCATCGTTTCTGGGTTGTATTCGATTGTTTCGTGATGATTATTATATATTATGTCTAACCAGGTAACTGTTCTTTCTTTATACATACTAGCAACCGAATCGAACATAAGGTTGAATGGATAGATTGAACAATCATTGTATCTGGGTTGTCTCCGATTATATCGTTATGTTGTATATTTAACTACACCTACCATGTAACGGTTCTTTCGTTACAAATACGAGCGTCTGAATCGAACATAAGGTTGGATGGTTAGACGGAACGATAATTGTAACTAAGTTGTATTCGATTATATCGTGATGACGTTCATATAGAAATACTCACCAGGTTACTGTTCTTTCGTTATACATACGAGCAACCGAATCGAACAGAAGGTTGAATGGATAGTATCTGGGTTGTATTCGATTATGATGTTATGCTGTGTATATAGTTATACACATAAGGTGACGGTATTCCCGTTTCACATACGAGCGACCGAAACGAGCAGAAAGTTGAATAGATAGACTGAACAATCAATGTATCTGTATATATAGTGATACTTACCAGGTGACGGTACTTCCGTTACACATACTAGCGACTGAATCGAACAGAAGGTTAAATGGTTAGACGAAACGATAATTGTATCTGAGTTGTATTCGAAGATATCGTGATGATGTTTATATAGCAATACTCACCAGGTAACTGTTCTTCCGTTTACATACAAGCGACCGAATCGAGCAGAAGGTTGAATTCAGTATAGATTGAACAATCATCGTATCTGGGTTGTATTCGATTATGTTTATATAGTTATACTCACCAGGTAACTGTTCTTCCGTAATACATACGAGCGACTGAATCCAACAGAAGGTTGAATGGATAGTATATGGGTTGTATTCGATTATGATGTTATGCTGTGTATATAGTTATACACACTAGGAGACGGTATTCCCGTTTTACATACGAGCGACCGAAACAATGAGAAAGTTGAATGGATAGACTGAACAATCAATGTATCAGGGTGGTATCCGATTATATCGCAATACTGTATATATAGTGATACTTACCAGGTGACGGTACTTCCGTTACACATACTAGCGACTGAATCGAACAGAAGGTTGAATGGTTAGACGAAACGATAATTGTATCTGAGTTGTATTCGATGATATCGTGATGATGTTTATATAGCAATACTCACCAGGTAACTGTCCTTCCGTTTTACATACAAGCGACCGAATCGAGCAGAAGGTTGAATGGATAGATTGAACAATCATCGTATCTGAGTTGTATTCGATTATGTTTATATAGATATACTCCCCAGGTACCTGTTCTTTCGACATACATACGAGCAACCGAATCGAACATAAGGTTGAATGGATAGATTGAACAATCATCGTATCTGAGTTGTATTCGATTATGTTTATATAGATATACTCACCAGGTACCTGTTCTTCCGATACACATACGAGCAACCGAATCGAACATAAGGTTGAATGGATAGATTGAACAATCATCGTATCTGAGTTGTATTCGATTATGTTTATATAGTTATACTCACCAGGTAACTGTTCTTCCGTTATACATACGAGCGACTGAATTGAACTGAAGGTTGAATGGATAGACTAAACAATTATCGTATCTGGGGTTGTATTCGATTATATCGTGATGATGTTCATATAGTTGTACTCACCAGGTTACTGTTCTCCAGTTATTCATAAGAGCGACTGAACTGAACAGAAGGTTGAATGGATAGACTGAACAATCATCGTATCTGGGTTGTATTCGATTATTTCGTGATGATTATTATATATTATGTCTAACCAGGTAACTGTTCTTTCGTTATACATACTAGCAACCGAATCGAACATAAGGTTGAATGGATAGATTGAACAATCATTGTATCTGGGTTGTCTCCGATTATATCGTTATGTTGTATATTTAACTACACCTACCATGTAACGGTTCTTTCGTTACAAATACGAGCGTCTGAATCGAACATAAGGTTGGATGGTTAGACGGAACGATAATTGTAACTAAGTTGTATTCGATTATATCGTGATGACGTTCATATAGAAATACTCACCAGGTTACTGTTCTTTCGTTATACATACGAGCAACCGAATCGAACAGAAGGTTGAATGGATAGTATCTGGGTTGTATTCGATTATGATGTTATGCTGTGTATATAGTTATACACATAAGGTGACGGTATTCCCGTTTCACATACGAGCGACCGAAACGAGCAGAAAGTTGAATAGATAGACTGAACAATCAATGTATCTGTATATATAGTGATACTTACCAGGTGACGGTACTTCCGTTACACATACTAGCGACTGAATCGAACAGAAGGTTAAATGGTTAGACGAAACGATAATTGTATCTGAGTTGTATTCGAAGATATCGTGATGATGTTTATATAGCAATACTCACCAGGTAACTGTTCTTCCGTTTACATACAAGCGACCGAATCGAGCAGAAGGTTGAATTCAGTATAGATTGAACAATCATCGTATCTGGGTTGTATTCGATTATGTTTATATAGTTATACTCACCAGGTAACTGTTCTTCCGTTATACATACGAGCGACTGAATTGAACAGAAGGTTGAATGGATAGTATATGGGTTGTATTCGATTATTATGTTATGCTGTGTATATAGTTATACACACTAGGAGACGGTATTCCCATTTTACATACGAGCGACCGAAACGAAAAGAAAGTTGAATGGATAGACTGAACAATCAATGTATCTGGGTGGTATCCGATTATATCGCAATACTGTATATATAGTGATACTTACCAGGTGACTTTACTTCCGTTACACATACTAGCGACTGAATCGAACAGAATGTTGAATGGTTAGACGAAACGATAATTGTATCTGAGTTGTATTCGATGATATCGTGATGATGTTTATATAGCAATACTCACCAGGTAACTGTCCTTCCGTTTTACATACAAGCGACCGAATCGAGCAGAAGGTTAAATGGATAGATTGAACAATCATCGTATCTGAGTTGTATTCGATTATGTTTATATAGATATACTCACCAGGTACCTGTTCTTCCGATATACATACGAGCAACCGAAACGAACATAAGGTTGAATGGATAGATTTAACAATCATCGTATCTGAGTTGTATTCGATTATGTTTATATATGTTATGCTGTATATATAGTTATACACATAAGGTGACGGTATTCCCGTTTCACATACGAGCGACCGAAACGAACAGAAAGTTGAATGGATAGACTGAACAATCAATGTATCTGGGTGGTATCCGATTATATCGCAATACTGTATATATAGTGATACTTACCAGGTGACGGTACTTCCGTTACACATACTAGCGACTGAAACGAACAGAAGGTTAAATGGTTAGACGAAACGATAATTGTATCTGAGTTGTATTCGATGATATCGTGATGATGTTTATATAGCAATACTCACCAGGTAACTGTTCTTCCGTTTTACATACAAGCGACCAAATCGAGCAGAAGGTTGAATTCAGTAAAGATTGAACAATCATCGTATCTGGGTTGTATTCGATTATGTTTATATAGTTATACTCACCAGGTAACTGTTCTTCCGTTATACATACGAGCGACTGAATTGAACAGAAGGTTGAATGGATAGTATATGGGTTGTATTCGATAATGATGTTATGCTGTGTATATAGTTATACACACTAGGAGACGGTTTTCCCGTTTTACATACGAGCGACCGAAACAAAAAGAAAGTTGAATGGATAGACTGAACAATCAATGTATCTGGGTGGTATCCGATTATATCGCAATACTGTATATATAGTGATACTTACCAGGTGACGATACTTCCGTTACACATACTAGCGACTGAATCGAACAGAATGTTGAATGGTTAGACGAAACGATAAGTGTATCTGAGTTGTATTCGATGATATCGTGATGATGTTCATATAGCAATACTCACCAGGTTACTGTTTTTTCGTTATACATACGAGCAACCGAATCGAACAGAAGGTTGAATGGATAGTATCTGGGTTGTATTCGATTATGATGTTATGCTGTGTATATAGTTATATACATAAGGTGACGGTATTCCCGTTTCACATACGAGCGACCAAAACGAACAGAAAGTTGAATGGATAGACTGAACAATCAATGTATCTGGGTGGTATCCGATTATATCGCAATACTGTATATATAGTGATACTTACCAGGTGACGGTACTTCCGTTACACATACTAGCGACTGAATCGAACAGAAGGTTAAATGGTTAGACGAAACGATAATTGTATCTGAGTTGTATTCGATGATATCGTGATGATGTTTATATAGCAATACTCACCAGGTAACTGTCCTTCCGTTTTACATACAAGCGACCGAATCGAGCAGAAGGTTAAATGGATAGATTGAACAATCATCGTATCTGAGTTGTATTCGATTATGTTTATATAGATATACTCACCAGGTACCTGTTCTTCCGACATACATACGAGCAACCGAATCGAACATAAGGTTGAATGGATAGATTGAACAATCATCGTATCTGAGTTGTATTCGATTATGTTTATATATGTTATGCTGTATATATAGTTATACACATAAGGTGACGGTATTCCCGTTTCACATACGAGCGACCGAAACGAACAGAAAAATGAATGGATAGACTGAACAATCAATGTATCTGGGTGGTATACGATTATATCGCAATACTGTATATATAGTGATACTTACCAGGTGACGGTACTTCCGTTACACATACTAGCGACTGAATCGAACAGAAGGTTAAATGGTTAGACGAAACGATAATTGTATCTGAGTTGTATTCGATGATATCGTGATGATGTTTATATAGCAATACTCACCAGGTAACTGTTCTTCCGTTTTACATACAAGCGACCGAATCGAGCAGAAGGTTGAATTCAGTATAGATTGAACAATCATCGTATCTGGGTTGTATTCGATTATGTTTATATAGTTATACTCACCAGGTAACTGTTCTTCCGTTATACATACGAGCGACTGAATTGAACAGAAGGTTGAATGGATAGTATATGGGTTGTATTTGATTATGATGTTATGCTGTGTATATAGTTATACACACTAGGAGACGGTATTCCCGTTTTACATACGAGCGACCGAAACGAAAAGGAAGTTGAATGGATAGACTGAACAATCAATGTATCTGGGTGGTATCCGATTATATCGCAATACTGTATATATAGTGATACTTACCAGGTGACGATACTTCCGTTATACATACTAGCGACTGCATCGAACAGAATGTTGAATGGTTAGACGAAACGATAATTGTATCTGAGTTGTATTCGATGATATCGTGATGATGTTTATATAGCAATACTCACCAGGTAACTGTCCTTCCGTTTTACATACAAGCGACCGAATCGAGCAGAAGGTTAAATGAATAGATTGAACAATCATCGTATCTGAGTTGTATTCGATTATGTTTATATAGATATACTCACCAGGTACCTGTTCTTCCGATATACATACGAGCAACCGAATCGAACATAAGGTTGAATGGATAGATTGAACAATCATCGTATCTGAGTTGTATTCGATTATGTTTGTATCGTTATACTCACCAGGTAACTGTTCTTCCGTTATACATACGAGCGACTGAATTGAACTGAAGGTTGAATGGATAGACTAAACAATTATCGTATCTGGGGTTGTATTCGATTATATCGTGATGATGTTCATATAGTTATACTCACCAGGTAACTGTTCTCCAGTTATACATAAGAGCGACTGAACTGAACAGAAGGTTGAATGGATAGACTGAACAATCATCGTATCTGGGTTGTATTCGATTATTTCGTGATGATTATTATATATTATGTCTAACCAGGTAACTGTTCTTTCGTTATACATACTAGCAACCGAATCGAACATAAGGTTGAATGGATAGATTGAACAATCATTGTATCTGGGTTGTCTCCGATTATATCGTTATGTTGTATATTTAACTACACCTACCATGTAACGGTTCTTTCGTTACACATACGAGCGTCTGAATCGAACATAAGGTTGGATGGTTAGACGGAACGATAATTGTAACTAAGTTGTATTCGATTATATCGTGATGACGTTCATATAGAAATACTCAACAGGTTACTGTTCTTTCGTTATACATACGAGCAACCGAATCGAACAGAAGGTTGAATGGATAGTATCTGGGTTGTATTCGATTATGATGTTATGCTGTGTATATAGTTATACACATAAGGTGACGGTATTCCCGTTTCACATACGAGCGACCGAAACGAACAGAAAGTTGAATGGATAGACAGAACAATCAATGTATCTGGGTGGTATCCGATTATATCGCAATACTGTATATATAGTGATACTTACCAGGTGACGGTACTTCCGTTACACATACTAGCGACTGAATCGAACAGAAGGTTAAATGGTTAGACGAAATGATAATTGTATCTGAGTTGTATTCGATGATATCGTGATGATGTTTATATAGCAATACTCACCAGGTAACTGTCCTTCCGTTTTACATACAAGCGACCGAATCGAGCAGAAGGTTAAATGGATAGATTGAACAATCATCGTATCTGAGTTGTATTCGATTATGTTTATATAGATATACTCACCAGGTACCTGTTCTTCCGATATACATACGAGCAACCGAATCGAACATAAGGTTGAATGGATAGATTGAACAATCATCGTATCTGAGTTGTATTCGATTATGTTTATATAGTTATACTCACCAGGTAACTGTTCTTCCGTTATACATACGAGCGACTGAATTGAACTGAAGGTTGAATGGATAGACTAAACAATGATCGTATCTGGGGTTGTATTCGATTATATCGTGATGATGTTCATATAGTTATACTCACCAGGTAACTGTTCTCCAGTTATACATAAGAGCGACTGAACTGAACAGAAGGTTGAATGGATAGACTGAACAATCATCGTATCTGGGTTGTATTCGATCATTTCGTGATGATTATTATATATTATGTCTGACCAGGTAACTGTTCTTTCGTTATACATACTAGCAACCGAATCGAACATAAGGTTGAATGGATAGATTGAACAATCATTGTATCTGGGTTGTCTCCGATTATATCGTTATGTTGTATATTTAACTACACCTACCATGTTACGGTTCTTTCGTTACAAATACGAGCGTCTGAATCGAACATAAGGTTGGATGGTTAGACGGAACGATAATTGTAACTAAGTTGTATTCGATTATATCGTGATGACGTTCATATAGAAATACTCACCAGGTTACTGTTCTTTCGTTATACATACGAGCAACCGAATCGAACAGAAGGTTGAATGGATAGTATCTGGGTTGTATTCGATTATGATGTTATGCTGTGTATATAGTTATACACATAAGGTGACGGTATTCCCGTTTCACATACGAGCGACCGAAACGAACAGAAAGTTGAATGGATAGACTGAACAATCAATGTATCTGTATATATAGTGATACTTACCAGGTGACGGTACTTCCGTTACACATACTAGCGACTGAATCGAACAGAAGGTTAAATGGTTAGACGAAACGATAATTGTATCTGAGTTGTATTCGAAGATATCGTGATGATGTTTATATAGCAATACTCACCAGGTAACTGTTCTTCCGTTCACATACAAGCGACCGAATCGAGCAGAAGGTTGAATTCAGTATAGATTGAACAATCATCGTATTTGGGTTGTATTCGATTATGTTTATATAGTTATACTCACCAGGTAACTGTTCTTCCGTTATACATACGAGCGACTGAATTGAACAGAAGGTTGAATGGATAGTATATGGGTTGTATTCGATTATGATGTTATGCTGTGTATATAGTTATACACACTAGGAGACGGTATTCCCATTTTACATACGAGCGACCGAAACGAAAAGAAAGTTGAATGGATAGACTGAACAATCAATGTATCTGGGTGGTATCCGATTATATCGCAATACTGTATATATAGTGATACTTACCAGGTGACGATACTTCCCTTACACATACTGGCGACTGAATCGAACAGAATGTTGAATGGTTAGACGAAACGATAATTGTATCTGAGTTGTATTCGATGATATCGTGATGATGTTTATATAGCAATACTAACCAGGTAACTGTCCTTCCGTTTTACATACAAGCGACCGAATCGAGCAGAAGGTTAAATGGATAGATTGAACAATCATCGTATCTGAGTTGTATTCGATTATGATTATATAGATATACTCAACAGGTACCTGTTCTTCCGATATACATACGAGCAACCGAATCGAACATAAGGTTGAATGGATAGATTGAACAATCATCGTATCTGAGTTGTATTCGATTATGTTTATATAGTTATACTCACCAGGTAACTGTTCTTCCGTTATACATACGAGCGACTGAATTGAACTGAAGGTTGAATGGATAGACTAAACAATGATCGTATCTGGGGTTTTATTCGATTATATCGTGATGATGTTCATATAGTTATACTCACCAGGTAACTGTTCTCCAGTTATACATAAGAGCGACTGAACTGAACAGAAGGTTGAATGGATAGACTGAACAATCATCGTATCTGGGTTGTATCCGATTATTTCGTGATGATTATTATATATTATATCTAACCAGGTAACTGTTCTTTCGTTATACATACTAGCAACCGAATCGAACATAAGGTTGAATGGATAGATTGAACAATCATTGTATCTGGGTTGTCTCAGATTTTATCGTTATGTTGTATATTTAACTACACCTACCATGTAACGGTTCTCTCGTTACACATACGAGCGTCTGAATCGAACATAAGGTTGGATGGTTAGACGGAACGATAATTGTAACTAAGTTGTATCCGATTATATCGTGATGACGTTCAAATAGAAATACTCACCAGGTTACTGTTCTTTCGTTATACATACGAGCAACCGAATCGAACAGAAGGTTGAATGGATAGTATCTGGGTTGTATTCGATTATGATGTTATGCTGTGTATATAGTTATAAACATAAGGTGACGGTATTCCCGTTTCACATACGAGCGACCGAAACGAACAGAAAGTTGAATGGATAGACTGAACAATCAATGTATCTGGGTGGTATCCGATTATATCGCAATACTGTATATATAGTGATACTTACCAGGTGACGGTACTTCCGTTACACATACTAGCGACTGAATCGAACAGAAGGTTAAATGGTTAGACGAAACGATACATGTATCTGAGTTGTATTCGATGATATCGTGATGATGTTTATATAGCAATACTCAACAGGTAACTGTTCTTCCGTTTTACATACAAGCGACCGAATCGAGCAGAAGGTTGAATTCAGTATAGATTGAACAATTATCGTATCTGGGTTGAATTCGATTATGTTTATATAGTTATACTCACCAGGTAACTGTTCTTCCGTTATACATACGAGCGACTGAATTGAACAGAAGGTTGAATGGATAGTATATGGGTTGTATTCGATTATGATGTTATGCTGTGTATATAGTTATACACACTAGGAGACGGTATTCCCGTTTTACATACGAGCGACCGAAACGAAAAGAAAGTTGAATGGATAGACTGAACAATCAATGTATCTGGGTGGTATCCGATTATATTGCAATACTGTATATATAGTGATACTTACCAGGTGACGATACTTCCGTTACACATACTAGCGACTGAATCGAACAGAATGTTGAATGGTTAGACGAAACGATAATTGTATCTGAGTTGTATTCGATGATATCGTGATGATGTTTATATAGCAATACTCACCAGGTAACTGTCCTTCCGTTTTACATACAAGCGACCGAATCGAGCAGAAGGTTAAATGGATAGATTGAACAATCATCGTATCTGAGTTGTATTCGATTATGTTTATATAGATATACTCACCAGGTACCTGTTCTTCCGATATACATACGAGCAACCGAATCGAACATAAGGTTGAATGGATAGATTGAACAATCATCGTATCTGAGTTGTATTCGATTATGTTTATATAGTTATACTCACCAGGTAACTGTTCTTCCGTTATACATACGAGCGACTGAATTGAACTGAAGGTTGAATGGATAGACTAAACAATGATCGTATCTGGGGTTGTATTCGATTATATCGTGATGATGTTCATATAGTTATACTCACCAGGTAACTGTTCTCCAGTTATACATAAGAGCGACTGAACTGAACAGGAGGTTGAATGGATAGACTGAACAATCATCGTATCTGGGTTGTATTCGATTATTTCGTGATGATTATTATATATTATGTCTAACCAGGTAACTGTTCTTTCGTTATACATACTAGCAACCGAATCGAACATAAGGTTGAATGGATAGATTGAACAATCATTGTATCTGGGTTGTCTCCGATTATATCGTTATGTTGTATATTTAACTACACCTACCATGTAACGGTTCTTTCGTTACACATACGAACGTCTGAATCGAACATAAGGTTGGATGGTTAGACGGAACGATAATTGTAACTAAGTTGTATTCGATTATATCGTGATGACGTTCATATAGAAATACTCACCAGGTTACTGTTCTTTCGTTATACATACGAGCAACCGAATCGAACAGAAGGTTGAATGGATAGTATCTGGGTTGTATTCGATTATGATGTTATGCTGTGTATATAGTTATACACATAAGGTGACGGTATTCCCGTTTCACATACGAGCGACCGAAACGAACAGAAAGTTGAATGGATAGACTGAACAATCAATGTATCTGGGTGGTATCCGATTATATCGCAATACTGTATATATAGTGATACTTACCAGGTGACGGTACTTCCGTTACACATACTGGCGACTGAATCGAACAGAAGGTTAAATGGTTAGACGAAACGATAATTGTATCTGAGTTGTATTCGATGATATCGTGATGATGTTTATATTGCAATACTCACCAGGTAACTGTCCTTCCGTTTTACATACAAGCGACCGAATCGAGCAGAAGGTTAAATGGATAGATTGAACAATCATCGTATCTGAGTTGTATTCGATTATGTTTATATAGATATACTCTCCAGGTACCTGTTCTTCCGATATACATACGAGCAACCGAATCGAACATAAGGTTGAATGGATAGATTGAACAATCATCGTATCTGAGTTGTATTCGATTATGTTTATACAGTTATACTCACCAGGTAACTGTTCTTCCGTTATACATACGAGCGACTGAATTGAACTGAAGGTTGAATGGATAGACTAAACAATGATCGTATCTGGGGTTGTATTCGATTATATCGTGATGATGTTCATATAGTTATACTCACCAGGTAACTGTTCTCCAGTTATACATAAGAGCGACTGAACTGAACAGAAGGTTGAATGGATAGACTGAACAATCATCGTATCTGGGTTGTATTCGATTATTTCGTGATGATTATTATATATTATGTCTAACCAGGTAACTGTTCTTTCGTTATACATACTAGCAACCGAATCGAACAAAAGGTTGAATGGATAGATTGAACAATCATTGTATCTGGGTTGTCTCCGATTATATCGTTATGTTGTAAATTTAACTACACCTACCATGTAACGGTTCTTTCGTTACACATACGAGTGTCTGAATCGAACATAAGGTTGGATGGTTAGACGGAACGATAATTGTAACTAAGTTGTATTCGATTATATCGTGATGACGTTCATATAGAAATACTCACCAGGTTACTGTTCTTTCGTTATACATACGAGCAACCGAATCGAACAGAAGGTTGAATGGATAGTATCTGGGTTGTGTTCGATTATGATGTTATGCTGTGTATATAGTTATACACATAAGGTGACGGTATTCCCGTTTCACATACGAACGACCGAAACGAACAGAAAGTTGAATGGATAGACTGAACAATCAATGTATCTGGGTGGTATCCGATTATATCGCAATACTGTATATATAGTGATACTTACCAGGTGACGGTACTTCCGTTACACATACTAGCGACTGAATCGAACAGAAGGTTAAATGGTTAGACGAAACTATAATTGTATCTGAGTTGTATTCGATGATATCGTGATGATGTTTATATAGCAATACTCACCAGGTAACTGTTCTTCCGTTTTACATACAAGCGACCGAATCGAGCAGAAGGTTGAATTCAGTATAGATTGACCAATCATCGTATCTGGGTTGTATACGATTATGTTTATATAGTTATACTCACCAGGTAACTGTTCTTCCGTTATACAAACGAGCGACTGAATTGAACAGAAGGTTGAATGGATAGTATCTGGGTTGTATTCGATTATGATGTTATGCTGTGTATATAGTAATACACATAAGGTGACGGTATTCCCGTTTCACATACGAGCGACCGAAACGAACAGAAAGTTGAATGGATAGACTGAACAATCAATGTATCTGGGTGGTATCCGATTATATCGCAATACTGTATATATAGTGATACTTACCAGGTGACGGTACTTCCGTTACACATACTAGCGACTGAATCGAACAGAAGGTTAAATGGTTAGACGAAACGATAATTGTATCTGAGTTGTATTCGATGATATCGTGATGATGTTTATATAGCAATACTCACCAGGTAACTGTTCTTCCGTTTTACATACAAGCGACCAAATCGAGCAGAAGGTTGAATTCAGTATAGATTGAACAATCATCGTATCTGGGATGTATTCGATTATGTTTATATAGTTATACTCACCAGGTAACTGTTCTTCCGTTATACATACGAGCGACTGAATTGAACTGAAGGTTGAATGGATAGACTAAACAATGATCGTATCTGGGGTTGTATTCGATTATATCGTGATGATGTTCATATAGTTATACTCACCAGGTAACTGATCTCCAGTTATACATAAGAGCGACTGAACTGAACAGAAGGTTGAATGGATAGACTGAACAATCATCGTATCTGGGTTGTATTCGATTATTTCGTGATGATTATTATAAATTATGTCTAACCAGGTAACTGTTCTTTCGTTATACATACTAGCAACCGAATCGAACATAAGGTTGAATGGATAGTTTGAACAATCATTGAATCTGGGTTGTCTCCGATTATATCGTTATGTCGTATATTTAACTACACCTACCATGTAACGGTTCTTTCGTTACACATACGAGCGTCTGAATCGAACATAAGGTTGGATGGTTAGACGGAACGATAATTGTAACTAAGTTGTATTCGATTATATCGTGATGACGTTCATATAGAAATACTCACCAGGTTACTGTTCTTTCGTTATACATACGAGCAACCGAATCGAACAGAAGGTTGAATGGATAGTATCTGGGTTGTATTCGATTATGATGTTATGCTGTGATATAGTTATACACATAAGGTGACGGTATTCCCGTTTCACATACGAGCGACCGAAACGAACAGAAAGTTGAATGGATAGACTGAACAATCAATGTATCTGGGTGGTATCCGATTATATCGCAATACTGTATATATAGTGATACTTACCAGGTGACGGTACTTCCGTTACACATACTAGCGACTGAATCGAACAGAAGGTTAAATGGTTAGACGAAACGATAATTGTATCTGATATGTATTCGATGATATCGTGATGATGTTTATATAGCAATACTCACCAGGTAACTGTTCTTCCGTTTTACATACAAGCGACCGAATCGAGCAGAAGGTTGAATTCAGTATAGATTGAACAATCATATATATAGTGATACTTACCAGGTGACGGTACTTCCGTTACACATACTAGCGACTGAATCGAACAGAAGGTTGAATGGTTAGACGAAACGATAATTGTATCTTAGTTGTATTCGATGATATCGTGATGATGTTTATAAAGCAATACTCACCAGGTAACTGTCCTTCCGTTTTACATACAAGCGACCGAATGGAGCAGAAGGTTAAATGGATAGATTGAACAATCATCGTATCTGAGTTGTATTCGATTATGTTTATATAGATATACTCACCAGGTACCTGTTCTTCCGATATACATACGAGCAACCGAATCGAACATAAGGTTGAATGGATAGATTGAACAATCATCGTATCTGAGTTGTATTCGATTATGTTTATATAGTTATACTCACCAGGTTACTGTTCTTCCGTTATACATACGAGCGACTGAATTGAACTGAAGGTTGAATGGATAGACTAAACAATGATCGTATCTGGGGTTGTATTCGATTATATCGTGATGATGTTCATATAGTTATACTCACCAGGTAACTGTTCTCCAGTTATACATAAGAGCGACTGAACTGAACCGAAGGTTGAATGGATAGACTGAACAATCATCGTATCTGGGTTGTATTCGATTATTTCGTGATGATTATTATATATTGTGTCTGACCAGGTAACTGTTCTTTCGTTATACATACTAGCAACCGAATCGATCATAAGGTTGAATGGATAGATTGAACAATCATTGTATCTGGGTTGTCTCCGATTATATCGTTATGTTGTATATTTAACTACACCTACCATGTAACGGTTCTTTCGTTACACATACGAGCGTCTGAATCGAACATAAGGTTGGATGGTTAGACGGAACGATAATTGTAACTAAGTTGTATTCGATTATATCGTGATGACGTTCATATAGAAATACTCATCAGGTTACTGTTCTTTCGTTATACATACGAGCAACCGAATCGAACAGAAGGTTGAATGGATAGTATCTGGGTTGTATTCGATTATGATGTTATGCTGTGTATATAGTTATACACATAAGGTGACGGTATTCCCGTTTCACATAAGAGCGACCGAAACGAACAGAAAGTTGTATTCGATTATGATGTTATGCTGTGTATATAGTTATACACACTAGGAGACGGTATTCCCGTTTTACATACGAGCGACCGAAACGAAAAGAAAGTTGAATGGATAGACTGAACAATCAATGTATCTGGGTGGTATCCGATTATATCGCAATACTGTATATATAGTGATACTTACCAGGTGACGATACTTCCGTTACACATACTAGTGACTGAATCGAACAGAATGTTGAATGGTTAGACGAAACGATAATTGTATCTGAGTTGTATTCGATGATATCGTGATGATGTTTATATAGCAATACTCACCAGGTAACTGTCCTTCCGTTTTACACACAAGCGACCGAATCGAGCAGAAGGTTAAATGGATAGATTGAACAATCATCGTATCTGAGTTGTATTCGATTATGTTTATATAGATATACTCACCAGGTACCTGTTCTTCCGATATACATACGAGCAACCGAATCGAACATAAGGTTGAATGGATAGATTGAACAATCATCGTATCTGAGTTGTATTCGATTATGTTTATATAGTTATACTCACCAGGTAACTGTTCTTCCGTTATACATAGGAGCGACTGAATTGAACTGAAGGTTGAATGGATAGACTAAACAATGATCGTATCTGGGGTTGTATTCGATTATATCGTGATGATGTTCATATAGTTATACTCACCAGGTAACTGTTCTCCAGTTATACATAAGAGCGACTGAACTGAACAGAAGGTTGAATGGATAGACTGAACAATCATCGTATCTGGGTTGTATTCGATTATTTCGTGATGATTATTATATATTATGTCTTACCAGGTAACTGTTCTTTCGTTATACATACTAGCAACCGAATCGAACATAAGGTTGAATGGATAGATTGAACAATCATTGTATCTGGGTTGTCTCCGATTATATCGTTATGTTGTATATTTAACTACACCTACCATTTAACGGTTCTTTCGTTACACATACGAGCGTCTGAATCGAACATAAGGTTGGATGGTTAGACTGAACGATAATTGTAACTAAGTTGTATTCGATTATATCGTGATGACGTTCATATAGAAATACTCACCAGGTTACTGTTCTTTCGTTATACATACGAGCAACCGAATCGAACAGAAGGTTGAATGGATAGTATCTGGGTTGTATTCGATTATGATGTTATGCTGTGTATATAGTTATACACACTAGGAGACGGTATTCCCGTTTCACATACGAGCGACCGAAACAAAAAGAAAGTTGAATGGATAGACTGAACAATCAATGTATCTGGGTGGTATCCGATTATATCGCAATACTGTATATATAGTGATACTCATCAGGTGACGGTACTTCCGTTACACATACTAGCGACTGAATCGAACAGAAGGTTAAATGGTTAGACGAAACGATAATTGTATCTGAGTTGTATTCGATGATATCGTGATGATGTTCATATAGCAATACTCACCAGGTAACTGTTCTTCCGTTTTACATACAAGCGACCGAATCGAGCAGAAGGTTGAATTCAGTATAGATTGAACAATAATCGTATCTGGGTTGTATTCGATTATGTTTATATAGTTATACTCACCAGGTAACTGTTCTTCCGTTATACATACGAGCGAATGAATTGAACAGAAGGTTGAATGGATAGTATATGGGTTGTATTCGATTATGATGTTATGCTGTGTATATAGTTATACACACTAGGAGACGGTATCCCCGTTTTACATACGAGCGACCGAAACGAACAGAAAGTTGAATGGATAGACTGAACAATCAATGTATCTGTATATATGGTGATACTTACCAGGTGACGGTACTTCCGTTACACATACTAGCGACTGAATCAAACAGAAGGTTAAATGGTTAGACGAAACGATAATTGTATCTAAGTTGTATTCGAAGATATCGTGATGATGTTTATATAGCAATACTCACCAGGTAACTGTTCTTCCGTTTACATACAAGCGACCGAATCGAGCAGAAGGTTGAATTCAGTATAGATTGAACAATCATCGTATCTGGGTTGTATTCGATTATGTTTATATAGTTATACTCACCAGGTAACTGTTCTTCCGTTATACATACGAGCGACTGAATTGAACAGAAGGTTGAATGGATAGTATATGGGTTGTATTCGATTATGATGTTATGCTGTGTATATAGTTATACACACTAGGAGACGGTATTCCCATTTTACATACGAGCGACCGAAACGAAAAGAAAGTTGAATGGATAGACTGAACAATCAATGTATCTGGGTGGTATCCGATTATATCGCGATACTGTATATATAGTGATACTTACCAGGTGACGATACTTCCGTTACACATACTAGCGACTGAATCGAACAGAATGTTGAATGGTTAGACGAAACGATAATTGTATCTGAGTTGTATTCGATGATATCGTGATGATGTTTATATAGCAATACTCACCAGGTAACTGTCCTTCCGTTTTACATACAAGCGACCGAATCGAGCAGAAGGTTAAATGGATAGATTGAACAATCATCGTATCTGAGTTGTATTCGATTATGTTTATATAGATATACTCACCAGGTACCTGTTCTTCCGATATACATACAAGCAACCGAATCGAACATAAGGTTGAATGGATAGATCGAACAATCATCGTATCTGAGTTGTATTCGATTATGTTTATATAGTTATACTCACCAGGTAACTGTTCTTCCGTTATACATACGAGCGACTGAATTGAACTGAAGGTTGAATGGATAGACTAAACAATTATCGTATCTGGGGTTGTATTCGATTATATCGTGATGATGTTCATATAGTTATACTCACCAGGTAACTGTTCTCCAGTTATACATAAGAGCGACTGAACTGAACAGAAGGTTGAATGGATAGACTGAACAATCATCGTATCTGGGTTGTATTCGACCATTTCGTGATGATTATTATATATTATGTCTAACCAGGTAACTGTTCTTTCGTTATACATACTAGCAACCGAATCGAACATAAGGTTGTATGGATAGATTGAACAATCATTGTATCTGGGTTGTCTCCGATTATATCGTTATGTTGTATATTTAACTACACCTACCATGTAACGGTTCTTTCGTTACACATACGAGCGTCTGAATCGAACATAAGGTTGGATGGTTAGACGGAACGATAATTGTAACTAAGTTGTATTCGATTATATCGTGATGACGTTCATATAGAAATACTCACCAGGTTACTGTTCTTTCGTTATACATACGAGCAACCGAATCGAACAGAAGGTTCTGGGTTGTATTCGATTATGTTTATATAGATATACTCACCAGGTAACTGTTCTTCCGTTATACATACGAGCGACTGAATTGAACTGAAGGTTGAATGGATAGACTAAAGAATGATCGTATCTGGGGTTGTATTCGATTATTTCGTGATGATTATTATATATTATGTCTAACCAGGTAACTGTTCTTTCGTTATACATACTAGCAACCGAATCGAACATAAGGTTGAATGGATAGATTGAACAATCATTGTATCTGGGTAGTCTCCGATTATATCGTTATGTTGTATATTTAACTACACCTACCATGTAACGGTTCTTTCGTTACAAATACGAGCGTCTGAATCGAACATAAGGTTGGATGGTTAGACGGAACGATAATTGTAACTAAGTTGTATTCGATTATATCGTGATGACGTTCATATAGAACTACTCACCAGGTTACTGTTCTTTCGTTATACATACGAGCAACCGAATCGAACAGAAGGTTGAATGGATAGTATCTGGGTTGTATTCGATTATGATGTTATGCTGTGTATATAGTTATACACATAAGGTGACGGTATTCCCGTTTCACATACGAGCGACCGAAACGAACAGAAAGTTGAATGGATAGACTGAACAATCAATGTATCTGTATATATAGTGATACTTACCAGGTGACGGTACTTCCGTTACACATACTAGCGACTGAATCGAACAGAAGGTTAAATGGTTAGACGAAACGATAATTGTATCTGAGTTTTATTCGAAGATATCGTGATGATGTTTATATAGCAATACTCACCAGGTAACTGTTCTTCCGTTCACATACAAGCGACCGAATCGAGCAGAAGGTTGAATTCAGTATAGATTGAACAATCATCGTATCTGGGTTGTATTCGATTATGTTTATATAGTTATACTCACCAGGTAACTGTTCTTCCGTTATACATACGAGCGACTGAATTGAACAGAAGGTTGAATGGATAGTATATGGGTTGTATTCGATTATGATGTTATGCTGTGTATATAGTTATACACACTAGGAGACGGTATTCCCATTTTACATACGAGCGACCGAAACGAAAAGAATGTTGAATGGAAAGACTGAACAATCAATGTATCTGGGTGGTATCCGATTATATCGCGATACTGTATATATAGTGATACTTACCAGGTGACGATACTTCCGTTACACATACTAGCGACTGAATCGAACAGAATGTTGAATGGTTAGACGAAACGATAATTGTATCTGAGTTGTATTCGATGATATCGTGATGATGTTTATATAGCAATACTCACCAGGTAACTGTCCTTCCGTTTTACATACAAGCGACCGAATCGAGCAGAAAGTTAAATGGATAGATTGAACAATCATCGTATCTGGGTTGTATTCGATTATGTTTATATAGATATACTCACCAGGTACCTGTTCTTCCGATATACATACAAGCCACCGAATCGAACATAAGGTTGAATGGATAGATTGAACAATCATCGTATCTGAGTTGTATTCGATTATGTTTATATAGTTATACTCACCAGGTAACTGTTCTTCCGTTATACATACGAGCGACCGAATTGAACTGAAGGTTGAATGGATAGACTAAACAATGATCGTATCTGGGGTTGTATTCGATTATATCGTGATGATGTTTATATAGTTATACTCACCAGGTAACTGTTCTCCAGTTATACATAAGAGCGACTGAACTGAACAGAAGGTTGAATGGATAGACTGAACAATCATCGTATCTGGGTTGTATTCGATTATTTCATGATGATTATTATATATCATGTCTAACCAGGTAACTGTTCTTTCGTTATACATACTAGCAACCGAATCGAACATAAGGTTGAATGGATAGATTGAACAATCATTGTATCTGGGTTGTCTCCGATTATATCGTTATGTTGTATATTCAACTACACCTACCATGTAACGGTTCTTTCGTTACACATACGAGCGTCTGAATCGAACATAAGGTTGGATGGTTAGACGGAACGATAATTGTAACTAAGTTGTATTCGATTATATCGTGATGACGTTCAAATAGAAATACTCACCAGGTTACTGTTCTTTCGTTATACATACGAGCAACCGAATCGAACAGAAAGTTGAATGGATAGTATCTGGGTTGTATTCGATTATGATGTTATGCTGTGTATATAGTTATAAACATAAGGTGACGGTATTCCCGTTTCACATACGAGCGACCGAAACGAACAGAAAGTTGAATGGATAGACTGAACAATCAATGTATCTGGGTGGTATCCGATTATATCGCAATACTGTATATATAGTGATACTTACCAGGTGACGGTACTTCCGTTACACATACTAGCGACTGAATCGAACAGAAGGTTAAATGGTTAGACGAAACGATAATTGTATCTGAGTTTTATTCGAAGATATCGTGATGATGTTTATATAGCAATACTCACCAGGTAACTGTTCTTCCGTTTACATACAAGCGACCGAATCGAGCAGAAGGTTGAATTCAGTATAGATTGAACAATCATCGTATCTGGGTTGTATTCGATTATGTTTATATAGTTATACTCACCAGGTAACTGTTCTTCCGTTATACATACGAGCAACCGAATCGAACAGAAAGTTGAATGGATAGTATCTGGGTTGTATTCGATTATGATGTTATGCTGTGTATATAGTTATAAACATAAGGTGACGGTATTCCCGTTTCACATACGAGCGACCGAAACGAACAGAAAGTTGAATGGATAGACTGAACAATCAATGTATCTGGGTGGTATCCGATTATATCGCAATACTGTATATATAGTGATACTTACCAGGTGACGGTACTTCCGTTACACATACTAGCGACTGAATCGAACAGAAGGTTGAATGGTTAGACGAAACGATTCATGTATCTGAGTTGTATTCGATGATATCGTGATGATGTTTATATAGCAATACTCAACAGGTAACTGTTCTTCCGTTTTACATAGAAGCGACCGAATCGAGTAGAAGGTTGAATTCAGTATAGATTGAACAATCATCGTATCTGGGTTGTATTCGATTATGTTTATATAGTTATACTCACCAGGTAACTGTTCTTCCGTTATACATACGAGCGACTGAATTGAACAGAAGGTTGAATGGATAGTATATGGGTTGTATTCGATTATGATGTTATGCTGTGTATATAGTTATACACACTAGGAGACGGTATTCCCGTTTTACATACGAGCGACCGAAACGAAAAGAAAGTTGAATGGATAGACTGAACAATCAATGTATCTGGGTGGTATCCGATTATATCGCAATACTGTATATATAGTGATACTTACCAGGTGACGATACTTCCGTTACACATACTAGCGACTGAATCGAACAGAATGTTGAATGGTTAGACGAAACGATAATTGTATCTGAGTTGTATTCGATGATATCGTGATGATGTTTATATAGCAATACTCACCAGGTAACTGTCCTTCCGTTTTACATACAAGCGACCGAATCGAGCAGAAGGTTGAATGGATAGATTGAACAATCATCGTATCTGAGTTGTATTCGATTATGTTTATATAGATATACTCACCAGGTACCTGTTCTTCCGATATACATACGAGCAACCGAATCGAACATAAGGTTGAATGGATAGATTGAACAATCATCGTATCTGAGTTGTATTCGATTATGTTTATATAGTTATACTCACCAGGTAACTGTTCTTCCGTTATACATACGAGCGACTGAATTGAACTGAAGGTTGAATGGATAGACTAAACAATGATCGTATCTGGGGTTGTATTCGATTATATCGTGATGATGTTCATATAGTTATACTCATCAGGTAACTGTTCTCCAGTTATACATAAGAGCGACTGAACTGAACAGAAGGTTGAATGGATAGACTGAACAATCATCGTATCTGGGTTGTATTCGATTATTTCGTGATGATTATTATATATTATGTCTAACCAGGTAACTGTTCTTTCGTTATACATACTAGCAACCGAATCGAACATAAGGTTGAATGGATAGATTGAACAATCATTGTATCTGGGTTGTCTCCGATTATATCGTTATGTTGTATATTCAACTACACCTACCATGTAACGGTTCTTTCGTTACACATACGAGCGTCTGAATCGAACATAAGGTTGGATGGTTAGACGGAACGATAATTGTAACTAAGTTGTATTCGATTATATCGTGATGACGTTTATATAGAAATACTCACCAGGTTACTGTTCTTTCGTTATACATACGAGCAACCGAATCGAACAGAAGGTTGAATGGATAGTATCTGGGTTGTATTCGATTATGATGTTATGCTGTGTATATAGTTATACACATAAGGTGACGGTATTCCCGTTTCACATACGAGCGACCGAAACGAACAGAAAGTTGAATGGATAGACTGAACAATCAATGTATCTGGGTGGTATCCGATTATATCGCAATACTGTATATATAGTGATACTTACCAGGTGACGGTACTTCCGTTACACATACTAGCGACTGAATCGAACAGAAGGTTAAATGGTTAGACGAAACGATAATTGTATCTGAGTTGTATTCGATGATATCGTGATGATGTTTATATAGCAATACTCACCAGGTAACTGTTCTTCCGTTTTACATACAAGCGTCCGAATCGAGCAGAAGGTTGAATTCAGTATAGATTGAACAATCATCGTATCTGGGTTGTATTCGATTATGTTTATATAGTTATACTCACCAGGTAACTGTTCTTCCGTTATACATACGAGCGACTGAATTGAACAGAAGGTTGAATGGATAGTATATGGGTTGTATGCGATTATGATGTTATGCTGTGTATATAGTTATACACACTAGGAGACGGTATTCCCGTTTTACATACGAGCGACCGAAACGAAAAGAAAGTTGAATGGATAGACTGAACAATCAATGTATCTGGGTGGTATCTGATTATATCGCAATACTGTATATATAGTGATACTTACCAGGTGACGATACTTCCGTTACACATACTAGCGACTGAATCGAACAGAATGTTGAATGGTTAGACGAAACGATAATTGTATCTGAGTTGTATTCGATGATATCGTGATGATGTTTATATAGCAATACTCACCAGGTAACTGTCCTTCCGTTTTACATACAAGCGACCGAATCGAGCAGAAGGTTAAATGGATAGATTGAACAATCATCGTATCTGAGTTGTATTCGATTATGTTTATATAGATATACTCACCAGGCACCTGATCTTCCGATATACATACGAGCAACCGAATCGAACATAAGGTTGAATGGATAGATTGAACAATCATCGTATCTGAGTTGTATTCGATTATGTTTATATAGTTATACTCACCAGGTAACTGTTCTTCCGTTATACATACGAGCGACTGAATTGAACTGAAGGTTGAATGGATAGACTAAACAATGATCGTATCTAGGGTTGTATTCGATTATATCGTGATGATGTTCATATAGTTATACTCACCAGGTAACTGTTCTCCAGTTATACATAAGAGCGACTGAACTGAACAGAAGGTTGAATGGATAGACTGAACAATCATCGTATCTGGGTTGTATTCGATTATTTCGTGATGATTATTATATATTATGTCTAACCAGGTAACTGTTCTTTCGTTATACATACTAGCAACCGAATCGAACATAAGGTTGAATGGATAGATTGAACAATCATTGTATCTGGGTTGTCTCCGATTATATCGTTATGTTGTATATTTAACTACACCTACCATGTAACGGTTCTTTCGTTACACATACGAGCGTCTGAATCGAACATAAGGTTGGATGGTTAGACGGAACGATAATTGTAACTAAGTTGTATTCGATTATATCGTGATGACGTTCATATAGAAATACTCACCAGGTTACTGTTCTTTCGTTATACATACGAGCAACCGAATCGAACAGAAGGTTGAATGGATATCTGAGTTGTATTCGATTATGATGTTATGCTGTGTATATAGTTATACACATAAGGTGACGGTATTCCCGTTTCACATACGAACGACCGAAACGAACAGAAAGTTGAATGGATAGACTGAACAATCAATGTATCTGGGTGGTATCCGATTATATCGCAATACTGTATATATAGTGATACTTACCAGGTGACGGTACTTCCGTTACACATACTAGCGACTGAATCGAACAGAAGGTTAAATGGTTAGACGAAACGATAATTGTATCTGAGTTGTATTCGATGATATCGTGATGATGTTTATATAGCAATACTCACCAGGTAACTGTTCTTCCGTTTTACATACAAGCGACCGAATCGAGCAGAAGGTTGAATTCAGTATAGATTGACCAATCATCGTATCTGGGTTGTATTCGATTATGTTTATATAGTTATACTCACCAGGTAACTGTTCTTCCGTTATACATACGAGCGACTGAATTGAACAGAAGGTTGAATGGATAGTATCTGGGTTGTATTCGATTATGATGTTATGCTGTGTATATAGTTATACACATAAGGTGACGGTATTCCCGTTTCACATACGAGCGGCCGAAACGAACAGAAAGTTGAATGGATAGACTGAACAATCAATGTATCTGGGTGGTATCCGATTATATCGCAATACTGTATATATAGTGATACTTACCAGGTGACGGTACTTCCGTTAGACATACTAGCGACTGAATCGAACAGAAGGTTAAATGGTTAGACGAAACGATAATTGTATCTGAGTTGTATTCGATGATATCGTGATGATGTTTATATAGCAATACTCACCAGGTAACTGTTCTTCCGTTTTACATACAAGCGACCGAATCGAACAGAAGGTTGAATTCAGTATAGATTGAACAATCATCGTATCTGGGTTGTATTCGATTATGTTTATATAGTTATACTCACCAGGTAACTGTTCTTCCGTTATACATACGAGCGACTGAATTGAACAGAAGGTTGAATGGATAGTATATGGGTTGTATTCGATTATGATGTTATGCTGTGTATATAGTTATACACACTAGGAGACGGTATTCCCGTTTTACATACGAGCGACCGAATCGAAAAGAAAGTTGAATGGATAGACTGAACAATCAATGTATCTGGGTGGTATCCGATTATATCGCAATACTGTATATATAGTGATACTTACCAGGTGACGATACTTCCGTTACACATACTAGCGACTGAATCGAACAGAATGTTGAATGGTTAGACGAAACGATAATTGTATCTGAGTTGTATTCGATGATATCGTGATGATGTTTATATAGCAATACTCACCAGGTAACTGTCCTTCCGTTTTACATACAAGCGACCGAATCGAGCAGAAGGTTAAATGGATAGATTGAACAATCATCGTATCTGAGTTGTATTCGATTATGTTTATATAGATATACTCACCAGGTAACTGTTCTTCCGTTATACATACGAGCGACTGAATTGAACTGAAGGTTGAATGGATAGACTAAACAATGATGGTATCTGGGGTTGTATTCGATTATATCGTGATGATGTTCATATAGTTATACTCACCAGGTAACTGATCTGCAGTTATACATAAGAGCGACTGAACTGAACAGAAGGTTGAATGGATAGACTGAACAATCATCGTATCTGGGTTGTATTCGATTATTTCGTGATGATTATTATATATTATGTCTAACCAGGTAACTGTTTTTTCGTTATACATTTTAGCAACCGAATCGAACATAAGGTTGAATGGATAGATTGAACAATCATTGTATCTGGGTTGTCTCCGATTATATCGTTATGTTGTATATTCAACTACACCTACCATGTAACGGTTCTTCCGTTACACATACTAGCGACTGAATCGAACAGAATGTTGAATTGTTAGACGAAACGATAATTGTATCTGAGTTGTATTCGATGATATCGTGATGATGTTTATATAGCAATACTCACCAGGTAACTGTCCTTCCGTTTTACATACAAGCGACCGAATCGAGCAGAAGGTTAAATGGGTAGATTGAACAATCATCGTATCTGAGTTGTATTCGATTATGTTTATATAGATATACTCACCAGGTACCTGTTCTTCCGATATACATACGAGCAACCGAATCGAACATAAGGTTGAATGGATATATTGAACAATCATCGTATCTGAATTGTATTCGATTATGTTTATATAGTTATACTCACCAGGTAACTGTTCTTCCGTTATACATACGAGCGACTGAATCGAACTGAAGGTTGAATGGATAGACTAAACAATGATCGTATCTGGGGTTGTATTCGATTATATCGTGATGATGTTCATATAGTTATACTCACCAGGTAACTGTTCTCCAGTTATACATAAGAGCGACTGAACTGAACATAAGGTTGAATGGATAGACTGAACAATCTTCGTATCTGGGTTGTATTCGATTATTTCGTGATGATTATTATATATTATGTCTAACCAGGTAACTGTTCTTTCGTTATACATACTAGCAACCGAATCGAACATAAGGTTGAATGGATAGATTGAACAATCATTGTATCTGGGTTGTCTCCGATTATATCGTTATGTTGTATATTTAACTACACCTACCATGTAACGGTTCTTTCGTTACACATACGAGCGTCTGAATCGAACATAAGGTTGGATGGTTAGACGGAACGATAATCGTAACTAAGTTGTATTCGATTATATCGTGATGACGTTCACATAGAAATACTCACCAGGTTACTGTTCTTTCGTTATACATTCGAGCAACCGAATCGAACAGAAGTTTGAATGGATAGTATCTGGGTTGTATTCGATAATGATGTTATGCTGTGTATATAGTTATACACATAAGGTGACGGTATTCCCGTTTCACATACGAGCGACCGAAACGAACAGAAAGTTGAATGGATAGACTGAACAATCAATGTATCTGGGTGGTATCCGATTATATCGCAATACTGTATATATAGTGATACTTACCAGGTGATAATTGTATCTGAGTTGTATTCGATGATATCGTGATGATGTTTATATAGCAATACTCACCAGGTAACTGTCCTTCCGTTTTACATACAAGCGACCGAATCGAGCAGAATGTTAAATGGATAGATTGAACAATCATCGTATCTGAGTTGTATTCGATTATGTTTATATAGATATACTCACCAGGTAGCTGTTCTTCCGATATACATACGAGCAACCGAATCGAACATAAGGTTGAATGGATAGATTGAACAATCATCGTATCTGAGTTGTATTCGATTATGTTTATATAGTTATACTCACCAGGTAACTGTTCTTCCGTTATACATACGAGCGACTGAATTGAACTGAAGGTTGAATGGATAGACTAAACAATGATCGTATCTGGGGTTGTATTTGATTATATCGTGATGATGTTCATATAGTTATACTCACCAGGTAACTGTTCTCCAGTTATACATAAGAGCGACTGAACTGAACAGAAGGTTGAATGGATAGACTGAACAATCATCGTATCTGGGTTGTTTTCGATTATTTCGTGATGATTATTATATATTATGTCTTACCAGGTAACTGTTCTTTCGTTATACATACTAGCAACCGAATCGAACATAAGGTTGAATGGATAGATTGAACAATCATTGTATCTGGGTTGTCTCCGATTATATCGTTATGTTGTATATTTAACTACACCTACCATGTAACGGTTCTTTCGTTACACATACGAGCGTCTGAATCGAACATAAGGTTGGATGGTTAGACGGAACGATAATTGTAACTAAGTTGTATTCGATTATATCGTGATGACGTTCATATAGAAATACTCACCAGGTTACTGTTCTTTCGTTATACATACGAGCAACCGAATCGAACAGAAGGTTGAATGGATAGTATCTGGGTTGTTTTCGATTATGATGTTATGTTGTGTATATAGTTATACACATAAGGTGACGGTATTCCCGTTTCACATACGAGCGACCGAAACGAACAGAAAGTTGAATGGATAGACTGAACAATCAATGTATCTGGGTGGTATCCGATTATATCGCAATACTGTATATATAGTGATACTTACTAGGTGACGGTACTTCCGTTACACATACTAGCTACTGAATCGAACAGAAGGTTAAATGGTTAGACGAAACGATAATTGTATCTGAGTTGTATTCGATGATATCGTGATGATGTTTATATAGCAATACTCACCAGGTAACTGTTCTTCCGTTTTACATACAAGCGACCGAATCGAGCAGAAGGTTGAATTCAGTATAGATTGAACAATCATCGTATCTGGGTTGTATTCGATCATGTTTATATAGTTATACTCACCAGGTAACTGTTCTTCCGTTATACATACGAGCGAATGAATTGAACAGAAGGTTGAATGGATAGTATATGGGTTGTATTCGATTATGATGTTATGCTGTGTATATAGTTATACACACTAGGAGACGATATTCCCGTTTTACATACGAGCGACCGAAACAAAAAGAAAGTTGAATGGATAGACTAAACAATCAATGTATCTGGGTGGTATCCGATTATATCGCAATACTGTATATATAGTGATACTTACCAGGTGACGATACTTCCGTTACACATACTAGCGACTGAATCGAACAGAATGTTGAATGGTTAGACGAAACGATAATTGTATCTGAGTTGTATTCGATGATATCGTGATGATGTTTATATAGCAATACTCACCAGGTTACTGTTCTTTCGTTATACATACGAGCAACCGAATCGAACAGAAGGTTAAATGGGTAGATTGAACAATCATCGTATCTGAGTTGTATTCGATTATGTTTATATAGATATACTCACCAAGTACCTGTTCTTCCGATATACATACGAGCAACCGAATCGAACATAAGGTTGAATGGATAGATTGAACAATCATCGTATCTGAGTTGTATTCGATTATGTTTATATAGTTATACTCACCAGGTAACTGTTCTTCCGTTATACATACGAGCGACTGAATTGAACTGAAGGTTGAATGGATAGACTAAACAATGATCGTATCTGGGGTTGTATTCGATTATATCGTGATGATGTTCATATAGTTATACTCACCAGGTAACTGTTCTCCAGTTATACATAAGAGCGACTGAACTGAACAGAAGGTTGAATGGGTAGACTGAACAATCATCGTATCTGGGTTGTATTCGATTATTTCGTGATGATTATTATATATTATGTCTTACCAGGTAACTGTTCTTTCGTTATACATACTAGCAACCGAATCGAACATAAGGTTGAATGGATAGATTGAACAATCATTGTATCTGTGTTGTCTCCGATTATATCGTTATGTTGTATATTTAACTACACCTACCATGTAACGGTTCTTTCGTTACACATACGAGCGTCTGAATCGAACATAAGGTTGGATGGTTAGACGGAACGATAATTGTAACTAAGTTGTATTCCATTATATCGTGATGACGTTCATATAGAAATACTCACCAGGTTACTGTTCTTTCGTTATACATACGAGCAACCGAATCGAACAGAAAGTTGAATGGATAGTATCTGGGTTGTATTCGATTATGATGTTATGTTGTGTATATAGTTATACACATAAGGTGAAGGTATTCCCGTTTCACATACGAGCGACCGAAACGAACAGAAAGTTGAATGGATAGACTGAATAATCAATGTATCTGGGTGGTATCCGATTATATCGCAATACTGTATATATAGTGATACTTACCAGGTGACGGTACTTCCGTTACACATACTAGCGACTGAATCGAACAGAAGGTTAAATGGTTAGACGAAACGATAATTGTATCTGAGTTGTATTCGATGATATCGTGATGATGTTTATATAGCAATACTCACCAGGTAACTGTTCTTTCGTTTTACATACAAGCGACCGAATCGAGCAGAAGGTTGAATTCAGTATAGATTGAACAATCATCGTATCTGGGTTGTATTCGATTATGTTTATATAGTTATACTCACCAGGTAACTGTTCTTCCGTTATACATACGAGCGAATGAATTGAACAGAAGGTTGAATGGATAGTATATGGGTTGTATTCGATTATGATGTTATGCTATGTATATAGTTATACACACTAGGAGACGGTATTCCCGTTTTACATACGAGCGACCGAAACAAAAAGAAAGTTGAATGGATAGACTGAACAATCAATGTATCTGGGTGGTATCCGATTATATCGCAATACTGTATATATAGTGATACTTACCAGGTGACGATACTTCCGTTACACATACTAGCGACTGAATCGAACAGAATGTTGAATGGTTAGACGAAACGATAATTGTATCTGAGTTGTATTCGATGATATCGTGATGATGTTTATATAGCAATACTCACCAGGTTACTGTTCTTTCGTTATACATACGAGCAACCGAATCGAACAGAAGGTTGAATGGATAGTATCTGGGTTGTATTCGATTATGATGTTATGCTGTGTATATAGTTATACACATAAGGTGACGGTATTCCCGTTTCACATACGAGCGACCGAAACGAACAGAAAGTTGAATGGATAGACTGAACAATCAATGTATCTGGGTGGTATCCGATTATATCGCAATACTGTATATATAGTGATACTTACCAGGTGACGGTACTTCCGTTACACATATTAGCGACTGAATCGAACAGAAGGTTAAATGGTTAGACGAAACGATAATTGTATCTGAGTTGTATTCGATGATATCGTGATGATGTTTATATAGCAATACTCACCAGGTAACTGTCCTTCCGTTTTATATACAAGCGACCGAATCGAGCAGAAGGTTAATTGGATAGATTGAAAAATCATCGTACCTGAGTTGTATTCGATTATGTTTATATAGATATAATCACCAGGTACCTGTTCTTCCGATATACATACGAGCATCCGAATCGAACATAAGGTTGAATGGATAGATTGAACAATCATCGTATCTGAGTTGTATTCGATTATGTTTATATAGTTATACTCACCAGGTAACTGTTCTTCCGTTATACATAAGAGCGACTGAATTGAACTGAAGGTTGAATGGATAGACTAAACAATGATCGTATCTGGGGTTGTATTCGATTGTATCGTGATGATGTTCATATAGTTATACTCACCAGGTAACTGTTCTCCAGTTATACATAAGAGCGACTGAACTGAACAGAAGGTTGAATGGATAGACTGAACAATCATCGTATCTGGGTTGTATTCGATTATTTCGTGATGATTATTATATATTATGTCTAACCAGGTAACTGTTCTTTCGTTATACATACTAGCAACCGAATAGAACATAAGGTTGAATGGATAGATTGAACAATCATTGTATCTGGGTTGTCTCCGATTATATCGTTATGTTGTATATTTAACTACACCTACCATGTAACGGTTCTTTCGTTACACATACGAGCGTCTGAATCGAACATAAGGTTGAATGGTTAGACGGAACGATAATTGTAACTAAGTTGTATTCGATTATATCGTGATGACGTTCATATAGAAATACTCACCAGGTTACTGTTCTTTCGTTATACATACGAGCAACCGAATCGAACAGAAGGTTGAATGGATAGTATCTGGGTTGTATTCGATTATGATGTTATGCTGTGTATATAGTTATACACATAAGGTGACGGTATTCCCGTTTCACATACGAGCGACCGAAACGAACAGAAAGTTGAATGGATAGACTGAACAATCAATGTATCTGGGAGGTATCCGATTATATCGCAATACTGTATATATAGTGATACTTACCAGGTGACGGTACTTCCGTTACACATACTAGCGACTGAATCGAACAGAAGGTTAAATGGTTAGACGAAACGATAATTGTATCTGAATCCATTTCTCCAATCGAAAAAACCGAAATCGAAAAAAAAAATGCATCAAAGGGGGCCCCCTTGGAATTTTTTCGAATTCTTCAAATCGCCTTAACTTCCGAACGGATGGACCGATTTTCAACTTCGATCATAATAATCTGCTTGTTTTTTTTCATAGAATCCATTTCTCCAATCGAAAAAATCGAAATCTAAAAAGAAATGCATCAAAGGGGGCCCCCTTGGAACTTTTTCGAATTCTTCAGATCGCCTTAACTTCCGAACGGATGGACCGATTTTCAACTTCGATCATACCAATCTGCTTGTTTTTTCTTCATAGAATCCATTTCTCCAATAGAAAAAACTGAAATCGAAAAAAAAATGCATCAATGGGGGCCCCCTTGGAACTTTCTCGAATTCTTCAGATCGCCTTAACTTCCGAACGGATGGACCGATTTTCAACTTCGATCATACCAATCTGCTTGTTTAATTTCAAAGAATCCATTTCTCCAATCGGAAAAACCGAAATCGAAAAAAAAAATGCATCAAAGGGGGCCCCCTTGGAACTTTTTCGAATTCTTCAGACCGCCTCAACTTCCGAACGGATGGACCGATTTTCAATTTCGCACATACCAATTTGATTGTTTTTTCATAGAATCCATTCCTTCAATAGAAAAAACCGAAATCGAAAAAAAATTGCATCAAAGGGGGTCCCCTTGGAACTTTTTCGAATTCTTCAGATCGCCTAAACTTCCGAACGGATGGACCGATTTTCAACTTCGATCATACCAATCTGCTTGTTTTTTTTCATAGAATCCATTTCTCCAATCGAAAAAACCGAAATCGAAAAAAAAATTGCATCAAAGGGGGTCCCCTTTGTACTTTTTCGAATTCTTCAGATCGCCTTAACTTCCAAACGGATGGACCAATTTTCAACTTCGATCATAGCAATCTGCTTGTTTTTTTTCATAGAATCCATTTCTCCAATCGAAAAAACCGAAATCGAAAAAAAAGTTGCAATAAAGGGGGTCCCTTTGGAACTTATCCAAATTCTTCAGATCGCCTTAACTTCCGAACGGATGGACCGATTTTCAACTTCGATCATACCAATCTGCTTGTTTTTTCTCATATAATCCATTTCTCCAATCAAAAAAACCGGAATCGAAAAAAAAATGCATCAAAGGGGGCCCCCTTGTAACATTTTCGAATTCTTCAGATCGCCTTAACTTCCGAACGGATGGACCGATTTTCAATTTCGCGCATACCAATTCGCTTGTTTTTTCTATAGAATCCATTTCTCCAATCGAAAAAAATTGCATCAAAGGGGGTCCCCTTGGAACTTTTTCGAATTCTTCAGATCGCCTTAACTTCCGAACGGATGGACCGATTTTCAACTTCGATCATACCAATCTGCTTGTTTTTTTCATAGAATCCATTTCTCCAATCGAAAAAACCGAAATCGAAAAAAAAATTGCATCAAAGGGGGTCCCCTTGGAACTTTTTCGAATTCTTCAGATCGCCTTAACTTCCAAACGGATGGACCGATTTTCAACTTCGATCATAGCAATCTGCTTGTTTTTTTTCATAGAATCCATTTCTCCAATCGAAAAAATCGAAATCTGAAAAAAAATTGCATCAAAGGGGGCCCCCTTGGAACATTTTCGAATTCTTCAGATCGCCTTAACTTCCGAACGGATGGACCGATTTTCAACTTCGATCATACCAATCTGCTTGTTTTTTTCATAGAATCCATTTCTCCAATCAAAAAAACTGAAATCGGAAAAAAAATGCATCAAAGGGGGCCCCCTTGGAACTTTTTCAAATTCTTCAGATCGCCTTACTATCCGAACGGATGGACCGATTTTCAATTTCGATCATACCAATCTGCTTGTTTAATTTCATAGAATCCATTTCTTCAAACGGAGAAACTGAAATCGAAAAAAAAAATGCATCAAAGGGGGCCCCCTTGGAACTTTTTCGAATTCTTCAGACCGCTTTAACTTCCGAACGGATGGACCGATTTTCAATTTCGCGCATACCAATTTGATTGTTTTTTCATAGAATCCATTTCTTCAATAGAAAAAACCGAAATCGAAAAAAAAATTGCATCAAAAAGGGTCCCCTTGGAACATTTTCGCATTCTTCAGATCGCCTAAACTTCCGAACGGATGGACCGATTTTCAACTTCGATCATACCAATCTGCTTGTTTTTTTTTATAGAATCCATTTCTCCAATCGAAATAACCGAAATCTAAAAAAAAAATGCATCAAAGGGGGCCCCCTTGGAACTTTTTCGAATTCTTCAGATCGCCTTAACTTCCGAACGGATTGACCGATTTTCAACTTCGATCATACCAATCTGCTTGTTTTTTCTTCATAGAATCCATTTCTCCAATCGAAAAAACTGAAATCGAAAAAAAAAATGCATCAATGGGGGCCCCCTTGGAACTTTCTCGAATTCTTCAGATCGCCTTAACTTCCGAACGGATGGACCGATTTTCAACTTCGATCATACCAATCTGCTTGTTTAATTTCATAGAATCCATAACTCCAATCGAAAAAATCGAAATCGAAAAAAAAATTTCATTAAAGGGGGTCCCTTTGGAACATATCCGAATTCTTCAGATCGCCTTAACTTCCGAACGGATGGACCGATTTTCAACTTCGATCATACCAATCTGCTTGTTTTTTTTCATAGAATCCATTTCTCCATTCGAAAAAACCGAAATAAAAAAAAAAAAATTGCATCAAAGGGGGCCCCCTTGGAACTTTTTCGAATTCTTCAGATCGCCTTAACTTCCGAACGGATTGACCGATTTTCAACTTCGATCATACCAATCTGCTTGTTTTTTTCATAGAATCCATTTCTCCAAACGAAAAGACCGAAATCGAAAAAAAAATGCATCAAAGGGGGCCCCCTTGGAACTTTTTCGAATTCTTCAGATCGCCTTAACTTCCGAACGGATGGACCGATTTTCAACTTCGATCATACCAATCTGCTTGTTTTTTTTCATAGAATCCATTTCTCCAATCGAAAAAACCCAAATCTAAAAAAAAATTGCATCAAAGGGGGCCCCCTTGGAACTTTTTCGAATTCTTCAGATCGCCTTAACTTCCGAACGGATTGACTGATTTTTAACTTCGATCATACCAATCTGCTTGTTTTTTCATAGAATCCATTTCTCCAATCGAAAAAACCGAAATCGAAAAAAAAGTTGCATCAAAGGGGGCCCCCTTGGAACCTTTTCGAATTCTTCAGATCGCCTTAACTTCCAAACGGATGGACCGATTTTCAACTTCGATCATTCCAATCTGCTTGTTTTTTTTTTTATAGAATCCATTTCTCCAATCGAAAAAACCGAAATCGAAAAAAAAATGCATCAAAGGGGGCCCCCTTGGAACTTTTTCGAATTCTTCAAATCGCCTTAACTTCCGAACGGATGGACCGATTTTCAACTTCGATCATACCAATCTGCTTGTTTTTTTTCATAGAAATCATTTCTCCAATCGAAATAACCGAAATCTAAAAAAAAAAAATGCATCAAAGGGGGCCCCCTTGGAACTTTTTCGAATTCTTCAGATCGCCTTAACTTCCGAACGGATTGACTGATTTTCAACTTCGATCATACCAATCTGCTTGTTTTTTCTTCATAGAATCCATTTCTCCAATCGAAAAAACTGAAATCGAAAAAAAAAATGCATCAATGGGGGCCCCCTTGGAACTTTCTCGAATTCTTCAGATCGCCTTAACGTCCGAACGGATGGACCGATTTTCAACTTCGATCATACCAATCTGCTTGTTTAATTTCATAGAATCCATTTCTCCAATCGGAAAAACCGAAATCGAAAAAAAAATGCATCAAAGGGGGTCCCCTTGGAACTTTTTCGAATTCTTCAGATCGCCTAAACTTCCGAACGGATGGACCGATTTTCAACTTCGATCATACCAATCTGCTTGTTTTTTTTCATAGAATCCATTTCTCCAATCGATAAAACCGAAATCGAAAAAAAATTGCATCAAAGGGGGTCCCCTTGGAACTTTTTCGAATTCTTCAGATCGCCTTAACTTCCAAACGGATGGACCGATTTTCAACTTCGATCATAGCAATCTGCTTGTTTTTTTTCATAGAATCCATTTCTCCAATCGAAAAAACCGAAATCGAAAAAAAAGTTGCATTAAAGGGGGTCCCTTTGGAACTTATCCGAATTCTTCAGATCGCCTTAACTTCCGAACGGATGGACCGATTTTCAACTTCGATCATACCAATCTGCTTGTTTTTTCTCATATAATCCATTTCTTCAATCGAAAAAACCGGAATCAAAAAAAAATGCATCAAAGGGGGCCCCCTTGTAACTTTTTCGAATTCTTCAGATCGCCTTAACTTCCGAACGGATGGACCGATTTTCAACTTCGATCATACCAATCTGCTTGTTTTTTTCATAGAATCCATTTCTCCAATCAAAAAAACCGAAATCGAAAAAAAAGTTGCATCAAAGGGGGCCCACTTGGAACTTTTTCGAATTCTTCAGATCGCCTTAACTTCCGAACGGATGGACCGATTTTCAACTTCGATCATACCAATCTGCTTGTTTAATTTCATAGAATCCATTTCTCCAATCGGAAAAACCGAAATCGAAAAAAAAATGCATCAAAGGGGGCCCCCTTGGAAGTTTTTCGAATTCTTCAGACCGCCTTAACTTCCGAACGGATGGACCGATTTTCAACTTCGATCATACCAATCTGCTTGTTTAATTTCATAGAATCCATTTCTCCAATCGGAAAAACCGAAATCGAAAAAAAAAATGCATCAAAGGGGGTCCCCTTGGAACTTTTTCGAATTCTTCAGATCGCCTAAACTTCCGAATGGATGGACCGATTTTCAACTTCGATCATACCAATCTGCTTGTTTTTTTTCATAGAATCCATTTCTCCAATCGATAAAACCGAAATCGAAAAAAAAATTGCATCAAAGGGGGTCCCCTTGGAACTTTTTCGAATTCTTCAGATCGCCTTAACTTCCAAACGGATGGACCGATTTTCAACTTCGATCATAGCAATCTGCTTGTTTTTTTTCATAGAATCCATTTCTCCAATCGAAAAAACCGAAATCGAAAAAAAAGTTGCATTAAAGGGGGTCCCTTTGGAACTTATCCGAATTCTTCAGATCGCCTTAACTTCCGAACGGATGGACCGATTTTCAACTTCGATCATACCAATCTGCTTGTTTTTTCTCATATAATCCATTTCTCCAATCGAAAAAACCGGAATCGAAAAAAAATGCATCAAAGGGGGCCCCCTTGTAACTTTTTCGAATTCTTCAGATCGCCTTAACTTCCGAACGGATGGACCGATTTTCAACTTCGATCATACCAATCTGCTTGTTTTTTTCATAGAATCCATTTCTCCAATCAAAAAAACCGAAATCGAAAAAAAAGTTGCATCAAAGGGGGCCCACTTGGAACTTTTTCGAATTCTTCAGATCGCCTTAACTTCCGAACGGATGGACCGATTTTCAACTTCGATCATACCAATCTGCTTGTTTAATTTCATAGAATCCATTTCTCCAATCGGAAAAACCGAAATCGAAAAAAAAATGCATCAAAGGGGGCCCCCTTGGAAGTTTTTCGAATTCTTCAGACCGCCTTAACTTCCGAACGGATGGACCGATTTTCAATTTCGCGCATACCAATTTGATTGTTTTTTCATAGAATCCATTTCTTCAATAGAAAAAACCGAAATCGAAAAAAAATTGCATCAAAGGGGGTCCCCTTGGAACTTTTTCGAATTCTTCAGATCGCCCAAACTTCCGAACGGATGGACCGATTTTCAACTTCGATCATACCAATCTGCTTGTTTTTTTTCATAGAATCCATTTCTCCAATCAAAAAAACCGAAATCAAAAAAAAATTGCATCAAAGGGGGTCCCCTTGGAACTTTTTCGAATTCTTCAGATCGCCTTAACTCCCAAACGGATGGACCGATTCTCAACTTCGATCATAGCAATCTGCTTGTTTATTTTCATAGAATCCATTTCTCCAATCGAAAAAACCGAAATAAAAAAAAAAGTTGCATCAAAGGGGGTCCCTTTGGAACCCATCCGAATTCTTCAGATCGCCTTAACTTCCGAACGGATGGACCGATTTTCAACTTCGATCATACCAATCTGCTTGTTTTTTTTTTCATAGAATCCATTTCTCCAATCGAAAAAACCGAAATCTAAAAAAAAATTGCATCAAAGGGGGCCTCCTTGGAACTTTTTCGAATTCTACAGATCGCCTTAACTTCCGAACGGATTGACCGATTTTCAACTTCGCGCATACCAATTCGCTTGTTTTTTTCATAGAATCCATTTCTCCAATCAAAGAAACCGAAATCGGAAAAAAATTGCATCAAAGGGGGTCCCCTTGGAACTTTTTCGAATTCTTCAGATCGCCTTAACTTCCGAACGGATGGACCGATTTTCAACTTCGATCATACCAATCTGCTTTTTTTTTCATAGAATCCATTTCTCCAATCAAAAAAACCGAAATCGAAAAAATAAAAAGCATCAAAGGGAGCCCCCTTGGAACTTTTTCGAATTCTTCAGATCGCCTTAACTTCCGAACGGATGGACCGATTTTCAACTTCGATCATACGAATCTGCTTGTTTTTTTTCATTGAATCCATTTTTGCAATCGAAAAAACCGAGATCGAAAAAAAATGCATCAAAGAAGGCCCCCTTGGAACTTTTTCGAATTCTTCAGATTGCCTTAACTTTCGAACGTATGGACCGATTTTCAACTTCGATCATACCAATCTGCTTGTTTTTTTTTTCATAGAATCCATTTCTCCAATCAAAAAAACCGAAATCAAAAAAATAAAAAGCATCAAAGGGAGCCCCCTTGTAACTTTTTCGAATTCTTCAGATCGCCTTAACTTCCGAACGGATGGACCGATTTTCAACTTCGATCATACCAATCTGCTTGTTTTTTTTCATAGAATCCATTTCTCCAATCAAACAAACCGAAATCGAAAAAAAAAATGCATCAAAGGGGGCCCCCTTGGAACTTTTTCGAATTCTTCAGATCGCCTTAACTTCCGAACGGATGGACCGATTTTCAACTTCGATCATACCAATCTGGTTGTTTTTTTTTTCATAGAATCCATTTCTTCAATCGAAAAAACCGGTTTCGAAAAAAAAATGCATCAAAGGGGGCCCCTTTGGAACTTTTTCGAATTCTTCAGATCGCCTTAACTTCCGAACGGATGGACCGATTTTCAATTTCGCGCATACCAATTCGCTTGTTTTTTCCATAGAATCCATTTCTCCAATCGAAAAAAATTGCATCAAAGAGGGTCCTCTTGGAACTTTTTCGAATTCTTCAGATCGCCTTAACTTCCGAACGGATGGACCGATTTTCAACTTCGATCATACCAATCTGCTTGTTTAATTTCATAGAATCCATTTCTCCAATCGGAAAAACCGAAATCGAAAAAAAAATGCATCAAAGGGGGCCCCCTTGGAAGTTTTTCGAATTCTTCAGACCGCCTTAACTTCCGAACGGATGGACCGATTTTCAATTTCGCGCATACCAATTTGATTGTTTTTTCATAGAATCCATTTCTTCAATAGAAAAAACCGAAATCGAAAAAAAATTGCATCAAAGGGGGTCCCCTTGGAACTTTTTCGAATTCTTCAGATCGCCCAAACTTCCGAACGGATGGACCGATTTTCAACTTCGATCATACCAATCTGCTTGTTTTTTTTCATAGAATCCATTTCTCCAATCAAAAAAACCGAAATCAAAAAAAAATTGCATCAAAGGGGGTCCCCTTGGAACTTTTTCGAATTCTTCAGATCGCCTTAACTCCCAAACGGATGGACCGATTCTCAACTTCGATCATAGCAATCTGCTTGTTTTTTTTCATAGAATCCATTTCTCCAATCGAAAAAACCGAAATCAAAAAAAAAGTTGCATCAAAGGGGGTCCCTTTGGAACCCATCCGAATTCTTCAGATCGCCTTAACTTCCGAACGGATGGACCGATTTTCAACTTCGATCATACCAATCTGCTTGTTTTTTTTTTCATAGAATCCATTTCTCCAATCGAAAAAACCGAAATCTAAAAAAAAATTGCATCAAAGGGGGCCTCCTTGGAACTTTTTCGAATTCTACAGATCGCCTTAACTTCCGAACGGATTGACCGATTTTCAACTTCGCGCATACCAATTCGCTTGTTTTTTTCATAGAATCCATTTCTCCAATCAAAGAAACCGAAATCGGAAAAAAATTGCATCAAAGGGGGTCCCCTTGGAACTTTTTCGAATTCTTCAGATCGCCTTAACTTCCGAACGGATGGACCGATTTTCAACTTCGATCATACCAATCTGCTTTTTTTTTTCATAGAATCCATTTCTCCAATCAAAAAACCGAAATCGAAAAAATAAAAAGCATCAAAGGGAGCCCCCTTGGAACTTTTTCGAATTCTTCAGATCGCCTTAACTTCCGAACGGATGGACCGATTTTCAACTTCGATCATACGAATCTGCTTGTTTTTTTTCATTGAATCCATTTTTGCAATCGAAAAAACCGAGATCGAAAAAAAATGCATCAAAGAAGGCCCCCTTGGAACTTTTTCGAATTCTTCAGATTGCCTTAACTTTCGAACGTATGGACCGATTTTCAACTTCGATCATACCAATCTGCTTGTTTTTTTTTTCATAGAATCCATTTCTCCAATCAAAAAAACCGAAATCAAAAAAATAAAAAGCATCAAAGGGAGCCCCCTTGGAACATTTTCGAATTCTTCAGATCGCCTTAACTTCCGAACGGAAGGACCGATTTTCAACTTCGATCATACGAATCTGCTTGTTTTTTTTATAGAATCCATTTCTCCAATCGAAAAAACCAAAATCAAAAAAAAATGCATCTAAGGGGGCCCCCTTGGAACTTTTTCGAATTCTTCAGATCGACTTAACTTCCGAACGGATGGACCGATTTTCAACTTCGATCATACCAATCTGCTTTTTTTCTCCATAGAATCCATTTCTCCGATCAAAAAAACCGAAATCGAAAAAAAAGCATCAAAGGGGGCCCCCTTGGAACTTTTTCGAATTCTTCAGATTGCCTTAACTTTCGAACGTATGGACCGATTTTCAACTTCGATCATACCAATCTGCTTGTTTTTTTTCATAGAATCCATTTCTCCAATCGAAAAAACCGAAATCGAAAAAAAAATGCATCAAAGGGGGCCCACTTGGAACTTTTTCGAATTCTTCAGATCGCCTTAACATCCGAACGGATGGACCGATATTCAACTTCGATCATACCAATCTGCTTGTTTTTTTTTCATAGAATCCATTTCTCCGATCGAAAGAACCGAAATCGAAAAAAAAAAATGCATCAAAAGGGGCCCCCTTGGAACTTTTTCGAATTCTTCACATCGCCTAACTTCCGAACGGATGGACCGATTTTCAACTTCGATCATACCAATTTGCTTGTTTTTTTTTCATAGAATCCATTTCTCCAATCAAAAAAACTGAAATCGAAAAAAAAATGCATCAAAGGGGGCCCCCTTGGAACTTTTTCGAATTCTTCAGATCGCCTTAACATCCGAACGGATGGACCGATTTTCAACTTCGATCATACCAATCTGCTTGTTTTTTTTTTTTCGAAAAAACCGAAATCGAAAAAATAAATGCATCAAAGGGGAACCCCTCGGAACTTTTTCGAATTCTTCAGATCGCCTCAACTTCCGAACGGATGGACCGATTTTCAACTTCGATCATTCCAATCTGCTTGTTTTTTTTCATAGAAACCATTTCTCCAATCGAAAAAACCGAAATCGAAAAAAAAATGCATCGAAGGGGGCCCCCTTGGAACTTTTTCGAATTCTTCAGATCGCCTCAACTTCCGAACGGATGGACCGATTTTCAACTTCGATCATACCAATCTCCTTGTATTTTTTCATAGAATCCATTTCTCCAATCGAAAAAACCGAAATGGAAAAAAAATGCATCAAAGGGGACCCCCTTGGAACTTTTTCAAATTCTTCAGATCGCCTTAACTTCCGAACGGATGGACCGATTTTCAACTTCGATCATACCAATCTGCTTGTTTTTTTTCATAGAATCCATTTCTCCAATCAAACAAACCGAAATCGAAAAAAAAAATGCATCAAAGGGGGCCCCCTTGGAACTTTTTCGAATTCTTCAGATCGCCTTAACTTCCGAACGGATGGACCGATTTTCAACTCCGATCATACCAATCTGGTTGTTTTTTTTTTTCATAGAATCCATTTCTCCAATCGAAAAAACCGGAATCGAAAAAAAAATGCATCAAAGGGGGCCCCTTTGGAACTTTTTCGAATTCTTCAGATCGCCTTAACTTCCGAACGGATGGACCGATTCTCAACTTCGATCATACCAATCTGCTTGTTTTTTTCATAGAATCCATTCCTCCAATCAAAAAAACCGAAATCGAAAAAAATATGCATCAAAGGGGGCCCCCTTGGAACTTTTTCGAATTCTTCAGATCGCCTTAACATCGATCAACTTCGATCATACCAATCTCCTTGTATTTTTTCATAGAATCCATTTCTCCAATCAAAAAAACCGAAATGGAAAAAAAAATGCATCAAAGGGGACCCCCTTGAAACTTTTTCAAATTCTTCAGATCGCCTTAACTTCCGAACGGATGGACCGATTTTCAACTTCGATCATACCAATCTGCTTGTTTTTTTTCATAGAATCCATTTCTCCAATCAAACAAACCGAAATCGAAAAAAACAATGCATCAAAAGGGGCCCCCTTGGAACTTTTTCGAATTCTTCAGATCGCCTTAACTTCCGAACGGATGGACCGATTTTCAACTTCGATCATACCAATCTGGTTGTTTTTTTTTTTCATAGAATCCATTTCTTCAATCGAAAAAACCGGTTTCGAAAAAAAAATGCATCAAAGGGGGCCCCTTTGGAACTTTTTCGAATTCTTCAGATCGCCTTAACTTCCGAACGGATGGACCGATTTTCAATTTCGCGCATACCAATTCGCTTGTTTTTTCCATAGAATCCATTGCTCTAATCGAAAAAAATTGCATCAAAGAGGGTCCTCTTGGATCTTTTTCGAATTCTTCAGATCGCCTTAACTTCCGAACGATTGGACCGATTCTCAACTTCGATCATACCAATCTGCTTGTTTTTTTCATAGAATCCATTTCTCCAATCGAAAAAACCGAAATCGAAAAAAAAAAGCATCAAAGGGGGCCCCCTTGGAACTTTTTCGAATTCTTCAGATCGCCTTAACTTCCGAACGGATGGACCGATTTTCAACTTCGATCATACCAATCTGCTTGTTTTATTTCATAGAATCCATTTCTCCAATCGAAAAAACCGAAATCGAAAAAAAAATGCATCAAAGGGGGCCCTCTTGAAACTTTTTCGAATTCTTCAGACCGCCTTAACTTCCGAACGGATGGACCGATTTTCAATTTCGCGCATACCAATTTGATTGTTTTTTCATAGAATCCATTTCTTCAATAGAAAATACCGAAATCGAAAAAAAAATTGCATCAAAGGGGGTCCCCTTGGAACTTTTTCGAATTCTTCAGATCGCCTAAACTTCCGAACGGATGGACCGATTTTCAACTTCGATCATACCAAACTGCTTGTTCTTTTTCATAGAATCCATTTCTCCAATCGAAGAAACCGAAATCGAAAAAAAAATTGCATCAAAGGGGGTCCCCTTGGAACTTTTTCGAATTCTTCAGATCGCCTTAACTTCCAAACGGATGGACCGATTTTCAACTTCGATCATAGCAATCTGCTTGTTTTTTTTCATAGAATCCATTTCTCCAATCGAAAAAACCGAAATCTGAAAAAAAATTGCATCAAAGGGGGCCCCCTTGGAACATTTTCGAATTCTTCAGATCGCCTTAACTTCCGAACGGATTGACCGATTTTCAACTTCGATCATACCAATCTGCTTGTTTTTTTCATAGAATCCATTTCTCCAATCGAAAAAACCGAAATCGAAAAAAAAATGCATCAAAGGGGACCCCCTTGGAACTTTTTCAAATTCTTCAGATCGCCTTAACTTCCGAACGGATGGACCGATTTTCAACTTCGATCATACCAATTCGCTTGTTTTTTCCATAGAATCCATTTCTCCAATCGAAAAAAATTGCATCAAAGAGGGTCCTCTTGGAACTTTTTCGAATTTTTCAGATCGCCTTAACTTCCGAACGGATGGACCGATTCTCAACTTCGATCATACCAATCTGCTTGTTTTTTTCATAGAATCCATTCCTCCAATCAAAAAAACCGAAATCGAAAAAAATATGCATCAAAGGGGGCCCCCTTGGAACTTTTTCGAATTCTTCAGATCGCCTTAACATCGATCAACTTCGATCATACCAATCTCCTTGTATTTTTTCATAGAATCCATTTCTCCAATCGAAAAAACCGAAATGGAAAAAAAAATGCATCAAAGGGGACCCCCTTGGAACTTTTTCAAATTCTTCAGATCGCCTTAACTTCCGAACGGATGGACCGATTTTCAACTTCGATCATACCAATCTGCTTGTTTTTTTTCATAGAATCCATTTCTCCAATCAAACAAACCGAAATCGAAAAAAAAATGCATCAAAGGGGGCCCCCTTGGAACTTTTTCGAATTCTTCAGATCGCCTTAACTTCCGAACGGATGGACCGATTTTCAACTTCGATCATACCAATCTGGTTGTTTTTTTTTTCATAGAATCCATTTCTCCAATCGAAAAAACCGGTTTCGAAAAAAAAAATGCATCAAAGGGGGCCCCTTTGGAACTTTTTCGAATTCTTCAGATCGCCTTAACTTCCGAACGGATGGACCGATTTTCAATTTCGCGCATACCAATTCGCTTGTTTTTTCCATAGAATCCATTGCTCCAATCGAAAAAAATTGCATCAAAGAGGGTCCTCTTGGATCTTTTTCGAATTCTTCAGATCGCCTTAACTTCCGAACGGATGGACCGATTCTCAACTTCGATCATACCAATCTGCTTGTTTTTTTCATAGAATCCATTTCTCCAATCGAAAAAACCGAAATCGAAAAAAAAAGCCTCAAAGGGGGCCCCCTTGGAACTTTTTCGAATTCTTCAGATCGCCTTAACTTCCGAACGGATGGACCGATTTTCAACTTCGATCATACCAATCTGCTTGTTTTATTTCATAGAATCCATTTCTCCAATCGAAAAAACCGAAATCGAAAAAAAATGCATCAAAGGGGGCCCTCTTGAAACTTTTTCGAATTCTTCAGACCGCCTTAACTTCCGAACGGATGGACCGATTTTCAATTTCGCGCATACCAATTTGATTGTTTTTTCATAGAATCCATTTCTTCAATGGAAAAAACCGAAATCGAAAAAAAAATTGCATCAAAGGGGGTCCCCTTGGAACTTTTTCGAATTCTTCAGATCGCCTAAACTTCCGAACGGATGGACCGATTTTCAACTTCGATCATACCAAACTGCTTGTTCTTTTTCATAGAATCCATTTCTCCAATCGAAGAAACCGAAATCGAAAAAAAAATTGCATCAAAGGGGGTCCCCTTGGAACTTTTTCGAATTCTTCAGATCGCCTTAACTTCCGAACGGATTGACCGATTTTCAACTTCGATCATACCAATCTGCTTGTTTTATTCATAGAATCCATTTCTCCAATCGAAAAAACCGAAATCGAAAAAAAAATGCATCAAAGGGGGCCCCCTTGGAACTTTTTCGAATTTTTCAGATCGCCTTAACTTCCGAACGGATAGACCGATTTTCAACTTCGATCATACCAATCTGCTTGTTTTTTTTCATAGAATCCATTTCTCCAATCGAAAAAACCGAAATCGAAAAAAAAAATGCATCAAAGGGGGCCCCCTTGGAACTTTTTCGAATTCTTCAGACCGCCTTAACTTCCGAACGGATGGACTTATTTTCAATTTCGCGCATACCAATTTGATTGTTTTTTCATAGAATCCATTTCTTCAATAGAAAAAACCGAAATCGAAAAAAAAATTGCATCAAAGGGGGTCCCCTTGGAACTTTTTCGAATTCTTCAGATCGCCTTAACTTCCAAACGGATGGACCGATTTTCAACTTCGATCATAGCAATCTGCTTGTTTTTTTTCATAGAATCCATTTCTCCAATCGAAAAAACCGAAATCTAAAAAAAAAAATTGCATCAAAGAGGGCCCCCTTGGAACATTTTCGAATTCTTCAGATCGCCTTAACTTCCGAACGGATTGACCGATTTTCAACTTCGATCATACCAATCTGCTTGTTTTTTTCATAGAATCCATTTCTCCAATCGAAAAAACCGAAATCGAAAAAAAAAATGTATCAAAGGGGGCCCCCTTGGAACTTTCTCGAATTCTTCAGATCGCCTTAACTTCCGAACGGATGGACCGATTTTCAACTTCGATCATACCAATCTGCTTGTTTTCTTTCATAGAATCCATTTCTCCAATCGAAAAAACAGAAATCGAAAAAAAAATGCATCAAAGGGGGCCTTCTTGGAACTTTTTCGAATTCTTCAGATCGCCTTAACTTCCGAACGGATGGACCGATTTTCAATTTCGCGCATACCAATTCGCTTGTTTTTTTCATAGAATCCATTTCTCCAATCGAAAAAATCAAAATCGAAAAAAAAATTGCATCAAAGGGGATCCCCTTGGAACTTTTCTGAATTCTTCAGATCGCCTTAACTTCCGAACGGATGGACCGATTTTCAACTTCGATCATACCAATCTGCTCGTTTTTTTTCATAGAATCAATTTCTCCAATCGAAAAAACCGAAATCGAAAAAAATTATTGCATCAAAGGGGGTCCCCTCGGAACTTTTTCGGATTCTTCAGATCGCCTTAACTTCCGAACGGATGGACCGATTTTCAACTTCGATCATACCAATCTGCTTTTTTTTTTCATAGAATGCATCGAAGGGGGCCCCCTTGGAACTTTTTCGAATTCTTCAGATCGCCTCAACTTCCGAACGGATGGACCGATTTTCAACTTCGATCATACCAATCTCCTTGTATTTTTTCATAGAATCCATTTCTTCAATAGAAAAAACCGAAATCGAAAAAAAAATTGCATCAAAGGGGGTCCCCTTGGAACTTTTTCGAATTCTTCAGATCGCCTAAACTTCCGAACGGATGGACCGATTTTCAACTTCGATCATACCAAACTGCTTGTTCTTTTTCATAGAATCCATTTCTCCAATCGAAGAAACCGAAATCTGAAAAAAAATTGCATCAAAGGGGGCCCCCTTGGAACATTTTCGAATTCTTCAGATCGCCTTAACTTCCGAACGGATTGACCGATTTTCAACTTCGATCATACCAATCTGCTTGTTTTTTTGATAGAATCCATTTCTCCAATCGAAAAAACCGAAATCGAAAAAAAAATGCATCAAAGGGGGCCCCCTTGGAACTTTTTCGAATTCTTCAGATCGCCTTAACATCGATCAACTTCGATCATACCAATCTCCTTGTATTTTTTCATAGAATCCATTTCTCCAATCGAAAAAACCGAAATGGAAAAAAAAATGCATCAAAGAAAAAACCGAAATCGAAAAAAAAATTGCATCAAAGGGGGTCCCCTTGGAACTTTTTCGAATTCTTCAGATCGCCTAAACTTCCGAACGGATGGACCGATTTTCAACTTCGATCATACCAAACTGCTTGTTCTTTTTCATAGAATCCATTTCTCCAATCGAAGAAACCGAAATCGAAAAAAAAATTGCATCAAAGGGGGTCCCCTTGGAACTTTTTCGAATTCTTCAGATCGCCTTAACTTCCAAACGGATGGACTGATTTTCAACTTCGATCATAGCAATCTGCTTGTTTTTTTTCATAGAATCCATTTCTCCAATCGAAAAAACCGAAATCTGAAAAAAAATTGCATCAAAGGGGGCCCCCTTGGAACATTTTCGAATTCTTCAGATCGCCTTAACTTCCGAACGGATTGACCGATTTTCAACTTCGATCATACCAATCTGCTTGTTTTTTTCATAGAATCCATTTCTCCAATCGAAAAAACCGAAATCGAAAAAAAATGCATCAAAGGGGGCCCCCTTGGAACTTTTTCGAATTTTTCAGATCGCCTTAACTTCCGAACGGATTGACCGATTTTCAACTTCGATCATACCAATCTGCTTGTTTTTTTTTCATAGAATCCATTTCTCCAATCGAAAAAACCGAAATCGAAAAAAAAATGCATCAAAGGGGGCCCCGTTGGAACTTTTTCGAATTCTTCAGACCGCCTTAACTTCCGAACGGATGGACCGATTTTCAATTTCGCGCATACCAATTTGATTGTTTTTTCATAGAATCCATTTCTTCAATTGGAAAAACCGAAATCGAAAAAAAAATTGCATCAAAGGGGGTCCCCTTGGAACTTTTTCGAATTCTTCAGATCGCCTAATCTTCCGAACGGATGGACCGATTTTAAACTTCGATCATACCAAACTGCTTGTTTTTTTTCATAGAATCCATTTCTATAATCGAAAGAACCGAAATCGAAAAAAAAATTGCATCAAAGGGGGTCCCCTTGGAACTTTTTCGAATTCTTCAGATCGCCTAAACTTCCGAACGGATGGACCGATTTTCAACTTCGATCATATCAATCTGCTTGTTTTTTTTCATAGAATCCATTTCTCCAATCGATAAAACCGAAATCGAAAAAAAAATTGCATCAAAGGGGGTCCCCTTTGTACTTTTTCGAATTCTTCAGATCGCCTTAACTTCCAAACGGATGGACCAATTTTCAACTTCGAACATAGCAATCTGCTTGTTTTTTTTCATAGAATCCATTTCTCCAATCGAAAAAACCGAAATCAAAAAAAAAGTTGCATTAAAGGGGGTCCCTTTGGAACTTATCCAAATTCTTCAGATCGCCTTAACTTCCGAACGGATGGACCGATTTTCAACTTCGATCATACCAATCTGCTTGTTTTTTCTCATATAATCCATTTCTCCAATCAAAAAAACCGGAATCAAAAAAAAAATGCATCAAAGGGGGCCCCCTTGTAACTTTTTCGAATTCTTCAGATCGCCTTAACTTCCGAACGGATGGACCGATTTTCAATTTCGCGCATACCAATTCGCTTGTTTTTGCCATAGAATCCATTTCTCCAATCGAAAAAAATTGCATCAAAGGGGGTCCCCTTGGACTTTTTCGAATTCTTCAGATCGCCTTAACTTCCGAACGGATGGACCGATTTTCAACTTCGATCATACCAATCTGCTTGTTTTTTTTCATAGAATCCATTTCTCCAATCGAAAAAACCGAAATCGAAAAAAAAATTGCATCAAAGGGGGTCCCCTTGGAACTTTTTCGAATTCTTCAGATCGCCTTAACTTCCAAACGGATGGACCGATTTTCAACTTCGATCATAGCAATCTGCTTGTTTTTTTTCATAGAATCCATTTCTCCAATCGAAAAAACCGAAATCTGAAAAAAAATTGCATCAAAGGGGGCCCCCTTGGAACATTTTCGAATTCTTCAGATCGCCTTAACTTCCGAACGGATGGACCGATTTTCAACTTCGATCATACCAATCTGCTTGTTTTTTTCATAGAATCCATTTCTCCAATCGAAAAAACTGAAATCGGAAAAAAAATGCATCAAAGGGGGCCCCCTTGGAACTTTTTCAAATTCTTCAGATCGCCTTACTATCCGAACGGATGGACCGATTTTCAATTTCGATCATACCAATCTGCTTGTTTAATTTCATAGAATCCATTTCTCCAAACGGAGAAACCGAAATCGAAAAAAAAAATGCATCAAAGGGGGCCCCCTTGGAACTTTTTCGAATTCTTCAGATCGCCTTAACTTCCAAACGGATGGACCGATTTTCAACTTCGATCGTAGCAATCTGCTTGTTTTTTTTCATAGAATCCATTTCTCCAATCGAAAAAACCGAAATCTAAAAAAAAAAATTGCATCAAAGAGGGCCCCCTTGGAACATTTTCGAATTCTTCAGATCGCCTTAACTTCCGAACGGATTGACCGATTTTCAACTTCGATCATACCAATCTGCTTGTTTTTTTTATAGAATCCATTTCTCCAATCGAAAAAACCGAAATCGAAAAAAAAAATGCATCAAAGGGGGCTCCCTTGGAACTTTCTCGAATTCTTCAGATCGCCTTAACTTCCGAACGGATGGACCGATTTTCAACTTCGATCATACCAATCTGCTTGTTTTCTTTCATAGAATCCATTTCTCCAATCGAAAAAACCGAAATCGAAAAAAAAATGCATCAAAGGGGGCCTTCTTGGAACTTTTTCGAATTCTTCAGATCGCCTTAACTTCCGAACGGATGGACCGATTTTCAATTTCGCGCATACCAATTCGCTTGTTTTTTTCATAGAATCCATTTCTCCAATCAAAAAAACCAAAATCGAAAAAAAAATTGCATCAAAGGGGATCCCCTTGGAACTTTTCTGAATTCTTCAGATCGCCTTAACTTCCGAACGGATGGACCGATTTTCAACTTCGATCATACCAATCTGCTCGTTTTTTTTATAGAATCAATTTCTCCAATCGAAAAAACCGAAATCGAAAAAAATTATTGCATCAAAGGGGGTCCCCTCGGAACTTTTTCGGATTCTTCAGATCGCCTTAACTTCCGAACGGATGGACCGATTTTCAACTTCGATCATACCAATCTGCTTTTTTTTTCATAGAATGCATCGAAGGGGGCCCCCTTGGAACTTTTTCGAATTCTTCAGATCGCCTCAACTTCCGAACGTATGGACCGATTTTCAACTTCGATCATACCAATCTCCTTGTATTTTTTCATAGAATCCATTTCTTCAATAGAAAAAACCGAAATCGAAAAAAAAATTGCATCAAAGGGGGTCCCCTTGGAACTTTTTCGAATTCTTCAGATCGCCTAAACTTCCGAACGGATGGACCGATTTTCAACTTCGATCATACCAAACTGCTTGTTCTTTTTCATAGAATCCATTTCTCCAATCGAAAAAACCGAAATCGAAAAAAAAATGCATCAAAGGGGGCCCCCTTGGAACTTTTTCGAATTCTTCAGATCGCCTTAACTTCCAAACGGATGGACCGATTTTCAACTTCGATCATACCAATCTGCTTGTTTTTTTTTATAGAATCCATTTCTCCAATCGAAAAAACCGAAATCGAAAAAAAAAAAATGCATCAAAGGGGGCCCCCTTGGAACTTTTTCGAATTCTTCAGACCGCCTTAACTTCCGAACGGATTGACCGATTTTCAACTTCGCGCATACCAATTTGATTGTTTTTTCATAGAATCCATTTCTTCAATTGAAAAAACCGAAATCGAAAAAAAAATTGCATCAAAGGGGGTCCCCTTGGAACTTTTTCGAATTCTTCAGATCTCCTAATCTTCCGAACGGATGGACCGATTTTCAACTTCGATCATAACAAACTGCTTGTTTTTTTTCATAGAATCCATTTCTCCAATCGAAAGAACCGAAATCGAAAAAAAAATTGCATCAAAGGGGGTCCCCTTGGAACTTTTTCGAATTCTTCAGATCGCCTTAACTTCCAAACGGATGGACCGATTTTCAACTTCGATCATAGCAATCTGCTTGTTTTTTTTCATAGAATCCATTTCTCCAATCTAAAAAACCGAAATCTAAAAAAAAAATTGCATCAAAGAGGGCCCCCTTGGAACATTTTCGAATTCTTCAGATCGCCTTAACTTCCGAACGGATTGACCGATTTTCAACTTCGATCATACCAATCTGCTTGTTTTTTTCATAGAATCCATTTCTCCAATCGAAAAAACCGAAATCGAAAAAAAAAATGCATCAAAGGAGGCCCCCTTGGAACTTTCTCGAATTCTTCAGATCGCCTTAACTTCCGAACGGATGGACCGATTTTCAACTTCGATCATACCAATCTGCTTGTTTTCTCTCATAGATTCCATTTCTCCAATCGAAAAAACCGAAATCGAAAAAAAAATGCATCAAAGGGGGCCTTCTTGGAACTTTTTCGAATTCTTCAGACCGCCTTAACTTCCGAACGGATGGACCGATTTTCAATTTCGCGCATACCAATTCGCTTGTTTTTTTCATAGAATCCATTTCTCCAATCAAAGAAACCGGAATCGGAAAAAAATTGCATCAAAGGGGGTCCCCTTGGAACTTTTTCGAATTCTTCAGATCGCCTTAACTTCCGAACGGATGGACCGATTTTCAACTTCGATCATACCAATCTGCTTGTTTTTTTTTTCATAGAATCCATTTCTCCAATCGAAAAAACCAGAATCGAAAAAAAATTGCATCAAAGGGGATCCCCTCGGAACTTTTTCGGATTCTTCAGATCGCCTTAACTTCCGAACGGATGGACCGATTTTCAACTTCGATCATACCAATCTGCTTTTTTTTTTCATAGAATCCATTTCTCCAATCAAAAAAACCGAAATCGAAAAAATAAAAAGCATCAAAGGGAGCCCCCTTGGAACTTTTTCGAATTCTTCAGATCGCCTTAACTTCCGAACGGATGGACCGATTTTCAACTTCGATCATACGAATCTGCTTGTTTTTTTCCATTGAATCCATTTCTGCAATCGAAAAAACCGAGATCGAAAAAAAAATGCATCAAAGAAGGCCCCCTTGGAACTTTTTCGAATTCTTCAGATTGCCTTAACTTTCGAACGGATGGACCGATTTTCAACTTCGATCATACGAATCTGCTTGTTTTTTTTCATAGAATCCATTTCTCCAATCGAAAAAACCAAAATCAAAAAAAATGCATCTAAGGGGGCCCCCTTGGAACTTTTTCGAATTCTTCAGATCGACTTAACTTCCGAACGGATGGACCGATTTTCAACTTCGATCATACCAATCTGCTTTTTTTCTCCATAGAATCCATTTCTCCGATCAAAAAAACCGAAATCGAAAAAAAATGCATCAAAGGGGGCCCCCTTGGAACTTTTTCGAATTCTTCAGATTGCCTTAACTTTCGAACGTATGGACCGATTTTCAACTTCGATCATACCAATCTGCTTGTTTTTTTTTCATAGAAACCATTTCTCCAATCGAAAAAACCAAAATCGAAAAAAAAATGCATCGAAGGGGGCCCCCTTGGAACTTTTTCGAATTCTTCAGATCGCCTCAACTTCCGAACGGATGGACCGATTTTCAACTTCGATCATACCAATCTGCTTGTTTTTTTTTCATAGAATCCATTTCTCCAATCGAAAAAACCGAAATGGAAAAAAAAAAGGAATCAAAGGGGACCCCCTTGGAACTTTTTCAAATTCTTCAGATCGCCTTAACTTCCGAACGGATGGACCGATTTTCAATTTCGCGCATACCAATTCGCTTGTTTTTTCCATAGAATCCATTTCTCCAATCGGAAAAAATTGCATCAAAGGGGGTCCTCTTGGAACTTTTTCGAATTCTTCAGATCGCCTTAACTTCCGAACGGATGGACCGATTCTCAACTTCGATCATACCAATCTGCTTGTTTTTTTCATAGAATCCATTTCTCCAATCGAAAAAACCGAAATCGAACAAAAAAAGCATCAAAGGGGGCCCCCTTGGAACTTTTTCGAATTCTTCAGATCGCCTTAACTTCCCAACGGATGGACCGATTTTCAACTTCGATCATACCAATCTGCTTGTTTTATTTCATAGAATCCATTTCTCCAATCAAAAAAACCGAAATCGAAAAAAAAAATGCATCAAAGGGGGCCCTCTTGAAACTTTTTCGAATTCTTCAGACCGCCTTAACTTCCGAACGGATGGTCCGATTTTCAATTTCGCGCATACCAATTTGATTGTTTTTTCATAGAATCCATTGCTTCAATAGAAAAAACCGAAATCGAAAAAAAAATTGCATCGAAGGGGGTCCCCTTGGAACTTTTTCGAATTCTTCGGATCGCCTAAACTGCCGAACGGATGGACCGATTTTCAACTCCGATCATACCAAACTGCTTGTTCTTTTTCATAGAATCCATTTCTCCAATCGAAAAAACCGAAATCGAAAAAAAAATTGCATCAAAGGGGGTCCCCTTGGAACTTTTTCGAATTCTTCAGATCGCCTTAACTTTCAAACGGATGGACCGATTTTCAACTTCGATCATAGCAATCTGCTTGTTTTTTTTTATAGAATCCATTTCCCCAATCGAAAAAACCGAAATCTGAAAAAAAATTGCATCAAAGGGGGCCCCCTTGGAACATTTTCGAATTCTTCAGATCGCCTTAACTTCCGAACGGATGGACCGATTTTCAACTTCGATCATACCAATCTGCTCGTTTTTTTTTATAGAATCAATTTCTCCAATCGAAAAAACCGAAATCGAAAAAAATTATTGCATCAAAGGGGGTCCCCTCGGAACTTTTTCGGATTCTTCAGATCGCCTTAACTTCCGAACGGATGGACCGATTTTCAACTTCGATCATACCAATCTGCTTTTTTTTTTCATAGAATGCATCGAAGGGGGCCCCCTTGGAACTTTTTCGAATTCTTCAGATCGCCTCAACTTCCGAACGGATGGACCGATTCTCAACTTCGATCATACCAATCTCCTTGTATTTTTTCATAGAATCCATTTCTTCAATAGAAAAAACCGAAATCGAAAAAAAAATTGCATCAAAGGGGGTCCCCTTGGAACTTTTTCGAATTCTTCAGATCGCCTAAACTTCCGAACGGATGGACCGATTTTCAACTTCGATCATACCAAACTGCTTGTTCTTTTTCATAGAATCCATTTCTCCAATCGAAGAAACCGAAATCGAAAAAAAAATTGCATCAAAGGGGGTCCCCTTGGAACTTTTTCGAATTCTTCAGATCGCCTTAACTTCCAAACGGATGGACCGATTTTCAACTTCGATCATAGCAATCTGCTTGTTTTTTTTCATAGAATCCATTTCTCCAATCGAAAAAACCGAAATCTGAAAAGAAATTGCATCAAAGGGGGCCCCCTTGGAACATTTTCGAATTCTTCAGATCGCCTTAACTTCCGAACGGATTGACCGATTTTCAACTTCGATCATACCAATCTGCTTGTTTTTTTCATAGAATCCATTTCTCCAATCAAAAAAACCGAAATCGAAAAAAAAATGCATCAAAGGGGGCCCCCTTGGAACTTTTTCGAATTTTTCAGATCGCCTTAACTTCCGAACGGATAGACCGATTTTCAACTTCGATCATACCAATCTGCTTGTTTTTTTTCATAGAATCCATTTCTCCAATCGAAAAAACCGAAATCGAAAAAAAAAATGCATCAAAGGGGGCCCCCTTGGAACTTTTTCGAATTCTTCAGACCGCCTTAACTTCCGAACGGATGGACCGATTTTCAATTTCGCGCATACCAATTTGATTGTTTTTTCATAGAATCCATTTCTTCAATAAAAAAAACCGAAATCGAAAAAAAAATTGCATCAAAGGGGGTCCCCTTGGAACTTTTTCGAATTCTTCAGATCGCCTAATCTTCCGAACGGATGGACCGATTTTCAACTTCGATCATACCAAACTGCTTGTTTTTTTTCATAGAATCCATTTCTCCAATCGAAAGAACCGAAATCGAAAAAAAAATCGCATCAAAGGGGGTCCCCTTGGAACTTTTTCGAATTCTTCAGATCGCCTTAACTTCCAAACGGATGGACCGATTTTCAACTCCGATCATACCAATCTGCTTGTTTTCTTTCATAGAATCCATTTCTCCAATCGAAAAAACCGAAATCGAAAAAAAAAATGCATCAAAGGGGGCCTTCTTGGAACTTTTTCGAATTCTTCAGATCGCCTTAACTTCCGAACGGATGGACCGATTTTCAATTTCGCGCATACCAATTCGCTTGTTTTTTTTCATAGAATCCATTTCTCCAATCAAAGAAACCGAAATCGGAAAAAAATTGCATCAAAGGGGGTCCCCTTGGAACTTTTTCGAATTCTTCAGATCGCCTTAACTTCCGAACGGATGGACCGATTTTCAACTTCGATCATACCAATCTGCTTGTTTTTTTTTCATAGAATCCATTTCTCCAATCGAAAAAACCAAAATCGAAAAAAAAATTGCATCAAAGGGGATCTTTTCGGAACTTTTTCGGATTCTTCAGATCGCCTTAACTTCCGAACGGATGGACCGATTTTCAACTTCGATCATACCAATCTGCTTTTTTTTTTCATAGAATCCATTTCTCCAATCAAAAAAACCGAAATCGAAAAAATAAAAAGCATCAAAGGGAGCCCCCTTGGAACTTTCTCGAATTCTTCAGATCGCCTTAACTTCCGAACGGATGGACCGATTTTCAACTTCGATCATACGAATCTGCTTGTTTTTTTTCATTGAATCCATTTCTGCAATCGAAAAAACCGAGATCGAAAAAAAAATGCATCAAAGAAGGCCCCCTTGGAACTTTTTCGAATTCTTCAGATTGCCTTAACTTTCGAACGTATGGACCGATTTTCAACTTCGATCATACCAATCTGCTTGTTTTTTTTTTCATAGAATCCATTTCTCCAATCAAAAAAACCGAAATCAAAATAATAAAAAGCATCAAAGGGAGCCCCCTTGGAACATTTTCGAATTCTTCAGATCGCCTCAACTTCCGAACGGATGGACCGATTTTCAACTTCGATCATACGAATCTGCTTGTTTTTTTTTCATAGAATCCATTTCTCCAATCGAAAAAACCAAAATCAAAAAAAAATGCATCTAAGGGGGCCCCCTTGGAACTTTTTCGAATTCTTCAGATCGACTCAACTTCCGAACGGATGGACCGATTTTCAACTTCGATCATACCAATCTGCTTTTTTTCTCCATAGAATCCATTTCTCCGATCAAAAAAACCGAAATCGAAAAAAAATGCATCAAAGGGGGCCCCCTTGGAACTTTTTCGAATTCTTCAGATTGCCTTAACTTTCGAACGTATGGACCGATTTTCAACTTCGATCATACCAATCTGCTTGTTTTTTTTCATAGAATCCATTTCTCCAATCGAAAAATTCGAAATCGAAAAAAAAAATGCATCAAAGGGAGCCCCCTTGGAACTTTTTCGAATTCTTCAGATCGCCTTAAAATCCGAACGGATGGACCGATTTTCAACTTCGATCATACCAATCTGCTTGTTTTTTTTTTATAGAAACCATTTCTCCAATCGAAAAAACCAAAATCGAAAAAAAAATGCATCGAAGGGGGCCCCCTTGGAACTTTTTCGAATTCTTCAGATCGCCTCAACTTCCGAACGGATGGACCGATTTTCAACTTCGATCATACCAATCTCCTTGTATTTTTTCATAGAATCCATTTCTCCAATCGAAAAAACCGAAATGGAAAAAAAATGCATCAAAGGGGACCCCCTTGGAACTTTTTCAAATTCTTCAGATCGCCTTAACTTCCGAACGGATGGACCGATTTTCAATTTCGCGCATACCAATTCGCTTGTTTTTTCCATAAAATCCATTTCTCCAATCGGAAAAAATTGCATCAAAGGGGGTCCTCTTGGAACTTTTTCGAATTCTTCAGATCGCCTTAACTTCCGAACGGATGGACCGATTCTCAACTTCGATCATACCAATCTGCTTGTTTTTTTCATAGAATCCATTTCTCCAATCGAAAAAACCGAAATCGAAAAAAAAAAGCATCAAAGGGGGCCCCCTTGGAACTTTTTCGAATTCTTCAGATCGCCTTAACTTACGAACGGATGGGCCGATTTTCAACTTCGATCATACCAATCTGCTTGTTTTATTTCATAGAATCCATTTCTCCAATCAAAAAAACCGAAATCGAAAAAAAAAAATGCATCAAAGGGGGCCCTCTTGAAACTTTTTCGAATTCTTCAGACCGCCTTAACTTCCGAACGGATGGACCGATTTTCAATTTCGCGCATACCAATTTGATTGTTTTTTTATAGAATCCATTGCTTCAATAGAAAAAACCGAAATCGAAAAAAAATTTGCATCAAAGGGGGTCCCCTTGGAACTTTTTCGAATTCTTCGGATCGCCTAAACTTCCGAACGGATGGACCGATTTTCAACTTCGATCATACCAAACTGCTTGTTCTTTTTCATAGAATCCATTTCTCCAATCGAAAAAACCGAAATCGAAAAAAAAATTGCATCAAAGGGGGTCCCCTTGGAACTTTTTCGAATTCTTCAGATCGCCTTAACTTCCAAACGGATGGATCGATTTTCAACTTCGATCATAGCAATCTGCTTGTTTTTTTTTCATAGAATCCATTTCTCCAATCGAAAAAACCGAAATCTGAAAAAAAATTGCATCAAAGGGGGCCCCCTTGGAACATTTTCGAATTCTTCAGATCGCCTTAACTTCCGAACGGATTGACCGATTTTCAACTTCGATCATACCAATCTGCTTGTTTTTTTCATAGAATCCATTTCTCCAATCGAAAAAACCGAAATCGAAAAAAAAATGCATCAAAGGGGGCCCCCTTGGAACTTTTTCGAATTTTTCAGATCGCCTTAACTTCCGAACGGATAGACCGATTTTCAACTTCGATCATACCAATCTGCTTGTTTTTTTTCATAGAATCCATCTCTCCAATCGAAAAAACCGAAATCGAAAAACAAAATGCATCAAAGGGGGCCCCCTTGGAACTTTTTCGAATTCTTCAGACCGCCTTAACTTCCGAACGGATGGACCGATTTTCAATTTCGCGCATACCAATTTGATTGTTTTTTCATAGAATCCATTTCTTCAATAGAAAAAACCGAAATCGAAAAAAAAATTGCATCAAAGGGGGCCCCCTTGGAACTTTTTCGAATTCTTCAGATCGCCTCAACTTCCGAACGGATGGACCGATTTTCAACTTCGATCATACCAATCTCCTTGTATTTTTTCATAGAATCCATTTCTCCAATCGAAAAAACCGAAATGGAAAAAAAAATGCATCAAAGGGGACCCCCTTGGAACTTTTTCAAATTCTTCAGATCGCCTTAACTTCCGAACGGATGGACCGATTTTCAACTTCGATCATACCAATCTGCTTGTTTTTTTTACATAGAATCCATTTCTCCAATCAAACAAACCGAAATCGAAAAAAAAAATGCATCAAAGGGGGCCCCCTTGGAACTTTTTCGAATTCTTCAGATCGCCTTAACTTCCGAACGGATGGACCGATTTTCAACTTCGATCATACCAATCTGGTTGTTTTTTTTTTCATAGAATCCATTTCTCTGATCGAAAAAACCGAAATCGAAAAAAAAATGCATCAAAGGGGGCCTTCTTGGAACTTTTTCGAATTCTTCAGATCGCCTCAACTTCCGAACGGATGGACCGATTTTCAATTTCGCGCATATCAATTCGCTTGTTTTTTTCATAGAATCCATTTCTCCAATCGAAAAAACCGAAATCGAAAAAAAATTGCATCAAAGGGGGTCCCCTTGGAACTTTTTCGAATTCTTCAAATCGCCATAACTTCCGAACGGATGGACCGATTTTCAACTTCGATCATACCAATCTGCTTGTTTTTCTTCATAAAATCCATTTCTTCAATCGAAAAAACCAAAATCGAAGAAAAAACTGCATCAAAGGGGGTCCCCTTGGAACTTTTCTGAATTCTTCAGATCGCCTTAACTTCCGAACGGATGGACCGATTTTCAACTTCGATCATACCAATCTGCTTGTTTTTTTTCATAGAATTCATTTCTCCAATCGAAAAAACCGAAATCTGAAAAAAATTGCATCAAAGGGGGTCCCCTTGGAACTTTTTCGAATTCTTCAAATCGCCTTAACTTCCGAACGGATGGACCGATTTTCAACTTCGATCATAACAATCTGCTTGTTTTTTTTCATAAAATCCATTTCTTCAATCGAAAAAACCTAAATCGAAGAAAAAATTGCATCAAAGGGGGTCCCCTTGGAACTTTTCTGAATTCTTTAGATCGCCTCAACTTCCGAACGGATGGACCGATTTTCAACTTCGATCATACCAATCTGCTTGTTTTTTTTTTCATAGATTCCATTTCTCCAATCGAAAAAACCGAAATCGAAAAGAAAAATTGCATCAAAGGGGGTCCCCTTGGAACTTTTTCGAATTCTTCAGATCGCCTTAACTTCCGAACGGATGGACCGATTTTCAACTTCGATCATACCAATCTGCTTGTTTTTTTTTCATAGAATCCATTTCTCCAATCAAAAAAACCGAAATCGAAAAAATAAAAAGCATCAAAGGGAGCCCCCTTGGAACTTTTTCAAATTCTTCAGATCGCCTTAACTTCCGAACGGATGGACCGATTTTCAACTTCGATCATACGAATCTGCTTTTTTTTCCATAGAATCCATTTCTGCAATCGAAAAAACCGAAATCGAAAAAAAAATGCATCAAAGAAGGCCCCCTTGGAACTTTTTCGAATTCTTCAGATTGCCTTAACTTTCGAACGGATGGACCGATTTTCAACTTCGATCATACGAATCTCCTTGTATTTTTTCATAGAATCCATTTCTTCAATAGAAAAAACCGAAATCGAAAAAAAAATTGCATCAAAGGGGGTCCCCTTGGAACTTTTTCGAATTCTTCAGATCGCCTAAACTTCCGAACGGATGGACCGATTTTCAACTTCGATCATACCAAACTGCTTGTTCTTTTTCATAGAATCCATTTCTCCAATCGAAGAAACCGAAATCGAAAAAAAAATTGCATCAAAGGGGGTCCCCTTGGAACTTTTTCGAATTCTTCAGATCGCCTCAACTTCCGAACGGATGGACCGATTCTCAACTTCGATCATACCAATCTCCTTGTATTTTTTCATAGAATCCATTTCTTCAATAGAAAAAACCGAAATCGAAAAAAAAATTGCATCAAAGGGGGTCCCCTTGGAACTTTTTCGAATTCTTCAGATCGCCTAAACTTCCGAACGGATGGACCGATTTTCAACTTCGATCATACCAAACTGCTTGTTCTTTTTCATAGAATCCATTTCTCCAATCGAAGAAACCGAAATCGAAAAAAAAATTGCATCAAAGGGGGTCCCCTTGGAACTTTTTCGAATTCTTCAGATCGCCTTAACTTCCAAACGGATGGACCGATTTTCAACTTCGATCATAGCAATCTGCTTGTTTTTTTTCATAGAATCCATTTCTCCAATCGAAAAAACCGAAATCTGAAAAGAAATTGCATCAAAGGGGGCCCCCTTGGAACATTTTCGAATTCTTCAGATCGCCTTAACTTCCGAACGGATTGACCGATTTTCAACTTCGATCATACCAATCTGCTTGTTTTTTTCATAGAATCCATTTCTCCAATCAAAAAAACCGAAATCGAAAAAAAAATGCATCAAAGGGGGCCCCCTTGGAACTTTTTCGAATTTTTCAGATCGCCTTAACTTCCGAACGGATAGACCGATTTTCAACTTCGATCATACCAATCTGCTTGTTTTTTTTCATAGAATCCATTTCTCCAATCGAAAAAACCGAAATCGAAAAAAAAAATGCATCAAAGGGGGCCCCCTTGGAACTTTTTCGAATTCTTCAGACCGCCTTAACTTCCGAACGGATGGACCGATTTTCAATTTCGCGCATACCAATTTGATTGTTTTTTCATAGAATCCATTTCTTCAATAAAAAAAACCGAAATCGAAAAAAAAATTGCATCAAAGGGGGTCCCCTTGGAACTTTTTCGAATTCTTCAGATCGCCTAATCTTCCGAACGGATGGACCGATTTTCAACTTCGATCATACCAAACTGCTTGTTTTTTTTCATAGAATCCATTTCTCCAATCGAAAGAACCGAAATCGAAAAAAAAATCGCATCAAAGGGGGTCCCCTTGGAACTTTTTCGAATTCTTCAGATCGCCTTAACTTCCAAACGGATGGACCGATTTTCAACTCCGATCATACCAATCTGCTTGTTTTCTTTCATAGAATCCATTTCTCCAATCGAAAAAACCGAAATCGAAAAAAAAAATGCATCAAAGGGGGCCTTCTTGGAACTTTTTCGAATTCTTCAGATCGCCTTAACTTCCGAACGGATGGACCGATTTTCAATTTCGCGCATACCAATTCGCTTGTTTTTTTTCATAGAATCCATTTCTCCAATCAAAGAAACCGAAATCGGAAAAAAATTGCATCAAAGGGGGTCCCCTTGGAACTTTTTCGAATTCTTCAGATCGCCTTAACTTCCGAACGGATGGACCGATTTTCAACTTCGATCATACCAATCTGCTTGTTTTTTTTTCATAGAATCCATTTCTCCAATCGAAAAAACCAAAATCGAAAAAAAAATTGCATCAAAGGGGATCTTTTCGGAACTTTTTCGGATTCTTCAGATCGCCTTAACTTCCGAACGGATGGACCGATTTTCAACTTCGATCATACCAATCTGCTTTTTTTTTTCATAGAATCCATTTCTCCAATCAAAAAAACCGAAATCGAAAAAATAAAAAGCATCAAAGGGAGCCCCCTTGGAACTTTCTCGAATTCTTCAGATCGCCTTAACTTCCGAACGGATGGACCGATTTTCAACTTCGATCATACGAATCTGCTTGTTTTTTTTCATTGAATCCATTTCTGCAATCGAAAAAACCGAGATCGAAAAAAAAATGCATCAAAGAAGGCCCCCTTGGAACTTTTTCGAATTCTTCAGATTGCCTTAACTTTCGAACGTATGGACCGATTTTCAACTTCGATCATACCAATCTGCTTGTTTTTTTTTTCATAGAATCCATTTCTCCAATCAAAAAAACCGAAATCAAAATAATAAAAAGCATCAAAGGGAGCCCCCTTGGAACATTTTCGAATTCTTCAGATCGCCTCAACTTCCGAACGGATGGACCGATTTTCAACTTCGATCATACGAATCTGCTTGTTTTTTTTTCATAGAATCCATTTCTCCAATCGAAAAAACCAAAATCAAAAAAAAATGCATCTAAGGGGGCCCCCTTGGAACTTTTTCGAATTCTTCAGATCGACTCAACTTCCGAACGGATGGACCGATTTTCAACTTCGATCATACCAATCTGCTTTTTTTCTCCATAGAATCCATTTCTCCGATCAAAAAAACCGAAATCGAAAAAAAATGCATCAAAGGGGGCCCCCTTGGAACTTTTTCGAATTCTTCAGATTGCCTTAACTTTCGAACGTATGGACCGATTTTCAACTTCGATCATACCAATCTGCTTGTTTTTTTTCATAGAATCCATTTCTCCAATCGAAAAATTCGAAATCGAAAAAAAAAATGCATCAAAGGGAGCCCCCTTGGAACTTTTTCGAATTCTTCAGATCGCCTTAAAATCCGAACGGATGGACCGATTTTCAACTTCGATCATACCAATCTGCTTGTTTTTTTTTTATAGAAACCATTTCTCCAATCGAAAAAACCAAAATCGAAAAAAAAATGCATCGAAGGGGGCCCCCTTGGAACTTTTTCGAATTCTTCAGATCGCCTCAACTTCCGAACGGATGGACCGATTTTCAACTTCGATCATACCAATCTCCTTGTATTTTTTCATAGAATCCATTTCTCCAATCGAAAAAACCGAAATGGAAAAAAAATGCATCAAAGGGGACCCCCTTGGAACTTTTTCAAATTCTTCAGATCGCCTTAACTTCCGAACGGATGGACCGATTTTCAATTTCGCGCATACCAATTCGCTTGTTTTTTCCATAAAATCCATTTCTCCAATCGGAAAAAATTGCATCAAAGGGGGTCCTCTTGGAACTTTTTCGAATTCTTCAGATCGCCTTAACTTCCGAACGGATGGACCGATTCTCAACTTCGATCATACCAATCTGCTTGTTTTTTTCATAGAATCCATTTCTCCAATCGAAAAAACCGAAATCGAAAAAAAAAAGCATCAAAGGGGGCCCCCTTGGAACTTTTTCGAATTCTTCAGATCGCCTTAACTTACGAACGGATGGGCCGATTTTCAACTTCGATCATACCAATCTGCTTGTTTTATTTCATAGAATCCATTTCTCCAATCAAAAAAACCGAAATCGAAAAAAAAAAATGCATCAAAGGGGGCCCTCTTGAAACTTTTTCGAATTCTTCAGACCGCCTTAACTTCCGAACGGATGGACCGATTTTCAATTTCGCGCATACCAATTTGATTGTTTTTTTATAGAATCCATTGCTTCAATAGAAAAAACCGAAATCGAAAAAAAATTTGCATCAAAGGGGGTCCCCTTGGAACTTTTTCGAATTCTTCGGATCGCCTAAACTTCCGAACGGATGGACCGATTTTCAACTTCGATCATACCAAACTGCTTGTTCTTTTTCATAGAATCCATTTCTCCAATCGAAAAAACCGAAATCGAAAAAAAAATTGCATCAAAGGGGGTCCCCTTGGAACTTTTTCGAATTCTTCAGATCGCCTTAACTTCCAAACGGATGGATCGATTTTCAACTTCGATCATAGCAATCTGCTTGTTTTTTTTTCATAGAATCCATTTCTCCAATCGAAAAAACCGAAATCTGAAAAAAAATTGCATCAAAGGGGGCCCCCTTGGAACATTTTCGAATTCTTCAGATCGCCTTAACTTCCGAACGGATTGACCGATTTTCAACTTCGATCATACCAATCTGCTTGTTTTTTTCATAGAATCCATTTCTCCAATCGAAAAAACCGAAATCGAAAAAAAAATGCATCAAAGGGGGCCCCCTTGGAACTTTTTCGAATTTTTCAGATCGCCTTAACTTCCGAACGGATAGACCGATTTTCAACTTCGATCATACCAATCTGCTTGTTTTTTTTCATAGAATCCATCTCTCCAATCGAAAAAACCGAAATCGAAAAACAAAATGCATCAAAGGGGGCCCCCTTGGAACTTTTTCGAATTCTTCAGACCGCCTTAACTTCCGAACGGATGGACCGATTTTCAATTTCGCGCATACCAATTTGATTGTTTTTTCATAGAATCCATTTCTTCAATAGAAAAAACCGAAATCGAAAAAAAAATTGCATCAAAGGGGGCCCCCTTGGAACTTTTTCGAATTCTTCAGATCGCCTCAACTTCCGAACGGATGGACCGATTTTCAACTTCGATCATACCAATCTCCTTGTATTTTTTCATAGAATCCATTTCTCCAATCGAAAAAACCGAAATGGAAAAAAAAATGCATCAAAGGGGACCCCCTTGGAACTTTTTCAAATTCTTCAGATCGCCTTAACTTCCGAACGGATGGACCGATTTTCAACTTCGATCATACCAATCTGCTTGTTTTTTTTACATAGAATCCATTTCTCCAATCAAACAAACCGAAATCGAAAAAAAAAATGCATCAAAGGGGGCCCCCTTGGAACTTTTTCGAATTCTTCAGATCGCCTTAACTTCCGAACGGATGGACCGATTTTCAACTTCGATCATACCAATCTGGTTGTTTTTTTTTTCATAGAATCCATTTCTCTGATCGAAAAAACCGAAATCGAAAAAAAAATGCATCAAAGGGGGCCTTCTTGGAACTTTTTCGAATTCTTCAGATCGCCTCAACTTCCGAACGGATGGACCGATTTTCAATTTCGCGCATATCAATTCGCTTGTTTTTTTCATAGAATCCATTTCTCCAATCGAAAAAACCGAAATCGAAAAAAAATTGCATCAAAGGGGGTCCCCTTGGAACTTTTTCGAATTCTTCAAATCGCCATAACTTCCGAACGGATGGACCGATTTTCAACTTCGATCATACCAATCTGCTTGTTTTTCTTCATAAAATCCATTTCTTCAATCGAAAAAACCAAAATCGAAGAAAAAACTGCATCAAAGGGGGTCCCCTTGGAACTTTTCTGAATTCTTCAGATCGCCTTAACTTCCGAACGGATGGACCGATTTTCAACTTCGATCATACCAATCTGCTTGTTTTTTTTCATAGAATTCATTTCTCCAATCGAAAAAACCGAAATCTGAAAAAAATTGCATCAAAGGGGGTCCCCTTGGAACTTTTTCGAATTCTTCAAATCGCCTTAACTTCCGAACGGATGGACCGATTTTCAACTTCGATCATAACAATCTGCTTGTTTTTTTTCATAAAATCCATTTCTTCAATCGAAAAAACCTAAATCGAAGAAAAAATTGCATCAAAGGGGGTCCCCTTGGAACTTTTCTGAATTCTTTAGATCGCCTCAACTTCCGAACGGATGGACCGATTTTCAACTTCGATCATACCAATCTGCTTGTTTTTTTTTTCATAGATTCCATTTCTCCAATCGAAAAAACCGAAATCGAAAAGAAAAATTGCATCAAAGGGGGTCCCCTTGGAACTTTTTCGAATTCTTCAGATCGCCTTAACTTCCGAACGGATGGACCGATTTTCAACTTCGATCATACCAATCTGCTTGTTTTTTTTTCATAGAATCCATTTCTCCAATCAAAAAAACCGAAATCGAAAAAATAAAAAGCATCAAAGGGAGCCCCCTTGGAACTTTTTCAAATTCTTCAGATCGCCTTAACTTCCGAACGGATGGACCGATTTTCAACTTCGATCATACGAATCTGCTTTTTTTTCCATAGAATCCATTTCTGCAATCGAAAAAACCGAAATCGAAAAAAAAATGCATCAAAGGGGGCCCCCTTGGAACTTCTTCGAATTCTTCAGATCGACTTAACTTCCGAACGGATGGACCGATTTTCAACTTCGATCATACCAATCTGCTTTTTTTTTTCATAGAATCCATTTCTCCGATCATAAAAACCGAAATCGAGAAAAAAATGCATCAAAGGGGGCCCCCTTGGAACTTTTTCGAATTCTTCAGATTGCCTTAACTTTCGAACGTATGGACCGATTTTCAACTTCGATCATACCAATCTGCTGGTTTTTTTTTCATAGAATCCATTTCTCCAACCAAAAAAACCGAAATCGAAAAAATAAAAAGCATCAAAGGGAGCCCCCTTGGAACTTTTTCGAATTCTTCAGATCGCCTTAACTTCCGAACGGATGGACCGATTTTCAACTTCGATCATACGAATCTGCTTGTTTTTTTTCATCGAATCCATTTTTGCAATCGAAAAAACCGGAATCGAAAAAAAATGCATCAAAGGGGGCCCCCTTGGAACTTTTTCGAATTCTTCAGATCGACTTAACTTCCGAACGGATGGACCGATTTTCAACTTCGATCATACCAATCTGCTTTTTTTTTTCATAGAATCCATTTCTGCAATCGAAAAAACCGAAATCGAAAAAAAAAATGCATCAAAGGGAGCCCCCTTGGAACTTTTTCGAATTCTTCAGATCGCCTTAACTTTCGAACGGATGGACCGATTTTCAACTTTGATCATACGAATCTGCTTGTTTTTTTTCATCGAATCCATTTTTGCAATCGAAAAAACCGGAATCAAAAAAAAATGCATCAAAGGGGGCCCCCTTGGAACTTTTTCGAATTCTTCAGATCGACTTAACTTCCGAACGGATGGACCGATTTTCAACTTCGATCATACCAATCTGCTTTTTTTTTTCATAGAATCCATTTCTGCAATCGAAAAAACCGAAATCGAAAAAAAAAAATGCATCAAAGGAGGCCACCTTGGAACTTTTTCGAATTCTTCAGATTGCCTTAACTTTCGAACGTATGGACCGATTTGCTTGTTTTTTCATAGAATCCATTTCTTCAATAGAAAAAACCGAAATCGAAAAAAAATTGCATCAAAGGGGGTCCCCTGGGAACTTTTTCGAATTCTTCAGATCGCCTTAACTTCCGAACGGATGGACCGATTTTCAACTTCGATCATACCAAACTTCTTGTTTTTTTTCATGGAATCCATTTCTCCAATCGAAAAAACCGAAATCTGAAAAAAAATTGCATCAAAGGGGGTCCCCTTGGAACTTTTTCGAATTCTTCAAATCGCCTTAACTTCCGAACGGATGGACCGATTTTCAACTTCGATCATACCAATCTGCTTGTTTTTTTTCATAGAATCCATTTCTCCAATCGAAAAAACCGAAATCGAAAAAAAAATGCATCAAAGGGGGCCATCTTGGAACTTTTTCGAATTCTTCAGATCGCCTTAACTTCCGAACGGATGGACCGATTTTCAATTTCGCGCATATCAATTCGCTTGTTTTTTTCATTTCTCCAATCGAAAAAACCGAAATCGAAAAGAAATTGCATCAAAGGGGGTCCCCTTGGAACTTTTTCGAATTCTTCAAATCGCCTTAACTTCCGAACGGATGGACCGATTTTCAACTTCGATCATACCAATCTGCTTGTTTTTTTTCATAAAATCCATTTCTTCAATCGAAAAAACCAAAATCGAAGAAAAAAAAATTATCAAAGGGGGCCCCTTTGGAACTTTTTCGAATTCTTCAGATCGCCTCAACTTCCGAACGGATGGACCGATTTTCAACTTCGATCATACCAATCTGCTTGTTTTATTTCATAGAATCCATTTCTCCAATCGAAAAAACCAGAATCGAAAAGAAAATGCATCAAAGGAGGCCCCCTTGGAACTTTTTCGAATTCTTCAGATCGCCTTAACTTCCGAACGGATGGACCGATTTTCAACTTCGATCATACCAATCTGCTTGTTTTTTTTTCATAGAATCCATTTCTTCAATCGAAAAAACCGAAATCGAAAAAAAAAATGCATCAAAGGGGGCCCCCTTGGAACTTTTTCGAATTCTTCAGATCGCCTCAACTTCCGAACGGATGGACCGATTTTCAACTTCGATCATACCAATCTGCTTGTTTTTTCTTCATGGAATCCATTTCTCCAATCAAAAAAACTGATATCGAAAAAAAAATGCATCAATGGGGGCCCCCTTGGAACTTTCTCGAATTCTTCAGATCGCCTTAACTTCCGAACGGATGGACCGATTTTCAACTTCGATCATACCAATCTGCTTGTTTTCTTTCATAGGATCCATTTCTCTGATCGAAAAAACCGAAATCGAAAAAAAAAATGCATCAAAGGGGGCCTTCTTGGAACTTTTTCGAATTCTTCAGATCGCCTCAACTTCCGAACGGATGGACCGATTTTCAATTTCGCGCATATCAATTCGCTTGTTTTCTTCATAGAATCCATTTCTCCAATCGAAAAAACCGAAATCGAAAAAAAATTGCATCAAAGGGGGTCCCCTTGGAACTTTTTCGAATTCTTCAAATCGCCATAACTTCCGAACGGATGGACCGATTTTCAACTTCGATCATACCAATCTGCTTGTTTTTCTTCATAAAATCCATTTCTTCAATCGAAAAAACCAAAATCGAAGAAAAAATTGCATCAAAGTGGGTCCCCTTGGAACTTTTCTGAATTCTTCAGATCGCCTTAACTTCCGAACGGATGGACCGATTTTCAACTTCGATCATACCAATCTGCTTGTTTTTTTTCATAGAATTCATTTCTCCAATCGAAAAAACCGAAATCTGAAAAAAATTGCATCAAAGGGGGTCCCCTTGGAACTTTTTCGAATTCTTCAAATCGCCTTAACTTCCGAACGGATGGACCGATTTTCAACTTCGATCATAACAATCTGCTTTTTTTTTTTCATAAAATCCATTTCTTCAATCGAAAAAACCTAAATCGAAGAAAAAATTGCATCAAAGGGGGTCCCCTTGGAACTTTTCTGAATTCTTTAGATCGCCTTAACTTCCGAACGGATGGACCGATTTTCAACTTCGATCATACCAATCTGCTTGTTTTTTTTTTTCATAGATTCCATTTCTCCAATCGAAAAAACCGAAATCGAAAAGAAAAATTGCATCAAAGGGGGTCCCCTTGAAACTTTTTCGAATTCTTCAGATCGCCTTAACTTCCGAACGGATGGACCGATTTTCAACTTCGATCATACCAATCTGCTTGTTTTTTTTTCATAGAATCCATTTCTCCAATCAAAAAAACCGAAATCGAAAAAATAAAAAGCATCAAAGGGAGCCCCCTTGGAACTTTTTCGAATTCTTCAGATCGCCTTAACTTCCGAACGGATGGAACGATTTTCAACTTCGATCATACGAATCTGCTTTTTTTTCCATAGAATCCATTTCTGCAATCGAAAAAACCGAAATCGAAAAAAAAAATGCATCAAAGGGGGCCCCCTTGGAACTTCTTCGAATTCTTCAGATCGACTTAACTTCCGAACGGATGGACCGATTTTCAACTTCGATCATACCAATCTGCTTTTTTTTCATAGAATCCATTTCTCCGATCATAAAAACCGAAATCGAGAAAAAAATGCATCAAAGGGGGCCCCCTTGGAACTTTTTCGAATTCTTCAGATTGCCTTAACTTTCGAACGTATGGACCGATTTTCAACTTCGATCATACCAATCTGCTGGTTTTTTTTTTCATAGAATCCATTTCTCCAACCAAAAAAACCGAAATCGAAAAAATAAAAAGCATCAAAGGGAGCCCCCTTGGAACTTTTTCGAATTCTTCAGATCGCCTTAACTTCCGAACGGATGGACCGATTTTCAACTTCGATCATACGAATCTGCTTGTTTTTTTTCATCGAATCCATTTTTGCAATCGAAAAAACCGGAATCGAAAATAAATGCATCAAAGGGGGCCCCCTTGGAACTTTTTCGAATTCTTCAGATCGACTTAACTTCCGAACGGATGGACCGATTTTCAACTTCGATCATACCAATCTGCTTTTTTTTTTCATAGAATCCATTTCTGCAATCGAAAAAACCGAAATCGAAAAAAAAATGCATCAAAGGAGGCCACTTTGGAACTTTTTCGAATTCTTCAGATTGCCTTAACTTTCGAACGTATGGACCGATTTGCTTGTTTTTTCATAGAATCCATTTCTTCAATAGAAAAAACCGAAATCGAAAAAAAATTGCATCAAAGGGGGTCCCCTGGGAACTTTTTCGAATTCTTCAGATCGCCTTAACTTCCGAACGGATGGACCGATTTTCAACTTCGATCATACCAAACTTCTTGTTTTTTTTCATGGAATCCATTTCTTCAATCGAAAAAACCGAAATCTGAAAAAAAATTGCATCAAAGGGGGTCCCCTTGGAACTTTTTCGAATTCTTCAAATCGCCTTAACTTCCGAACGGATGGACCGATTTTCAACTTCGATCATACCAATCTGCTTGTTTTTTTTCATAGAATCCATTTCTCCAATCGAAAAAACCGAAATCGAAAAAAAAATTGCATCAAAGGGGGCCCCTTTGGAACTTTTTCGAATTCTTCAGATCGCCTTAACTTCCGAACGGATGGACCGATTTTCAACTTCGATCATACCAAACTGCTTGTTTTTTTTTCATAGAATCCATTTCTCCAATCGAAAAAACCGAAATCGAAAAAAAAAATGCATCAAAGGGGGCCCCCTTGGAACTTTTTCGAATTCTTCAGATCGCCTTAACTTCCGAACGGATGGACCGATTTTCAACTTCGATCATACCAATCTGCTTGTTTTTTCTTCATAGAATCCATTACTCCAATCGAAAAAACTGAAGTCGAAAAAAAAATGCATCAATGAGGGCCCCCTTGGAACTTTCGCGAATTCTTCAGATCGCCTTAACTTCCGAACGGATGGACCGATTTTCAACTTCGATCATACCAATCTGCTTGTTTTTTTTCATAGAATCCATTTCACCAATCAAAAAAACCGAAATCGAAAAAAAAATGCATCAAAGGGGGCCTTCTTGGAACTTTTTCGAATTCTTCATATCGCCTTAACTTCCGAACGGATGGACCGATTTTCAATTTCGCGCATACTAATTCGCTTGTTTTTTTCATAGAATCCATTTCTCCAATCGAAAAAACCGAAATCGAAAAAAAATTGCATCAAAGGGGGTCCCCTTGGAACTTTTTCGAATTCTTCAGATCGCCTTAACTTCCGAACGGATGGACCGATTTTCAACTTCGATCATACCAATCTGCTTGTTTCTTTCATAGAATCCATTTCTCCAATCGAAAAAACCGAAATCGAAAAAAAAATTCATCAAAGGGGGGCCCCTTGGAACTTTTTCGAATTCTTCAGATCGCCTTAACTTCCGAACGGATGGACCGATTTTCAACTTCGATCATACCAATCTGCTTGTTTTTTTTTCATAGAATCCATTTCTCCAATCGGAAAAACCGAAATCGAAAAAAAAAATGCATCAAAGGGGGCCACCTTGGAACTTTTTCGAATTCTTCAGACCGCCTCAACTTCCGAACGGATCGACCGATTTTCAATTTCGCGCATACCAAACTGCTTGTTTTTTTTATAGAATCCATTTCTCTAACCGAAAAAACCGAAATCTGAAAAAAAATTGCATCAAAGGGGGTCCCCTTGGAACTTTTTCGAATTCTTCGAATCGCCTTAACTTCCGAACGGATGGACCGATTTTCAACTTCGATCGTACCAATCTGCTTGTTTTTCTTCATAGAATCCATTTCTCTAATCGAAAAAACCGAAATCTGAAAAAAAATTGCAACAAAGGGGGTCCCCTTGGAACTTTTTCGAATTCTTCAAATCGCCTTAACTTCCGAACGGATGGACCGATTTTCAACTTCGATCGTACCAATCTGCTTGTTTTTTTTCATAGAATCCATTTCTCCAATCGAAAAAACCAAAATCGAAAAAAAAAATTTATCAAAGGGGGTCCCCTTGGAACTTTTCTGAATTCTTCAGACCGCCTTAACTTCCGAACGGATGGACCGATTTTCAACTTCGATCATACCAATCTGCTTGTTTTTTTTCATAGAATCCATTTCTCCAATCGAGAAAACCGGGATCGAAAAAATAAAAAGCATCAAAGGGAGCCCCCTTGGAACTTTTTCGAACTCTTCAGATCGCCTTAACTTCCGAACGGATGGACCGATTTTCAACTTCGATCATACGAATCTGCTTTTTTTTCATAGAATCCATTTCTGCAATCAAAAAACCGAAATCCAAAAAAAAAATGCATCAAAGGGGGCCCCCTTGGAACTTTTTCGAATTCTTCAGATCGACTCAACTTCCGAACGGATAAACCGATATTCAACTTCGATCATACCAATCTGCTTTTTTTTTCATAGAATCCATTTCTCCGATCAAAAAAACCGAAATCGAAAAAAAAAATGCATCAAAGGGAGCCCCCTTGGAACTTTTTCGAATTCTTCAGATTGCCTTAACTTTCGAACGTATGGACCGATTTTCAACTTCGATCATACCAATCTGCTTGTTTTTTTTCATAGAATCCACTTCTCCAATCAAAAAAACCGAAATCGAAAAAATAAAAAGCATCAAAGGGAGCCCCCTTGGAACTTTTTCGAATTCTTCAGATCGCCTTAACTTCCGAACGGATGGACCGATTTTCAACTTCGATCATACGAATCTGCTTGTTTTTTTTTTTCGAAAAAACCGAAATCGGAAAAAAAAGCATCAAAGGGGGCCCCCTTGGAACTTTTTCGAATTCTTCAGATCGCCTTAACTTCCGAACGGATGGACCGATTTTCAACTTCGATCATACCAATCTGCTTGTTTTTTTTTCATAGAATCCATTTCTCCAATCAAAAAAACCGAAATCGAAAAAAAATGCATCGAAGGGGGCCCCCTTGGAACTTTTTCGAATTCTTCAGATCGCCTTAACTTCCGAACGGATGGACCGACTTTCAACTTCGATCATACCAATCTGCTTGTATTTTTTCATATAATCCATTTCTCCAATCGAAAAAACCGAAATGGAAAAAAAAAATGCATCAAAGGGGACCCCCTTGGAACTTTTTCGAATTCTTCAGATCGACTTAACTTCCGAACGGATGGACCGATTTTCAACTTCGATCATACCAATCTGCTTTTTTTTTTCATAGAATCCATTTCTCTGATCGAAACAACCGAAATCGAAAAAAAAAAATGCATCAAAGGGGGCCCCCTTGGAACTTTTTCGAATTCTTCAGATCGCCTTAACTTCCGAACGGATGGACCGATTTTCAACTTCGATCATACCAAACTGCTTGTTTTTTTCATAGAATCCATTTCTCCAATCGAAAAAACCGAAATCTGAAAAAAATTGCATCAAAGGGGGTCCCCTTGGAACTTGTTCGAATTCTTCAAATCGCCTTAACTTCCGAACGGATGGACCGATTTTCAACTTCGATCATACCAATCTGCTTTTTTTTTTCATAGAATCCATTTCTCCAATCGAAAAAACCAAAATCGAAAAAAAAATCGCATCAAAGGGGGTCCCCTTGGAACTTTTATTAATTCTTCAGATCGCCTTAACTTCCGAACGGATGGACCGATTTTCAACTTCGATCATACCAATCTGCTTGTTTTTTTTCATAGAATCCATTTCTTCAATCGAAAACGAAATCGAGAAGAAAAATTGCATCAAAGGGGGTCCCCTTGGAACTTTTTCGAATTCTTCAGATCGCCTTAACTTCCGAACGGATGGACCGATTTTCAACTTCGATCATACCAATCTGCTTGTTTTTTTTTCATTTCTCCAATCAAAAAAACCAAAATCGAAAAAATAAAAAGCATCAAAGGGAGCCCCCTTGGAACTTCTTCGAATTCTTCAGATCGCCTTAACTTCCGAACGGATGGACCGATTTTCAACTTCGATCATACAAATCTGCTTGTTTTTTTTCATAGAATCCATTTCTGCAATCGAAAAATCCGAAATCGAAAAAAAAATGCATCAAAGAGGGCCCCCTTGGAACTTCTTCGAATTCATCAGATCGACTTAACTTCCGAACGGATGGACCGATTTTCAACTTCGATCATACCAATTTGCTTTTTTTTTTCATAGAATCCATTTATCCGATCAAAAATACCGAAATCGAAAAAAAAAATTCATCAAAGGGGGCCCCCTTGGAACTTTTTCGAATTCTTCAGATTGCCTTAACCCATTAACGCCGAGATATCAAAATTTTTGAATTTAATAGATTTCATGCATGAAACTCATTGAAATGAGACTGTATAACCCAGTTTCAAAGCTTTTCATTGTTTTTCAATCAGAACAAGTCAAAAAAATGCTGTTCCCATATGGAGCCTTTAGGCGTTACAGAGTATGGAACGTTCGGAAGCAATCCACGCATAGTCCAATATGACACTTAGAACAAATTTTTCGACCTTGGCTACTACAATTATCACCACCGCATCTTCTTCTCTTTCCTTCAGGTACTGGAATGACATAATGGTGTAAGCCATCATAACGAATGTCATTGCTGACCCTGAAGTCCCTTGCTGCAGCTCTAGGTACCCTACCAGGATTCCGTGGAGGTACTTGATATCGTGTTAGATACGTCTGAAAATAATAAGTAACACTTTATATTTGCAATGCCTTCAATCCTGAGATCTCACTTGGTATATATTTCTCCTAAATTCCAGCTGAGTAATTTTACGACCACCGTTCCTCCGTAACCATTTGCCTTCAGTGTGCATAGGAGATTGGCAGTAGTGAAGAGATTGTCAGTAAAAAAATTATATCGAAATGATTTTTTGTCTCTCAATTCGTCTATCATCTGCAGTAAGGGCGCCGTTGGCTTTCCAAATATCTGTTCATAATTTGTGTTAGATCTAGGATTTTTCCCTTGATAAATTTCAAAGTTTATCAAGTAACCACTAGGAGTATTCAGGCACCAAACCTTGTACCCAAATCGAACAGGCTTGCCACGGATAAATTGCTTACATCCGTGGCGGCCGAAGTATCTGATCATTGATTCGTCATATGCAAGATTCTCTTCTGGTACAAAATTCTCGAGGAATTTCAGTTTCAGATGATCAGTTAGTGGGCGAAGTTTGTACATCTTATCCGAGACATCGATTTGATTATTATTCGCAAAATGAATATACTTGCAAATTTGCAAAAATCTGTCGCGTCTCATAGAGTTTGATATCATCTGATTCTTCAAATCCATGGAATTCTCCCAGTAGCTTCTTTTTGATGGTAAAACATTGATACCACTCAGAATGAGTATTCCAATGAATACTCTCAATTCCTCGATGGATATCTGGGGATCTGAACTGTTTTTACCTAAAGCGTAATTCGTAGATTCTGATATTATATTCTGTAGTAGATCATCAGAAAAAAACAACTCGAATATTTCGATGCAGCTCATCAAACTACACTTAGAATAATTTACTGAGCCAAATTCGCAACCAGGAGGTTGTAAATCTCCTTGAATATAGCTTGGTATAGTTGGCTTCGTTTTCAAAGTTATGGTATCGCTGCAAAGCTTTGACACAGCTTCACATGACTCTAGGACTTCATAATCTGCTGTTCTCAACCTATCTTCATTCACGAAAACAATCTCGGCGGGTGCTGAAAGTTGCCTGGCATTCAGATTGTCGGCAAGTCCACCTTCATCTTCATCAGCTAAATCTTCATCAGTCAAAACACTACTTTGAGATGGCTCTATATAAATATCTGTCACATTGCCATCATCATACGCGATATCCAAAGCTTCCTGAAGAGATATTCCGCTGAAAAAAAATATTGATTAGCTAACATGTCATACTGGGGTAACGCCTAAAGAGCCCATATGGAAACATCAATGTTTACACTAAAATTGTGGAAAATGTGAACATGATATTATAAATCCATAGACATCATGAGTTTTCGTAATAAAACAGTAAGACGAATCGTAATTCATTAGAAGATACAGAATAAAAATATAACTATAATCATACTTACATCAAGTTCAGGTCCATATTTCCAGACATTATTCACAAACCGTCTTTTTCAACACTGGTAACAACAGTGAAATGGAAACACAAAAACAGGGCACACACTGTCGAACACTTATTGAACCTTTCTGATGAACGTATTCATCCTGAATTGGCGAAACATTACAAAGTGTCGCCTCTTCTCCCTTCCAAATGGACACGTATCTATTGGCTCCATATGGTACCTTTAGGCGTTAATGGGTTAACTGTCGAACGTATGGACCGATTTTCAACTTCGATCATACCAATCTACTTGTTTTTTTTCATAGAATCCATTTCTCCAATCAGAATAACCGAAATCGAAAAAATTAAAAGCATCAAAGGGAGCCCCCTTGGAACTTTTTCGAATTCTTCAGAACGCCTTAACTTCCGAACGGATGGACCAATTTTCAACTTCGATCATACGAATCTGCTTGTTTTTTTTTCATAGAATCCATTTCTCCAATCGAAAAAACCGAAATCGAAAAAAAAAATGCATCAAAGGGGGCCCCCTTGGAACTTTTTCGAATTCTTCAGATCGACTTAACTTCCGAACGGATGTACCGATATTCAACTTCGATCATACCAATCTGCTTTTTTTTCCATAGAATCCATTTCTCCGATCAAAAATACCGAAATCGAAAAAAAAATGCATCAAAGGGGGCCCCCTTGGAAATTTTTCGAATTCTTCATATTGCCTTAACTTTCGAACGTATGGACCGATTTTCAACTTCGATCATACCAATCTGCTTTTTTTTTCATAGAATCCATTTCTTCAATCGAAAAAACCGAAATCAAAAAAAATGCATCAAAGGGGGCCCCCTTGGAACTTTTTCGAATTCTTCAGATCGCCTTAACTTCCAAACGGATGGACCGATTTTCAACTTCGATCATACGAATCTGCTTGTTTTTTTTCATAGAATCCATTTCTCCAATCGAAAAATTCAGAATCGAAAAAAAAAAAACCAAAGGAGGCCCCCTTGGAACTTTTTCGAATTCTTCAGATCGCCTTAACTTCCGAACGGATGGACCGATTTTCAACTTCGATCATACCAATCTGCTTGTTTTTTTTCATAGAATCCATTTCTCCAATCGAAAAAACCGAAATCGAAAAAAAATGCATCGAAGGGGGCCCCCTTGGAACTTTTTCGAATTCTTCAGATCGCCTTAACTTCCGAACGGATGGACCGATTTTCAACTTCGATCATACCAATCTGCTTGTATTTTTTCATAAAATCCATTTTTTCAATCGAAAAAACCGAAATGGAAAAAAAAAATGCATCAAAGGGGACCCCCTTGGAACTTTTTCGAATTCTTCAGATCGACTTAACTTCCGAACGGATGGACCGATTTTCAACTTCGATCATACCAATCTGCTTTTTTTTTTCATAGAATCCATTTCTCTGATCAAAACAACCGAAATCGAAAAAAAAAAAATGCATCAAAGGGGGCCCCCTTGGAACTTTTTCGAATTCTTCAGATCGCCTTAACTTCCGAACGGATGGACCGATTTTCAACTTCGATCATACCAAACTGCTTGTTTTTTTCATAGAATCCATTTCTCCAATCGAAAAAACCGAAATCTGAAAAAAATTGCATCAAAGGGGGTCCCCTTGGAACTTTTTCGAATTCTTCAAATCGCCTTAACTTCCGAACGGATGGACCGATTTTCAACTTCGATCATACCAATCTGCTTGTTTTTTTTTCATAGAATCCATTTCTCCAATCGAAAAAACCAAAATCGAAAAAAAAATCGCATCAAAGGGGGTCCCCTTGGAACTTTTCTGAATTCTTCAGATCGCCTTAACTTCCGAACGGATGGACCGATTTTCAACTTCGATCATACCAATCTGCTTGTTTTTTTTTTTCATTTCTCCAATCAAAAAAACTGAAATCAAAAAAATAAAAAGCATCAAAGGGAGCCCCCTTGGAACTTCTTCGAATTCTTCAGATCGCCTTAACTTCCGAACGGATGGACCGATTTTCAACTTCGATCATACCAAACTGCTTGTTTAATTTCATAGAATCCATTTCTCCAATCGGAAAAACCGAAATCGAAAAAAAAATGCATCAAAGGGGGCCCCCTTGGAACTATTTCGAATTCTTCAGACCGCCTTAACTTCCGAACGGATGAACCGATTTTCAACTTCGATCATACCAAACTGCTTGTTTTTTTTCATAGAATCCATTTCTCTAATCGAAAAAACCGAAATCTGAAAAAAAATTGCATCAAAGGGGGTCCCCTTGGAACTTTTTCGAATTCTTCAAATCGCCTTAACTTCCGAACGGATGGACCGATTTTCAACTTCGATCGTACCAATCTGCTTGTTTTTTTTTCATAGAATCCATTTCTCCAATCGAGAAAACCAAAATCGAAAAAAAAATTTCATCAAAGGGGGTCCCCTTGGAACTTTTCTGAATTCTCCAGACCGCCTTAACTTCCGAACGGATGGACCGATTTTCAACTTCGATCATACCAATCTGCTTGTTTTTTTTCATAGAATCCATTTCTCCAATCGAGAAAACCGAGATCGAAAAAATAAAAAGCATCAAAGGGAGCCCCCTTGGAACTTTTTCGAATTCTTCAGATCGCCTTAACTTCCGAACGGATGGACCGATTTTCAACTTCGATCATACGAATCTGCTTTTTTTTTCATAGAATCCATTTCTGCAATCGTGAAACCGAAATCGAAAAAAAAAATGCATCAAAGGGGGCCCCCTTGGAACTTCTTCGAATTCTTCAGATCGACTTAACTTCCGAACGGATAAACCGATTTTCAACTTCGATCATACCAATCTGCTTTTTTTTTTCATAGAATCCATTTCTCCGATCAAAAAAACCGAAATCGAAAAAAAAAATGCATCAAAGGGGGCCCCCTTGAAACCTTTTTCGAATTCTTCAGATTGCCTTAACTTTCGAACGTATGGACCGATTTTCAACTTCGATCATACCAATCTGCTTGTTTTTTTTTATAGAATCCATTTCTCCAATCAAAAAAACCGAAATCGAAAAAATAAAAAGCATCAAAGGGAGCCCCCTTGGAACTTTTTCGAATTCTTCAGATCGCCTTAACTTCCGAACGGATGGACCGATTTTCAACTTCGATCATACGAATCTGCTTGTTTTTTTTTTTCGAAAAAACCGAAATCGAAAAAAAAAAGCATCAAAGGGAGCCCCCTTGGAACTTTTTCAAATTCTTCAGATCGCCTTAACTTCCGAACGGATGGACCGATTTTCAACTTCGATCATACCAATCTGCTTGTATTTTTTCATAAAATCCATTTCTCCAATCGAAAAAACCGAAATGGAAGAAAAAATGCATCAAAGGGGACCCCCTTGGAACTTTTTCGAATTCTTCAGATCGACTTAACTTCCGAACGGATGGACCGATTTTCAACTTCGATCATACCAATCTGCTTTTTTTTTTCATAGAATCCATTTCTCTGATCAAAACAACCGAAATAGAAAAAAAAAATGCATCAAAGGGAGCCCCCTTGGAACTTTTTCGAATTCTTCAGATCGCCTACACTTCCGAACGGATGGACCGATTTTCAACTTCGATCATACCAAACTGCTGGTTTTTTCTCATAGAATCCATTTCTCCAATCGAAAAAACCGAAATCTAAAAAAAAATGGAATCAAAGGGGGTCCCCTTGGAACTTTTTCGAATTCTTCAAATCGCCTTAACTTCCGAACGGATGGACCAATTTTCAACTTCGATCATACCAATCTGCTTGTTTTTTTTCATAGAATCCATTTCTCCAATCGAAAAAACCAAAATCGAAAAAAAAATCGCATCAAAGGGGGTCCCCTTGGAACTTTTCTGAATTCTTCAGATCGCCTTAACTTCCGAACGGATGGACCGATTTTCAACTTCGATCATACCAATCTGCTTGTTTTTTTTTTTCATAGAATCCATTTCTCCAATCGAAAAAACCGAAATCGAAAAGAAAAATTGCATCAAAGGGGGTCCCCTTGGAACTTTTTCGAATTCTTCAGATCGCCTTAACTTCCGAACGGATGGACCGATTTTCAACTTCGATCATACCAATCTGCTTGTTTTTTTTTCATGGAATCCATTTCTCCAATCGAGAAAACCGAGATCGAAAAAATAAAAAGCATCAAAGGGAGCCCCCTTGGAACTTTTTCGAATTCTTCAGATTGCCTTAACTTTCGAACGGATGGACCGATTTTCAACTTCGATCATACGAATCTGCTTTTTTTTTCATAGAATCCATTTCTGCAATCGTAAAACCGAAATCGAAAAAATAAAAAGCATCAAAGGGGGCCCCCTTGGAACTTTTTCGAATTCTTCAGATCGACTTAACTTCCGAACGGATAAACCGATTTTCAACTTCGATCATACCAATCTGCTTTTTTTTTTATAGAATCCATTTCTCCGATCAAAAAAACCGAAATCGAAAAAAAAAATGCATCAAAGGGGGCCCCCTTGAAACTTTTTCGAATTCTTCAGATTGCCTTAACTTTCGAACGTATGGACCGATTTTCAACTTCGATCATACCAATCTGCTTGTTTTTTTTTCATAGAATCCATTTCTCCAATCAAAAAAACCGAAATCGAAAAAATAAAAAGCATCAAAGGGAGCCCCCTTGGAACTTTTTCGAATTCTTCAGATCGCCTTAACTTCCGAACGGATGGACCGATTTTCAACTTCGATCATACGAATCTGCTTGTTTTTTTTTTCGAAAAAACCGAAATCGAAAAAAAAAAGCATCAAAGGGAGCCCCCTTGGAACTTTTTCAAATTCTTCAGATCGCCTTAACTTCCGAACGGATGGACCGATTTTCAACTTCGATCATACCAATCTGCTTGTTTTTTTTCATAGAATCCATTTCTCCAATCGAAAAAACCGAAATCGAAAAAAAAATGCATCGAAGGGGGCCCCCTTGGAACTTTTTCGAATTCTTCAGATCGCCTTAACTTCCGAACGGATGGACCGATTTTCAACTTCGATCATACCAATCTGCTTGTATTTTTTCATAAAATCCATTTCTCCAATCGAAAAAACCGAAATGGAAGAAAAAATGCATCAAAGGGGACCCCCTTGGAACTTTTTCGAATTCTTCAGATCGACTTAACTTCCGAACGGATGGACCGATTTTCAACTTCGATCATACCAATCTGCTTTTTTTTTCATAGAATCCATTTCTCTGATCAAAACAACCGAAATCGAAAAAAAAAATGCATCAAAGGAGGCCCCCTTGGAACTTTTTCGAATTCTTCAGATCGCCTTAACTACCGAACGGATGGACCGATTTTCAACTTCGATCATACCAAACTGCTGGTTTTTTCTCATAGAATCCATTTCTCCAATCGAAAAAACCGAAATCTAAAAAAAAAATTGCATCAAAAGGGGTCCCCTTGGAACTTTTTCGAATTCTTCAGATCGCCTTAACTTCCGAACGGATGGACCGATTTTCAACTTCGATCATACCAATCTGCTTGTATTTTTTTCATGGAATCCATTTCTCCAATCGAAAGAACCGAAATCGAAAAAATAAAAAGCATCAAAGGGAGCCCCCTTGGAACTTCTTCGAATTCTTCAGATCGCCTTAACATCCGAACGGATGGACCGATTTTCAACTTCGATCATACAAATCTGCTTGTTTTTTCTCATAGAATCCATTTCTGCAATCGAAAAAACCGAAATCGAAAAAAAAATGCATCAAAGGGGGCCCCCTTGGAACTTTTTCGAATTCTTCAGATCGACTTAACTTCCGAACGGATGGACCGATTTTCAACTTCGATCATACCAATTTGCTTTTTTTTTCATAGAATCCATTTATCCGATCAAAAAAACCGAAATCGAAAAAAAAAATCATCAAAGGGAGCCCCCTTGGAACTTTTTCGAATTCTTCAGATTGCCTTAACTGTCGAACGTATGGACCGATTTTCAACTTCGATCATACCAATCTGCTCTTTTTTTATTCATAGAATCCATTTCTCCAATCAGAAAAACCGAAATCGAAAAAATAAAAAGCATCAAAGGGAGCCCCCTTGGAACTTTTTCGAATTCTTCAGATCGCCTTAACTTCCGAACGGATGGACCAATTTTCATCCTCGATCATACGAATCTGCTTGTTTTTTTTCATAGAATCCATTTCTCCAATCGAAAAAACCGAAATCGAAAAAAAATGCATCAAAGGGAGCCCCCTTGGAACTTTTTCGAATTCTTCAGATCGACTTAACTTCCGAACGGATGGACCGATTTTCAACTTCGATCATACCAATCTGCTTTTTTTTTCCATAGAATCCATTTCTCCGATCAAAAATACCGAAATCGAACAAAAAAAAAATGCATCAAAGGGGGCCCCCTTGGAACTTTTTCGAATTCTTCAGATTTCCTTAACTTTCGAACGTATGGACCGATTTTCAACTTCGATCATACCAATCTGCTTGTTTTTTTTCATAGAATCCATTTCTTCAATCGAAAAAACCGAAATCGAAAAAAAAATGCATCAAAGGGGGCCCCCTTGGAACTTTTTCGAATTCTTCAGATCGCCTTAACTTCCGAACGGATGGACCGATTTTCAACTTCGATCATACCAATCTGCTTGTATTTTTTCATAAAATCCATTTCTCCAATCGAAAAAACCGAAATGGAAGAAAAAATGCATCAAAGGGGACCCCCTTGGAACTTTTTCGAATTCTTCAGATCGACTTAACTTCCGAACGGATGGACCGATTTTCAACTTCGATCATACCAATCTGCTTTTTTTTTCATAGAATCCATTTCTCTGATCAAAACAACCGAAATCGAAAAAAAAAAATGCATCAAAGGGGGCCCCCTTGGAACTTTTTCGAATTCTTCAGATCGCCTTAACTTCCGAACGGATGGACCGATTTTCAACTTCGATCATACCAAACTGCTGGTTTTTTCTCATAGAATCCATTTCTCCAATCGAAAAAACCGAAATCTGAAAAAAATTGCATCAAAGGGGGTCCCCTTGGAACTTTTTCGAATTCTTCAAATCGCCTTAACTTCCGAACGGATGGACCAATTTTCAACTTCGATCATACCAATCTGCTTGTTTTCTTTCATAGAATCCATTTCTCCAATCGAAAAAACCAAAATCGAAAAAAAAATCGCATCAAAGGGGGTCCCCTTGGAACTTTTCTGAATTCTTCAGATCGCCTTAACTTCCGAACGGATGGACCGATTTTCAACTTCGATCATACCAATCTGCTTGTTTTTTTTTTCATAGAATTCATTTCTCCAATCGAAAAAACCGAAATCGAAAAAAAAAATTGCATCAAAGGTGGTCTCCTTGGAACTTTTTCGAATTCTTCAGATCGCCTTAACTTCCGAACGGATGGACCGATTTTCAACTTCGATCATACCAATCTGCTTGTTTTTTTTTCATGGAATCCATTTCTCCAATCAAAAGAACCGAAATCGAAAAAATAAAAAGCATCAAAGGGGGCCCCCTTGGAACTTCTTCGAATTCTTCAGATCGCCTTAACTTCCGAACGGATGGACCGATTTTCAACTTCGATCATACAAATCTGCTTGTTTTTTCTCATAGAATCCATTTCTGCAATCGAAAAAACCGAAATCGAAAAAAAAATGCATCAAAGGGGGCCCCCTTGAAACTTTTTCGAATTCTTCAGATCGACTTAACTTCCGAACGGATGGACCGATTTTCAACTTCGATCATACCAATTTGCTTTTTTTTTCATAGAATCCATTTATCCGATCAAAAAAACCGAAATCGAAAAAAAAAATTCATCAAAGGGAGCCCCCTTGGAACTTTTTCGAATTCTTCAGATTGCCTTAACTGTCGAACGTATGGACCGATTTTCAACTTCGATCATACCAATCTGCTCGTTTTTTTTTCATAGAATCCATTTCTTCAATCAGAAAAACCGAAATCGAAAAAATAAAAAGCATCAAAGGGAGCCCCCATGGAACTTTTTCGAATTCTTCAGATCGCCTTAACTTCCGAACAGATGGACCAATTTTCAACTTCGATCATACGAATCTGCTTGTTTTTTTTCATAGAATCCATTTCTCCAATCGAAAAAACCGAAATCGAAAAAAAAATGCATCAAAGGGAGCCCCCTTGGAACTTTTTCGAATTCTTCAGATCGACTTAACTTCCGAACGGATGGACCGATTTTCAACTTCGATCATACCAATCTGCTTTTTTTTTTCATAGAATCCATTTCTCCGATCAAAAATACCGAAATCGAAAAAAAAAATGCATCAAAGGGGGCCCCCTTGGAACTTTTTCGAATTCTTCAGATTGCCTTAACTTTCGAACGTATGGACCGATTTTCAACTTCGATCATACCAATCTGCTTGTTTTTTTCATAGAATCCATTTCTTCAATCGAAGAAACCGAAATCGAAAGAAAAATGCATCAAAGGGGGCCCCCTTGGAACTTTTTCGAATTCTTCAGATCGCCTTAACTTCCAAACGGATGGACCGATTTTCAACTTCGATCATACGAATCTGCTTGTTTTTTTTTCATAGAATCCATTTCTCCAATCGAAAAAACCAAAATCGAAAAAAAAAATGCATCAAAGGGGGCCCCCTTGGAACTTTTTCGAATTCTTCAGATTGCCTTAACTTCCGAACGGATGGACCAATTTTCAACTTCGATCATACGAATCTGCTTGTTTTTTTTTCATAGAATCCATTTCTCCAATCGAAAAAACCGAAATCGAAAAAAAAAAATGCATCAAAGGGGGCCCCCTTGGAACTTTTTCGAATTCTTCAGATCGACTTATCTTCCGAACGGATGGACCGATTTTCAACTCCGATCATACCAATCTGCTTTTTTTTCCATAGAATCCATTTCTCCGATCAAAAATACCGAAATCGAAAAAAAAAATGCATCAAAGGGGCCCCCTTGGAACTTTTTCGAATTCTTCAGATTGCCTTAACTTTCGAACGTATGGACCGATTTTCAACTTCGATCATACCAATCTGCTTGTTTTTTTTCATAGAATCCATTTCTTCAATCGAAAAAACCGAAATCGAAAAAAAAAAATGCATCAAAGGGGGCCCTCTTGGAACTTTTTCGAATTCTTCAGATCGCCTTAACTTCCAAACGGATGGACCGATTTTCAACTTCGATCATACGAATCTGCTTGTTTTTTTTCATAGAATCCATTTCTCCAATCGAAAAATTCAAAATCGAAAAAAAAATGCATCAAAGGGGGCCCCCTTGGAACTTTTTCGAATTCTTCAGATCGCCTTAACATCCGAACGGATGGACCGATTTTCAACTTCGATCATACCAATCTGCTTGTTTTTTCATAGAATCCATTTCTCCAATCGAAAAAACCAAAATCGAAAAAAAAATGCATCAAAGGGGGCCCCCTTGGAACTTTTTCGAATTCTTCTGATCGCCTTAACTTCCGAACGGATGGACCGATTTTCAACTTCGATCATACCAATCTGCTTGTTTAATTTCATAGAATCCATTTCTCCAATCGGAAAAACCGAAATCGAAAGAAAATGCATCAAAGGAGGCCCCCTTGGAACTTTTTCGAATTCTTCAGACCGCCTTAACTTCCGAACGGATGGACCGATTTCCAATTTCGCGCATACCAATTTGATTGTTTTTTCATAGAATCCATTTCTTCAATGGAACATACCGAAATCGAAGAAAAAATTGCATCAAAGGGGGTCCCCTTGGAACTTTTTCGAATTCTCCAGATCGCCTAAACTTTCGAACGGATGGACCGATTTTCAACTTCGATCATACCAAACTGCTTGTTTTTTTTCATAGAATCAATTTCTCCAATCGAAAAAACCGAAATCGAAAAAAAAATTGCATCAAATGGGGTCCCCTTGGAACTTTTTCGAATTCTTCAAATCGCCTTAACTTCCGAACGGATGGACCGATTTTCAACTTCGATCATACCAAACTGCTTGTTTTTTTTCATAGAATCCATTTCTCTAATCGAAAAAACCGAAATCTGAAAAAAAATTGCATCAAAGGGGGTCCCCTTGGAACTTTTTCGAATTCTTCAAATCGCCTTAACTTCCGAACGGATGGACCGATTTTCAACTTCGATCGTACCAATCTGCTTGATTTTTTTCATAGAATCCATTTCTCCAATCAAAAAAACCAAAATCGAAACAAAAATTGCATCTAAGGGTGCCCCCTTGGAACTTTTTCGAATTCTCCAGATCGCCTTAACTTCCGAACGGATGGACCGATTTTCAACTTCGATCATACCAATCTGCTTTTTTTTTCATAGAATCCATTTCTCTGATCAAAACAACCGAAATAGAAAAAAAAAAATGCATCAAAGGGGGCCCCCTTGGAACTTTTTCGAATTCTTCAGATCGCCTTAACTTCCGAACGGATGGACCGATTTTCAACTTCGATCATACCAAACTGCTGGTTTTTTCTCATAGAATCCATTTCTCCAATCGAAAAAACCGAAATCTAAAAAAAAATGGAATCAAAGGGGGTCCCCTTGGAACTTTTTCGAATTCTTCAAGTCGCCTTAACTTCCGAACGGATGGACCAATTTTCAACTTCGATCATACCAATCTGCTTGTTTTTTTTCATAGAATCCATTTCTCCAATCGAAAAAACCATAATCGAAAAAAAATCGCATCAAAGGGGGTCCCCTTGGAACTTTTCTGAATTCTTCAGATCGCCTTAACTTCCGAACGGATGGACCGATTTTCAACTTCGATCATACCAATCTGCTTGTTTTTTTTTTTCATAGAATCCATTTCTCCAATCGAAAAAACCGAAATCGAAAAGAAAAATTGCATCAAAGGGGGTCCCCTTGGAACTTTTTCGAATTCTTCAGATCGCCTTAACTTCCGAACGGATGGACCGATTTTCAACTTCGATCATACCAATCTGCTTGTTTTTTTTCATGGAATCCATTTCTCCAATCGAGAAAACCGAGATCGAAAAAATAATAAGCATCAAAGGGAGCCCCCTTGGAACTTTTTCGAATTCTTCAGATCGCCTTAACTTCCGAACGGATGGACCGATTTTCAACTTCGATCATACGAATCTGCTTTTTTTTTTCATAGAATCCATTTCTGCAATCGTAAAACCGAAATCGAAAAAATAAAAAGCATCAAAGGGGGCCCCCTTGGAACTTTTTCGAATTCTTCAGATCGACTTAACTTCCGAACGGATAAACCGATTTTCAACTTCGATCATACCAATCTGCTTTTTTTTTCATAGAATCCATTTCTCCGATCAAAATAACCGAAATCGAAAAAAAAAATGCATCAAAGGGGGCCCCCTTGAAACTTTTTCGAATTCTTCAGATTGCCTTAACTTTCGAACGTATGGACCGATTTTCAACTTCGATCATACCAATCTGCTTGTTTTTTTTTCATAGAATCCATTTCTCCAATCAAAAAAACCGAAATCGAAAAAATAAAAAGCATCAAAGGGAGCCCCCTTGGAACTTTTTCGAATTCTTCAGATCGCCTTAACTTCCGAACGGATGGACCGATTTTCAACTTCGATCATACGAATCTGCTTGTTTTTTTTTTCGAAAAAATCGAAATCGAAAAAAAAAAGCATCAAAGGGAGCCCCCTTGGAACTTTTTCAAATTCTTCAGATCGCCTTAACTTCCGAACGGATGGACCGATTTTCAACTTCGATCATACCAATCTGCTTGTTTTTTTTCATAGAATCCATTTCTCCAATCGAAAAAACCGAAATCGAAAAAAAAATGCATCGAAGGGGGCCCCCTTGGAACTTTTTCGAATTCTTCAGATCGCCTTAACTTCCGAACGGATGGACCGATTTTCAACTTCGATCATACCAATCTGCTTGTATTTTTTCATAAAATCCATTTCTCCAATCGAAAAAACCGAAATGGAAGAAAAAATGCATCAAAGGGGACCCCCTTGGAACTTTTTCGAATTCTTCAGATCGACTTAACTTCCGAACGGATGGACCGATTTTCAACTTCGATCATACCAATCTGCTTTTTTTTTCATAGAATCCATTTCTCTGATCAAAACAACCGAAATCGAAAAAAAAAATGCATCAAAGGGGGCCCCCTTGGAACTTTTTCGAATTCTTCAGATCGCCTTAACTTCCGAACGGATGGACCGATTTTCAACTTCGATCATACGAATCTGCTTTTTTTTTTCATAGAATCCATTTCTGCAATCGTAAAACCGAAATCGAAAAAATAAAAAGCATCAAAGGGGGCCCCCTTGGAACTTTTTCGAATTCTTCAGATCGACTTATCTTCCGAACGGATAAACCGATTTTCAACTTCGATCATACCAATCTGCTTTTTTTTTCATAGAATCCATTTCTCCGATCAAAAAAACCGAAATCGAAAAAAAAATGCATCAAAGGGGGCCCCCTTGAAACTTTTTCGAATTCTTCAGATTGCCTTAACTTTCGAACGTATGGACCGATTTTCAACTTCGATCATACCAATCTGCTTGTTTTTTTTTCATAGAATCCATTTCTCCAATCAAAAAAACCGAAATCGAAAAAATAAAAAGCATCAAAGGGAGCCCCCTTGGAACTTTTTCGAATTCTTCAGATCGCCTTAACTTCCGAACGGATGGACCGATTTTCAACTTCGATCATACGAATCTGCTTGTTTTTTTTTTTCGAAAAAACCGAAATCGAAAAAAAAAAGCATCAAAGGGAGCCCCCTTGGAACTTTTTCAAATTCTTCAGATCGCCTTAACTTCCGAACGGATGGACCGATTTTCAACTTCGATCATACCAATCTGCTTGTTTTTTTTCATAGAATCCATTTCTCCAATCAAAAAAACCGAAATCGAAAAAAAAATGCATCGAAGGGGGCCCCCTTGGAACTTTTTCGAATTCTTCAGATCGCCTTAACTTCCGAACGGATGGACCGATTTTCAACTTCGATCATACCAATCTGCTTGTATTTTTCCATAAAATCCATTTCTCCAATCGAAAAAACCGAAATGGAAGAAAAAATGCATCAAAGGGGACCCCCTTGGAACTTTTTCGAATTCTTCAGATCGACTTAACTTCCGAACGGATGGACCGATTTTCAACTTCGATCATACCAATCTGCTTTTTTTTTCATAGAATCCATTTCTCTGATCAAAACAACCGAAATCGAAAAAAAAAATGCATCAAAGGGGGCCCCCTTGGAACTTTTTCGAATTCTTCAGATCGCCTTAACTTCCGAACGGATGGACCGATTTTCAACTTCGATCATACCAAACTGCTGGTTTTTTCTCATAGAATCCATTTCTCCAATCGAAAAAACCGAAATCTAAAAAAAAAATGGAATCAAAGGGGGTCCCCTTGGAACTTTTTCGAATTCTTCAAATCGCCTTAACTTCCGAACGGATGGACCAATTTTCAACTTCGATCATACCAATCTGCTTGTTTTTTTTTTCATAGAATCCATTTCTCCAATCGAAAAAACCGAAATCGAAAAGAAAAATTGCATCAAAAGGGGTCCCCTTGGAACTTTTTCGAATTCTTCAGATCGCCTTAACTTCCGAACGGATGGACCGATTTTCAACTTCGATCATACCAATCTGCTTGTTTTTTTTTCATGGAATCCATTTCTCCAATCGAAAGAACCGAAATCGAAAAAATAAAAAGCATCAAAGGGAGCCCCCTTGGAACTTCTTCGAATTCTTCAGATCGCCTTAACTTCCGAACGGATGGACCGATTTTCAACTTCGATCATACAAATCTGCTTGTTTTTTCTCATAGAATCCATTTCTGCAATCGAAAAAACCGAAATCGAAAAAAAAATGCATCAAAGGGGGCCCCCTTGGAACTTTTTCGAATTCTTCAGATCGACTTAACTTCCGAACGGATGGACCGATTTTCAACTTCGATCATACCAATTTGCTTTTTTTTTTTCATAGAATCCATTTATCCGATCAAAAAAACCGAAATCGAAGAAAAAAATTCATCAAAGGGAGACCCCTTGGAACTTTTTCGAATTCTTCAGATTGCCTTAACTGTCGAACGTATGGACCGATTTTCAACTTCGATCATACCAATCTGCTCTTTTTTTTTCATAGAATCCATTTCTCCAATCAGAAAAACCGAAATCGAAAAAATAAAAAGCATCAAAGGGAGCCCCCTTGGAACTTTTTCGAATTCTTCAGATCGCCTTAACTTCCGAAAGGATGGACCAATTTTCAACCTCGATCATACGAATCTGCTTGTTTTTTTTCATAGAATCCATTTCTCCAATCGAAAAAACCGAAATCGAAAAAAAATGCATCAAAGGGAGCCCCCTTGGAACTTTTTCGAATTCTTCAGATCGACTTAACTTCCGAACGGATGGACCGATTTTCAACTTCGATCATACCAATCTGCTTTTTTTTTCCATAGAATCCATTTCTTCGATCAAAAATACCGAAATCGAAAAAAAAAATGCATCAAAGGGGGCCCCCTTGGAACTTTTTCGAATTCTTCAGATTGCCTTAACTTTCGAACGTATGGACCGATTTTCAACTTCGATCATACCAATCTGCTTGTTTTTTTTCATAGAATCCATTTCTTCGATCGAAAAAACCGAAATCGAAAAAAAAATGCATCAAAGGGGGCCCCCTTGGAACTTTTTCGAATTCTTCAGATCGCCTTAACTTCCGAACGGATGGACCGATTTTCAACTTCGATCATACCAATCTGCTTGTATTTTTTCATAAAATCCATTTCTCCAATCGAAAAAACCGAAATGGAAGAAAAAATGCATCAAAGGGGACCCCCTTGGAACTTTTTCGAATTCTTCAGATCGACTTAACTTCCGAACGGATGGACCGATTTTCAACTTCGATCATACCAATCTGCTTTTTTTTTCATAGAATCCATTTCTCTGATCAAAACAACCGAAATCAAAAAAAAATGCATCAAAGGGGGCCCCCTTGGAACTTTTTCGAATTCTTCAGATCGCCTTAACTTCCGAACGGATGGACCGATTTTCAACTTCGATCATACCAAACTGCTGGTTTTTTCTCATAGAATCCATTTCTCCAATCGAAAAAACCGAAATCTGAAAAAAATTGCATCAAAGGGGGTCCCCTTGGAACTTTTTCGAATTCTTCAGATCGACTTAACTTCCGAACGGATGGACCGATTTTCAACTTCGATCATACCAATCTGCTTTTTTTTTCATAGAATCCATTTCTCTGATCAAAACAACCGAAATCGAAAAAAAAATGCATCAAAGGGGGCCCCCTTGGAACTTTTTCGAATTCTTCAGATCGCCTTAACTTCCGAACGGATGGACCGATTTTCAACTTCGATCATACCAAACTGCTGGTTTTTTCTCATAGAATCCATTTCTCCAATCGAAAAAACCAAAATCGAAAAAAAAATCGCATCAAAGGGGGTCCCCTTGGAACTTTTCTGAATTCTTCAGATCGCCTTAACTTCCGAACGGATGGACCGATTTTCAACTTCGATCATACCAATCTGCTTGTTTTTTTTTCATAGAATCCATTTCTCCAATCGAAAAAACCGAAATCGAAAAGAAAAATTGCATCAAAGGTGGTCTCCTTGGAACTTTTTCGAATTCTTCAGATCGCCTTAACTTCCGAACGGATGGACCGATTTTCAACTTCGATCATACAAATCTGCTTGTTTTTTCTCATAGAATCCATTTCTGCAATCGAAAAAACCGAAATCGAAAAATGAATGCATCAAAGGGGGCCCCCTTGAAACTTTTTCGAATTCTTCAGATCGACTTAACTTCCGAACGGATGGACCGATTTTCAACTTCGATCATACCAATTTGCTTTTTTTTTCATAGAATCCATTTATCCGATCAAAAAAACCGAAATCGAAAAAAAAAATTCATCAAAGGGAGCCCCCTTGGAACTTTTTCGAATTCTTCAGATTGCCTTAACTGTCGAACGTATGGACCGATTTTCAACTTCGATCATACCAATCTGCTCGTTTTTTTTTCATAGAATCCATTTCTTCAATCAGAAAAACCGAAATCGAAAAAATAAAAAGCATCAAAGGGAGCCCCCATGGAACTTTTTCGAATTCTTCAGATCGCCTTAACTTCCGAACAGATGGACCAATTTTCAACTTCGATCATACGAATCTGCTTGTTTTTTTTCATAGAATCCATTTCTCCAATCGAAAAAACCGAAATCGAAAAAAAAAATGCATCAAAGGGAGCCCCCTTGGAACTTTTTCGAATTCTTCAGATCGACTTAACTTCCGAACGGATGGACCGATTTTCAACTTCGATCATACCAATCTGCTTTTTTTTTCCATAGAATCCATTTCTCCGATCAAAAATACCGAAATCGAAAAAAAAAATGCATCAAAGGGGGCCCCCTTGGAACTTTTTCGAATTCTTCAGATTGCCTTAACTTTCGAACGTATGGACCGATTTTCAACTTCGATCATACCAATCTGCTTGTTTTTTTTTCATAGAATCCATTTCTTCAATCGAAGAAACCGAAATCGAAAAAAAAATGCATCGAAGGGGGCCCCCTTGGAACTTTTTCGAATTCTTCAGATCGCCTTAACTTCCAAACGGATGGACCGACTTTCAACTTCGATCATACGAATCTGCTTGTTTTTTTTTCATAGAATCCATTTCTCCAATCGAAAAAACCAAAATCGAAAAAAAAAATGCATCAAAGGGGGCCCCCTTGGAACTTTTTCGAATTCTTCAGATTGCCTTAACTTCCGAACGGATGGACCAATTTTCAACTTCGATCATACGAATCTGCTTGTTTTTTTTTCATAGAATCCATTTCTCCAATCGAAAAAACCGAAATCGAAAAAAAAAAATGCATCAAAGGGGGCCCCCTTGGAACTTTTTCGAATTCTTCAGATCGACTTAACTTCCGAACGGATGGACCGATTTTCAACTCCGATCATACCAATCTGCTTTTTTTTTCCATAGAATCCATTTCTCCGATCAAAAATACCGAAATCGAAAAAAAAAAATGCATCAAAGGGGCCCCCTTGGAACTTTTTCGAATTCTTCAGATTGCCTTAACTTTCGAACGTATGGACCGATTTTCAACTTCGATCATACCAATCTGCTTGTTTTTTTTCATAGAATCCATTTCTTCAATCGAAAAAACCGAAATCGAAAAAAAAAATGCATCAAAGGGGGCCCTCTTGGAACTTTTTCGAATTCTTCAGATCGCCTTAACTTCCAAACGGATGGACCGATTTTCAACTTCGATCATACGAATCTGCTTGTTTTTTTTCATAGAATCCATTTCTCCAATCGAAAAATTCAAAATCGAAAAAAAAATGCATCAAAGGGGGCCCCCTTGGAACTTTTTCGAATTCTTCAGATTGCCTTAACTTGCGAACGTATGGACCGATTTTCAACTTCGATCATACCAATCTGCTTGTTTTTTTTCATAGAATCCATTTCTCCAATTGAAAAAACCGAAATCGAAAAAAAAATGCATCAAAGGGGGCCCCCTTGGAACTTTTTCGAATTCTTCAGATCGCCTTAACATCCGAACGGATGGACCGATTTTCAACTTCGATCATACCAATCTGCTTGTTTTTTCATAGAATCCATTTCTCCAATCGAAAAAACCAAAATCGAAAAAAAAAAATGCATCAAAGGGGGCCCCCTTGGAACTTTTTCGAATTCTTCTGATCGCCTTAACTTCCGAACGGATGGACCGATTTTCAACTTCGATCATACCAATCTGCTTGTTTAATTTCATAGAATCCATTTCTCCAATCGGAAAAACCGAAATCGAAAGAAAATGCATCAAAGGAGGCCCCCTTGGAACTTTTTCGAATTCTTCAGACCGCCTTAACTTCCGAACGGATGGACCGATTTTCAATTTCGCGCATACCAATTTGATTGTTTTTTCATAGAATCCATTTCTTCAATGGAAAATACCGAAATCGAAGAAAAAATTGCATCAAAGGGGGTCCCCTAGGAACTTTTTCGAATTCTTCAAATCGCCTTAACTTCCGAACGGATGGACCGATTTTCAACTTCGATCATACCAAACTGCTTGTTTTTTTTCATAGAATCCATTTCTCTAATCGAAAAAACCGAAATCTGAAAAAAAATTGCATCAAAGGGGGTCCCCTTGGAACTTTTTCGAATTCTTCAAATCGCCTTAACTTCCGAACGGATGGACCGATTTTCAACTTCGATCATACCAATCTGCTCGTTTTTTTTTCATAGAATCCATTTCTTCAATCAGAAAAACCGAAATCGAAAAAATAAAAAGCATCAAAGGGAGCCCCCATGGAACTTTTTCGAATTCTTCAGATCGCCTTAACTTCCGAACAGATGGACCAATTTTCAACTTCGATCATACGAATCTGCTTTTTTTTTCCATAGAATCCATTTCTCCGATCAAAAATACCGAAATCGAAAAAAAAAATGCATCAAAGGGGGCCCCCTTGGAACTTTTTCGAATTCTTCAGATTGCCTTAACTTTCGAACGTATGGACCGATTTTCAACTTCGATCATACCAATCTGCTTGTTTTTTTTTCATAGAATCCATTTCTTCAATCGGAGAAACCGAAATCGAAAAAAAAATGCATCAAAGGGGGCCCCCTTGGAACTTTTTCGAATTTTTCAGATCGCCTTAACTTCCAAACGGATGGACCGACTTTCAACTTCGATCATACGAATCTGCTTGTTATTTTTTCATAGAATCCATTTCTCCAATCGAAAAAACCAAAATCGAAAAAAAAAAATGCATCAAAGGGGGCCCCCTTGGAACTTTTTCGAATTCTTCAGATTGCCTTAACTTCCGAACGGATGGACCAATTTTCAACTTCGATCATACGAATCTGCTTGTTTTTTTTTCATAGAATCCATTTCTCCAATCGAAAAAACCGAAATCGAAAAAAAAAAAATGCATCAAAGGGGGCCCCCTTGGAACTTTTTCGAATTCTTCAGATCGACTTAACTTCCGAACGGATGGACCGATTTTCAACTCCGATCATACCAATCTGCTTTTTTTTTCCATAGAATCCATTTCTCCGATCAAAAATACCGAAATCGAAAAAAAAATGCATCAAAGGGGCCCCCTTGGAACTTTTTCGAATTCTTCAGATTGCCTTAACTTTCGAACGTATGGACCGATTTTCAACTTCGATCATACCAATCTGCTTGTTTTTTTTCATAGAATCCATTTCTTCAATCGAAAAAACCGAAATCGAAAAAAAAAATGCATCAAAGGGGGCCCTCTTGGAACTTTTTCGAATTCTTCAGATCGCCTTAACTTCCAAACGGATGGACCGATTTTCAACTTCGATCATACGAATCTGCTTGTTTTTTTTCATAGAATCCATTTCTCCAATCGAAAAATTCAAAATCGAAAAAAAAATGCATCAAAGGGGGCCCCCTTGGAACTTTTTCGAATTCTTCAGATTGCCTTAACTTGCGAACGTATGGACCGATTTTCAACTTCGATCATACCAATCTGCTTGTTTTTTTTCATAGAATCCATTTCTCCAATCGAAAAAACCGAAATCGAAAAAAAAATGCATCAAAGGGGGCCCCCTTGGAACTTTTTCGAATTCTTCAGATCGCCTTAACATCCGAACGGATGGACCGATTTTCAACTTCGATCATACCAATCTGCTTGTTTTTTCATAGAATCCATTTCTCCAATCGAAAAAACCAAAATCGAAAAAAAAAATGCATCAAAGGGGGCCCCCTTGGAACTTTTTCGAATTCTTCTGATCACCTTAACTTCCGAACGGATGGACCGATTTTCAACTTCGATCATACCAATCTGCTTTTTTAATTTCATAGAATCCATTTCTCCAATCGGAAAAACCGAAATCGAAAGAAAATGCATCAAAGGAGGCCCCCTTGGAACTTTTTCGAATTCTTCAGACCGCCTTAACTTCCGAACGGATGGACCGATTTTCAATTTCGCGCATACCAATTTGATTGTGTTTTCATAGAATCCATTTCTTCAATGGAAAATACCGAAATCGAAGAAAAAATTGCATCAAAGGGGGTCCCCTTGGAACTTTTTCGAATTCTTCAAATCGCCTTAACTTCCGAACGGATGGACCGATTTTCAACTTCGATCATACCAATCTGCTTGTTTTTTTTCATAGAATCCATTTCTTCAATCGAAAAAACCGAAATCGAAAAAAAAAAATGCATCAAAGGGGGCCCTCTTGGAACTTTTTCGAATTCTTCAGATCGCCTTAACTTCCAAACGGATGGACCGATTTTCAACTTCGATCATACGAATCTGCTTGTTTTTTTTCATAGAATCCATTTCTCCAATCGAAAAATTCAAAATCGAAAAAAAAATGCATCAAAGGGGGCCCCCTTGGAACTTTTTCGAATTCTTCAGATTGCCTTAACTTGCGAACGTATGGACCGATTTTCAACTTCGATCATACCAATCTGCTTGTTTTTTTTCATAGAATCCATTTCTCCAATCGAAAAAACCGAAATCGAAAAAAAAATGCATCAAAGGGGGCCCCCTTGGAACTTTTTCGAATTCTTCAGATCGCCTTAACATCCGAACGGATGGACCGATTTTCAACTTCGATCATACCAATCTGCTTGTTTTTTCATAGAATCCATTTCTCCAATCGAAAAAACCAAAATCGAAAAAAAAAATGCATCAAAGGGGGCCCCCTTGGAACTTTTTCGAATTCTTCTGATCGCCTTAACTTCCGAACGGATGGACCGATTTTCAACTTCGATCATACCAATCTGCTTGTTTAATTTCATAGAATCCATTTCTCCAATCGGAAAAACCGAAATCGAAAGAAAATGCATCAAAGGAGGCCCCCTTGGAACTTTTTCGAATTCTTCAGACCGCCTTAACTTCCGAACGGATGGACCGATTTTCAATTTCGCGCATACCAATTTGATTGTTTTTTCATAGAATCCATTTCTTCAATGGAAAATACCGAAATCGAAGAAAGAATTGCATCAAAGGGGGTCCCCTTGGAACTTTTTCGAATTCTTCAAATCGCCTTAACTTCCGAACGGATGGACCGATTTTCAACTTCGATCATACCAAACTGCTTGTTTTTTTTCATAGAATCCATTTCTCTAATCGAAAAAACCGAAATCTGAAAAAAAATTGCATCAAAGGGGGTCCCCTTGGAACTTTTTCGAATTCTTCAAATCGCCTTAACTTCCGAACGGATGGACCGATTTTCAACTTCGATCATACCAATCTGCTCGTTTTTTTTTCATAGAATCCATTTCTTCAATCAGAAAAACCGAAATCGAAAAAATAAAAAGCATCAAAGGGAGCCCCCATGGAACTTTTTCGAATTCTTCAGATCGCCTTAACTTCCGAACAGATGGACCAATTTTCAACTTCGATCATACGAATCTGCTTTTTTTTTCCATAGAATCCATTTCTCCGATCAAAAATACCGAAATCGAAAAAAAAAATGCATCAAAGGGGGCCCCCTTGGAACTTTTTCGAATTCTTCAGATTGCCTTAACTTTCGAACGTATGGACCGATTTTCAACTTCGATCATACCAATCTGCTTGTTTTTTTTCATAGAATCCATTTCTTCAATCGAAGAAACCGAAATCGAAAAAAAAATGCATCAAAGGGGGCCCCCTTGGAACTTTTTCGAATTTTTCAGATCGCCTTAACTTCCAAACGGATGGACCGACTTTCAACTTCGATCATACGAATCTGCTTGTTTTTTTTTCATAGAATCCATTTCTCCAATCGAAAAAACCAAAATCGAAAAAAAAAATGCATCAAAGGGGGCCCCCTTGGAACTTTTTCGAATTCTTCAGATTGCCTTAACTTCCGAACGGATGGACCAATTTTCAACTTCGATCATACGAATCTGCTTGTTTTTTTTTCATAGAATCCATTTCTCCAATCGAAAAAACCGAAATCGAAAAAAAAAAAAATGCATCAAAGGGGGCCCCCTTGGAACTTTTTCGAATTCTTCAGATCGACTTAACTTCCGAACGGATGGACCGATTTTCAACACCGATCATACCAATCTGCTTTTTTTTTCCATAGAATCCATTTCTCCGATCAAAAATACCGAAATCGAAAAAAAAAATGCATCAAAGGGGCCCCCTTGGAACTTTTTCGAATTCTTCAGATTGCCTTAACTTTCGAACGTATGGACCGATTTTCAACTTCGATCATACCAATCTGCTTGTTTTTTTTCATAGAATCCATTTCTTCAATCGAAAAAACCGAAATCGAAAAAAAAAATGCATCAAAGGGGGCCCTCTTGGAACTTTTTCGAATTCTTCAGATCGCCTTAACTTCCAAACGGATGGACCGATTTTCAACTTCGATCATACGAATCTGCTTGTTTTTTTTCATAGAATCCATTTCTCCAATCGAAAAATTCAAAATCGAAAAAAAAATGCATCAAAGGGGGCCCCCTTGGAACTTTTTCGAATTCTTCAGATTGCCTTAACTTGCGAACGTATGGACCGATTTTCAACTTCGATCATACCAATCTGCTTGTTTTTTTTCATAGAATCCATTTCTCCAATCGAAAAAACCGAAATCGAAAAAAAAATGCATCAAAGGGGGCCCTCTTGGAACTTTTTCGAATTCTTCAGATCGCCTTAACTTCCGAACGGATGGACCGATTTTCAACTTCGATCATACCAATCTGCTTGTATTTTTTCATAAAATCCATTTCTCCAATCGAAAAAACCGAAATGGAAGAAAAAATGCATCAAAGGGGGCCCCCTTGAAACCTTTTTCGAATTCTTCAGATTGCCTTAACTTTCGAACGTATGGACCGATTTTCAACTTCGATCATACCAATCTGCTTGTTTTTTTTTATAGAATCCATTTCTCCAATCAAAAAAACCGAAATCGAAAAAATAAAAAGCATCAAAGGGAGCCCCTTTGGAACTTTTTCGAATTCTTCAGATCGCCTTAACTTCCGAACGGATGGACCGATTTTCAACTTCGATCATACGAATCTGCTTGTTTTTTTTTTTCGAAAAAACCGAAATCGAAAAAAAAAAGCATCAAAGGGAGCCCCCTTGGAACTTTTTCAAATTCTTCAGATCGCCTTAACTTCCGAACGGATGGACCGATTTTCAACTTCGATCATACCAATCTGCTTGTATTTTTTCATAAAATCCATATCTCCAATCGAAAAAACCGAAATGGAAGAAAAAATGCATCAAAGGGGACCCCCTTGGAACTTTTTCGAATTCTTCAGATCGACTTAACTTCCGAACGGATGGACCGATTTTCAACTTCGATCATACCAATCTGCTTTTTTTTTCATAGAATCCATTTCTCTGATCAAAACAACCGAAATAGAAAAAAAAATGCATCAAAGGGAGCCCCCTTGGAACTTTTTCGAATTCTTCAGATCGCCTACACTTCCGAACGGATGGACCGATTTTCAACTTCGATCATACCAAACTGCTGGTTTTTTCTCATAGAATCCATTTCTCCAATCGAAAAAACCGAAATCTAAAAAAAAATGGAATCAAAGGGGGTCCCCTTGGAACTTTTTCGAATTCTTCAAATCGCCTTAACTTCCGAACGTATGGACCGATTTTCAACTTCGATCATACCAATCTGCTTGTTTTTTTTCATAGAATCCATTTCTCCAATCGAAAAAACCGAAATCGAAAAAAAAATGCATCAAAGGGGGCCCCCTTGGAACTTTTTCGAATTCTTCAGATCGCCTTAACATCCGAACGGATGGACCGATTTTCAACTTCGATCATACCAATCTGCTTGTTTTTTCATAGAATCCATTTCTCCAATCGAAAAAACCAAAATCGAAAAAAAAAATGCATCAAAGGGGGCCCCCTTGGAACTTTTTCGAATTCTTCTGATCGCCTTAACTTCCGAACGGATGGACCGATTTTCAACTTCGATCATACCAATCTGCTTGTTTAATTTCATAGAATCCATTTCTCCAATCGGAAAAACCGAAATCGAAAGAAAATGCATCAAAGGAGGCCCCCTTGGAACTTTTTCGAATTCTTCAGACCGCCTTAACTTCCGAACGGATGGACCGATTTTCAATTTCGCGCATACCAATTTGATTGTTTTTTCATAGAATCCATTTCTTCAATGGAAAATACCGAAATCGAAGAAAAAATTGCATCAAAGGGGGTCCCCTTGGAACTTTTTCGAATTCTTCAAATCGCCTTAACTTCCGAACGGATGGACCGATTTTCAACTTCGATCATACCAAACTGCTTGTTTTTTTTCATAGAATCCATTTCTCTAATCGAAAAAACCGAAATCTGAAAAAAAATTGCATCAAAGGGGGTCCCCTTGGAACTTTTTCGAATTCTTCAAATCGCCTTAACTTCCGAACGGATGGACCGATTTTCAACTTCGATCATACCAATCTGCTCGTTTTTTTTTCATAGAATCCATTTCTTCAATCAGAAAAACCGAAATCGAAAAAATAAAAAGCATCAAAGGGAGCCCCCATGGAACTTTTTCGAATTCTTCAGATCGCCTTAACTTCCGAACAGATGGACCAATTTTCAACTTCGATCATACGAATCTGCTTTTTTTTCCATAGAATCCATTTCTCCGATCAAAAATACCGAAATCGAAAAAAAAAATGCATCAAAGGGGGCCCCCTTGGAACTTTTTCGAATTCTTCAGATTGCCTTAACTTTCGAACGTATGGACCGATTTTCAACTTCGATCATACCAATCTGCTTGTTTTTTTTTCATAGAATCCATTTCTTCAATCGAAGAAACCGAAATCGAAAAAAAAATGCATCAAAGGGGGCCCCCTTGGAACTTTTTCGAATTTTTCAGATCGCCTTAACTTCCAAACGGATGGACCGACTTTCAACTTCGATCATACGAATCTGCTTGTTTTTTTTTCATAGAATCCATTTCTCCAATCGAAAAAACCAAAATCGAAAAAAAAAATGCATCAAAGGGGGCCCCCTTGGAACTTTTTCGAATTCTTCAGATTGCCTTAACTTCCGAACGGATGGACCAATTTTCAACTTCGATCATACGAATCTGCTTGTTTTTTTTTCATAGAATCCATTTCTCCAATCGAAAAAACCGAAATCGAAAAAAAAAAAATGCATCAAAGGGGGCCCCCTTGGAACTTTTTCGAATTCTTCAGATCGACTTAACTTCCGAACGGATGGACCGATTTTCAACACCGATCATACCAATCTGCTTTTTTTTTCCATAGAATCCATTTCTCCGATCAAAAATACCGAAATCGAAAAAAAAAAATGCATCAAAGGGGCCCCCTTGGAACTTTTTCGAATTCTTCAGATTGCCTTAACTTTCGAACGTATGGACCGATTTTCAACTTCGATCATACCAATCTGCTTGTTTTTTTTCATAGAATCCATTTCTTCAATCGAAAAAACCGAAATCGAAAAAAAAAATGCATCAAAGGGGGCCCTCTTGGAACTTTTTCGAATTCTTCAGATCGCCTTAACTTCCAAACGGATGGACCGATTTTCAACTTCGATCATACGAATCTGCTTGTTTTTTTTCATAGAATCCATTTCTCCAATCGAAAAATTCAAAATCGAAAAAAAAATGCATCAAAGGGGGCCCCCTTGGAACTTTTTCGAATTCTTCAGATTGCCTTAACTTGCGAACGTATGGACCGATTTTCAACTTCGATCATACCAATCTGCTTGTTTTTTTTCATAGAATCCATTTCTCCAATCGAAAAAACCGAAATCGAAAAAAAAATGCATCAAAGGGGGCCCTCTTGGAACTTTTTCGAATTCTTCAGATCGCCTTAACTTCCGAACGGATGGACCGATTTTCAACTTCGATCATACCAATCTGCTTGTATTTTTTCATAAAATCCATTTCTCCAATCGAAAAAACCGAAATGGAAGAAAAAATGCATCAAAGGGGGCCCCCTTGAAACCTTTTTCGAATTCTTCAGATTGCCTTAACTTTCGAACGTATGGACCGATTTTCAACTTCGATCATACCAATCTGCTTGTTTTTTTTATAGAATCCATTTCTCCAATCAAAAAAACCGAAATCGAAAAAATAAAAAGCATCAAAGGGAGCCCCCTTGGAACTTTTTCGAATTCTTCAGATCGCCTTAACTTCCGAACGGATGGACCGATTTTCAACTTCGATCATACGAATCTGCTTGTTTTTTTTTTTCGAAAAAACCGAAATCGAAAAAAAAAAGCATCAAAGGGAGCCCCCTTGGAACTTTTTCAAATTCTTCAGATCGCCTTAACTTCCGAACGGATGGACCGATTTTCAACTTCGATCATACCAATCTGCTTGTATTTTTTCATAAAATCCATTTCTCCAATCGAAAAAACCGAAATGGAAGAAAAAATGCATCAAAGGGGACCCCCTTGGAACTTTTTCGAATTCTTCAGATCGACTTAACTTCCGAACGGATGGACCGATTTTCAACTTCGATCATACCAATCTGCTTTTTTTTTCATAGAATCTATTTCTCTGATCAAAACAACCGAAATAGAAAAAAAAATGCATCAAAGGGAGCCCCCTTGGAACTTTTTCGAATTCTTCAGATCGCCTACACTTCCGAACGGATGGACCGATTTTCAACTTCGATCATACCAAACTGCTGGTTTTTTCTCATAGAATCCATTTCTCCAATCGAAAAAACCGAAATCTAAAAAAAAATGGAATCAAAGGGGGTCCCCTTGGAACTTTTTCGAATTCTTCAAATCGCCTTAACTTCCGAACGGATGGACCAATTTTCAACTTCGATCATACCAATCTGCTTGTTTTTTTTCATAGAATCCATTTCTCCAATCGAAAAAACCAAAATCGAAAAAAAAATCGCATCAAAGGGGGTCCCCTTGGAACTTTTCTGAATTCTTCAGATCGCCTTAACTTCCGAACGGATGGACCGATTTTCAACTTCGATCATACCAATCTGCTTGTTTTTTTTTTCATAGAATCCATTTCTCCAATCGAAAAAACCGAAATCGAAAAGAAAAATTGCATCAAAGGGGGTCCCCTTGAAACTTTTTCGAATTCTTCAGATCGCCTTAACTTTCGAACGTATGGACCGATTTTCAACTTCGATCATACCAATCTGCTTGTTTTTTTTTCATAGAATCCATTTCTCCAATCAAAAAAACCGAAATCGAAAAAATAAAAAGCATCAAAGGGAGCCCCCTTGGAACTTTTTCGAATTCTTCAGATCGCCTTAACTTCCGAACGGATGGACCGATTTTCAACTTCGATCATACGAATCTGCTTGTTTTTTTTTTCGAAAAAACCGAAATCGAAAAAAAAAAAGCATCAAAGGGAGCCCCCTTGGAACTTTTTCAAATTCTTCAGATCGCCTTAACTTCCGAACGGATGGACCGATTTTCAACTTCGATCATACCAATCTGCTTGTTTTTTTTCATAGAATCCATTTCTCCAATCGAAAAAACCGAAATCGAAAAAAAAATGCATCGAAGGGGGCCCCCTTGGAACTTTTTCGAATTCTTCAGATCGCCTTAACTTCCGAACGGATGGACCGATTTTCAACTTCGATCATACCAATCTGCTTGTATTTTTTCATAAAATCCATTTCTCCAATCGAAAAAACCGAAATGGAAGAAAAAATGCATCAAAGGGGACCCCCTTGGAACTTTTTCGAATTCTTCAGATCGACTTAACTTCCGAACGGATGGACCGATTTTCAACTTCGATCATACCAATCTGCTTTTTTTTTCATAGAATCCATTTCTCTGATCAAAACAACCGAAATCGAAAAAAAAAAATGCATCAAAGGGGGCCCCCTTGGAACTTTTTCGAATTCTTCAGATCGCCTTAACTACCGAACGGATGGACCGATTTTCAACTTCGATCATACCAAACTGCTGGTTTTTTCTCATAGAATCCATTTCTCCAATCGAAAAAACCGAAATCTAAAAAAAAAATTGCATCTTGGAACTTTTTCGAATTCTTCAGATCGCCTTAACTTCCGAACGGATGGACCGATTTTCAACTTCGATCATACCAATCTGCTTGTATTTTTTTCATGGAATCCATTTCTCCAATCGAAAGAACCGAAATCGAAAAAATAAAAAGCATCAAAGGGAGCCCCCTTGGAACTTCTTCGAATTCTTCAGATCGCCTTAACTTCCGAACGGATGGACCGATTTTCAACTTCGATCATACAAATCTGCTTGTTTTTTCTCATAGAATCCATTTCTGCAATCGAAAAAACCGAAATCGAAAAAAAATGCATCAAAGGGGGCCCCCTTGGAACTTTTTCGAATTCTTCAGATCGACTTAACTTCCGAACGGATGGACCGATTTTCAACTTCGATCATACCAATTTGCTTTTTTTTTCATAGAATCCATTTATCCGATCAAAAAAACCGAAATCGAAAAAAAAAAATCATCAATGGGAGCCCCCTTGGAACTTTTTCGAATTCTTCAGATTGCCTTAACTGTCGAACGTATGGACCGATTTTCAACTTCGATCATACCAATCTGCTCTTTTTTTATTCATAGAATCCATTTCTCCAATCAGAAAAACCGAAATCGAAAAAATAAAAAGCATCAAAGGGAGCCCCCTTGGAACTTTTTCGAATTCTTCAGATCGCCTTAACTTCCGAACGGATGGACCAATTTTCAACCTCGATCATACGAATCTGCTTGTTTTTTTTCATAGAATCCATTTCTCCAATCGAAAAAACCGAAATCGAAAAAAAATGCATCAAAGGGAGCCCCCTTGGAACTTTTTCGAATTCTTCAGATCGACTTAACTTCCGAACGGATGGACCGATTTTCAACTTCGATCATACCAATCTGCTTTTTTTTTCCATAGAATCCATTTCTCCGATCAAAAATACCGAAATCGAACAAAAAAAAAATGCATCAAAGGGGGCCCCCTTGGAACTTTTTCGAATTCTTCAGATTGCCTTAACTTTCGAACGTATGGACCGATTTTCAACTTCGATCATACCAATCTGCTTGTTTTTTTTCATAGAATCCATTTCTTCAATCGAAAAAACCGAAATCGAAAAAAAAATGCATCAAAGGGGGCCCCCTTGGAACTTTTTCGAATTCTTCAGATCGCCTTAACTTCCGAACGGATGGACCGATTTTCAACTTCGATCATACCAATCTGCTTGTATTTTTTCATAAAATCCATTTCTCCAATCGAAAAAACCGAAATGGAAGAAAAAATGCATCAAAGGGGACCCCCTTGGAACTTTTTCGAATTCTTCAGATCGACTTAACTTCCGAACGGATGGACCGATTTTCAACTTCGATCATACCAATCTGCTTTTTTTTTCATAGAATCCATTTCTCTGATCAAAACAACCGAAATCGAAAAAAAAAATGCATCAAAGGGGGCCCCCTTGGAACTTTTTCGAATTCTTCAGATCGCCTTAACTTCCGAACGGATGGACCGATTTTCAACTTCGATCATACCAAACTGCTGGTTTTTTCTCATAGAATCCATTTCTCCAATCGAAAAAACCGAAATCTGAAAAAAATTGCATCAAAGGGGGTCCCCTTGGAACTTTTTCGAATTCTTCAAATCGCCTTAACTTCCGAACGGATGGACCAATTTTCAACTTCGATCATACCAATCTGCTTGTTTTCTTTCATAGAATCCATTTCTCCAATCGAAAAAACCAAAATCGAAAAAAAAATCGCATCAAAGGGGGTCCCCTTGGAACTTTTCTGAATTCTTCAGATCGCCTTAACTTCCGAACGGATGGACCGATTTTCAACTTCGATCATACCAATCTGCTTGTTTTTTTTTTCATAGAATTCATTTCTCCAATCGAAAAAACCGAAATCGAAAAGAAAAATTGCATCAAAGGTGGTCTCCTTGGAACTTTTTCGAATTCTTCAGATCGCCTTAACTTCCGAACGGATGGACCGATTTTCAACTTCGATCATACCAATCTGCTTGTTTTTTTTCATGGAATCCATTTCTCCAATCAAAAGAACCGAAATCGAAAAAATAAAAAGCATCAAAGGGAGCCCCCTTGGAACTTCTTCGAATTCTTCAGATCGCCTTAACTTCCGAACGGATGGACCGATTTTCAACTTCGATCATACAAATCTGCTTGTTTTTTCTCATAGAATCCATTTCTGCAATCGAAATAACCGAAATCGAAAAAAAAATGCATCAAAGGGGGCCCCCTTGAAACTTTTTCGAATTCTTCAGATCGACTTAACTTCCGAACGGATGGACCGATTTTCAACTTCGATCATACCAATTTGCTTTTTTTTTCATAGAATCCATTTATCCGATCAAAAAAACCGAAATCGAAAAAAAAAATTCATCAAAGGGAGCCCCCTTGGAACTTTTTCGAATTCTTCAGATTGCCTTAACTGTCGAACGTATGGACCGATTTTCAACTTCGATCATACCAATCTGCTCGTTTTTTTTTCATAGAATCCATTTCTTCAATCAGAAAAACCGAAATCGAAAAAATAAAAAGCATCAAAGGGAGCCCCCATGGAACTTTTTCGAATTCTTCAGATCGCCTTAACTTCCGAACAGATGGACCAATTTTCAACTTCGATCATACGAATCTGCTTGTTTTTTTTCATTTCTCCAATCGAAAAAACCGAAATCGAAAAAAAAATGCATCAAAGGGAGCCCCCTTGGAACTTTTTCGAATTCTTCAGATCGACTTAACTTCCGAACGGATGGACCGATTTTCAACTTCGATCATACCAATCTGCTTTTTTTTTCCATAGAATCCATTTCTCCGATCAAAAATACCGAAATCGAAAAAAAAATGCATCAAAGGGGGCCCCCTTGGAACTTTTTCGAATTCTTCAGATTGCCTTAACTTTCGAACGTATGGACCGATTTTCAACTTCGATCATACCAATCTGCTTGTTTTTTTCATAGAATCCATTTCTTCAATCGAAGAAACCGAAATCGAAAGAAAAATGCATCAAAGGGGGCCCCCTTGGAACTTTTTCGAATTCTTCAGATCGCCTTAACTTCCAAACGGATGGACCGATTTTCAACTTCGATCATACGAATCTGCTTGTTTTTTTTTCATAGAATCCATTTCTCCAATCGAAAAAACCAAAATCGAAAAAAAAATGCATCAAAGGGGGCCCCCTTGGAACTTTTTCGAATTCTTCAGATTGCCTTAACTTCCGAACGGATGGACCAATTTTCAACTTCGATCATACGAATCTGCTTGTTTTTTTTTCATAGAATCCATTTCTCCAATCGAAAAAACCGAAATCGAAAAAAAAAAATGCATCAAAGGGGGCCCCCTTGGAACTTTTTCGAATTCTTCAGATCGACTTAACTTCCGAACGGATGGACCGATTTTCAACTCCGATCATACCAATCTGCTTTTTTTTCCATAGAATCCATTTCTCCGATCAAAAATACCGAAATCGAAAAAAAAAATGCATCAAAGGGGCCCCCTTGGAACTTTTTCGAATTCTTCAGATTGCCTTAACTTTCGAACGTATGGACCGATTTTCAACTTCGATCATACCAATCTGCTTGTTTTTTTTCATAGAATCCATTTCTCCAATCGAAAAAACCAAAATCGAAAAAAAAAATGCATCAAAGGGGGCCCCCTTGGAACTTTTTCGAATTCTTCAGATTGCCTTAACTTCCGAACGGATGGACCAATTTTCAACTTCGATCATACGAATCTGCTTGTTTTTTTTTCATAGAATCCATTTCTCCAATCGAAAAAACCGAAATCGAAAAAAAAAAAATGCATCAAAGGGGGCCCCCTTGGAACTTTTTCGAATTCTTCAGACCGCCTTAACTTCCGAACGGATGGACCGATTTCCAATTTCGCGCATACCAATTTGATTGTTTTTTCATAGAATCCATTTCTTCAATGGAACATACCGAAATCGAAGAAAAAATTGCATCAAAGGGGGTCCCCTTGGAACTTTTTCGAATTCTCCAGATCGCCTAAACTTTCGAACGGATGGACCGATTTTCAACTTCGATCATACCAAACTGCTTGTTTTTTTTCATAGAATCAATTTCTCCAATCGAAAAAACCGAAATCGAAAAAAAAATTGCATCAAATGGGGTCCCCTTGGAACTTTTTCGAATTCTTCAAATCGCCTTAACTTCCGAACGGATGGACCAATTTTCAACTTCGATCATACCAAACTGCTTGTTTTTTTTCATAGAATCCATTTCTCTAATCGAAAAAACCGAAATCTGAAAAAAAATTGCATCAAAGGGGGTCCCCTTGGAACTTTTTCGAATTCTTCAAATCGCCTTAACTTCCGAACGGATGGACCGATTTTCAACTTCGATCGTACCAATCTGCTTGATTTTTTTCATAGAATCCATTTCTCCAATCAAAAAAACCAAAATCGAAACAAAAATTGCATCTAAGGGTGCCCCCTTAGAACTTTTTCGAATTCTCCAGATCGCCTTAACTTCCGAACGGATGGACCGATTTTCAACTTCGATCATACCAATCTGCTTTTTTTTTCATAGAATCCATTTCTCTGATCAAAACAACCGAAATAGAAAAAAAAATGCATCAAAGGGGGCCCCCTTGGAACTTTTTCGAATTCTTCAGATCGCCTTAACTTCCGAACGGATGGACCGATTTTCAACTTCGATCATACCAAACTGCTGGTTTTTTCTCATAGAATCCATTTCTCCAATCGAAAAAACCGAAATCTAAAAAAAAATGGAATCAAAGGGGGTCCCCTTAGAACTTTTTCGAATTCTTCAAGTCGCCTTAACTTCCGAACGGATGGACCAATTTTCAACTTCGATCATACCAATCTGCTTGTTTTTTTTTCATGGAATCCATTTCTCCAATCAAAAGAACCGAAATCGAAAAAATAAAAAGCATCAAAGGGAGCCCCCTTGGAACTTCTTCGAATTCTTCAGATCGCCTTAACTTCCGAACGGATGGACCGATTTTCAACTTCGATCATACAAATCTGCTTGTTTTTTCTCATAGAATCCATTTCTGCAATCGAAAAAACCGAAATCGAAAAAAAAATGCATCAAAGGGGGCCCCCTTGAAACTTTTTCGAATTCTTCAGATCGACTTAACTTCCGAACGGATGGACCGATTTTCAACTTCGATCATACCAATTTGCTTTTTTTTTCATAGAATCAATTTATCCGATCAAAAAAACCGAAATCGAAAAAAAAAATTCATCAAAGGGAGCCCCCTTGGAACTTTTTCGAATTCTTCAGATTGCCTTAACTGTCGAACGTATGGACCGATTTTCAACTTCGATCATACCAATCTGCTCGTTTTTTTTTCATAGAATCCATTTCTTCAATCAGAAAAACCGAAATCGAAAAAATAAAAAGCATCAAAGGGAGCCCCCATGGAACTTTTTCGAATTCTTCAGATCGCCTTAACTTCCGAACAGATGGACCAATTTTCAACTTCGATCATACGAATCTGCTTGTTTTTTTTCATAGAATCCATTTCTCCAATCGAAAAAACCGAAATCGAAAAAAAAATGCATCAAAGGGAGCCCCCTTGGAACTTTTTCGAATTCTTCAGATCGACTTAACTTCCGAACGGATGGACCGATTTTCAACTTCGATCATACCAATCTGCTTTTTTTTTCCATAGAATCCATTTCTCCGATCAAAAATACCGAAATCGAAAAAAAAAATGCATCAAAGGGGGCCCCCTTGGAACTTTTTCGAATTCTTCAGATTGCCTTAACTTTCGAACGTATGGACCGATTTTCAACTTCGATCATACCAATCTGCTTGTTTTTTTCATAGAATCCATTTCTTCAATCGAAGAAACCGAAATCGAAAGAAAAATGCATCAAAGGGGGCCCCCTTGGAACTTTTTCGAATTCTTCAGATCGCCTTAACTTCCAAACGGATGGACCGATTTTCAACTTCGATCATACGAATCTGCTTGTTTTTTTTTCATAGAATCCATTTCTCCAATCGAAAAAACCAAAATCGAAAAAAAAATGCATCAAAGGGGGCCCCCTTGGAACTTTTTCGAATTCTTCAGATTGCCTTAACTTCCGAACGGATGGACCAATTTTCAACTTCGATCATACGAATCTGCTTGTTTTTTTTTCATAGAATCCATTTCTCCAATCGAAAAAACCGAAATCGAAAAAAAAAATGCATCAAAGGGGGCCCCCTTGGAACTTTTTCGAATTCTTCAGATCGACTTAACTTCCGAACGGATGGACCGATTTTCAACTCCGATCATACCAATCTGCTTTTTTTTCCATAGAATCCATTTCTCCGATCAAAAATACCGAAATCGAAAAAAAAAATGCATCAAAGGGGCCCCCTTGGAACTTTTTCGAATTCTTCAGATTGCCTTAACTTTCGAACGTATGGACCGATTTTCAACTTCGATCATACCAATCTGCTTGTTTTTTTTCATAGAATCCATTTCTCCAATCGAAAAAACCAAAATCGAAAAAAAAAATGCATCAAAGGGGGCCCCCTTGGAACTTTTTCGAATTCTTCAGATTGCCTTAACTTCCGAACGGATGGACCAATTTTCAACTTCGATCATACGAATCTGCTTGTTTTTTTTTCATAGAATCCATTTCTCCAATCGAAAAAGCCGAAATCGAAAAAAAAAAAATGCATCAAAGGGGGCCCCCTTGGAACTTTTTCGAATTCTTCAGACCGCCTTAACTTCCGAACGGATGGACCGATTTCCAATTTCGCGCATACCAATTTGATTGTTTTTTCATAGAATCCATTTCTTCAATGAAACATACCGAAATCGAAGAAAAAATTGCATCAAAGGGGGTCCCCTTGGAACTTTTTCGAATTCTCCAGATCGCCTAAACTTTCGAACGGATGGACCGATTTTCAACTTCGATCATACCAAACTGCTTGTTTTTTTTCATAGAATCAATTTCTCCAATCGAAAAAACCGAAATCGAAAAAAAAATTGCATCAAATGGGGTCCCCTTGGAGCTTTTTCGAATTCTTCAAATCGCCTTAACTTCCGAACGGATGGACCAATTTTCAACTTCGATCATACCAAACTGCTTGTTTTTTTTCATAGAATCCATTTCTCTAATCGAAAAAACCGAAATCTGAAAAAAAATTGCATCAAAGGGGGTCCCCTTGGAACTTTTTCGAATTCTTCAAATCGCCTTAACTTCCGAACGGATGGACCGATTTTCAACTTCGATCGTACCAATCTGCTTGATTTTTTTCATAGAATCCATTTCTCCAATCAAAAAAACCAAAATCGAAACAAAAATTGCATCTAAGGGTGCCCCCTTGGAACTTTTTCGAATTCTCCAGATCGCCTTAACTTCCGAACGGATGGACCGATTTTCAACTTCGATCATACCAATCTGCTTTTTTTTTCATAGAATCCATTTCTCTGATCAAAACAACCGAAATAGAAAAAAAAAAAATGCATCAAAGGGGGCCCCCTTGGAACTTTTTCGAATTCTTCAGATCGCCTTAACTTCCGAACGGATGGACCGATTTTCAACTTCGATCATACCAAACTGCTGGTTTTTTCTCATAGAATCCATTTCTCCAATCGAAAAAACCGAAATCTAAAAAAAAATGGAATCAAAGGGGGTCCCCTTGGAACTTTTTCGAATTCTTCAAGTCGCCTTAACTTCCGAACGGATGGACCAATTTTCAACTTCGATCATACCAATCTGCTTGTTTTTTTTCATAGAATCCATTTCTCCAATCGAAAAAACCAAAATCGAAAAAAAATCGCATCAAAGGGGGTCCCCTTGGAACTTTTCTGAATTCTTCAGATCGCCTTAACTTCCGAACGGATGGACCGATTTTCAACTTCGATCATACCAATCTGCTTGTTTTTTTTTTCATAGAATCCATTTCTCCAATCGAAAAAACCGAAATCGAAAAGAAAAATTGCATCAAAGGGGGTCCCCTTGGAACTTTTTCGAATTCTTCAGATCGCCTTAACTTCCGAACGGATGGACCGATTTTCAACTTCGATCATACCAATCTGCTTGTTTTTTTTTCATGGAATCCATTTCTCCAATCGAGAAAACCGAGATCGAAAAAATAAAAAGCATCAAAGGGAGCCCCCTTGGAACTTTTTCGAATTCTTCAGATCGCCTTAACTTCCGAACGGATGGACCGATTTTCAACTTCGATCATACGAATCTGCTTTTTTTTTTCATAGAATCCATTTCTGCAATCGTAAAACCGAAATCGAAAAAATAAAAAGCATCAAAGGGGGCCCCCTTGGAACTTTTTCGAATTCTTCAGATCGACTTAACTTCCGAACGGATAAACCGATTTTCAACTTCGATCATACCAATCTGCTTTTTTTTTCATAGAATCCATTTCTCCGATCAAAAAAACCGAAATCGAAAAAAAAAATGCATCAAAGGGGGCCCCCTTGAAACTTTTTCGAATTCTTCAGATTGCCTTAACTTTCGAACGTATGGACCGATTTTCAACTTCGATCATACCAATCTGCTTGTTTTTTTTTCATAGAATCCATTTCTCCAATCAAAAAAACCGAAATCGAAAAAATAAAAAGCATCAAAGGGAGCCCCCTTGGAACTTTTTCGAATTCTTCAGATCGCCTTAACTTCCGAACGGATGGACCGATTTTCAACTTCGATCATACGAATCTGCTTGTTTTTTTTTTCGAAAAAATCGAAATCGAAAAAAAAAAGCATCAAAGGGAGCCCCCTTGGAACTTTTTCAAATTCTTCAGATCGCCTTAACTTCCGAACGGATGGACCGATTTTCAACTTCGATCATACCAATCTGCTTGTTTTTTTTCATAGAATCCATTTCTCCAATCGAAAAAACCGAAATCGAAAAAAAAATGCATCGAAGGGGGCCCCCTTGGAACTTTTTCGAATTCTTCAGATCGCCTTAACTTCCGAACGGATGGACCGATTTTCAACTTCGATCATACCAATCTGCTTGTATTTTTTCATAAAATCCATTTCTCCAATCGAAAAAACCGAAATGGAAGAAAAAATGCATCAAAGGGGACCCCCTTGGAACTTTTTCGAATTCTTCAGATCGACTTAACTTCCGAACGGATGGACCGATTTTCAACTTCGATCATACCAATCTGCTTTTTTTTTCATAGAATCCATTTCTCTGATCAAAACAACCGAAATCGAAAAAAAAAATGCATCAAAGGGGGCCCCCTTGGAACTTTTTCGAATTCTTCAGATCGCCTTAACTTCCGAACGGATGGACCGATTTTCAACTTCGATCATACGAATCTGCTTTTTTTTTTTCATAGAATCCATTTCTGCAATCGTAAAACCGAAATCGAAAAAATAAAAAGCATCAAAGGGGGCCCCCTTGGAACTTTTTCGAATTCTTCAGATCGACTTAACTTCCGAACGGATAAACCGATTTTCAACTTCGATCATACCAATCTGCTTTTTTTTTCATAGAATCCATTTCTCCGATCAAAAAAACCGAAATCGAAAAAAAAAATGCATCAAAGGGGGCCCCCTTGAAACTTTTTCGAATTCTTCAGATTGCCTTAACTTTCGAACGTATGGACCGATTTTCAACTTCGATCATACCAATCTGCTTGTTTTTTTTTCATAGAATCCATTTCTCCAATCAAAAAAACCGAAATCGAAAAAATAAAAAGCATCAAAGGGAGCCCCCTTGGAACTTTTTCGAATTCTTCAGATCGCCTTAACTTCCGAACGGATGGACCGATTTTCAACTTCGATCATACGAATCTGCTTGTTTTTTTTTTTCGAAAAAACCGGCATCGAAAAAAAAAAGCATCAAAGGGAGCCCCCTTGGAACTTTTTCAAATTCTTCAGATCGCCTTAACTTCCGAACGGATGGACCGATTTTCAACTTCGATCATACCAATCTGCTTGTTTTTTTTCATAGAATCCATTTCTCCAATCAAAAAAACCGAAATCGAAAAAAAAATGCATCGAAGGGGGCCCCCTTGGAACTTTTTCGAATTCTTCAGATCGCCTTAACTTCCGAACGGATGGACCGATTTTCAACTTCGATCATACCAATCTGCTTGTATTTTTTCATAAAATCCATTTCTCCAATCGAAAAAACCGAAATGGAAGAAAAAATGCATCAAAGGGGACCCCCTTGGAACTTTTTCGAATTCTTCAGATCGACTTAACTTCCGAACGGATGGACCGATTTTCAACTTCGATCATACCAATCTGCTTTTTTTTTCATAGAATCCATTTCTCTGATCAAAACAACCGAAATCGAAAAAAAAAATGCATCAAAGGGGGCCCCCTTGGAACTTTTTCGAATTCTTCAGATCGCCTTAACTTCCGAACGGATGGACCGATTTTCAACTTCGATCATACCAAACTGCTGGTTTTTTCTCATAGAATCCATTTCTCCAATCGAAAAAACCGAAATCTAAAAAAAAAAATGGAATCAAAGGGGGTCCCCTTGGAACTTTTTCGAATTCTTCAAATCGCCTTAACTTCCGAACGGATGGACCAATTTTCAACTTCGATCATACCAATCTGCTTGTTTTTTTTTTCATAGAATCCATTTCTCCAATCGAAAAAACCGAAATCGAAAAGAAAAATTGCATCAAAAGGGGTCCCCTTGGAACTTTTTCGAATTCTTCAGATCGCCTTAACTTCCGAACGGATGGACCGATTTTCAACTTCGATCATACCAATCTGCTTGTTTTTTTTTCATGGAATCCATTTCTCCAATCGAAAGAACCGAAATCGAAAAAATAAAAAGCATCAAAGGGAGCCCCCTTGGAACTTCTTCGAATTCTTCAGATCGCCTTAACTTCCGAACGGATGGACCGATTTTCAACTTCGATCATACAAATCTGCTTGTTTTTTCTCATAGAATCCATTTCTGCAATCGAAAAAACCGAAATCGAAAAAAAAATGCATCAAAGGGGGCCCCCTTGGAACTTTTTCGAATTCTTCAGATCGACTTAACTTCCGAACGGATGGACCGATTTTCAACTTCGATCATACCAATTTGCTTTTTTTTTTCATAGAATCCATTTATCCGATCAAAAAAACCGAAATCGAAGAAAAAAATTCATCAAAGGGAGACCCCTTGGAACTTTTTCGAATTCTTCAGATTGCCTTAACTGTCGAACGTATGGACCGATTTTCAACTTCGATCATACCAATCTGCTCTTTTTTTTTTCATAGAATCCATTTCTCCAATCAGAAAAACCGAAATCGAAAAAATAAAAAGCATCAAAGGGAGCCCCCTTGGAACTTTTTCGAATTCTTCAGATCGCCTTAACTTCCGAAAGGATGGACCAATTTTCAACCTCGATCATACGAATCTGCTTGTTTTTTTTCATAGAATCCATTTCTCCAATCGAAAAAACCGAAATCGAAAAAAAATGCATCAAAGGGAGCCCCCTTGGAACTTTTTCGAATTCTTCAGATCGACTTAACTTCCGAACGGATGGACCGATTTTCAACTTCGATCATACCAATCTGCTTTTTTTTTTCCATAGAATCCATTTCTTCGATCAAAAATACCGAAATCGAAAAAAAAAAATGCATCAAAGGGGGCCCCCTTGGAACTTTTTCGAATTCTTCAGATTGCCTTAACTTTCGAACGTATGGACCGATTTTCAACTTCGATCATACCAATCTGCTTGTTTTTTTTCATAGAATCCATTTCTTCGATCGAAAAAACCGAAATCGAAAAAAAAATGCATCAAAGGGGGCCCCCTTGGAACTTTTTCGAATTCTTCAGATCGCCTTAACTTCCGAACGGATGGACCGATTTTCAACTTCGATCATACCAATCTGCTTGTATTTTTTCATAAAATCCATTTCTCCAATCGAAAAAACCGAAATGGAAGAAAAAATGCATCAAAGGGGACCCCCTTGGAACTTTTTCGAATTCTTCAGATCGACTTAACTTCCGAACGGATGGACCGATTTTCAACTTCGATCATACCAATCTGCTTTTTTTTTCATAGAATCCATTTCTCTGATCAAAACAACCGAAATCGAAAAAAAAAATGCATCAAAGGGGGCCCCCTTGGAACTTTTTCGAATTCTTCAGATCGCCTTAACTTCCGAACGGATGGACCGATTTTCAACTTCGATCATACCAAACTGCTGGTTTTTTCTCATAGAATCCATTTCTCCAATCGAAAAAACCGAAATCTGAAAAAAATTGCATCAAAGGGGGTCCCCTTGGAACTTTTTCGAATTCTTCAGATCGACTTAACTTCCGAACGGATGGACCGATTTTCAACTTCGATCATACCAATCTGCTTTTTTTTTCATAGAATCCATTTCTCTGATCAAAACAACCGAAATCGAAAAAAAAAATGCATCAAAGGGGGCCCCCTTGGAACTTTTTCGAATTCTTCAGATCGCCTTAACTTCCGAACGGATGGACCGATTTTCAACTTCGATCATACCAAACTGCTGGTTTTTTCTCATAGAATCCATTTCTCCAATCGAAAAAACCAAAATCGAAAAAAAAATCGCATCAAAGGGGGTCCCCTTGGAACTTTTCTGAATTCTTCAGATCGCCTTAACTTCCGAACGGATGGACCGATTTTCAACTTCGATCATACCAATCTGCTTGTTTTTTTTTTCATAGAATCCATTTCTCCAATCGAAAAAACCGAAATCGAAAAGAAAAATTGCATCAAAGGTGGTCTCCTTGGAACTTTTTCGAATTCTTCAGATCGCCTTAACTTCCGAACGGATGGACCGATTTTCAACTTCGATCATACAAATCTGCTTGTTTTTTCTCATAGAATCCATTTCTGCAATCGAAAAAACCGAAATCGAAAAATGAATGCATCAAAGGGGGCCCCCTTGAAACTTTTTCGAATTCTTCAGATCGACTTAACTTCCGAACGGATGGACCGATTTTCAACTTCGATCATACCAATCTGCTTGTTTTTTTTCATAGAATCCATTTCTTCGATCGAAAAAACCGAAATCGAAAAAAAAATGCATCAAAGGGGGCCCCCTTGGAACTTTTTCGAATTCTTCAGATCGCCTTAACTTCCGAACGGATGGACCGATTTTCAACTTCGATCATACCAATCTGCTTGTATTTTTTCATAAAATCCATTTCTCCAATCGAAAAAACCGAAATGGAAGAAAAAATGCATCAAAGGGGACCCCCTTGGAACTTTTTCGAATTCTTCAGATCGACTTAACTTCCGAACGGATGGACCGATTTTCAACTTCGATCATACCAATCTGCTTTTTTTTTCATAGAATCCATTTCTCTGATCAAAACAACCGAAATCGAAAAAAAAAATGCATCAAAGGGGGCCCCCTTGGAACTTTTTCGAATTCTTCAGATCGCCTTAACTTCCGAACGGATGGACCGATTTTCAACTTCGATCATACCAAACTGCTGGTTTTTTCTCATAGAATCCATTTCTCCAATCGAAAAAACCGAAATCTGAAAAAAATTGCATCAAAGGGGGTCCCCTTGGAACTTTTTCGAATTCTTCAGATCGACTTAACTTCCGAACGGATGGACCGATTTTCAACTTCGATCATACCAATCTGCTTTTTTTTTCATAGAATCCATTTCTCTGATCAAAACAACCGAAATCGAAAAAAAAAATGCATCAAAGGGGGCCCCCTTGGAACTTTTTCGAATTCTTCAGATCGCCTTAACTTCCGAACGGATGGACCGATTTTCAACTTCGATCATACCAAACTGCTGGTTTTTTCTCATAGAATCCATTTCTCCAATCGAAAAAACCAAAATCGAAAAAAAAATCGCATCAAAGGGGGTCCCCTTGGAACTTTTCTGAATTCTTCAGATCGCCTTAACTTCCGAACGGATGGACCGATTTTCAACTTCGATCATACCAATCTGCTTGTTTTTTTTTTCATAGAATCCATTTCTCCAATCGAAAAAACCGAAATCGAAAAGAAAAATTGCATCAAAGGTGGTCTCCTTGGAACTTTTTCGAATTCTTCAGATCGCCTTAACTTCCGAACGGATGGACCGATTTTCAACTTCGATCATACAAATCTGCTTGTTTTTTCTCATAGAATCCATTTCTGCAATCGAAAAAACCGAAATCGAAAAATGAATGCATCAAAGGGGGCCCCCTTGAAACTTTTTCGAATTCTTCAGATCGACTTAACTTCCGAACGGATGGACCGATTTTCAACTTCGATCATACCAATTTGCTTTTTTTTTCATAGAATCCATTTATCCGATCAAAAAAACCGAAATCGAAAAAAAAAATTCATCAAAGGGAGCCCCCTTGGAACTTTTTCGAATTCTTCAGATTGCCTTAACTGTCGAACGTATGGACCGATTTTCAACTTCGATCATACCAATCTGCTCGTTTTTTTTTCATAGAATCCATTTCTTCAATCAGAAAAACCGAAATCGAAAAAATAAAAAGCATCAAAGGGAGCCCCCATGGAACTTTTTCGAATTCTTCAGATCGCCTTAACTTCCGAACAGATGGACCAATTTTCAACTTCGATCATACGAATCTGCTTGTTGTTTTTCATAGAATCCATTTCTCCAATCGAAAAAACCGAAATCGAAAAAAAATGCATCAAAGGGAGCCCCCTTGGAACTTTTTCGAATTCTTCAGATCGACTTAACTTCCGAACGGATGGACCGATTTTCAACTTCGATCATACCAATCTGCTTTTTTTTTCCATAGAATCCATTTCTCCGATCAAAAATACCGAAATCGAAAAAAAAATGCATCAAAGGGGGCCCCCTTGGAACTTTTTCGAATTCTTCAGATTGCCTTAACTTTCGAACGTATGGACCGATTTTCAACTTCGATCATACCAATCTGCTTGTTTTTTTTTCATAGAATCCATTTCTTCAATCGAAGAAACCGAAATCGAAAAAAAAATGCATCGAAGGGGGCCCCCTTGGAACTTTTTCGAATTCTTCAGATCGCCTTAACTTCCAAACGGATGGACCGACTTTCAACTTCGATCATACGAATCTGCTTGTTTTTTTTTCATAGAATCCATTTCTCCAATCGAAAAAACCAAAATCGAAAAAAAAAATGCATCAAAGGGGGCCCCCTTGGAACTTTTTCGAATTCTTCAGATTGCCTTAACTTCCGAACGGATGGACCGATTTTCAACTCCGATCATACCAATCTGCTTTTTTTTTCCATAGAATCCATTTCTCCGATCAAAAATACCGAAATCGAAAAAAAAAAATGCATCAAAGGGGCCCCCTTGGAACTTTTTCGAATTCTTCAGATTGCCTTAACTTTCGAACGTATGGACCGATTTTCAACTTCGATAATACCAATCTGCTTGTTTTTTTTCATAGAATCCATTTCTTCAATCGAAAAAACCGAAATCGAAAAAAAAAATGCATCAAAGGGGGCCCTCTTGGAACTTTTTCGAATTCTTCAGATCGCCTTAACTTCCAAACGGATGGACCGATTTTCAACTACGATCATACGAATCTGCTTGTTTTTTTTCATAGAATCCATTTCTCCAATCGAAAAATTCAAAATCGAAAAAAAAATGCATCAAAGGGGGCCCCCTTGGAACTTTTTCGAATTCTTCAGATTGCCTTAACTTGCGAACGTATGGACCGATTTTCAACTTCGATCATACCAATCTGCTTGTTTTTTTTCATAGAATCCATTTCTCCAATCGAAAAAACCGAAATCGAAAAAAAAATGCATCAAAGGGGGCCCCCTTGGAACTTTTTCGAATTCTTCAGATCGCCTTAACATCCGAACGGATGGACCGATTTTCAACTTCGATCATACCAATCTGCTTGTTTTTTCATAGAATCCATTTCTCCAATCGAAAAAACCAAAATCGAAAAAAAAAATGCATCAAAGGGGGCCCCCTTGGAACTTTTTCGAATTCTTCTGATCGCCTTAACTTCCGAACGGATGGACCGATTTTCAACTTCGATCATACCAATCTGCTTGTTTAATTTCATAGAATCCATTTCTCCAATCGGAAAAACCGAAATCGAAAGAAAATGCATCAAAGGAGGCCCCCTTGGAACTTTTTCGAATTCTTCAGACCGCCTTAACTTCCGAACGGATGGACCGATTTTCAATTTCGCGCATACCAATTTGATTGTTTTTTCATAGAATCCATTTCTTCAATGGAAAATACCGAAATCGAAGAAAAAATTGCATCAAAGGGGGTCCCCTTGGAACTTTTTCGAATTCTTCAAATCGCCTTAACTTCCGAACGGATGGACCGATTTTCAACTTCGATCATACCAAACTGCTTGTTTTTTTTCATAGAATCCATTTCTCTAATCGAAAAAACCGAAATCTGAAAAAAAATTGCATCAAAGGGGGTCCCCTTGGAACTTTTTCGAATTCTTCAAATCGCCTTAACTTCCGAACGGATGGACCGATTTTCAACTTCGATCATACCAATCTGCTCGTTTTTTTTTCATAGAATCCATTTCTTCAATCAGAAAAACCGAAATCGAAAAAATAAAAAGCATCAAAGGGAGCCCCCATGGAACTTTTTCGAATTCTTCAGATCGCCTTAACTTCCGAACAGATGGACCAATTTTCAACTTCGATCATACGAATCTGCTTTTTTTTTCCATAGAATCCATTTCTCCGATCAAAAATACCGAAATCGAAAAAAAAAATGCATCAAAGGGGGCCCCCTTGGAACTTTTTCGAATTCTTCAGATTGCCTTAACTTCCGAAAGGATGGACCAATTTTCAACCTCGATCATACGAATCTGCTTGTTTTTTTTCATAGAATCCATTTCTCCAATCGAAAAAACCGAAATCGAAAAAAAATGCATCAAAGGGAGCCCCCTTGGAACTTTTTCGAATTCTTCAGATCGACTTAACTTCCGAACGGATGGACCGATTTTCAACTTCGATCATACCAATCTGCTTTTTTTTTTCCATAGAATCCATTTCTTCGATCAAAAATACCGAAATCGAAAAAAAAAAATGCATCAAAGGGGGCCCCCTTGGAACTTTTTCGAATTCTTCAGATTGCCTTAACTTTCGAACGTATGGACCGATTTTCAACTTCGATCATACCAATCTGCTTGTTTTTTTTCATAGAATCCATTTCTTCGATCGAAAAAACCGAAATCGAAAAAAAAATGCATCAAAGGGGGCCCCCTTGGAACTTTTTCGAATTCTTCAGATCGCCTTAACTTCCGAACGGATGGACCGATTTTCAACTTCGATCATACCAATCTGCTTGTATTTTTTCATAAAATCCATTTCTCCAATCGAAAAAACCGAAATGGAAGAAAAAATGCATCAAAGGGGACCCCCTTGGAACTTTTTCGAATTCTTCAGATCGACTTAACTTCCGAACGGATGGACCGATTTTCAACTTCGATCATACCAATCTGCTTTTTTTTTCATAGAATCCATTTCTCTGATCAAAACAACCGAAATCGAAAAAAAAAATGCATCAAAGGGGGCCCCCTTGGAACTTTTTCGAATTCTTCAGATCGCCTTAACTTCCGAACGGATGGACCGATTTTCAACTTCGATCATACCAAACTGCTGGTTTTTTCTCATAGAATCCATTTCTCCAATCGAAAAAACCGAAATCTGAAAAAAATTGCATCAAAGGGGGTCCCCTTGGAACTTTTTCGAATTCTTCAGATCGACTTAACTTCCGAACGGATGGACCGATTTTCAACTTCGATCATACCAATCTGCTTTTTTTTTCATAGAATCCATTTCTCTGATCAAAACAACCGAAATCGAAAAAAAAAATGCATCAAAGGGGGCCCCCTTGGAACTTTTTCGAATTCTTCAGATCGCCTTAACTTCCGAACGGATGGACCGATTTTCAACTTCGATCATACCAAACTGCTGGTTTTTTCTCATAGAATCCATTTCTCCAATCGAAAAAACCAAAATCGAAAAAAAAATCGCATCAAAGGGGGTCCCCTTGGAACTTTTCTGAATTCTTCAGATCGCCTTAACTTCCGAACGGATGGACCGATTTTCAACTTCGATCATACCAATCTGCTTGTTTTTTTTTTCATAGAATCCATTTCTCCAATCGAAAAAACCGAAATCGAAAAGAAAAATTGCATCAAAGGTGGTCTCCTTGGAACTTTTTCGAATTCTTCAGATCGCCTTAACTTCCGAACGGATGGACCGATTTTCAACTTCGATCATACAAATCTGCTTGTTTTTTCTCATAGAATCCATTTCTGCAATCGAAAAAACCGAAATCGAAAAATGAATGCATCAAAGGGGGCCCCCTTGAAACTTTTTCGAATTCTTCAGATCGACTTAACTTCCGAACGGATGGACCGATTTTCAACTTCGATCATACCAATTTGCTTTTTTTTCATAGAATCCATTTATCCGATCAAAAAAACCGAAATCGAAAAAAAAAATTCATCAAAGGGAGCCCCCTTGGAACTTTTTCGAATTCTTCAGATTGCCTTAACTGTCGAACGTATGGACCGATTTTCAACTTCGATCATACCAATCTGCTCGTTTTTTTTTCATAGAATCCATTTCTTCAATCAGAAAAACCGAAATCGAAAAAATAAAAAGCATCAAAGGGAGCCCCCATGGAACTTTTTCGAATTCTTCAGATCGCCTTAACTTCCGAACAGATGGACCAATTTTCAACTTCGATCATACGAATCTGCTTGTTGTTTTTCATAGAATCCATTTCTCCAATCGAAAAAACCGAAATCGAAAAAAAATGCATCAAAGGGAGCCCCCTTGGAACTTTTTCGAATTCTTCAGATCGACTTAACTTCCGAACGGATGGACCGATTTTCAACTTCGATCATACCAATCTGCTTTTTTTTTCCATAGAATCCATTTCTCCGATCAAAAATACCGAAATCGAAAAAAAAATGCATCAAAGGGGGCCCCCTTGGAACTTTTTCGAATTCTTCAGATTGCCTTAACTTTCGAACGTATGGACCGATTTTCAACTTCGATCATACCAATCTGCTTGTTTTTTTTTCATAGAATCCATTTCTTCAATCGAAGAAACCGAAATCGAAAAAAAAATGCATCGAAGGGGGCCCCCTTGGAACTTTTTCGAATTCTTCAGATCGCCTTAACTTCCAAACGGATGGACCGACTTTCAACTTCGATCATACGAATCTGCTTGTTTTTTTTTCATAGAATCCATTTCTCCAATCGAAAAAACCAAAATCGAAAAAAAAAATGCATCAAAGGGGGCCCCCTTGGAACTTTTTCGAATTCTTCAGATTGCCTTAACTTCCGAACGGATGGACCAATTTTCAACTTCGATCATACGAATCTGCTTGTTTTTTTTTCATAGAATCCATTTCTCCAATCGAAAAAACCGAAATCGAAAAAAAAAAATGCATCAAAGGGGGCCCCCTTGGAACTTTTTCGAATTCTTCAGATCGACTTAACTTCCGAACGGATGGACCGATTTTCAACTCCGATCATACCAATCTGCTTTTTTTTTCCATAGAATCCATTTCTCCGATCAAAAATACCGAAATCGAAAAAAAAAATGCATCAAAGGGGCCCCCTTGGAACTTTTTCGAATTCTTCAGATTGCCTTAACTTTCGAACGTATGGACCGATTTTCAACTTCGATAATACCAATCTGCTTGTTTTTTTTCATAGAATCCATTTCTTCAATCGAAAAAACCGAAATCGAAAAAAAAAATGCATCAAAGGGGGCCCTCTTGGAACTTTTTCGAATTCTTCAGATCGCCTTAACTTCCAAACGGATGGACCGATTTTCAACTACGATCATACGAATCTGCTTGTTTTTTTTCATAGAATCCATTTCTCCAATCGAAAAATTCAAAATCGAAAAAAAAATGCATCAAAGGGGGCCCCCTTGGAACTTTTTCGAATTCTTCAGATTGCCTTAACTTGCGAACGTATGGACCGATTTTCAACTTCGATCATACCAATCTGCTTGTTTTTTTTCATAGAATCCATTTCTCCAATCGAAAAAACCGAAATCGAAAAAAAAATGCATCAAAGGGGGCCCCCTTGGAACTTTTTCGAATTCTTCAGATCGCCTTAACATCCGAACGGATGGACCGATTTTCAACTTCGATCATACCAATCTGCTTGTTTTTTCATAGAATCCATTTCTCCAATCGAAAAAACCAAAATCGAAAAAAAAAATGCATCAAAGGGGGCCCCCTTGGAACTTTTTCGAATTCTTCTGATCGCCTTAACTTCCGAACGGATGGACCGATTTTCAACTTCGATCATACCAATCTGCTTGTTTAATTTCATAGAATCCATTTCTCCAATCGGAAAAACCGAAATCGAAAGAAAATGCATCAAAGGAGGCCCCCTTGGAACTTTTTCGAATTCTTCAGACCGCCTTAACTTCCGAACGGATGGACCGATTTTCAATTTCGCGCATACCAATTTGATTGTTTTTTCATAGAATCCATTTCTTCAATGGAAAATACCGAAATCGAAGAAAAAATTGCATCAAAGGGGGTCCCCTTGGAACTTTTTCGAATTCTTCAAATCGCCTTAACTTCCGAACGGATGGACCGATTTTCAACTTCGATCATACCAAACTGCTTGTTTTTTTTCATAGAATCCATTTCTCTAATCGAAAAAACCGAAATCTGAAAAAAAATTGCATCAAAGGGGGTCCCCTTGGAACTTTTTCGAATTCTTCAAATCGCCTTAACTTCCGAACGGATGGACCGATTTTCAACTTCGATCATACCAATCTGCTCGTTTTTTTTTCATAGAATCCATTTCTTCAATCAGAAAAACCGAAATCGAAAAAATAAAAAGCATCAAAGGGAGCCCCCATGGAACTTTTTCGAATTCTTCAGATCGCCTTAACTTCCGAACAGATGGACCAATTTTCAACTTCGATCATACGAATCTGCTTTTTTTTTCCATAGAATCCATTTCTCCGATCAAAAATACCGAAATCGAGAAAAAAAATGCATCAAAGGGGGCCCCCTTGGAACTTTTTCGAATTCTTCAGATTGCCTTAACTTTCGAACGTATGGACCGATTTTCAACTTCGATCATACCAATCTGCTTGTTTTTTTTTCATAGAATCCATTTCTTCAATCGAAGAAACCGAAATCGAAAAAAAAATGCATCAAAGGGGGCCCCCTTGGAACTTTTTCGAATTTTTCAGATCGCCTTAACTTCCAAACGGATGGACCGACTTTCAACTTCGATCATACGAATCTGCTTGTTTTTTTTTCATAGAATCCATTTCTCCAATCGAAATAACCAAAATCGAAAAAAAAAATGCATCAAAGGGGGCCCCCTTGGAACTTTTTCGAATTCTTCAGATTGCCTTAACTTCCGAACGGATGGACCAATTTTCAACTTCGATCATACGAATCTGCTTGTTTTTTTTTCATAGAATCCATTTCTCCAATCGAAAAAACCGAAATCGAAAAAAAAAAAATGCATCAAAGGGGGCCCCCTTGGAACTTTTTCGAATTCTTCAGATCGACTTAACTTCCGAACGGATGGACCGATTTTCAACTCCGATCATACCAATCTGCTTTTTTTTTCCATAGAATCCATTTCTCCGATCAAAAATACCGAAATCGAAAAAAAAAATGCATCAAAGGGGCCCCCTTGGAACTTTTTCGAATTCTTCAGATTGCCTTAACTTTCGAACGTATGGACCGATTTTCAACTTCGATCATACCAATCTGCTTGTTTTTTTTCATAGAATCCATTTCTTCAATCGAAAAAACCGAAATCGAAAAAAAAAATGCATCAAAGGGGGCCCTCTTGGAACTTTTTCGAATTCTTCAGATCGCCTTAACTTCCAAACGGATGGACCGATTTTCAACTTCGATCATACGAATCTGCTTGTTTTTTTTCATAGAATCCATTTCTCCAATCGAAAAATTCAAAATCGAAAAAAAAATGCATCAAAGGGGGCCCCCTTGGAACTTTTTCGAATTCTTCAGATTGCCTTAACTTGCGAACGTATGGACCGATTTTCAACTTCGATCATACCAATCTGCTTGTTTTTTTTCATAGAATCCATTTCTCCAATCGAAAAAACCGAAATCGAAAAAAAAATGCATCAAAGGGGGCCCCCTTGGAACTTTTTCGAATTCTTCAGATCGCCTTAACATCCGAACGGATGGACCGATTTTCAACTTCGATCATACCAATCTGCTTGTTTTTTCATAGAATCCATTTCTCCAATCGAAAAAACCAAAATCGAAAAAAAAAAATGCATCAAAGGGGGCCCCCTTGGAACTTTTTCGAATTCTTCTGATCACCTTAACTTCCGAACGGATGGACCGATTTTCAACTTCGATCATACCAATCTGCTTGTTTAATTTCATAGAATCCATTTCTCCAATCGGAAAAACCGAAATCGAAAGAAAATGCATCAAAGGAGGCCCCCTTGGAACTTTTTCGAATTCTTCAGACCGCCTTAACTTCCGAACGGATGGACCGATTTTCAATTTCGCGCATACCAATTTGATTGTTTTTTCATAGAATCCATTTCTTCAATGGAAAATACCGAAATCGAAGAAAAAATTGCATCAAAGGGGGTCCCCTTGGAACTTTTTCGAATTCTTCAAATCGCCTTAACTTCCGAACGGATGGACCGATTTTCAACTTCGATCATACCAATCTGCTTGTTTTTTTTCATAGAATCCATTTCTTCAATCGAAAAAACCGAAATCGAAAAAAAAAATGCATCAAAGGGGGCCCTCTTGGAACTTTTTCGAATTCTTCAGATCGCCTTAACTTCCAAACGGATGGACCGATTTTCAACTTCGATCATACGAATCTGCTTGTTTTTATTCATAGAATCCATTTCTCCAATCGAAAAATTCAAAATCGAAAAAAAAATGCATCAAAGGGGGCCCCCTTGGAACTTTTTCGAATTCTTCAGATTGCCTTAACTTGCGAACGTATGGACCGATTTTCAACTTCGATCATACCAATCTGCTTGTTTTTTTTCATAGAATCCATTTCTCCAATCGAAAAAACCGAAATCGAAAAAAAAATGCATCAAAGGGGGCCCCCTTGGAACTTTTTCGAATTCTTCAGATCGCCTTAACATCCGAACGGATGGACCGATTTTCAACTTCGATCATACCAATCTGCTTGTTTTTTCATAGAATCCATTTCTCCAATCGAAAAAACCAAAATCGAAAAAAAAAAATGCATCAAAGGGGGCCCCCTTGGAACTTTTTCGAATTCTTCTGATCGCCTTAACTTCCGAACGGATGGACCGATTTTCAACTTCGATCATACCAATCTGCTTGTTTAATTTCATAGAATCCATTTCTCCAATCGGAAAAACCGAAATCGAAAGAAAATGCATCAAAGGAGGCCCCCTTGGAATTTTTTCGAATTCTTCAGACCGCCTTAACTTCCGAACGGATGGACCGACTTTCAATTTCGCGCATACCAATTTGATTGTTTTTTCATAGAATCCATTTCTTCAATGGAAAATACCGAAATCGAAGAAAAAATTGCATCAAAGGGGGTCCCCTTGGAACTTTTTCGAATTCTTCAAATCGCCTTAACTTCCGAACGGATGGACCGATTTTCAACTTCGATCATACCAAACTGCTTGTTTTTTTTCATAGAATCCATTTCTCTAATCGAAAAAACCGAAATCTGAAAAAAAATTGCATCAAAGGGGGTCCCCTTGGAACTTTTTCGAATTCTTCAAATCGCCTTAACTTCCGAACGGATGGACCGATTTTCAACTTCGATCATACCAATCTGCTCGTTTTTTTTTCATAGAATCCATTTCTTCAATCAGAAAAACCGAAATCGAAAAAATAAAAAGCATCAAAGGGAGCCCCCATGGAACTTTTTCGAATTCTTCAGATCGCCTTAACTTCCGAACAGATGGACCAATTTTCAACTTCGATCATACGAATCTGCTTTTTTTTTCCATAGAATCCATTTCTGCGATCAAAAATACCGAAATCGAAAAAAAAAATGCATCAAAGGGGGCCCCCTTGGAACTTTTTCGAATTCTTCAGATTGCCTTAACTTTCGAACGTATGGACCGATTTTCAACTTCGATCATACCAATCTGCTTGTTTTTTTTTCATAGAATCCATTTCTTCAATCGAAGAAACCGAAATCGAAAAAAAAATGCATCAAAGGGGGCCCCCTTGGAACTTTTTCGAATTTTTCAGATCGCCTTAACTTCCAAACGGATGGACCGACTTTCAACTTCGATCATACGAATCTGCTTGTTTTTTTTTCATAGAATCCATTTCTCCAATCGAAAAAACCAAAATCGAAAAAAAAAATGCATCAAAGGGGGCCCCCTTGGAACTTTTTCGAATTCTTCAGATTGCCTTAACTTCCGAACGGATGGACCAATTTTCAACTTCGATCATACGATTCTGCTTGTTTTTTTTTCATAGAATCCATTTCTCCAATCGAAAAAACCGAAATCGAAATAAAAAAAAGAAATCAAAGGGGGCCCCCTTGGAACTTTTTCGAATTCTTCAGATCGACTTAACTTCCGAACGGATGGACCGATTTTCAACTCCGATCATACCAATCTGCTTTTTTTTTCCATAGAATCCATTTCTCCGATCAAAAATACCGAAATCAAAAAAAAAATGCATCAAAGGGGCCCCCTTGGAACTTTTTCGAATTCTTCAGATTGCCTTAACTTTCGAACGTATGGACCGATTTTCAACTTCGATCATACCAATCTGCTTGTTTTTTTTCATAGAATCCATTTCTTCAATCGAAAAAACCGAAATCGAAAAAAAAAATGCATCAAAGGGGGCCCTCTTGGAACTTTTTCGAATTCTTCAGATCGCCTTAACTTCCAAACGGATGGACCGATTTTCAACTTCGATCATACGAATCTGCTTGTTTTTTTTCATAGAATCCATTTCTCCAATCGAAAAATTCAAAATCGAAAAAAAAATGCATCAAAGGGGGCCCCCTTGGAACTTTTTCGAATTCTTCAGATTGCCTTAACTTGCGAACGTATGGACCGATTTTCAACTTCGATCATACCAATCTGCTTGTTTTTTTTCATAGAATCCATTTCTCCAATCGAAAAAACCGAAATCGAAAAAAAAATGCATCAAAGGGGGCCCCCTTGGAACTTTTTCGAATTCTTCAGATCGCCTTAACATCCGAACGGATGGACCGATTTTCAACTTCGATCATACCAATCTGCTTGTTTTTTCATAGAATCCATTTCTCCAATCGAAAAAACCAAAATCGAAAAAAAAAATGCATCAAAGGGGGCCCCCTTGGAACTTTTTCGAATTCTTCTGATCACCTTAACTTCCGAACGGATGGACCGATTTTCAACTTCGATCATACCAATCTGCTTGTTTAATTTCATAGAATCCATTTCTCCAATCGGAAAAACCGAAATCGAAAGAAAATGCATCAAAGGAGGCCCCCTTGGAACTTTTTCGAATTCTTCAGACCGCCTTAACTTCCGAACGGATGGACCGATTTTCAATTTCGCGCATACCAATTTGATTGTTTTTTCATAGAATCCATTTCTTCAATGGAAAATACCGAAATCGAAGAAAATATTGCATCAAAGGGGGTCCCCTTGGAACTTTTTCGAATTCTTCAAATCGCCTTAACTTCCGAACGGATGGACCGATTTTCAACTTCGATCATACCAAACTGCTTGTTTTTTTTCATAGAATCCATTTCTCTAATCGAAAAAACCGAAATCTGAAAAAAAATTGCATCAAAGGGGGTCCCCTTGGAACTTTTTCGAATTCTTCAAATCGCCTTAACTTCCGAACGGATGGACCGATTTTCAACTTCGATCGTACCAATCTGCTTGATTTTTTTCATAGAATCCATTTCTCCAATCGAAAAAACCAGAATCGAAAAAAAAATTCATCAAAGGGGGTCCCCTTGGAACTTTTCTGAATTCTTCAGACCGCCTTAACTTCCGAACGGATGGACCGATTTTCAACTTCGATCATACCAATCTGCTTGTTTTTTTTTATAGAATCCATTTCTCCAATCAAAAAAACCAAAATCGAAACAAAAATTGCATCTAAGGGTGCCCCCTTGGAACTTTTTCGAATTCTCCAGATCGCCTTAACTTCCGAACGGATGAACCGATTTTCAACTTCGATCATACGAATCTGCTTGTTTTTTTTTCATAGAATCCATTTCTCCAATCGAAAAAACCAAAATCGAAAAAAAATGCATCAAAGGGGGCCCCCTTGGAACTTTTTCGAACTCTTCAGATCGCCTTAACTTCCGAACGGATGGACCGATTTTCAACTTCGATCATACCAATCTGCTTGTTTTTTTTCATAGAATCCATTTCTTCAATAAAAAAAACCGAATTAAAAAAAATGCATCAAAGGGGGCCCCTTTGGAACTTTTTCGAATTCTTCAGATCGACTTAACTTCCGAACGGATAAATCGATTTTCAACTTCGATCATACCAATCTGCTTTTTTTTTTCATAGAATCCATTTCTCCGATCAAAAAAACCGAAATCGAAAAAAAAAATGCATCAAAGGGGGCTCCCTTGGAACTTTTTCGAATTCTTCAGATTGCCTTAACTTTCGAACGTATGGACCGATTTTCAACTTCGATCATACCAATCTGCTCGTTTTTTTTCATAGAATCCATTTCTCCAATCAAAAAAACCGAAATCGAAAAAATAAAAAGCATCAAAGGGAGCCCCCTTGGAACTTTTTCGAATTCTTCAGATCGCCTTAACTTCCGAACGGATGGACCGATTTTCAACTTCGATCATACGAATCTGCTTGTTTTTTTTTCGAAAAAACCGAAATCGGAAAAAAAAAATCAAAGGGGGCCCCCTTGGAACTTTTTCGAATTCTTCAGATCGCCTTAACTTCCGAACGGATGGACCGATTTTCAACTTCGATCATACCAATCTGCTTGTTTTTTTCATAGAATCCATTTCTCCAATCGAAAAAACCGAAATCGAAAAAAAATGCATCGAAGGGGGCCCCCTTGGAACTTTTTCGAATTCTTCAGATCGCCTTAACTTCCGAACGGATGGACCGATTTTCAACTTCGATCATACCAATCTGCTTGTATTTCTTCATAAAATCCATTTCTCCAATCGAAAAAACCGAAATGGAAAAAAAAATGCATCAAAGGGGACCCCCTTGAAACTTTTTCGAATTCTTCAGATCGACTTAACTTCCGAACGGATGGACCGATTTTCAACTTCGATCATACCAAACTGCTTGTTTTTTTTCATAAAATCCATTTCTCCAATCGAAAAAACCGAATTCTGAAAAAAATTGCATCAAAGGGGGTCCCCTTGGAACTTTTTCGAATTCTTCAAATCGCCTTAACTTCCGAACGGATGGACCGATTTTCAACTTCGATCATACCAATCTGTTTGTTTTTTTCATAGATTCCATTTCTCCAATCTAAAAAGCCGAAATCGAAAAGAAAATGCACCAAAGGGGGCCCTCTTGGAACTTTTTCGAATTCTTCAAATCGCCTTAACTTCCGAACGGATGGACCGATTTTCAACTTCGATCGTACCAATCTGCTTGATTTTTTTCATAGAATCCATTTCTCCAATCGAAAAAACCAGAATCGAAAAAAAAATTCATCAAAGGGGGTCCCCTTGGAACTTTTCTGAATTCTTCAGACCGCCTTAACTTCCGAACGGATGGACCGATTTTCAACTTCGATCATACCAATCTGCTTGTTTTTTTTTATAGAATCCATTTCTCCAATCTAAAAAGCCGAAATCGGAAAGAAAATGCACCAAAGGGGGCCCTCTTGGAACTTTTTCGAATTCTTCAAATCGCCTTAACTTCCGAACGGATGGACCGATTTTCAACTTCGATCGTACCAATCTGCTTGATTTTTTTCATAGAATCCATTTCTCCAATCGAAAAAACCAGAATCGAAAAAAAAATTCATCAAAGGGGGTCCCCTTGGAACTTTTCTGAATTCTTCAGACCGCCTTAACTTCCGAACGGATGGACCGATTTTCAACTTCGATCATACCAATCTGCTTGTTTTTTTTATAGAATCCATTTCTCCAATCAAAAAAACCAAAATCGAAACAAAAATTGCATCTAAGGGTGCCCCCTTGGAACTTTTTCGAATTCTCCAGATCGCCTTAACTTCCGAACGGATGAACCGATTTTCAACTTCGATCATACGAATCTGCTTGTTTTTTTTTCATAGAATCCATTTCTCCAATCGAAAAAACCAAAATCGAAAAAAAATGCATCAAAGGGGGCCCCCTTGGAACTTTTTCGAACTCTTCAGATCGCCTTAACTTCCGAACGGATGGACCGATTTTCAACTTCGATCATACCAATCTGCTTGTTTTTTTTCATAGAATCCATTTCTTCAATAAAAAAAACCGAATTAAAAAAAAATTCATCAAAGGGGGCCCCCTTGGAACTTTTTCGAATTCTTCAGATCGACTTAACTTCCGAACGGATAAACCGATTTTCAACTTCGATCATACCAATCTGCTTTTTTTTTTCATAGAATCCATTTCTCCGATCAAAAAAACCGAAATCGAAAAAAAAAAAATGCATCAAAGGGGGCTCCCTTGGAACTTTTTCGAATTCTTCAGATTGCCTTAACTTTCGAACGTATGGACCGATTTTCAACTTCGATCATACCAATCTGCTCGTTTTTTTTCATAGAATCCATTTCTCCAATCAAAAAAACCGAAATCGAAAAAATAAAAAGCATCAAAGGGAGCCCCCTTGGAACTTTTTCGAATTCTTCAGATCGCCTTAACTTCCGAACGGATGGACCGATTTTCAACTTCGATCATACGAATCTGCTTGTTTTTTTTTCGAAAAAACCGAAATCGGAAAAAAAAAAATCAAAGGGGGCCCCCTTGGAACTTTTTCGAATTCTTCAGATCGCCTTAACTTCCGAACGGATGGACCGATTTTCAACTTCGATCATACCAATCTGCTTGTTTTTTTCATAGAATCCATTTCTCCAATCGAAAAAACCGAAATCGAAAAAAAATGCATCGAAGGGGGCCCCCTTGGAACTTTTTCGAATTCTTCAGATCGCCTTAACTTCCGAACGGATGGACCGATTTTCAACTTCGATCATACCAATCTGCTTGTATTTCTTCATAAAATCCATTTCTCCAATCGAAAAAACCGAAATGGAAAAAAAAATGCATCAAAGGGGACCCCCTTGAAACTTTTTCGAATTCTTCAGATCGACTTAACTTCCGAACGGATGGACCGATTTTCAACTTCGATCATACCAAACTGCTTGTTTTTTTTCATAAAATCCATTTCTCCAATCGAAAAAACCGAATTCTGAAAAAAAATGCATCAAAGGGGGTCCCCTTGGAACTTTTTCGAATTCTTCAAATCGCCTTAACTTCCGAACGGATGGACCGATTTTCAACTTCGATCATACCAATCTGCTTGTTTTTTTTCATAGAATCCATTTCTCCAATCGAAAAAACCAAAATCGAAAAAAAAATCGCATCAAAGGGGGTCCCCTTGAAACTTTTCTGAATTCTTCAGATCGCCTTAACTTCCGAACGGATGGACCGATTTTCAACTTCGATCATACCAATCTGCTTGTTTTTTTTTCATTGAATCCATTTCTTCAATCGAAAAAACCGAAATCGAAAAGAAAAATTGCATCAAAGGGGGTCCCCTTGGAACTTTTTCGAATTCTTCAGATCGCCTTAACTTCCGAACGGATGGACCGATTTTCAACTTCGATCATACCAATCTGCTTGTTTTTTTTCATAGAATCCATTTCTCCAATCAAAAAAACCGAAATCGAAAAAATAAAAAGCATCAAAGGGAGCCCCCTTGGAACTTCTTCGAATTCTTCAGATCGCCTTAACTTCCGAACGGATGGACCGATTTTCAACTTCGATCATACAAATCTGCTTGTTTTTCTTCATAGAATCCATTTCTGCAATCGAAAAAACCGAAATCGAAAAAAAAATTCATCAAAGGGAGCCTTCTTGGAACTTTTTCGAATTCTTCAGATCGCCTTAACTTCCGAACGGATGGACCAACTTTCAACTTCGATCATACGAATCTGCTTGTTTTTTTTTCATAGAATCCATTTCTCCAATCGAAAAAACCGAAATCGAAAAAAAAAAATGCATCAAAGGGAGCCCCCTTGGAACTTTTTCGAATTCTTCAGATCGACTTAACTTCCGAACGGATGGACCGATTTTCAACTTCGATCATACCAATCTGCTTTTTTTTTTCATAGAATCCATTTCCCCGATCAAAAATACCGAAATCGAAAAAAAAAATGCATCAAAGGGGGCCCATTTGGAACTTTTTCGAATTCTTCAGATTGCCTCAACTTTCGAACGTATGGACCGATTTTCAACTTCGATCATACCAATCTGCTTGTTTTTTTTCATTGAATCCATTTCTTCAATCGAAAAAACCGAAATCGAAAAAAAAAATGCATCAAAGGGGGCCCCCTTGGAACTTTTTCGAATTCTTCAGATCGCCTTAACTTCCAAACGGATGGACCGATTTTCAACTTCGATCATACGAATCTGCTTGTTTTTTTTTCGAAAAAACCGAAATCGGAAAAAAAAAATCAGAGGGGGCCCCCTTGGAACTTTTTCGAATTCTTCAGATCGCCTTAACTTCCGAACGGATGGACCGATTTTCAACTTCGATCATACCAATCTGCTTGTTTTTTTCATAGAATCCATTTCTCCAATCGAAAAAACCGAAATCGAAAAAAAATGCATCGAAGGGGGCCCCCTTGGAACTTTTTCGAATTCTTCAGATCGCCTTAACTTCCGAACGGATGGACCGATTTTCAACTTCGATCATACCAATCTGCTTGTATTTCTTCATAAAATCCATTTCTCCAATCGAAAAAACCGAAATGGAAAAAAAAATGCATCAAAGGGGACCCCCTTGAAACTTTTTCGAATTCTTCAGATCGACTTAACTTCCGAACGGATGGACCGATTTTCAACTTCGATCATACCAAACTGCTTGTTTTTTTTCATAAAATCCATTTCTCCAATCGAAAAAACCGAATTCTGAAAAAAAATGCATCAAAGGGGGTCCCCTTGGAACTTTTTCGAATTCTTCAAATCGCCTTAACTTCCGAACGGATGGACCGATTTTCAACTTCGATCATACCAATCTGCTTGTTTTTTTTCATAGAATCCATTTCTCCAATCGAAAAAACCAAAATCGAAAAAAAAATCGCATCAAAGGGGGTCCCCTTGGAACTTTTCTGAATTCTTCAGATCGCCTTAACTTCCGAACGGATGGACCGATTTTCAACTTCGATCATACCAATCTGCTTGTTTTTTTTTCATTGAATCCATTTCTTCAATCGAAAAAACCGAAATCGAAAAGAAAAATTGCATCAAAGGGGGTCCCCTTGGAACTTTTTCGAATTCTTCAGATTGCCTTAACTGTCGAACGTATGGACAGATTTTCAACTTCGATCATACCAATCTGCTTGTTTTTTTTCATAGAATCCATTTCTCCAATCAGAAAAACCGAAATCGAGAAAATAAAAAGCATCAAAGGGAGCCCCCTTGGAACTTTTTCGAATTCTTCAGATCGCCTTAACTTCCGAACGGATGGACCAACTTTCAACTTCGATCATACGAATCTGCTTGTTTTTTTTTCATAGAATCCATTTCTCCAATCGAAAAAACCGAAATCGAAAAAAAAAAATGCATCAAAGGGAGCCCCCTTGGAACTTTTTCGAATTCTTCAGATCGACTTAACTTCCGAACGGATGGACCGATTTTCAACTTCGATCATACCAATCTGCTTTTTTTTTTCATAGAATCCATTTCCCCGATCAAAAATACCGAAATCGAAAAAAAAAATGCATCAAAGGGGGCCCCCTTGGAACTTTTTCGAATTCTTCAGATTGCCTCAACTTTCGAACGTATGGACCGATTTTCAACTTCGATCATACCAATCTGCTTGTTTTTTTTCATTGAATCCATTTCTTCAATCGAAAAAACCGAAATCGAAAAAAAAAATGCATCAAAGGGGGCCCCCTTGGAACTTTTTCGAATTCTTCAGATCGCCTTAACATCCGAACGGATGGACCGATCTTCAACTTCGATCGAAAAAACCGAAATCGAAAAAAAAAAAAAATGCATCAAAGGGGGCCCCCTTGGAACTTTTTCGAATTCTTCTGATCGCCTTAACTTCCGAACGGATGGACCGATTTTCAACTTCGATCATACCAATCTGCTTGTTTAATTTCATAGAATCCATTTCTCCGATCGGAAAAACCGAAATCGAAAAAAAAATGCATCAAAGGGGGCCCCCTTGGAACTTTTTCGAATTCTTCAGTCCGCCTTAACTTCCGAACGGATGGACCGATTTTCAATTTCGCGCATACCAATTTGATTGTTTTTTCATAGAATCCATTTCTTCAATAGAAAATACCGAAATCGAAAAAAAAATTGCATCGAAGGGGGTCCTCTTGGAACTTTTTCGAATTCTTCAGATCGCCTAAACTTTCGAACGGATGGACCGATTTTCAACTTCGATCATACCAAACTGCTTGTTTTTTTTCATAGAATCCATTTCTCCAATCGAAAAAACCGAAATCGAAAAAAAAATTGCATCAAAGGGGGTCCCCTTGGATCTTTTTCGAATTCTTCAGATCGCCTTAACTTCCAAACGGATGGACCGATTTTCAACTTCGATCATAGCAATCTGCTTGTTTTTTTTCATAGAATCCATTTCTACAATCGAAAAAACCGAAATCGAAAAAAAAGTTGTATTAAAGGGGGTCCCTTTGGAACTTATCCGAATTCTTCAGATCGCCTTAACTTCCGAACGGATGGACCGATTTTCAATTTCGCGCATACCAATTCGCTTGTTTTTTCCATAGAATCCATTTCTCCAATCGAAAAAAATTGCATCAAAGGGGGTCCCATTGAAACTTTTTCGAATTCTTCAGATCGCCTTAACTTCCGAACGGATGGACCGATTTTCAACTTTGATCATACCAATCTACTTGTTTTTTTCATAGAATCCATTTCTCCAATTGAAAAAACCGAAATCGAGAAAAAAATGCATCAAAGGGGGCCCCCTTGGAACTTTTTCGAATTCTTCAGATCGCCTTAACTTCCGAACGGATGGACCGATTTTCAACTTCGATCATACCAATCTGCTTGTTTAATTTCATAGAATCCATTTCTCCAATCGGAAAAACCGAAATCGAAAAAAAAAATGCATCAAAGGAGGCCCCCTTGGAACTTTTTCGAATTCTTCAGACCGCCTTAACTTCCGAACGGATGGACCGATTTTCAATTTCGCGCATACCAATTCGATTGTTTTTTCATAGAATCCATTTCTTCAATAGAAAAAACCGAAATCGAAAAAAAAATTGCATCAAAAAGGGTCCCCTTGGAACTTTTTCGAATTCTTCAGATCGCCTAAACTTCCGAACGGATGGACCGATTTTCAACTTCGATCATACCAAACTGCTTGTTTTTTTTCATAGAATCCATTTCTTCAATCGAAAAAACCGAAATCGAAAAAAAAATTGCATCAAAGGGGGTCCCCTTGGAACTTTTTCGAATTCTTCAGATCGCCATAACTTCCAAACGGATGGACCGATTTTCAACTTCGATCATAGCAATCTGCTTGTTTTTTTTCATAGAATCCATTTCTCCAATCGAAAAAACCGAAATCGAAAAAAAAATCGCATCAAAGGGGGTCCCCTTGGAACTTTTCTGAATTCTTCAGATCGCCTTAACTTCCGAACGGATGGACCGATTTTCAACTTCGATCATACCAATCTGCTTGTTTTTTTTTCATTGAATCCATTTCTTCAATCGAAAAAACCGAAATCGAAAAGAAAAATTGCATCAAAGGGGGTCCCCTTGGAACTTTTTCGAATTCTTCAGATCGCCTTAACTTCCGAACGGATGGACCGATTTTCAACTTCGATCATACCAATCTGCTTGTTTTTTTTCATAGAATCCATTTCTCCAATCAAAAAAACCGAAATCGAAAAAATAAAAAGCATCAAAGGGAGCCCCCTTGGAACTTCTTCGAATTCTTCAGATCGCCTCAACTTCCGAACGGATGGACCGATTTTCAACTTCGATCATACAAATCTGCTTGTTTTTCTTTATAGAATCCATTTCTGCAATCGAAAAAACCGAAATCGAAAAAAAAATGCATCAAAGGGGGCCCCCTTGGAACTTTTTCGAATTCTTCAGATCGACTTAACTTCCGAACGGATGGACCGATTTTCAACTTCGATCATACCAATTTGCTTTTTTTTTTTCATGAAATCCATTTATCCGATCAAAAAAACCGAAATCGAAAAAAAAAATTCATCAAAGGGGGCCCCTTTGGAACTTTTTCGAATTCTTCAGATTGCCTTAACTGTCGAACGTATGGACAGATTTTCAACTTCGATCATACCAATCTGCTTGTTTTTTTTTTTCATAGAATCCATTTCTCCAATCAGAAAAACCGAAATCGAGAAAATAAAAAGCATCAAAGGGAGCCCCCTTGGAACTTTTTCGAATTCTTCAGATCGCCTTAACTTCCGAACGGATGGACCAACTTTCAACTTCGATCATACGAATCTGCTTGTTTTTTTTTTCATAGAATCCATTTCTCCAATCGAAAAAACCGAAATCGAAAAAAAAAATGCATCAAAGGGAGCCCCCTTGGAACTTTTTCGAATTCTTCAGATCGACTTAACTTCCGAACGGATGGACCGATTTTCAACTTCGATCATACCAATCTGCTTTTTTTTTTCATAGAATCCATTTCCCCGATCAAAAATACCGAAATCGAAAAAAAAAATGCATCAAAGGGGGCCCCCTTGGAACTTTTTCGAATTCTTCAGATTGCCTCAACTTTCGAACGTATGGACCGATTTTCAACTTCGATCATACCAATCTGCTTGTTTTTTTTCATTGAATCCATTTCTTCAATCGAAAAAACCGAAATCGAAAAAAAAAATGCATCAAAGGGGGCCCCCTTGGAACTTTTTCGAATTCTTCAGATCGCCTTAACTTCCAAACGGATGGACCGATTTTCAACTTCGATCATACGAATCTGCTTGTTTTTTTTTCATAGAATCCATTTCTCCAATCGAAAAAACCAGAATCGAAGAAAAAAATGCATCAAAGGGGGCCCCCTTTGAACTTTTCGAATTCTTCAGATTGCCTTAACTTTCGAACGTATGGACCGATTTTCAACTTCGATCATACCAATCTGCTTGTTTTTTTTCATAGAATCCATTTCTCCAATCGAAAAAACCGAAATCGAAAAAAAAATTCATCAAAGGGGGCCCCCTTGGAACTTTTTCGAATTCTTCAGATCGCCTTAACATCCGAACGGATGGACCGATCTTCAACTTCGATCGAAAAAACCGAAATCGAAAAAAAAAAAATGCATCAAAGGGGGCCCCCTTGGAACTTTTTCGAATTCTTCTGATCGCCTTAACTTCCGAACGGATGGACCGATTTTCAACTTCGATCATACCAATCTGCTTGTTTAATTTCATAGAATCCATTTCTCCGATCGGAAAAACCGAAATCGAACAAAAAATGCATCAAAGGGGGCCCCCTTGGAACTTTTTCGAATTCTTCAGTCCGCCTTAACTTCCGAACGGATGGACCGATTTTCAATTTCGCGCATACCAATTTGATTGTTTTTTCATAGAATCCATTTCTTCAATAGAAAATACCGAAATCGAAAAAAAAATTGCATCAAAGGGGGTCCCCTTGGAACTTTTTCGAATTCTTCAGATCGCCTAAACTTTCGAACGGATGGACCGATTTTCAACTTCGATCATACCAAACTGCTTGTTTTTTTTCATAGAATCCATTTCTCCAATCGAAAAAACCGAAATCGAAAAAAAAATTGCATCAAAGGGGGTCCCCTTGGATCTTTTTCGAATTCTTCAGATCGCCTTAACTTCCAAACGGATGGACCGATTTTCAACTTCGATCATAGCAATCTGCTTGTTTTTTTTCATAGAATCCATTTCTACAATCGAAAAAACCGAAATCGAAAAAAAAGTTGCATTAAAGGGGGTCCCTTTGGAACTTATCCGAATTCTTCAGATCGCCTTAACTTCCGAACGGATGGACCGATTTTCAATTTCGCGCATACCAATTCGCTTGTTTTTTCCATAGAATCCATTTCTCCAATCGAAAAAAATTGCATCAAAGGGGGTCCCATTGGAACTTTTTCGAATTCTTCAGATCGCCTTAACTTCCGAACGGATGGACCGATTTTCAACTTTGATCATACCAATCTACTTGTTTTTTTCATAGAATCCATTTCTCCAATTGAAAAAACCGAAATCGAAAAAAAAATGCATCAAAGGGGGCCCCCTTGGAACTTTTTCGAATTCTTCAGATCGCCTTAACTTCCGAACGGATGGACCGATTTTCAACTTCGATCATACCAATCTGCTTGTTTAATTTCATAGAATCCATTTCTCCAATCGGAAAAACCGAAATCGAAAAAAAAATGCATCAAAGGAGGCCCCCTTGGAACTTTTTCGAATTCTTCAGACCGCCTTAACTTCCGAACGGATGGACCGATTTTCAATTTCGCGCATACCAATTCGATTGTTTTTTCATAGAATCCATTTCTTCGATTGAAAAAACCGAAATCGAAAAAAAAATTGCATCAAAAAGGGTCCCCTTGGAACTTTTTCGAATTCTTCAGATCGCCTAAACTTCCGAACGGATGGACCGATTTTCAACTTCGATCATACCAAACTGCTTGTTTTTTTTCATAGAATCCATTTCTTCAATCGAAAAAACCGAAATCGAAAAAAAAATTGCATCAAAGGGGGTCCCCTTGGAACTTTTTCGAATTCTTCAGATCGCCATAACTTCCAAACGGATGGACCGATTTTCAACTTCGATCATAGCAATCTGCTTGTTTTTTTTCATAGAATCCATTTCTCCAATCGAAAAAACCGAAATCGAAAAAAAAGTTGCATCAAAGGGGGTCCCTTTGGAACTTTTTCGAATTCTTCAGATCGCCTTAACTTCCGAACGGATGGACCGATTTTCAACTTCGATCATACCAATCTGCTTGTTTTTTTTCATAGAATCCATTTCTCCAATCGAAAAAACCCAAATCTAAAAAAAAATTGCATCAAAGGGGGCCCCCTTGGAACTTTTTCGAATTCTTCAGATCGCCTTAACTTCCGAACGGATTGACCGATTTTCAACTTCGATCATACCAATCTGCTTGTTTTTTTCATAGAATCCATTTCTCCAATCGAAAAAACCGAAATCGAAAAAAAAGTTGCATCAAAGGGGGCCCCCTTGGAACTTTTTCGAATTCTTCAGATCGCCTTAACTTCCAAACGGATGGACCGATTTTCAACTTCGATCATACCAATCTGCTTGTTTTTTTTAGAGAATCCATTTCTCCAATCGAAAAAACCGAAATCGAAAAAAAAATGCATCAAAGGGGGCCCCCTTGGAACTTTTTCGAATTCTTCAGATCGCCTTAACTTCCGAACGGATGGACCGATTTTCAACTCCGATTATACCAATCTGCTTGTTTTTTCTTCATAGAATCCATTTCTCCAATCGAAAAAACTGAAATCGAAAAAAAAAAAAATGCATCAATGGGGGCCCCCTTGGAACTTTCTCGAATTCTTCAGATCGCCCTAACTTCCGAACGGATGGACCGATTTTCAACTTCGATCATACCAATCTGCTTGTTTAATTTCATAGAATCCATTTCTCCAATCGGAAAAACCGTAATCGAAAAAAAAAATGCATCAAAGGGGGCCCATTTGGAACTATTTCGAATTCTTCAGACCGCCTTAACTTCCGAACGGATGGACCGATTTTCAATTTCGCGCATACCAATTTGATTGTTTTTTTATAGAATCCATTTCTTCAATAGAAAAAACCGAATTCGAAAAAAAATTGTATCAAAGGGGGTCCCCTTGGAACTTTTTCGAATTCTTCAGATCGCCTTAACTTCCGAACGGATGGACCGATTTTCAACTTCGATCATACCAATCTGCTTGTTTTTTTTTCATAGAATCTATTTCTCCAATCAAAAAAACCGAAATCGAAAAAATAAAAAGCATCAAAGGGAGCCCCCTTGGAACTTCTTCGAATTCTTCAGATCGCCTTAACTTCCGAACGGATGGACCGATTTTCAACTTCGATCATACAAATCTGCTTGTTTTTCTTCATAGAATCCATTTCTGCAATCGAAAAAACCGAAATCGAAAAAAAAATGCATCAAAGGGGGCCCCCTTGGAACTTTTTCGAATTCTTCAGATCGACTTAACTTCCGAACGGATGGACCGATTTTCAACTTCGATCATACCAATTTGCTTTTTTTTTTTCATTGAATCCATTTCTCCAATCGAAAAAACCAGAATCGAAGAAAAAAATGCATCAAAGGGGGCCCCCTTTGAACATTTTCGAATTCTTCAGATTGCCTTAACTTTCGAACGTATGGACCGATTTTCAACTTCGATCATACCAATCTGCTTGTTTTTTTTCATAGAATCCATTTCTCCAATCGAAAAAACCGAAATCGAAAAAAAAATTCATCAAAGGGGGCCCCCTTGGAACTTTTTCGAATTCTTCAGATCGCCTTAACATCCGAACGGATGGACCGATCTTCAACTTCGATCGAAAAAACCGAAATCGAAAAAAAAAATGCATCAAAGGGGGCCCCCTTGGAACTTTTTCGAATTCTTCTGATCGCCTTAACTTCCGAACGGATGGACCGATTTTCAACTTCGATCATACCAATCTGCTTGTTTAATTTCATAGAATCCATTTCTCCGATCGGAAAAACCGAAATCGAAAAAAAAATGCATCAAAGGGGGCCCCCTTGGAACTTTTTCGAATTCTTCAGTCCGCCTTAACTTCCGAACGGATGGACCGATTTTCAATTTCGCGCATACCAATTTGATTGTTTTTTCATAGAATCCATTTCTTCAATAGAAAATACCGAAATCGAAAAAAAAATTGCATCAAAGGGGGTCCCCTTGAAACTTTTTCGAATTCTTCAGATCGCCTAAACTTTCGAACGGATGGACCGATTTTCAACTTTGATCATACCAATCTACTTGTTTTTTTCATAGAATCCATTTCTCCAATTGAAAAAACCGAAATCGAAAAAAAAATGCATCAAAGGGGGCCCCCTTGGAACTTTTTCGAATTCTTCAGATCGCCTTAACTTCCGAACGGATGGACCGATTTTCAACTTCGATCATACCAATCTGCTTGTTTAATTTCATAGAATCCATTTCTCCAATCGGAAAAACCGAAATCGAAAAAAAAAATGCATCAAAGGAGGCCCCCTTGGAACTTTTTCGAATTCTTCAGACCGCCTTAACTTCCGAACGGATGGACCGATTTTCAATTTCGCGCATACCAATTCGATTGTTTTTTCATAGAATCCATTTCTTCAATAGAAAAAACCGAAATCGAAAAAAAAATTGCATCAAAAAGGGTCCCCTTGGAACTTTTTCGAATTCTTCAGATCGCCTAAACTTCCGAACGGATGGACCGATTTTCAACTTCGATCATACCAAACTGCTTGTTTTTTTTCATAGAATCCATTTCTTCAATCGAAAAAACCGAAATCGAAAAAAAAATTGCATCAAAGGGGGTCCCCTTGGAACTTTTTCGAATTCTTCAGATCGCCATAACTTCCAAACGGATGGACCGATTTTCAACTTCGATCATAGCAATCTGCTTGTTTTTTTTCATAGAATCCATTTCTCCAATCGAACAAAACGGAAATCGAAAAAAAAGTTGCATCAAAGGGGGTCCCTTTGGAACTTTTTCGAATTCTTCAGATCGCCTTAACTTCCGAACGGATGGACCGATTTTCATCTTCGATCATACCAATCTGCTTGTTTTTTTTCATAGAATCCATTTCTCCAATCGAAAAAACCCAAATCTAAAAAAAAATTGCATCAAAGGGGGCCCCCTTGGAACTTTTTCGAATTCTTCAGATCGCCTTAACTTCCGAACGGATTGACCGATTTTCAACTTCGATCATACCAATCTGCTTGTTTTTTTCATAGAATCCATTTCTCCAATCGAAAAAACCGAAATCGAAAAAAAAGTTGCATCAAAGGGGGCCCCCTTGGAACTTTTTCGAATTCTTCAGATCGCCTTAACTTCCAAACGGATGGACCGATTTTCAACTTCGATCATACCAATCTGCTTGTTTTTTTTAGAGAATCCATTTCTCCAATCGAAAAAACCGAAATCGAAAAAAAAAATGCATCAAAGGGGGCCCCCTTGGAACTTTTTCGAATTCTTCAGATCGCCTTAACTTCCGAACGGATGGACCGATTTTCAACTCCGATCATACCAATCTGCTTGTTTTTTCTTCATAGAATCCATTTCTCCAATCGAAAAAACTGAAATCGAAAAAAAAAAAAAAATGCATCAATGGGGGCCCCCTTGGAACTTTCTCGAATTCTTCAGATCGCCCTAACTTCCGAACGGATGGACCGATTTTCAACTTCGATCATACCAATCTGCTTGTTTAATTTCATAGAATCCATTTCTCCAATCGGAAAAACCGTAATCGAAAAAAAAAAATGCATCAAAGGGGGCCCATTTGGAACTTTTTCGAATTCTTCAGACCGCCTTAACTTCCGAACGGATGGACCGATTTTCAATTTCGCGCATACCAATTTGATTGTTTTTTTATAGAATCCATTTCTTCAATAGAAAAAACCGAATTCGAAAAAAAATTGCATCAAAGGGGGTCCCCTTGGAACTTTTTCGAATTCTTCAGATCGCCTAAACTTCCGAACGGATGGACCGATTTTCAACTTCGATCATACCAATCTGCTTGTTTTTTTTCATAGAATCCATTTCTTCAATCGAAAAAACCGAAATCGAAAAAAAAAAAATTGCATCAAAGGGGGTCCCCTTGGAACTTTTTCGAATTCTTCAGATCGCCTTAACTTCCAAACGGATGGACCGATTTTCAACTTCGATCATACCAAACTGCTTGTTTTTTTTCATAAAATCCATTTCTCCAATCGAAAAAACCGAATTCTGAAAAAAATTGCATCAAAGGGGGTCCCCTTGGAACTTTTTCGAATTCTTCAAATCGCCTTAACTTCCGAACGGATGAACCGATTTTCAACTTCGATCATACCAATCTGCTTGTTTTTTTTCATAGAATCCATTTCTCCAATCGAAAAAACCAAAATCGAAAAAAAAATCGCATCAAAGGGGGTCCCCTTGGAACTTTTCTGAATTCTTCAGATCGCCTTAACTTCCGAACGGATGGACCGATTTTCAACTTCGATCATACCAATCTGCTTGTTTTTTTTTCATTGAATCCATTTCTCCAATCGAAAAAACCGAAATCGAAAAGAAAAATTGCATCAAAGGGGGTCCCCTTGGAACTTTTTCGAATTCTTCAGATCGCCTTAACTTCCGAACGGATGGACCGATTTTCAACTTCGATCATACCAATCTGCTTGTTTTTTTTCATAGAATCTATTTCTCCAATCAAAAAAACCGAAATCGAAAAAATAAAAAGCATCAAAGGGAGCCCCCTTGGAACTTCTTCGAATTCTTCAGATCGCCTTAACTTCCGAACGGATGGACCGATTTTCAACTTCGATCATACAAATCTGCTTGTTTTTCTTCATAGAATCCATTTCTGCAATCGAAAAAACCGAAATCGAAAAAAAAATGCATCAAAGGGGGCCCCCTTGGAACTTTTTCGAATTCTTCAGATCGACTTAACTTCCGAACGGATGGACCGATTTTCAACTTCGATCATACCAATTTGCTTTTTTTTTTCATGAAATCCATTTATCCGATCAAAAAAACCGAAATCGAAAAAAAAAATTCATCAAAGGGGGCCCCTTTGGAACTTTTTCGAATTCTTCAGATTGCCTTAACTGTCGAACGTATGGACCGATTTTCAACTTCGATCATACCAATCTGCTTGTTTTTTTTTTTTCATAGAATCCATTTCTCCAATCAGAAAAACCGAAATCGAGAAAATAAAAAGCATCAAAGGGAGCCCCCTTGGAACTTTTTCGAATTCTTCAGATCGCCTTAACTTCCGAACGGATGGACCAACTTTCAACTTCGATCATACGAATCTGCTTGTTTTTTTTTCATAGAATCCATTTCTCCAATCGAAAAAACCGAAATCGAAAAAAAAAATGCATCAAAGGGAGCCCCCTTGGAACTTTTTCGAATTCTTCAGATCGACTTAACTTCCGAACGGATGGACCGATTTTCAACTTCGAACATACCAATCTGCTTTTTTTTTCCATAGAATCCATTTCCCCGATCAAAAATACCGAAATCGAAAAAAAAAAATGCATCAAAGGGGGCCCCCTTGGAACTTTTTCGAATTCTTCAGATTGCCTCAACATTCGAACGTATGGACCGATTTTCAACTTCGATCATACCAATCTGCTTGTTTTTTTTCATAGAATCCATTTCTTCAATCGAAAAAACCGAAATCGAAAAAAAAAATGCATCAAAGGGGGCCCCCTTGGAACTTTTTCGAATTCTTCAGATCGCCTTAACTTCCAAACGGATGGACCGATTTTCAACTTCGATCATACGAATCTGCTTGTTTTTTTTTCATAGAATCCATTTCTCCAATCGAAAAAACCAGAATCGAAGAAAAAAATGCATCAAAGGGGGCCCCCTTTGAACTTTTTCGAATTCTTCAGATTGCCTTAACTTTCGAACGTATGGACCGATTTTCAACTTCGATCATACCAAACTGCTTGTTTTTTTTCATAGAATCCATTTCTCCAATCGAAAAAACCGAAATCGAAAAAAAAATTATTCAAAGGTGGCCCCCTTGGAACTTTTTCGAATTCTTCAGATCGCCTTAACATCCGAACGGATGGACCGATCTTCAACTTCGATCGAAAAAACCGAAATCGAAAAAAAAAAATGCATCAAAGGGGGCCCCCTTGGAACTTTTTCGAATTCTTCTGATCGCCTTAACTTCCGAACGGATTGACCGATTTTCAACTTCGATCATACCAATCTGCTTGTTTTTTTCATAGAATCCATTTCTCCAATCGAAAAAACCGAAATCGAAAAAAAAGTTGCATCAAAGGGGGCCCCCTTGGAACTTTTTCGAATTCTTCAGATCGCCTTAACTTCCAAACGGATGGACCGATTTTCAACTTCGATCATACCAATCTGCTTGTTTTTTTTAGAGAATCCATTTCTCCAATCAAAAAAACCGAAATCGAAAAAAAAATGCATCAAAGGGGGCCCCCTTGGAACTTTTTCGAATTCTTCAGATCGCCTTAACTTCCGAACGGATGGACCGATTTTCAACTCCGATCATACCAATCTGCTTGTTTTTTCTTCATAGAATCCATTTCTCCAATCGAAAAAACTGAAATCGAAAAAAAAAAAAATGCATCAAAGGGGGCCCATTTGGAACTTTTTCGAATTCTTCAGACCGCCTTAACTTCCGAACGGATGGACCGATTTTCAATTTCGCGCATACCAATTTGATTGTTTTTTTATAGAATCCATTTCTTCAATAGAAAAAACCGAATTCGAAAAAAAATTGCATCAAAGGGGGTCCCCTTGGAACTTTTTCGAATTCTTCAGATCGCCTAAACTTCCGAACGGATGGACCGATTTTCAACTTCGATCATACCAATCTGCTTGTTTTTTTTCATAGAATCCATTTCTCCAATCGAAAAAACCGAAATCGAAAAAAAAAAAAATTGCATCAAAGGGGGTCCCCTTGGAACTTTTTCGAATTCTTCAGATCGCCTTAACTTCCAAACGGATGGACCGATTTTCAACTTCGATCATACCAAACTGCTTGTTTTTTTTCATAAAATCCATTTCTCCAATCGAAAAAACCGAATTCTGAAAAAAATTGCATCAAAGGGGGTCCCCTTGGAACTTTTTCGAATTCTTCAAATCGCCTTAACTTCCGAACGGATGGACCGATTTTCAACTTCGATCATACCAATCTGCTTGTTTTTTTTCATAGAATCCATTTCTCCAATGGAAAAAACCAAAATCGAAAAAAAAAATCGCATCAAAGGGGGTCCCCTTGGAACTTTTCTGAATTCTTCAGATCGCCTTAACTTCCGAACGGATGGACCGATTTTCAACTTCGATCATACCAATCTGCTTGTTTTTTTTTCATTGAATCCATTTCTCCAATCGAAAAAACCGAAATCGAAAAGAAAAATTGCATCAAAGGGGGTCCCCTTGGAACTTTTTCGAATTCTTCAGATCGCCTTAACTTCCGAACGGATGGACCGATTTTCAACTTCGATCATACCAATCTGCTTGTTTTTTTTTCATAGAATCTATTTCTCCAATCAAAAAAACCGAAATCGAAAAAATAAAAAGCATCAAAGGGAGCCCCCTTGGAACTTCTTCGAATTCTTCAGATCGCCTTAACTTCCGAACGGATGGACCGATTTTCAACTTCGATCATACAAATCTGCTTGTTTTTCTTCATAGAATCCATTTCTGCAATCGAAAAAACCGAAATCGAAAAAAAAATGCATCAAAGGGGGCCCCCTTGGAACTTTTTCGAATTCTTCAGATCGACTTAACTTCCGAACGGATGGACCGATTTTCAACTTCGATCATACCAATTTGCTTTTTTTTTTCATAGAATCCATTTCTCCAATCGAAAAAACCAGAATCGAAGAAAAAAATGCATCAAAGGGGGCCCCCTTTGAACTTTTTCGAATTCTTCAGATTGCCTTAACTTTCGAACGTATGGGCCGATTTTCAACTTCGATCATACCAATCTGCTTGTTTTTTTTCATAGAATCCATTTCTCCAATCGAAAAAACCGAAATCGAAAAAAAAATTCATCAAAGGGGGCCCCCTTGGAACTTTTTCGAATTCTTCAGATCGCCTTAACATCCGAACGGATGGACCGATCTTCAACTTCGATCGAAAAAACCGAAATCGAAAAAAAAAATGCATCAAAGGGGGCCCCCTTGGAACTTTTTCAAATTCTTCTGATCGCCTTAACTTCCGAACGGATGGACCGATTTTCAACTTCGATCATACCAATCTGCTTGTTTAATTTCATAGAATCCATTTCTCCGATCGGAAAAACCGAAATCGAAAAAAAAATGCATCAAAGGGGGCCCCCTTGGAACTTTTTCGAATTCTTCAGTCCGCCTTAACTTCCGAACGGATGGACCGATTTTCAATTTCGCGCATACCAATTTGATTGTTTTTTCATAGAATCCATTTCTTCAATAGAAAATACCGAAATCGAAAAAAAAATTGCATCAAAGGGGGTCCCCTTGGAACTTTTTCGAATTCTTCAGATCGCCTAAACTTTCGAACGGATGGACCGATTTTCAACTTCGATCATACCAAACTGCTTGTTTTTTTTCATAGAATCCATTTCTCCAATCGAAAAAACCGAAATCGAAAAAAAAATTGCATCAAAGGGGGTCCCCTTGGATCTTTTTCGAATTCTTCAGATCGCCTTAACTTCCAAACGGATGGACCGATTTTCAACTTCGATCATAGCAATCTGCTTGTTTTTTTTCATAGAATCCATTTCTACAATCGAAAAAACCGAAATCGAAAAAAAAGTTGCATTAAAGGGGGTCCCTTTGGAACTTATCCGAATTCTTCAGATCGCCTTAACTTCCGAACGGATGGACCGATTTTCAACTTCGATCATACCAATCTGCTTGTTTTTTTTTCATATAATCCATTTCTCCAATCGAAAAAACCGGAATCGAAAAAAAAAATGCATCAAAGGGGGCCCCCTTGTAACTTTTTCGAATTCTTCAGATCGCCTTAACTTCCGAACGGATGGACCGATTTTCAATTTCGCGCATACCAATTCGCTTGTTTTTTCCATAGAATCCATTTCTCCAATCGAAAAAAATTGCATCAAAGGGGGTCCCATTGGAACTTTTTCGAATTCTTCAGATCGCCTTAACTTCCGAACGGATGGACCGATTTTCAACTTTGATCATACCAATCTACTTGTTTTTTTCATAGAATCCATTTCTCCAATTGAAAAAACCGAAATCGAAAAAAAAATGCATCAAAGGGGGCCCCCTTGGAACTTTTTCGAATTCTTCAGATCGCCTTAACTTCCGAACGGATGGACCGATTTTCAACTTCGATCATACCAATCTGCTTGTTTAATTTCATAGAATCCATTTCTCCAATCGGAAAAACCGAAATCGAAAAAAAAAATGCATCAAAGGAGGCCCCCTTGGAACTTTTTCGAATTCTTCAGACCGCCTTAACTTCCGAACGGATGGACCGATTTTCAATTTCGCGCATACCAATTCGATTGTTTTTTCATAGAATCCATTTCTTCAATAGAAGAAACCGAAATCGAAAAAAAAATTGCATCAAAAAGGGTCCCCTTGGAACTTTTTCGAATTCTTCAGATCGCCTAAACTTCCGAACGGATGGACCGATTTTCAACTTCGATCATACCAAACTGCTTGTTTTTTTTCATAGAATCCATTTCTTCAATCGAAAAAACCGAAATCGAAAAAAAAATTGCATCAAAGGGGGTCCCCTTGGAACTTTTTCGAATTCTTCAGATCGCCATAACTTCCAAACGGATGGACCGATTTTCAACTTCGATCATAGCAATCTGCTTGTTTTTTTTCATAGAATCCATTTCTCCAATCGAAAAAACCGAAATCGAAAAAAAAAATGCATCAAAGGGGGTCCCTTTGGAACTTTTTCGAATTCTTCAGATCGCCTTAACTTCCGAACGGATGGACCGATTTTCATCTTCGATCATACCAATCTGCTTGTTTTTTTTTATAGAATCCATTTCTCCAATCGAAAAAACCCAAATCTAAAAAAAAATTGCATCAAAGGGGGCCCCCTTGGAACTTTTTCGAATTCTTCAGATCGCCTTAACTTCCGAACGGATTGACCGATTTTCAACTTCGATCATACCAATCTGCTTGTTTTTTTCATAGAATCCATTTCTCCAATCGAAAAAACCGAAATCGAAAAAAAAGTTGCATCAAAGGGGGCCCCCTTGGAACTTTTTCGAATTCTTCAGATCGCCTTAACTTCCAAACGGATGGACCGATTTTCAACTTCGATCATACCAATCTGCTTGTTTTTTTTAGAGAATCCATTTCTCCAATCGAAAAAACCGAAATCGAAAAAAAAAATGCATCAAAGGGGGCCCCCTTGGAACTTTTTCGAATTCTTCAGATCGCCTTAACTTCCGAACGGATGGACCGATTTTCAACTCCGATCATACCAATCTGCTTGTTTTTTCTTCATAGAATCCATTTCTCCAATCGAAAAAACTGAAATCGAAAAAAAAAAAAATGCATCAATGGGGGCCCCCTTGGAACTTTCTCGAATTCTTCAGATCGCCCTAACTTCCGAACGGATGGACCGATTTTCAACTTCGATCATACCAATCTGCTTGTTTAATTTCATAGAATCCATTTCTCCAATCGGAAAAACCGTAATCGAAAAAAAAAAAATGCATCAAAGGGGGCCCATTTGGAACTTTTTCGAATTCTTCAGACCGCCTTAACTTCCGAACGGATGGACCGATTTTCAATTTCGCGCATACCAATTTGATTGTTTTTTTATAGAATCCATTTCTTCAATAGAAAAAACCGAATTCGAAAAAAAATTGCATCAAAGGGGGTCCCCTTGGAACTTTTTCGAATTCTTCAGATCGCCTAAACTTCCGAACGGATGGACCGATTTTCAACTTCGATCATACCAATCTGCTTGTTTTTTTTCATAGAATCCATTTCTCCAATCGAAAAAACCGAAATCGAAAAAAAAAAAAATTGCATCAAAGGGGGTCCCCTTGGAACTTTTTCGAATTCTTCAGATCGCCTTAACTTCCAAACGGATGGACCGATTTTCAACTTCGATCATACCAAACTGCTTGTTTTTTTTCATAAAATCCATTTTTCCAATCGAAAAAACCGAATTCTGAAAAAAATTGCATCAAAGGGGGTCCCCTTGGAACTTTTTCGAATTCTTCAAATCGCCTTAACTTCCGAACGGATGGACCGATTTTCAACTTCGATCATACCAATCTGCTTGTTTTTTTTCATAGAATCCATTTCTCCAATCGAAAAAACCAAAATCGAAAAAAAAATCGCATCAAAGGGGGTCCCCTTGGAACTTTTCTGAATTCTTCAGATCGCCTTAACTTCCGAACGGATGGACCGATTTTCAACTTCGATCATACCAATCTGCTTGTTTTTTTTTCATTGAATCCATTTCTCCAATCGAAAAAACCGAAATCGATAAGAAAAATTGCATCAAAGGGGGTCCCCTTGGAACTTTTTCGAATTCTTCAGATCGCCTTAACTTCCGAACGGATGGACCGATTTTCAACTTCGATCATACCAATCTGCTTGTTTTTTTTCATAGAATCTATTTCTCCAATCAAAAAAACCGAAATCGAAAAAATAAAAAGCATCAAAGGGAGCCCCCTTGGAACTTCTTCGAATTCTTCAGATCGCCTTAACTTCCGAACGGATGGACCGATTTTCAACTTCGATCATACAAATCTGCTTGTTTTTCTTCATAGAATCCATTTCTGCAATCGAAAAAACCGAAATCGAAAAAAAAATGCATCAAAGGGGGCCCCCTTGGAACTTTTTCGAATTCTTCAGATCGACTTAACTTCCGAACGGATGGACCGATTTTCAACTTCGATCATACCAATTTGCTTTTTTTTTCATGAAATCCATTTATCCTATCAAAAAAACCGAAATCGAAAAAAAAAATTCATCAAAGGGGGCCCCTTTGGAACTTTTTCGAATTCTTCAGATTGCCTTAACTGTCGAACGTATGGACCGATTTTCAACTTCGATCATACCAATCTGCTTGTTTTTTTTTCATAGAATCCATTTCTCCAATCAGAAAAACCGAAATCGAGAAAATAAAAAGCATCAATGGGAGCCCCCTTGGAACTTTTTCGAATTCTTCAGATCGCCTTAACTTCCGAACGGATGGACCAACTTTCAACTTCGATCATACGAATCTGCTTGTTTTTTTTTCATAGAATCCATTTCTTCAATCGAAAAAACCGAAATCGAAAAAAAAAATGCATCAAAGGGAGCCCCCTTGGAACTTTTTCGAATTCTTCAGATCGACTTAACTTCCGAACGGATGGACCGATTTTCAACTTCGATCATACCAATCTGCTTTTTTTTTCCATAGAATCCATTTCCCCGATCAAAAATACCGAAATCGAAAAAAAAAATGCATCAAAGGGGGCCCCCTTGGAACTTTTTCGAATTCTTCAGATTGCCTCAACTTTCGAACGTATGGACCGATTTTCAACTTCGATCATACCAATCTGCTTGTTTTTTTTCATAGAATCCATTTCTTCAATCGAAAAAACCGAAATCGAAAAAAAAAATGCATCAAAGGGGGCCCCCTTGGAACTTTTTCGAATTCTTCAGATCGCCTTAACTTCCAAACGGATGGACCAATTTTCAACTTCGATCATACGAATCTGCTTGTTTTTTTTTCATAGAATCCATTTCTCCAATCGAAAAAACCAGAATCGAAGAAAAAAATGCATCAAAGGGGGCCCCCTTTGAACTTTTTCGAATTCTTCAGATTGCCTTAACTTTCGAACGTATGGACCGATTTTCAACTTCGATCATACCAATCTGCTTGTTTTTTTTCATAGAATCCATTTCTCCAATCGAAAAAACCGAAATCGAAAAAAAAATTATTCAAAGGTGGCCCCCTTGGAACTTTTTCGAATTCTTCAGATCGCCTTAACATCCGAACGGATGGACCGATCTTCAACTTCGATCGAAAAAACCGAAATCGAAAAAAAAAATGCATCAAAGGGGGCCCCCTTGGAACTTTTTCGAATTCTTCTGATCGCCTTAACTTCCGAACGGATGGACCGATTTTCAACTTCGATCATACCAATCTGCTTGTTTAATTTCATAGAATCCATTTCTCCGATCGGAAAAATCGAAATCGAAAAAAAAATGCATCAAAGGGGGCCCCCTTGGAACTTTTTCGAATTCTTCAGTCCGCCTTAACTTCCGAACGGATGGACCGATTTTCAATTTCGCGCATACCAATTTGATTGTTTTTTCATAGAATCCATTTCTCCAATAGAAAAAACCGAAATCGAAAAAAAAATTGCATCAAAGGGGGTCCCCTTGGATCTTTTTCGAATTCTTCAGATCGCCTTAACTTCCAAACGGATGGACCGATTTTCAACTTCGATCATAGCAATCTGCTTGTTTTTTTTCATAGAATCCATTTCTACAATCGAAAAAACCGAAATCGAAAAAAAAGTTGCATTAAAGGGGGTCCCTTTGGAACCTATCCGAATTCTTCAGATCGCCTTAACTTCCGAACGGATGGACCGATTTTCAACTTCGATCATACCAATCTGCTTGTTTTTTTTCATATAATCCATTTCTCCAATCGAAAAAACCGGAATCGAAAAAAAAAATGCATCAAAGGGGGCCCCCTTGTAACTTTTTCGAATTCTTCAGATCGCCTTAACTTCCGAACGGATGGACCGATTTTCAATTTCGCGCATACCAATTCGCTTGTTTTTTCCATAGAATCCATTTCTCCAATCGAAAAAAATTGCATCAAAGGGGGTCCCATTGGAACTTTTTCGAATTCTTCAGATCGCCTTAACTTCCGAACGGATGGACCGATTTTCAACTTTGATCATATCAATCTACTTGTTTTTTTCATAGAATCCATTTCTCCAATTGAAAAAACCGAAATCGAAAAAAAAATGCATCAAAGGGGGCCCCCTTGGAACTTTTTCGAATTCTTCAGATCGCCTTAACTTCCGAACGGATGGACCGATTTTCAACTTCGATCATACCAATCTGCTTGTTTAATTTCATAGAATCCATTTCTCCAATCGGAAAAACCGAAATCGAAAAAAAAAATGCATCAAAGGAGGCCCCCTTGGAACTTTTTCGAATTCTTCAGACCGCCTTAACTTCCGAACGGATGGACCGATTTTCAATTTCGCGCATACCAATTCGATTGTTTTTTCATAGAATCCATTTCTTCAATAGAAAAAACCGAAATCGAAAAAAAAATTGCATCAAAAAGGGTCCCCTTGGAACTTTTTCGAATTCTTCAGATCGCCTAAACTTCCGAACGGATGGACCGATTTTCAACTTCGATCATACCAAACTGCTTGTTTTTTTTCATAGAATCCATTTCTTCAATCGAAAAATTCGAAATCGAAAAAAAAATTGCATCAAAGGGGGTCCCCTTGGAACTTTTTCGAATTCTTCAGATCGCCATAACTTCCAAACGGATGGACCGATTTTCAACTTCGATCATAGCAATCTGCTTGTTTTTTTTCATAGAATCCATTTCTCCAATCGAAAAAACCGAAATCGAAAAAAAAGTTGCATCAAAGGGGGTCCCTTTGGAACTTTTTCGAATTCTTCAGATCGCCTTAACTTCCGAACGGATGGACCGATTTTCAACTTCGATCATACCAATCTGCTTGTTTTTTTTCATAGAATCCATTTCTCCAATCGAAAAAACCCAAATCTAAAAAAAAATTGCATCAAAGGGGGCCCCCTTGGAACTTTTTCGAATTCTTCAGATCGCCTTAACTTCCGAACGGATTGACCGATTTTCAACTTCGATCATACCAATCTGCTTGTTTTTTTCATAGAATCCATTTCTCCAATCGAAAAAACCGAAATCGAAAAAGAAGTTGCATCAAAGGGGGCCCCCTTGGAACTTTTTCGAATTCTTCAGATCGCCTTAACTTCCAAACGGATGGACCGATTTTCAACTTCGATCATACCAATCTGCTTGTTTTTTTTAGAGAATCCATTTCTCCAATCGAAAAAACCGAAATCGAAAAAAAAATGCATCAAAGGGGGCCCCCTTGGAACTTTTTCGAATTCTTCAGATCGCCTTAACTTCCGAACGGATGGACCGATTTTCAACTCCGATCATACCAATCTGCTTGTTTTTTCTTCATAGAATCCATTTCTCCAATCGAAAAAACTGAAATCGAAAAAAAAAATGCATCAATGGGGGCCCCCTTGGAACTTTCTCGAATTCTTCAGATCGCCCTAACTTCCGAACGGATGGACCGATTTTCAACTTCGATCATACCAATCTGCTTGTTTAATTTCATAGAATCCATTTCTCCAATCGGAAAAACCGTAATCGAAAAAAAAAATGCATCAAAGGGGGCCCATTTGGAACTTTTTCGAATTCTTCAGACCGCCTTAACTTCCGAACGGATGGACCGATTTTCAATTTCGCGCATACCAATTTGATTGTTTTTTTATAGAATCCATTTCTTCAATAGAAAAAACCGAATTCGAAAAAAAATTGCATCAAAGGGGGTCCCCTTGGAACTTTTTCGAATTCTTCAGATCGCCTAAACTTCCGAACGGATGGACCGATTTTCAACTTCGATCATACCAATCTGCTTGTTTTTTTTCATAGAATCCATTTCTCCAATCGAAAAAACCGAAATCGAAAAAAAAAAAAATTGCATCAAAGGGGGTCCCCTTGGAACTTTTTCGAATTCTTCAGATCGCCTTAACTTCCAAATGGATGGACCGATTCTCAACTTCGATCATAGCAATCTGCTTGTTTTTTTTCATAGAATCCATTTCTCCAATCGAAAAAACCGAAATCGAAAAAAAAGTTGCATCAAAGGGGGTCCCTTTGGAACTTATCCGAATTCTTCAGATCGCCTTAACTTCCGAACGGATGGACCGGTTTTCAACTTCGATCATACCAATCTGCTTGTTTTTTTTTCATAGAATCCATTTCTCCAATCGAAAAAACCGAAATCTAAAAAGGAAATTGCATCAAAGGGGGCCCCCTTGGAACTTTTTCGAATTCTTCAGATCGCCTTAACTTCCGAACGGATTGACCGATTTTCAACTTCGATCATACCAATCTGCTTGTTTTATTCATAGAATCCATTTCTCCAATCGAAAAAACCGAAATCGAAAAAAAAAATGCATCAAAGGGGGCCCCCTTGGAACTTTTTCGAATTCTTCAGATCGCCTCAACTTCCGAACGGATTGACCGATTTTCAACTTCGATCATACCAATCTGCTTGTTTTTTTCATAGAATCCATTTCTCTAATCGAAAAAACCGAAATCGAAAAAGAAGTTGCATCAAAGGGGGCCCACTTGGAACTTTTTCGAATTCTTCAGATCGCCTTAACTTCCGAACGGATGGACCTATTTTCAACTTCGATCATACCAATCTGCTTGTTTTTTTATAGAATTCATTTCTCCAATCGAAAAAACCGAAATCGAAAAAAAAATTCATCAAAGGGGGCCCCCTTGGAACTTTTTCGAATTCTTCAGATCGCCTCAACTTCCGAACGGATGGACCGATTCTCAACTTCGATCATACCAATCTGCTTGTTTTTTTTTCATAGAATCCATTTCTCCAATCGAAAAAACCGAAATCGAAAAAAAAATGCATCAAAGGGGCCCCCTTGGAACTTTTTCGAATTCTTCAGATCGCCTTAACTTCCGAACGGATGGACCGATTTTCAACTTTGATCATACCAATCTGCTTGTTTTTTCTCCATAGAATCCATTTCTCCAATCGAAAAAACTGAAATCGAAAAAAAAAATGCATCAATGGGGGCCCCCTTGGAACTTTCTCGAATTCTTCAGATCGCCTTAACTTCCGAACGGATGGACCGATTTTCAACTTCGATTATACCAATCTAGTTTTCTTTCATAGAATCCATTTCTCCAATCGAAAAAACCGAAATAAAAAAAAATGCATCATAGGGGGCCTTCTTGGAACTTTTTCGAATTCTTCAGATCGCCTTAACTTCCGAACGGATGGACCGATTTTCAATTTCGCGCATACCAATTCGCTTGTTTTTTTCATAGAATCCATTTCTCCAATCAAAAAAACCGAAATCGGAAAAAAATTGCATCAAAGGGGGTCCCCTTGGAACTTTTTCGAATTCTTCAGATCGCCTTAACTTCCGAACGGATGGACCGATTTTCAACTTCGATCATACCAATCTGCTTGTTTCTTTCATAGAATCCATTTCCCCAATCGAAAAAACCGAAATCGAAAAAAAAAAATGCATTAAAGGGGGCCCCCTTGGAACTTTTTCGAATTCTTCAGATCGCCTTAACTTCCGAACGGATGGACCGATTTTCAACTTCGATCATACCAATCTGCTTGTTTTTTCTCATAGAATCCATTTCTCCAATCGGAAAAATCGAAATCGAAAAAAAAAATGCATCAAAGGGGGCCACCTTGGAACTTTTTCGAATTCTTCAGACCGCCTCAACTTCCGAACGGATCGACCGATTTTCAATTTCGCGCATACCAATTTGCTTGTTTTTTCATAGAATCCATTTCTTCAATAGAAAAAACCGAACTCGAAAAAAAAATTGCATCAAAGGGGGTCCCCTTGGAACTTTTTCGAATTCTTCAGATCGCCTTAACTTCCGAACGGATGGACCGATTTTCAACTTCGATCATACCAAACTGCTTGTTTTTTTCATAGAATCCATTTCTCCAATCAAAAAACCGAAATCTGAAAAAAATTGCATCAAAGGGGGTCCCCTTGGAACTTTTTCGAATTCTTCAAATCGCCTTAACTTCCGAAAGGATGGACCGATTTTCAACTTCGATCATACCAATCTGCTTGTTAATTTTTCATATAATTCATTTCTCCAATCGAAAAAACCAAAATCGAAAAAAAAATTGCATCAAAGGGGGTCCCCTTGGAACTTTTCTGAATTCTTCAGATCGCCTTAACTTCCGAACGGATGGACCGATTTTCAACTTCGATCATACCAATCTGCTTGTTTTTTTTATAGAATCAATTTCTCCAATCGAAAAAACCGAAATCGAAAAGAAAAATTGCATCAAAGGGGGTCCCCTCGGAACTTTTTCGGATTCTTCAGATCGCCTTAACTTCCGAACGGATGGACCGATTTTCAACTTCGATCATACCAATCTGCTTGTTTTTTGTTCATAGAATCCATTTCTCCAATCAAAAAACCGAAATCGAGAAAATAAAAAGCATCAAAGGGAGCCCCCTTGGAACTTTTTCGAATTCTTCAGATCGCCTTAACATCCGAACGGATGGACCGATTTTCAACTTCGATCATACGAATCTGCTTGTTTTTTTTCATTGAATCCATTTCTGCAATCGAAAAAACCGAAATCGAAAAAAAAATGCATCAAAGGGGGCCCCCTTGGAACTTTTTCGAATTCTTCAGATTGCCTTAACTTTCGAACGTATGGACCGATTTTCAACTTCGATCATACCAATCTGCTTGTTTTTTTTCATAGAATCCATTTCTCCAATCAAACAAACCGAAATCGAAAAAAAATGCATCAAATGGAACTTTTTCGAATTCTTCAGATCGCCTTAACTTCCGAACGGATAGACCGATTTTCAACTTCGATCATACCAATAAAATCGGTCCATCCGTTCGGAAGTTAAGGCGATCTGAAGAATTCGAAAAAGTTCCAAGAGGGCCCCCTTTGGTGCATTTTCTTTTCGATTTCGGCTTTTTAGATTGGAGAAATGGAATCTATGAAAAAAACAAACAGATTGGTATGATCGAAGTTGAAAATCGGTCCATCCGTTCGGAAGTTAAGGCGATCTGAAGAATTCGAAAAAGTTCCAAGGGGTTGTATCTGGGGTTGTATTCGATGATATCGTGATGATGTTTATATAGTTATACTCACCAGGTAACTGTTCTCCAGTTATACTTGAGAGCGACTGAACTGAACAGAAGGTTGAATGGATAGACTGAACAATCATTGTATCTGGGTTGTATTCGATTATATCGTGATGATTATCATATAGTATGTCTAACCATGTAACAGTTCTTCTGTTACACATACGAGCAACCGAATCGAACATAAGGTTGAATGGATAGATTGAACAATCATTGTATCTGGGTTGTCTCCGATTATATCGTTATGCTGTATATTTAGTTACACCTACTATGTAACGGTTCCTTAGTTACACATACGAGCGTATGCATCGAACATAAGGTTGGATGATTAGACGGAACGATAATTGTAACTGAGTTGTATTCTATTATATCGTGGTGATGTTTATATAGTAATACTCACCAGGTGACTGTTCTTGCGTAATACATACGAGCGACCCAATCGAACAGAAAGTTGAATGGATAGACTGAACAATCAATGTATCTGGGTGGTATCCGATTATATCGCAATCCTGTATATATAGTGATACTTACCAGGTGACGGTACTTCCGTTACACATACTAGCGACTGAATCGAACAGAAGGTTAAATGGTAAGACGAAACGATAATTGTATCTGAGTTGTATTCGATGATATCGTGATGATGTTTATATAGCAATACTCACCAGGTAACTGTTCTTCCGTTTTACATACGAGCGACCGAATCGAGCAGAAGGTTGAATTCAGTATAGATTGAACAATCATCGTATCTGGGTTGTATTCGATTATGTTTATATAGTTATACTCAACAGGTAACTGTTCTTCCGTTATACATACGAGCGACTGAATTGAACAGAAGGTTGAATGGATAGTATATGGGTTGTATTCGATTATGATGTTATGCTGTGTATATAATTATACACACTAGGAGACGGTATTCCCGTTTTACATACGAGCGACCGAAACAAAAAGAAAGTTGAATGGATAGACTGAACAATCAATGTATCTGGGTGGTATCCGATTATATCGCAATACTGTATATATAGTGATACTTACCAGGTGACGATACTTCCGTTACACATACTAGCGACTGAATCGAACAGAATGTTGAATGGTTAGACGAAACGATAATTGTATCTGAGTTGTATTCGATGATATCGTGATGATGTTTATATAGCAATACTCACCAGGTAACTGTCCTTCCGTTTTACATACAAGCAACCGAATCGAGCAGAAGGTTAAATGGATAGATTGAACAATCATCGTATCTGAGTTGTATTCGATTATGTTCATATAGATATACTCACCAGGTACCTGTTCTTCCGATATACATACGAGCAACCGAATCGAACATAAGGTTGAATGGATAGATTGAACAATCATCGTATCTGAGTTGTATTCGATTATGTTTATATAGTTATACTCACCAGGTAACTGTTCTTCCGTTATACATACGAGCGACTGAATTGAACTGAAGGTTGAATGGATAGACTAAACAATGATCGTATCTGGGGTTGTATTCGATTATATCGTGATGATGTTCATATAGTTATACTCACCAGGTAACTGTTCTCCAGTTAAACATAAGAGCGACTGAACTGAACAGAAGGTTGAATGGATAGACTGAACAATCATCGTATCTGGGTTGTATTCGATTATTTCGTGATGATTATTATATATTATGTCTAACCAGGTAACTGTTCTTTCGTTATACATACTAGCAACCGAATCGAACATAAGGTTGAATGGATAGATTGAACAATCATTGTATCTGGGTTGTCTCCGATTATATCGTTATGTTGTATATTTAACTACACCTACCATGTAACGGTTCATTCGTTACACATACGAGCGTCTGAATCGAACATAAGGTTGGATGGTTAGACGGAACGATAATTGTAACTATGTTGTATTCGATTATATCGTGATGACGTTCATATAGAAATACTCACCAGTTTACTGTTCTTTCGTTATACATACGAGCAACCGAATCGAACAGAAGGTTGAATGGATAGTATCTGGGGTTGTATTCGATTATATCGTGATGATGTTCATATAGTTATACTCACCAGGTAACTGTTCTCCAGTTGAACATAAGAGCGACTGAACTGAACAGAAGGTTGAATGGATAGACTGAACAATCATCGTATCTGGGTTGTATTCGATTATTTCGTGATGATTATTATATATTATGTCTAACCAGGTAACTGTTCTTTCGTTATACATACTAGCAACCGAATCGAACATAAGGTTGAATGGATAGATTGAACAATCATTGTATCTGGGTTGTCTCCGATTATATCGTTATGTTGTATATTTAACTACACCTACCATGTAACGGTTCTTTCGTTACACATACGAGCGTCTGAATCGAACATAAGGTTGGATGGTTAGACGGAACGATAATTGTAACTATGTTGTATTCGATTATATCGTGATGACGTTCATATAGAAATACTCACCAGTTTACTGTTCTTTCGTTATACATACGAGCAACCGAATCGAACAGAAGGTTGAATGGATAGTATCTGGGTTGTATTCGATTATGATGTTATGCTGTGTATATAGTTATACACATAAGGTGACGGTATTCCCGTTTCACATACGAGCGACCGAAACGAACAGAAAGTTGAATGGATAGACTGAACAATCAATGTATCTGGGTGGTATCCGATTATATCGCAATACTGTATATATAGTGATACTTACCAGGTGACGGTACTTCCGTTACACATACTAGCGACTGAATCGAACAGAAGGTTAAATGGTTAGACGAAACGATAATTGTATCTTAGTTGTATTCGATGATATCGTGATGATGTTTATATAGCAATACTCACCAGGTAACTGTCCTTCCGTTTCACATACATGCGACCGAATCGAGCAGAAGGTTGAATTCAGTATAGATTGAACAATCATCGTATCTGGGTTGTATTCGATTATGTTTATATAGTTATACTCACCAGGTAACTGTTCTTCCGTTATACATACGAGCGACTGAATTCAACAGAAGGTTGAATGGATAGTATATGGGTTGTATTCGATTATGATGTTATGCTGTGTATATAGTTATACACACTAGGAGACGGTATTCCCGTTTTACATACGAGCGACCGAAACAAAAAGAAAGTTGAATGGATAGACTGAACAATCAATGTATCTGGGTGGTATCCGATTATATCGCAATACTGTATATATAGTGATACTTACCAGGTGACGGTACTTCCGTTACACATACTAGCGACTGAATCGAACAGAAGGTTAAATGGTTAGACGAAACGATAATTGTATCTGAGTTGTATTCGATGATATCGTGATGATGTTTATATAGCAATACTCACCAGGTAACTGTCCTTCCGTTTTACATACAAGCGACCGAATCGAGCAGAAGGTTAAATGGATAGATTGAACAATCATCGTATCTGAGTTGTATTCGATTATGTTTATATAGATATACTCACCAGGTACCTGTTCTTCCGACATACATACGAGCAACCGAATCGAACATAAGGTTGAATGGATAGATTGAACAATCATCGTATCTGAGTTGTATTCGATTATGTTTATATATGTTATGCTGTATATATAGTTATACACATAAGGTGACGGTATTCCCGTTTCACATACGAGCGACCGAAACGAACAGAAAAATGAATGGATAGACTGAACAATCAATGTATCTGGGTGGTATCCGATTATATCGCAATACTGTATATATAGTGATACTTACCAGGTGACGGTACTTCCGTTACACATACTAGCGACTGAATCGAACAGAAGGTGAAATGGTTAGACGAAACGATAATTGTATCTGAGTTGTATTCGATGATATCGTGATGATGTTTATATAGCAATACTCATCAGGTAACTGTTCTTCCGTTTTACATACAAGCGACCGAATCGAGCAGAAGGTTGAATTCAGTATAGATTGAAAAATCACCGTATCTGGGTTGTATTCGATTATGTTTATATAGTTATACTCACCAGGTAACTGTTCTTCCGTTATACATACGAGCGACTGACTTGAACAGAAGGTTGAATGGATAGTATATGGGTTGTATTCGATTATGATGTTATGCTGTGTATATAGTTATACACACTAGGAGACGGTATTCCCGTTTTACATACGAGCGACCGAAACAAAAAGAAAGTTGAATGGATAGACTGAACAATCAATGTATCTGGGTGGTATCCGATTATATCGCAATACTGTATATATAGTGATACATACCAGGTGACGATACTTCCGTTACACAATCTAGCGACTGAATCGAACAGAATGTTGAATGGTTAGACGAAACGATAATTGTATCTGAGTTGTATTCGATGATATCGTGATGATGTTTATATAGCAATACTCACCAGGTAACTGTTCTTCCGTTTTACATACAAGCGACCGAATCGAGCAGAAGGTTGAATTCAGTATAGATTGAACAATCATCGTATCTGGGTTGTATTCGATTATGTTTATATAGTTATACTCACCAGGTAACTGTTCTTCCGTTATACATACGAGCGACTGAATTGAACAGAAGGTTGAATGGATAGTATATGGGTTGTATTCGATTATGATGTTATGCTGTGTATATAGTTATACACACTAGAAGACGGTATTCCCGTTTTACATACGAGCGACCGAAACGAACAGAAAGTTGAATGGATAGACTGAACAATCAATGTATCTGGGTGGTATCCGATTATATCGCAATACTGTATATATAGTGATACTTACCAGGTGACGATACTTCCGTTATACATACTAGCGACTGAATCGAACAGAATGTTGAATGGTTAGACGAAACGATAATTGTATCTGAGTTGTATTCGATGATATCGTGATGATGTTTATATAGCAATACTCACCAGGTAACTGTCCTTCCGTTTTACATACAAGCGACCGAATCGAGCAGAAGGTTAAATGGATAGATTGAACAATCATCGTATCTGAGTTGTATTCGATTATGTTTATATAGATATACTCACCAGGTACCTGTTCTTCCGATACACATACGAGCAACCGAATCGAACATAAGGTTGAATGGATAGATTGAACAATCATCGTATCTGAGTTGTATTCGAATATGTTTATATAGTTATACTCACCAGGTAACTGTTCTTTCGTTATACATACGAGCGACTGAATTGAACTGAAGGTTGAATGGATAGACTAAACAATTATCGTATCTGGGGTTGTATTCGATTATATCGTGATGATGTTCATATAGTTATACTCACCAGGTTACTGTTCTCCAGTTATTCATAAGAGCGACTGAACTGAACAGAAGGTTGAATGGATAGACTGAACAATCATCGTATCTGGGTTGTATTCGATTATTTCGTGATGATTATTATATATTATGTCTTACCAGGTGACTGTTCTTTCGTTATACATACTAGCAACCGAATCGAACATAAGGTTGAATGGATAGATTGAACAATCATTGTATCTGGGTTGTCTCCGATTATATCGTTATGTTGTATATTTAACTACACCTACCATGTAACGGTTCTTTCGTTACAAATACGAGCGTCTGAATCGAACATAAGGTTGGATGGTTAGACGGAACGATAATTGTAACTAAGTTGTATTCGATTATATCGTGATGACGTTCATATAGAAATACTCACCAGGTTACTGTTCTTTCGTTATACATACGAGCAACCGAATCGAACAGAAGGTTGAATGGATAGTATCTGGGTTGTATTCGATTATGATGTTATGCTGTGTATATAGTTATACACATAAGGTGACGGTATTCCCGTTTCACATACGAGCGACCGAAACGAGCAGAAAGTTGAATAGATAGACTGAACAATCAATGTATCTGTATATATAGTGATACTTACCAGGTGACGGTACTTCCGTTACACATACTAGCGACTGAATCGAACAGAAGGTTAAATGGTTAGACGAAACGATAATTGTATCTGAGTTGTATTCGAAGATATCGTGATGATGTTTATATAGCAATACTCACCAGGTAACTGTTCTTCCGTTTACATACAAGCGACCGAATCGAGCAGAAGGTTGAATTCAGTATAGATTGAACAATCATCGTATCTGGGTTGTATTCGATTATGTTTATATAGTTATACTCACCAGGTAACTGTTCTTCCGTTATACATACGAGCGACTGAATTGAACAGAAGGTTGAATGGATAGTATATGGGTTGTATTCGATTATGATGTTATGCTGTGTATATAGTTATACACACTAGGAGACGGTATTCCCATTTTACATACGAGCGACCGAAACGAAAAGAAAGTTGAATGGATAGACTGAACAATCAATGTATCTGGGTGGTATCCGATTATATCGCAATACTGTATATATAGTGATACTTACCAGGTGACGGTACTTCCGTTACACATACTAGCGACTGAATCGAACAGAATGTTGAATGGTTAGACGAAACGATAATTGTATCTGAGTTGTATTCGATGATATCGTGATGATGTTTATATAGCAATACTCACCAGGTAACTGTCCTTCCGTTTTACATACAAGCGACCGAATCGAGCAGAAGGTTAAATGGATAGATTGAACAATCATCGTATCTGAGTTGTATTCGATTATGTTTATATAGATATACTCACCAGGTACCTGTTTTTCCGATATACCTACGAGCAACCGAAACGAACATAAGGTTGAATGGATAGATTTAACAATCATCGTATCTGAGTTGTATTCGATTATGTTTATATATGTTATGCTGTATATATAGTTATACACATAAGGTGACGGTATTCCCGTTTCACATACGAGCGACCGAAACGAACAGAAAGTTGAATGGATAGACTGAACAATCAATGTATCTGGGTGGTATCCGATTATATCGCAATACTGTATATATAGTGATACTTACCAGGTGACGGTACTTCCGTTACACATACTAGCGACTGAATCGAACAGAAGGTTAAATGGTTAGACGAAACGATAATTGTATCTGAGTTGTATTCGATGATATCGTGATGATGTTTATATAGCAATACTCACCAGGTAACTGTTCTTCCGTTTTACATACAAGCGACCGAATCGAGCAGAAGGTTGAATTCAGTATAGATTGAACAATCATCGTATCTGGGTTGTATTCGATTATGTTTATATAGTTATACTCACCAGGTAACTGTTCTTCCGTAATACATACGAGCGACTGAATTCAACAGAAGGTTGAATGGATAGTATATGGGTTGTATTCGATTATGATGTTATGCTGTGTATATAGTTATACACACTAGGAGACGGTATTCCCGTTTTACATACGAGCGACCGAAACAAAAAGAAAGTTGAATGGATAGACTGAACAATCAATGTATCTGGGTGGTATCCGATTATATCGCAATACTGTATATATAGTGATACTTACCAGGTGACGGTACTTCCGTTACACATACTAGCGACTGAATCGAACAGAAGGTTAAATGGTTAGACGAAACGATAATTGTATCTGAGTTGTATTCGATGATATCGTGATGATGTTTATATAGCAATACTCACCAGGTAACTGTCCTTCCGTTTTACATACAAGCGACCGAATCGAGCAGAAGGTTGAATGGATAGATTGAACAATCATCGTATCTGAGTTGTATTCGATTATGTTTATATAGATATACTCACCAGGTACCTGTTCTTCCGACATACATACGAGCAACCGAATCGAACATAAGGTTGAATGGATAGATTGAACAATCATCGTATCTGAGTTGTATTCGATTATGTTTATATATGTTATGCTGTATATATAGTTATACACATAAGGTGACGGTATTCCCGTTTCACATACGAGCGACCGAAACGAACAGAAAAATGAATGGATAGACTGAACAATCAATGTATCTGGGTGGTATCCGATTATATCGCAATACTGTATATATAGTGATACTTACCAGGTGACGATACTTCCGTTACACAATCTAGCGACTGAATCGAACAGAATGTTGAATGGTTAGACGAAACGATAATTGTATCTGAGTTGTATTCGATGATATCGTGATGATGTTTATATAGCAATACTCACCAGGTAACTGTTCTTCCGTTTCACATACAAGCGACCGAAACGAGCAGAAGGTTGAATTCAGTATAGATTGAACAATCATCGTATCTGGGTTGTATTCGATTATATTTATATAGTTATACTCACCAGGTAACTGTTCTTCCGTTATACATACGAGCGACTGAATTGAACAGAAGGTTGAATGGATAGTATATGGGTTGTATTCGATTATGATGTTATGCTGTGTATATAGTTATACACACTAAGAGACGGTATTCCCGTTTTACATACGAGCGACCGAAACAAAAAGAAAGTTGAATGGATAGACTGAACAATCAATGTTTCTGGGTGGTATCCGATTATATCGCAATACTGTATATATAGTGATACATACCAGGTGACGATACTTCCGTTACACAATCTAGCGACTGAATCGAACAGAATGTTGAATGGTTAGACGAAACGATAATTGTATCTGAGTTGTATTCGATGATATCGTGATGATGTTTATATAGCAATACTCACCAGGTAACTGTTCTTCCGTTTTACATACAAGCGACCGAATCGAGCAGAAGGTTGAATTCAGTATAGATTGAACAATCATCGTATCTGGGTTGTATTCGATTATGTTTATATAGTTATACTCACCAGGTAACTGTTCTTCCGTTATACATACGAGCGACTGAATTGAACAGAAGGTTGAATGGATAGTATATGGGTTGTATTCGATTATGATGTTATGCTGTGTATATAGTTATACACACTAGGAGACGGTATTCCCGTTTTACATACGAGCGACCGAAACGAACAGAAAGTTGAATGGATAGACTGAACAATCAATGTATCTGGGTGGTATCCGATTATATCGCAATACTGTATATATAGTGATACTTACCAGGTGACGATACTTCCGTTATACATACTAGCGACTGAATCGAACAGAATGTTGAATGGTTAGACGAAACGATAATTGTATCTGAGTTGTATTCGATGATATCGTGATGATGTTTATATAGCAATACTCACCAGGTAACTGTCCTTCCGTTTTACATACAAGCGACCGAATCGAGCAGAAGGTTAAATGGATAGATTGAACAATCATCGTATCTGAATTGTATTCGATTATGTTTATATAGATATACTCACCAGGTACCTGTTCTTCCGATACACATACGAGCAACCGAATCGAACATAAGGTTGAATGGATAGATTGAACAATCATCGTATCTGAGTTGTATTCGATTATGTTTATATAGTTATACTCACCAGGTAACTGTTCTTCCGTTATACATACGAGCGACTGAATTGAACTGAAGGTTGAATGGATAGACTAAACAATTATCGTATCTGGGGTTGTATTCGATTATATCGTGATGATGTTCATATAGTTATACTCACCAGGTTACTGTTCTCCAGTTATTCATAAGAGCGACTGAACTGAACAGAAGAGTGAATGGATAGACTGAACAATCATCGTATCTGGGTTGTATTCGATTATTTCGTGATGATTATTATATATTATGTCTAACCAGGTAACTGTTCTTTCGTTATACATACTAGCAACCGAATCGAACATAAGGTTGAATGGATAGATTGAACAATCATTGTATCTGGGTTGTCTCCGATTATATCGTTATGTTGTATATTTAACTACACCTACCATGTAACGGTTCTTTCGTTACAAATACGAGCGTCTGAATCGAACATAAGGTTGGATGGTTAGACGGAACGATAATTGTAACTAAGTTGTATTCGATTATATCGTGATGACGTTCATATAGAAATACTCACCAGGTTACTGTTCTTTCGTTATACATACGAGCAACCGAATCGAACAGAAGGTTGAATGGATAGTATCTGGGTTGTATTCGATTATGATGTTATGCTGTGTATATAGTTATACACATAAGGTGACGGTATTCCCGTTTCACATACGAGCGACCGAAACGAGCAGAAAGTTGAATAGATAGACTGAACAATCAATGTATCTGTATATATAGTGATACTTACCAGGTGACGGTACTTCCGTTACACATACTAGCGACTGAATCGAACAGAAGGTTAAATGGTTAGACGAAACGATAATTGTATCTGAGTTGTATTCGAAGATATCGTGATGATGTTTATATAGCAATACTCACCAGGTAACTGTTCTTCCGTTTACATACAAGCGACCGAATCGAGCAGAAGGTTGAATTCAGTATAGATTGAACAATCATCGTATCTGGGTTGTATTCGATTATGTTTATATAGTTATACTCACCAGGTAACTGTTCTTCCGTTATACATACGAGCGACTGAATTGAACAGAAGGTTGAATGGATAGTATATGGGTTGTATTCGATTATTATGTTATGCTGTGTATATAGTTATACACACTAGGAGACGGTATTCCCATTTTACATACGAGCGACCGAAACGAAAAGAAAGTTGAATGGATAGACTGAACAATCAATGTATCTGGGTGGTATCCGATTATATCGCAATACTGTATATATAGTGATACTTACCAGGTGACGGTACTTCCGTTACACATACTAGCGACTGAATCGAACAGAAGGTTAAATGGTTAGACGAAACGATAAGTGTATCTGAGTTGTATTCGATGATATCGTGATGATGTTCATATAGCAATACTCACCAGGTTACTGTTTTTTCGTTATACATACGAGCAACCGAATCGAACAGAAGGTTGAATGGATAGTATCTGGGTTGTATTCGATTATGATGTTATGCTGTGTATATAGTTATATACATAAGGTGACGGTATTCCCGTTTCACATACGAGCGACCAAAACGAACAGAAAGTTGAATGGATAGACTGAACAATCAATGTATCTGGGTGGTATCCGATTATATCGCAATACTGTATATATAGTGATACTTACCAGGTGACGGTACTTCCGTTACACATACTAGCGACTGAATCGAACAGAAGGTTAAATGGTTAGACGAAACGATAATTGTATCTGAGTTGTATTCGATGATATCGTGATGATGTTTATATAGCAATACTCACCAGGTAACTGTCCTTCCGTTTTACATACAAGCGACCGAATCGAGCAGAAGGTTAAATGGATAGATTGAACAATCATCGTATCTGAGTTGTATTCGATTATGTTTATATAGATATACTCACCAGGTACCTGTTCTTCCGACATACATACGAGCAACCGAATCGAACATAAGGTTGAATGGATAGATTGAACAATCATCGTATCTGAGTTGTATTCGATTATGTTTATATATGTTATGCTGTATATATAGTTATACACATAAGGTGACGGTATTCCCGTTTCACATACGAGCGACCGAAACGAACAGAAAAATGAATGGATAGACTGAACAATCAATGTATCTGGGTGGTATACGATTATATCGCAATACTGTATATATAGTGATACTTACCAGGTGACGGTACTTCCGTTACACATACTAGCGACTGAATCGAACAGAAGGTAAAATGGTTAGACGAAACGATAATTGTATCTGAGTTGTATTCGATGATATCGTGATGATGTTTATATAGCAATACTCACCAGGTAACTGTTTGTCCGTTTTACATACAAGCGACCGAATCGAGCAGAAGGTTGAATTCAGTATAGATTGAACAATCATCGTATCTGGGTTGTATTCGATTATGTTTATATAGTTATACTCACCAGGTAACTGTTCTTCCGTTATACATACGAGCGACTGAATTGAACAGAAGGTTGAATGGATAGTATATGGGTTGTATTCGATTATGATGTTATGCTGTGTATATAGTTATACACACTAGGAGACGGTATTCCCGTTTTACATACGAGCGACCGAAACAAAAAGAAAGTTGAATGGATAGACTGAACAATCAATGTATCTGGGTGGTATCCGATTATATCGCAATACTGTATAAATAGTGATACTTACCAGGTGACGATACTTCCGTTACACAATCTAGCGACTGAATCGAACAGAATGTCGAATGGTTAGACGAAACGATAATTGTATCTGAGTTGTATTCGATGATATCGTGATGATGTTTATATAGCAATACTCACCAGGTAACTGTTCTTCCGTTTTACATACAAGCGACCGAATCGAGCAGAAGGTTGAATTCAGTATAGATTGAACAATCATCGTATCTGGGTTGTATTCGATTATGTTTATATAGTTATACTCACCAGGTAACTGTTCTTCCGTTATACATACGAGCGACTGAATTGAACAGAAGGTTGAATAGATAGTATATGGGTTGTATTTGATTATGATGTTATGCTGTGTATATAGTTATACACACTAGGAGACGGTATTCCCGTTTTACATACGAGCGACCGAAACGAAAAGAAAGTTGAATGGATAGACTGAACAATCAATGTATCTGGGTGGTATCCGATTATATCGCAATACTGTATATATAGTGATACTTACCAGGTGACGATACTTCCGTTATACATACTAGCGACTGCATCGAACAGAATGTTGAATGGTTAGACGAAACGATAATTGTATCTGAGTTGTATTCGATGATATCGTGATGATGTTTATATAGCAATACTCACTAGGTAACTGTCCTTCCGTTTTACATACAAGCGACCGAATCGAGCAGAAGGTTAAATGGATAGATTGAACAATCATCGTATCTGAGTTGTATTCGATTATGTTTATATAGATATACTCACCAGGTACCTGTTCTTCCGATATACATACGAGCAACCGAATCGAACATAAGGTTGAATGGATAGATTGAACAATCATCGTATCTGAGTTGTATTCGATTATGTTTGTATAGTTATACTCACCAGGTAACTGTTCTTCCGTTATACATACGAGCGACTGAATTGAACTGAAGGTTGAATGGATAGACTAAACAATTATCGTATCTGGGGTTGTATTCGATTATATCGTGATGATGTTCATATAGTTATACTCACCAGGTAACTGTTCTCCAGTTATACATAAGAGCGACTGAACTGAACAGAAGGTTGAATGGATAGACTGAACAATCATCGTATCTGGGTTGTATTCGATTATTTCGTGATGATTATTATATATTATGTCTAACCAGGTAACTGTTCTTTCGTTATACATACTAGCAACCGAATCGAACATAAGGTTGAATGGATAGATTGAACAATCATTGTATCTGGGTTGTCTCCGATTATATCGTTATGTTGTATATTTAACTACACCTACCATGTAACGGTTCTTTCGTTACACATACGAGCGTCTGAATCGAACATAAGGTTGGATGGTTAGACGGAACGATAATTGTAACTAAGTTGTATTCGATTATATCGTGATGACGTTCATATAGAAATACTCAACAGGTTACTGTTCTTTCGTTATACATACGAGCAACCGAATCGAACAGAAGGTTGAATGGATAGTATCTGGGTTGTATTCGATTATGATGTTATGCTGTGTATATAGTTATACACATAAGGTGACGGTATTCCCGTTTCACATACGAGCGACCGAAACGAACAGAAAGTTGAATGGATAGACAGAACAATCAATGTATCTGGGTGGTATCCGATTATATCGCAATACTGTATATATAGTGATACTAACCAGGTGACGGTACTTCCGTTACACATACTAGCGACTGAATCGAACAGAAGGTTAAATGGTTAGACGAAATGATAATTGTATCTGAGTTGTATTCGATGATATCGTGATGATGTTTATATAGCAATACTCACCAGGTAACTGTCCTTCCGTTTTACATACAAGCGACCGAATCGAGCAGAAGGTTAAATGGATAGATTGAACAATCATCGTATCTGAGTTGTATTCGATTATGTTTATATAGATATACTCACCAGGTACCTGTTCTTCCGATATACATACGAGCAACCGAATCGAACATAAGGTTGAATGGATAGATTGAACAATCATCGTATCTGAGTTGTATTCGATTATGTTTATATAGTTATACTCACCAGGTAACTGTTCTTCCGTTATACATACGAGCGACTGAATTGAACTGAAGGTTGAATGGATAGACTAAACAATGATCGTATCTGGGGTTGTATTCGATTATATCGTGATGATGTTCATATAGTTATACTCACCAGGTAACTGTTCTCCAGTTATACATAAGAGCGACTGAGCTGAACAGAAGGTTGAATGGATAGACTGAACAATCATCGTATCTGGGTTGTATTCGATCATTTCGTGATGATTATTATATATTATGTCTGACCAGGTAACTGTTCTTTCGTTATACATACTAGCAACCGAATCGAACATAAGGTTGAATGGATAGATTGAACAATCATTGTATCTGGGTTGTCTCCGATTATATCGTTATGTTGTATATTTAACTACACCTACCATGTTACGGTTCTTTCGTTACAAATACGAGCGTCTGAATCGAACATAAGGTTGGATGGTTAGACGGAACGATAATTGTAACTAAGTTGTATTCGATTATATCGTGATGACGTTCATATAGAAATACTCACCAGGTTACTGTTCTTTCGTTATACATACGAGCAACCGAATCGAACAGAAGGTTGAATGGATAGTATCTGGGTTGTATTCGATTATGATGTTATGCTGTGTATATAGTTATACACATAAGGTGACGGTATTCCCGTTTCACATACGAGCGACCGAAACGAACAGAAAGTTGAATGGATAGACTGAACAATCAATGTATCTGTATATATAGTGATACTTACCAGGTGACGGTACTTCCGTTACACATACTAGCGACTGAATCGAACAGAAGGTTAAATGGTTAGACGAAACGATAATTGTATCTGAGTTGTATTCGAAGATATCGTGATGATGTTTATATAGCAATACTCACCAGGTAACTGTTCTTCCGTTCACATACAAGCGACCGAATCGAGCAGAAGGTTGAATTCAGTATAGATTGAACAATCATCGTATTTGGGTTGTATTCGATTATGTTTATATAGTTATACTCACCAGGTAACTGTTCTTCCGTTATACATACGAGCGACTGAATTGAACAGAAGGTTGAATGGATAGTATATGGGTTGTATTCGATTATGATGTTATGCTGTGTATATAGTTATACACACTAGGAGACGGTATTCCCATTTTACATACGAGCGACCGAAACGAAAAGAAAGTTGAATGGATAGACTGAACAATCAATGTATCTGGGTGGTATCCGATTATATCGCAATACTGTATATATAGTGATACTTACCAGGTGACGATACTTCCCTTACACATACTGGCGACTGAATCGAACAGAATGTTGAATGGTTAGACGAAACGATAATTGTATCTGAGTTGTATTCGATGATATCGTGATGATGTTTATATAGCAATACTAACCAGGTAACTGTCCTTCCGTTTTACATACAAGCGACCGAATCGAGCAGAAGGTTAAATGGATAGATTGAACAATCATCGTATCTGAGTTGTATTCGATTATGATTATATAGATATACTCACCAGGTACCTGTTCTTCCGATATACATACGAGCAACCGAATCGAACATAAGGTTGAATGGATAGATTGAACAATCATCGTATCTGAGTTGTATTCGATTATGTTTATATAGTTATACTCACCAGGTAACTGTTCTTCCGTTATACATACGAGCGACTGAATTGAACTGAAGGTTGAATGGATAGACTAAACAATGATCGTATCTGGGGTTTTATTCGATTATATCGTGATGATGTTCATATAGTTATACTCACCAGGTAACTGTTCTCCAGTTATACATAAGAGCGACTGAACTGAACAGAAGGTTGAATGGATAGACTGAACAATCATCGTATCTGGGTTGTATCCGATTATTTCGTGATGATTATTATATATTATGTCTAACCAGGTAACTGTTCTTTCGTTATACATACTAGCAACCGAATCGAACATAAGGTTGAATGGATAGATTGAACAATCATTATATCTGGGTTGTCTCAGATTTTATCGTTATGTTGTATATTTAACTACACCTACCATGTAACGGTTCTCTCGTTACACATACGAGCGTCTGAATCGAACATAAGGTTGGATGGTTAGACGGAACGATAATTGTAACTAAGTTGTATCCGATTATATCGTGATGACGTTCAAATAGAAATACTCACCAGGTTACTGTTCTTTCGTTATACATACGAGCAACCGAATCGAACAGAAGGTTGAATGGATAGTATCTGGGTTGTATTCGATTATGATGTTATGCTGTGTATATAGTTATAAACATAAGGTGACGGTATTCCCGTTTCACATACGAGCGACCGAAACGAACAGAAAGTTGAATGGATAGACTGAACAATCAATGTATCTGGGTGGTATCCGATTATATCGCAATACTGTATATATAGTGATACTTACCAGGTGACGGTACTTCCGTTACACATACTAGCGACTGAATCGAACAGAAGGTTAAATGGTTAGACGAAACGATACATGTATCTGAGTTGTATTCGATGATATCGTGATGATGTTTATATAGCAATACTCAACAGGTAACTGTTCTTCCGTTTTACATACAAGCGACCGAATCGAGCAGAAGGTTGAATTCAGTATAGATTGAACAATTATCGTATCTGGGTTGAATTCGATTATGTTTATATAGTTATACTCACCAGGTAACTGTTCTTCCGTTATACATACGAGCGACTGAATTGAACAGAAGGTTGAATGGATAGTATATGGGTTGTATTCGATTATGATGTTATGCTGTGTATATAGTTATACACACTAGGAGACGGTATTCCCGTTTTACATACGAGCGACCGAAACGAAAAGAAAGTTGAATGGATAGACTGAACAATCAATGTATCTGGGTGGTATCCGATTATATTGCAATACTGTATATATAGTGATACTTACCAGGTGACGATACTTCCGTTACACATACTAGCGACTGAATCGAACAGAATGTTGAATGGTTAGACGAAACGATAATTGTATCTGAGTTGTATTCGATGATATCGTGATGATGTTTATATAGCAATACTCACCAGGTAACTGTCCTTCCGTTTTACATACAAGCGACCGAATCGAGCAGAAGGTTAAATGGATAGATTGAACAATCATCGTATCTGAGTTGTATTCGATTATGTTTATATAGTTATACTCACCAGGTAACTGTTCTTCCGTTATACATACGAGCGACTGAATTGAACTGAAGGTTGAATGGATAGACTAAACAATGATCGTATCTGGGGTTGTATTCGATTATATCGTGATGATGTTCATATAGTTATACTCACCAGGTAACTGATCTCCAGTTATACATAAGAGCGACTGAACTGAACAGAAGGTTGAATGGATAGACTGAACAATCATCGTATCTGGGTTGTATTCGATTATTTCGTGATGATTATTATATATTATGTCTAACCAGGTAACTGTTCTTTCGTTATACATACTAGCAACCGAATCGAACATAAGGTTGAATGGATAGTTTGAACAATCATTGAATCTGGGTTGTCTCCGATTATATCGTTATGTCGTATATTTAACTACACCTACCATGTAACGGTTCTTTCGTTACACATACGAGCTTCTGAATCGAACATAAGGTTGGATGGTTAGACGGAACGATAATTGTAACTAAGTTGTATTCGATTATATCGTGATGACGTTCATATAGAAATACTCACCAGGTTACTGTTCTTTCGTTATACATACGAGCAACCGAATCGAACAGAAGGTTGAATGGATAGTATCTGGGTTGTATTCGATTATGATGTTATGCTGTGATATAGTTATACACATAAGGTGACGGTATTCCCGTTTCACATACGAGCGACCGAAACGAACAGAAAGTTGAATGGATAGACTGAACAATCAATGTATCTGGGTGGTATCCGATTATATCGCAATACTGTATATATAGTGATACTTACCAGGTGACGGTACTTCCGTTACACATACTAGCGACTGAATCGAACAGAAGGTTAAATGGTTAGACGAAACGATAATTGTATCTGATATGTATTCGATGATATCGTGATGATGTTTATATAGCAATACTCACCAGGTAACTGTTCTTCCGTTTTACATACAAGCGACCGAATCGAGCAGAAGGTTGAATTCAGTATAGATTGAACAATCATATATATAGTGATACTTACCAGGTGACGGTACTTCCGTTACACATACTAGCGACTGAATCGAACAGAAGGTTGAATGGTTAGACGAAACGATAATTGTATCTTAGTTGTATTCGATGATATCGTGATGATGTTTATAAAGCAATACTCACCAGGTAACTGTCCTTCCGTTTTACATACAAGCGACCGAATGGAGCAGAAGGTTAAATGGATAGATTGAACAATCATCGTATCTGAGTTGTATTCGATTATGTTTATATAGATATACTCACCAGGTACCTGTTCTTCCGATATACATACGAGCAACCGAATCGAACATAAGGTTGAATGGATAGATTGAACAATCATCGTATCTGAGTTGTATTCGATTATGTTTATATAGTAATACTCACCAGGTTACTGTTCTTCCGTTATACATACGAGCGACTGAATTGAACTGAAGGTTGAATGGATAGACTAAACAATGATCGTATCTGGGGTTGTATTCGATTATATCGTGATGATGTTCATATAGTTATACTCACCAGGTAACTGTTCTCCAGTTATACATAAGAGCGACTGAACTGAACCGAAGGTTGAATGGATAGACTGAACAATCATCGTATCTGGGTTGTATTCGATTATTTCGTGATGATTATTATATATTGTGTCTGACCAGGTAACTGTTCTTTCGTTATACATTCTAGCAACCGAATCGATCATAAGGTTGAATGGATAGATTGAACAATCATTGTATCTGGGTTGTCTCCGATTATATCGTTATGTTGTATATTTAACTACACCTACCATGTAACGGTTCTTTCGTTACACATACGAGCGTCTGAATCGAACATAAGGTTGGATGGTTAGACGGAACGATAATTGTAACTAAGTTGTATTCGATTATATCGTGATGACGTTCATATAGAAATACTCATCAGGTTACTGTTCTTTCGTTATACATACGAGCAACCGAATCGAACAGAAGGTTGAATGGATAGTATCTGGGTTGTATTCGATTATGATGTTATGCTGTGTATATAGTTATACACATAAGGTGACGGTATTCCCGTTTCACATAAGAGCGACCGAAACGAACAGAAAGTTGTATTCGATTATGATGTTATGCTGTGTATATAGTTATACACACTAGGAGACGGTATTCCCGTTTTACATACGAGCGACCGAAACGAAAAGAAAGTTGAATGGATAGACTGAACAATCAATGTATCTGGGTGGTATCCGATTATATCGCAATACTGTATATATAGTGATACTTACCAGGTGACGATACTTCCGTTACACATACTAGTGACTGAATCGAACAGAATGTTGAATGGTTAGACGAAACGATAATTGTATCTGAGTTGTATTCGATGATATCGTGATGATGTTTATATAGCAATACTCACCAGGTAACTGTCCTTCCGTTTTACACACAAGCGACCGAATCGAGCAGAAGGTTAAATGGATAGATTGAACAATCATCGTATCTGAGTTGTATTCGATTATGTTTATATAGATATACTCACCAGGTACCTGTTCTTCCGATATACATACGAGCAACCGAATCGAACATAAGGTTGAATGGATAGATTGAACAATCATCGTATCTGAGTTGTATTCGATTATGTTTATATAGTTATACTCACCAGGTAACTGTTCTTCCGTTATACATACGAGCGACTGAATTGAACTGAAGGTTGAATGGATAGACTAAACAATGATCGTATCTGGGGTTGTATTCGATTATATCGTGATGATGTTCATATAGTTATACTCACCAGGTAACTGTTCTCCAGTTATACATAAGAGCGACTGAACTGAACAGAAGGTTGAATGGATAGACTGAACAATCATCGTATCTGGGTTGTATTCGATTATTTCGTGATGATTATTATATATTATGTCTTACCAGGTAACTGTTCTTTCGTTATACAAACTAGCAACCGAATCGAACATAAGGTTGAATGGATAGATTGAACAATCATTGTATCTGGGTTGTCTCCGATTATATCGTTATGTTGTATATTTAACTACACCTACCATTTAACGGTTCTTTCGTTACACATACGAGCGTCTGAATCGAACATAAGGTTGGATGGTTAGACTGAACGATAATTGTAACTAAGTTGTATTCGATTATATCGTGATGACGTTCATATAGAAATACTCACCAGGTTACTGTTCTTTCGTTATACATACGAGCAACCGAATCGAACAGAAGGTTGAATGGATAGTATCTGGGTTGTATTCGATTATGATGTTATGCTGTGTATATAGTTATACACACTAGGAGACGGTATTCCCGTTTCACATACGAGCGACCGAAACAAAAAGAAAGTTGAATGGATAGACTGAACAATCAATGTATCTGGGTGGTATCCGATTATATCGCAATACTGTATATATAGTGATACTTATCAGGTGACGGTACTTCCGTTACACATACTAGCGACTGAATCGAACAGAAGGTTAAATGGTTAGACGAAACGATAATTGTATCTGAGTTGTATTCGATGATATCGTGATGATGTTCATATAGCAATACTCACCAGGTAACTGTTCTTCCGTTTTACATACAAGCGACCGAATCGAGCAGAAGGTTGAATTCAGTATAGATTGAACAATCATCGTATCTGGGTTGTATTCGATTATGTTTATATAGTTATACTCACCAGGTAACTGTTCTTCCGTTATACATACGAGCGAATGAATTGAACAGAAGGTTGAATGGATAGTATATGGGTTGTATTCGATTATGATGTTATGCTGTGTATATAGTTATACACACTAGGAGACGGTATCCCCGTTTTACATACGAGCGACCGAAACGAACAGAAAGTTGAATGGATAGACTGAACAATCAATGTATCTGTATATATGGTGATACTTACCAGGTGACGGTACTTCCGTTACACATACTAGCGACTGAATCAAACAGAAGGTTAAATGGTTAGACGAAACGATAATTGTATCTAAGTTGTATTCGAAGATATCGTGATGATGTTTATATAGCAATACTCACCAGGTAACTGTTCTTCCGTTTACATACAAGCGACCGAATCGAGCAGAAGGTTGAATTCAGTATAGATTGAACAATCATCGTATCTGGGTTGTATTCGATTATGTTTATATAGTTATACTCACCAGGTAACTGTTCTTCCGTTATACATACGAGCGACTGAATTGAACAGAAGGTTGAATGGATAGTATATGGGTTGTATTCGATTATGATGTTATGCTGTGTATATAGTTATACACACTAGGAGACGGTATTCCCATTTTACATACGAGCGACCGAAACGAAAAGAAAGTTGAATGGATAGACTGAACAATCAATGTATCTGGGTGGTATCCGATTATATCGCGATACTGTATATATAGTGATACTTACCAGGTGACGATACTTCCGTTACACATACTAGCGACTGAATCAAACAGAAGGTTGAATGGTTAGACGAAACGATAATTGTATCTAAGTTGTATTCGAAGATATCGTGATGATGTTTATATAGCAATACTCACCAGGTAACTGTTCTTCCGTTTACATACAAGCGACCGAATCGAGCAGAAGGTTGAATTCAGTATAGATTGAACAATCATCGTATCTGGGTTGTATTCGATTATGTTTATATAGTTATACTCACCAGGTAACTGTTCTTCCGTTATACATACGAGCGACTGAATTGAACAGAAGGTTGAATGGATAGTATATGGGTTGTATTCGATTATGATGTTATGCTGTGTATATAGTTATACACACTAGGAGACGGTATTCCCATTTTACATACGAGCGACCGAAACGAAAAGAAAGTTGAATGGATAGACTGAACAATCAATGTATCTGGGTGGTATCCGATTATATCGCGATACTGTATATATAGTGATACTTACCAGGTGACGATACTTCCGTTACACATACTAGCGACTGAATCGAACAGAATGTTGAATGGTTAGACGAAACGATAATTGTATCTGAGTTGTATTCGATGATATCGTGATGATGTTTATATAGCAATACTCACCAGGTAACTGTCCTTCCGTTTTACATACAAGCGACCGAATCGAGCAGAAGGTTAAATGGATAGATTGAACAATCATCGTATCTGAGTTGTATTCGATTATGTTTATATAGATATACTCACCAGGTACCTGTTCTTCCGATATACATACAAGCAACCGAATCGAACATAAGGTTGAATGGATAGATTGAACAATCATCGTATCTGAGTTGTATTCGATTATGTTTATATAGTTATACTCACCAGGTAACTGTTCTTCCGTTATACATACGAGCGACTGAATTGAACTGAAGGTTGAATGGATAGACTAAACAATTATCGTATCTGGGGTTGTATTCGATTATATCGTGATGATGTTCATATAGTTATACTCACCAGGTAACTGTTCTCCAGTTATACATAAGAGCGACTGAACTGAACAGAAGGTTGAATGGATAGACTGAACAATCATCGTATCTGGGTTGTATTCGACCATTTCGTGATGATTATTATATATTATGTCTAACCAGGTAACTGTTCTTTCGTTATACATACTAGCAACCGAATCGAACATAAGGTTGTATGGATAGATTGAACAATCATTGTATCTGGGTTGTCTCCGATTATATCGTTATGTTGTATATTTAACTACACCTACCATGTAACGGTTCTTTCGTTACACATACGAGCGTCTGAATCGAACATAAGGTTGGATGGTTAGACGGAACGATAATTGTAACTAAGTTGTATTCGATTATATCGTGATGACGTTCAAATAGAAATACTCACCAGGTTACTGTTCTTTCGTTATACATACGAGCAACCGAATCGAACAGAAAGTTGAATGGATAGTATCTGGGTTGTATTCGATTATGATGTTATGCTGTGTATATAGTTATAAACATAAGGTGACGGTATTCCCGTTTCACATACGAGCGACCGAAACGAACAGAAAGTTGAATGGATAGACTGAACAATCAATGTATCTGGGTGGTATCCGATTATATCGCAATACTGTATATATAGTGATACTTACCAGGTGACGGTACTTCCGTTACACATACTAGCGACTGAATCGAACAGAAGGTTGAATGGTTAGACGAAACGATTCAAGTATCTGAGTTGTATTCGATGATATCGTGATGATGTTTATATAGCAATACTCAACAGGTAACTGTTCTTCCGTTTTACATAGAAGCGACCGAATCGAGTAGAAGGTTGAATTCAGTATAGATTGAACAATCATCGTATCTGGGTTGTATTCGATTATGTTTATATAGTTATACTCACCAGGTAACTGTTCTTCCGTTATACATACGAGCGACTGAATTGAACAGAAGGTTGAATGGATAGTATATGGGTTGTATTCGATTATGATGTTATGCTGTGTATATAGTTATACACACTAGGAGACGGTATTCCCGATTTACATACGAGCGACCGAAACGAAAAGAAAGTTGAATGGATAGACTGAACAATCAATGTATCTGGGTGGTATCCGATTATATCGCAATACTGTATATATAGTGATACTTACCAGGTGACGATACTTCCGTTACACATACTAGCGACTGAATCGAACAGAATGTTGAATGGTTAGACGAAACGATAATTGTATCTGAGTTGTATTCGATGATATCGTGATGATGTTTATATAGCAATACTCACCAGGTAACTGTCCTTCCGTTTTACATACAAGCGACCGAATCGAGCAGAAGGTTGAATGGATAGATTGAACAATCATCGTATCTGAGTTGTATTCGATTATGTTTATATAGATATACTCACCAGGTACCTGTTCTTCCGATATACATACGAGCAACCGAATCGAACATAAGGTTGAATGGATAGATTGAACAATCATCGTATCTGAGTTGTATTCGATTATGTTTATATAGTTATACTCACCAGGTAACTGTTCTTCCGTTATACATACGAGCGAATGAATTGAACTGAAGGTTGAATGGATAGACTAAACAATGATCGTATCTGGGGTTGTATTCGATTATATCGTGATGATGTTCATATAGTTATACTCATCAGGTAACTGTTCTCCAGTTATACATAAGAGCGACTGAACTGAACAGAAGGTTGAATGGATAGACTGAACAATCATCGTATCTGGGTTGTATTCGATTATTTCGTGATGATTATTATATATTATGTCTAACCAGGTAACTGTTCTTTCGTTATACATACTAGCAACCGAATCGAACATAAGGTTGAATGGATAGATTGAACAATCATTGTATCTGGGTTGTCTCCGATTATATCGTTATGTTGTATATTCAACTACACCTACCATGTAACGGTTCTTTCGTTACACATACGAGCGTCTGAATCGAACATAAGGTTGGATGGTTAGACGGAACGATAATTGTAACTAAGTTGTATTCGATTATATCGTGATGACGTTTATATAGAAATACTCACCAGGTTACTGTTCTTTCGTTATACATACGAGCAACCGAATCGAACAGAAGGTTGAATGGATAGTATCTGGGTTGTATTCGATTATGATGTTATGCTGTGTATATAGTTATACACATAAGGTGACGGTATTCCCGTTTCACATACGAGCGACCGAAACGAACAGAAAGTTGAATGGATAGACTGAACAATCAATGTATCTGGGTGGTATCCGATTATATCGCAATACTGTATATATAGTGATACTTATCAGGTGACGGTACTTCCGTTACACATACTAGCGACTGATTCGAACAGAAGGTTAAATGGTTAGACGAAACGATAATTGTATCTGAGTTGTATTCGATGATATCGTGATGATGTTCATATAGCAATACTCACCAGGTAACTGTTCTTCCGTTTTACATACAAGCGACCGAATCGAGCAGAAGGTTGAATTCAGTATAGATTGAACAATCATCGTATCTGGGTTGTATTCGATTATGTTTATATAGTTATACTCACCAGGTAACTGTTCTTCCGTTATACATACGAGCGAATGAATTGAACAGAAGGTTGAATGGATAGTATATGGGTTGTATTCGATTATGATGTTATGCTGTGTATATAGTTATACACACTAGGAGACGGTATCCCCGTTTTACATACGAGCGACCGAAACGAACAGAAAGTTGAATGGATAGACTGAACAATCAATGTATCTGTATATATGGTGATACTTACCAGGTGACGGTACTTCCGTTACACATACTAGCGACTGAATCAAACAGAAGGTTAAATGGTTAGACGAAACGATAATTGTATCTAAGTTGTATTCGAAGATATCGTGATGATGTTTATATAGCAATACTCACCAGGTAACTGTTCTTACGTTTACATACAAGCGACCGAATCGAGCAGAAGGTTGAATTCAGTATAGATTGAACAATCATCGTATCTGGGTTGTATTCGATTATGTTTATATAGTTATACTCACCAGGTAACTGTTCTTCCGTTATACATACGAGCGACTGAATTGAACAGAAGGTTGAATGGATAGTATATGGGTTGTATTCGATTATGATGTTATGCTGTGTATATAGTTATACACACTAGGAGACGGTATTCCCATTTTACATACGAGCGACCGAAACGAAAAGAAAGTTGAATGGATAGACTGAACAATCAATGTATCTGGGTGGTATCCGATTATATCGCGATACTGTATATATAGTGATACTTACCAGGTGACGATACTTCCGTTACACATACTAGCGACTGAATCAAACAGAAGGTTGAATGGTTAGACGAAACGATAATTGTATCTAAGTTGTATTCGAAGATATCGTGATGATGTTTATATAGCAATACTCACCAGGTAACTGTTCTTCCGTTTACATACAAGCGACCGAATCGAGCAGAAGGTTGAATTCAGTATAGATTGAACAATCATCGTATCTGGGTTGTATTCGATTATGTTTATATAGTTATACTCACCAGGTAACTGTTCTTCCGTTATACATACGAGCGACTGAATTGAACAGAAGGTTGAATGGATAGTATATGGGTTGTATTCGATTATGATGTTATGCTGTGTATATAGTTATACACACTAGGAGACGGTATTCCCATTTTACATACGAGCGACCGAAACGAAAAGAAAGTTGAATGGATAGACTGAACAATCAATGTATCTGGGTGGTATCCGATTATATCGCGATACTGTATATATAGTGATACTTACCAGGTGACGATACTTCCGTTACACATACTAGCGACTGAATCGAACAGAATGTTGAATGGTTAGACGAAACGATAATTGTATCTGAGTTGTATTCGATGATATCGTGATGATGTTTATATAGCAATACTCACCAGGTAACTGTCCTTCCGTTTTACATACAAGCGACCGAATCGAGCAGAAGGTTAAATGGATAGATTGAACAATCATCGTATCTGAGTTGTATTCGATTATGTTTATATAGATATACTCACCAGGTACCTGTTCTTCCGATATACATACAAGCAACCGAATCGAACATAAGGTTGAATGGATAGATTGAACAATCATCGTATCTGAGTTGTATTCGATTATGTTTATATAGTTATACTCACCAGGTAACTGTTCTTCCGTTATACATACGAGCGACTGAATTGAACTGAAGGTTGAATGGATAGACTAAACAATTATCGTATCTGGGGTTGTATTCGATTATATCGTGATGATGTTCATATAGTTATACTCACCAGGTAACTGTTCTCCAGTTATACATAAGAGCGACTGAACTGAACAGAAGGTTGAATGGATAGACTGAACAATCATCGTATCTGGGTTGTATTCGACCATTTCGTGATGATTATTATATATTATGTCTAACCAGGTAACTGTTCTTTCGTTATACATACTAGCAACCGAATCGAACATAAGGTTGTATGGATAGATTGAACAATCATTGTATCTGGGTTGTCTCCGATTATATCGTTATGTTGTATATTTAACTACACCTACCATGTAACGGTTCTTTCGTTACACATACGAGCGTCTGAATCGAACATAAGGTTGGATGGTTAGACGGAACGATAATTGTAACTAAGTTGTATTCGATTATATCGTGATGACGTTCAAATAGAAATACTCACCAGGTTACTGTTCTTTCGTTATACATACGAGCAACCGAATCGAACAGAAAGTTGAATGGATAGTATCTGGGTTGTATTCGATTATGATGTTATGCTGTGTATATAGTTATAAACATAAGGTGACGGTATTCCCGTTTCACATACGAGCGACCGAAACGAACAGAAAGTTGAATGGATAGACTGAACAATCAATGTATCTGGGTGGTATCCGATTATATCGCAATACTGTATATATAGTGATACTTACCAGGTGACGGTACTTCCGTTACACATACTAGCGACTGAATCGAACAGAAGGTTGAATGGTTAGACGAAACGATTCAAGTATCTGAGTTGTATTCGATGATATCGTGATGATGTTTATATAGCAATACTCAACAGGTAACTGTTCTTCCGTTTTACATAGAAGCGACCGAATCGAGTAGAAGGTTGAATTCAGTATAGATTGAACAATCATCGTATCTGGGTTGTATTCGATTATGTTTATATAGTTATACTCACCAGGTAACTGTTCTTCCGTTATACATACGAGCGACTGAATTGAACAGAAGGTTGAATGGATAGTATATGGGTTGTATTCGATTATGATGTTATGCTGTGTATATAGTTATACACACTAGGAGACGGTATTCCCGATTTACATACGAGCGACCGAAACGAAAAGAAAGTTGAATGGATAGACTGAACAATCAATGTATCTGGGTGGTATCCGATTATATCGCAATACTGTATATATAGTGATACTTACCAGGTGACGATACTTCCGTTACACATACTAGCGACTGAATCGAACAGAATGTTGAATGGTTAGACGAAACGATAATTGTATCTGAGTTGTATTCGATGATATCGTGATGATGTTTATATAGCAATACTCACCAGGTAACTGTCCTTCCGTTTTACATACAAGCGACCGAATCGAGCAGAAGGTTGAATGGATAGATTGAACAATCATCGTATCTGAGTTGTATTCGATTATGTTTATATAGATATACTCACCAGGTACCTGTTCTTCCGATATACATACGAGCAACCGAATCGAACATAAGGTTGAATGGATAGATTGAACAATCATCGTATCTGAGTTGTATTCGATTATGTTTATATAGTTATACTCACCAGGTAACTGTTCTTCCGTTATACATACGAGCGAATGAATTGAACTGAAGGTTGAATGGATAGACTAAACAATGATCGTATCTGGGGTTGTATTCGATTATATCGTGATGATGTTCATATAGTTATACTCATCAGGTAACTGTTCTCCAGTTATACATAAGAGCGACTGAACTGAACAGAAGGTTGAATGGATAGACTGAACAATCATCGTATCTGGGTTGTATTCGATTATTTCGTGATGATTATTATATATTATGTCTAACCAGGTAACTGTTCTTTCGTTATACATACTAGCAACCGAATCGAACATAAGGTTGAATGGATAGATTGAACAATCATTGTATCTGGGTTGTCTCCGATTATATCGTTATGTTGTATATTCAACTACACCTACCATGTAACGGTTCTTTCGTTACACATACGAGCGTCTGAATCGAACATAAGGTTGGATGGTTAGACGGAACGATAATTGTAACTAAGTTGTATTCGATTATATCGTGATGACGTTTATATAGAAATACTCACCAGGTTACTGTTCTTTCGTTATACATACGAGCAACCGAATCGAACAGAAGGTTGAATGGATAGTATCTGGGTTGTATTCGATTATGATGTTATGCTGTGTATATAGTTATACACATAAGGTGACGGTATTCCCGTTTCACATACGAGCGACCGAAACGAACAGAAAGTTGAATGGATAGACTGAACAATCAATGTATCTGGGTGGTATCCGATTATATCGCAATACTGTATATATAGTGATACTTACCAGGTGACGGTACTTCCGTTACACATACTAGCGACTGATTCGAACAGAAGGTTAAATGGTTAGACGAAACGATAATTGTATCTGAGTTGTATTCGATGATATCGTGATGATGTTTATATAGCAATACTCACCAGGTAACTGTTCTTCCGTTTTACATACAAGCGTCCGAATCGAGCAGAAGGTTGAATTCAGTATAGATTGAACAATCATCGTATCTGGGTTGTATTCGATTATGTTTATATAGTTATACTCACCAGGTAACTGTTCTTCCGTTATACATACGAGCGACTGAATTGAACAGAAGGTTGAATGGATAGTATATGGGTTGTATGCGATTATGATGTTATGCTGTGTATATAGTTATACACACTAGGAGACGGTATTCCCGTTTTACATACGAGCGACCGAAACGAAAAGAAAGTTGAATGGATAGACTGAACAATCAATGTATCTGGGTGGTATCTGATTATATCGCAATACTGTATATATAGTGATACTTACCAGGTGACGATACTTCCGTTACACATACTAGCGACTGAATCGAACAGAATGTTGAATGGTTAGACGAAACGATAATTGTATCTGAGTTGTATTCGATGATATCGTGATGATGTTTATATAGCAATACTCACCAGGTAACTGTCCTTCCGTTTTACATACAAGCGACCGAATCGAGCAGAAGGTTAAATGGATAGATTGAACAATCATCGTATCTGAGTTGTATTCGATTATGTTTATATAGATATACTCACCAGGTAACTGTTCTTCCGTTATACATACGAGCGACTGAATTGAACTGAAGGTTGAATGGATAGACTAAACAATGATGGTATCTGGGGTTGTATTCGATTATATCGTGATGATGTTCATATAGTTATACTCACCAGGTAACTGATCTGCAGTTATACATAAGAGCGACTGAACTGAACAGAAGGTTGAATGGATAGACTGAACAATCATCGTATCTGGGTTGTATTCGATTATTTCGTGATGATTATTATATATTATGTCTAACCAGGTAATTGTTTTTTCGTTATACATTTTAGCAACCGAATCGAACATAAGGTTGAATGGATAGATTGAACAATCATTGTATCTGGGTTGTCTCCGATTATATCGTTATGTTGTATATTCAACTACACCTACCATGTAACGGTTCTTCCGTTACACATACTAGCGACTGAATCGAACAGAATGTTGAATTGTTAGACGAAACGATAATTGTATCTGAGTTGTATTCGATGATATCGTGATGATGTTTATATAGCAATACTCACCAGGTAACTGTCCTTCCGTTTTACATACAAGCGACCGAATCGAGCAGAAGGTTAAATGGGTAGATTGAACAATCATCGTATCTGAGTTGTATTCGATTATGTTTATATAGATATACTCACCAGGTACCTGTTCTTCCGATATACATACGAGCAACCGAATCGAACATAAGGTTGAATGGATATATTGAACAATCATCGTATCTGAATTGTATTCGATTATGTTTATATAGTTATACTCACCAGGTAACTGTTCTTCCGTTATACATACGAGCGACTGAATTGAACTGAAGGTTGAATGGATAGACTAAACAATGATCGTATCTGGGGTTGTATTCGATTATATCGTGATGATGTTCATATAGTTATACTCACCAGGTAACTGTTCTCCAGTTATACATAAGAGCGACTGAACTGAACATAAGGTTGAATGGATAGACTGAACAATCTTCGTATCTGGGTTGTATTCGATTATTTCGTGATGATTATTATATATTATGTCTAACCAGGTAACTGTTCTTTCGTTATACATACTAGCAACCGAATCGAACATAAGGTTGAATGGATAGATTGAACAATCATTGTATCTGGGTTGTCTCCGATTATATCGTTATGTTGTATATTTAACTACACCTACCATGTAACGGTTCTTTCGTTACACATACGAGCGTCTGAATCGAACAAAAGGTTGGATGGTTAGACGGAACGATAATCGTAACTAAGTTGTATTCGATTATATCGTGATGACGTTCACATAGAAATACTCACCAGGTTACTGTTCTTTCGTTATACATTCGAGCAACCGAATCGAACAGAAGTTTGAATGGATAGTATCTGGGTTGTATTCGATAATGATGTTATGCTGTGTATATAGTTATACACATAAGGTGACGGTATTCCCGTTTCACATACGAGCGACCGAAACGAACAGAAAGTTGAATGGATAGACTGAACAATCAATGTATCTGGGTGGTATCCGATTATATCGCAATACTGTATATATAGTGATACTTACCAGGTGACGGTACTTCCGTTACACATACTAGCAACTGAATCGAAAAGAATGTTAAATGGTTAGACGAAACGATAATTGTATCTGAGTTGTATTCGATGATATCGTGATGATGTTTATATAGCAATACTCACCAGGTAACTGTTCTTCCGTTTTACATACAAGCGACCGAATCGAGCAATAGGTTGAATTCAGTATAGATTGAACAATCATCGTATCTGGGTTGTATTCGATTATGTTTATATAGTTATACTCACCAGGTAACTGTTCTTCCGTTATACATACGAGCGACTGAATTGAACAGAAGGTTGAATGGATAGTATATAGGTTGTATTCGATTATGATGTTATGCTGTGTATATAGTTATACACACTAGGAGACGGTATTCCCGTTTTACATACGAGCGACCGAAACGAACAGAAAGTTGAATGGATAGACTGAACAATCAATGTATCTGGGTGGTATCCGATTATATCGCAATACTGTATATATAGTGATACTTACCAGGTGACGATACTTTCGTTACACATACTAGCGACTGAATCGAACAGAATGTTGAATGGTTAGACGAAACGATAATTGTATCTGAGTTGTATTCGATGATATCGTGATGATGTTTATATAGCAATACTCACCAGGTAACTGTCCTTCCGTTTTACATACAAGCGACCGAATCGAGCAGAAGGTTAAATGGATAGATTGAACAATCATCGTATCTGAGTTGTATTCGATTATGTTTATATAGATATACTCACCAGGCACCTGATCTTCCGATATACATACGAGCAACCGAATCGAACATAAGGTTGAATGGATAGATTGAACAATCATCGTATCTGAGTTGTATTCGATTATGTTTATATAGTTATACTCACCAGGTAACTGTTCTTCCGTTATACATACGAGCGACTGAATTGAACTGAAGGTTGAATGGATAGACTAAACAATGATCGTATCTAGGGTTGTATTCAATTATATCGTGATGATGTTCATATAGTTATACTCAACAGGTAACTGTTCTCCAGTTATACATAAGAGCGACTGAACTGAACAGAAGGTTGAATGGATAGACTGAACAATCATCGTATCTGGGTTGTATTCGATTATTTCGTGATGATTATTATATATTATGTCTAACCAGGTAACTGTTCTTTCGTTATACATACTAGCAACCGAATCGAACATAAGGTTGAATGGATAGATTGAACAATCATTGTATCTGGGTTGTCTCCGATTATATCGTTATGTTGTATATTTAACTACACCTACCATGTAACGGTTCTTTCGTTACACATACGAGCGTCTGAATCGAACATAAGGTTGGATGGTTAGACGGAACGATAATTGTAACTAAGTTGTATTCGATTATATCGTGATGACGTTCATATAGAAATACTCACCAGGTTACTGTTCTTTCGTTATACATACGAGCAACCGAATCGAACAGAAGGTTGAATGGATATCTGAGTTGTATTCGATTATGATGTTATGCTGTGTATATAGTTATACACATAAGGTGACGGTATTCCCGTTTCACATACAAACGACCGAAACGAACAGAAAGTTGAATGGATAGACTGAACAATCAATGTATCTGGGTGGTATCCGATTATATCGCAATACTGTATATATAGTGATACTTACCAGGTGACGGTACTTCCGTTACACATACTAGCGACTGAATCGAACAGAAGGTTAAATGGTTAGACGAAACGATAATTGTATCTGAGTTGTATTCGATGATATCGTGATGATGTTTATATAGCAATACTCACCAGGTAACTGTTCTTCCGTTTTACATACAAGCGACCGAATCGAGCAGAAGGTTGAATTCAGTATAGATTGACCAATCATCGTATCTGGGTTGTATTCGATTATGTTTATATAGTTATACTCACCAGGTAACTGTTCTTCCGTTATACATACGAGCGACTGAATTGAACAGAAGGTTGAATGGATAGTATCTGGGTTGTATTCGATTATGATGTTATGCTGTGTATATAGTTATACACATAAGGTGACGGTATTCCCGTTTCACATACGAGCGACCGAAACGAACAGAAAGTTGAATGGATAGACTGAACAATCAATGTATCTGGGTGGTATCCGATTATATCGCAATACTGTATATATAGTGATACTTACCAGGTGACGGTACTTCCGTTAGACATACTAGCGACTGAATCGAACAGAAGGTTAAATGGTTAGACGAAACGATAATTGTATCTGAGTTGTATTCGATGATATCGTGATGATGTTTATATAGCAATACTCACCAGGTAACTGTTCTTCCGTTTTACATACAAGCGACCGAATCGAGCAGAAGGTTGAATTCAGTATAGATTGAACAATCATCGTATCTGGGTTGTATTCGATTATGTTTATATAGTTATACTCACCAGGTAACTGTTCTTCCGTTATACATACGAGCGACTGAATTGAACAGAAGGTTGAATGGATAGTATATGGGTTGTATTCGATTATGATGTTATGCTGTGTATATAGTTATACACACTAGAAGACGGTATTCCCGTTTTACATACGAGCGACCGAATCGAAAAGAAAGTTGAATGGATAGACTGAACAATCAATGTATCTGGGTGGTATCCGATTATATCGCAATACTGTATATATAGTGATACTTACCAGGTGACGATACTTCCGTTACACATACTAGCGACTGAATCGAACAGAATGTTGAATGGTTAGACGAAACGATAATTGTATCTGAGTTGTATTCGATGATATCGTGATGATGTTTATATAGCAATACTCACCAGGTAACTGTCCTTCCGTTTTACATACAAGCGACCGAATCGAGCAGAAGGTTAAATGGATAGATTGAACAATCATCGTATCTGAGTTGTATTCGATTATGTTTATATAGATATACTCACCAGGTAACTGTTCTTCCGTTATACATACGAGCGACTGAATTGAACTGAAGGTTGAATGGATAGACTAAACAATGATGGTATCTGGGGTTGTATTCGATTATATCGTGATGATGTTCATATAGTTATACTCACCAGGTAACTGATCTGCAGTTATACATAAGAGCGACTGAACTGAACAGAAGGTTGAATGGATAGACTGAACAATCATCGTATCTGGGTTGTATTCGATTATTTCGTGATGATTATTATATATTATGTCTAACCAGGTAACTGTTTTTTCGTTATACATTTTAGCAACCGAATCGAACATAAGGTTGAATGGATAGATTGAACAATCATTGTATCTGGGTTGTCTCCGATTATATCGATATGTTGTATATTCAACCTACCATGTAACGGTTCTTCCGTTACACATACTAGCGACTGAATCGAACAGAATGTTGAATTGTTAGACGAAACGATAATTGTATCTGAGTTGTATTCGATGATATCGTGATGATGTTTATATAGCAATACTCACCAGGTAACTGTCCTTCCGTTTTACATACAAGCGACCGAATCGAGCAGAAGGTTAAATGGGTAGATTGAACAATCATCGTATCTGAGTTGTATTCGATTATGTTTATATAGATATACTCACCAGGTACCTGTTCTTCCGATATACATACGAGCAACCGAATCGAACATAAGGTTGAATGGATATATTGAACAATCATCGTATCTGAATTGTATTCGATTATGTTTATATAGTTATACTCACCAGTCAACTGTTCTTCCGTTATACATACGAGCGACTGAACTGAACTGAAGGTTGAATGGATAGACTAAACAATGATCGTATCTGGGGTTGTATTCGATTATATCGTGATGATGTTCATATAGTTATACTCACCAGGTAACTGTTCTCCAGTTATACATAAGAGCGACTGAACTGAACATAAGGTTGAATGGATAGACTGAACAATCTTCGTATCTGGGTTGTATTCGATTATTTCGTGATGATTATTATATATTATGTCTAACCAGGTAACTGTTCTTTCGTTATACATACTAGCAACCGAATCGAACATAAGGTTGAATGGATAGATTGAACAATCATTGTATCTGGGTTGTCTCCGATTATATCGTTATGTTGTATATTTAACTACACCTACCATGTAACGGTTCTTTCGTTACACATACGAGCGTCTGAATCGAACAAAAGGTTGGATGGTTAGACGGAACGATAATCGTAACTAAGTTGTATTCGATTATATCGTGATGACGTTCACATAGAAATACTCACCAGGTTACTGTTCTTTCGTTATACATTCGAGCAACCGAATCGAACAGAAGTTTGAATGGATAGTATCTGGGTTGTATTCGATAATGATGTTATGCTGTGTATATAGTTATACACATAAGGTGACGGTATTCCCGTTTCACATACGAGCGACCGAAACGAACAGAAAGTTGAATGGATAGACTGAACAATCAATGTATCTGGGTGGTATCCGATTATATCGCAATACTGTATATATAGTGATACTTACCAGGTGACGGTACTTCCGTTACACATACTAGCAACTGAATCGAAAAGAATGTTAAATGGTTAGACGAAACGATAATTGTATCTGAGTTGTATTCGATGATATCGTGATGATGTTTATATAGCAATACTCACCAGGTAACTGTTCTTCCGTTTTACATACAAGCGACCGAATCGAGCAATAGGTTGAATTCAGTATAGATTGAACAATCATCGTATCTGGGTTGTATTCGATTATGTTTATATAGTTATACTCACCAGGTAACTGTTCTTCCGTTATACATACGAGCGACTGAATTGAACAGAAGGTTGAATGGATAGTATATAGGTTGTATTCGATTATGATGTTATGCTGTGTATATAGTTATACACACTAGGAGACGGTATTCCCGTTTTACATACGAGCGACCGAAACGAACAGAAAGTTGAATGGATAGACTGAACAATCAATGTATCTGGGTGGTATCCGATTATATCGCAATACTGTATATATAGTGATACTTACCAGGTGACGATACTTCCGTTACACATACTAGCGACTGAATCGAACAGAATGTTGAATGGTTAGACGAAACGATAATTGTATCTGAGTTGTATTCGATGATATCGTGATGATGTTTATATAGCAATACTCACCAGGTAACTGTTCTTCCGTTTTACATACAAACGACCGAATCGAGCAGAAGGTTGAATTCAGTATAGATTGAACAATCATCGTATCTGGGTTGTATTCGATTATGTTTATATAGTTATACTCACCAGGTAACTGTTTTTCCGTTATACATACGAGCGACTGAATTGAACAGAAGGTTGAATGGATAGTATATGGGTTGTATTCGATTATGATGTTATGCTGTGTATATAGTTAAACACACTAGGAGACGGTATTCCCGTTTCACATACGAGCGACCGAAACGAAATGAAAGTTGAATGGATAGACTGAACAATCAATGTATCTGGGTGGTATCCGATTATATCGCAATACTGTATATATAGTGATACTTACCAGGTGACGATACTTCCGTTACACATACTAGCGACTGAATCGAACAGAATGTTGAATGGTTAGACGAAACGATAATTGTATCTGAGTTGTATTCGATGATATCGTGATGATGTTTATATAGCAATACTCACCAGGTAACTGTCCTTCCGTTTTACATACAAGCGACCGAATCGAGCAGAAGGATAAATGGATAGATTGAACAATCATCGTATCTGAGTTGTATTCGATTATGTTCATATAGATATACTCACCAGGTACCTGTTCTTCCGATATACATACGAGAAACCGAATCGAACATAAGGTTGAATGAATAGATTGAACAATCATCGTATCTGAGTTGTATTCGATTATGTTTATATAGTTATACTCACCAGGTAACTGTTCTTCCGTTATACATACGAGCGACTGAATTGAACTGAAGGTTGAATGGATAGACTAAACAATGATCGTATCTGGGGTTGTATTCGATTATATCGTGATGATGTTCATATAGTATGTCTAACCAGGTAACAGTTCTTTCGTTACACATACGAGCGTCTGAATCGAACATAAGGTTGGATGGTTAGACGGAACGATAATTGTAACTAAGTTGTATTAGATTATATCGTGGTGACGTTCATATAGAAATACTCACCAGGTAACTGTTCTCCAGTTATACATAAGAGCGACTGAACTGAACAGAAGGTTGAATGGATAGACTGAACAATCATCGTATCTGGGTTGTATTCGATTATTTCGTGATGATTATTATATATTATGTCTAACCAGGTAACTGTTCTTTCGTTATACATACTAGCAACCGAATCGAACATAAGGTTGAATGGATAGATTGAACAATCATTGTATCTGGGTTGTCTCCGATTATATCGTTATGTTGTATATTTAACTACACCTACCATGTAACGGTTCTTTCGTTACACATACGAGCGTCTGAATCGAACATAAGGTTGGATGGTTAGACGGAACGATAATTGTAACTAAGTTGTATTCGATTATATCGTGATGACGTTCATATAGAAATACTCACCAGGTTACTGTTCTTTCGTTATACATACGAGCAACCGAATCGAACAGAAGGTTGAATGGATAGTATCTGGGTTGTATTCGATTATGATGTTATGCTGTGCATATAGTTATACACATAAGGTGACGGTATTCCCGTTTCACATACAAGCGACCGAAACGAACAGAAAGTTTAATGGATAGACTGAACAATCAATGTATCTGGGTGGTATCGGATTATATCGCAATACTGTATATATAGTGATACTTACCAAGTGACGGTACTTCCGTTACACATACTAGCGACTGAATCGAACAGAAGGTTAAATGGTTAGACGAAACGATAATTGTATCTGAGTTGTATTCGATGATATCGTGATGATGTTTATATAGCAATACTCACCAGGTAACTGTTCTTCCGTTTTACATACAAGCGACCGAATCGAGCAGAAGGTTGAATTCAGTATAGATTGAACAATCATCGTATCTGGGTTGTATTCGATTATGTTTATATAGTTATACTCACCAGGTAACTGTTCTTCCGTTATACATTCGAGCGACTGAATTGAACAGAAGGTTGAATGGATAGTATATGGGTTGTATTCGATTATGATGTTATGCTGTGTATATAGTTATACACACTAGGAGACGGTATTCCCGTTTTACATACGAGCGACCGAAACGAAAAGAAAGTTGAATGGATAGACTGAACAATCAATGTATCTGGGTGGTATCCGATTATATCGCAATACTGTATATATAGTGATACTTACCAGGTGACGATACTTCCGTTACACATACTAGCGACTGAATCGAACAGAATGTTGAATGGTTAGACGAAACGATAATTGTATCTGAGTTGTATTCGATGATATCGTGATGATGTTTATATAGCAATACTCACCAGGTAACTGTTCTTCCGTTTTACATACCGAATCGAGCAGAAGGTTGAATTCAGTATAGATTGAACAATCATCGTATCTGGGTTGTATTCGATTATGTTTATATAGTTATACTCACCAGGTAACTGTTCTTCCGTTATACATACGAGCGAATGAATTGAACAGAAGGTTGAATGGATAGTATATGGGTTGTATTCGATTATGATGTTATGCTGTGTATATAGTTATACACACTAGGAGACGGTATTCCCGTTTTACATACGAGCGACCGAAACAAAAAGAAAGTTGAATGGATAGACTGAACAATCAATGTATCTGGGTGGTATCCGATTATATCGCAATACTGTATATATAGTGATACTTACCAGGTGACGATACTTCCGTTACACATACTAGCGACTGAATCGAACAGAATGTTGAATGGTTAGACGAAACGATAATTGTATCTGAGTTGTATTCGATGATATCGTGATGATGTTTATATAGCAATACTCACCAGGTTACTGTTCTTTCGTTATACATACGAGCAACCGAATCGAACAGAAGGTTGAATGGATAGTATCTGGGTTGTATTCGATTATGATGTTATGCTGTGTATATAGTTATACACATGAGGTGACGGTATTCCCGTTTCACATACGAGCGACCGAAACGAACAGAAAGTTGAATGGATAGACTGAACAATCAATGTATCTGGGTGGTATCCGATTATATCGCAATACTGTATATATAGTGATACTTACCAGGTGACGGTACTTCCGTTACAAATACTAGCGACTGAATCGAACAGAAGGTCAAATGGTTAGACGAAACGATAATTGTATCTGAGTTGTATTCGATGATATCGTGATGATGTTTATATAGCAATACTCACCAGGTAACTGTCCTTCCGTTTTACATACAAGCGACCGAATCGAGCAGAATGTTAAATGGATAGATTGAACAATCATCGTATCTGAGTTGTATTCGATTATGTTTATATAGATATACTCACCAGGTAGCTGTTCTTCCGATATACATACGAGCAACCGAATCGAACATAAGGTTGAATGGATAGATTGAACAATCATCGTATCTGAGTTGTATTCGATTATGTTTATATAGTTATACTCACCAGGTAACTGTTCTTCCGTTATACATACGAGCGACTGAATTGAACTGAAGGTTGAATGGATAGACTAAACAATGATCGTATCTGGGGTTGTATTTGATTATATCGTGATGATGTTCATATAGTTATACTCACCAGGTAACTGTTCTCCAGTTATACATAAGAGCGACTGAACTGAACAGAAGGTTGAATGGATAGACTGAACAATCATCGTATCTGGGTTGTTTTCGATTATTTCGTGATGATTATTATATATTATGTCTTTCCAGGTAACTGTTCTTTCGTTATACATACTAGCAACCGAATCGAACATAAGGTTGAATGGATAGATTGAACAATCATTGTATCTGGGTTGTCTCCGATTATATCGTTATGTTGTATATTTAACTACACCTACCATGTAACGGTTCTTTCGTTACACATACGAGCGTCTGAATCGAACATAAGGTTGGATGGTTAGACGGAACGATAATTGTAACTAAGTTGTATTCGATTATATCGTGATGACGTTCATATAGAAATACTCACCAGGTTACTGTTCTTTCGTTATACATACGAGCAACCGAATCGAACAGAAGGTTGAATGGATAGTATCTGGGTTGTTTTCGATTATGATGTTATGTTGTGTATATAGTTATACACATAAGGTGACGGTATTCCCGTTTCACATACGAGCGACCGAAACGAACAGAAAGTTGAATGGATAGACTGAACAATCAATGTATCTGGGTGGTATCCGATTATATCGCAATACTGTATATATAGTGATACTTACTAGGTGACGGTACTTCCGTTACACATACTAGCTACTGAATCGAACAGAAGGTTAAATGGTTAGACGAAACGATAATTGTATCTGAGTTGTATTCGATGATATCGTGATGATGTTTATATAGCAATACTCACCAGGTAACTGTTCTTCCGTTTTACATACAAGCGACCGAATCGAGCAGAAGGTTGAATTCAGTATAGATTGAACAATCATCGTATCTGGGTTGTATTCGATCATGTTTATATAGTTATACTCACCAGGTAACTGTTCTTCCGTTATACATACGAGCGAATGAATTGAACAGAAGGTTGAATGGATAGTATATGGGTTGTATTCGATTATGATGTTATGCTGTGTATATAGTTATACACACTAGGAGACGGTATTCCCGTTTTACATACGAGCGACCGAAACAAAAAGAAAGTTGAATGGATAGACTAAACAATCAATGTATCTGGGTGGTATCCGATTATATCGCAATACTGTATATATAGTGATACTTACCAGGTGACGATACTTCCGTTACACATACTAGCGACTGAATCGAACAGAATGTTGAATGGTTAGACGAAACGATAATTGTATCTGAGTTGTATTCGATGATATCGTGATGATGTTTATATAGCAATACTCACCAGGTTACTGTTCTTTCGTTATACATACGAGCAACCGAATCGAACAGAAGGTTAAATGGGTAGATTGAACAATCATCGTATCTGAGTTGTATTCGATTATGTTTATATAGATATAATCACCAGGTACCTGTTCTTCCGATATACATACGAGCAACCGAATCGAACATAAGGTTGAATGGATAGATTGAACAATCATCGTATCTGAGTTGTATTCGATTATGTTTATATAGTTATACTCACCAGGTAACTGTTCTTCCGTTATACATAAGAGCGACTGAATTGAACTGAAGGTTGAATGGATAGACTAAACAATGATCGTATCTGGGGTTGTATTCGATTGTATCGTGATGATGTTCATATAGTTATACTCACCAGGTAACTGTTCTCCAGTTATACATAAGAGCGACTGAACTGAACAGAAGGTTGAATGGATAGACTGAACAATCATCGTATCTGGGTTGTATTCGATTATTTCGTGATGATTATTATATATTATGTCTAACCAGGTAACTGTTCTTTCGTTATACATACTAGCAACCGAATAGAACATAAGGTTGAATGGATAGATTGAACAATCATTGTATCTGGGTTGTCTCCGATTATATCGTTATGTTGTATATTTAACTACACCTACCATGTAACGGTTCTTTCGTTACACATACGAGCGTCTGAATCGAACATAAGGTTGAATGGTTAGACGGAACGATAATTGTAACTAAGTTGTATTCGATTATATCGTGATGACGTTCATATAGAAATACTCACCAGGTTACTGTTCTTTCGTTATACATACGAGCAACCGAATCGAACAGAAGGTTGAATGGATAGTATCTGGGTTGTATTCGATTATGATGTTATGCTGTGTATATAGTTATACACATAAGGTGACGGTATTCCCGTTTCACATACGAGCGACCGAAACGAACAGAAAGTTGAATGGATAGACTGAACAATCAATGTATCTGGGAGGTATCCGATTATATCGCAATACTGTATATATAGTGATACTTACCAGGTGACGGTACTTCCGTTACACATACTAGCGACTGAATCGAACAGAAGGTTAAATGGTTAGACGAAACGATAATTGTATCTGAATCCATTTCTCCAATCGAAAAAACCGAAATCGAAAAAAAAAATGCATCAAAGGGGGCCCCCTTGGAATTTTTTCGAATTCTTCAAATCGCCTTAACTTCCGAACGGATGGACCGATTTTCAACTTCGATCATAATAATCTGCTTGTTTTTTTTCATAGAATCCATTTCTCCAATCGAAAAAATCGAAATCTAAAAAGAAATGCATCAAAGGGGGCCCCCTTGGAACTTTTTCGAATTCTTCAGATCGCCTTAACTTCCGAACGGATGGACCGATTTTCAACTTCGATCATACCAATCTGCTTGTTTTTTCTTCATAGAATCCATTTCTCCAATGGAAAAAACTAAAATCGAAAAAAAAATGCATCAATGGGGGCCCCCTTGGAACTTTCTCGAATTCTTCAGATCGCCTTAACTTCCGAACGGATGGACCGATTTTCAACTTCGATCATACCAATCTGCTTGTTTAATTTCAAAGAATCCATTTCTCCAATCGGAAAAACCGAAATCGAAAAAAAAAATGCATCAAAGGGGGCCCCCTTGGAACTTTTTCGAATTCTTCAGACCGCCTCAACTTCCGAACGGATGGACCGATTTTCAATTTCGCACATACCAATTTGATTGTTTTTTCATAGAATCCATTCCTTCAATAGAAAAAACCGAAATCGAAAAAAAATTGCATCAAAGGGGGTCCCCTTGGAACTTTTTCGAATTCTTCAGATCGCCTAAACTTCCGAACGGATGGACCGATTTTCAACTTCGATCATACCAATCTGCTTGTTTTTTTTCATACAATCCATTTCTCCAATCGAAAAAACCGAAATCGAAAAAAAAATTGCATCAAAGGGGGTCCCCTTTGTACTTTTTCGAATTCTTCAGATCGCCTTAACTTCCAAACGGATGGACCAATTTTCAACTTCGATCATAGCAATCTGCTTGTTTTTTTTCATAGAATCCATTTCTCCAATCGAAAAAACCGAAATCGAAAAAAAAGTTGCATTAAAGGGGGTCCCTTTGGAACATATCCAAATTCTTCAGATCGCCTTAACTTCCGAACGGATGGACCGATTTTCAACTTCGATCATACCAATCTGCTTGTTTTTTCTCATATAATCCATTTCTCCAATCAAAAAAACCGGAATCGAAAAAAAAATGCATCAAAGGGGGCCCCCTTGTAACTTTTTCGAATTCTTCAGATCGCCTTAACTTCCGAACGGATGGACCGATTTTCAATTTCGCGCATACCAATTCGCTTGTTTTTTCTATAGAATCCATTTCTCCAATCGAAAAAAATTGCATCAAAGGGGGTCCCCTTGGAACTTTTTCGAATTCTTCAGATCGCCTTAACTTCCGAACGGATGGACCGATTTTCAACTTCGATCATACCAATCTGCTTGTTTTTTTTCATAGAATCCATTTCTCCAATCGAAAAAACCGAAATCGAAAAAAAAATTGCATCAAAGGGGGTCCCCTTGGAACTTTTTCGAATTCTTCAGATCGCCTTAACTTCCAAACGGATGGACCGATTTTCAACTTCGATCATAGCAATCTGCTTGTTTTTTTTTCATAGAATCCATTTCTCCAATCGAAAAAATCGAAATCTGAAAAAAAATTGCATCAAAGGGGGCCCCCTTGGAACATTTTCGAATTCTTCAGATCGCCTTAACTTCCGAACGGATGGACCGATTTTCAACTTCGATCATACCAATCTGCTTGTTTTTTTCATAGAATCCATTTCTCCAATCAAAAAAACTGAAATCGGAAAAAAAATGCATCAAAGGGGGCCCCCTTGGAACTTTTTCAAATTCTTCAGATCGCCTTACTATCCGAACGGATGGACCGATTTTCAATTTCGATCATACCAATCTGCTTGTTTAATTTCATAGAATCCATTTCTCCAAACGGAGAAACCGAAATCGAAATAAAAAATGGATCAAAGGGGGTCCCCTTGGAACTTTTTCGAATTCTTCAGATCGCCTTAACTTCCAAACGGATGGACCGATTTTCAATTTCGCGCATACCAATTTGATTGTTTTTTCATAGAATCCATTTCTTCAATAGAAAAAACCGAAATCGAAAAAAAAATTGCATCAAAAAGGGTCCCCTTGGAACATTTTCGCATTCTTCAGATCGCCTAAACTTCCGAACGGATGGACCGATTTTCAACTTCGATCATACCAATCTGCTTGTTTTTTTTCATAGAATCCATTTCTCCAATCGAAATAACCGAAATCTAAAAAAAAAAAAATGCATCAAAGGGGGCCCCCTTGGAACTTTTTCGAATTCTTCAGATCGCCCTAACTTCCGAACGGATTGACCGATTTTCAACTTCGATCATACCAATCTGCTTGTTTTTTCTTCATAGAATCCATTTCTCCAATCGAAAAAACTGAAATCGAAAAAAAAAATGCATCAATGGGGGCCCCCTTGGAACTTTCTCGAATTCTTCAGATCGCCTTAACTTCCGAACGGATGGACCGATTTTCAACTTCGATCATACCAATCTGCTTGTTTAATTTCATAGAATCCATAACTCCAATCGAAAAAATCGAAATCGAAAAAAAAATTTCATTAAAGGGGGTCCCTTTGGAACTTATCCGAATTCTTCAGATCGCCTTAACTTCCGAACGGATGGACCGATTTTCAACTTCGATCTTACCAATCTGCTTGTTTTTTTTCATAGAATCCATTTCTCCATTCGAAAAAACCGAAATAAAAAAAAAATTGCATCAAAGGGGGCCCCCTTGGAACTTTTTCGAATTCTTCAGATCGCCTTAACTTCCGAACGGATTGACCGATTTTCAACTTCGATCATACCAATCTGCTTGTTTTTTTCATAGAATCCATTTCTCCAAACGAAAAGACCGAAATCGAAAAAAAAATGCATCAAAGGGGGCCCCCTTGGAACTTTTTCGAATTCTTCAGATCGCCTTAACTTCCGAACGGATGGACCGATTTTCAACTTCGATCATACCAATCTGCTTGTTTTTTTTCATAGAATCCATTTCTCCAATCGAAAAAACCCAAATCTGAAAAAAAATTGCATCAAAGGGGGCCCCCTTGGAACTTTTTCGAATTCTTCAGATCGCCTTAACTTCCGAACGGATTGACTGATATTTAACTTCGATCATACCAATCTGCTTGTTTTTTCATAGAATCCATTTCTCCAATCGAAAAAACCGAAATCGAAAAAAAAGTTGCATCAAAGGGGGCCCCCTTGGAACCTTTTCGAATTCTTCAGATCGCCTTAACTTCCAAACGGATGGACCGATTTTCAACTTCGATCATACCAATCTGCTTGTTTTTTTTTTTATAGAATCCATTTCTCCAATCGAAAAAACCGAAATCGAAAAAAAAATGCATCAAAGGGGGCCCCCTTGAAACTTTTTCGAATTCTTCAAATCGCCTTAACTTCCGAACGGATGGACCGATTTTTAACTTCGATCATACCAATCTGCTTGTTTTTTTTCATAGAATCCATTTCTCCAATCGAAATAACCGAAATCTAAAAAAAAAAATGCATCAAAGGGGGCCCCCTTGGAACTTTTTCGAATTCTTCAGATCGCCTTAACTTCCGAACGGATTGACCGATTTTCAACTTCGATCATACCAATCTGCTTGTTTTTTCTTCATAGAATCCATTTCTCCAATCGAAAAAACTGAAATCGAAAAAAAAAATGCATCAATGGGGGCCCCCTTGGAACTTTCTCGAATTCTTCAGATCGCCTTAACTTCCGAACGGATGGACCGATTTTCAACTTCGATCATACCAATCTGCTTGTTTAATTTCATAGAATCCATTTCTCCAATCGGAAAAACCGAAATCGAAAAAAAAATGCATCAAAGGGGGTCCCCTTGGAACTTTTTCGAATTCTTCAGATCGCCTAAACTTCCGAACGGATGGACCGATTTTCAACTTCGATCATACCAATCTGCTTGTTTTTTTTCATAGAATCCATTTCTCCAATCGATAAAACCGAAATCGAAAAAAAAATTGCATTAAAGGGGGTCCCTTTGGAACTTATCCGAATTCTTCAGATCGCCTTAACTTCCAAACGGATGGACCGATTTTCAACTTCGATCATACCAATCTGCTTGTTTTTTCTCATATAATCCATTTCTCCAATCGAAAAAACCGGAATCGAAAAAAAATGCATCAAAGGGGGCCCCCTTGTAACTTTTTCGAATTCTTCAGATCGCCTTAACTTCCGAACGGATGGACCGATTTTCAACTTCGATCATACCAATCTGCTTGTTTTTTTCATAGAATCCATTTCTCCAATCAAAAAAACCGAAATCGAAAAAAAAGTTGCATCAAAGGGGGCCCACTTGGAACTTTTTCGAATTCTTCAGATCGCCTTAACTTCCGAACGGATGGACCGATTTTCAACTTCGATCATACCAATCTGCTTGTTTAATTTCATAGAATCCATTTCTCCAATCGGAAAAACCGAAATCGAAAAAAAAATGCATCAAAGGGGGCCCCCTTGGAAGTTTTTCGAATTCTTCAGACCGCCTTAACTTCCGAACGGATGGACCGATTTTCAACTTCGATCATACCAATCTGCTTGTTTAATTTCATAGAATCCATTTCTCCAATCGGAAAAACCGAAATCGAAAAAAAAATGCATCAAAGGGGGTCCCCTTGGAACTTTTTCGAATTCTTCAGATCGCCTAAACTTCCGAACGGATGGACCGATTTTCAACTTCGATCATACCAATCTGCTTGTTTTTTTTCATAGAATCCATTTCTCCAATCGATAAAACCGAAATCGAAAAAAAAATTGCATCAAAGGGGGTCCCCTTGGAACTTTTTCGAATTCTTCAGATCGCCTTAACTTCCAAACGGATGGACCGATTTTCAACTTCGATCATAGCAATCTGCTTGTTTTTTTTCATAGAATCCATTTCTCCAATCGAAAAAACCGAAATCGAAAAAAAAGTTGCATTAAAGGGGGTCCCTTTGGAACCTATCCGAATTCTTCAGATCGCCTTAACTTCCGAACGGATGGACCGATTTTCAACTTCGATCATACCAATCTGCTTGTTTTTTCTCATATAATCCATTTCTCCAATCGAAAAAACCGGAATCGAAAAAAAATGCATCAAAGGGGGCCCCCTTGTAACTTTTTCGAATTCTTCAGATCGCCTTAACTTCCGAACGGATGGACCGATTTTCAACTTCGATCATACCAATCTGCTTGTTTTTTTCATAGAATCCATTTCTCCAATCAAAAAAACCGAAATCGAAAAAAAAGTTGCATCAAAGGGGGCCCACTTGGAACTTTTTCGAATTCTTCAGATCGCCTTAACTTCCGAACGGATGGACCGATTTTCAACTTCGATCATACCAATCTGCTTGTTTAATTTCATAGAATCCATTTCTCCAATCGGAAAAACCGAAATCGAAAAAAAAATGCATCAAAGGGGGCCCCCTTGGAAGTTTTTCGAATTCTTCAGACCGCCTTAACTTCCGAACGGATGGACCGATTTTCAATTTCGCGCATATTAATTTGATTGTTTTTTCATAGAATCCATTTCTTCAATAGAAAAAACCGAAATCGAAAAAAAATTGCATCAAAGGGGGTCCCCTTGGAACTTTTTCGAATTCTTCAGATCGCCCAAACTTCCGAACGGATGGACCGATTTTCAACTTCGATCATACCAATCTGCTTGTTTTTTTTCATAGAATCCATTTCTCCAATCAAAAAAACCGAAATCAAAAAAAAATTGCATCAAAGGGGGTCCCCTTGGAACTTTTTCGAATTCTTCAGATCGCCTTATTTCCCAAACGGATGGACCGATTCTCAACTTCGATCATAGCAATCTGCTTGTTTTTTTTCATAGAATCCATTTCTCCAATCGAAAAAACCGAAATCAAAACAAAAGTTGCATCAAAGGGGGTCCCTTTGGAACCCATCCGAATTCTTCAGATCGCCTTAACTTCCGAACGGATGGACCGATTTTCAACTTCGATCATACCAATCTGCTTGTTTTTTTTTTTCATAGAATCCATTTCTCCAATCGAAAAAACCGAAATCTAAAAAAAAATTGCATCAAAGGGGGCCTCCTTGGAACTTTTTCGAATTCTACAGATCGCCTTAACTTCCGAACGGATTGACCGATTTTCAACTTCGCGCATACCAATTCGCTTGTTTTTTTCATAGAATCCATTTCTCCAATCAAAGAAACCGAAATCGGAAAAAAATTGCATCAAAGGGGGTCCCCTTGGAACTTTTTCGAATTCTTCAGATCGCCTTAACTTCCGAACGGATGGACCGATTTTCAACTTCGATCATACCAATCTGCTTTTTTTTTTCATAGAATCCATTTCTCCAATCAAAAAAACCGAAATCGAAAAAATAAAAAGCATCAAAGGGAGCCCCCTTGGAACTTTTTCGAATTCTTCAGATCGCCTTAACTTCCGAACGGATGGACCGATTTTCAACTTCGATCATACGAATCTGCTTGTTTTTTTTCATTGAATCCATTTCTGCAATCGAAAAAACCGAGATCGAAAAAAAAATGCATCAAAGAAGGCCCCCTTGGAACTTTTTCGAATTCTTCAGATTGCCTTAACTTTCGAACGTATGGACCGATTTTCAACTTCGATCATACCAATCTGCTTGTTTTTTTTTCATAGAATCCATTTCTCCAATCAAAAAAACCGAAATCAAAAAAATAAAAAGCATCAAAGGGAGCCCCCTTGGAACATTTTCGAATTCTTCAGATCGCCTTAACTTCCGAACGGAAGGACCGATTTTCAACTTCGATCATACGAATCTGCTTGTTTTTTTTTATAGAATCCATTTCTCCAATCGAAAAAACCAAAATCAAAAAAAATGCATCTAAGGGGGCCCCCTTGGAACTTTTTCGAATTCTTCAGATCGACTTAACTTCCGAACGGATGGACCGATTTTCAACTTCGATCATACCAATCTGCTTTTTTTCTCCATAGAATCCATTTCTCCGATCAAAAAAACCGAAATCGAAAAAAAAGCATCAAAGGGGGCCCCCTTGGAACTTTTTCGAATTCTTCAGATTGCCTTAACTTTCGAACGTATGGACCGATTTTCAACTTCGATCATACCAATCTGCTTGTTTTTTTTCATAGAATCCATTTCTCCAATCGAAAAAACCGAAATCGAAAAAAAAATGCATCAAAGGGGGCCCACTTGGAACTTTTTCGAATTCTTCAGATCGCCTTAACATCCGAACAGATGGACCGATATTCAACTTCGATCATACCAATCTGCTTGTTTTTTTTTCATAGAATCCATTTCTCCGATCGAAAGAACCGAAATCGAAAAAAAAAATGCATCAAAAGGGGCCCCCTTGGAACTTTTTCGAATTCTTCACATCGCCTAACTTCCGAACGGATGGACCGATTTTCAACTTCGATCATACCAATTTGCTTGTTTTTTTTTCATAGAATCCATTTCTCCAATCAAAAAAACCGAAATCGAAAAAAAAATGCATCAAAGGGGGCCCCCTTGGAACTTTTTCGAATTCTTCAGATCGCCTTAACATCCGAACGGATGGACCGATTTTCAACTTCGATCATACCAATCTGCTTGTTTTTTTTTTCGAAAAAACCGAAATCGAAAAAATAAATGCATCAAAGGGGAACCCCTCGGAACTTTTTCGAATTCTTCAGATCGCCTCAACTTCCGAACGGATGGACCGATTTTCAACTTCGATCATACCAATCTGCTTGTTTTTTTTCATAGAAACCATTTCTCCAATCGAAAAAACTGAAATCGAAAAAAAAATGCATCGAAGGGGGCCCCCTTGGAACTTTTTCGAATTCTTCAGATCGCCTCAACTTCCGAACGGATGGACCGATTTTCAACTTCGATCATACCAATCTCCTTGTATTTTTTCATAGAATCCATTTCTCCAATCGAAAAAACCGAAATGGAAAAAAAATGCATCAAAGGGGACCCCCTTGGAACTTTTTCAAATTCTTCAGATCGCCTTAACTTCCGAACGGATGGACCGATTTTCAACTTCGATCATACCAATCTGCTTGTTTTTTTTCATAGAATCCATTTCTCCAATCAAACAAACCGAAATCGAAAAAAAAAATGCATCAAAGGGGGCCCCCTTGGAACTTTTTCGAATTCTTCAGATCGCCTTAACTTCCGAACGGATGGACCGATTTTCAACTCCGATCATACCAATCTGGTTGTTTTTTTTTTCATAGAATCCATTTCTCCAATCGAAAAAACCGGAATCGAAAAAAAAATGCATCAAAGGGGGCCCCTTTGGAACTTTTTCGAATTCTTCAGATCGCCTTAACTTCCGAACGGATGGACCGATTTTCAATTTCGCGCATACCAATTCGCTTGTTTTTTCCATAGAATCCATTTCTCCAATCGAAAAAAATTGCATCAAAGAGGGTCCTCTTGGAACTTTTTCGAATTTTTCAGATCGCCTTAACTTCCGAACGGATGGACCGATTCTCAACTTCGATCATACCAATCTGCTTGTTTTTTTCATAGAATCCATTCCTCCAATCAAAAAAACCGAAATCGAAAAAAATATGCATCAAAGGGGGCCCCCTTGGAACTTTTTCGAATTCTTCAGATCGCCTTAACATCGATCAACTTCGATCATACCAATCTCCTTGTATTTTTTCATAGAATCCATTTCTCCAATCGAAAAAACCGAAATGGAAAAAAAAATGCATCAAAGGGGACCCCCTTGGAACTTTTTCAAATTCTTCAGATCGCCTTAACTTCCGAACGGATGGACCGATTTTCAACTTCGATCATACCAATCTGCTTGTTTTTTTTCATAGAATCCATTTCTCCAATCAAACAAACCGAAATCGAAAAAAAAATGCATCAAAGGGGGCCCCCTTGGAACTTTTTCGAATTCTTCAGATCGCCTTAACTTCCGAACGGATGGACCGATTTTCAACTTCGATCATACCAATCTGGTTGTTTTTTTTTTCATAGAATCCATTTCTCCAATCGAAAAAACCGGTTTCGAAAAAAAAATGCATCAAAGGGGGCCCCTTTGGAACTTTTTCGAATTCTTCAGATCGCCTTAACTTCCGAACGGATGGACCGATTTTCAATTTCGCGCATACCAATTCGCTTGTTTTTTCCATAGAATCCATTGCTCCAATCGAAAAAAATTGCATCAAAGAGGGTCCTCTTGGATCTTTTTCGAATTCTTCAGATCGCCTTAACTTCCGAACGGATGGACCGATTCTCAACTTCGATCATACCAATCTGCTTGTTTTTTTCATAGAATCCATTTCTCCAATCGAAAAAACCGAAATCGAAAAAAAAAAGCATCAAAGGGGGCCCCCTTGGAACTTTTTCGAATTCTTCAGATCGCCTTAACTTCCGAACGGAAGGACCGATTTTCAACTTCGATCATACGAATCTGCTTGTTTTTTTTATAGAATCCATTTCTCCAATCGAAAAAACCAAAATCAAAAAAAATGCATCTAAGGGGGCCCCCTTGGAACTTTTTCGAATTCTTCAGATCGACTTAACTTCCGAACGGATGTACCGATTTTCAACTTCGATCATACCAATCTGCTTTTTTTCTCCATAGAATCCATTTCTCCGATCAAAAAAACCGAAATCGAAAAAAAAGCATCAAAGGGGGCCCCCTTGGAACTTTTTCGAATTCTTCAGATTGCCTTAACTTTCGAACGTATGGACCGATTTTCAACTTCGATCATACCAATCTGCTTGTTTTTTTTCATAGAATCCATTTCTCCAATCGAAAAAACCGAAATCGAAAAAAAAATGCATCAAAGGGGGCCCACTTGGAACTTTTTCGAATTCTTCAGATCTCCTTAACATCCGAACGGATGGACCGATATTCAACTTCGATCATACCAATCTGCTTGTTTTTTTTTCATAGAATCCATTTCTCCGATCGAAAGAACCGAAATCGAAAAAAAAAATGCATCAAAAGGGGCCCCCTTGGAACTTTTTCGAATTCTTCACATCGCCTAACTTCCGAACGGATGGACCGATTTTCAACTTCGATCATACCAATTTGCTTGTTTTTTTTTCATAGAATCCATTTCTCCAATCAAAAAAACCGAAATCGAAAAAAAAATGCATCAAAGGGGGCCCCCTTGGAACTTTTTCGAATTCTTCAGATCGCCTTAACATCCGAACGGATGGACCGATTTTCAACTTCGATCATACCAATCTGCTTGTTTTTTTTTTTTCGAAAAAACCGAAATCGAAAAAATAAATGCATCAAAGGGGAACCCCTCGGAACTTTTTCGAATTCTTCAGATCGCCTCAACTTCCGAACGGATGGACCGATTTTCAACTTCGATCATACCAATCTGCTTGTTTTTTTTCATAGAAACCATTTCTCCAATCGAAAAAACTGAAATCGAAAAAAAAATGCATCGAAGGGGGCCCCCTTGGAACTTTTTCGAATTCTTCAGATCGCCTCAACTTCCGAACGGATGGACCGATTTTCAACTTCGATCATACCAATCTCCTTGTATTTTTTCATAGAATCCATTTCTCCAATCGAAAAAACCGAAATGGAAAAAAAATGCATCAAAGGGGACCCCCTTGGAACTTTTTCAAATTCTTCAGATCGCCTTAACTTCCGAACGGATGGACCGATTTTCAACTTCGATCATACCAATCTGCTTGTTTTTTTTCATAGAATCCATTTCTCCAATCAAACAAACCGAAATCGAAAAAAAAAATGCATCAAAGGGGGCCCCCTTGGAACTTTTTCGAATTCTTCAGATCGCCTTAACTTCCGAACGGATGGACCGATTTTCAACTCCGATCATACCAATCTGGTTGTTTTTTTTTTTCATAGAATCCATTTCTCCAATCGAAAAAACCGGAATCGAAAAAAAAATGCATCAAAGGGGGCCCCTTTGGAACTTTTTCGAATTCTTCAGATCGCCTTAACTTCCGAACGGATGGACCGATTTTCAATTTCGCGCATACCAATTCGCTTGTTTTTTCCATAGAATCCATTTCTCCAATCGAAAAAAATTGCATCAAAGAGGGTCCTCTTGGAACTTTTTCGAATTTTTCAGATCGCCTTAACTTCCGAACGGATGGACCGATTCTCAACTTCGATCATACCAATCTGCTTGTTTTTTTCATAGAATCCATTCCTCCAATCAAAAAAACCGAAATCGAAAAAAATATGCATCAAAGGGGGCCCCCTTGGAACTTTTTCGAATTCTTCAGATCGCCTTAACATCGATCAACTTCGATCATACCAATCTCCTTGTATTTTTTCATAGAATCCATTTCTCCAATCGAAAAAACCGAAATGGAAAAAAAAATGCATCAAAGGGGACCCCCTTGGAACTTTTTCAAATTCTTCAGATCGCCTTAACTTCCGAACGGATGGACCGATTTTCAACTTCGATCATACCAATCTGCTTGTTTTTTTTCATAGAATCCATTTCTCCAATCAAACAAACCGAAATCGAAAAAAAAAATGCATCAAAGGGGGCCCCCTTGGAACTTTTTCGAATTCTTCAGATCGCCTTAACTTCCGAACGGATGGACCGATTTTCAACTTCGATCATACCAATCTGGTTGTTTTTTTTTTTATAGAATCCATTTCTCCAATCGAAAAAACCGGTTTCGAAAAAAAAATGCATCAAAGGGGGCCCCTTTGGAACTTTTTCGATTCTTCAGATCGCCTTAACTTCCGAACGGATGGACCGATTTTCAATTTCGCGCATACCAATTCGCTTGTTTTTTCCATAGAATCCATTGCTCCAATCGAAAAAAATTGCATCAAAGAGGGTCCTCTTGGATCTTTTTCGAATTCTTCAGATCGCCTTAACTTCCGAACGGATGGACCGATTCTCAACTTCGATCATACCAATCTGCTTGTTTTTTTCATAGAATCCATTTCTCCAATCGAAAAAACCGAAATCGAAAAAAAAAAGCATCAAAGGGGGCCCCCTTGGAACTTTTTCGAATTCTTCAGATCGCCTTAACTTCCGAACGGATGGACCGATTTTCAACTTCGATCATACCAATCTGCTTGTTTTATTTCATAGAATCCATTTCTCCAATCGAAAAAACCGAAATCGAAAAAAAAATGCATCAAAGGGGGCCCTCTTGAAACTTTTTCGATTTCTTCAGACCGCCTTAACTTCCGAACGGATGGACCGATTTTCAATTTCGCGCATACCAATTTGATTGTTTTTTCATAGAATCCATTTCTTCAATAGAAAAAACCGAAATCGAAAAAAAAATTGCATCAAAGGGGGTCCCCTTGGAACTTTTTCGAATTCTTCAGATCGCCTAAACTTCCGAACGGATGGACCGATTTTCAACTTCGATCATACCAAACTGCTTGTTCTTTTTCATAGAATCCATTTCTCCAATCGAAGAAACCGAAATCGAAAAAAAAATTGCATCAAAGGGGGTCCCCTTGGAACTTTTTCGAATTCTTCAGATCGCCTTAACTTCCAAACGGATGGACCGATTTTCAACTTCGATCATAGCAATCTGCTTGTTTTTTTTCATAGAATCCATTTCTCCAATCGAAAAAACCGAAATCTGAAAAAAAATTGCATCAAAGGGGGCCCCCTTGGAACATTTTCGAATTCTTCAGATCGCCTTAACTTCCGAACGGATTGACCGATTTTCAACTTCGATCATACCAATCTGCTTGTTTTTTTCATAGAATCCATTTCTCCAATCGAAAAAACCGAAATCGAAAAAAAAAAATGCATCAAAGGGGGCCCCCTTGGAACTTTTTCGAATTTTTCAGATCGCCTTAACTTCCGAACGGATAGACCGATTTTCAACTTCGATCATACCAATCTGCTTGTTTTTTTTCATAGAATCCATTTCTCCAATCGAAAAAACCGAAATCGAAAAACAAAATGCATCAAAGGGGGCCCCCTTGGAACTTTTTCGAATTCTTCAGACCGCGTTAACTTCCGAACGGATGGACCGATTTTCAATTTCGCGCATACCAATTTGATTGTTTTTTCATAAAATCCATTTCTTCAATAGAAAAAACCGAAATCGAAAAAAAAATTGCATCAAAGGGGGTCCCCTTGGAACTTTTTCGAATTCTTCAGATCGCCTAATCTTCCGAACGGATGGACCGATTTTCAACTTCGATCATACCAAACTGCTTGTTTTTTTTCATAGAATCCATTTCTCCAATCGAAAGAACCGAAATCGAAAAAAAAATTGCATCAAAGGGGGTCCCCTTGGAACTTTTTCGAATTCTTCAGTTCGCCTTAACTTCCAAACGGATGGACCGATTTTCAACTTCGATCATAGCAATCTGCTTGTTTTTTTTCATAGAATCCATTTCTCCAATCGAAAAAACCGAAATCTAAAAAAAAAATTGCATCAAAGAGGGCCCCCTTGGAACATTTTCGAATTCTTCAGATCGCCTTAACTTCCGAACGGATTGACCGATTTTCAACTTCGATCATACCAATCTGCTTGTTTTTTTCATAGAATCCATTTCTCCAATCGAAAAAACCGAAATCGAAAAAAAAAATGTATCAAAGGGGGCCCCCTTGGAACTTTCTCGAATTCTTCAGATCGCCTTAACTTCCGAACGGATGGACCGATTTTCAACTTCGATCATACCAATCTGCTTGTTTTCTTTCATAGAATCCATTTCTCCAATCGAAAAAACCGAAATCGAAAAAAAAATGCATCAAAGGGGGCCTTCTTGGAACTTTTTCGAATTCTTCAGATCGCCTTAACTTCCGAACGGATGGACCGATTTTCAATTTCGCGCATACCAATTCGCTTGTTTTTTTCATAGAATCCATTTCTCCAATCGAAAAAACCAAAATCGAAAAAAAAATTGCATCAAAGGGGATCCCCTTGGAACTTTTCTGAATTCTTCAGATCGCCTTAACTTCCGAACGGATGGACCGATTTTCAACTTCGATCATACCAATCTGCTCGTTTTTTTTTATAGAATCAATTTCTCCAATCGAAAAAACCGAAATCGAAAAAAATTATTGCATCAAAGGGGGTCCCCTCGGAACTTTTTCGGATTCTTCAGATCGCCTTAACTTCCGAACGGATGGACCGATTTTCAACTTCGATCATACCAATCTGCTTTTTTTTTTCATAGAATGCATCGAAGGGGGCCCCCTTGGAACTTTTTCGAATTCTTCAGATCGCCTCAACTTCCGAACGGATGGACCGATTTTCAACTTCGATCATACCAATCTCCTTGTATTTTTTCATAGAATCCATTTCTTCAATAGAAAAAACCGAAATCGAAAAAAAAATTGCATCAAAGGGGGTCCCCTTGGAACTTTTTCGAATTCTTCAGATCGCCTAAACTTCCGAACGGATGGACCGATTTTCAACTTCGATCATACCAAACTGCTTGTTCTTTTTCATAGAATCCATTTATCCAATCGAAGAAACCGAAATCTGAAAAAAAATTGCATCAAAGGGGGCCCCCTTGGAACATTTTCGAATTCTTCAGATCGCCTTAACTTCCGAACGGATAGACCGATTTTCAACTTCGATCATACCAATCTCCTTGTATTTTTTCATAGAATCCATTTCTCCAATCGAAAAAACCGAAATGGAAAAAAAAATGCATCAAAGGGGGCCCACTTGGAACTTTTTCGAATTCTTCAGATCGCCTTAACTTCCGAACGGATGGACCGATTTTCAACTTCGATCATACCAATCTGCTTGTTTTTTTTCATAGAATCCATTTCTCCAATCAAACAAACCGAAATCGAAAAAAAAATGCATCAAAGGGGGCCCCCTTGGAACTTTTTCGAATTCTTCAGATCGCCTTAACTTCCGAACGGATGGACCGATTTTCAACTTCGATCATACCAATCTGGTTGTTTTTTTTTCATAGAATCCATTTCTCCAATCGAAAAAACCGGTTTCGAAAAAAAAAAACCATCAAAGGGGGCCCCTTTGGAACTTTTTCGAATTCTTCAGATCGCCTTAACTTCCGAACGGATGGACCGATTCTCAACTTCGATCATACCAATCTGCTTGTTTTTTTCATAGAATCCATTTCTCCAATCGAAAAAACCGAAATCGAAAAAAAAAATGCATCAAAGGGGGCCCTCTTGAAACTTTTTCGAATTCTTCAGACCGCCTTAACTTCCGAACGGATGGACCGATTTTCAATTTCGCGCATACCAATTTGATTGTTTTTTCATAGAATCCATTTCTTTAATAGAAAAAACCGAAATCGAAAAAAAAATTGCATCAAAGGGGGTCCCCTTGGAACTTTTTCGAATTCTTCAGATCGCCTAAACTTCCGAACGGATGGACCGATTTTCAACTTCGATCATACCAAACTGCTTGTTCTTTTTCATAGAATCCATTTCTCCAATCGAAGAAACCGAAATCGAAGAAAAAATTGCATCAAAGGGGGTCCCCTTGGAACTTTTTCGAATTCTTCAGATCGCCTTAACTTCCAAACGGATGGACCGATTTTCAACTTCGATCATAGCAATCTGCTTGTTTTTTTTCATAGAATCCATTTCTCCAATCGAAAAAACCGAAATCTGAAAAAAAAAAATGCATCAAAGGGGGCCCCTTTGGAACATTTTCGAATTCTTCAGATCGCCTTAACTTCCGAACGGATTGACCGATTTTCAACTTCGATCATACCAATCTGCTTGTTTTTTTCATAGAATCCATTTCTCCAATCGAAAAAACCGAAATCGAAAAAAAATGCCCCCTTGGAACTTTTTCGAATTTTTCAGATCGCCTTAACTTCCGAACGGATAGACCGATTTTCAACTTCGATCATACCAATCTGCTTGTTTTTTTTCATAGAATCCATTTCTCCAATCGAAAAAACCGAAATCGAAAAAAAAAATGCATCAAAGGGGGTCCCCTTGGAACTTTTTCGAATTCTTCAGACCGCCTTAACTTCCGAACGGATGGACCGATTTTCAATTTCGCGCATACCAATTTGATTGTTTTTTCATAGAATCCATTTCTTCAATAGAAAAAACCGAAATCGAAAAAAAAATTGCATCAAAGGGGGTCCCCTTGGAACTTTTTCGAATTCTTCAGATCGCCTAATCTTCCGAACGGATGGACCGATTTTCAACTTCGATCATACCAAACTGCTTGTTTTTTTTCATAGAATCCATTTCTCCAATCGAAAGAACCGAAATCGAAAAAAAAATTGCATCAAAGGGGGTCCCCTTGGAACTTTTTCGAATTCTTCAGATCGCCTTAACTTCCAAACGGATGGACCGATTTTCAACTTCGATCATAGCAATCTGCTTGTTTTTTTTCATAGAATCCATTTCTCCAATCGAAAAAACCTAAATCGAAAAAAAAATGCATCAAAGGGGGCCTTCTTGGAACTTTTTCGAATTCTTCAGATCGCCTTAACTTCCGAACGGATTGACCGATTTTCAACTTCGATCATACCAATCTGCTTGTTTTTTTCATAGAATCCATTTCTCCAATCGAAAAAACCGAAATCGAAAAAAAAAATGCATCAAAGGGGGCCCCCTTGGAACTTTCTCGAATTCATCAGATCGCCTTAACTTCCGAACGGATGGACCGATTTTCAACTTCGATCATACCAATCTGCTTGTTTTCTTTCATAGAATCCATTTCTCCAATCGAAAAAACCGAAATCGAAAAAAAAATGCATCAAAGGGGGCCTTCTTGGAACTTTTTCGAATTCTTCAGATCGCCTTAACTTCCGAACGGATGGACCGATTTTCAATTTCGCGCATACCAATTCGCTTGTTTTTTTCATAGAATCCATTTCTCCAATCAAAAAAACCGAAATCGAAAAAAAAATTGCATCAAAGGGGATCCCCTTGGAACTTTTCTGAATTCTTCAGATCGCCTTAACTTCCGAACGGATGGACCGATTTTCAACTTCGATCATACCAATCTGCTCGTTTTTTTTTATAGAATCAATTTCTCCAATCAAAAAAACCGAAATCGAAAAAAATTATTGCATCAAAGGGGGTCCCCTCGGAACTTTTTCGGATTCTTCAGATCGCCTTAACTTCCGAACGGATGGACCGATTTTCAACTTCGATCATACCAATCTGCTTTTTTTTTTCATAGAATGCATCGAAGGGGGCCCCCTTGGAACTTTTTCGAATTCTTCAGATCGCCTCAACTTCCGAACGGATGGACCGATTTTCAACTTCGATCATACCAATCTCCTTGTATTTTTTCATAGAATCCATTTCTTCAATAGAAAAAACCGAAATCGAAAAAAAAATTGCATCAAAGGGGGTCCCCTTGGAACTTTTTCGAATTCTTCAGATCGCCTAAACTTCCGAACGGATGGACCGATTTTCAACTTCGATCATACCAAACTGCTTGTTCTTTTTCATAGAATCCATTTCTCCAATCGAAGAAACCGAAATCGAAAAAAAAATTGCATCAAAGGGGGTCCTCTTGGAACTTTTTCGAATTCTTCAGATCGCCTTAACTTCCAAACGGATGGACCGATTTTCAACTTCGATCATAGCAATCTGCTTGTTTTTTTTCATAGAATCCATTTCTCCAATCGAAAAAACCGAAATCTGAAAAAAAATTGCATCAAAGGGGGCCCCCTTGGAACATTTTCGAATTCTTCAGATCGCCTTAACTTCCGAACGGATTGACCGATTTTCAACTTCGATCATACCAATCTGCTTGTTTTTTTCATAGAATCCATTTCTCCAATCGAAAAAACCGAAATCGAAAAAAAATGCATCAAAGGGGGCCCCCTTGGAACTTTTTCGAATTTTTCAGATCGCCTTAACTTCCGAACGGATAGACCGATTTTCAACTTCGATCATACCAATCTGCTTGTTTTTTTCTCATAGAATCCATTTCTCCAATCGAAAAAACCGAAATCGAAAAAAAAAATGCATCAAAGGGGGCCCCCTTGGAACTTTTTCGAATTCTTCAGACCGCCTTAACTTCCGAACGGATGGACCGATTTTCAATTTCGCGCATACCAATTTGATTGTTTTTTCATAGAATCCATTTCTTCAATTGGAAAAACCGAAATCGAAAAAAAAATTGCATCAAAGGGGGTCCCCTTGGAACTTTTTCGAATTCTTCAGATCGCCTAATCTTCCGAACGGATGGACCGATTTTAAACTTCGATCATACCAAACTGCTTGTTTTTTTTCATAGAATCCATTTCTCCAATCGAAAGAACCGAAATCGAAAAAAAAATTGCATCAAAGGGGGTCCCCTTGGAACTTTTTCGAATTCTTCAGATCGCCTAAACTTCCGAACGGATGGACCGATTTTCAACTTCGATCATACCAATCTGCTTGTTTTTTTTCATAGAATCCATTTCTCCAATCGAAAAAACCGAAATCGAAAAAAAAATTGCATCAAAGGGGGTCCCCTTTGTACTTTTTCGAATTCTTCAGATCGCCTTAACTTCCAAACGGATGGACCAATTTTCAACTTCGATCATAGCAATCTGCTTGTTTTTTTTCATAGAATCCATTTCTCCAATCGAAAAAACCGAAATCAAAAAAAAAGTTGCATTAAAGGGGGTCCCTTTGGAACTTATCCAAATTCTTCAGATCGCCTTAACTTCCGAACGGATGGACCGATTTTCAACTTCGATCATACCAATCTGCTTGTTTTTTCTCATATAATCCATTTCTCCAATCAAAAAAACCGGAATCAAAAAAAAAAATGCATCAAAGGGGGCCCCCTTGTAACTTTTTCGAATTCTTCAGATCGCCTTAACTTCCGAACGGATGGACCGATTTTCAATTTCGCGCATACCAATTCGCTTGTTTTTGCCATAGAATCCATTTCTCCAATCGAAAAAAATTGCATCAAAGGGGGTCCCCTTGGAACTTTTTCGAATTCTTCAGATCGCCTTAACTTCCGAACGGATGGACCGATTTTCAACTTCGATCATACCAATCTGCTTGTTTTTTTTCATAGAATCCATTTCTCCAATCGAAAAAACCGAAATCGAAAAAAAAATTGCATCAAAGGGGGTCCCCTTGGAACTTTTTCGAATTCTTCAGATCGCCTTAACTTCCAAACGGATGGACCGATTTTCAACTTCGATCATAGCAATCTGCTTGTTTTTTTTCATAGAATCCATTTCTCCAATCGAAAAAACCGAAATCTGAAAAAAAATTGCATCAAAGGGGGCCCCCTTGGAACATTTTCGAATTCTTCAGATCGCCTTAACTTCCGAACGGATGGACCGATTTTCAACTTCGATCATACCAATCTGCTTGTTTTTTTCATAGAATCCATTTCTCCAATCGAAAAAACTGAAATCGGAAAAAAAATGCATCAAAGGGGGCCCCCTTGGAACTTTTTCAAATTCTTCAGATCGCCTTACTATCCGAACGGATGGACCGATTTTCAATTTCGATCATACCAATCTGCTTGTTTAATTTCATAGAATCCATTTCTCCAAACGGAGAAACCGAAATCGAAAAAAAAATGCATCAAAGGGGGCCCCCTTGGAACTTTTTCGAATTCTTCAGATCGCCTTAACTTCCAAACGGATGGACCGATTTTCAACTTCGATCATAGCAATCTGCTTGTTTTTTTTCATAGAATCCATTTCTCCAATCGAAAAAACCGAAATCTAAAAAAAAAATTGCATCAAAGAGGGCCCCCTTGGAACATTTTCGAATTCTTCAGATCGCCTTAACTTCCGAACGGATTGACCGATTTTCAACTTCGATCATACCAATCTGCTTGTTTTTTTCATAGAATCCATTTCTCCAATCGAAAAAACCGAAATCGAAAAAAAAAATGCATCAAAGGGGGCCCCCTTGGAACTTTCTCGAATTCTTCAGATCGCCTTAACTTCCGAACGGATGGACCGATTTTCAACTTCGATCATACCAATCTGCTTGTTTTCTTTCATAGAATCCATTTCTCCAATCGAAAAAACCGAAATCGAAAAAAAAATGCATCAAAGGGGGCCTTCTTGGAACTTTTTCGAATTCTTCAGATCGCCTTAACTTCCGAACGGATGGACCGATTTTCAATTTCGCGCATACCAATTCGCTTGTTTTTTTCATAGAATCCATTTCTCCAATCAAAAAAACCAAAATCGAAAAAAAAATTGCATCAAAGGGGATCCCCTTGGAACTTTTCTGAATTCTTCAGATCGCCTTAACTTCCGAACGGATGGACCGATTTTCAACTTCGATCATACCAATCTGCTCGTTTTTTTTTATAGAATCAATTTCTCCAATCGAAAAAACCGAAATCGAAAAAAATTATTGCATCAAAGGGGGTCCCCTCGGAACTTTTTCGGATTCTTCAGATCGCCTTAACTTCCGAACGGATGGACCGATTTTCAACTTCGATCATACCAATCTGCTTTTTTTTTTCATAGAATGCATCGAAGGGGGCCCCCTTGGAACTTTTTCGAATTCTTCAGATCGCCTCAACTTCCGAACGGATGGACCGATTTTCAACTTCGATCATACCAATCTCCTTGTATTTTTTCATAGAATCCATTTCTTCAATAGAAAAAACCGAAATCGAAAAAAAAATTGCATCAAAGGGGGTCCCCTTGGAACTTTTTCGAATTCTTCAGATCGCCTAAACTTCCGAACGGATGGACCGATTTTCAACTTCGATCATACCAAACTGCTTGTTCTTTTTCATAGAATCCATTTCTCCAATCGAAGAAACCGAAATCGAAAAAAAAATTGCATCAAAGGGGGTCCCCTTGGAACTTTTTCGAATTCTTCAGATCGCCTTAACTTCCAAACGGATGGACCGATTTTCAACTTCGATCATAGCAATCTGCTTGTTTTTTTTTATAGAATCCATTTCTCTAATCGAAAAAACCGAAATCTGAAAAAAAAATTGCATCAAAGGGGGCCCCCTTGGAACATTTTCGAATTCTTCAGATCGCCTTAACTTCCGAACGGATTGACCGATTTTCAAATTCGATCATACCAATCTGCTTGTTTTTTTCATAGAATCCATTTCTCCAATCGAAAAAACCGAAATCGAAAAAAAAATGCATCAAAGGGGGCCCCCTTGGAACTTTTTCGAATTTTTCAGATCGCCTTAACTTCCGAACGGATAGACCGATTTTCAACTTCGATCATACCAATCTGCTTGTTTTTTTTCATAGAATCCATTTCTCCAATCGAAAAAACCGAAATCGAAAAAAAAAATGCATCAAAGGGGGCCCCCTTGGAACTTTTTCGAATTCTTCAGACCGCCTTAACTTCCGAACGGATGGACCGATTTTCAATTTCGCGCATACCAATTTGATTGTTTTTTCATAGAATCCATTTCTTCAATTGGAAAAACCGAAATCGAAAAAAAAATTGCATCAAAGGGGGTCCCCTTGGAACTTTTTCGAATTCTTCAGATCGCCTAATCTTCCGAACGGATGGACCGATTTTCAACTTCGATCATAACAAACTGCTTGTTTTTTTTCATAGAATCCATTTCTCCAATCGAAAGAACCGAAATCGAAAAAAAAATTGCATCAAAGGGGGTCCCCTTGGAACTTTTTCGAATTCTTCAGATCGCCTTAACTTCCAAACGGATGGACCGATTTTCAACTTCGATCATAGCAATCTGCTTGTTTTTTTTCATAGAATCCATTTCTCCAATCGAAAAAACCGAAATCTAAAAAAAAAAATTGCATCAAAGAGGGCCCCCTTGGAACATTTTCGAATTCTTCAGATCGCCTTAACTTCCGAACGGATTGACCGATTTTCAACTTCGATCATACCAATCTGCTTGTTTTTTTCATAGAATCCATTTCTCCAATCGAAAAAACCGAAATCGAAAAAAAAATGCATCAAAGGAGGCCCCCTTGGAACTTTCTCGAATTCTTCAGATCGCCTTAACTTCCGAACGGATGGACCGATTTTCAACTTCGATCATACCAATCTGCTTGTTTTCTCTCATAGATTCCATTTCTCCAATCGAAAAAACCGAAATCGAAAAAAAAATGCATCAAAGGGGGCCTTCTTGGAACTTTTTCGAATTCTTCAGACCGCCTTAACTTCCGAACGGATGGACCGATTTTCAATTTCGCGCATACCAATTCGCTTGTTTTTTTCATAGAATCCATTTCTCCAATCAAAGAAACCGAAATCGGAAAAAAATTGCATCAAAGGGGGTCCCCTTGGAACTTTTTCGAATTCTTCAGATCGCCTTAACTTCCGAACGGATGGACCGATTTTCAACTTCGATCATACCAATCTGCTTGTTTTTTTTTTCATAGAATCCATTTCTCCAATCGAAAAAACCAGAATCGAAAAAAAATTGCATCAAAGGGGATCCCCTCGGAACTTTTTCGGATTCTTCAGATCGCCTTAACTTCCGAACGGATGGACCGATTTTCAACTTCGATCATACCAATCTGCTTTTTTTTTTCATAGAATCCATTTCTCCAATCAAAAAAACCGAAATCGAAAAAATAAAAAGCATCAAAGGGAGCCCCCTTGGAACTTTTTCGAATTCTTCAGATCGCCTTAACTTCCGAAAGGATGGACCGATTTTCAACTTCGATCATACGAATCTGCTTGTTTTTTTCCATTGAATCCATTTCTGCAATCGAAAAAACCGAGATCGAAAAAAAAATGCATCAAAGAAGGCCCCCTTGAAACTTTTTCGAATTCTTCAGATTGCCTTAACTTTCGAACGGATGGACCGATTTTCAACTTCGATCATACGGATCTGCTTGTTTTTTTTCATAGAATCCATTTCTCCAATCGAAAAAACCAAAATCAAAAAAAATGCATCTAAGGGGGCCCCCTTGGAACTTTTTCGAATTCTTCAGATCGACTTAACTTCCGAACGGATGGACCGATTTTCAACTTCGATCATACCAATCTGCTTTTTTTCTCCATAGAATCCATTTCTCCGATCAAAAAAACCGAAATCGAAAAAAAATGCATCAAAGGGGCCCCCTTGGAACTTTTTCGAATTCTTCAGATTGCCTTAACTTTCGAACGTATGGACCGATTTTCAACTTCGATCATACCAATCTGCTTGTTTTTTTTTCATAGAAACCATTTCTCCAATCGAAAAAACCAAAATCGAAAAAAAAATGCATCGAAGGGGGCCCCCTTGGAACTTTTTCGAATTCTTCAGATCGCCTCAACTTCCGAACGGATGGACCGATTTTCAACTTCGATCATACCAATCTGCTTGTTTTTTTTTCATAGAATCCATTTCTCCAATCAAAAAAACCGAAATGGAAAAAAAAAAGGAATCAAAGGGGACCCCCTTGGAACTTTTTCAAATTCTTCAGATCGCCTTAACTTCCGAACGGATGGACCGATTTTCAATTTCGCGCATACCAATTCGCTTGTTTTTTCCATAGAATCCATTTCTCCAATCGGAAAAAATTGCATCAAAGGGGGTCCTCTTGGAACTTTTTCGAATTCTTCAGATCGCCTTAACTTCCGAACGGATGGACCGATTCTCAACTTCGATCATACCAATCTGCTTGTTTTTTTCATAGAATCCATTTCTCCAATCGAAAAAACCGAAATCGAACAAAAAAAGCATCAAAGGGGGCCCTCTTGGAACTTTTTCGAATTCTTCAGATCGCCTTAACTTCCGAACGGATGGACCGATTTTCAACTTCGATCATACCAATCTGCTTGTTTTTTTCATAGAATCCATTTCTCCAATCGAAAAAACCGAAATCGAACAAAAAAAGCATCAAAGGGGGCCCTCTTGGAACTTTTTCGAATTCTTCAGATCGCCTTAACTTCCGAACGGATGGACCGATTTTCAACTTCGATCATACCAATCTGCTTGTTTTTTCCATAGAATCCATTTCTCCAATCGGAAAAAATTGCATCAAAGGGGGTCCTCTTGGAACTTTTTCGAATTCTTCAGATCGCCTTAACTTCCGAACGGATGGACCGATTTTCAACTTCGATCATACCAATCTGCTTGTTTTTTTCATAGAATACATTTCTCCAATCGAAAAAACTGAAATCGGAAAAAAAATGCATCAAAGGGGGCCCCCTTGGAACTTTTTCAAATTCTTCAGATCGCCTTACTATCCGAACGGATGGACCGATTTTCAATTTCGATCATACCAATCTGCTTGTTTAATTTCATAGAATCCATTTCTCCAAACGGAGAAACCGAAATCGAAAAAAAAAATGCATCAAAGGGGGCCCCCTTGGAACTTTTTCGAATTCTTCAGATCGCCTTAACTTCCAAACGGATGGACCGATTTTCAACTTCGATCATAGCAATCTGCTTGTTTTTTTTCATAGAATCCATTTCTCCAATCGAAAAAACCGAAATCTAAAAAAAAAATTGCATCAAAGAGGGCCCCCTTGGAACATTTTCGAATTCTTCAGATCGCCTTAACTTCCGAACGGATTGACCGATTTTCAACTTCGATCATACCAATCTGCTTGTTTTTTTCATAGAATCCATTTCTCCAATCGAAAAAACCGAAATCGAAAAAAAAAATGCATCAAAGGGGGCCCCCTTGGAACTTTCTCGAATTCTTCAGATCGCCTTAACTTCCGAACGGATGGACCGATTTTCAACTTCGATCATACCAATCTGCTTGTTTTCTTTCATAGAATCCATTTCTCCAATCGAAAAAACCGAAATCGAAAAAAAAATGCATCAAAGGGGGCCTTCTTGGAACTTTTTCGAATTCTTCAGATCGCCTTAACTTCCGAACGGATGGACCGATTTTCAATTTCGCGCATACCAATTCGCTTGTTTTTTTCATAGAATCCATTTCTCCAATCAAAAAAACCAAAATCGAAAAAAAAATTGCATCAAAGGGGATCCCCTTGGAACTTTTCTGAATTCTTCAGATCGCCTTAACTTCCGAACGGATGGACCGATTTTCAACTTCGATCATACCAATCTGCTCGTTTTTTTTTATAGAATCAATTTCTCCAATCGAAAAAACCGAAATCGAAAAAAATTATTGCATCAAAGGGGGTCCCCTCGGAACTTTTTCGGATTCTTCAGATCGCCTTAACTTCCGAACGGATGGACCGATTTTCAACTTCGATCATACCAATCTGCTTTTTTTTTTCATAGAATGCATCGAAGGGGGCCCCCTTGGAACTTTTTCGAATTCTTCAGATCGCCTCAACTTCCGAACGGATGGACCGATTTTCAACTTCGATCATACCAATCTCCTTGTATTTTTTCATAGAATCCATTTCTTCAATAGAAAAAACCGAAATCGAAAAAAAAATTGCATCAAAGGGGGTCCCCTTGGAACTTTTTCGAATTCTTCAGATCGCCTTAACTTCCAAACGGATGGACCGATTTTCAACTTCGATCATAGCAATCTGCTTGTTTTTTTTTATAGAATCCATTTCTCCAATCGAAAAAACCGAAATCTGAAAAAAAAATTGCATCAAAGGGGGCCCCCTTGGAACATTTTCGAATTCTTCAGATCGCCTTAACTTCCGAACGGATTGACCGATTTTCAAATTCGATCATACCAATCTGCTTGTTTTTTTCATAGAATCCATTTCTCCAATCGAAAAAACCGAAATCGAAAAAAAAATGCATCAAAGGGGGCCCCCTTGGAACTTTTTCGAATTTTTCAGATCGCCTTAACTTCCGAACGGATAGACCGATTTTCAACTTCGATCATACCAATCTGCTTGTTTTTTTTCATAGAATCCATTTCTCCAATCGAAAAAACCGAAATCGAAAAAAAAAATGCATCAAAGGGGGCCCCCTTGGAACTTTTTCGAATTCTTCAGACCGCCTTAACTTCCGAACGGATGGACCGATTTTCAATTTCGCGCATACCAATTTGATTGTTTTTTCATAGAATCCATTTCTTCAATTGGAAAAACCGAAATCGAAAAAAAAATTGCATCAAAGGGGGTCCCCTTGGAACTTTTTCGAATTCTTCAGATCGCCTAATCTTCCGAACGGATGGACCGATTTTCAACTTCGATCATAACAAACTGCTTGTTTTTTTTCATAGAATCCATTTCTCCAATCGAAAAAACCGAGATCGAAAAAAAAATGCATCAAAGAAGGCCCCCTTGGAACTTTTTCGAATTCTTCAGATTGCCTTAACTTTCGAACGGATGGACCGATTTTCAACTTCGATCATACGAATCTGCTTGTTTTTTTTCATAGAATCCATTTCTCCAATCGAAAAAACCAAAATAAAAAAAAATGCATCTAAGGGGGCCCCCTTGGAACTTTTTCGAATTCTTCAGATCGACTTAACTTCCGAACGGATGGACCGATTTTCAACTTCGATCATACCAATCTGCTCTTTTTCTCCATAGAATCCATTTCTCCGATCAAAAAAACCGAAATCGAAAAAAAATGCATCAAAGGGGCCCCCTTGGAACTTTTTCGAATTCTTCAGATTGCCTTAACTTTCGAACGTATGGACCGATTTTCAACTTCGATCATACCAATCTGCTTGTTTTTTTTTCATAGAAACCATTTCTCCAATCGAAAAAACCAAAATCGAAAAAAAAATGCATCGAAGGGGGCCCCCTTGGAACTTTTTCGAATTCTTCAGATCGCCTCAACTTCCGAACGGATGGACCGATTTTCAACTTCGATCATACCAATCTGCTTGTTTTTTTTTCATAGAATCCATTTCTCCAATCGAAAAAACCGAAATGGAAAAAAAAAAGGAATCAAAGGGGACCCCCTTGGAACTTTTTCAAATTCTTCAGATCGCCTTAACTTCCGAACGGATGGACCGATTTTCAATTTCGCGCATACCAATTCGCTTGTTTTTTCCATAGAATCCATTTCTCCAATCGGAAAAAATTGCATCAAAGGGGGTCCTCTTGGAACTTTTTCGAATTCTTCAGATCGCCTTAACTTCCGAACGGATGGACCGATTCTCAACTTCGATCATACCAATCTGCTTGTTTTTTTCATAGAATCCATTTCTCCAATCGAAAAAACCGAAATCGAACAAAAAAAGCATCAAAGGGGGCCCTCTTGGAACTTTTTCGAATTCTTCAGATCGCCTTAACTTCCGAACGGATGGACCGATTTTCAACTTCGATCATACCAATCTGCTTGTTTTATTTCATAGAATCCATTTCTCCAATCAAAAAAACCGAAATCGAAAAAAAAAAAATGCATCAAAGGGGGCCCTCTTGAAACTTTTTCGAATTCTTCAGACCGCCTTAACTTCCGAACGGATGGTCCGATTTTCAATTTCGCGCATACCAATTTGATTGTTTTTTCATAGAATCCATTGCTTCAATAGAAAAAACCGAAATCGAAAAAAAAATTGCATCAAAGGGGGTCCCCTTGGAACTTTTTCGAATTCTTCGGATCGCCTAAACTGCCGAACGGATGGACCGATTTTCAACTCCGATCATACCAAACTGCTTGTTCTTTTTCATAGAATCCATTTCTCCAATCGAAAAAACCGAAATCGAAAAAAAAATTGCATCAAAGGGGGTCCCCTTGGAACTTTTTCGAATTCTTCAGATCGCCTTAACTTTCAAACGGATGGACCGATTTTCAACTTCGATCATAGCAATCTGCTTGTTTTTTTTCATAGAATCCATTTCTCCAATCGAAAAAACCGAAATCTGAAAAAAAATTGCATCAAAGGGGGCCCCCTTGGAACATTTTCGAATTCTTCAGATCGCCTTAACTTCCGAACGGATGGACCGATTTTCAACTTCGATCATACCAATCTGCTCGTTTTTTTTTATAGAATCAATTTCTCCAATCGAAAAAACCGAAATCGAAAAAAATTATTGCATCAAAGGGGGTCCCCTCGGAACTTTTTCGGATTCTTCAGATCGCCTTAACTTCCGAACGGATGGACCGATTTTCAACTTCGATCATACCAATCTGCTTTTTTTTTTCATAGAATGCATCGAAGGGGGCCCCCTTGGAACTTTTTCGAATTCTTCAGATCGCCTCAACTTCCGAACGGATGGACCGATTTTCAACTTCGATCATACCAATCTCCTTGTATTTTTTCATAGAATCCATTTCTTCAATAGAAAAAACCGAAATCGAAAAAAAAATTGCATCAAAGGGGGTCCCCTTGGAACTTTTTCGAATTCTTCAGATCGCCTAAACTTCCGAACGGATGGACCGATTTTCAACTTCGATCATACCAAACTGCTTGTTCTTTTTCATAGAATCCATTTCTCCAATCGAAGAAACCGAAATCGAAAAAAAAATTGCATCAAAGGGGGTCCCCTTGGAACTTTTTCGAATTCTTCAGATCGCCTTAACTTCCAAACGGATGGACCGATTTTCAACTTCGATCATAGCAATCTGCTTGTTTTTTTTCATAGAATCCATTTCTCCAATCGAAAAAACCGAAATCTGAAAAAAAATTGCATCAAAGGGGGCCCCCTTGGAACATTTTCGAATTCTTCAGATCGCCTTAACTTCCGAACGGATTGACCGATTTTCAACTTCGATCATAAAAATCTGCTTGTTTTTTTCATAGAATCCATTTCTCCAATCAAAAAAACCGAAATCGAAAAAAAAATGCATCAAAGGGGGCCCCCTTGGAACTTTTTCGAATTTTTCAGATCGCCTCAACTTCCGAACGGATAGACCGATTTTCAACTTCGATCATACCAATCTGCTTGTTTTTTTTCATAGAATCCATTTCTCCAATCGAAAAAACCGAAATCGAAAAAAAAAATGCATCAAAGGGGGCCCCCTTGGAACTTTTTCGAATTCTTCAGACCGCCTTAACTTCCGAACGGATGGACCGATTTTCAATTTCGCGCATACCAATTTGATTGTTTTTTCATAGAATCCATTTCTTCAATAAAAAAAACCGAAATCGAAAAAAAAATTGCATCAAAGGGGGTCCCCTTGGAACTTTTTCGAATTCTTCAGATCGCCTAATCTTCCGAACGGATGGACCGATTTTCAACTTCGATCATACCAAACTGCTTGTTTTTTTTCATAGAATCCATTTCTCCAATCAAAAGAACCGAAATCGAAAAAAAAATCGCATCAAAGGGGGTCCCCTTGGAACTTTTTCGAATTCTTCAGATCGCCTTAACTTCCAAACGGATGGACCGATTTTCAACTTCGATCATACCAATCTGCTTGTTTTCTTTCATAGAATCCATTTCTCCAATCGAAAAAACCGAAATCGAAAAAAAAATGCATCAAAGGGGGCCTTCTTGGAACTTTTTCGAATTCTTCAGATCGCCTTAACTTCCAAACGGATGGACCGATTTTCAATTTCGCGCATACCAATTCGCTTGTTTTTTTCATAGAATCCATTTCTCCAATCAAAGAAACCGAAATCGGAAAAAAATTGCATCAAAGGGGGTCCCCTTGGAACTCTTTCGAATTCTTCAGATCGCCTTAACTTCCGAACGGATGGACCGATTTTCAACTTCGATCATACCAATCTGCTTGTTTTTTTTTCATAGAATCCATTTCTCCAATCGAAAAAACCAAAATGGAAAAAAAAATTGCATCAAAGGGGATCCCTTCGGAACTTTTTCGGATTCTTCAGATCGCCTTAACTTCCGAACGGATGGACCGATTTTCAACTTCGATCATACCAATCTGCTTTTTTTTTTCATAGAATCCATTTCTCCAATCAAAAAAACCGAAATCGAAAAAATAAAAAGCATCAAAGGGAGCCCCCTTGGAACTTTCTCGAATTCTTCAGATCGCCTTAACTTCCGAACGGATGGACCGATTTTCAACTTCGATCATACGAATCTGCTTGTTTTTTTTCATTGAATCCATTTCTGCAATCGAAAAAACCGAGATCGAAAAAAAAATGCATCAAAGAAGGCCCCCTTGGAACTTTTTCGAATTCTTCAGATTGCCTTAACTTTCGAACGTATGGACCGATTTTCAACTTCGATCATACCAATCTGCTTGTTTTTTTTTTCATAGAATCCATTTCTCCAATCAAAAAAACCGAAATCAAAATAATAAAAAGCATCAAAGGGAGCCCCCTTGGAACATTTTCGAATTCTTCAGATCGCCTCAACTTCCGAACGGATGGACCGATTTTCAACTTCGATCATACGAATCTGCTTGTTTTTTTTCATAGAATCCATTTCTCCAATCGAAAAAACCAAAATCAAAAAAAATGCATCTAAGGGGGCCCCCTTGGAACTTTTTCGAATTCTTCAGATCGACTCAACTTCCGAACGGATGGACCGATTTTCAACCTCGATCATACCAATCTGCTTTTTTTCTCCATAGAATCCATTTCTCCGATCAAAAAAACCGAAATCGAAAAAAAATGCATCAAAGGGGGCCCCCTTGGAACTTTTTCGAATTCTTCAGATCGCCTTAACTTCCGAACGGATTGACCGATTTTCAACTTCGATCATACCAATCTGCTTGTTTTATTTCATAGAATCCATTTCTCCAATCAAAAAAACCGAAATCGAAAAAAAAAATGCATCAAAGGGGGCCCTCTTGAAACTTTTTCGAATTCTTCAGACCGCCTTAACTTCCGAACGGATGGTCCGATTTTCAATTTCGCGCATACCAATTTGATTGTTTTTTCATAGAATCCATTGCTTCAATAGAAAAAACCGAAATCGAAAAAAAAATTGCATCAAAGGGGGTCCCCTTGGAACTTTTTCGAATTCTTCGGATCGCCTAAACTGCCGAACGGATGGACCGATTTTCAACTCCGATCATACCAAACTGCTTGTTCTTTTTCATAGAATCCATTTCTCCAATCGAAAAAACCGAAATCGAAAAAAAAATTGCATCAAAGGGGGTCCCCTTGGAACTTTTTCGAATTCTTCAGATCGCCTTAACTTTCAAACGGATGGACCGATTTTCAACTTCGATCATAGCAATCTGCTTGTTTTTTTTCATAGAATCCATTTCTTCAATCGAAAAAACCGAAATCTGAAAAAAAATTGCATCAAAGGGGGCCCCCTTGGAACATTTTCGAATTCTTCAGATCGCCTTAACTTCCGAACGGATGGACCGATTTTCAACTTCGATCATACCAATCTGCTCGTTTTTTTTTATAGAATCAATTTCTCCAATCGAAAAAACCGAAATCGAAAAAAATTATTGCATCAAAGGGGGTCCCCTCGGAACTTTTTCGGATTCTTCAGATCGCCTTAACTTCCGAACGGATGGACCGATTTTCAACTTCGATCATACCAATCTGCTTTTTTTTTTTCATAGAATGCATCGAAGGGAGCCCCCTTGGAACTTTTTCGAATTCTTCAGATCGCCTCAACTTCCGAACGGATGGACCGATTTTCAACTTCGATCATACCAATCTCCTTGTATTTTTTCATAGAATCCATTTCTTCAATAGAAAAAACCGAAATCGAAAAAAAAAATTGCATCAAAGGGGGTCCCCTTGGAACTTTTTCGAATTCTTCAGATCGCCTAAACTTCCGAACGGATGGACCGATTTTCAACTTCGATCATACCAAACTGCTTGTTCTTTTTCATAGAATCCATTTCTCCAATCGAAGAAACCGAAATCGAAAAAAAAATTGCATCAAAGGGGGTCCCCTTGGAACTTTTTCGAATTCTTCAGATCGCCTTAACTTCCAAACGGATGGACCGATTTTCAACTTCGATCATAGCAATCTGCTTGTTTTTTTTCATAGAATCCATTTCTCCAATCGAAAAAACCGAAATCTGAAAAAAAATTGCATCAAAGGGGGCCCCCTTGGAACATTTTCGAATTCTTCAGATCGCCTTAACTTCCGAACGGATTGACCGATTTTCAACTTCGATCATACCAATCTGCTTGTTTTTTTCATAGAATCCATTTCTCCAATCAAAAAAACCGAAATCGAAAAAAAAATGCATCAAAGGGGGCCCCCTTGGAACTTTTTCGAATTTTTCAGATCGCCTTAACTTCCGAACGGATAGACCGATTTTCAACTTCGATCATACCAATCTGCTTGTTTTTTTTCATAGAATCCATTTCTCCAATCGAAAAAACCAAAATCGAAAAAAAAAATGCATCAAAGGGGGCCCCCTTGGAACTTTTTCGAATTCTTCAGACCGCCTTAACTTCCGAACGGATGGACCGATTTTCAATTTCGCGCATACCAATTTGATTGTTTTTTCATAGAATCCATTTCTTCAATAAAAAAAACCGAAATCGAAAAAAAAATTGCATCAAAGGGGGTCCCCTTGGAACTTTTTCGAATTCTTCAGATCGCCTAATCTTCCGAACGGATGGACCGATTTTCAACTTCGATCATACCAAACTGCTTGTTTTTTTTCATAGAATCCATTTCTCCAATCGAAAGAACCGAAATCGAAAAAAAAATCGCATCAAAGGGGGTCCCCTTGGAACTTTTTCGAATTCTTCAGATCGCCTTAACTTCCAAACGGATGGACCGATTTTCAACTTCGATCATACCAATCTGCTTGTTTTCTTTCATAGAATCCATTTCTCCAATCGAAAAAACCGAAATCGAAAAAAAAAATGCATCAAAGGGGGCCTTCTTGGAACTTTTTCGAATTCTTCAGATCGCCTTAACTTCCGAACGGATGGACCGATTTTCAATTTCGCGCATACCAATTCGCTTGTTTTTTTCATAGAATCCATTTCTCCAATCAAAGAAACCGAAATCGGAAAAAAATTGCATCAAAGGGGGTCCCCTTGGAACTCTTTCGAATTCTTCAGATCGCCTTAACTTCCGAACGGATGGACCGATTTTCAACTTCGATCATACCAATCTGCTTGTTTTTTTTTCATAGAATCCATTTCTCCAATCGAAAAAACCAAAATCGAAAAAAAAATTGCATCAAAGGGGATCCCTTCGGAACTTTTTCGGATTCTTCAGATCGCCTTAACTTCCGAACGGATGGACCGATTTTCAACTTCGATCATACCAATCTGCTTTTTTTTTTCATAGAATCCATTTCTCCAATCAAAAAAACCGAAATCGAAAAAATAAAAAGCATCAAAGGGAGCCCCCTTGGAACTTTCTCGAATTCTTCAGATCGCCTTAACTTCCGAACGGATGGACCGATTTTCAACTTCGATCATACGAATCTGCTTGTTTTTTTTCATTGAATCCATTTCTGCAATCGAAAAAACCGAGATCGAAAAAAAAATGCATCAAAGAAGGCCCCCTTGGAACTTTTTCGAATTCTTCAGATTGCCTTAACTTTCGAACGTATGGACCGATTTTCAACTTCGATCATACCAATCTGCTTGTTTTTTTTTTCATAGAATCCATTTCTCCAATCAAAAAAACCGAAATCAAAATAATAAAAAGCATCAAAGGGAGCCCCCTTGGAACATTTTCGAATTCTTCAGATCGCCTCAACTTCCGAACGGATGGACCGATTTTCAACTTCGATCATACGAATCTGCTTGTTTTTTTTCATAGAATCCATTTCTCCAATCGAAAAAACCAAAATCAAAAAAAATGCATCTAAGGGGGCCCCCTTGGAACTTTTTCGAATTCTTCAGATCGACTCAACTTCCGAACGGATGGACCGATTTTCAACCTCGATCATACCAATCTGCTTTTTTTCTCCATAGAATCCATTTCTCCGATCAAAAAAACCGAAATCGAAAAAAAATGCATCAAAGGGGGCCCCCTTGGAACTTTTTCGAATTCTTCAGATTGCCTTAACTTTCGAACGTATGGACCGATTTTCAACTTCGATCATACCAATCTGCTTGTTTTTTTTCATAGAATCCATTTCTCCAATCGAAAAAACCGAAATCGAAAAAAAAAATGCATCAAAGGGAGCCCCCTTGGAACTTTTTCGAATTCTTCAGATCGCCTTAAAATCCGAACGGATGGACCGATTTTCAACTTCGATCATACCAATCTGCTTGTTTTTTTTTATAGAAACCATTTCTCCAATCGAAAAAACCAAAATCGAAAAAAAAATGCATCGAAGGGGGCCCCCTTGGAACTTTTTCGAATTCTTCAGATCGCCTCAACTTCCGAACGGATGGACCGATTTTCAACTTCGATCATACCAATCTCCTTGTATTTTTTCATAGAATCCATTTCTCCAATCGAAAAAACCGAAATGGAAAAAAAAATGCATCAAAGGGGACCCCCTTGGAACTTTTTCAAATTCTTCAGATCGCCTTAACTTCCGAACGGATGGACCGATTTTCAATTTCGCGCATACCAATTCGCTTGTTTTTTCCATAAAATCCATTTCTCCAATCGGAAAAAATTGCATCAAAGGGGGTCCTCTTGGAACTTTTTCGAATTCTTCAGATCGCCTTAACTTCCGAACGGATGGACCGATTCTCAACTTCGATCATACCAATCTGCTTGTTTTTTTCATAGAATCCATTTCTCCAATCGAAAAAACCGAAATCGAAAAAAAAAAGCATCAAAGGGGGCCCCCTTGGAACTTTTTCGAATTCTTCAGATCGCCTTAACTTACGAACGGATGGGCCGATTTTCAACTTCGATCATACCAATCTGCTTGTTTTATTTCATAGAATCCATTTCTCCAATCAAAAAAACCGAAATCGAAAAAAAAAAAAATGCATCAAAGGGGGCCCTCTTGAAACTTTTTCGAATTCTTCAAACCGCCTTAACTTCCGAACGGATGGACCGATTTTCAATTTCGCGCATACCAATTTGATTGTTTTTTTATAGAATCCATTGCTTCAATAAAAAAAACCGAAATCGAAAAAAAATTTGCATCAAAGGGGGTCCCCTTGGAACTTTTTCGAATTCTTCGGATCGCCTAAACTTCCGAACGGATGGACCGATTTTCAACTTCGATCATACCAAACTGCTTGTTCTTTTTCATAGAATCCATTTCTCCAATCGAAAAAACCGAAATCGAAAAAAAAATTGCATCAAAGGGGGTCCCCTTGGAACTTTTTCGAATTCTTCAGATCGCCTTAACTTCCAAACGGATGGATCGATTTTCAACTTCGATCATAGCAATCTGCTTGTTTTTTTTTCATAGAATCCATTTCTCCAATCGAAAAAACCGAAATCTGAAAAAAAATTGCATCAAAGGGGGCCCCCTTGGAACATTTTCGAATTCTTCAGATCGCCTTAACTTCCGAACGGATTGACCGATTTTCAACTTCGATCATACCAATCTGCTTGTTTTTTTCATAGAATCCATTTCTCCAATCGAAAAAACCGGAATCGAAAAAAAAATGCATCAAAGGGGGCCCCCTTGGAACTTTTTCGAATTTTTCAGATCGCCTTAACTTCCGAACGGATAGACCGATTTTCAACTTCGATCATACCAATCTGCTTGTTTTTTTTTCATAGAATCTATCTCTCCAATCGAAAAAACCGAAATCGAAAAACAAAATGCATCAAAGGGGGCCCCCTTGGAACTTTTTCGAATTCTTCAGACCGCCTTAACTTCCGAACGGATGGACCAATTTTCAATTTCGCGCATACCAATTTGATTGTTTTTTCATAGAATCCATTTCTTCAATAGAAAAAACCGAAATCGAAAAAAAAATTGCATCAAAGGGGGCCCCCTTGGAACTTTTTCGAATTCTTCAGATCGCCTCAACTTCCGAACGGATGGACCGATTTTCAACTTCGATCATACCAATCTCCTTGTATTTTTTCATAGAATCCATTTCTCCAATCGAAAAAACCGAGATGGAAAAAAAAATGCATCAAAGGGGACCCCCTTGGAACTTTTTCAAATTCTTCAGATCGCCTTAACTTCCGAACGGATGGACCGATTTTCAACTTCGATCATACCAATCTGCTTGTTTTTTTTACATAGAATCCATTTCTCCAATCAAACAAACCGAAATCGAAAAAAAAAATGCATCAAAGGGGGCCCCCTTGGAACTTTTTCGAATTCTTCAGATCGCCTTAACTTCCGAACGGATGGACCGATTTTCAACTTCGATCATACCAATCTGGTTGTTTTTTTTTTCATAGAATCCATTTCTCTGATCGAAAAAACCGAAATCGAAAAAAAAATGCATCAAAGGGGGCCTTCTTGGAACTTTTTCGAATTCTTCAAATCGCCTCAACTTCCGAACGGATGGACCGATTTTCAATTTCGCGCATATAAATTCGCTTGTTTTTTTCATAGAATCCATTTCTCCAATCGAAAAAACCGAAATCGAAAAAAAATTGCATCAAAGGGGGTCCCCTTGGAACTTTTTCGAATTCTTCAAATCGCCATAACTTCCGAACGGATGGACCGATTTTCAACTTCGATCATACCAATCTGCTTGTTTTTCTTCATAAAATCCATTTCTTCAATCGAAAAAACCAAAATCGAAGAAAAAACTGCATCAAAGGGGGTCCCCTTGGAACTTTTCTGAATTCTTCAGATCGCCATAACTTCCGAACGGATGGACCGATTTTCAACTTCGATCATACCAATCTGCTTGTTTTTTTTCATAGAATTCATTTCTCCAATCGAAAAAACCGAAATCTGAAAAAAATTGCATCAAAGGGGGTCCCCTTGGAACTTTTTCGAATTCTTCAAATCGCCTTAACTTCCGAACGGATGGACCGATTTTCAACTTCGATCATAACAATCTGCTTGTTTTTTTTCATAAAATCCATTTCTTCAATCGAAAAAACCTAAATCGAAGAAAAAATTGCATCAAAGGGGGTCCCCTTGGAACTTTTCTGAATTCTTTAGATCGCCTTAACTTCCGAACGGATGGACCGATTTTCAACTTCGATCATACCAATCTGCTTGTTTTTTTTTTCATAGATTCCATTTCTCCAATCGAAAAAACCGAAATCGAAAAGAAAAATTGCATCAAAGGGGGTCCCCTTGGAACTTTTTCGAATTCTTCAGATCGCCTTAACTTCCGAACGGATGGACCGATTTTCAACTTCGATCATACCAATCTGCTTGTTTTTTTTTCATAGAATCCATTTCTCCAATCAAAAAAACCGAAATCGAAAAAATAAAAAGCATCAAAGGGAGCCCCCTTGGAACTTTTTCGAATTCTTCAGATCGCCTTAACTTCCGAACGGATGGACCGATTTTCAACTTCGATCATACGAATCTGCTTTTTTTTCCATAGAATCCATTTCTGCAATCGAAAAAACCGAAATCGAAAAAAAAATGCATCAAAGGGGGCCCCCTTGGAACTTCTTCGAATTCTTCAGATCGACTTAACTTCCGAACGGATGGACCGATTTTCAACTTCGATCATACCAATCTGCTTTTTTTTTTCATAGAATCCATTTCTCCGATCATAAAAACCGAAATCGAGAAAAAAATGCATCAAAGGGGGCCCCCTTGGAACTTTTTCGAATTCTTCAGATTGCCTTAACTTTCGAACGTATGGACCGATTTTCAACTTCGATCATACCAATCTGCTGGTTTTTTTTTCATAGAATCCATTTCTCCAACCAAAAAAACCGAAATCGAAAAAATAAAAAGCATCAAAGGGAGCCCCCTTGGAACTTTTTCGAATTCTTCAGATCGCCTTAACTTCCGAACGGATGGACCGATTTTCAACTTCGATCATACGAATCTGCTTGTTTTTTTTCATCGAATCCATTTTTGCAATCGAAAAAACCGGAATCGAAAAAAAATGCATCAAAGGGGGCCCCTTTGGAACTTTTTCGAATTCTTCAGATCGACTTAACTTCCGAACGGATGGACCGATTTTCAACTTCGATCATACCAATCTGCTTTTTTTTTTCATAGAATCCATTTCTGCAATCGAAAAAACCGAAATCGAAAAAAAAAATGCATCAAAGGGAGCCCCCTTGGAACTTTTTCGAATTCTTCAGATCGCCTTAACTTTCGAACGGATGGACCGATTTTCAACTTCGATCATACGAATCTGCTTGTTTTTTTTCATCGAATCCATTTTTGCAATCGAAAAAACCGGAATCGAAAAAGAATGCATCAAAGGGGGCCCCCTTGGAACTTTTTCGAATTCTTCAGATCGACTTAACTTCCGAACGGATGGACCGATTTTCAACTTCGATCATACCAATCTGCTTTTTTTTTTCATAGAATCCATTTCTGCAATCGAAAAAACCGAAATCGAAAAAAAAAATGCATCAAAGGAGGCCACCTTGGAACTTTTTCGAATTCTTCAGATTGCCTTAACTTTCGAACGTATGGACCGATTTGCTTGTTTTTTCATAGAATCCATTTCTTCAATAGAAAAAACCGAAATCGAAAAAAAATTGCATCAAAGGGGGTCCCCTGGGAACTTTTTCGAATTCTTCAGATCGCCTTAACTTCCGAACGGATGGACCGATTTTCAACTTCGATCATACCAAACTTCTTGTTTTTTTTCATGGAATCCATTTCTCCAATCGAAAAAACCGAAATCTGAAAAAAAATTGCATCAAAGGGGGTCCCCTTGGAACTTTTTCGAATTCTTCAAATCGCCTTAACTTCCGAACGGATGGACCGATTTTCAACTTCGATCATACCAATCTGCTTGTTTTTTTTCATAGAATCCATTTCTCCAATCGAAAAAACCGAAATCGAAAAAAAAAATGCATCAAAGGGGGCCATCTTGGAACTTTTTCGAATTCTTCAGATCGCCTTAACTTCCGAACGGATGGACCGATTTTCAATTTCGCGCATATCAATTCGCTTGTTTTTTTCATTTCTCCAATCGAAAAAACCGAAATCGAAAAGAAATTGCATCAAAGGGGGTCCCCTTGGAACTTTTTCGAATTCTTCAAATCGCCTTAACTTCCGAACGGATGGACCGATTTTCAACTTCGATCATACCAATCTGCTTGTTTTTTTTCATAAAATCCATGTCTTCAATCGAAAAAACCAAAATCGAAGAAAAAAAAATTATCAAAGGGGGCCCCTTTGGAACTTTTTCGAATTCTTCAGATCGCCTCAACTTCCGAACGGATGGACCGATTTTCAACTTCGATCATACCAATCTGCTTGTTTTTTTTCATAGAATCCATTTCTCCAATCGAAAAAACCGAAATCGAAAAAAAAAATGCATCAAAGGGGGTCCCCTTGGAACTTTTTCGAATTCTTCAGATCGCCTTAACTTCCGAACGGATGGACCGATTTTCAACTTCGATCATACCAATCTGCTTGTTTTTTTTTCATAGAATCCATTTCTCCAATCGAAAAAACCGAAATCGAAAAAAAAAATGCATCAAAGGGGGCCCCCTTGGAACTTTTTCGAATTCTTCAGATCGCCTCAACTTCCGAACGGATGGACCGATTTTCAACTTCGATCATACCAATCTGCTTGTTTTTTCTTCATGGAATCCATTTCTCCAATCAAAAAAAACTGATATCGAAAAAAAAATGCATCAATGGGGGCCCCCTTGGAACTTTCTCGAATTCTTCAGATCGCCTTAACTTCCGAACGGATGGACCGATTTTCAACTTCGATCATACCAATCTGCTTGTTTTCTTTCATAGGATCCATTTCTCTGATCGAAAAAACCGAAATCGAAAAAAAAAATGCATCAAAGGGGGCCTTCTTGGAACTTTTTCGAATTCTTCAGATCGCCTCAACTTCCGAACGGATGGACCGATTTTCAATTTCGCGCATATCAATTCGCTTGTTTTCTTCATAGAATCCATTTCTCCAATCGAAAAAACCGAAATCGAAAAAAAATTGCATCAAAGGGGGTCCCCTTGGAACTTTTTCGAATTCTTCAAATCGCCATAACTTCCGAACGGATGGACCGATTTTCAACTTCAATCATACCAATCTGCTTGTTTTTCTTCATAAAATCCATTTCTTCAATCGAAAAAACCAAAATCGAAGAAAAAATTGCATCAAAGGGGGTCCCCTTGAAACTTTTCTGAATTCTTCAGATCGCCTTAACTTCCGAACGGATGGACCGATTTTCAACTTCGATCATACCAATCTGCTTGTTTTTTTTCATAGAATTCATTTCTCCAATCGAAAAAACCGAAATCTGAAAAAAATTGCATCAAAGGGGGTCCCCTTGGAACTTTTTCGAATTCTTCAAATCGCCTTAACTTCCGAACGGATGGACCGATTTTCAACTTCGATCATAACAATCTGCTTGTTTTTTTTCATAAAATCCGTTTCTTCAATCGAAAAAACCTAAATCGAAGAAAAAATTGAATCAAAGGGGGTCCCCTTGGAACTTTTCTGAATTCTTTAGATCGCCTTAACTTCCGAACGGATGGACCGATTTTCAACTTCGATCATACCAATCTGCTTGTTTTTTTTTTCATAGATTCCATTTCTCCAATCGAAAAAACCGAAATCGAAAAGAAAAATTGCATCAAAGGGGGTCCCCTTGGAACTTTTTCGAATTCTTCAGATCGCCTTAACTTCCGAACGGATGGACCGATTTTCAACTTCGATCATACGAATCTGCTTTTTTTTCCATAGAATCCATTTCTGCAATCGAAAAAACCGAAATCGAAAAAAAAAAATGCATCAAAGGGGGCCCCCTTGGAACTTCTTCGAATTCTTCAGATCGACTTAACTTCCGAACGGATGGACCGATTTTCAACTTCGATCATACCAATCTGCTTTTTTTTTCATAGAATCCATTTCTCCGATCATAAAAACCGAAATCGAGAAAAAAATGCATCAAAGGGGGCCCCCTTGGAACTTTTTCGAATTCTTCAGATTGCCTTAACTTTCGAACGTATGGACCGATTTTCAACTTCGATCATACCAATCTGCTGGTTTTTTTTTTCATAGAATCCATTTCTCCAACCAAAAAAACCGAAATCGAAAAAATAAAAAGCATCAAAGGGAGCCCCCTTGGAACTTTTTCGAATTCTTCAGATCGCCTTAACTTCCGAACGGATGGACCGATTTTCAACTTCGATCATACGAATCTGCTTGTTTTTTTTCATCGAATCCATTTTTGCAATCGAAAAAACCGGAATCGAAAATAAATGCATCAAAGGGGGCCCCCTTGGAACTTTTTCGAATTCTTCAGATCGACTTAACTTCCGAACGGATGGACCGATTTTCAACTTCGATCATACCAATCTGCTTTTTTTTTTCATAGAATCCATTTCTGCAATCGAAAAAACCGAAATCGAAAAAAAAATGCATCAAAGGAGGCCACTTTGGAACTTTTTCGAATTCTTCAGATTGCCTTAACTTTCGAACGTATGGACCGATTTGCTTGTTTTTTCATAGAATCCATTTCTTCAATAGAAAAAACCGAAATCGAAAAAAAATTGCATCAAAGGGGGTCCCCTGGGAACTTTTTCGAATTCTTCAGATCGCCTTAACTTCCGAACGGATGGACCGATTTTCAACTTCGATCATACCAAACTTCTTGTTTTTTTTCATGGAATCCATTTCTCCAATCGAAAAAACCGAAATCTGAAAAAAAATTGCATCAAAGGGGGTCCCCTTGGAACTTTTTCGAATTCTTCAAATCGCCTTAACTTCCGAACGGATGGACCGATTTTCAACTTCGATCATACCAATCTGCTTGTTTTTTTTCATAGAATCCATTTCTCCAATCGAAAAAACCGAGATCGAAAAAAAAATTGCATCAAAGGGGGCCCCTTTGGAACTTTTTCGAATTCTTCAGATCGCCTTAACTTCCGAACGGATGGACCGATTTTCAACTTCGATCATACCAAACTGCTTGTTTTTTTTTTCATAGAATCCATTTCTCCAATCGAAAAAACCGAAATCGAAAAAAAAATGCATCAAAGGGGGCCCCCTTGGAACTTTTTCGAATTCTTCAGATCGCCTTAACTTCCGAACGGATGGACCGATTTTCAACTTCGATCATACCAATCTGCTTGTTTTTTCTTCATAGAATCCATTACTCCAATCGAAAAAACTGAAGTCGAAAAAAAAATGCATCAATGAGGGCCCCCTTGGAACTTTCTCGAATTCTTCAGATCGCCTTAACTTCCGAACGGATGGACCGATTTTCAACTTCGATCATACCAATCTGCTTGTTTTTTTTCATAGAATCCATTTCTCCAATCAAAAAAACCGAAATCGAAAAAAAAATGCATCAAAGGGGGCCTTCTTGGAACTTTTTCGAATTCTTCATATCGCCTTAACTTCCGAACGGATGGACCGATTTTTAATTTCGCGCATACTAATTCGCTTGTTTTTTTCATAGAATCCATTTCTCCAATCGAAAAAACCGAAATCGAAAAAAAATTGCATCAAAGGGGGTCCCCTTGGAACTTTTTCGAATTCTTCAGATCGCCTTAACTTCCGAACGGATGGACCGATTTTCAACTTCGATCATACCAATCTGCTTGTTTCTTTCATAGAATCCATTTCTCCAATCGAAAAAACCGAAATCGAAAAAAAAATTCATCAAAGGGGGGCCCCTTGGAACTTTTTCGAATTCTTCAGATCGCCTTAACTTCCGAACGGATGGACCGATTTTCAACTTCGATCATACCAATCTGCTTGTTTTTTTTTCATAGAATCCATTTCTCCAATCGGAAAAACCGAAATCGAAAAAAAAAATGCATCAAAGGGGGCCACCTTGGAACTTTTTCGAATTCTTCAGACCGCCTCAACTTCCGAACGGATCGACCGATTTTCAATTTCGCGCATACCAAACTGCTTGTTTTTTTTCATAGAATCCATTTCTCTAACCGAAAAAACCGAAATCTGAAAAAAAATTGCATCAAAGGGGGTCCCCTTGGAACTTTTTCGAATTCTTCGAATCGCCTTAACTTCCGAACGGATGGACCGATTTTCAACTTCGATCATACCAATCTGCTTGTTTTTTTTCATAGAATCCATTTCTCCAATCGAAAAAACCGAAATCGAAAAAAAAAAATGCATCAAAGGGGGTCCCCTTGGAACTTTTTCGAATTCTTCAGATCGCCTTAACTTCCGAACGGATGGACCGATTTTCAACTTCGATCATACCAATCTGCTTGTTTTTTTTTCATAGAATCCATTTCTCCAATCGAAAAAACCGAAATCGAAAAAAAAAATGCATCAAAGGGGGCCCCCTTGGAACTTTTTCGAATTCTTCAGATCGCCTCAACTTCCGAACGGATGGACCGATTTTCAACTTCGATCATACCAATCTGCTTGTTTTTTCTTCATGGAATCCATTTCTCCAATCAAAAAAACTGATATCGAAAAAAAAATGCATCAATGGGGGCCCCCTTGGAACTTTCTCGAATTCTTCAGATCGCCTTAACTTCCGAACGGATGGACCGATTTTCAACTTCGATCATACCAATCTGCTTGTTTTCTTTCATAGGATCCATTTCTCTGATCGAAAAAACCGAAATCGAAAAAAAAAATGCATCAAAGGGGGCCTTCTTGGAACTTTTTCGAATTCTTCAGATCGCCTCAACTTCCGAACGGATGGACCGATTTTCAATTTCGCGCATATCAATTCGCTTGTTTTCTTCATAGAATCCATTTCTCCAATCGAAAAAACCGAAATCGAAAAAAAATTGCATCAAAGGGGGTCCCCTTGGAACTTTTTCGAATTCTTCAAATCGCCATAACTTCCGAACGGATGGACCGATTTTCAACTTCGATCATACCAATCTGCTTGTTTTTCTTCATAAAATCCATTTCTTCAATCGAAAAAACCAAAATCGAAGAAAAAATTGCATCAAAGGGGGTCCCCTTGGAACTTTTCTGAATTCTTTAGATCGCCTTAACTTCCGAACGGATGGACCGATTTTCAACTTCGATCATACCAATCTGCTTGTTTTTTTTTTCATAGATTCCATTTCTCCAATCGAAAAAACCGAAATCGAAAAGAAAAATTGCATCAAAGGGGGTCCCCTTGGAACTTTTTCGAATTCTTCAGATCGCCTTAACTTCCGAACGGATGGACCGATTTTCAACTTCGATCATACCAATCTGCTTGTTTTTTTTTCATAGAATCCATTTCTCCAATCAAAAAAACCGAAATCGAAAAAATAAAAAGCATCAAAGGGAGCCCCCTTGGAACTTTTTCGAATTCTTCAGATCGCCTTAACTTCCGAACGGATGGACCGATTTTCAACTTCGATCATACGAATCTGCTTTTTTTTCCATAGAATCCATTTCTGCAATCGAAAAAACCGAAATCGAAAAAAAAAAATGCATCAAAGGGGGCCCCCTTGGAACTTCTTCGAATTCTTCAGATCGACTTAACTTCCGAACGGATGGACCGATTTTCAACTTCGATCATACCAATCTGCTTTTTTTTCATAGAATCCATTTCTCCGATCATAAAAACCGAAATCGAGAAAAAAATGCATCAAAGGGGGCCCCCTTGGAACTTTTTCGAATTCTTCAGATTGCCTTAACTTTCGAACGTATGGACCGATTTTCAACTTCGATCATACCAATCTGCTGGTTTTTTTTTTCATAGAATCCATTTCTCCAACCAAAAAAACCGAAATCGAAAAAATAAAAAGCATCAAAGGGAGCCCCCTTGGAACTTTTTCGAATTCTTCAGATCGCCTTAACTTCCGAACGGATGGACCGATTTTCAACTTCGATCATACGAATCTGCTTGTTTTTTTTCATCGAATCCATTTTTGCAATCGAAAAAACCGGAATCGAAAATAAATGCATCAAAGGGGGCCCCCTTGGAACTTTTTCGAATTCTTCAGATCGACTTAACTTCCGAACGGATGGACCGATTTTCAACTTCGATCATACCAATCTGCTTTTTTTTTTCATAGAATCCATTTCTGCAATCGAAAAAACCGAAATCGAATCAAAAATGCATCAAAGGAGGCCACTTTGGAACTTTTTCGAATTCTACAGATTGCCTTAACTTTCGAACGTATGGACCGATTTGCTTGTTTTTTCATAGAATCCATTTCTTCAATAGAAAAAACCGAAATCGAAAAAAAATTGCATCAAAGGGGGTCCCCTGGGAACTTTTTCGAATTCTTCAGATCGCCTTAACTTCCGAACGGATGGACCGATTTTCAACTTCGATCATACCAAACTTCTTGTTTTTTTTCATGGAATCCATTTCTCCAATCGAAAAAACCGAAATCTGAAAAAAAATTGCATCAAAGGGGGTCCCCTTGGAACTTTTTCGAATTCTTCAAATCGCCTTAACTTCCGAACGGATGGACCGATTTTCAACTTCGATCATACCAATCTGCTTGTTTTTTTTCATAGAATCCATTTCTCCAATCGAAAAAACCGAAATCGAAAAAAAAATTGCATCAAAGGGGGCCCCTTTGGAACTTTTTCGAATTCTTCAGATCGCCTTAACTTCCGAACGGATGGACCGATTTTCAACTTCGATCATACCAAACTGCTTGTTTTTTTTTTCATAGAATCCATTTCTCCAATCGAAAAAACCGAAATCGAAAAAAAAAATGCATCAAAGGGGGCCCCCTTGGAACTTTTTCGAATTCTTCAGATCGCCTTAACTTCCGAACGGATGGACCGATTTTCAACTTCGATCATACCAATCTGCTTGTTTTTTCTTCATAGAATCCATTACTCCAATCGAAAAAACTGAAGTCGAAAAAAAAATGCATCAATGAGGGCCCCCTTGGAACTTTCTCGAATTCTTCAGATCGCCTTAACTTCCGAACGGATGGACCGATTTTCAACTTCGATCATACCAATCTGCTTGTTTTTTTTCATAGAATCCATTTCTCCAATCAAAAAAACCGAAATCGAAAAAAAAATGCATCAAAGGGGGCCTTCTTGGAACTTTTTCGAATTCTTCATATCGCCTTAACTTCCGAACGGATGGACCGATTTTCAATTTCGCGCATACTAATTCGCTTGTTTTTTTCATAGAATCCATTTCTCCAATCGAAAAAACCGAAATCGAAAAAAAATTGCATCAAAGGGGGTCCCCTTGGAACTTTTTCGAATTCTTCAGATCGCCTTAACTTCCGAACGGATGGACCGATTTTCAACTTCGATCATACCAATCTGCTTGTTTCTTTCATAGAATCCATTTCTCCAATCGAAAAAACCGAAATCGAAAAAAAATTCATCAAAGGGGGGCCCCTTGGAACTTTTTCGAATTCTTCAGATCGCCTTAACTTCCGAACGGATGGACCGATTTTCAACTTCGATCATACCAATCTGCTTGTTTTTTTTTCATAGAATCCATTTCTCCAATCGGAAAAACCGAAATCGAAAAAAAAAATGCATCAAAGGGGGCCACCTTGGAACTTTTTCGAATTCTTCAGACCGCCTCAACTTCCGAACGGATCGACCGATTTTCAATTTCGCGCATACCAAACTGCTTGTTTTTTTTCATAGAATCCATTTCTCTAACCGAAAAAACCGAAATCTGAAAAAAAATTGCATCAAAGGGGGTCCCCTTGGAACTTTTTCGAATTCTTCGAATCGCCTTAACTTCCGAACGGATGGACCGATTTTCAACTTCGATCGTACCAATCTGCTTGTTTTTCTTCATAGAATCCATTTCTCTAATCGAAAAAACCGAAATCTGAAAAAAAATTGCAACAAAGGGGGTCCCCTTGGAACTTTTTCGAATTCTTCAAATCGCCTTAACTTCCGAACGGATGGACCGATTTTCAACTTCGATCGTACCAATCTGCTTGTTTTTTTTTCATAGAATCCATTTCTCCAATCGAAAAAACCAAAATCGAAAAAAAAAATTTATCAAACGGGGTCCCCTTGGAACTTTTCTGAATTCTTCAGACCGCCTTAACTTCCGAACGGATGGACCGATTTTCAACTTCGATCATACCAATCTGCTTGTTTTTTTTCATAGAATCCATTTCTCCAATCGAGAAAACCGGGATCGAAAAAATAAAAAGCATCAAAGGGAGCCCCCTTGGAACTTTTTCGAACTCTTCAGATCGCCTTAACTTCCGAACGGATGGACCGATTTTCAACTTCGATCATACGAATCTGCTTTTTTTTCATAGAATCCATTTCTGCAATCAAAAAACCGAAATCCAAAAAAAAAATGCATCAAAGGGGGCCCCCTTGAAACTTTTTCGAATTCTTCAGATCGACTCAACTTCCGAACGGATAAACCGATTTTCAACTTCGATCATACCAATCTGCTTTTTTTTTCATAGAATCCATTTCTCCGATCAAAAAAACCGAAATCGAAAAAAAAAAAATGCATCAAAGGGAGCCCCCTTGGAACTTTTTCGAATTCTTCAGATTGCCTTAACTTTCGAACGTATGGACCGATTTTCAACTTCGATCATACCAATCTGCTTGTTTTTTTTCATAGAATCCACTTCTCCAATCAAAAAAACCGAAATCGAAAAAATAAAAAGCATCAAAGGGAGCCCCCTTGGAACTTTTTCGAATTCTTCAGATCGCCTTAACTTCCGAACGGATGGACCGATTTTCAACTTCGATCATACGAATCTGCTTGTTTTTTTTTTTTCGAAAAAACCGAAATCGGAAAAAAAAGCATCAAAGGGGGCCCCCTTGGAACTTTTTCGAATTCTTCAGATCGCCTTAACTTCCGAACGGATGGACCGATTTTCAACTTCGATCATACCAATCTGCTTGTTTTTTTTTCATAGAATCCATTTCTCCAATCGAAAAAACCGAAATCGAAAAAAAATGCATCGAAGGGGGCCCCCTTGGAACTTTTTCGAATTCTTCAGATCGCCTTAACTTCCGAACGGATGGACCGATTTTCAACTTCGATCATACCAATCTGCTTGTATTTTTTCATAAAATCCATTTCTCCAATCGAAAAAACCGAAATGGAAAAAAAAAATGCATCAAAGGGGACCCCCTTGGAACTTTTTCGAATTCTTCAGATCGACTTAACTTCCGAACGGATGGACCGATTTTCAACTTCGATCATACCAATCTGCTTTTTTTTTTCATAGAATCCATTTCTCTGATCGAAACAACCGAAATCGAAAAAAAAAATGCATCAAAGGAGGCCCCCTTGGAACTTTTTCGAATTCTTCAGATCGCCTTAACTTCCGAACGGATGGACCGATTTTCAACTTCGATCATACCAAACTGCTTGTTTTTTTCATAGAATCCATTTCTCCAATCGAAAAAACCGAAATCTGAAAAAAATTGCATCAAAGGGGGTCCCCTTGGAACTTGTTCGAATTCTTCAAATCGCCTTAACTTCCGAACGGATGGACCGATTTTCAACTTCGATCATACCAATCTGCTTTTTTTTTTCATAGAATCCATTTCTCCAATCGAAAAAACCAAAATCGAAAAAAAAATCGCATCAAAGGGGGTCCCCTTGGAACTTTTCTTAATTCTTCAGATCGCCTTAACTTCCGAACGGATGGACCGATTTTCAACTTCGATCATACCAATCTGCTTGTTTTTTTTCATAGAATCCATTTCTTCAATCGAAAAAACCGAAATCGAGAAGAAAAATTGCATCAAAGGGGGTCCCCTTGGAACTTTTTCGAATTCTTCAGATCGCCTTAACTTCCGAACGGATGGACCGATTTTCAACTTCGATCATACCAATCTGCTTGTTTTTTTTTCATTTCTCCAATCAAAAAAACCAAAATCGAAAAAATAAAAAGCATCAAAGGGAGCCCCCTTGGAACTTCTTCGAATTCTTCAGATCGCCTTAACTTCCGAACGGATGGACCGATTTTCAACTTCGATCATACAAATCTGCTTGTTTTTTTTCATAGAATCCATTTCTGCAATCGAAAAATCCGAAATCGAAAAAAAAATGCATCGAAGAGGGCCCCCTTGGAACTTCTTCGAATTCATCAGATCGACTTAACTTCCGAACGGATGGACCGATTTTCAACTTCGATCATACCAATTTGCTTTTTTTTTTCATAGAATCCATTTATCCGATCAAAAATACCGAAATCGAAAAAAAAAATTCATCAAAGGTGGCCCCCTTGGAACTTTTTCGAATTCTTCAGATTGCCTTAACCCATTAACGCCGAGATATCAAAATTTTTGAATTTAATAGATTTCATGCATGAAACTCATTGAAATGAGACTGTATAACCCAGTTTCAAAGCTTTTCATTGTTTTTCAATCAGAACAAGTCAAAAAAATGCTGTTCCCATATGGAGCCTTTAGGCGTTACAGAGTATGGAACGTTCGGAAGCAATCCACGCATAGTCCAATATGACACTTAGAACAAATTTTTCGACCTTGGCTACTACAATTATCACCACCGCATCTTCTTCTCTTTCCTTCAGGTACTGGAATGACATAATGGTGTAAGCCATCATAACGAATGTCATTGCTGACCCTGAAGTCCCTTGCTGCAGCTCTAGGTACCCTACCAGGATTCCGTGGAGGTACTTGATATCGTGTTAGATACGTCTGAAAATAATAAGTAACACTTTATATTTGCAATGCCTTCAATCCTGAGATCTCACTTGGTATATATTTCTCCTAAATTCCAGCTGAGTAATTTTACGACCACCGTTCCTCCGTAACCATTTGCCTTCAGTGTGCATAGGAGATTGGCAGTAGTGAAGAGATTGTCAGTAAAAAAATTATATCGAAATGATTTTTTGTCTCTCAATTCGTCTATCATCTGCAGTAAGGGCGCCGTTGGCTTTCCAAATATCTGTTCATAATTTGTGTTAGATCTAGGATTTTTCCCTTGATAAATTTCAAAGTTTATCAAGTAACCACTAGGAGTATTCAGGCACCAAACCTTGTACCCAAATCGAACAGGCTTGCCACGGATAAATTGCTTACATCCGTGGCGGCCGAAGTATCTGATCATTGATTCGTCATATGCAAGATTCTCTTCTGGTACAAAATTCTCGAGGAATTTCAGTTTCAGATGATCAGTTAGTGGGCGAAGTTTGTACATCTTATCCGAGACATCGATTTGATTATTATTCGCAAAATGAATATACTTGCAAATTTGCAAAAATCTGTCGCGTCTCATAGAGTTTGATATCATCTGATTCTTCAAATCCATGGAATTCTCCCAGTAGCTTCTTTTTGATGGTAAAACATTGATACCACTCAGAATGAGTATTCCAATGAATACTCTCAATTCCTCGATGGATATCTGGGGATCTGAACTGTTTTTACCTAAAGCGTAATTCGTAGATTCTGATATTATATTCTGTAGTAGATCATCAGAAAAAAACAACTCGAATATTTCGATGCAGCTCATCAAACTACACTTAGAATAATTTACTGAGCCAAATTCGCAACCAGGAGGTTGTAAATCTCCTTGAATATAGCTTGGTATAGTTGGCTTCGTTTTCAAAGTTATGGTATCGCTGCAAAGCTTTGACACAGCTTCACATGACTCTAGGACTTCATAATCTGCTGTTCTCAACCTATCTTCATTCACGAAAACAATCTCGGCGGGTGCTGAAAGTTGCCTGGCATTCAGATTGTCGGCAAGTCCACCTTCATCTTCATCAGCTAAATCTTCATCAGTCAAAACACTACTTTGAGATGGCTCTATATAAATATCTGTCACATTGCCATCATCATACGCGATATCCAAAGCTTCCTGAAGAGATATTCCGCTGAAAAAAAATATTGATTAGCTAACATGTCATACTGGGGTAACGCCTAAAGAGCCCATATGGAAACATCAATGTTTACACTAAAATTGTGGAAAATGTGAACATGATATTATAAATCCATAGACATCATGAGTTTTCGTAATAAAACAGTAAGACGAATCGTAATTCATTAGAAGATACAGAATAAAAATATAACTATAATCATACTTACATCAAGTTCAGGTCCATATTTCCAGACATTATTCACAAACCGTCTTTTTCAACACTGGTAACAACAGTGAAATGGAAACACAAAAACAGGGCACACACTGTCGAACACTTATTGAACCTTTCTGATGAACGTATTCATCCTGAATTGGCGAAACATTACAAAGTGTCGCCTCTTCTCCCTTCCAAATGGACACGTATCTATTGGCTCCATATGGTACCTTTAGGCGTTAATGGGTTAACTGTCGAACGTATGGACCGATTTTCAACTTCGATCATACCAATCTACTTGTTTTTTTTTCATAGAATCCATTTCTCCAATCAGAATAACCGAAATCGAAAAAATTAAAAGCATCAAAGGGAGCCCCCTTGGAACTTTTTCGAATTCTTCAGAACGCCTTAACTTCCGAACGGATGGACCAATTTTCAACTTCGATCATACGAATCTGCTTGTTTTTTTTTCATAGAATCCATTTCTCCAATCGAAAAAACCGAAATCGAAAAAAAAAATGCATCAAAGGGGGCCCCCTTGGAACTTTTTCGAATTCTTCAGATCGACTTAACTTCCGAACGGATGTACCGATATTCAACTTCGATCATACCAATCTGCTTTTTTTTCCATAGAATCCATTTCTCCGATCAAAAATACCGAAATCGAAAAAAAAATGCATCAAAGGGGGCCCCCTTGGAAATTTTTCGAATTCTTCAGATTGCCTTAACTTTCGAACGTATGGACCGATTTTCAACTTCGATCATACCAATCTGCTTTTTTTTTCATAGAATCCATTTCTTCAATCGAAAAAACCGAAATCAAAAAAAATGCATCAAAGGGGGCCCCCTTGGAACTTTTTCGAATTCTTCAGATCGCCTTAACTTCCAAACGGATGGACCGATTTTCAACTTCGATCATACGAATCTGCTTGTTTTTTTTCATAGAATCCATTTCTCCAATCGAAAAATTCAGAATCGAAAAAAAAAAAAACCAAAGGAGGCCCCCTTGGAACTTTTTCGAATTCTTCAGATCGCCTTAACTTCCGAACGGATGGACCGATTTTCAACTTCGATCATACCAATCTGCTTGTTTTTTTTTCATAGAATCCATTTTTCCAATCGAAAAAACCGAAATCGAAAAAAAATGCATCGAAGGGGGCCCCCTTGGAACTTTTTCGAATTCTTCAGATCGCCTTAACTTCCGAACGGATGGACCGATTTTCAACTTCGATCATACCAATCTGCTTGTATTTTTTCATAAAATCCATTTTTTCAATCGAAAAAACCGAAATGGAAAAAAAAAATGCATCAAAGGGGACCCCCCCTTGGAACTTTTTCGAATTCTTCAGATCGACTTAACTTCCGAACGGATGGACCGATTTTCAACTTCGATCATACCAATCTGCTTTTTTTTTTCATAGAATCCATTTCTCTGATCAAAACAACCGAAATCGAAAAAAAAAATGCATCAAAGGGGGCCCCCTTGGAACTTTTTCGAATTCTTCAGATCGCCTTAACTTCCGAACGGATGGACCGATTTTCAACTTCGATCATACCAAACTGCTTGTTTTTTTCATAGAATCCATTTCTCCAATCGAAAAAACCGAAATCTGAAAAAAATTGCATCAAAGGGGGTCCCCTTGGAACTTTTTCGAATTCTTCAAATCGCCTTAACTTCCGAACGGATGGACCGATTTTCAACTTCGATCATACCAATCTGCTTGTTTTTTTTCATAGAATCCATTTCTCCAATCGAAAAAACCAAAATCGAAAAAAAAATCGCATCAAAGGGGGTCCCCTTGGAACTTTTCTGAATTCTTCAGATCGCCTTAACTTCCGAACGGATGGACCGATTTTCAACTTCGATCATACCAATCTGCTTGTTTTTTTTTTCATTTCTCCAATCAAAAAAACTGAAATCGAAAAAATAAAAAGCATCAAAGGGAGCCCCCTTGGAACTTCTTCGAATTCTTCAGATCGCCTTAACTTCCGAACGGATGGACCGATTTTCAACTTCGATCATACCAAACTGCTTGTTTAATTTCATAGAATCCATTTCTCCAATCGGAAAAACCGAAATCGAAAAAAAAATGCATCAAAGGGGGCCCCCTTGGAACTATTTCGAATTCTTCAGACCGCCTTAACTTCCGAACGGATGAACCGATTTTCAACTTCGATCATACCAAACTGCTTGTTTTTTTTCATAGAATCCATTTCTCTAATCGAAAAAACCGAAATCTGAAAAAAAATTGCATCAAAGGGGGTCCCCTTGGAACTTTTTCGAATTCTTCAAATCGCCTTAACTTCCGAACGGATGGACCGATTTTCAACTTCGATCGTACCAATCTGCTTGTTTTTTTTCATAGAATCCATTTCTCCAATCGAGAAAACCAAAATCGAAAAAAAATTTTTATCAAAGGGGGTCCCCTTGGAACTTTTCTGAATTCTTCAGACCGCCTTAACTTCCGAACGGATGGACCGATTTTCAACTTCGATCATACCAATCTGCTTGTTTTTTTTCATAGAATCCATTTCTCCAATCGAGAAAACCGAGATCGAAAAAATAAAAAGCATCAAAGGGAGCCCCCTTGGAACTTTTTCGAATTCTTCAGATCGCCTTAACTTCCGAACGGATGGACCGATTTTCAACTTCGATCATACGAATCTGCTTGTTTTTTTTCATAGAATCCATTTCTCCAATCGAAAAATTCAGAATCGAAAAAAAAAAAAACCAAAGGAGGCCCCCTTGGAACTTTTTCGAATTCTTCAGATCGCCTTAACTTCCGAACGGATGGACCGATTTTCAACTTCGATCATACCAATCTGCTTGTTTTTTTTTTCATAGAATCCATTTTTCCAATCGAAAAAACCGAAATCGAAAAAAAATGCATCGAAGGGGGCCCCCTTGGAACTTTTTCGAATTCTTCAGATCGCCTTAACTTCCGAACGGATGGACCGATTTTCAACTTCGATCATACCAATCTGCTTGTATTTTTTCATAAAATCCATTTTTTCAATCGAAAAAACCGAAATGGAAAAAAAAAATGCATCAAAGGGGACCCCCTTGGAACTTTTTCGAATTCTTCAGATCGACTTAACTTCCGAACGGATGGACCGATTTTCAACTTCGATCATACCAATCTGCTTTTTTTTTCATAGAATCCATTTCTCTGATCAAAACAACCGAAATCGAAAAAAAAAAATGCATGAAAGGGGGCCCCCTTGGAACTTTTTCGAATTCTTCAGATCGCCTTAACTTCCGAACGGATGGACCGATTTTCAACTTCGATCATACCAAACTGCTTGTTTTTTTCATAGAATCCATTTCTCCAATCGAAAAAACCGAAATCTGAAAAAAATTGCATCAAAGGGGGTCCCCTTGGAACTTTTTCGAATTCTTCAAATCGCCTTAACTTCCGAACGGATGGACCGATTTTCAACTTCGATCATACCAATCTGCTTGTTTTTTTTCATAGAATCCATTTCTCCAATCGAAAAAACCAAAATCGAAAAAAAAATCGCATCAAAGGGGGTCCCCTTGGAACTTTTCTGAATTCTTCAGATCGCCTTAACTTCCGAACGGATGGACCGATTTTCAACTTCGATCATACCAATCTGCTTGTTTTTTTTTTCATTTCTCCAATCAAAAAAACTGAAATCGAAAAAATAAAAAGCATCAAAGGGAGCCCCCTTGGAACTTCTTCGAATTCTTCAGATCGCCTTAACTTCCGAACGGATGGACCGATTTTCAACTTCGATCATACCAAACTGCTTGTTTAATTTCATAGAATCCATTTCTCCAATCGGAAAAACCGAAATCGAAAAAAAAATGCATCAAAGGGGGCCCCCTTGGAACTATTTCGAATTCTTCAGACCGCCTTAACTTCCGAACGGATGAACCGATTTTCAACTTCGATCATACCAAACTGCTTGTTTTTTTTCATAGAATCCATTTCTCTAATCGAAAAAACCGAAATCTGAAAAAAAATTGCATCAAAGGGGGTCCCCTTGGAACTTTTTCGAATTCTTCAAATCGCCTTAACTTCCGAACGGATGGACCGATTTTCAACTTCGATCGTACCAATCTGCTTGTTTTTTTTCATAGAATCCATTTCTCCAATCGAGAAAACCAAAATCGAAAAAAAATTTTTATCAAAGGGGGTCCCCTTGGAACTTTTCTGAATTCTTCAGACCGCCTTAACTTCCGAACGGATGGACCGATTTTCAACTTCGATCATACCAATCTGCTTGTTTTTTTTCATAGAATCCATTTCTCCAATCGAGAAAACCGAGATCGAAAAAATAAAAAGCATCAAAGGGAGCCCCCTTGGAACTTTTTCGAATTCTTCAGATCGCCTTAACTTCCGAACGGATGGACCGATTTTCAACTTCGATCATACGAATCTGCTTTTTTTTTCATAGAATCCATTTCTGCAATCGTGAAACCGAAATCGAAAAAAAAAATGCATCAAAGGGGGCCCCCTTGGAACTTCTTCGAATTCTTCAGATCGACTTAACTTCCGAACGGATAAACCGATTTTCAACTTCGATCATACCAATCTGCTTTTCTTTTTCATAGAATCCATTTCTCCGATCAAAAAAACCGAAATCGAAAAAAAAAATGCATCAAAGGGGGCCCCCTTGAAACCTTTTTCGAATTCTTCAGATTGCCTTAACTTTCGAACGTATGGACCGATTTTCAACTTCGATCATACCAATCTGCTTGTTTTTTTTTATAGAATCCATTTCTCCAATCAAAAAAACCGAAATCGAAAAAATAAAAAGCATCAAAGGGAGCCCCCTTGGAACTTTTTCGAATTCTTCAGATCGCCTTAACTTCCGAACGGATGGACCGATTTTCAACTTCGATCATACGAATCTGCTTGTTTTTTTTTTCGAAAAAACCGAAATCGAAAAAAAAAAAGCATCAAAGGGAGCCCCCTTGGAACTTTTTCAAATTCTTCAGATCGCCTTAACTTCCGAACGGATGGACCGATTTTCAACTTCGATCATACCAATCTGCTTGTTTTTTTTCATAGAATCCATTTCTCCAATCGAAAAAACCGAAATCGAAAAAAAAAAATGCATCGAAGGGGGCCCCCTTGGAACTTTTTCGAATTCTTCAGATCGCCTTAACTTCCGAACGGATGGACCGATTTTCAACTTCGATCATACCAATCTGCTTGTATTTTTTCATAAAATCCATTTCTCCAATCGAAAAAACCGAAATGGAAAAAAAAAATGCATCAAAGGGGACCCCCTTGGAACTTTTTCGAATTCTTCAGATCGACTTAACTTCCGAACGGATGGACCGATTTTCAACTTCGATCATACCAATCTGCTTTTTTTTTCATAGAATCCATTTCTCTGATCAAAACAACCGAAATAGAAAAAAAAAATGCATCAAAGGGAGCCCCCTTGGAACTTTTTCGAATTCTTCAGATCGCCTACACTTCCGAACGGATGGACCGATTTTCAACTTCGATCATACCAAACTGCTGGTTTTTTCTCATAGAATCCATTTCTCCAATCGAAAAAACCGAAATCTAAAAAAAAATGGAATCAAAGAGGGTCCCCTTGGAACTTTTTCGAATTCTTCAAATCGCCTTAACTTCCGAACGGATGGACCAATTTTCAACTTCGATCATACCAATCTGCTTGTTTTTTTTCATAGAATCCATTTCTCCAATCGAAAAAACCAAAATCGAAAAAAAAATCGCATCAAAGGGGGTCCCCTTGGAACTTTTCTGAATTCTTCAGATCGCCTTAACTTCCGAACGGATGGACCGATTTTCAACTTCGATCATACCAATCTGCTTGTTTTTTTTTTTCATAGAATCCATTTCTCCAATCGAAAAAACCGAAATCGAAAAGAAAAATTGCATCAAAGGGGGTCCCCTTGGAACTTTTTCGAATTCTTCAGATCGCCTTAACTTCCGAACGGATGGACCGATTTTCAACTTCGATCATACCAATCTGCTTGTTTTTTTTTCATGGAATCCATTTCTCCAATCGAGAAAACCGAGATCGAAAAAATAAAAAGCATCAAAGGGAGCCCCCTTGGAACTTTTTCGAATTCTTCAGATCGCCTTAACTTCCGAACGGATGGACCGATTTTCAACTTCGATCATACGAATCTGCTTTTTTTTTCATAGAATCCATTTCTGCAATCGTAAAACCGAAATCGAAAAAATAAAAAGCATCAAAGGGGGCCCCCTTGGAACTTTTTCGAATTCTTCAGATCGACTTAACTTCCGAACGGATAAACCGATTTTCAACTTCGATCATACCAATCTGCTTTTTTTTTTATAGAATCCATTTCTCCGATCAAAAAAACCGAAATCGAAAAAAAAAATGCATCAAAGGGGGCCCCCTTGAAACTTTTTCGAATTCTTCAGATTGCCTTAACTTTCGAACGTATGGACCGATTTTCAACTTCGATCATACCAATCTGCTTGTTTTTTTTTCATAGAATCCATTTCTCCAATCAAAAAAACCGAAATCGAAAAAATAAAAAGCATCAAAGGGAGCCCCCTTGGAACATTTTCGAATTCTTCAGATCGCCTTAACTTCCGAACGGATGGACCGATTTTCAACTTCGATCATACGAATCTGCTTGTTTTTTTTTTCGAAAAAACCGAAATCGAAAAAAAAAAGCATCAAAGGGAGCCCCCTTGGAACTTTTTCAAATTCTTCAGATCGCCTTAACTTCCGAACGGATGGACCGATTTTCAACTTCGATCATACCAATCTGCTTGTTTTTTTTCATAGAATCCATTTCTCCAATCGAAAAAACCGAAATCGAAAAAAAAATGCATCGAAGGGGGCCCCCTTGGAACTTTTTCGAATTCTTCAGATCGCCTTAACTTCCGAACGGATGGACCGATTTTCAACTTCGATCATACCAATCTGCTTGTATTTTTTCATAAAATCCATTTCTCCAATCGAAAAAACCGAAATGGAAGAAAAAATGCATCAAAGGGGACCCCCTTGGAACTTTTTCGAATTCTTCAGATCGACTTAACTTCCGAACGGATGGACCGATTTTCAACTTCGATCATACCAATCTGCTTTTTTTTTCATAGAATCCATTTCTCTGATCAAAACAACCGAAATCGAAAAAAAAAATGCATCAAAGGGGGCCCCCTTGGAACTTTTTCGAATTCTTCAGATCGCCTTAACTACCGAACGGATGGACCGATTTTCAACTTCGATCATACCAAACTGCTGGTTTTTTCTCATAGAATCCATTTTTCCAATCGAAAAAACCGAAATCTAAAAAAAAAATGGAATCAAAGGGGGTCCCCTTGGAACTTTTTCGAATTCTTCAAATCGCCTTAACTTCCGAACGGATGGACCAATTTTCAACTTCGATCATACCAATCTGCTTGTTTTTTTTTTCATAGAATCCATTTCTCCAATCGAAAAAACCGAAATCGAAAAGAAAAATTGCATCAAAAGGGGTCCCCTTGGAACTTTTTCGAATTCTTCAGATCGCCTCAACTTCCGAACGGATGGACCGATTTTCAACTTCGATCATACCAATCTGCTTGTATTTTTTTCATGGAATCCATTTCTCCAATCGAAAGAACCGAAATCGAAAAAATAAAAAGCATCAAAGGGAGCCCCCTTGGAACTTCTTCGAATTCTTCAGATCGCCTTAACTTCCGAACGGATGGACCGATTTTCAACTTCGATCATACAAATCTGCTTGTTTTTTCTCATAGAATCCATTTCTGCAATCGAAAAAACCGAAATCGAAAAAAAAATGCATCAAAGGGGGCCCCCTTGGAACTTTTTCGAATTCTTCAGATCGACTTAACTTCCGAACGGATGGACCGATTTTCAACTTCGATCATACCAATTTGCTTTTTTTTTCATAGAATCCATTTATCCGATCAAAAAAACCGAAATCGAAAAAAAAAAATCATCAAAGGGAGCCCCCTTGGAACTTTTTCGAATTCTTCAGATTGCCTTAACTGTCGAACGTATGGACCGATTTTCAACTTCGATCATACCAATCTGCTCTTTTTTTATTCATAGAATCCATTTCTCCAATCAGAAAAACCGAAATCGAAAAAATAAAAAGCATCAAAGGGAGCCCCCTTGGAACTTTTTCGAATTCTTCAGATCGCCTTAACTTCCGAACGGATGGACCAATTTTCAACCTCGATCATACGAATCTGCTTGTTTTTTTTCATAGAATCCATTTCTCCAATCGAAAAAACCGAAATCGAAAAAAAATGCATCAAAGGGAGCCCCCTTGGAACTTTTTCGAATTCTTCAGATCGACTTAACTTCCGAACGGATGGACCGATTTTCAACTTCGATCATACCAATCTGCTTTTTTTTTCCATAGAATCCATTTCTCCGATCAAAAATACCGAAATCGAACAAAAAAAAAATGCATCAAAGGGGGCCCCCTTGGAACTTTTTCGAATTCTTCAGATTGCCTTAACTTTCGAACGTATGGACCGATTTTCAACTTCGATCATACCAATCTGCTTGTTTTTTTTCATAGAATCCATTTCTTCAATCGAAAAAACCGAAATCGAAAAAAAAATGCATCAAAGGGGGCCCCCTTGGAACTTTTTCGAATTCTTCAGATCGCCTTAACTTCCGAACGGATGGACCGATTTTCAACTTCGATCATACCAATCTGCTTGTATTTTTTCATAAAATCCATTTCTCCAATCGAAAAAACCGAAATGGAAGAAAAAATGCATCAAAGGGGACCCCCTTGGAACTTTTTCGAATTCTTCAGATCGACTTAACTTCCGAACGGATGGACCGATTTTCAACTTCGATCATACCAATCTGCTTTTTTTTTCATAGAATCCATTTCTCTGATCAAAACAACCGAAATCGAAAAAAAAAATGCATCAAAGGGGGCCGCCTTGGAACTTTTTCGAATTCTTCAGATCGCCTTAACTTCCGAACGGATGGACCGATTTTCAACTTCGATCATACCAAACTGCTGGTTTTTTCTCATAGAATCCATTTCTCCAATCGAAAAAACCGAAATCTGAAAAAAATTGCATCAAAGGGGGTCCCCTTGGAACTTTTTCGAATTCTTCAAATCGCCTTAACTTCCGAACGGATGGACCAATTTTCAACTTCGATCATACCAATCTGCTTGTTTTCTTTCATAGAATCCATTTCTCCAATCGAAAAAACCAAAATCGAAAAAAAAATCGCATCAAAGGGGGTCCCCTTGGAACTTTTTCGAATTCTTCAGATCGCCTTAACTTCCGAACGGATGGACCGATTTTCAACTTCGATCATACCAATCTGCTTGTTTTTTTTTCATGGAATCCATTTCTCCAATCAAAAGAACCGAAATCGAAAAAATAAAAAGCATCAAAGGGAGCCCCCTTGGAACTTCTTCGAATTCTTCAGATCGCCTTAACTTCCGAACGGATGGACCGATTTTCAACTTCGATCATACAAATCTGCTTGTTTTTTCTCATAGAATCCATTTCTGCAATCGAAAAAACCGAAATCGAAAAAAAAATGCATCAAAGGGGGCCCCCTTGAAACTTTTTCGAATTCTTCAGATCGACTTAACTTCCGAACGGATGGACCGATTTTCAACTTCGATCATACCAATTTGCTTTTTTTTTCATAGAATCCATTTATCCGATCAAAAAAACCGAAATCGAAAAAAAAAATTCATCAAAGGGGGCCCCCTTGGAACTTCTTCGAATTCTTCAGATCGACTTAACTTCCGAACGGATAAACCGATTTTCAACTTCGATCATACCAATCTGCTTTTCTTTTTCATAGAATCCATTTCTCCGATCAAAAAAACCGAAATCGAAAAAAAAAATGCATCAAAGGGGGCCCCCTTGAAACCTTTTTCGAATTCTTCAGATTGCCTTAACTTTCGAACGTATGGACCGATTTTCAACTTCGATCATACCAATCTGCTTGTTTTTTTTTATAGAATCCATTTCTCCAATCAAAAAAACCGAAATCGAAAAAATAAAAAGCATCAAAGGGAGCCCCCTTGGAACTTTTTCGAATTCTTCAGATCGCCTTAACTTCCGAACGGATGGACCGATTTTCAACTTCGATCATACGAATCTGCTTGTTTTTTTTTTCGAAAAAACCGAAATCGAAAAAAAAAAAGCATCAAAGGGAGCCCCCTTGGAACTTTTTCGAATTCTTCAGATTGCCTTAACTGTCGAACGTATGGACCGATTTTCAACTTCGATCATACCAATCTGCTCGTTTTTTTTTCATAGAATCCATTTCTTCAATCAGAAAAACCGAAATCGAAAAAATAAAAAGCATCAAAGGGAGCCCCCATGGAACTTTTTCGAATTCTTCAGATCGCCTTAACTTCCGAACAGATGGACCAATTTTCAACTTCGATCATACGAATCTGCTTGTTTTTTTTCATAGAATCCATTTCTCCAATCGAAAAAACCGAAATCGAAAAAAAAATGCATCAAAGGGAGCCCCCTTGGAACTTTTTCGAATTCTTCAGATCGACTTAACTTCCGAACGTATGGACCGATTTTCAACTTCGATCATACCAATCTGCTTGTTTTTTTTCATAGAATCCATTTCTTCAATCGAAGAAACCGAAATCGAAAGAAAAATGCATCAAAGGGGGCCCCCTTGGAACTTTTTCGAATTCTTCAGATCGCCTTAACTTCCAAACGGATGGACCAATTTTCAACTTCGATCATACGAATCTGCTTGTTTTTTTTTCATAGAATCCATTTCTCCAATCAAAAAAACCGAAATCGAAAAAAAAAAATGCATCAAAGGGGGCCCCCTTGGAACTTTTTCGAATTCTTCAGATTGCCTTAACTTTCGAACGTATGGACCGATTTTCAACTTCGATCATACCAATCTGCTTGTTTTTTTTCATAGAATCCATTTCTTCAATCGAAGAAACCGAAATCGAAAGAAAAATGCATCAAAGGGGGCCCCCTTGGAACTTTTTCGAATTCTTCAGATCGCCTTAACTTCCAAACGGATGGACCAATTTTCAACTTCGATCATACGAATCTGCTTGTTTTTTTTTCATAGAATCCATTTCTCCAATCGAAAAAACCGAAATCGAAAAAAAAAAATGCATCAAAGGGGGCCCCCTTGGAACTTTTTCGAATTCTTCAGATCGACTTAACTTCCGAACGGATGGACCGATTTTCAACTCCGATCATACCAATCTGCTTTTTTTTCCATAGAATCCATTTCTCCGATCAAAAATACCGAAATCGAAAAAAAAAATGCATCAAAGGGGCCCCCTTGGAACTTTTTCGAATTCTTCAGATTGCCTTAACTTTCGAACGTATGGACCGATTTTCAACTTCGATCATACCAATCTGCTTGTTTTTTTTCATAGAATCCATTTCTTCAATCGAAAAAACCGAAATCGAAAAAAAAAATGCATCAAAGGGGGCCCTCTTGGAACTTTTTCGAATTCTTCAGATCGCCTTAACTTCCAAACGGATGGACCGATTTTCAACTTCGATCATACGAATCTGCTTGTTTTTTTTTCATAGAATCCATTTCTCCAATCGAAAAATTCAAAATCGAAAAAAAAATGCATCAAAGGGGGCCCCCTTGGAACTTTTTCGAATTCTTCAGATCGCCTTAACATCCGAACGGATGGACCGATTTTCAACTTCGATCATACCAATCTGCTTGTTTTTTCATAGAATTCATTTCTCCAATCGAAAAAACCAAAATCGAAAAAAAAATGCATCAAAGGGGGCCCCCTTGGAACTTTTTCGAATTCTTCAGACCGCCTTAACTTCCGAACGGATGGACCGATTTCCAATTTCGCGCATACCAATTTGATTGTTTTTTCATAGAATCCATTTCTTCAATGGAACATACCGAAATCGAAGAAAAAATTGCATCAAAGGGGGTCCCCTTGGAACTTTTTCGAATTCTCCAGATCGCCTAAACTTTCGAACGGATGGACCGATTTTCAACTTCGATCATACCAAACTGCTTGTTTTTTTTCATAGAATCAATTTCTCCAATCGAAAAAACCGAAATCGAAAAAAAAATTGCATCAAATGGGGTCCCCTTGGAACTTTTTCGAATTCTTCAAATCGCCTTAACTTCCGAACGGATGGACCGATTTTCAACTTCGATCATACCAAACTGCTTGTTTTTTTTCATAGAATCCATTTCTCTAATCGAAAAAACCGAAATCTGAAAAAAAATTGCATCAAAGGGGGTCCCCTTGGAACTTTTTCGAATTCTTCAAATCGCCTTAACTTCCGAACGGATGGACCGATTTTCAACTTCGATCGTACCAATCTGCTTGATTTTTTTCATAGAATCCATTTCTCCAATCAAAAAAACCAAAATCGAAACAAAAATTGCATCTAAGGGTGCCCCCTTGGAACTTTTTCGAATTCTCCAGATCGCCTTAACTTCCGAACGGATGGACCGATTTTCAACTTCGATCATACCAATCTGCTTTTTTTTTCATAGAATCCATTTCTCTGATCAAAACAACCGAAATAGAAAAAAAAAATGCATCAAAGGGGGCCCCCTTGGAACTTTTTCGAATTCTTCAGATCGCCTTAACTTCCGAACGGATGGACCGATTTTCAACTTCGATCATACCAAACTGCTGGTTTTTTCTCATAGAATCCATTTCTCCAATCGAAAAAACCGAAATCTAAAAAAAAATGGAATCAAAGGGGGTCCCCTTGGAACTTTTTCGAATTCTTCAAGTCGCCTTAACTTCCGAACGGATGGACCAATTTTCAACTTCGATCATACCAATCTGCTTGTTTTTTTTCATAGAATCCATTTCTCCAATCGAAAAAACCAAAATCGAAAAAAAATCGCATCAAAGGGGGTCCCCTTGGAACTTTTCTGAATTCTTCAGATCGCCTTAACTTCCGAACGGATGGACCGATTTTCAACTTCGATCATACCAATCTGCTTGTTTTTTTTTTCATAGAATCCATTTCTCCAATCGAAAAAACCGAAATCGAAAAGAAAATTTGCATCAAAGGGGGTCCCCTTGGAACTTTTTCGAATTCTTCAGATCGCCTTAACTTCCGAACGGATGGACCGATTTTCAACTTCGATCATACCAATCTGCTTGTTTTTTTTTCATGGAATCCATTTCTCCAATCGAGAAAACCGAGATCGAAAAAATAAAAAGCATCAAAGGGAGCCCCCTTGGAACTTTTTCGAATTCTTCAGATCGCCTTAACTTCCGAACGGATGGACCGATTTTCAACTTCGATCATACGAATCTGCTTTTTTTTTTCATAGAATCCATTTCTGCAATCGTAAAACCGAAATCGAAAAAATAAAAAGCATCAAAGGGGGCCCCCTTGGAACTTTTTCGAATTCTTCAGATCGACTTAACTTCCGAACGGATAAACCGATTTTCAACTTCGATCATACCAATCTGCTTTTTTTTTCATAGAATCCATTTCTCCGATCAAAAAAACCGAAATCGAAAAAAAAAATGCATCAAAGGGGGCCCCCTTGAAACTTTTTCGAATTCTTCAGATTGCCTTAACTTTCGAACGTATGGACCGATTTTCAACTTCGATCATACCAATCTGCTTGTTTTTTTTTCATAGAATCCATTTCTCCAATCAAAAAAACCGAAATCGAAAAAATAAAAAGCATCAAAGGGAGCCCCCTTGGAACTTTTTCGAATTCTTCAGATCGCCTTAACTTCCGAACGGATGGACCGATTTTCAACTTCGATCATACGAATCTGCTTGTTTTTTTTTTCGAAAAAACCGAAATCGAAAAAAAAAAGCATCAAAGGGAGCCCCCTTGGAACTTTTTCAAATTCTTCAGATCGCCTTAACTTCCGAACGGATGGACCGATTTTCAACTTCGATCATACCAATCTGCTTGTTTTTTTTCATAGAATCCATTTCTCCAATCGAAAAAACCGAAATCGAAAAAAAATGCATCGAAGGGGGCCCCCTTGGAACTTTTTCGAATTCTTCAGATCGCCTTAACTTCCGAACGGATGGACCGATTTTCAACTTCGATCATACCAATCTGCTTGTATTTTTTCATAAAATCCATTTCTCCAATCGAAAAAACCGAAATGGAAGAAAAAATGCATCAAAGGGGACCCCCTTGGAACTTTTTCGAATTCTTCAGATCGACTTAACTTCCGAACGGATGGACCGATTTTCAACTTCGATCATACCAATCTGCTTTTTTTTTCATAGAATCCATTTCTCTGATCAAAACAACCGAAATCGAAAAAAAAAATGCATCAAAGGGGGCCCCCTTGGAACTTTTTCGAATTCTTCAGATCGCCTTAACTTCCGAACGGATGGACCGATTTTCAACTTCGATCATACGAATCTGCTTTTTTTTTTCATAGAATCCATTTCTGCAATCGTAAAACCGAAATCGAAAAAATAAAAAGCATCAAAGGGGGCCCCCTTGGAACTTTTTCGAATTCTTCAGATCGACTTAACTTCCGAACGGATAAACCGATTTTCAACTTCGATCATACCAATCTGCTTTTTTTTTCATAGAATCCATTTCTCCGATCAAAAAAACCGAAATCGAAAAAAAAAATGCATCAAAGGGGGCCCCCTTGAAACTTTTTCGAATTCTTCAGATTGCCTTAACTTTCGAACGTATGGACCGATTTTCAACTTCGATCATACCAATCTGCTTGTTTTTTTTTCATAGAATCCATTTCTCCAATCAAAAAAACCGAAATCGAAAAAATAAAAAGCATCAAAGGGAGCCCCCTTGGAACTTTTTCGAATTCTTCAGATCGCCTTAACTTCCGAACGGATGGACCGATTTTCAACTTCGATCATACGAATCTGCTTGTTTTTTTTTTCGAAAAAACCGAAATCGAAAAAAAAAAGCATCAAAGGGAGCCCCCTTGGAACTTTTTCAAATTCTTCAGATCGCCTTAACTTCCGAACGGATGGACCGATTTTCAACTTCGATCATACCAATCTGCTTGTTTTTTTTCATAGAATCCATTTCTCCAATCGAAAAAACCGAAATCGAAAAAAAAATGCATCGAAGGGGGCCCCCTTGGAACTTTTTCGAATTCTTCAGATCGCCTTAACTTCCGAACGGATGGACCGATTTTCAACTTCGATCATACCAATCTGCTTGTATTTTTTCATAAAATCCATTTCTCCAATCGAAAAAACCGAAATGGAAGAAAAAATGCATCAAAGGGGACCCCCTTGGAACTTTTTCGAATTCTTCAGATCGACTTAACTTCCGAACGGATGGACCGATTTTCAACTTCGATCATACCAATCTGTTTTTTTTTTCATAGAATCCATTTCTCTGATCAAAACAACCGAAATCGAAAAAAAAAATGCATCAAAGGGGGCCCCCTTGGAACTTTTTCGAATTCTTCAGATCGCCTTAACTTCCGAACGGATGGACCGATTTTCAACTTCGATCATACCAAACTGCTGGTTTTTTCTCATAGAATCCATTTCTCCAATCGAAAAAACCGAAATCTAAAAACAAATGGAATCAAAGGGGGTCCCCTTGGAACTTTTTCGAATTCTTCAAATCGCCTTAACTTCCGAACGGATGGACCAATTTTCAACTTCGATCATACCAATCTGCTTGTTTTTTTTTCATAGAATCCATTTCTCCAATCAAAAAAACCAAAATCGAAAAGAAAAATTGAATCAAAAGGGGTCCCCTTGGAACTTTTTCGAATTCTTCAGATCGCCTTAACTTCCGAACGGATGGACCGATTTTCAACTTCGATCATACCAATCTGCTTGTTTTTTTTTCATGGAATCCATTTCTCCAATCGAAAGAACCGAAATCGAAAAAATAAAAAGCATCAAAGGGAGCCCCCTTGGAACTTCTTCGAATTCTTCAGATCGCCTTAACTTCCGAACGGATGGACCGATTTTCAACTTCGATCATACAAATCTGCTTGTTTTTTCTCATAGAATCCATTTCTGCAATCGAAAAAACCGAAATCGAAAAAAAAATGCATCAAAGGGGGCCCCCTTGGAACTTTTTCGAATTCTTCAGATCGACTTAACTTCCGAACGGATGGACCGATTTTCAACTTCGATCATACCAATTTGCTTTTTTTTTTCATAGAATCCATTTATCCGATCAAAAAAACCGAAATCGAAGAAAAAAATTCATCAAAGGGAGACCCCTTGGAACTTTTTCGAATTCTTCAGATTGCCTTAACTGTCGAACGTATGGACCGATTTTCAACTTCGATCATACCAATCTGCTCTTTTTTTTTCATAGAATCCATTTCTCCAATCAGAAAAACCGAAATCGAAAAAATAAAAAGCATCAAAGGGAGCCCCCTTGGAACTTTTTCGAATTCTTCAGATCGCCTTAACTTCCGAAAGGATGGACCAATTTTCAACCTCGATCATACGAATCTGCTTGTTTTTTTTCATAGAATCCATTTCTCCAATCGAAAAAACCGAAATCGAAAAAAAAATGCATCAAAGGGAGCCCCCTTGGAACTTTTTCGAATTCTTCAGATCGACTTAACTTCCGAACGGATGGACCGATTTTCAACTTCGATCATACCAATCTGCTTTTTTTTTCCATAGAATCCATTTCTTCGATCAAAAATACCGGAATCGAAAAAAAAAAATGCATCAAAGGGGGCCCCCTTGGAACTTTTTCGAATTCTTCAGATTGCCTTAACTTTCGAACGTATGGACCGATTTTCAACTTCGATCATACCAATCTGCTTGTTTTTTTTCATAGAATCCATTTCTTCGATCGAAAAAACCGAAATCGAAAAAAAAATGCATCAAAGGGGGCCCCCTTGGAACTTTTTCGAATTCTTCAGATCGCCTTAACTTCCGAACGGATGGACCGATTTTCAACTTCGATCATACCAATCTGCTTGTATTTTTTCATAAAATCCATTTCTCCAATCGAAAAAACCGAAATGGAAGAAAAAATGCATCAAAGGGGACCCCCTTGGAACTTTTTCGAATTCTTCAGATCGACTTAACTTCCGAACGGATGGACCGATTTTCAACTTCGATCATACCAATCTGCTTTTTTTTTCATAGAATCCATTTCTCTGATCAAAACAACCGAAATCGAAAAAAAAAATGCATCAAAGGGGGCCCCCTTGGAACTTTTTCGAATTCTTCAGATCGCCTTAACTTCCGAACGGATGGACCGATTTTCAACTTCGATCATACCAAACTGCTGGTTTTTTCTCATAGAATCCATTTCTCCAATCGAAAAAACCGAAATCTGAAAAAAATTGCATCAAAGGGGGTCCCCTTGGAACTTTTTCGAATTCTTCAAATCGCCTTAACTTCCGAACGGATGGACCAATTTTCAACTTCGATCATACCAATCTGCTTGTTTTCTTTCATAGAATCCATTTCTCCAATCGAAAAAACCAAAATCGAAAAAAAAATCGCATCAAAGGGGGTCCCCTTGGAACTTTTCTGAATTCTTCAGATCGCCTTAACTTCCGAACGGATGGACCGATTTTCAACTTCGATCATACCAATTTGCTTTTTTTTTCATAGAATCCATTTATCCGATCAAAAAAACCGAAATCGAAAAAAAAAATTCATCAAAGGGAGCCCCCTTGGAACTTTTTCGAATTCTTCAGATTGCCTTAACTGTCGAACGTATGGACCGATTTTCAACTTCGATCATACCAATCTGCTCGTTTTTTTTTCATAGAATCCATTTCTTCAATCAGAAAAACCGAAATCGAAAAAATAAAAAGCATCAAAGGGAGCCCCCATGGAACTTTTTCGAATTCTTCAGATCGCCTTAACTTCCGAACAGATGGACCAATTTTCAACTTCGATCATACGAATCTGCTTGTTTTTTTTCATAGAATCCATATCTCCAATCGAAAAAACCGAAATCGAAAAAAAAATGCATCAAAGGGAGCCCCCTTGGAACTTTTTCGAATTCTTCAGATCGACTTAACTTCCGAACGGATGGACCGATTTTCAACTTCGATCATACCAATCTGCTTTTTTTTTCCATAGAATCCATTTCTCCGATCAAAAATACCGAAATCGAAAAAAAAAATGCATCAAAGGGGGCCCCCTTGGAACTTTTTCGAATTCTTCAGATTGCCTTAACTTTCGAACGTATGGACCGATTTTCAACTTCGATCATACCAATCTGCTTGTTTTTTTTTCATAGAATCCATTTCTTCAATCGAAGAAACCGAAATCGAAAAAAAAATGCATCAAAGGGGGCCCCCTTGGAACTTTTTCGAATTCTTCAGATCGCCTTAACTTCCAAACGGATGGACCGACTTTCAACTTCGATCATACGAATCTGCTTGTTTTTTTTCATAGAATCCATTTCTCCAATCGAAAAAACCAAAATCGAAAAAAAAAATGCATCAAAGGGGGCCCCCTTGGAACTTTTTCGAATTCTTCAGATTGCCTTAACTTCCGAACGGATGGACCAATTTTCAACTTCGATCATACGAATCTGCTTGTTTTTTTTTCATAGAATCCATTACTCCAATCGAAAAAACCGAAATCGAAAAAAAAAAATGCATCAAAGGGGGCCCCCTTGGAACTTTTTCGAATTCTTCAGATCGACTTAACTTCCGAACGGATGGACCGATTTTCAACTCCGATCATACCAATCTGCTTTTTTTTTCCATAGAATCCATTTCTCCGATCAAAAATACCGAAATCGAAAAAAAAAAATGCATCAAAGGGGCCCCCTTGGAACTTTTTCGAATTCTTCAGATTGCCTTAACTTTCGAACGTATGGACCGATTTTCAACTTCGATCATACCAATCTGCTTGTTTTTTTTCATAGAATCCATTTCTTCAATCGAAAAAACCGAAATCGAAAAAAAAAATGCATCAAAGGGGGCCCTCTTGGAACTTTTTCGAATTCTTCAGATCGCCTTAACTTCCAAACGGATGGACCGATTTTCAACTTCGATCATACGAATCTGCTTGTTTTTTTTCATAGAATCCATTTCTCCAATCGAAAAATTCAAAATCGAAAAAAAAAATGCATCAAAGGGGGCCCCCTTGAAACTTTTTCGAATTCTTCAGATTGCCTTAACTTGCGAACGTATGGACCGATTTTCAACTTCGATCATACCAATCTGCTTGTTTTTTTTCATAGAATCCATTTCTCCAATCGAAAAAACCAAAATCGAAAAAAAAAATGCATCAAAGGGGGCCCCCTTGGAACTTTTTCGAATTCTTCTGATCGCCTTAACTTCCGAACGGATGGACCGATTTTCAACTTCGATCATACCAATCTGCTTGTTTAATTTCATAGAATCCATTTCTCCAGACCGCCTTAACTTCCGAACGGATGGACCGATTTTCAATTTCGCGCATACCAATTTGATTGTTTTTTCATAGAATCCATTTCTTCAATGGAAAATACCGAAATCGAAGAAAAAATTGCATCAAAGGGGGTCCCCTTGGAACTTTTTCGAATTCTTCAAATCGCCTTAACTTCCGAACGGATGGACCGATTTTCAACTTCGATCATACCAATCTGCTCGTTTTTTTTTCATAGAATCCATTTCTTCAATCAGAAAAACCGAAATCGAAAAAATAAAAAGCATCAAAGGGAGCCCCCATGGAACTTTTTCGAATTCTTCAGATCGCCTTAACTTCCGAACAGATGGACCAATTTTCAACTTCGATCATACGAATCTGCTTTTTTTTTCCATAGAATCCATTTCTCCGATCAAAAATACCGAAATCGAAAAAAAAAATGCATCAAAGGGGGCCCCCTTGGAACTTTTTCGAATTCTTCAGATTGCCTTAACTTTCGAACGTATGGACCGATTTTCAACTTCGATCATACCAATCTGCTTGTTTTTTTTTCATAGAATCCATTTCTTCAATCGAAGAAACCGAAATCGAAAAAAAAATGCATCAAAGGGGGCCCCCTTGGAACTTTTTCGAATTCTTCAGATCGCCTTAACTTCCAAACGGATGGACCGACTTTCAACTTCGATCATACGAATCTGCTTGTTTTTTTTTCATAGAATCCATTTCTCCAATCGAAAAAACCAAAATCGAAAAAAAAAATGCATCAAAGGGGGCCCCCTTGGAACTTTTTCGAATTCTTCAGATTGCCTTAACTTCCGAACGGATGGACCAATTTTCAACTTCGATCATACGAATCTGCTTGTTTTTTTTTCATAGAATCCATTTCTCCAATCGAAAAAACCGAAATCGAAAAAAAAAAATGCATCAAAGGGGGCCCCCTTGGAACTTTTTCGAATTCTTCAGATCGACTTAACTTCCGAACGGATGGACCGATTTTCAACTCCGATCATACCAATCTGCTTTTTTTTTCCATAGAATCCATTTCTCCGATCAAAAATACCGAAATCGAAAAAAAAAAATGCATCAAAGGGGCCCCCTTGGAACTTTTTCGAATTCTTCAGATTGCCTTAACTTTCGAACGTATGGACCGATTTTCAACTTCGATCATACCAATCTGCTTGTTTTTTTTCATAGAATCCATTTCTTCAATCGAAAAAACCGAAATCGAAAAAAAAAATGCATCAAAGGGGGCCCTCTTGGAACTTTTTCGAATTCTTCAGATCGCCTTAACTTCCAAACGGATGGACCGATTTTCAACTTCGATCATACGAATCTGCTTGTTTTTTTTCATAGAATCCATTTCTCCAATCGAAAAATTCAAAATCGAAAAAAAAATGCATCAAAGGGGGCCCCCTTGGAACTTTTTCGAATTCTTCAGATTGCCTTAACTTGCGAACGTATGGACCGATTTTCAACTTCGATCATACCAATCTGCTTGTTTTTTTTCATAGAATCCATTTCTCCAATCGAAAAAACCGAAATCGAAAAAAAAATGCATCAAAGGGGGCCCCCTTGGAACTTTTTCGAATTCTTCAGATCGCCTTAACATCCGAACGGATGGACCGATTTTCAACTTCGATCATACCAATCTGCTTGTTTTTTCTCCATTTCTCCAATCGAAAAAACCAAAATCGAAAAAAAAAATGCATCAAAGGGGGCCCCCTTGGAACTTTTTCGAATTCTTCTGATCGCCTTAACTTCCGAACGGATGGACCGATTTTCAACTTCGATCATACCAATCTGCTTGTTTAATTTCATAGAATCCATTTCTCCATTCGGAAAAACCGAAATCGAAAGAAAATGCATCAAAGGAGGCCCCCTTGGAACTTTTTCGAATTCTTCAGACCGCCTTAACTTCCGAACGGATGGACCGATTTTCAATTTCGCGCATACCAATTTGATTGTTTTTTCATAGAATCCATTTCTTCAATGGAAAATACCGAAATCGAAGAAAAAATTGCATCAAAGGGGGTCCCCTTGGAACTTTTTCGAATTCTTCAAATCGCCTTAACTTCCGAACGGATGGACCGATTTTCAACTTCGATCATACCAAACTGCTTGTTTTTTTTCATAGAATCCATTTCTCTAATCGAAAAAACCGAAATCTGAAAAAAAATTGCATCAAAGGGGGTCCCCTTGGAACTTTTTCGAATTCTTCAAATCGCCTTAACTTCCGAACGGATGGACCGATTTTCAACTTCGATCGTACCAATCTGCTTGATTTTTTTCATAGAATCCATTTCTCCAATCGAAAAAACCAGAATCGAAAAAAAAATTCATCAAAGGGGGTCCCCTTGGAACTTTTCTGAATTCTTCAGACCGCCTTAACTTCCGAACGGATGGACCGATTTTCAACTTCGATCATACCAATCTGCTTGTTTTTTTTTATAGAATCCATTTCTCCAATCTAAAAAGCCGAAATCGGAAAGAAAATGCACCAAAGGGGGCCCTCTTGGAACTTTTTCGAATTCTTCAAATCGCCTTAACTTCCGAACGGATGGACCGATTTTCAACTTCGATCGTACCAATCTGCTTGATTTTTTTCATAGAATCCATTTCTCCAATCGAAAAAACCAGAATCGAAAAAAAAATTCATCAAAGGGGGTCCCCTTGGAACTTTTTCGAATTCTTCAGATTGCCTTAACTTCCGAACGGATGGACCAATTTTCAACTTCGATCATACGAATCTGCTTGTTTTTTTTTCATAGAATCCATTTCTCCAATCGAAAAAACCGAAATCGAAAAAAAAAAATGCATCAAAGGGGGCCCCCTTGGAACTTTTTCGAATTCTTCAGATCGACTTAACTTCCGAACGGATGGACCGATTTTCAACTCCGATCATACCAATCTGCTTTTTTTTCCATAGAATCCATTTCTCCGATCAAAAATACCGAAATCGAAAAAAAAAAATGCATCAAAGGGGCCCCCTTGGAACTTTTTCGAATTCGTCAGATTGCCTTAACTTTCGAACGTATGGACCGATTTTCAACTTCGATCATACCAATCTGCTTGTTTTTTTTCATAGAATCCATTTCTTCAATCGAAAAAACCGAAATCGAAAAAAAAAATGCATCAAAGGGGGCCCTCTTGGAACTTTTTCGAATTCTTCAGATCGCCTTAACTTCCAAACGGATGGACCGATTTTCAACTTCGATCATACGAATCTGCTTGTTTTTTTTCATAGAATCCATTTCTCCAATCGAAAAATTCAAAATCGAAAAAAAAATGCATCAAAGGGGGCCCCCTTGAAACTTTTTCGAATTCTTCAGATTGCCTTAACTTGCGAACGTATGGACCGATTTTCAACTTCGATCATACCAATCTGCTTGTTTTTTTTCATAGAATCCATTTCTCCAATCGAAAAAACCGAAATCGAAAAAAAAATGCATCAAAGGGGGCCCCCTTGGAACTTTTTCGAATTCTTCAGATCGCCTTAACATCCGAACGGATGGACCGATTTTCAACTTCGATCATACCAATCTGCTTGTTTTTTCATAGAATCCATTTCTCCAATCGAAAAAACCAAAATCGAAAAAAAAAATGCATCAAAGGGGGCCCCCTTGGAACTTTTTCGAATTCTTCTGATCGCCTTAACTTCCGAACGGATGGACCGATTTTCAACTTCGATCATACCAATCTGCTTGTTTAATTTCATAGAATCCATTTCTCCAATCGGAAAAACCGAAATCGGAAGAAAATGCATCAAAGGAGGCCCCCTTGGAACTTTTTCGAATTCTTCAGACCGCCTTAACTTCCGAACGGATGGACCGATTTTCAATTTCGCGCATACCAATTTGATTGTTTTTTCATAGAATCCATTTCTTCGATGGAAAATACCGAAATCGAAGAAAAAATTGCATCAAAGGGGGTCCCCTTGGAACTTTTTCGAATTCTTCAAATCGCCTTAACTTCCGAACGGATGGACCGATTTTCAACTTCGATCATACCAAACTGCTTGTTTTTTTTCATAGAATCCATTTCTCTAATCGAAGAAACCGAAATCTGAAAAAAAATTGCATCAAAGGGGGTCTCCTTGGAACTTTTTCGAATTCTTCAAATCGCCTTAACTTCCGAACGGATGGACCGATTTTCAACTTCGATCATACCAATCTGCTCGTTTTTTTTTCATAGAATCCATTTCTTCAATCAGAAAAACCGAAATCGAAAAAATAAAAAGCATCAAAGGGAGCCCCCATGGAACTTTTTCGAATTCTTCAGATCGCCTTAACTTCCGAACAGATGGACCAATTTTCAACTTCGATCATACGAATCTGCTTTTTTTTTCCATAGAATCCATTTCTCCGATCAAAAATACCGAAATCGAAAAAAAAAATGCATCAAAGGGGGCCCCCTTGGAACTTTTTCGAATTCTTCAGATTGCCTTAACTTTCGAACGTATGGACCGATTTTCAACTTCGATCATACCAATCTGCTTGTTTTTTTTTCATAGAATCCATTTCTTCAATCGAAGAAACCGAAATCGAAAAAAAAATGCATCAAAGGGGGCCCCCTTGGAACTTTTTCGAATTCTTCAGATCGCCTTAACTTCCAAACGGATGGACCGACTTTCAACTTCGATCATACGAATCTGCTTGTTTTTTTTTCATAGAATCCATTTCTCCAATCGAAAAAACCAAAATCGAAAAAAAAAATGCATCAAAGGGGGCCCCCTTGGAACTTTTTCGAATTCTTCAGATTGCCTTAACTTCCGAACGGATGGACCAATTTTCAACTTCGATCATACGAATCTGCTTGTTTTTTTTTCATAGAATCCATTTCTCCAATCGAAAATACCGAAATCGAAAAAAAAAAAATGCATCAAAGGGGGCCCCCTTGGAACTTTTTCGAATTCTTCAGATCGACTTAACTTCCGAACGGATGGACCGATTTTCAACTCCGATCATACCAATCTGCTTTTTTTTTTCCATAGAATCCATTTCTCCGATCAAAAATACCGAAATCGAAAAAAAAAAATGCATCAAAGGGGCCCCCTTGGAACTTTTTCGAATTCTTCAGATTGCCTTAACTTTCGAACGTATGGACCGATTTTCAACTTCGATCATACCAATCTGCTTGTTTTTTTTCATAGAATCCATTTCTTCAATCGAAAAAACCGAAATCGAAAAAAAAAATGCATCAAAGGGGGCCCTCTTGGAACTTTTTCGAATTCTTCAGATCGCCTTAACTTCCAAACGGATGGACCGATTTTCAACTTCGATCATACGAATCTGCTTGTTTTTTTTCATAGAATCCATTTCTCCAATCGAAAAATTCAAAATCGAAAAAAAAATGCATCAAAGGGGGCCCCCTTGGAACTTTTTCGAATTCTTCAGATTGCCTTAACTTGCGAACGTATGGACCGATTTTCAACTTCGATCATACCAATCTGCTTGTTTTTTTTCATAGAATCCATTTCTCCAATCGAAAAAACCGAAATCGAAAAAAAAATGCATCAAAGGGGGCCCCCTTGGAACTTTTTCGAATTCTTCAGATCGCCTTAACATCCGAACGGATGGACCGATTTTCAACTTCGATCATACCAATCTGCTTGTTTTTTCTCCATTTCTCCAATCGAAAAAACCAAAATCGAAAAAAAAAATGCATCAAAGGGGGCCCCCTTGGAACTTTTTCGAATTCTTCTGATCGCCTTAACTTCCGAACGGATGGACCGATTTTCAACTTCGATCATACCAATCTGCTTGTTTAATTTCATAGAATCCATTTCTCCATTCGGAAAAACCGAAATCGAAAGAAAATGCATCAAAGGAGGCCCCCTTGGAACTTTTTCGAATTCTTCAGACCGCCTTAACTTCCGAACGGATGGACCGATTTTCAATTTCGCGCATACCAATTTGATTGTTTTTTCATAGAATCCATTTCTTCAATGGAAAATACCGAAATCGAAGAAAAAATTGCATCAAAGGGGGTCCCCTTGGAACTTTTTCGAATTCTTCAAATCGCCTTAACTTCCGAACGGATGGACCGATTTTCAACTTCGATCATACCAAACTGCTTGTTTTTTTTCATAGAATCCATTTCTCTAATCGAAAAAACCGAAATCTGAAAAAAAATTGCATCAAAGGGGGTCCCCTTGGAACTTTTTCGAATTCTTCAAATCGCCTTAACTTCCGAACGGATGGACCGATTTTCAACTTCGATCGTACCAATCTGCTTGATTTTTTTCATAGAATCCATTTCTCCAATCGAAAAAACCAGAATCGAAAAAAAAATTCATCAAAGGGGGTCCCCTTGGAACTTTTCTGAATTCTTCAGACCGCCTTAACTTCCGAACGGATGGACCGATTTTCAACTTCGATCATACCAATCTGCTTGTTTTTTTTTATAGAATCCATTTCTCCAATCAAAAAAACCAAAATCGAAACAAAAATTGCATCTAAGGGTGCCCCCTTGGAACTTTTTCGAATTCTCCAGATCGCCTTAACTTCCGAACGGATGAACCGATTTTCAACTTCGATCATACGAATCTGCTTGTTTTTTTTTCATAGAATCCATTTCTCCAATCGAAAAAACCAAAATCGAAAAAAAATGCATCAAAGGGGGCCCCCTTGGAACTTTTTCGAACTCTTCAGATCGCCTTAACTTCCGAACGGATGGACCGATTTTCAACTTCGATCATACCAATCTGCTTGTTTTTTTTCATAGAATCCATTTCTCCGATCAAAAAAACCGAAATCGAAAAAAAAAATGCATCAAAGGGGGCTCCCTTGGAACTTTTTCGAATTCTTCAGATTGCCTTAACTTTCGAACGTATGGACCGATTTTCAACTTCGATCATACCAATCTGCTCGTTTTTTTTCATAGAATCCATTTCTCCAATCAAAAAAACCGAAATCGAAAAAATAAAAAGCATCAAAGGGAGCCCCCTTGGAACTTTTTCGAATTCTTCAGATCGCCTTAACTTCCGAACGGATGGACCGATTTTCAACTTCGATCATACGAATCTGCTTGTTTTTTTTTCGAAAAAACCGAAATCGGAAAAAAAAAAAAATCAAAGGGGGCCCCCTTGGAACTTTTTCGAATTCTTCAGATCGCCTTAACTTCCGAACGGATGGACCGATTTTCAACTTCGATCATACCAATCTGCTTGTTTTTTTCATAGAATCCATTTCTCCAATCGAAAAAACCGAAATCGAAAAAAAATGCATCGAAGGGGGCCCCCTTGGAACTTTTTCGAATTCTTCAGATCGCCTTAACTTCCGAACGGATGGACCGATTTTCAACTTCGATCATACCAATCTGCTTGTATTTCTTCATAAAATCCATTTCTCCAATCGAAAAAACCGAAATGGAAAAAAAAATGCATCAAAGGGGACCCCCTTGAAACTTTTTCGAATTCTTCAGATCGACTTAACTTCCGAACGGATGGACCGATTTTCAACTTCGATCATACCAAACTGCTTGTTTTTTTTCATAAAATCCATTTCTCCAATCGAAAAAACCGAATTCTGAAAAAAATTGCATCAAAGGGGGTCCCCTTGGAACTTTTTCGAATTCTTCAAATCGCCTTAACTTCCGAACGGATGGACCGATTTTCAACTTCGATCATACCAATCTGTTTGTTTTTTTCATAGATTCCATTTCTCCAATCTAAAAAGCCGAAATCGAAAAGAAAATGCACCAAAGGGGGCCCTCTTGGAACTTTTTCGAATTCTTCAAATCGCCTTAACTTCCGAACGGATGGACCGATTTTCAACTTCGATCGTACCAATCTGCTTGATTTTTTTCATAGAATCCATTTCTCCAATCGAAAAAACCAGAATCGAAAAAAAAATTCATCAAAGGGGGTCCCCTTGGAACTTTTCTGAATTCTTCAGACCGCCTTAACTTCCGAACGGATGGACCGATTTTCAACTTCGATCATACCAATCTGCTTGTTTTTTTTTATAGAATCCATTTCTCCAATCTAAAAAGCCGAAATCGGAAAGAAAATGCACCAAAGGGGGCCCTCTTGGAACTTTTTCGAATTCTTCAAATCGCCTTAACTTCCGAACGGATGGACCGATTTTCAACTTCGATCGTACCAATCTGCTTGATTTTTTTCATAGAATCCATTTCTCCAATCGAAAAAACCAGAATCGAAAAAAAAATTCATCAAAGGGGGTCCCCTTGGAACTTTTCTGAATTCTTCAGACCGCCTTAACTTCCGAACGGATGGACCGATTTTCAACTTCGATCATACCAATCTGCTTGTTTTTTTTTATAGAATCCATTTCTCCAATCAAAAAAACCAAAATCGAAACAAAAATTGCATCTAAGGGTGCCCCCTTGGAACTTTTTCGAATTCTCCAGATCGCCTTAACTTCCGAACGGATGAACCGATTTTCAACTTCGATCATACGAATCTGCTTGTTTTTTTTTCATAGAATCCATTTCTCCAATCGAAAAAACCAAAATCGAAAAAAAATGCATCAAAGGGGGCCCCCTTGGAACTTTTTCGAACTCTTCAGATCGCCTTAACTTCCGAACGGATGGACCGATTTTCAACTTCGATCATACCAATCTGCTTGTTTTTTTTCATAGAATCCATTTCTTCAATAAAAAAAACCGAATTAAAAAAAAATTCATCAAAGGGGGCCCCCTTGGAACTTTTTCGAATTCTTCAGATCGACTTAACTTCCGAACGGATAAACCGATTTTCAACTTCGATCATACCAATCTGCTTTTTTTTTTCATAGAATCCATTTCTCCGATCAAAAAAACCGAAATCGAAAAAAAAAAATGCATCAAAGGGGGCTCCCTTGGAACTTTTTCGAATTCTTCAGATTGCCTTAACTTTCGAACGTATGGACCGATTTTCAACTTCGATCATACCAATCTGCTCGTTTTTTTTCATAGAATCCATTTCTCCAATCAAAAAAACCGAAATCGAAAAAATAAAAAGCATCAAAGGGAGCCCCCTTGGAACTTTTTCGAATTCTTCAGATCGCCTTAACTTCCGAACGGATGGACCGATTTTCAACTTCGATCATACGAATCTGCTTGTTTTTTTTTCGAAAAAACCGAAATCGGAAAAAAAAAAATCAAAGGGGGCCCCCTTGGAACTTTTTCGAATTCTTCAGATCGCCTTAACTTCCGAACGGATGGACCGATTTTCAACTTCGATCATACCAATCTGCTTGTTTTTTTCATAGAATCCATTTCTCCAATCGAAAAAACCGAAATCGAAAAAAAATGCATCGAAGGGGGCCCCCTTGGAACTTTTTCGAATTCTTCAGATCGCCTTAACTTCCGAACGGATGGACCGATTTTCAACTTCGATCATACCAATCTGCTTGTATTTCTTCATAAAATCCATTTCTCCAATCGAAAAAACCGAAATGGAAAAAAAAAATGCATCAAAGGGGACCCCCTTGAAACTTTTTCGAATTCTTCAGATCGACTTAACTTCCGAACGGATGGACCGATTTTCAACTTCGATCATACCAAACTGCTTGTTTTTTTTCATAAAATCCATTTCTCCAATCGAAAAAACCGAATTCTGAAAAAAATTGCATCAAAGGGGGTCCCCTTGGAACTTTTTCGAATTCTTCAAATCGCCTTAACTTCCGAACGGATGGACCGATTTTCAACTTCGATCATACCAATCTGCTTGTTTTTTTTCATAGAATCCATTTCTCCAATCGAAAAAACCAAAATCGAAAAAAAAATCGCATCAAAGGGGGTCCCCTTGGAACTTTTCTGAATTCTTCAGATCGCCTTAACTTCCGAACGGATGGACCGATTTTCAACTTCGATCATACCAATCTGCTTGTTTTTTTTTCATTGAATCCATTTCTTCAATCGAAAAAACCGAAATCGAAAAGAAAAATTGCATCAAAGGGGGTCCCCTTGGAACTTTTTCGAATTCTTCAGATCGCCTTAACTTCCGAACGGATGGACCGATTTTCAACTTCGATCATACCAATCTGCTTGTTTTTTTTCATAGAATCCATTTCTCCAATCAAAAAAACCGAAATCGAAAAAATAAAAAGCATCAAAGGGAGCCCCCTTGGAACTTCTTCGAATTCTTCAGATCGCCTTAACTTCCGAACGGATGGACCGATTTTCAACTTCGATCATACAAATCTGCTTGTTTTTCTTCATAGAATCCATTTCTGCAATCGAAAAAACCGAAATCGAAAAAAAAAAATGCATCAAAGGGGGCCCCCTTGGAACTTTTTCGAATTCTTCAGATCGACTTAACTTCCGAACGGATGGACCGATTTTCAACTTCGATCATACCAATTTGCTTTTTTTTTTCATGAAATCCATTTATTTGATCAAAAAAACCGAAATCGAAAAAAAAAATTCATCAAAGGGGGCCCCTTTGGAACTTTTTCGAATTCTTCAGATTGCCTTAACTGTCGAACGTATGGACAGATTTTCAACTTCGATCATACCAATCTGCTTGTTTTTTTTTTCATAGAATCCATTTCTCCAATCAGAAAAACTGAAATCGAGAAAATAAAAAGCATCAAAGGGAGCCCCCTTGGAACTTTTTCGAATTCTTCAGATCGCCTTTACTTCCGAACGGATGGACCAACTTTCAACCTCGATCATACGAATCTGCTTGTTTTTTTTTTCATAGAATCCATTTCTCCAATCGAAAAAACCGAAATCGAAAAAAAAAATGCATCAAAGGGAGCCCCCTTGGAACTTTTTCGAATTCTTCAGATCGACTTAACTTCCGAACGGATGGACCGATTTTCAACTTCGATCATACCAATCTGCTTTTTTTTTTCATAGAATCCATTTCCCCGATCAAAAATACCGAAATCGAAAAAAAAATGCATCAAAGGGGGCCCCCTTGGAACTTTTTCGAATTCTTCAGATTGCCTCAACTTTCGAACGTATGGACCGATTTTCAACTTCGATCATACCAATCTGCTTGTTTTTTTTCATAGAATCCATTTCTTCAATCGAAAAAACCGAAATCGAAAAAAAAAATGCATCAAAGGGGGCCCCCTTGGAACTTTTTCGAATTCTTCAGATCGCCTTAACTTCCAAACGGATGGACCGATTTTCAACTTCGATCATACGAATCTGCTTGTTTTTTTTTCATAGAATCCATTTCTCCAATCGAAAAAACCAGAATCGAAGAAAAAAATGCATCAAAGGGGGCCCCCTTTGAACTTTTTCGAATTCTTCAGATTGCCTTAACTTTCGAACGTATGGACCGATTTTCAACTTCGATCATACCAATCTGCTTGTTTTTTTTCATAGAATCCATTTCTCCAATCGAAAAAACCGAAATCGAAAAAAAAATTCATCAAAGGGGGCCCCCTTGGAACTTTTTCGAATTCTTCAGATCGCCTTAACATCCGAACGGATGGACCGATCTTCAACTTCGATCGAAAAAACCGAAATCGAAAAAAAAAATGCATCAAAGGGGGCCCCCTTGGAACTTTTTCGAATTCTTCTGATCGCCTTAACTTCCGAACGGATGGACCGATTTTCAACTTCGATCATACCAATCTGCTTGTTTAATTTCATAGAATCCATTTCTCCGATCGGAAAAACCGAAATCGAAAAAAAAATGCATCAAAGGGGGCCCCCTTGGAACTTTTTCGAATTCTTCAGTCCGCCTTAACTTCCGAACGGATGGACCGATTTTCAATTTCGCGCATACCAATTTGATTGTTTTTTCATAGAATCCATTTCTTCAATAGAAAATACCGAAATCGAAAAAAAAATTGCATCAAAGGGGGTCCCCTTGGAACTTTTTCGAATTCTTCAGATCGCCTAAACTTTCGAACGGATGGACCGATTTTCAACTTCGATCATACCAAACTGCTTGTTTTTTTTCATAGAATCCATTTCTCCAATCGAAAAAACCGAAATCGAAAAAAAAATTGCATCAAAGGGGGTCCCCTTGGATCTTTTTCGAATTCTTCAGATCGCCTTAACTTCCAAACGGATGGACCGATTTTCAACTTCGATCATAGCAATCTGCTTGTTTTTTTTCATAGAATCCATTTCTACAATCGAAAAAACCGAAATCGAAAAAAAAGTTGCATTAAAGGGGGTCCCTTTGGAACTTATCCGAATTCTTCAGATCGCCTTAACTTCCGAACGGATGGACCGATTTTCAACTTCGATCATACCAATCTGCTTGTTTTTTTTCATATAATCCATTTCTCCAATCGAAAAAACCGGAATCGAAAAAAAAAATGCATCAAAGGGGGCCCCCTTGTAACTTTTTCGAATTCTTCAGATCGCCTTAACTTCCGAACGGATGGACCGATTTTCAATTTCGCGCATACCAATTCGCTTGTTTTTTCCATAGAATCCATTTCTCCAATCGAAAAAAATTGCATCAAAGGGGGTCCCATTGGAACTTTTTCGAATTCTTCAGATCGCCTTAACTTCCGAACGGATGGACCGATTTTCAACTTTGATCATACCAATCTACTTGTTTTTTTCATAGAATCCATTTCTCCAATTGAAAAAACCGAAATCGAAAAAAAAATGCATCAAAGGGGGCCCCCTTGGAACTTTTTCGAATTCTTCAGATCGCCTTAACTTCCGAACGGATGGACCGATTTTCAACTTCGATCATACCAATCTGCTTGTTTAATTTCATAGAATCCATTTCTCCAATCGGAAAAACCGAAATCGAAAAAAAAAATGCATCAAAGGAGGCCCCCTTGGAACTTTTTCGAATTCTTCAGACCGCCTTAACTTCCGAACGGATGGACCGATTTTCAATTTCGCGCATACCAATTCGATTGTTTTTTCATAGAATCCATTTCTTCAATAGAAAAAACCGAAATCGAAAAAAAAATTGCATCAAAAAGGGTCCCCTTGGAACTTTTTCGAATTCTTCAGATCGCCTAAACTTCCGAACGGATGGACCGATTTTCAACTTCGATCATACCAAACTGCTTGTTTTTTTTCATAGAATCCATTTCTTCAATCGAAAAAACCGAAATCGAAAAAAAAATTGCATCAAAGGGGGTCCCCTTGGAACTTTTTCGAATTCTTCAGATCGCCATAACTTCCGAACGGATTGACCGATTTTCAACTTCGATCATACCAATCTGCTTGTTTTTTTCATAGAATCCATTTCTCCAATCGAAAAAACCGAAATCGAAAAAAAAGTTGCATCAAAGGGGGCCCCCTTGGAACTTTTTCGAATTCTTCAGATCGCCTTAACTTCCAAACGGATGGACCGAATTTCAACTTCGATCATACCAATCTGCTTGTTTTTTTTTAGAGAATCCATTTCTCCAATCGAAAAAACCGAAATCGAAAAAAAAATGCATCAAAGGGGGCCCCCTTGGAACTTTTTCGAATTCTTCAGATCGCCTTAACTTCCGGACGGATGGACCGATTTTCAACTCCGATCATACCAATCTGCTTGTTTTTTCTTCATAGAATCCATTTCTCCAATCGAAAAAACTGAAATCGAAAAAAAAAAATGCATCAATGGGGGCCCCCTTGGAACTTTCTCGAATTCTTCAGATCGCCCTAACTTCCGAACGGATGGACCGATTTTCAACTTCGATCATACCAATCTGCTTGTTTAATTTCATAGAATCTATTTCTCCAATCGGAAAAACCGTAATCGAAAAAAAAAATGCATCAAAGGGGGCCCATTTGGAACTTTTTCGAATTCTTCAGACCGCCTTAACTTCCGAACGGATGGACCGATTTTCAATTTCGCGCATACCAATTTGATTGTTTTTTTATAGAATCCATTTCTTCAATAGAAAAAACCGAATTCGAAAAAAAATTGCATCAAAGGGGGTCCCCTTGGAACTTTTTCGAATTCTTCAGATCGCCTAAACTTCCGAACGGATGGACCGATTTTCAACTTCGATCATACCAATCTGCTTGTTTTTTTTCATAGAATCCATTTCTTCAATCGAAAAAACCGAAATCGAAAAAAAAAAATTGCATCAAAGGGGGTCCCCTTGGAACTTTTTCGAATTCTTCAGATCGCCTTAACTTCCAAACGGATGGACCGATTTTCAACTTCGATCATACCAAACTGCTTGTTTTTTTTCATAAAATCCATTTCTCCAATCGAAAAAACCGAATTCTGAAAAAAATTGCATCAAAGGGGGTCCCCTTGGAACTTTTTCGAATTCTTCAAATCGCCTTAACTTCCGAACGGATGGACCGATTTTCAACTTCGATCATACCAATCTGCTTGTTTTTTTTCATAGAATCCATTTCTCCAATCGAAAAAACCAAAATCGAAAAAAAAAATCGCATCAAAGGGGGTCCCCTTGGAACTTTTCTGAATTCTTCAGATCGCCTTAACTTCCGAACGGATGGACCGATTTTCAACTTCGATCATACCAATCTGCTTGTTTTTTTTTCATTGAATCCATTTCTCCAATCGAAAAAACCGAAATCGAAAAGAAAAATTGCATCAAAGGGGGTCCCCTTGGAACTTTTTCGAATTCTTCAGATCGCCTTAACTTCCGAACGGATGGACCGATTTTCAACTTCGATCATACCAATCTGCTTGTTTTTTTTCATAGAATCTATTTCTCCAATCAAAAAAACCGAAATCGAAAAAATAAAAAGCATCAAAGGGAGCCCCCTTGGAACTTCTTCGAATTCTTCAGATCGCCTTAACTTCCGAACGGATGGACCGATTTTCAACTTCGATCATACAAATCTGCTTGTTTTTCTTCATAGAATCCATTTCTGCAATCGAAAAAACCGAAATCGAAAAAAAAATGCATCAAAGGGGGCCCCCTTGGAACTTTTTCGAATTCTTCAGATCGACTTAACTTCCGAACGGATGGACCGATTTTCAACTTCGATCATACCAATTTGCTTTTTTTTTTCATAGAATCCATTTCTCCAATCGAAAAAACCAGAATCGAAGAAAAAAATGCATCAAAGGGGGCCCCCTTTGAACTTTTTCGAATTCTTCAGATTGCCTTAACTTTCGAACGTATGGACCGATTTTCAACTTCGATCATACCAATCTGCTTGTTTTTTTTCATAGAATCCATTTCTCCAATCGAAAAAACCGAAATCGAAAAAAAAATTCATCAAAGGGGGCCCCCTTGGAACTTTTTCGAATTCTTCAGATCGCCTTAACATCCGAACGGATGGACCGATCTTCAACTTCGATCGAAAAAACCGAAATCGAAAAAAAAAAATGCATCAAAGGGGGCCCCCTTGGAACTTTTTCGAATTCTTCTGATCGCCTTAACTTCCGAACGGATGGACCGATTTTCAACTTCGATCATACCAATCTGCTTGTTTAATTTCATAGAATCCATTTCTCCGATCGGAAAAACCGAAATCGAAAAAAAAATGCATCAAAGGGGGCCCCCTTGGAACTTTTTCGAATTCTTCAGTCCGCATTAACTTCCGAACGGATGGACCGATTTTCAATTTCGCGCATACCAATTTGATTGTTTTTTCATAGAATCCATTTCTTCAATAGAAAATACCGAAATCGAAAAAAAAATTGCATCAAAGGGGGTCCCCTTGGAACTTTTTCGAATTCTTCAGATCGCCTAAACTTTCGAACGGATGGACCGATTTTCAACTTCGATCATACCAAACTGCTTGTTTTTTTTCATAGAATCCATTTCTCCAATCGAAAAAACCGAAATCGAAAAAAAATTGCATCAAAGGGGGTCCCCTTGGATCTTTTTCGAATTCTTCAGATCGCCTTAACTTCCAAACGGATGGACCGATTTTCAACTTCGATCATAGCAATCTGCTTGTTTTTTTTCATAGAATCCATTTCTACAATCGAAAAAACCGAAATCGAAAAAAAAGTTGCATTAAAGGGGGTCCCTTTGGAACTTATCCGAATTCTTCAGATAGCCTTAACTTCCGAACGGATGGACCGATTTTCAACTTCGATCATACCAATCTGCTTGTTTTTTTTTCATATAATCCATTTCTCCAATCGAAAAAACCGGAATCGAAAAAAAAAATGCATCAAAGGGGGCCCCCTTGTAACTTTTTCGAATTCTTCAGATCGCCTTAACTTCCGAACGGATGGACCGATTTTCAATTTCGCGCATACCAATTCGCTTGTTTTTTCCATAGAATCCATTTCTCCAATCGAAAAAAATTGCATCAAAGGGGGTCCCATTGGAACTTTTTCGAATTCTTCAGATCGCCTTAACTTCCGAACGGATGGACCGATTTTCAACTTTGATCATACCAATCTACTTGTTTTTTTCATAGAATCCATTTCTCCAATTGAAAAAACCGAAATCGAAAAAAAAATGCATCAAAGGGGGCCCCCTTGGAACTTTTTCGAATTCTTCAGATCGCCTTAACTTCCGAACGGATGGACCGATTTTCAACTTCGATCATACCAATCTGCTTGTTTAATTTCATAGAATCCATTTCTCCAATCGGAAAAACCGAAATCGAAAAAAAAAATGCATCAAAGGAGGCCCCCTTGGAACTTTTTCGAATTCTTCAGACCGCCTTAACTTCCGAACGGATGGACCGATTTTCAATTTCGCGCATACCAATTCGATTGTTTTTTCATAGAATCCATTTCTTCAATAGAAAAAACCGAAATCGAAAAAAAAATTGCATCAAAAAGGGTCCCCTTGGAACTTTTTCGAATTCTTCAGATCGCCTAAACTTCCGAACGGATGGACCGATTTTCAACTTCGATCATACCAAACTGCTTGTTTTTTTTCATAGAATCCATTTCTTCAATCGAAAAAACCGAAATCGAAAAAAAAATTGCATCAAAGGGGGTCCCCTTGGAACTTTTTCGAATTCTTCAGATCGCCATAACTTCCAAACGGATGGACCGATTTTCAACTTCGATCATAGCAATCTGCTTGTTTTTTTTCATAGAATCCATTTCTCCAATCGAAAAAACCGAAATCGAAAAAAAAGTTGCATCAAAGGGGGTCCCTTTGGAACTTTTTCGAATTCTTCAGATCGCCTTAACTTCCGAACGGATGGACCGATTTTCATCTTCGATCATACCAATCTGCTTGTTTTTTTTCATAGAATCCATTTCTCCAATCAAAAAAACCCAAATCTAAAAAAAAATTGCATCAAAGGGGGCCCCCTTGGAACTTTTTCGAATTCTTCAGATCGCCTTAACTTCCGAACGGATTGACCGATTTTCAACTTCGATCATACCAATCTGCTTGTTTTTTTCATAGAATCCATTTCTCCAATCGAAAAAACCGAAATCGAAAAAAAAGTTGCATCAAAGGGGGCCCCCTTGGAACTTTTTCGAATTCTTCAGATCGCCTTAACTTCCAAACGGATGGACCGATTTTCAACTTCGATCATACCAATCTGCTTGTTTTTTTTAGAGAATCCATTTCTCCAATCGAAAAAACCGAAATCGAAAAAAAAATGCATGTATGGGGTTGGTCCAGCCCTGCGTTGCCCCCTGCACAGGGCTAATGCTGGTTACTCCGGGATTTCGCCCTGTCTCCTGGAGGCTCCGTTCGCGACACCGTATTTATTCCCCACCCCCGGTGCCATTCATCCCTCGCCACGGAAGCTCACAGCTTAGATTAGGGTCGCAAAAAGGGAAGGAAGAGTTGGCCAAGGGAGGCCGATAGGAAAGATGGAAGAAATTAGAAGAGTAGAGGATACCAACCAAGACTAGATGAAGTGTGGTGGTTATCCAGCTAGGGTACCTCGGGTTCGCCATACCCGTACTCACAAGTCGTGAGCCCCTGAGGGGAACTTCGATCATACCAATTTGCTTGTTTTTTCATAGAATCCATTTCTTCAAACGAAAGAACCGAAATCGAAAAAAAAATGCATCAAAGGGGGTCCCCTTGGAACTTTTTCGAATTCTTCAGATCGCCTTAAATTCCGAACGGATGGACCTATTTTCAACTTCGATCATACCAAACTGCTTGTTTTTTTTCATAGAATCCATTTCTCGAATCGAAAAAACCGAAATCTGGAAAAAAATTGCATCAAAGGGGGTCCCCTTGGAACTTTTTCGAATTCTTAAAATCGCCTTAACTTCCGAACGGATGGACCGATTTTCAACTTCGATCATACCAATCTGCTTGTTTTTTTTCATAGAATCCATTTCTCCAATCGAAAAAACCAAAATCGAAAAAAAAATTGCATCAAAGGGGGTCCCCTTGGAACTTTTCTGAATTCTTTAGATCGCCTTAACTTCCGAACGGATGGACCGATTTTCAACTTCGATCATACCAATCTGCTTTTTTTTTTCATAGAATCCATTTCTCTTATCGAAAAAACCGTAATCGAAAAAAAAAATTGCTTCAAAGGGGGTCCCCTTGGAACTTTTTCGAATTCTTCAGATCGCCTTAACTTCCGAACGGATGGACCGATTTTCAACTTCGATCATACCAATCTGCTTGTTTTTTTTTCATAGAATCCATTTCTCCAATCAAAAAAAACGAGATCGAAAAAATAAAAAACATCAAAGGGAGCCCCCTTGGAACTTTTTCGAATTCTTCAGATCGCCTTAACTTCCGAACGGATGGACCGATTTTCAACTTCGATCATACGAATCTGCTTGTTTTTTTTCATAGAATCCATTTCTCCAATCTAAAAAACCGAAATCGATAAAAAAATGCATCAAAGGAACCCCCTCGGAACTTTTTCGAATTCTTCAGATCGACTTAACTTCCGAACGGATGGACCGATTTTCAACTACGATCATACCAATCTGCTTTTTTTTTTCATAAAATCCATTTCTCCGATCAAAGAAACCGAAATCGAAAAAAAAATGCATCAAAGGGGGCCCCCATGGAAATTTTTCGAATTCTTCAGATTGCCTTAACTTTCGAACGTATGGACCGATTTTCAACTTCGATCATACCAATCTGCTCGTTTTTTTTCATAGAATCCATTTCTCCAATCGAAAAAACCGATATCGAAAAAAATAATGCATCAAAGGGGGCCCCCTTGGAACTTTTTCGAATTCTTCAGATCGCCTTAACATCCAAACGGATGGACCGATTTTCAACTTCGATCATACCAATCTGCTTGTTTTTTTTATAGAATCCATTTCTCCTATCGAAAGAACCGAAATAGAAAAAAAATGCATCAAAGGGGGCCCCCTTGGAACTTTTTCGAATTCTTCAGATCGCCATAACTTCCGAACGGATGGACCGATTTTCAACTTCGATCATACCAATCTGCTTGTTTTTTTTTCATAAAATCCATTTCTCCAATCAAAAAAACCGAAATCGAAAAAATAAAAAGCATCAAAGGGAGCCCCCTTGGAACTTTTTCGAATTCTTCAGATCGCTTTAACTTCCGAACGGATGGACCGATTTTCAACTTCGATCATACGAATCTGCTTGTTTTTTTTTCATAGAATCCATTTCTGCAATCGAAAAAACCGAAATCGAAAAAAAAATGCATCAAAGGGGGCCCCCTCGGAACTTTTTCGAATTCTTCAGATCGACTTAACTTCCGAACGGATGGACCGATTTTCAACTACGATCATACCAATCTGCTTTTTTTTTTCATAGAATCCATTTCTCCGATCAAAAAAACCGAAATCGAAAAAAAAATATGCATCAAAGGAGGCTCCCTTGGAACTTTTTCGAATTCTTCAGATTGCCTTAACTTTCGAACGTATGGACCGATTTTCAACTTCGATCATACCAATCTGCTTGTTTTTTTTTCATAGAATCCATTTCTCCAATCGAAAAAACCGAAATCTAAAAAAAAAAAATTGCAGCAAAGGGGGCCCTCTTGGAACTTTTTCGAATTCTTCAGATCGCCTTAACTTCCGAATGGATTGACCGATTTTCAACTTCGATCATACCAATCTGCTTGTTTTTTTTATAGAATCCATTTCTCCAATCGAAAAAACCGAAATCGAAAAAAAAATTGCATCAAAGGGGCCCTCTTGGAACTTTTTCGAATTCTTCAGATCGCCTTAACTTCCGAACGGATGGACCGATTTTCAACTTCGAACATACAAATCTGCTTGTTTTTTTCAGAGAATCCATTTCTCCAATAGAAAAAACCGAAATAAAAAAAAAAATGCATCAAAGGGGGCCCCCTTGGAACTTTTTCGAATTCATCAGATTGCCTTAACTTCCGAACGGATGGACCGATTTTCAACTTCGATCATACCAATCTGCTTGTTTTTTTTCATAGAATCCATTTCTCCAATCAAAAAAACCAAGATCGAAAAAAAAATGCATCAAAGGGGGCCCCCTTGGAACTTTTTCGAATTCTTCAGATCGCCATAACTTCCGAACGGATGGACCGATTTTCAACTTCGATCATACCAATCTGCTTGTATTTTTTCATAGAATCCATTTCTACAATCGGAAAAACCGAAATGGAAAAAAAAATGCATCAAAGGGGACCCCCTTGGAACTTTTTCGAATTCTTCAGATCGCCTCATATTCTATTCCGAACGTATGGACCGATTTTCAACTTCGATCATACCAATCTGCTTGTATTTTTTCATAGAATCCATTTCTCCAATCGGAAAAACCGAAATGGTAAAAAAAAATCATCAAAGGGGACCCCCTTGGAACTTTTTCGAATTCTTCAGATCGCCTCATATTCCGAACGTATGGACCGATTTTCAACTTCGATCATACCAATCTGCTTGTTTTTTTTTCATAGAATCCATTTCTCCAATCAAAAAAACCGAAATCGAAAAAAAAAATGCATCAAAGGGGGCCCCCTTGGAACTTTTTCGAATTCTTCAGATCGCCTTAACTTCCGAACGGATGGACCGATTTTCAACTTCGATCATACCAATCTGCTTGTTTTTTTTTCATAGAATCCATTTCTCCAATCGAAAAAAATTGCATCAAAGGGGGTCCCCTTGGAACTTTTTCGAATTCTTCAGATCGCCTTAACTTCCGAACGGATGGACCGATTTTCAACTTCGATCATACCAATCTGCTTGTTTTTTTCATAGAATCCATTTCTCCAATCAAAAAAACCGAAATCGGAAGAAAAGTTGCATCAAAGGGGGTCCCTTTGGAACTCTTCCGAATTCTTCAGATCGCCTTAACTTCCGAACGGATGGACCGATTTTCAACTTCGATCATACCAATCTGCTTGTTTTTTTTCATAAAATCCATTTCTTCAATCGAAAAAACCAAAATCTGAAAAAAAAATTGCATCAAAGGGGGCCTCCTTGGAACTTTTTCGAATTCTTCAGATCGCCTTAACTTCCGAATGGATTGACCGATTTTCAACTTCGATCATACCAATCTGCTTGTTTTTTTCATAGAATCCATTCCTCTAATCGAAAAAACCGAAATCGAAAAAAAATTTATCAAAGGGGGCCCCCTTGGAACTTTTTCGAATTTTTCAGATCGCCTTAACTTCCGAACGGATAGACCGATTTCCAACTTCGATCATACCAATCTGCTTGTTTTTTATCATAGAATCCATTTCTTCAATCAAAAAAACCGAAATCGAAAAAAAAATTGCATCAAAGGGGGCCCCCTTGGAACTATTTCGAATTCTTCAGATCGCCTTAACTTCCGAACGGATGGACCGATTTTCAACTTCGATCATACGTATTCGATTATGTTTATATAGTTATACTCACCAGTTAACTGTTCTTCCGTTATACATGAGAGCGACTGAACTGAACAGAAGGTTGAATGGATAGACTGAATAATCATCGTATCTGGGTTGTATTCGATTATTTCGTGATGATTATTATATATTATGTCTAACCAGGTAACTGTTCTTCCGTTATACATACGAGCAACCGAATCGAACATAAGGTTGAATGGATAGATTAAAAAATCATTGTGTCTGTGTTGTCTCCGATTATATCGTTGTGCTGTATAATTAGATACACCTACCATGTAAAGGTTCTTTCGTTACACATACGAGCGTCTGAATCGAACATAAGGTTGGATGGTTAGACGGAACGATGATTGTATCTGAGTTGTATTCGATGATATCGTGATGATGTTTATAGCAATACTCACCAGGTAACTGTTCTTCCGTTTCACATAAAAGCGACCGAATCGAGCAGAAAGTTAAATGGATAGATTGAAAATTCATCGTATCTGGGTTGTATTCGAATAGGTTTATATAGTAATACTCACCAGGTTACTGTTCTTCCGTTATACATACGAGCGACTGAATTGAACAGAAGGTTGAATGGATAGATTAAACAATGATCGTATCTGAGGTTGTATTCGATTATATCGTGATGATGTTTATATAGTTATACTCAACAGGTAACTGTTTCTCCAGTTATACATAAGAGCGACTGAACTGAACAGAAGGTTGAATGGATAGACTGAATAATCATCGTATCTGGGTTGTATTCGATTATTTCGTGATGATTATTATATATTATGTCTAACCAGGTAACTGTTCTTCCGTTATACATACGAGCAACCGAATCGAACATAAGGTTGAATGGATAGATTGAAAAATCATTGTATCTGGGTTGTCTCCGATTATATCGTTATGCTGTATAATTAGATACACCTACCATGTAACGGTTCTTTCGTTACACATACGAGCGTCTGAATCGAACATAAGGTTGGATTGGTTAGACGGAACGATAATTGTAATTGAGTTGTATTCGATTATATCGTGGTAATGTTTATATAGTAATACTCACCAGGTGACTGTTCTTGCGTTATACGTACGAGCAACCGAATCGAACAGAAGGTTGAATGGATGGTATCTGGGTTGTATTCGATTATGATGTTATGCTGTGTATATAGTTATACACACTAGGTGACGGTATTCCCGTTTTACATACGAGCGACCGAAACGAACAGAAAGTTGAATGGATAGACTGAACAATCAATGTATCTGGTTGGTATCTGATTATATCGCAATACTGTATATATATAGTGATACTAACCAGGTTACGGTACTTCCGTTACACATACTAGCGACTGAATCGAACAGAAGGTTAAATGGTTAGACGAAGCGATAATTGGATCTGAGTTGTATTCGATGATATCGTGATGATGTTTATATAGCAATATTCACCAGGTAACTGTTCTTCCGTTTTACATAAAAGCGACAGAATCGAGCAGAAGGTTAAATGGATAGATTGAAAATTCATCGTATCTGGGTTGTATTCGATTAGGTTTATATAGTTATACTCACCAGGTAACTGTTCTTCCGTTATACATACGAGCGACTGAATTGAACAGAAGGTTGAATGGATAGACTAAACAATGATCGTATCTGAGGTTGTATTCGATTATATCGTGATAATGTTTATATAGTTATGTTTATATAGATATACTCACCAGGTACCTGTTCTTCCGATATACATACGAGCAACCGAATCGAACATAAGGTTGAATGGATAGATTGAACAATCATCGTATCTGAGTTGTATTCGATTATGTTTATATAGTTATACTCACCAGGTAACTGTTCTTCCGTTATACATACGAGCGACTGAATTGAACTGAAGGTTGAATGGATAGACTAAACAATGATCGTATCTGGGGTTGTATTCGATTATATCGATGTTCATATAGTTATACTCACCAGGTAACTGTTCTCCAGTTAAACATAAGAGCGACTGAATTGAACAGAAGGTTGAATGGATAGACTGAACAATCATCGTATCTGGGTTGTATTCGATTATTTCGTGATGATTATTATATATTATGTCTAACCAGGTAACTGTTCTTTCGTTATACATACTAGCAACCGAATCGATCATAAGGTTGAATGGATAGATTGAACAATCATTGTATCTGGGTTGTCTCCGATTATATCGTTATGTTGTATATTTAACTACACCTACCATGTAACGGTTCTTTCGTTACACATACGAGCGTCTGAATCGAACATAAGGTTGGATGGTTAGACGGAACGATAATTGTAACTAAGTTGTATTCGATTATATCGTGATGACGTTCATATAGAAATACTCACCAGGTTACTGTTCTTCCGTTATACATACGAGCGACTGAATTGAACAGAAGGTTGAATGGATAGTATATGGGTTGTATTCGATTATGATGTTATGCTGTGTATATAGTTATACACACTAGGAGACGGTATTCCCGTTTTACATACGAGCGACCGAAACGAAAAGAAAGTTGAATGGATAGACTGAACAATAATCGTATCTGGGGTTGTTTTCGATTATATCTTGATGATGTTCATATAGTTATACTCACCAGGAAATTTTTTTCCAGTTGTACATAAGAACAACTGAACTGAACAGAAAGTTGAATGGATAGACTGAACAATCAATGTATCTGGGTGGTATCCGATTATATCGCAATAATGTATATATAGTGATACTCACCAGGTGACGGTACTTCCGTTACACATACTAGCGACTGAATCGAACAGAAGGTTAAATGGTTAGACGAAATGATATTTGTATCTCTGAGTTGTATTCGATGATATCGTGATGAAGTTCATATAGAAATACTCACCAGGTTACTGTTCTTTCGTTATACATACGAGCATTCGAATCATATAGTATGTCTAACCAGGTAACAGTTCTTCCGTTATACATACGAGCAACCGAATCGAACATAAGGTTGGATGGATAGATTGAACAATCATTGTATCTGGGTTGTCTCCGATTATATCGTTATGCTGTATATTTAGTTTCACCTACCATGTAACGGTTCTTTCGTTACACATACGAGCGTCTGAATCGAACATAAGGTTGGATGGTTAGACGGAACGATAATTGTAACTGAGTTGTATTCGATTATATCGTGGTGATGTTTATATAGTAATACTCACCAGGTGACTGTTCTTGCGTTATACATACGAGCGACCCAATCGAACGATAGGTTGGATGGTCAGACGGAACGATAATTGTAACTGAGTTGTATTCGATTATATCGTGGTGATGTTTATATAGTAATACTCACCAGGTGACTGTTCTTGCGTTTCAAATAAAAGCGACCGAATCGAGCAGAAGGTTAAATGGATAGATTGGAAATTCATCGTATCTGGGTTGTATTCGATTAGGTTTATATAGATATACTCACCAGGTAACTGTTTTTTCGTTCTACATAAGAACGACTGAATTTAACAGAAGGTTGAATGGATAGACTAAACAATAATCGTATCTGGGGTTGTATTCGAGTATATCGTGATGATTATCATATAGTATGTCTAACCAGGTAACAGTTATTCCGTTAAACATACGAGCAACCGAATCGAACATAAGGTTGGATGGATAGATTGAACAATCATTGTATCTGGGTTGTCTACGATTATATCGTTATGCTGTATATTTAGTTAACCCTACCATGTAACGGTTCTTTCGTTACACATACGAGCGCCTGAATCGAACATAAGGTTGGATAGTTAGACGAAACGATAATTGTAACTGAGTTGTATTCGATTATATCGTGGTAATGTTTATATAGTAATACTCACCAGGTGACTGTTCTTGCGTTATATGTACGAGCGACCCAATCGAACAGAAGGTTGGATGGATAGACGGAATGATCATCGTATCTGAGTTGTATTCGATTATATCGTGATGAAGTTCATATAGAAATACTCATCAGGTTACTGTTCTTTCGTTATACATACGAGCAACCGAATCGAACAGAAGGTTGAATGGATAGTATCTGAGTTGTATTCGATTATGATGTTATGCTGTGTATATAGTTATACACACTAGGTGACGGTATTCCCGTTTTAGATACGAGCGACCGAAACGAACAGAAAGTTGAATGGATAGACTGAACAATCAATGTATCTGGTTGGTATCCGATTATATCGCAATACTCTATATATAGTGATACTCATCAGGTGACGGTACTTCCGTTACACATACAAGCGACTGAATCGAACAGATAGTTAAATGGTTAGACGAAACGATAATTGTATCTGAGTTGTATTCGATGATATCGTGATGATGTTTATAGCAATACTCACCAGGTAACTGTTCTTCCGTTTTACATACAAGCGACCGAATCGAGCAGAAGGTTAAATAGATAAATTGAACAATCATCGTATCTGGGTTGTATTCGATTATGTTTATATAGTTATACTCACCAGGTAACTGTTCTTCCGTTATACATACGAGCGACTGAATTGAACAGAAGGTTGAATGGATAGACTAAACAATGATCGTATCTGGGGTTGTATTCGATGATATCGTGATGATGTTTATATAGTTATACTCACCAGGTAACTGTTCTCCAGTTATACATAAGAGCGACTGAACTGAACAGAAGGTTGAATTGATAGACTGAATAATCATCGTATCTGGGTTGTATTCGATTATTTCGTGATGATTATTATATATTATGTCCAACCAGGTAACTGTTCTTTCGTTATACATACGAGCAACCGAATCAAACATAAGGTTGGATGGATAGATTGAAAAAGCATTGTATCTGGGTTGTCTCTGATTATATCGTTATGTTGTATAATTACATACACCTACCATGTAACGGTTCTTTCGTTACACATACGAGCGTCTGAATCGAACATAAGGTTGGATGGTTAGAGATAATTGTAACTGAGTTGTATTCGATTATATCGTGGTAATGTTTATATAGTAATGCTCACCAGGTGGCTGTTCTTGCGTTATACGTACGAGCGACCAAATCGAACAGAAGGTTGGATGGGTAGACGGAATGATCATTGTATCTGAGTTGTATTCGATTATATCGTGATGAAGTTCATATAGAAATACTCACCAGGTTACTGTTCTTTCGTTATACATACGAGCAACCGAATCGAACAGAAGGTTGAATGAATGGTATCTGGGTTGTATTCGATTATGATGTTATGCTGTGTATATAGTTATACACACTAGGTGACGGTATTTCCGTTTTACATACGAGCGACCAAAATGAACAGAAAGTTGAATGGATAGACTGAACAATCAATGTATCTGGTTGGTATCCGATTATATCGCAATACTGTATATGAAGTGATACTTACCAGGTGACGGTACTTCCGTTACACATACAAGCGACCGAATCGAGCAGAAAGTTAAATGTATAGATTGAACAATCATCGTATCTGGGTTGTATTTCATTATGTTTATATAGTTATACTCACCAGGTACCTGTTCTTTCGTTATACATACGAGCGACTGAATTGAACAGTAGGTTGAATGGATAGACTAAACAATAATCGTATCTGGGGTTGTTTTCGATTATATCTTGATGATGTTCATATAGTTATACTCACCAGGAAATTTTTTTCCAGTTATACATAAGAACAACTGAACTGAACAGAAAGTTGAATGGATAGACTGAACAATCAATGTATCTGGGTGGTATCCGATTATATCGCAATAATGTATATATAGTGATACTCACCAGGTGACGGTACTTCCGTTACACATACTAGCGACTGAATCGAACAGAAGGTTAAATGGTTAGACGAAATGATATTTGTATCTCTGAGTTGTATTCGATGATATCGTGATGAAGTTCATATAGAAATACTCACCAGGTTACTGTTCTTTCGTTATACATAAGAGCAACCGAATCGAACATAAGGTTGGATGGATAGATTGAACAATCATTGTATCTGGGTTGTCTCCGATTATATCGTTATGCTGTATATTTAGTTTCACCTACCATGTAACGGTTCTTTCGTTACACATACGAGCGTCTGAATCGAACATAAGGTTGGATGGTTAGACGGAACGATAATTGTAACTGAGTTGTATTCGATTATATCGTGGTGATGTTTATATAGTAATACTCACCAGGTGACTGTTCTTGCGTTATACATACGAGCGACCCAATCGAACGATAGGTTGGATGGTCAGACGGAACGATAATTGTAACTGAGTTGTATTCGATTATATCGTGGTGATGTTTATATAGTAATACTCACCAGGTGACTGTTCTTGCGTTTCAAATAAAAGCGACCGAATCGAGCAGAAGGTTAAATAGATAGATTGGAAATTCATCGTATCTGGGTTGTATTCGATTAGGTTTATATAGATATACTCACCAGGTAACTGTTTTTTCGTTATACATAAGAACGACTGAATTTAACAGAAGGTTGAATGGATAGACTAAACAATAATCGTATCTGGGGTTGTATTCGAGTATATCGTGATGATTATCATATAGTATGTCTAACCAGGTAACAGTTATTTCGTTAAACATACAAGCAACCGAATCGAACATAAGGTTGGATGGATAGATTGAACAATCATTGTATCTGGGTTGTCTACGATTATATCGTTATGCTGTATATTTAGTTAACCCTACCATGTAACGGTTCTTTCGTTAAACATACGAGCGCCTGAATCGAACATAAGGTTGGATAGTTAGACGGAAAGATGATTGTAACTGAGTTGCATTCGATTATATCGTGGTGATGTTTATATAGTAATACTCACCAGGTGACTGTTCTTGCGTTATACATACGAGCGACCCAATCGAACAGAAGGTTGGATGGATAGACGGAATGATCATGGTATCTGAGTTGTATTCGATTATATCGTGATGACGTTCATATAGAAATACTCACCAGGTTACTGTTCTCTCGTTATACATACGAGCAACCGAATCGAACAGAAGGTTGAATGGATAGTATCTGGGTTGTATTCGATAATGATGTTATGCTGTGTATATATTTATACACACTAGGTGACGGTATTCCCGTTTTACATACGAGCGACCGAAACGAACAGAAAGTTGAATGGATAGACTGAACAATCAATGTATCTGGGTGGTATCCGATTATATCGCAATTCTGTATATATAGTGATACTTACCAGGTGACGATACTTCCGTTACACATACTAGCGACTGAATCGAACAGAGGGTTAAATGGATATATTGATCAATCATCGTATCTGAGTTGTATTCGATTATGTTTATATAGTTATACTCACCAGGTACCTGTTCTTCCGTTATACATACGAGCAACCGAATCGAACATAAGGTTTAATGGATAGACTAAACAATAATCGTATATGGGGTTGTATTCGGTTATATCTTGATGATGTTCATACAGTTATACTCACCAGGAAACTGTTCTCCAGTTATACATAAGAGCGACTGAACTGAACAGAAAGTTGAATGGATAGACTGAACAATCAATGTATCTGGGTGGTATCCGATTATATCGCTATACTGTATATATAGTGATACTTACCAGGTGACGGTACTTCCGTTACACATACTAGCGACTGAATCGAACAGAAGGTTAAATGGTTAGACGAAGCGATAATTGTATCTGAGTTGTATTCGATGATATCGTGATGATGTTTATATAGCAATATTCACCAGGTAACTGTTCTTCCGTTTTACATAAAAGCGACCGAATCGAGCAGAAGGTTAAATGGATAGATTGAAAATTCATCGTAACTGGGTTGTATTCGATTAGGTTTATATAGTTATACTCACTAGGTAACTGTTCTTCCGTTATACATACGAGCGACTGAATTGAACAGAAGGTTGAATGGATATACTAAACAATGATCGTATGTGAGGTTGTATTCGATTATATCGTGATGATGTTTATATAGTTATACTCAACAGGTAACTGTTCTCCAGTTATACATGAGAGAGACTGAACTGAACAGAAGGTTGTATGGATAGACTGAACAATCATCGTATCTGGGTTGTATTCGATTATTTCGTGATGATTATCATATATTATGTCTAACCAGGTAACTGTTCTTCCGTTATACATATGAGCAACCGAATCGAACATAAGATTGAATGGATAGATCGATCAATCAATGTATCTGGGTTGTCTCCGATTATATCGTTATGCTGTATATTTAGATACACCTACCATGTAACGGTTCTTTCGTTACACATACGAGCGTCTGAATCGAACATAAGGTTGGATGGTTAGACGAAACGATAATTGTAACTGAGTTGTATTCGATTATATCGTGGTAATGTTTATATAGTAATACTCACCAGGTGACTGTTCTTGCGTTATACGTACGAGCGACCCAATCGAACAGAAGGTTGGATGGATAGACGGAATGATCATCGTATCTGAGTTGTATTCGATTATATCGTGATGAAGTTCATATAGAAATACTCATCAGGTTACTGTTCTTTCGTTATACATACGAGCAACCGAATCGAACAGAAGGTTGAATGGATAGTATCTGAGTTGTATTCGATTATGATGTTATGCTGTGTATATAGTTATACACACTAGGTGACGGTATTCCCGTTTTAGATACGAGCGACCGAAACGAACAGAAAGTTGAATGGATAGACTGAACAATCAATGTATCTGGTTGGTATCCGATTATATCGCAATACTCTATATATAGTGATACTCATCAGGTGACGGTACTTCCGTTACACATACAAGCGACTGAATCGAACAGATGGTTAAATGGTTAGACGAAACGATAATTGTATCTGAGTTGTATTCGATGATATCGTGATGATGTTTATAGCAATACTCACCAGGTAACTGTTCTTCCGTTTTACATACAAGCGACCGAATCGAGCAGAAGGTTAAATAGATAAATTGAACAATCATCGTATCTGGGTTGTATTCGATTATGTTTATATAGTTATACTCACCAGGTAACTGTTCTTCCGTTATACATACGAGCGACTGAATTGAACAGAAGGTTGAATGGATAGACTAAACAATGATCGTATCTGGGGTTGTATTCGATGATATCGTGATGATGTTTATATAGTTATACTCACCAGGTAACTGTTCTCCAGTTATACATAAGAGCGACTGAACTGAACAGAAGGTTGAATTGATAGACTGAACAATCATCGTATCTGGGTTGTATTCGATTATTTCGTGATGATTATCATATATTATGTCCAACCAGGTAACTGTTCTTTCGTTATACATACGAGCAACCGAATCAAACATAAGGTTGGATGGATAGATTGAAAAAGCATTGTATCTGGGTTGTCTCTGATTATATCGTTATGCTGTATAATTACATACACCTACCATGTAACGGTTCTTTCGTTACACATACGAGCGTCTGAATCGAACATAAGGTTGGATGGTTAGAGATAATTGTAACTGAGTTGTATTCGATTATATCGTGGTAATGTTTATATAGTAATGCTCACCAGGTGACTGTTCTTGCGTTATACGTACGAGCGACCAAATCGAACAGAAGGTTGGATGGGTGAACGGAATGATCATTGTATATGAGTTGTATTCGATTATATCGTGATGAAATTCATATAGAAATACTCACCAGGTTACTGTTCTTTCGTTATACATACGAGCAACCGAATCGAACAGAAGGTTGAATGAATGGTATCTGGGTTGTATTCGATTATGATGTTATGCTGTGTATATAGTTATACACACTAGGTGACGGTATTTCCGTTTTACATACGAGCGACCGAAATGAACAGAAAGTTGAATGGATAGACTGAACAATCAATGTATCTGGTTGGTATCCGATTATATCGCAATACTGTATATAAAGTGATACTTACCAGGTGACGGTACTTCCGTTACACATACTAGCGGCTGAATCGAACAGAATGTTAAATGGATAGACGAAGCGATAATTGTATCTGAGTTGTATTCGATGATATCGTGATGATGTTTATATAGCAATATTCACCAGGTAACTGTTCTTCCGTTTTACATAAAAGCGACCGAATCGAGCAGAAGGTTATATAGATAGATTGAAAATTCATCGTATCTGGGTTGTATTCGATTAGGTTTATATAGTTATACTCACCAGGTAACTGTTCTTCCGATATACATACGAGCGACTGAATTGAACAGAAGGTTGAATGGATAGACTGAATAATGATCGTATCTGAGGTTGTATTCGATTATATCGTGATGATGTTTATATAGCAATACTCACCAGGTAACTGTCCTTCCGTTTTACATACAAGCGACCGAATCGAGCAGAAGGTTAAATGGATATATTGATCAATCATCGTATCTGAGTTGTATTCGATTATGTTTATATAGTTATACTCACCAGGTACCTGTTCTTCCGTTATACATACGAGCAACCGAATCGAACATAAGGTTTAATGGATAGACTAAACAATAATCGTATATGGGGTTGTATTCGATTATATCTTGATGATGTTCATACAGTTATACTCACCAGGAAACTGTTCTCCAGTTATACATAAGAGCGACTGAACTGAACAGAAAGTTGAAAGGATAGACTGAACAATCAATGTATCTGGGTGGTATCCGATTATATCGCAATACTGTATATATAGTGATACTTACCAGGTGACGGTACTTCCGTTACACATACTAGCGACTGAATCGAACAGAAGGTTAAATGGTTAGACGAAATGATAATTGTATCTCTGAGTCGTATTCGATGATATCGTGATGAAGTTCATATAGAAATACTCACCAGGTTACTGTTCTATCGTTACACATACGAGCATTCGAATCGAACAGAAGGTTGAATGGATAGTATCAGGGTTGTATTCGATTATGATGTTATGCTGTGTATATAGTTATACACACTAGGTGACGGTATTCCCGTTTTACATACGAGCGACCGAAACGAACAGAAAGTTGAATGGATAGACTGAACAATCAATGTATCTGGTTGGTATCCGATTATATCGCAATACTGAATATATAGTGATACTTACCAGGTGACGGTACTTCCGTTACACATACTAGCGACTGAATCGAACAGAAGGTTAAATGGTTAGACGAAACGATAATTGTATCTGAGTTGTATTCGATGATATCGTGATGATGTTTGTATAGAAATACTCACCAGGTAACTGTTCTTCCGTTTTACATACAAGCTTGAATTTAGTATAGATTGAACAATCATCGTATCTGGGTTGTATTTGATTATGTTTATATAGTTATACTCACCAGGTACCTAATCTTCCGTTATACATACGAGCGACTGAATTGAACAGAAGGTTGAATGGATAGACTAATCAATAATCGTATCTGGGGTTGTTTTCGATTATATCTTCCAACCTATCCATATATATCCATATATATCTTCCAACCTATCCATCCAACCTTTTGTTCGATTCGGTTGCTCGTATGTATAACGAAAGAACAGTAACCTGGTAAGTATTTCTATATGAACTTCATCACGATATAATCGAATACAACTCAGATACAATGATCATTCCGTCTATCCATCCAACCTTCTGTTCGATTGGGTCGCTCGTACGTATAACGCAAGAACAGTCACCTGGTGAGTATAACCATATAAACATCATCACGATATCATCGAATACAACCCCAGATACGATCATTGTTTAGTCTATCCATTCAACCTTCTGTTCAATTCAGTCGTTCGTATGTATAACGAAAGAACAGTTACCTGGTGAGTATAACTATATAAACTGAACATTCATCGTATCTGGGTTGTATTAGATTATATCGTGATTATTATCATATAGTATATCTAACCAGGTAACAGTTCTTCCGTTATACATACGATAAACCGAATCGAACATAAGGTTGGATGGATAGATTGAACAATCATTGTATCTGGGTTGTCTCCGATTATACCGTTATGCTGTATATTTAGTTACACCTACCATGTAACGGTTCTTTTGTTACACATACGAGCGTCTGAATCGAACATAAGGTTGGATGGTTAGACGGAACGATAATTATAACTGAGTTGTATTCGATTATATCGTGATGACGTTCATATAGAAATTCTCACCAGGTTACTGTTCTTTCGTTATACATACGAGCAACCGAATCGAACAGAAGGTTGAATGGATAGTATCTGGGTTGTATTCGATTATGATGTTATGCTGTGTATATAGTTAAACACATAAGGTGACGGTATTCCCGTTTTACATACGAGCGACCGAAACGAACAGAAAGTTGAATGGATAGACTGAACAATCAATGTATCTGGGTGGTATCCGAGTATATCGCAAAACTGTATATATAGTGATACTTACCAGGTGACGGTACTTCCGTTACACATACTAGCGACTGATTCGAACAGAAGGTTAAATGGTTAGACGAAGCGATAATTGTATCTGAGTTGTATTCGATGATATCGTGATGATGTTTATAGCAATACTCACCAGGTAACTGTTCTTACGTTTTACATACAAGCGACTGAAATGAAAAGAAGGTTGAATGGATAGACTAAACAATAATCGTATCTGGGGTTGTATTCGATTGAATCTTGATGATGTTCATATAGTAATACTCACCAGGAAACAGTTCTCCAGTTATACATAAGAGCGACTGAACTGAACAGAAGGTTGAATGGATAGACTGAACATTCATCGTATCTGGGTTGTATTTGATTATATCGTGATTATTATCATATAGTATGTCTAACCAGGTAACAGTTCTTCCATTATACATACGAGCAACCGAATCGAACATAAGGTTGGATGGATAGATTGAACAATCATTGTATCTGGGTTGTCTCCGATTATATCGTTATGCTGTATATTTAGTTTCACCTACCATGTAACGGTTCTTTCGTTACACATACGAGCGTCTGAATCGAACATAAGGTTGGATGGTTAGACGAAACGATAATTGTAACTGAGTTGTATTCGATTATATCGTGGTGATGTTTATATAGTAATACTCACCAGGTGACTGTTCTTGCGTTATACATACGAGCGACCCAATCGAACAAAAGGTTGGATGGTTAGACGGAACGATAATTGTATCTGAGTTGTATTCGATTATATCGTGGTGATGTTTATATAGTATCACTCACCAGGTGACTGTTCTTGCGTTTTAAATAAGAGCGACCGAATCGAGCAGAAGGTTAAATGGATAGATTGGAAATTCATCGTATCTGGGTTGTATTCGATTAGGTTTATATAGTCATACTCACCAGGTAACTGTTTTTTCGTTATACATAAGAACGACTGAATTGAACAGAAGGTTGAATAGATAGACTAAACAATAATCGTATCTGGGGTTGTATTCGAGTATATCGTGATGATTATCATATAGCATGTCTAACCAGGTAACAGTTCTTCCGTTGAACATACGAGCAACCGAATCGAACATAAGGTTGGATGGATAGATTGAACAATCATTGTATCTGGGTTGTCTACGATTATATCGTTATGCTGTATATTTAGTTACACCTACCATGTAACGGTTCTTTCGTTACACATACGAGCGCCTGAATCGAACATAAGGTCGGATAGTTAGACGGAAAGATAATTGTAACTGAGTTGTATTCGATTATATCGTGGTGATGTTTATATAGTAACACTCACCAGGTGACTGTTCTTGCGTTTTAAATAAGAGCGACCGAATCGAGCAGAAGGTTAAATGGATAGATTGATCAATCATCGTATCTGAGTTGTATTCGATTATGTTTATATAGTTATACTCACCAGGTACCTGTTCTTCCGTTATACATACGAGCAACCGAATCGAACATAAGGTTTAATGGATAGATTGAACAATCATCGTATCTGAGTTGTATTAAAATATGTTTATGTAGTTATACCCACCAAGTAACTGTTCTTCCGTTATACATACGAGCGACTGAATTGAACAGAAGGTTGAATGGATAGACAATGATCGTATCTGGGGTTGTATTCGATGATATCGTGATGATGTTTATATAGTTATACTCACCAGGTAACTGTTCTCCAGTTATACATAAGAGCGACTGAACTGAACAGAAGGTTGAATGGATAGACTGAATAATCATCGTATCTGGGTTGTATTCGATTATTTCGAGATGATTATTATATATTATGTCTAACCAGGTAACTGTTCTTTCGTTATACATACGAGCAACTGAATCGAACATAAGGTTGAATGGATAGATTGAAAAATCATTGTATCTGGGTTGTCTCCGATTATATCATTATGCTGTATAATTAGATACACCTACCATGTAACGGTTCTTTCGTTACACATACGAGCGTCTGAATCGAACATAAGGTTGGATGGTTAGACGGAACGATAATTGTAACTGAGTTGTATTCGATTATATCGTGGTAATGTTCATATAGTAATACTCACCAGGTGACTGTTCTTGCGTCATACGTACGAGCGACCCAATCGAACAGAAGGTTGGATGGATAGACGGAATGATCATTGTATCTGAGTTGTATTCGATTATATCGTGATGAAGTTCATATAGAAATACTCACCAGGTTACTGTTCTTTCGTTATACATACGAGCAACCGAATCGAACAGAAGGTTGAATGGATGGTATCTGGGTTGTATTCGATTATGATGTTATGCTGTGTATATAGTTATAAACACTAGGTGACGGTATTTCCGTTTTACATACAAGCGACCGAAACGAACAGAAAGTTGAATGGATAGACTGAACAATCAATGTATCTGGTTGGTATTCGATTATATCGCAATACTGTATATATAGTGATACTCACCAGGTGACGGTACTTCCGTTACACATACTAGCGACTGAATCGAACAGAAGGTTAAATGGTTAGACGAAGCGATAATTGTATCTGAGTTGTATTCGATGATATCGTTATGATGTTTATATAGCAATACTCACCAGGTAACTGTTCTTCCGTTTTACATACAAACGACCGAATCAAGCAGAAGGTTAAATTCAGTATAGATTGAACAATCATCGTATCTGGGTTGTATTCGATTATGTTTATATAGTTATACTCACCAGGTAACTGTTATTCCGTTATACATACGAGCGACTGAATTGAACAGAAGGTTGAATGGAAAGACTAAACAATAATCGTATATGGGGTTGTATTCGATTATATCTTGATGATGTTCATATAGTTATACTCACCAGGAAACTGTTCTCCAGTTGTACATAAGAGCAACTGAACTGAACAGAAAGTTGAATGGATAGACTGAACAATCAATGTATCTGGGTGGTATCCGATTATATCGCAATACTGTATATATAGTGATACTTACCAGGTGACGGTACTTCCGTTACACATACTAGCGACTGAATCGAACAGAAGGTTAAATGGTTAGACGAAATGATAATTGTATCTCTGAGTTGTATTAGATGATATCGTGATGAAGTTCATATAGAAATACTCACCAGGTTACTGTTCTATCGTTATACATACGAGCATTCGAATCGAACAGAAGGTTGAATGGATAGTATCTGGGTTGTATTCGATTATGATGTTATGCTGTGTATATAGTTATACACACTAGGTGACGGTATTCCCGTTTTACATACGAGCGACCGAAACGAACAGAAAGTTGAATGGATAGACGAACAATCAATGTATCTGGTTGGTATTCGATTATATCGCAATACTGTATATATAGTGATACTTACCAGGTGACGGTACTTCCGTTACACATACTAGCGACTGAATCGAACAGAAGGTTAAATGGTTAGACGAAGCGATAATTGTATCTGAACTGTATTCGATGATATCGTGATGATGTTTATATAGCAATATTCACCAGGTAACTGTTCTTCCGTTTTACATAAAAGCGACCGAATCGTGCAGAAGGTTAAATGGATAGATTGAAAATTCATCGTATCTGGGTTGTATTCGATTAGGTTTATATAGTTATACTCACCAGGTAACTGTTCTTCCGTTTTACATACAAGCGACTGAAATGAAAAGAAGGTTGAATGGATAGACTAAACAATAATCGTATCTGGGGTTGTATTCGATTGAATCTTGATGATGTTCATATAGTAATACTCACCAGGAAACTGTTCTCCAGTTATACATAAGAGCGACTGAACTGAACAGAAGGTTGAATGGATAGACTGAACATTCATCGTATCTGGGTTGTATTTGATTATATCGTGATTATTATCATATAGTATGTCTAACCAGGTAACAGTTCTTCCATTATACATACGAGCAACCGAATCGAACATAAGGTTGGATGGATAGATTGAACAATCATTGTATCTGGGTTGTCTCCGATTATATCGTTATGCTGTATATTTAGTTTCACCTACCATGTAACGGTTCTTTCGTTACACATACGAGCGTCTGAATCGAACATAAGGTTGGATGGTTAGACGAAACGATAATTGTAACTGAGTTGTATTCGATTATATCGTGGTGATGTTTATATAGTAATACTCACCAGGTGACTGTTTTTGCGTTATACATACGAGCGACCCAATCGAACAAAAGGTTGGATGGTTAGACGGAACGATAATTGTATCTGAGTTGTATTCGATTATATCGTGGTGATGTTTATATAGTATCACTCACCAGGTGACTGTTCTTGCGTTTTAAATAAGAGCGACCGAATCGAGCAGAAGGTTAAATGGATAGATTGGAAATTCATCGTATCTGGGTTGTATTCGATTAGGTTTATATAGTCATACTCACCAGGTAACTGTTTTTTCGTTATACATAAGAACGACTGAATTGAACAGAAGGTTGAATAGATAGACTAAACAATAATCGTATCTGGGGTTGTATTCGAGTATATCGTGATGATTATCATATAGCATGTCTAACCAGGTAACAGTTCTTCCGTTAAACATACGAGCAACCGAATCGAACATAAGGTTGGATGGATAGATTGAACAATCATTGTATCTGGGTTGTCTACGATTATATCGTTATGCTGTATATTTAGTTACACCTACCATGTAACGGTTCTTTCGTTACACATACGAGCGCCTGAATCGAACATAAGGTCGGATAGTTAGACGGAAAGATAATTGTAACTGAGTTGTATTCGATTATATCGTGGTGATGTTTATATAGTAACACTCACCAGGTGACTGTTCTTGCGTTTTAAATAAGAGCGACCGAATCGAGCAGAAGGTTAAATGGATAGATTGATCAATCATCGTATCTGAGTTGTATTCGATTATGTTTATATAGTTATACTCACCAGGTACCTGTTCTTCCGTTATACATACGAGCAACCGAATCGAACATAAGGTTTAATGGATAGATTGAACAATCATCGTATCTGAGTTGTATTAAAATATGTTTATGTAGTTATACCCACCAAGTAACTGTTCTTCCGTTATACATACGAGCGACTGAATTGAACAGAAGGTTGAATGGATAGACAATGATCGTATCTGGGGTTGTATTCGATGATATCGTGATGATGTTTATATAGTTATACTCACCAGGTAACTGTTCTCCAGTTATACATAAGAGCGACTGAACTGAACAGAAGGTTGAATGGATAGACTGAATAATCATCGTATCTGGGTTGTATTCGATTATTTCGAGATGATTATTATATATTATGTCTAACCAGGTAACTGTTCTTTCGTTATACATACGAGCAACTGAATCGAACATAAGGTTGAATGGATAGATTGAAAAATCATTGTATCTGGGTTGTCTCCGATTATATCATTATGCTGTATAATTAGATACACCTACCATGTAACGGTTCTTTCGTTACACATACGAGCGTCTGAATCGAACATAAGGTTGGATGGTTAGACGGAACGATAATTGTAACTGAGTTGTATTCGATTATATCGTGGTAATGTTCATATAGTAATACTCACCAGGTGACTGTTCTTGCGTCATACGTACGAGCGACCTAATCGAACAGAAGGTTGGATGGATAGACGGAATGATCATTGTATCTGAGTTGTATTCGATTATATCGTGATGAAGTTCATATAGAAATACTCACCAGGTTACTGTTCTTTCGTTATACATACGAGCAACCGAATCGAACAGAAGGTTGAATGGATGTTATCTGGGTTGTATTCGATTATGATGTTATGCTGTGTATATAGTTATAAACACTAGGTGACGGTATTTCCGTTTTACATACAAGCGACCGAAACGAACAGAAAGTTGAATGGATAGACTGAACAATCAATGTATCTGGTTGGTATTCGATTATATCGCAATACTGTATATATAGTGATACTTACCAGGTGACGGTACTTCCGTTACACATACTAGCGACTGAATCGAACAGAAGGTTAAATGGTTAGACGAAGCGATAATTGTATCTGAGTTGTATTCGATGATATCGTTATGATGTTTATATAGCAATACTCACCAGGTAACTGTTCTTCCGTTTTACATACAAACGACCGAATCAAGCAGAAGGTTAAATTCAGTATAGATTGAACAATCATCGTATCTGGGTTGTATTCGATTATGTTTATATAGTTATACTCACCAGGTAACTGTTCTTCCGTTATACATACGAGCGACTGAATTGAACAGAAGGTTGAATGGAAAGACTAAACAATAATCGTATATGGGGTTGTATTCGATTATATCTTGATGATGTTCATATAGTTATACTCACCAGGAAACTGTTCTCCAGTTGTACATAAGAGCAACTGAACTGAACAGAAAGTTGAATGGATAGACTGAACAATCAATGTATCTGGGTGGTATCCGATTATATCGCAATACTGTATATATAGTGATACTTACCAGGTGACGGTACTTCCGTTACACATACTAGCGACTGAATCGAACAGAAGGTTAAATGGTTAGACGAAATGATAATTGTATCTCTGAGTTGTATTAGATGATATCGTGATGAAGTTCATATAGAAATACTCACCAGGTTACTGTTCTATCGTTATACATACGAGCATTCGAATCGAACAGAAGGTTGAATGGATAGTATCTTGGTTGTATTCGATTATGATGTTATGCTGTGTATATAGTTATACACACTAGGTGACGGTATTCCCGTTTTACATACGAGCGACCGAAACGAACAGAAAGTTGAATGGATAGACGAACAATCAATGTATCTGGTTGGTATTCGATTATATCGCAATACTGTATATATAGTGATACTTACCAGGTGACGGTACTTCCGTTACACATACTAGCGACTGAATCGAACAGAAGGTTAAATGGTTAGACGAAGCGATAATTGTATCTGAACTGTATTCGATGATATCGTGATGATGTTTATATAGCAATATTCACCAGGTAACTGTTCTTCCGTTTTACATAAAAGCGACCGAATCGTGCAGAAGGTTAAATGGATAGATTGAAATTTCATCGTATCTGGGTTGTATTCGATTAGGTTTATATAGTTATACTCACCAGGTAACTAATCTTCCGTTATACATACGAGCGACTGAATTGAACAGAAGGTTGAATGGATATACTACACAATGATCGTATCTGAGGTTGTATTCGATTATATCGTGATGATGTTTATATAGTTATACTCAACAGGTAACTGTTCTCCAGTTATACATAAGAGAGACTGAACTGAACAGAAGGTTGTATGGATAGACTGAACAATCATCGTAACTGGGTTGTATTCGATTATTTCGTGATGATTATCATATATTATGTCTAACCAGGTAACTGTTCTTCCGTTATACATATGAGCAACCTAATCGAACATAAGGTTGAATGGATAGAACGATCAATCAATGTATCTGGGTTGTCTCCGATTATATCGTTATGCTGTATATTTAGATACACCTACCATGTAACGGTTCTTTCGTTACACATACGAGCGTCTGAATCGAACATAAGGTTGGATGGTTAGACGAAACGATAATTGTAACTGAGTTGTATTCGATTATATCGTGGTAATGTTTATATAGTAATACTCACCAGGTGACTGTTCTTGCGTTATACGTACGGGCGACCCAATCGAACAGAAGGTTGGATATATAGACGAAATGATCATTGTATCTGAGTTGTATTCGATTATATCGTGATGAAGTTTATATAGAAATACTCACCAGGTTACTGTTCTTTCGTTATACATACGAGCAACCGAATCGAACAGAAGGTTGAATGAATGGTATCTGGGTTGTATTCGATTATGATGTTATGCTGTGTATATAGTTATACACATTAGGTGACGGTATTCCCGTTTTACATACGAGCGACCGAAACGAACAGAAAGTTGAATGGATAGACTGAACAATCAATGTATCTGGGTGGTATCCGATTATATCGCAATACTGTATATAAAGTGATACTTACCAGGTGACGGTACTTCCGTTACACATACTAGCGACTGAATCGAACAGAAGGTTAAATGGTTAGACGAAACGATAATTGTATCTGAGTTGAATTCGATGATATCGTGATGATGTTTATAGCAATACTCTCCAGGTAACTGTTCTTCCGTTTTACATACAAGCGACTGAATCGAGCAGAAGGTTAAATAGATAGATTGAACAATCATCGTATCTGGGTTGTATTCGATTATGTTTATATAGCTATACTCACCAGGTAACTGTTCTTCCGTTATACATACGAGCGACTGAATTGAACAGAAGGTTGAATGGATAGACTAAACTATGATCGTATCTGGGGTTGTATTCGATGATATCGTGATGATGTTTATATGGTTATACTCACCAGGTAACTGTTCTCCAGTTATACATAAGAGCGACTGAACTGAACAGAAGGTTGAATGGATAGACTGAATAATCATCGTATCTGGGTTGTATTCGATTATTTCGTGATGATTATTATATATTATGTCTAACCAGGTAACTGTTCTTCCGTTATACATACGAGCAACCGAATCAAACATAAGGTTGGATGGATAGATTGAAAAATCATTGTATCTGGGTTGTCTCTGATTATATCGTTATGCTGTATAATTAGATACACCTACCATGTAACGGTTCTTTCGTTACACATACGAGCGTCTGAATCGAACATAAGGTTGGATGGTCAGAGATAATTGTAACTGAGTTGTATTCGATTATATCGTGGTAGTGTTTATATAGTAATACTCACCAGCTGACTGTTCTTGCGTTATACGTACGAGCGACCCAATCGAACAGAAGGTTGGATGGATAGACGGAATGATCATTGTATCTGTATATAGAAATACTCACCAGGTTACTGTTCTTTCGTTATACATACAAGCAACCGAATCGAACAGAAGGTTGAATGAATGGTATCTGGGTTGTATTCGATTATGATGTTATGCTGTGTATATATTTATACACACTAGGTGACGGTATTTCCGTTTTACATACGAGCGACCGAAACGAACAGAAAGTTGAATGGATAGACTGAACAATCAATGTATCTGGTTGGTATCCGATTATATCGCAATACTGTATATATAGTGATACTTACCAGGTGACGGTACCTCCGTTACACATACTAGCGACTGAATCGAACAGAATGTTAAATGGTTAGACGAAACGATAATTGTATCTGAGTTGTATTGATGATGTTTATATAGCAATATTTACCAGGTAACTGTTCTTCCGTTTTACATAAAAGCGACCGAATCGAGCAGAAGGTTAAATGGATAAATTGAAAATTCATCGTATCTGGGTTGTATTCGATTAGGTTTATATAGTTATACTCACCAGGTAACTGTTCTTCCGTTATACATACGAGCGACTAAATTGAACAGAAGGTTGAATGGAAAGACTAAACAATAATCGTATATGGGGTTGTATTCGACTATATCGTGATGATGTTCATATAGTTATACTCACCAGGAAACTGTTCTCCAGTTGTACATAAGAGCAACTGAACTGAACAGAAAGTTGAATGGATAGACTGAACAATCAATGTATCTGGGTGGTATCCGATTATATCGCAATACTGTATATATAGTGATACTTACCAGATGACGGTACTTCCGTTACACATACTAGCGACTGAATCGAACAGAAGGTTAAATGGTTAGACGAAATGATAATTGTATCTCTGAGTTGTATTGGATGATATCGTGATGAAGTTCATATAGAAATACTCACCAGGTTACTGTTCTATCGTTATACATACGAGCATTCGAATCGAACAGAAGGTTGAATGGATAGTTTCTGGGTTGTATTCGATTATGATGTTATGCTGTGTATATAGTTATACACACTAGGTGACGGTATTCCCGTTTTACATACGAGCGACCGAAACGAACAGAAAGTTGAATGGATAGACGAACAATCAATGTATCTGGTCGGTATCCGATTTTATCGCAACACTGTATATATAGTGATACTTACCAGGTGACGGTACTTCCGTTACACATACTAGCGACTGAATCGAACAGAAGGTTAAATGGTTAGACGAAGCGATAATTGTATCTGAGTTGTATTCGATGATATCGTGATGATGTTTATATAGCAATATTCACCAGGTAACTGTTCTTCCGTTTTACATAAAAGCGACCGAATCGAGCAGAAGGTTAAATGGATAGATTGAAAATTCATCGTATCTGGGTTGTATTCGATTAGGTTTATATAGTTATACTCACCAGGTAACTGTTCTTCCGTTATACATACGAGCGACTGAATTGAACAGAAGGTTGAATGGATATACTACACAATGATCGTATCTGAGGTTGTATTCGATTATATCGTGATGATGTTTATATAGTTATACTCAACAGGTAACTGTTCTCCAGTTATACATAAGAGAGACTGAACTGAACATAAGGTTGTATGGATAGACTGAACAATCATCGTAACTGGGTTGTATTCGATTATTTCGTGATGATTATCATATATTATGTCTAACCAGGTAACTGTTCTTCCGTTATACATATGAGCAACCTAATCGAACATAAGGTTGAATGGATAGAACGATCAATCAATGTATCTGGGTTGTCTCCGATTATATCGTTATGCTGTATATTTAGATACACCTACCATGTAACGGTTCTTTCGTTACACATACGAGCGTCTGAATCGAACATAAGGTTGGATGGTTAGACGAAACGATAATTGTAACTGAGTTGTATTCGATTATATCGTGGTAATGTTTATATAGTAATACTCACCAGGTGACTGTTCTTGCGTTATACGTACGAGCGACCCAATCGAATAGAAGGTTGGATATATAGACGAAATGATCATTGTATCTGAGTTGTATTCGATTATATCGTGATGAAGTTTATATAGAAATACTCACCAGGTTACTGTTCTTTCGTTATACATACGAGCAACCGAATCGAACAGAAGGTTGAATGAATGGTATCTGGGTTGTATTCGATTATGATGTTATGCTGTGTATATAGTTATACACATTAGGTGACGGTATTCCCGTTTTACATACGAGCGACCGAAACGAACAGAAAGTTGAATGGATAGACTGAACAATCAATGTATCTGGGTGGTATCCGATTATATCGCAATACTGTATATAAAGTGATACTTACCAGGTGACGGTACTTCCGTTACACATACTAGCGACTGAATCGAACAGAAGGTTAAATGGTTAGACGAAACGATAATTGTATCTGAGTTGAATTCGATGATATCGTGATGATGTTTATAGCAATACTCTCCAGGTAACTGTTCTTCCGTTTTACATACAAGCGACTGAATCGAGCAGAAGGTTAAATAGATAGATTGAACAATCATCGTATCTGGGTTGTATTCGATTATGTTTATATAGCTATACTCACCAGGTAACTGTTCTTCCGTTATACATACGAGCGACTGAATTGAACAGAAGGTTGAATGGATAGACTAATCTATGATCGTATCTGGGGTTGTATTCGATGATATCGTGATGATGTTTATATAGTTATACTCACCAGGTAACTGTTCTCCAGTTATACATAAGAGCGACTGAACTGAACAGAAGGTTGAATGGATAGACTGAATAATCATCGTATCTGGGTTGTATTCGATTATTTCGTGATGATTATTATATATTATGTCTAACCAGGTAACTGTTCTTCCGTTATACATACGAGCAACCGAATCAAACATAAGGTTGGATGGATAGATTGAAAAATCATTGTATCTGAGTTGTCTCTGATTATATCGTTATGCTGTATAATTAGATACACCTACCATGTAACGGTTCTTTCGTTACACATACGAGCGTCTGAATCGAACATAAGGTTGGATGGTCAGAGATAATTGTAACTGAGTTGTATTCGATTATATCGTGGTAGTGTTTATATAGTAATACTCACCAGGTGACTGTTCTTGCGTTATACGTACGAGCGACCCAATCGAACAGAAGGTTGGATGGATAGACGGAATGATCATTGTATCTGTATATAGAAATACTCACCAGGTTACTGTTCTTTCGTTATACATACAAGCAACCGAATCGAACAGAAGGTTGAATGAATGGTATCTGGGTTGTATTCGATTATGATGTTATGCTGTGTATATATTTATACACACTAGGTGACGGTATTTCCGTTTTACATACGAGCGACCGAAACGAACAGAAAGTTGAATGGATAGACTGAACAATCAATGTATCTGGTTGGTATCCGATTATATTGCAATACTGTATATATAGTGATACTTACCAGGTGACGGTACCTCCGTTACACATACTAGCGACTGAATCGAACAGAATGTTAAATGGTTAGACGAAACGATAATTGTATCTGAGTTGTATTGATGATGTTTATATAGCAATATTCACCAGGTAACTGTTCTTCCGTTTTACATAAAAGCGACCGAATCGAGCAGAAGGTTAAATGGATAGATTGAAAATTCATCGTATCTGGGTTGTATTCGATTAGGTTTGTATAGTTATACTCACCAGGTAACTGTTCTTCCGTTATACATACGAGCGACTAAATTGAACAGAAGGTTGAATGGAAAGACTAAACAATAATCGTATATGGGGTTGTATTCGATTATATCGTGATGATGTTCATATAGTTATACTCACCAGGAAACTGTTCTCCAGTTGTACATAAGAGCAACTGAACTGAACAGAAAGTTGAATGGATAGACTGAACAATCAATGTATCTGGGTGGTATCCGATTATATCGCAATACTGTAAATATAGTGATACTTACCAGGTGACGGTACTTCCGTTACACATACTAGCGACTGAATCGAACAGAAGGTTAAATGGTTAGACGAAATGATAATTGTATCTCTGAGTTGTATTGGATGATATCGTGATGAAGTTCATATAGAAATACTCACCAGGTTACTGTTCTATCGTTATACATACGAGCATTCGAATCGAACAGAAGGTTGAATGGATAGTATCTGGGTTGTATTCGATTATGATGTTATGCTGTGTATATAGTTATACACACTAGGTGACGGTATTCCCGTTTTACATACGAGCGACCGAAACGAACAGAAAGTTGAATGGATAGACGAACAATCAATGTATCTGGTCGGTATCCGATTTTATCGCAACACTGTATATATAGTGATACTTACCAGGTGACGGTACTTCCGTTACACATACTAGCGACTGAATCGAACAGAAGGTTAAATGGTTAGACGAAGCGATAATTGTATCTGAGTTGTATTCGATGATATCGTGATGATGTTTATATAGCAATATTCACCAGGTAACTGTTCTTCCGTTTTACATAAAAGCGACCGAATCGAGCAGAAGGTTAAATGGATAGATTGAAAATTCATCGTATCTGGGTTGTATTCGATTAGGTTTATATAGTTATACTCACCAGGTAACTGTTCTTCCGTTATACATACGAGCGACTGAATTGAACAGAAGGTTGAATGGATATACTAAACAATGATCGTATCTGAGGTTGTATTCGATTATATCGTGATGATGTTTATATAGTTATACTCAACAGGTAACTGGTCTCCAGTTATACATGAGAGAGACTGAACTGAACAGAAGGTTGTATGGATAGACTGAACAATCATCGTATCTGGGTTGTATTCGATTATTTCGTGATGATTATCATATATTATGTCTAACCAGGTAACTGTTCTTCCGTTATACATATGAGCAACCTAATCGAACATAAGGTTGAATGGATAGAACAATCAATCAATGTATCTGGGTTGTCTCCGATTATATCGTTATGCTGTATATTTAGATACACCTACCATGTAACGGTTCTTTCGTTACACATACGAGCGTCTGAATCGAACATAAGGTTGGATGGTTAGAGATAATTGTAACTGAGTTGTATTCGATTATATCGTGGTAGTGTTTATATAGTAATACTCACCAGGTGACTGTTCTTGCGTTATACGTACGAGCGACCCAATCGAACAGAAGGTTGGATGGATAGACGGAATGATCATTGTATCTGAGTTGTATTCGATTATATCGTGATGAAGTTCATATAGAAATACTCACCAGGTTACTGTTCTTTCGTTATACATACAAGCAACCGAATCGAACAGAAGGTTGAATGAATGGTATCTGGGTTGTATTCGATTATGATGTTATGCTGTGTATATAGTTATACACATTAGGTGACGGTATTCCCGTTTTACATACGAGCGACCGAAACGAACAGAAAGTTGAATGGATAGACTGAACAATCAATGTATCTGGGTGGTATCCGATTATATCGCAATACTGTATATAAAGTGATACTTACCAGGTGACGGTACTTCCGTTACACATACTAGCGACTGAATCGAACAGAAGGTTAAATGGTTAGACGAAACGATAATTGTATCTGAGTTGAATTCGATGATATCGTGATGATGTTTATAGCAATACTCTCCAGGTAACTGTTCTTCCGTTTTACATACAAGCGACTGAATCGAGCAGAAGGTTAAATAGATAGATTGAACAATCATCGTATCTGGGTTGTATTCGATTATGTTTATATAGCTATACTCACCAGGTAACTGTTCTTCCGTTATACATACGAGCGACTGAATTGAACAGAAGGTTGAATGGATAGACTAAACTATGATCGTATCTGGGGTTGTATTCGATGATATCGTGATGATGTTTATATAGTTATACTCACCAGGTAACTGTTCTCCAGTTATACATAAGAGCGACTGAACTGAACAGAAGGTTGAATGGATAGACTGAATAATCATCGTATCTGGGTTGTATTCGATTATTTCGTGATGATTATTATATATTATGTCTAACCAGGTAACTGTTCTTCCGTTATACATACGAGCAACCGAATCAAACATAAGGTTGGATGGATAGATTGAAAAATCATTGTATCTGGGTTGTCTCTGATTATATCGTTATGCTGTATAATTAGATACACCTACCATGTAACGGTTCTTTCGTTACACATACGAGCGTCTGAATCGAACAAAAGGTTGGATGGTTAGAGATAATTGTAACTGAGTTGTATTCGATTATATCGTGGTAGTGTTTATATAGTAATACTCACCAGATGACTGTTCTTGCGTTATACGTACGAGCGACCCAATCGAACAGAAGGTTGGATGGATAGACGGAATGATCATTGTATCTGTATATAGAAATACTCACCAGGTTACTGTTCTTTCGTTATACATACAAGCAACCGAATCGAACAGAAGGTTGAATGAATGGTATCTGGGTTGTATTCGATTATGATGTTATGCTGTGTATATATTTATACACACTAGGTGACGGTATTTCCGTTTTACATACGAGCGACCGAAACGAACAGAAAGTTGAATGGATAGACTGAACAATCAATGTATCTGGTTGGTATCCGATTATATCGCAATACTGTATATATAGTGATACTTACCAGGTGACGGTACCTCCGTTACACATACTAGCGACTGAATCGAACAGAATGTTAAATGGTTAGACGAAGCGATAATTGTATCTGAGTTGTATTGATGATGTTTATATAGCAATATTCACCAGGTAACTGTTCTTCCGTTTTACATAAAAGCGACCGAATCGAGCAGAAGGTTAAATGGATAGATTGAAAATTCATCGTATCTGGGTTGTATTCGATTAGGTTTATATAGTTATACTCACCAGGTAACTGTTCTTTCGTTATACATACGAGCGACTAAATGGAACATAAGGTTGAATGGAAAGACTAAACAATAATCGTATATGGGGTTGTATTCGATTATATCGTGATGATGTTCATATAGTTATACTCACCAGGAAACTGTTCTCCAGTTGTACATAAGAGCAACTGAACTGAACAGAAAGTTGAATGGATAGACTGAACAATCAATGTATCTGGGTGGTATCCGATTATATCGCAATACTGTATATATAGTGATACTAACCAGGTGACGGTACTTCCGTTACACATACTAGCGACTGAATCGAACAGAAGGTTAAATGGTTAGACGAAATGATAATTGTATCTCTGAGTTGTATTGGATGATATCGTGATGAAGTTCATATAGAAATACTCACCAGGTTATCGTTATACATACGAGCATTCGAATCGAACAAAAGGTTGAATGGATAGTATCTGGGTTGTATTCGATTATGATGTTATGCTGTGTATATAGTTATACACACTAGGTGACGGTATTCCCGTTTTACATACGAGCGACCGAAACGAACAGAAAGTTGAATGGATAGAGGAACAATCAATGTATCTGGTCGGTATCCGATTTTATCGCAACACTGTATATATAGTGATACTTACCAGGTGACGGTACTTCCGTTACACATACTAGCGACTGAATCGAACAGAAGGTTAAATGGTTAGACGAAGCGATAATTGTATCTGAGTTGTATTCGATGATATCGTGATGATGTTTATATAGCAATATTCACCAGGTAACTGTTCTTCCGTTTTACATAAAAGCGACCGAATCGAGCAGAAGGTTAAATGGATAGATTGAAAATTCATCGTATCTGGGTTGTATTCGATTAGGTTTATATAGTTATACTCACCAGGTAACTGTTCTTCCGTTATACATACGAGCGACTGAATTGAACAGAAGGTTGAATGGAAAGACTAAACAATAATCGTATATGGGGTTGTATTCGATTATATCGTGATGATGTTTATATAGTTATACTCACCAGGAAACTGTTCTCCAGTTGTACATAAGAGCAACTGAACTGAACAGAAAGTTGAATGGATAGACTGAACAATCAATGTATCTGGGTGGTATCCGATTATATCGCAATACTGTATATATAGTGATACTTACCAGGTGACGGTACTTCCGTTACACATACTAGCGACTGAATCGAACAGAAGGTTAAATGGTTAGACGAAATGATAATTGTATCTCTGAGTTGTATTAGATGATATCGTGATGAAGTTCATATAGAAATACTCACCAGGTTACTGTTCTATCGTTATACATACGAGCATTCGAATCGAACAGAAGGTTGAATGGATAGTATCTGGGTTGTATTCGATTATGATGTTATGCTGTGTATATAGTTATACACACTAGGTGACGGTATTCCCGTTTTACATACGAGCGACCGAAACGAACAGAAAGTTGAATGGATAGACGAACAATCAATGTATCTGGTTGGTATTCGATTATATCGCAATACTGTATATATAGTGATACTTACCAGGTGACGGTACTTCCGTTACACATACTAGCGACTGAATCGAACAGAAGGTTAAATGGTTAGACGAAGCGATAATTGTATCTGAACTGTATTCGATGATATCGTGATGATGTTTATATAGCAATATTCACCAGGTAACTGTTCTTCCGTTTTACATAAAAGCGACCGAATCGTGCAGAAGGTTAAATGGATAGATTGAAATTTCATCGTATCTGGGTTGTATTCGATTAGGTTTATATAGTTATACTCACCAGGTAACTGTTCTTCCGTTATACATACGAGCGACTGAATTGAACAGAAGGTTGAATGGATATACTACACAATGATCGTATCTGAGGTTGTATTCGATTATATCGTGATGATGTTTATATAGTTATACTCAACAGGTAACTGTTCTCCAGTTATACATAAGAGAGACTGAACTGAACAGAAGGTTGTATGGATAGACTGAACAATCATCGTAACTGGGTTGTATTCGATTATTTCGTGATGATTATCATATATTATGTCTAACCAGGTAACTGTTCTTCCGTTATACATATGAGCAACCTAATCGAACATAAGGTTGAATGGATAGAACGATCAATCAATGTATCTGGGTTGTCTCCGATTATATCGTTATGCTGTATATTTAGATACACCTACCATGTAACGGTTCTTTCGTTACACATACGAGCGTCTGAATCGAACATAAGGTTGGATGGTTAGACGAAACGATAATTGTAACTGAGTTGTATTCGATTATATCGTGGTAATGTTTATATAGTAATACTCACCAGGTGACTGTTCTTGCGTTATACGTACGGGCGACCCAATCGAACAGAAGGTTGGATATATAGACGAAATGATCATTGTATCTGAGTTGTATTCGATTATATCGTGATGAAGTTTATATAGAAATACTCACCAGGTTACTGTTCTTTCGTTATACATACGAGCAACCGAATCGAACAGAAGGTTGAATGAATGGTATCTGGGTTGTATTCGATTATGATGTTATGCTGTGTATATAGTTATACACATTAGGTGACGGTATTCCCGTTTTACATACGAGCGACCGAAACGAACAGAAAGTTGAATGGATAGACTGAACAATCAATGTATCTGGGTGGTATCCGATTATATCGCAATACTGTATATAAAGTGATACTTACCAGGTGACGGTACTTCCGTTACACATACTAGCGACTGAATCGAACAGAAGGTTAAATGGTTAGACGAAACGATAATTGTATCTGAGTTGAATTCGATGATATCGTGATGATGTTTATAGCAATACTCTCCAGGTAACTGTTCTTCCGTTTTACATACAAGCGACTGAATCGAGCAGAAGGTTAAATAGATAGATTGAACAATCATCGTATCTGGGTTGTATTCGATTATGTTTATATAGCTATACTCACCAGGTAACTGTTCTTCCGTTATACATACGAGCGACTGAATTGAACAGAAGGTTGAATGGATAGACTAAACTATGATCGTATCTGGGGTTGTATTCGATGATATCGTGATGATGTTTATATGGTTATACTCACCAGGTAACTGTTCTCCAGTTATACATAAGAGCGACTGAACTGAACAGAAGGTTGAATGGATAGACTGAATAATCATCGTATCTGGGTTGTATTCGATTATTTCGTGATGATTATTATATATTATGTCTAACCAGGTAACTGTTCTTCCGTTATACATACGAGCAACCGAATCAAACATAAGGTTGGATGGATAGATTGAAAAATCATTGTATCTGGGTTGTCTCTGATTATATCGTTATGCTGTATAATTAGATACACCTACCATGTAACGGTTCTTTCGTTACACATACGAGCGTCTGAATCGAACATAAGGTTGGATGGTCAGAGATAATTGTAACTGAGTTGTATTCGATTATATCGTGGTAGTGTTTATATAGTAATACTCACCAGCTGACTGTTCTTGCGTTATACGTACGAGCGACCCAATCGAACAGAAGGTTGGATGGATAGACGGAATGATCATTGTATCTGTATATAGAAATACTCACCAGGTTACTGTTCTTTCGTTATACATACAAGCAACCGAATCGAACAGAAGGTTGAATGAATGGTATCTGGGTTGTATTCGATTATGATGTTATGCTGTGTATATATTTATACACACTAGGTGACGGTATTTCCGTTTTACATACGAGCGACCGAAACGAACAGAAAGTTGAATGGATAGACTGAACAATCAATGTATCTGGTTGGTATCCGATTATATCGCAATACTGTATATATAGTGATACTTACCAGGTGACGGTACCTCCGTTACACATACTAGCGACTGAATCGAACAGAATGTTAAATGGTTAGACGAAACGATAATTGTATCTGAGTTGTATTGATGATGTTTATATAGCAATATTTACCAGGTAACTGTTCTTCCGTTTTACATAAAAGCGACCGAATCGAGCAGAAGGTTAAATGGATAAATTGAAAATTCATCGTATCTGGGTTGTATTCGATTAGGTTTATATAGTTATACTCACCAGGTAACTGTTCTTCCGTTATACATACGAGCGACTAAATTGAACAGAAGGTTGAATGGAAAGACTAAACAATAATCGTATATGGGGTTGTATTCGATTATATCGTGATGATGTTCATATAGTTATACTCACCAGGAAACTGTTCTCCAGTTGTACATAAGAGCAACTGAACTGAACAGAAAGTTGAATGGATAGACTGAACAATCAATGTATCTGGGTGGTATCCGATTATATCGCAATACTGTATATATAGTGATACTTACCAGATGACGGTACTTCCGTTACACATACTAGCGACTGAATCGAACAGAAGGTTAAATGGTTAGACGAAATGATAATTGTATCTCTGAGTTGTATTGGATGATATCGTGATGAAGTTCATATAGAAATACTCACCAGGTTACTGTTCTATCGTTATACATACGAGCATTCGAATCGAACAGAAGGTTGAATGGATAGTTTCTGGGTTGTATTCGATTATGATGTTATGCTGTGTATATAGTTATACACACTAGGTGACGGTATTCCCGTTTTACATACGAGCGACCGAAACGAACAGAAAGTTGAATGGATAGACGAACAATCAATGTATCTGGTCGGTATCCGATTTTATCGCAACACTGTATATATAGTGATACTTACCAGGTGACGGTACTTCCGTTACACATACTAGCGACTGAATCGAACAGAAGGTTAAATGGTTAGACGAAGCGATAATTGTATCTGAGTTGTATTCGATGATATCGTGATGATGTTTATATAGCAATATTCACCAGGTAACTGTTCTTCCGTTTTACATAAAAGCGACCGAATCGAGCAGAAGGTTAAATGGATAGATTGAAAATTCATCGTATCTGGGTTGTATTCGATTAGGTTTATATAGTTATACTCACCAGGTAACTGTTCTTCCGTTATACATACGAGCGACTGAATTGAACAGAAGGTTGAATGGATATACTACACAATGATCGTATCTGAGGTTGTATTCGATTATATCGTGATGATGTTTATATAGTTATACTCAACAGGTAACTGTTCTCCAGTTATACATAAGAGAGACTGAACTGAACATAAGGTTGTATGGATAGACTGAACAATCATCGTAACTGGGTTGTATTCGATTATTTCGTGATGATTATCATATATTATGTCTAACCAGGTAACTGTTCTTCCGTTATACATATGAGCAACCTAATCGAACATAAGGTTGAATGGATAGAACGATCAATCAATGTATCTGGGTTGTCTCCGATTATATCGTTATGCTGTATATTTAGATACACCTACCATGTAACGGTTCTTTCGTTACACATACGAGCGTCTGAATCGAACATAAGGTTGGATGGTTAGACGAAACGATAATTGTAACTGAGTTGTATTCGATTATATCGTGGTAATGTTTATATAGTAATACTCACCAGGTGACTGTTCTTGCGTTATACGTACGAGCGACCCAATCGAATAGAAGGTTGGATATATAGACGAAATGATCATTGTATCTGAGTTGTATTCGATTATATCGTGATGAAGTTTATATAGAAATACTCACCAGGTTACTGTTCTTTCGTTATACATACGAGCAACCGAATCGAACAGAAGGTTGAATGAATGGTATCTGGGTTGTATTCGATTATGATGTTATGCTGTGTATATAGTTATACACATTAGGTGACGGTATTCCCGTTTTACATACGAGCGACCGAAACGAACAGAAAGTTGAATGGATAGACTGAACAATCAATGTATCTGGGTGGTATCCGATTATATCGCAATACTGTATATAAAGTGATACTTACCAGGTGACGGTACTTCCGTTACACATACTAGCGACTGAATCGAACAGAAGGTTAAATGGTTAGACGAAACGATAATTGTATCTGAGTTGAATTCGATGATATCGTGATGATGTTTATAGCAATACTCTCCAGGTAACTGTTCTTCCGTTTTACATACAAGCGACTGAATCGAGCAGAAGGTTAAATAGATAGATTGAACAATCATCGTATCTGGGTTGTATTCGATTATGTTTATATAGCTATACTCACCAGGTAACTGTTCTTCCGTTATACATACGAGCGACTGAATTGAACAGAAGGTTGAATGGATAGACTAATCTATGATCGTATCTGGGGTTGTATTCGATGATATCGTGATGATGTTTATATAGTTATACTCACCAGGTAACTGTTCTCCAGTTATACATAAGAGCGACTGAACTGAACAGAAGGTTGAATGGATAGACTGAATAATCATCGTATCTGGGTTGTATTCGATTATTTCGTGATGATTATTATATATTATGTCTAACCAGGTAACTGTTCTTCCGTTATACATACGAGCAACCGAATCAAACATAAGGTTGGATGGATAGATTGAAAAATCATTGTATCTGAGTTGTCTCTGATTATATCGTTATGCTGTATAATTAGATACACCTACCATGTAACGGTTCTTTCGTTACACATACGAGCGTCTGAATCGAACATAAGGTTGGATGGTCAGAGATAATTGTAACTGAGTTGTATTCGATTATATCGTGGTAGTGTTTATATAGTAATACTCACCAGGTGACTGTTCTTGCGTTATACGTACGAGCGACCCAATCGAACAGAAGGTTGGATGGATAGACGGAATGATCATTGTATCTGTATATAGAAATACTCACCAGGTTACTGTTCTTTCGTTATACATACAAGCAACCGAATCGAACAGAAGGTTGAATGAATGGTATCTGGGTTGTATTCGATTATGATGTTATGCTGTGTATATATTTATACACACTAGGTGACGGTATTTCCGTTTTACATACGAGCGACCGAAACGAACAGAAAGTTGAATGGATAGACTGAACAATCAATGTATCTGGTTGGTATCCGATTATATTGCAATACTGTATATATAGTGATACTTACCAGGTGACGGTACCTCCGTTACACATACTAGCGACTGAATCGAACAGAATGTTAAATGGTTAGACGAAACGATAATTGTATCTGAGTTGTATTGATGATGTTTATATAGCAATATTCACCAGGTAACTGTTCTTCCGTTTTACATAAAAGCGACCGAATCGAGCAGAAGGTTAAATGGATAGATTGAAAATTCATCGTATCTGGGTTGTATTCGATTAGGTTTGTATAGTTATACTCACCAGGTAACTGTTCTTCCGTTATACATACGAGCGACTAAATTGAACAGAAGGTTGAATGGAAAGACTAAACAATAATCGTATATGGGGTTGTATTCGATTATATCGTGATGATGTTCATATAGTTATACTCACCAGGAAACTGTTCTCCAGTTGTACATAAGAGCAACTGAACTGAACAGAAAGTTGAATGGATAGACTGAACAATCAATGTATCTGGGTGGTATCCGATTATATCGCAATACTGTAAATATAGTGATACTTACCAGGTGACGGTACTTCCGTTACACATACTAGCGACTGAATCGAACAGAAGGTTAAATGGTTAGACGAAATGATAATTGTATCTCTGAGTTGTATTGGATGATATCGTGATGAAGTTCATATAGAAATACTCACCAGGTTACTGTTCTATCGTTATACATACGAGCATTCGAATCGAACAGAAGGTTGAATGGATAGTATCTGGGTTGTATTCGATTATGATGTTATGCTGTGTATATAGTTATACACACTAGGTGACGGTATTCCCGTTTTACATACGAGCGACCGAAACGAACAGAAAGTTGAATGGATAGACGAACAATCAATGTATCTGGTCGGTATCCGATTTTATCGCAACACTGTATATATAGTGATACTTACCAGGTGACGGTACTTCCGTTACACATACTAGCGACTGAATCGAACAGAAGGTTAAATGGTTAGACGAAGCGATAATTGTATCTGAGTTGTATTCGATGATATCGTGATGATGTTTATATAGCAATATTCACCAGGTAACTGTTCTTCCGTTTTACATAAAAGCGACCGAATCGAGCAGAAGGTTAAATGGATAGATTGAAAATTCATCGTATCTGGGTTGTATTCGATTAGGTTTATATAGTTATACTCACCAGGTAACTGTTCTTCCGTTATACATACGAGCGACTGAATTGAACAGAAGGTTGAATGGATATACTAAACAATGATCGTATCTGAGGTTGTATTCGATTATATCGTGATGATGTTTATATAGTTATACTCAACAGGTAACTGGTCTCCAGTTATACATGAGAGAGACTGAACTGAACAGAAGGTTGTATGGATAGACTGAACAATCATCGTATCTGGGTTGTATTCGATTATTTCGTGATGATTATCATATATTATGTCTAACCAGGTAACTGTTCTTCCGTTATACATATGAGCAACCTAATCGAACATAAGGTTGAATGGATAGAACGATCAATCAATGTATCTGGGTTGTCTCCGATTATATCGTTATGCTGTATATTTAGATACACCTACCATGTAACGGTTCTTTCGTTACACATACGAGCGTCTGAATCGAACATAAGGTTGGATGGTTAGAGATAATTGTAACTGAGTTGTATTCGATTATATCGTGGTAGTGTTTATATAGTAATACTCACCAGGTGACTGTTCTTGCGTTATACGTACGAGCGACCCAATCGAACAGAAGGTTGGATGGATAGACGGAATGATCATTGTATCTGAGTTGTATTCGATTATATCGTGATGAAGTTCATATAGAAATACTCACCAGGTTACTGTTCTTTCGTTATACATACAAGCAACCGAATCGAACAGAAGGTTGAATGAATGGTATCTGGGTTGTATTCGATTATGATGTTATGCTGTGTATATAGTTATACACATTAGGTGACGGTATTCCCGTTTTACATACGAGCGACCGAAACGAACAGAAAGTTGAATGGATAGACTGAACAATCAATGTATCTGGGTGGTATCCGATTATATCGCAATACTGTATATAAAGTGATACTTACCAGGTGACGGTACTTCCGTTACACATACTAGCGACTGAATCGAACAGAAGGTTAAATGGTTAGACGAAACGATAATTGTATCTGAGTTGAATTCGATGATATCGTGATGATGTTTATAGCAATACTCTCCAGGTAACTGTTCTTCCGTTTTACATACAAGCGACTGAATCGAGCAGAAGGTTAAATAGATAGATTGAACAATCATCGTATCTGGGTTGTATTCGATTATGTTTATATAGCTATACTCACCAGGTAACTGTTCTTCCGTTATACATACGAGCGACTGAATTGAACAGAAGGTTGAATGGATAGACTAAACTATGATCGTATCTGGGGTTGTATTCGATGATATCGTGATGATGTTTATATAGTTATACTCACCAGGTAACTGTTCTCCAGTTATACATAAGAGCGACTGAACTGAACAGAAGGTTGAATGGATAGACTGAATAATCATCGTATCTGGGTTGTATTCGATTATTTCGTGATGATTATTATATATTATGTCTAACCAGGTAACTGTTCTTCCGTTATACATACGAGCAACCGAATCAAACATAAGGTTGGATGGATAGATTGAAAAATCATTGTATCTGGGTTGTCTCTGATTATATCGTTATGCTGTATAATTAGATACACCTACCATGTAACGGTTCTTTCGTTACACATACGAGCGTCTGAATCGAACAAAAGGTTGGATGGTTAGAGATAATTGTAACTGAGTTGTATTCGATTATATCGTGGTAGTGTTTATATAGTAATACTCACCAGATGACTGTTCTTGCGTTATACGTACGAGCGACCCAATCGAACAGAAGGTTGGATGGATAGACGGAATGATCATTGTATCTGTATATAGAAATACTCACCAGGTTACTGTTCTTTCGTTATACATACAAGCAACCGAATCGAACAGAAGGTTGAATGAATGGTATCTGGGTTGTATTCGATCATGATGTTATGCTGTGTATATATTTATACACACTAGGTGACGGTATTTCCGTTTTACATACGAGCGACCGAAACGAACAGAAAGTTGAATGGATAGACTGAACAATCAATGTATCTGGTTGGTATCCGATTATATCGCAATACTGTATATATAGTGATACTTACCAGGTGACGGTACCTCCGTTACACATACTAGCGACTGAATCGAACAGAATGTTAAATGGTTAGACGAAGCGATAATTGTATCTGAGTTGTATTGATGATGTTTATATAGCAATATTCACCAGGTAACTGTTCTTCCGTTTTACATAAAAGCGACCGAATCGAGCAGAAGGTTAAATGGATAGATTGAAAATTCATCGTATCTGGGTTGTATTCGATTAGGTTTATATAGTTATACTCACCAGGTAACTGTTCTTTCGTTATACATACGAGCGACTAAATGGAACATAAGGTTGAATGGAAAGACTAAACAATAATCGTATATGGGGTTGTATTCGATTATATCGTGATGATGTTCATATAGTTATACTCACCAGGAAACTGTTCTCCAGTTGTACATAAGAGCAACTGAACTGAACAGAAAGTTGAATGGATAGACTGAACAATCAATGTATCTGGGTGGTATCCGATTATATCGCAATACTGTATATATAGTGATACTTACCAGGTGACGGTACTTCCGTTACACATACTAGCGACTGAATCGAACAGAAGGTTAAATGGTTAGACGAAATGATAATTGTATCTCTGAGTTGTATTGGATGATATCGTGATGAAGTTCATATAGAAATACTCACCAGGTTATCGTTATACATACGAGCATTCGAATCGAACAAAAGGTTGAATGGATAGTATCTGGGTTGTATTCGATTATGATGTTATGCTGTGTATATAGTTATACACACTAGGTGACGGTATTCCCGTTTTACATACGAGCGACCGAAACGAACAGAAAGTTGAATGGATAGAGGAACAATCAATGTATCTGGTCGGTATCCGATTTTATCGCAACACTGTATATATAGTGATACTTACCAGGTGACGGTACTTCCGTTACACATACTAGCGACTGAATCGAACAGAAGGTTAAATGGTTAGACGAAGCGATAATTGTATCTGAGTTGTATTCGATGATATCGTGATGATGTTTATATAGCAATATTCACCAGGTAACTGTTCTTCCGTTTTACATAAAAGCGACCGAATCGAGCAGAAGGTTAAATGGATAGATTGAAAATTCATCGTATCTGGGTTGTATTCGATTAGGTTTATATAGTTATACTCACCAGGTAACTGTTCTTCCGTTATACATACGAGCGACTGAATTGAACAGAAGGTTGAATGGATATACTAAACAATGATCGTATCTGAGGTTGTATTCGATTATATCGTGATGATGTTTATATAGTTATACTCAACAGGTAACTGTTCTCCAGTTATACATAAGAGCGACCGAACTGAACAGAAGGTTGAATGGATAGACTGAACATTCATCGTATCTGGGTTGTATTTGATTATATCGTGATTATTATCATATAGTATGTCTAACCAGGTAATAGTTCTTCCGTTATACATACGAGCAACCGAATCGAACATAAGGTTGGATGGATATAGATTGAACAATCATTGTATCTGGGTTGTCTCCGATTATATCGTTATGCTGTATATTTAGTTACACCTACCATGTAACGGTACTTTCGTTACACATACGAGCATCTGAATCGAACATAAGGTTGGATGGTTAGACGGAATTATAATTGTAACTGAGTTGTATTCGATTATATCGTGGTGATGTTTATATAGTAATACTCACCAGGTGACTGTTCTTGCGTTATACATACGAGCGACCAAATCGAACAGAAGGTTGGATGGATAGACGGAATGATCATTGTATCTGAGTTGTATTCGATTATATCGTGATGACGTTCATATAGAAATACTCACCAGGTTACTGTTCTTTCGTTATACATACGAGCAACCGAATCGAACAGAAGGTTGAATGGATAGTATCTGGGTTGTATTCGATTATGATGTTATGCTGTGTAAATGGTTATACACATTAGGTGACGGTACTCCCGTTTTACATACGAGCGACCGAAACGAACAGAAAGTTGAATGGATAGACTGAACAATCAATGTATCTAGATGGTATCCGATAATATCGCTATACTGAATATATAGTGATACTTACCAGGTGACGGTACTTCCGTTACACATATTAGCGACTGAATCGAACAGAATGTTAAATGGTTAGACGAAACGATAATTGTATCTGAGTTGTATTCGATGATATCGTGATGATGTTTATATAGAAATACTCACCAGGTAACTGTTCTTCCGTTATACATACGAGCGACTGAATCGAGCAGAAGGTTAAATTTAGTATGGATTGAACAATCATCGTATCTGGGTTGTATTCGATTATGTTTATATAGTTATACTCGTGAGCGTATAGCAATAATCGACCGAATCAAGCGGAAGGTTAAATTCAGTATAGATTGAACAATCATCGTATCTGGGTTGTATTCGATTATGTTTATATAGTTATACTCACCAGGAAACTGTTCTCCAGTTATACATAAGAGCGACTGAACTGAACAGAAAGTTGAATGGATAGACTGAACAATCAATGTATCTGGGTGGTATCCGATTATATCGCAATACTGTATATATAGTGATACTTACCAGGTGACGGTACTTCCGTTACACATACTAGCGACTGAATCGAACAGAAGGTTAAATGGTTAGACGAAATGATAATTGTATCTCTGAGTTGTATTCGATGATATCGTGATGATGTTTATATAGCAATACTCACCAGGTAACTGTCCTTCAGTTTTACATACAAGCGACCGAATCGAGCAGGGGGTTGAATTTAGTATAGATTGAACAATCATCGTATCTGGGTTGTATTCGATTATGTTCATATAGTTATACTCACCAGGTAACTGTTCTTCCGTTATACATACGAGCGACTGAATTGAACAGAAGGTTGAATGGATAGACTAAACAATAATCGTATCTGGGGTTGTATTCGATTATATCTTGATGATGTTCATATAGTTATACTCACCAGGAAACTGTTCTCCAGTTATACATAAGAGCGACTGAATAGAACAGAAGGTTGAATGGATAGACTGAACAATCATCGTATCTGGGTTGTATTTGATTATATCGTGATGATTATAATATAGTATGTCTAACCAGGTAACAGTTCTTCCGTTATACATATAAGCAACCGAATCGAACATAAGGTTGAATGGATAGATCGAACAATCAATGTATCTGGGTTGTCTCCGATTATATCGTTATGCTGTATATTCAGATACACCTACCATGTAACGGTTCTTTCGTTACACATACGAGCGTCTGAATCGAACATAAGGTTGGATGGTTAGACGAAACGATAATTGTAACTGAGTTGTATTCGATTATATCGTGGTAATGTTTATATAGTAAGACTCACCAGGTGACTGTTCTTGCGTTATACGTACGAGCGACCCAATCGAACAGAAGGTTGGATGGATAGACGGAATGATCATTGTATCTGAGTTGTATTCGATAATATCGTGATGAAGTTCATATAGAAATACTCACCAGGTTACTGTTCTTTCGTTATACATACGAGCAACCGAATCGAACAGAAGGTTGAATGGATAGTATCTGAGTTGTATTCGATTATGATGTTATGCTGTGTATATAGTTATACACACTAGGTGACGGTTTTCCCGTTTTAGATACGAGCGACCGAAACGAACAGAAAGTTGAATGGTATCCGATTATATCGCAATACACTATATATAGTGATACTTACCAGGTGACGGTACTTCCGTTACACATACAAGCGACTGAATCGAACAGGTGGTTAAATGGTTAGACGAAACGATAATTGTATCTGAGTTGTATTCGATGATATCGTGATGATGTTTATAGCAATACTCACCAGGTAATTGTTTTTCCGTTTTACATTCAAGCGACCGAATCGAGCAGAAGGTTAAATAGATAGATTGAACAATCATCGTATCTGGGTTGTATTCGATTATGTTTATATAGTTATACTCACCAGGTAACTGTTCTTCCGTTATACATACGAGCGACTGAATTGAACAGAAGGTTGAATGGATAGACTAAACAATGATCGTATCTGGGGTTGTATTCGATGATATCGTGATGATGTATATATAGTTATACTCACCAGGTAACTGTTCTCCAGTTATACATAAGAACGACTGAACTGAACAGAAGGTTGAATGGATAGACTGAATAATCATCGTATCTGGGTTGTATTCGATTATTTCGTGATGATTATTGTATATTATGTCTAACCAGGTAACTGTTCTTCCGTTATACATACGAGCAACCGAATCGAACATAAGGTTGGATGAATAGATTGAAAAATCATTGTATCTGGGTTGTCTCTGATTATATCGTTATGCTGAATAATTAGATACACCTACCATGTAACGGTTATTTCGTTACACATACGAGCGTCTGAATCGACCATAAGGTTGAATGGTTAGAGATAATTGTAACTGAGTTGTATTCGATTATATCATGGTAATGTTTATATAGTAATACTCACCAGGTGACTGTTCTTGCGTTATACGTACGAGCGACCCAATCGAACAGAAGGTTGGATGGATAGACGGAATGATCATTGTATCTGAGTTGTATTCGATTATATCGTGATGAAGTTTATATAGAAATACTCACCAGGTTACTGTTCTTTCGTTATACATACGAGCGACTGAATTGAACAGAAGGTTGAATGGATAGACTAAATAATGATCGTATCTGAGGTTGCATTCGATTATATCGTGATGATGTTTATATAGTTATACTCAACAGGTAACTGTTCTCCAGTTATACATTAGAGCGACTGAATCGAGCAGAAGGTTGAATTCAGTATTGATTGAACAATAATCGTATCTGGGTTGTATTCGATTATGTTCATATAGTTATACTCACCAGGTAACTGTTCTTTCGTTATAAATACGAGCAATCGAATCGAACAGAAGGTTGAATGGATAGTATCTGGGTTGTATTCGATTATGATGTTATGCTGTGTATATAGTTATACACATTAGGTGACGGTAACTGTTCTTCCGTTTTACATACAAGCGACCGAATCGAACATAAGGTTGGATGGATAGATTGAACAATAATTGTATCTGGGTTGTCTCCGATTATATCGTTATGCTGTATATTTAGTTTCACCTACCATGTAACGGTTCTTTCGTTACACATACGAGCGTCTGAATCGAACATTATGTTGGATGGTTAGACGGAACGATAATTGTAATTGAGTTGTATTCGATTATATCGTGGTGATGTTTATATAGTAATACTCACCAGGTGACTGTTCTTGCGTTATACATACGAGCGACCCAATCGAACAAAAGGTTGGATGGATAGACGGAATGATCATTGTATCTGAGTTGTATTCGATTATATCGTGATGACGTTCATATAGGAATACTCAACAGGTAACTGTTCTTCCGTTTCACATACAAGCGACCGAATCGAGCAGAAGCTTAAATTTAGTATAGATTGAACAATCATCGTATCTGGGTTGTATTCGATTATGTTTATATAGTTATACTCACCAGGTGACTGTTCTTGCGTTTTAAATAAAAGCCACCGAATCGAGCAGAAGGTTAAATGGATGGATTGGAAATTCATCGTATCTGGAATGTATTCGATTAGGTTTATATAGTTATACTCACCAGGTAACTGTTTTTTCGTTATACATAAGAACGACTGAATTGAACAGAAGGTTGAATGGATAGACTAAACAATAATCGTATCTGGGGTTGTATTCGAGTATATCGTGATGATTATCATATAGTATGACTAACCAGGTAACAGTTCTTCCGTTAAACATACGAGCAACCGAATCGAACATAAGGTTGGATGGATAGATTGAACAATCATTGTATCTGGGTTGTCTACGATTATATCGTTATGCTGTATATTTAGTTACACCTACCATGTAACGGTTCTTTCGTTACACATACGAGCGCCTGAATCGAACATAAGGTTGGATAGTTAGACGGAAAGATAATTGTAACTGAGTTGTATTCGATTATATCGTGGTGATGTTTATATAGTAATACTCACCAGGTGACTGTTCTTGCGTTATACGTACGAGCGACCCAATCGAACAGAAGGTTGGATGGATAGACGGAATGATCATTGTATCTGAGTTGTATTCGATTATATCGTGATGAAGTTTATATAAAAATACTCACCAGGTTACTGTTCTTTCGTTATACATACGAGCGACTGAATTGAACAGAAGGTTGAATGGATAGACTAAATAATGATCGTATCTGAGGTTGCATTCGATTATATCGTGATGATGTTTATATAGTTATACTCAACAGGTAACTGTTCTCCAGTTATACATAAGAGCGACTGAATCGAGCAGAAGGTTGAATTCAGTATTGATTGAACAATAATCGTATCTGGGTTGTATTCGATTATGTTTATATAGTTATACTCACCAGGTAACTGTTCTTTCGTTATAAATACGAGCAATCGAATCGAACAGAAGGTTGAATGGATAGTATCTGGGTTGTATTCGATTATGATGTTATGCTGTGTATATAGTTATACACATTAGGTGACGGTAACTGTTCTTCCGTTTTACATACAAGCGACCGAATCGAACATAAGGTTGGATGGATAGATTGAACAATCATTGTATCTGGGTTGTCTCCGATTATATCGTTATGCTGTATATTTAGTTTCACCTACCATGTAACGGTTCTTTCGTTACACATACGAGCGTCTGAATCGAACATTATGTTGGATGGTTAGACGGAACGATAATTGTAATTGAGTTGTATTCGATTATATCGTGGTGATGTTTATATAGTAATACTCACCAGGTGACTGTTCTTGCGTTATACATACGAGCGACCCAATCGAACAAAAGGTTGGATGGATAGACGGAATGATCATTGTATCTGAGTTGTATTCGATTATATCGTGATGACGTTCATATAGAAATACTCAACAGGTAACTGTTCTTCCGTTTTACATACAAGCGACCGAATCGAGCAGAAGCTTAAATTTAGTATAGATTGAACAATCATCGTATCTGGGTTGTATTCGATTATGTTTATATAGTTATACTCACCAGGTGACTGTTCTTGCGTTTTGAATAAAAGCCACCGAATCGAGCAGAAGGTTAAATGGATGGATTGGAAATTCATCGTATCTGGGTTGTATTCGATTAGGTTTATATAGTTATACTCACCAGGTAACTGTTTTTTCGTTATACATAAGAACGACTGAATTGAACAGAAGGTTGAATGGATAGACTAAACAATAATCGTATCTGGGGTTGTATTCGAGTATATCGTGATGATTATCATATAGTATGACTAACCAGGTAACAGTTTTTCCGTTAAACATACGAGCAACCGAATCGAACGTAAGGTTGGATGGATAGATTGAACAATCATTGTATCTGGGTTGTCTACGATTATATCGTTATGCTGTATATTTAGTTACACCTACCATGTAACGGTTCTTTCGTTACACATACGAGCGCCTGAATCGAACATAAGGTTGGATAGTTAGACGGAAAGATAATTGTAACTGAGTTGTATTCGATTATATCGTGGTGATGTTTATATAGTAATACTCACCAGGTGACTGTTCTTGCGTTATACATACGAGCGACCCAATCGAACAGAAGGTTGGATGGATAGACGGAATGATCATGGTATCTGAGTTGTATTCGATTATATCGTGATGACGTTCATATAGAAATACTCACCAGGTTACTGTTCTCTCGTTATACATACGAGCAACCGAATCGAACAGAAGGTTGAATGGATAGTATCTGGGTTGTATTCGATTATGATGTTATGCTGTGTATATATTTATACACACTAGGTGACGGTTTTCCCGTTTTACATACGAGCGACCGAAACGAACAGAAAGTTGAATGGATAGACTGAACAATCAATGTATCTGGGTGGTATCCGATTATATCGCAATTCTGTATATAAAGTGATACTAACCAGGTGACGATACTTCCGTTACACATACTAGCGACTAAATCGAACAGAATGTTGAATGGTTAGACGGAACGATAATTGTATCTCAGTTGTATTCGATGATATCGTGATGATGTTTATATAGCAATACTCACCAGGTAACTGTCCTTCCGTTTTACATACAAGCGACCGAATCGAGCAGAAGGTTAAATGGATAGATTGATCAATCATCGTATCTGGGTTGTATTCGATTATGTTTATATAGTTATACCCACCAGGTACCTGTTCTTCCGTTATACATACGAGCAACCGAATCGAACATGAGGTTTAATGGATAGATTGAACAATCATCGTATCTGAGTTGTATTCAATTATGTTTATATAGTTATACCCACCAAGTAACTGTTCTTCCGTTATACATACGAGCGACTGAATTGAACAGAAGGTTGAATGGATAGACTAAACAATGATCGTATCTGGGGTTGTATTCGATTATATCGTGATGATGTTTATATAGTTATACTCACCAGGTAACTGTTCTCCAGTTATACATAAGAGCGACTGAACTGAACAGAAGGTTGTATGGATAGACTAAACAATCATCGTATCTGGGTTGTATTCGATTATTTCGCGACCGAATCGAGCAGAAGCTTAGATAGATAGATTGAACAATCATCGTATCTGGGTTGTATTCGATTATGTATATATAGTTATACTCACTAGGTAACTGTTCTTCCGTTATAAGGTTGAATGTATCTGGGTTGTTTCAGATTATATCGTTATGCTGTATATTTAGTTACACCTACCATGTAAAGGTTCTTCCGTTACAAATACGAGCGTCTGAATCGAACATAAGGTTGGATGGTTAGACGAACCGATAATTGTAACTGAGTTGTATTCGATTATATCGTGGTGATGTTTATATAGTAATATTCACCAGGTGACTGTTCTTGCGTTATACATACGAGCGACCCAATCGAACAGAAGGTTGGATGGATAGACGGAATGATCATTGTATCTTAGTTGTATTCTATTATATCGTGATGACGTTCATATAGAAATACTCACCAGGTTACTGTTCATTCGTTATACATACGAGCAACCGAATCGAACAGAAGGTTGAATGGATAGTATCTGGGTTGTATTCGATCATGATGTTATGCTGTGTATATAGTTATACACATTTGATGATGGTATTCCCGTTTTACATACGAGCGACCGAAACGAACAGAAAGTTGAATGGATAGACTGAACAATCAATGTATCTGGGTGGTATGCGATTATATCGCAATACTGTATATATAGTGATACTAACCAGGTGACGGTACTTTCGTTACACATACTAGCGACTGAATCGAACAGAAGGTTGAATGGTTAGACGAAACGATAATTGTATCTGAGTTGTATTCGATGATATCGTGATGATGTTTATATAGCAATACTCACCAGGAAACTGTTCTTCCGTTTTACATACAAGCGACCGAATCGAGCAGAAGGTTGAATTCAGTATAGATTGAACAATCATCGTATCTGGGTTGTATTCGATTATGTTTATATAGTTATACTCACCAGGTAACTGTTCTTCCGTTATACATACGAGCGACTGAATTGAACAGAAGGTTGAATGGATAGTATATGGGTTGTATTCGATTATGATGTTATGCTGTGTATATAGTTATACACACTAGGAGACGGTATTCCCGTTTTACATACGAGCGACCGAAACGAAAAGAAAGTTGAATGGATAGATAGATAGATAGATAGATTTATTTGACAACTTTACATAAAATGTTTGCTGCAAGTCACACATTACAAGGAATTGTACAATAAATATACATACATATACATAACAATATACACAATTATAAATGACCAATTAAGTATAAGTCAACACAGTATAAAATACGATTACAATATAGAATCGATCACATAGATTCGGAAAAGGGTACAAAAAATCAATACAAACAAACATATAATATATATAACCCTACAAAATACATATACAACAAAGAAAACAAATGACCCTGGCAAGGTGTAAAATAATCTTTAAGAAAAAGTTGAATTTAAATATTCCCCAATGTTATAAAAACAGTTTTCCAACATAAATGATTTAATTTTAAGTTTAAAAGACTTCTGGTTGAGTAGCTTGATATATTCTGGTAAGTGGTTGTAAAGGTTTATATTCAGGGAGTTTTTCTGAGACTTTGTTAGTCTAAAGCACGGTTTTACGAGCAGTTCAGCATTTCTGGTCTGATAGTGATGTACATCACGATGTTTAGAGAAAAGACTTTTATTTTTATGAATTACAAGAATGGTGTTATATATGAAAAGAGATGGTAATGGTAAGATTCCCAGGATTTTGAAAAAAGGTTTGCAGTGGTCTCTGTACTCCGCGTTCATTATTATTCTCATGGCCTTTTTCTGTTGTCTGAATATTTTAATTGAATGAGAGGAATCACCCCACAAAATTACGCCGTAATTTATGTGTGAATGAAACATGGCGAAATACGCAGTTTTCAAGGCAGGGAGGTCCACCACTCTTTTAAGTTGCCTAAGAGCAAAAAGGCTCTTGGAAAGTTTCACATTTAACTCATTGATGTGTGTTATCCAACATAAATTCCCATCAAGGGTTATACCCAGTAATTTACCATTTTGCTCGCTACTACTACTACTGTTGTTAGAAGAGAATATAATTACCTTTGTCTTCTCTTCATTTAGTTTCAGTTGATTAACTGAGAACCATTCAGTAGCCTGTTTCAAAGCTGTATCCTTATTTACAGATAACATCTGCAAATTTTTGCCGGTTGAGACTAGGGAAGTGTCATCTGCGAAAAGTACACTTTTGTTCGGCAACATAAAATTGCTAAAGTCATTGACATATATCAAAAATAACAAGGGTCCCAAAACAGAACCTTGGGGAACACCATGTAAAACATTTTCAACGCCAGAAAATGTTTCATTGACACACACTGACTGAGTTCTATCCGTCAAGTAGGATTTGAACAATTTGAGGGGTAGTCCTCTCACTCCATAGTATTCCAACTTGTCAAATAGAGAAACATGAGAAACACAGTCGAAGGCCTTAGAGAGGTCACACAGTGTAATGGCCACGATATCGCCACTCTCAAGTCCCTCAACAATATAACTCACGACCTTTAATAGAGCATCAGTTGTGGACTTTCCTGCTCTGAACCCATACTGGTAATTGCTGAAGAAATTATTCCTTACAAAATAATGAACTAACCTGTTTTTCAGGATGATTTCTAAAATTTTGCCCAGAACCGGAATTATTGAAATAGGACGATAATTGTCGACTACAGATATATCACCCTTTTTCCACAATGGCAATACTTTTGCATATTTGAAACAAGTGGGAAAACACCCTGTAGTTATGCACAGGTTGAAAAGGGTAGTAGGTGGTTCAATGATTGCATCAATGATACCTTTTATTATTTCACTAGATAAGTCATAGCAATCCAGACATTTTGATTTTTTTAACGACAATACTGCCTCGATAACTTCACAAGACAATATGTGTGTAAGAAAAAAGGAGTTACACGCTGCGGAAAAGGAATTGATTAGGTCAACCGGAGTCTCAGTCGTGTGAGGCAAAGAGGATATTATATTTTCTGCCACGTTGGCAAAAAAATTGCTAAAGTTTTGAAGTGAAACATCAGGTATAACCTGTTTTTTGGGTTTTTTGTTAAGTTCATGATTAATTAATTGCCAACTACTTTTTGGCTTGTTCTCTGATTCAGAAATGTACTTATTATAAGCTCTTTTTTTATCGGTCATCAAGCGATATCTGTAGTGATTACGATAAGCCCTGTAGGCAGCGTAATCATCCTCATTTTTCGTGCAGTCACAAATAGTTTTTAAACAAGAGAGGTTTTCCCTGATTTCTCTCAATGAGTCATTAAACCACATGACTGGAGGTTTGACTCGTTCGTGTACTTTTTTTTTTGGAAAACATTGCTTTCCATAGTTTCTCAAAATGTCTAGAAATTTGTTGGCATAATCATTAGTGTCTCGGCTATCTACGGTGAGTATATTCCAAGACACATTTTCCAAAAGGAGTTTCAGCTTTGAAATATTTTTTTTATTGATTTGTTTTCTCCATAATACTGTTTTAGGTGTATCACTACATTCAGCACTAATGATCATGTATTGTCCGTAATGATCAGATAAACACGGTTCCAACACTCCCGTTTTGAAATTTTCGTTTTCAATATTTGTCAAAATGTTGTCAATACAAGATGAAGAATGAGAGGTAACACGTGTATCTCCATATATAGTAATATTGATATTGAATGAATTTATCATACTAATGAGTTCGTCACGATGAGTCGAATTAGATTTAAAATTCACATTGAAGTCTCCACAGATAATAATGTTGTTGCACAGACTGGTACACTTTACTAACAGATTCTCAAAATTATGTATGAATACCTCAAAGTCACCCAGACCGGACCTGTAACAGGTAATGATAATTGTCTTTAGGGACAATATCTCAATACCGCAGAACTCCGAATTTATCTCACTGTTAAAATCTTCACATTCAATAACTCTATATTTTATGTCAGACATGACAGAAATAGACACACCGCCGTGCTCTCTTTTTTCTCTACAAAAAAACGAGACTAAGTGGTAATTATGAATATTCATGGCTCTGAGGGCAAACTCACACAACCAGTGTTCTGATAAACAGATAATATCAAATTTATTTTTTTCCAGGAACAAGTTTAATTGATCCATCTTATTAGAAAGACATTGAATATTTATGTGAAAAACTGCAAAACCTTCATTAGCCTTGCCATTGTCATCATCAACAATAGGGTTTGTTAAATATTCTGTTGCACATATTATCTCTTGTGAAAAAACCGATTCACATGAGCGCCTTATACAATTATCACTATCGCTATTATTTGTGAATTCAATGTATCTGGGTGGTATCCGATTATATCGAAATACTGTATATATAGTGATACTTACCAGGTGACGATACTTCCGTTACACATACTAGCGACTGAATCGAACAGAATGTTGAATGGTTTGACGAAACGATAATTGTATCTGAGTTGTATTCGATGATATCGTCATGATGTTTATATAGAAATACTCACCAGGTAACTGTCCTTCCGTTTTACATACAAGCGACCGAATCGAGCAGAAGGTTAAATGGATAGATTGAACAATCATCGTATCTGAGTTGTATTCGATTATGTTTATATAGATATACTCACCAGGTACCTGTTCTTCCGATATACATACGAGCAACCGAATCGAACATAAGGTTGAATGGATAGATTAAACAATCATTGTATCTGGGTTGTCTCCGATTATATCGTTATGTTGTATATTTAACTACACCTACCATGTAACAGTTCATTCGTTACACATACGAGCGTCTGAATCGAACATAAGGTTGGATGGTTAGACGGAACGATAATTGTAACTAAGTTGTATTCGATTATATCGTGATGACGTTCATATAGAAATACTCACCAGGTTACTGTTCTTTCGTTATACATACGAGCAACCGAATCGAACAGAAGGTTGAATGGATAGTATCTGAGTTGTATTCGATTATGATGTTATGCTGTGTATATAGTTATACACATAAGGTGACGGTATTCCCGTTTCACATACGAGCGACCGAAACGAACAGAAAGTTGAATGGATAGACTGAACAATCAATGTATCTGGGTGGTATCCGATTATATCGCAATACTGTATATATAGTGATACTTACCAGGTGACGGTACTTCCGTTACACAAACTAGCGACTGAATCGAACAGAAGGTTAAATGGTTAGACGAAACGATAATTGTATCTGAGTTGTATTCGATGATATCGTGATGATGTTTATATAGCAATACTCACCAGGTAACTGTTCTTCCGTTTTACATACAAGCGACCGAATCGAGCAGAAGGTTGAATTCAGTATAGATTGAACAATCATCGTATCTGGGTTGTATTCGATTATGTTTATATAGTTATACTCAACAGGTAACTGTTCTTCCGTTATACATACGAGCGACTGAATTGAACAGAAGGTTGAATGGATAGTATATGGGTTGTATTCGATTATGATGTTATGCTGTGTATATAGTTATACACACTAGGAGACGGTATTCCCGTTTTACATACGAGCGACCGAAACAAAAAGAAAGTTGAATGGATAGACTGAACAATCAATGTATCTGGGTGGTATCCGATTATATCGCAATACTGTATATATAGTGATACTTACCAGGTGACGATACTTCCGTTACACATACTAGCGACTGAATCGAACAGAATGTTGAATGGTTAGACGAAACGATTATTGTATCTGAGTTGTATTCGATGATATCGTGATGATGTTTATATAGCAATACTCACCAGGTAACTGTTCTTCCATTTTACATACAAGCGACCGAATCGAGCAGAAGGTTGAATTCAGTATAGATTGAACAATCATCGTATCTGGGTTGTATTCGATTATGTTTATATAGTTATACTCACCAGGTAACTGTTCTTCCGTTATACATACTAGCGACTGAATTGAACAGAAGGTTGAATGGATAGTATATGGGTTGTATTCGATTATGATGTTATGCTGTGTATATAGTTATACACAATAGGAGACGGTATTCCCGTTTTTCATACGTGCGACCGAAACGAAAAGAAAGTTGAATGGATCGACTGAACAATCAATGTATCTGGGTGGTATCCGATTATATCGCAATACTGTATATATAGTGATACTTACCAGGTGACGATACTTCCGTTACACATACTAGCGACTGAATCGAACAGAATGTTGAATGGTTCGACGAAACGATAATTGTATCTGAGTTGTATTCGATGATATCGTGATGATGTTTATATAGCAATACTCACCAGGTAACTGTCTTTCCGTTTTACACACAAGCAACCGAATCGAGCAGAAGGTTAAATGGATAGATTGAACAATCATCGTATCTGAGTTGTATTCGATTATGTTTATATAGATATACTCACCAGGTACCTGTTCTTCCGATATACATACGAGCAACCGAATCGAACATAAGGTTGAATGGATAGATTGAACAATCATCGTATCTGAGTTGTATTCGATTATGTTTATATAGTTATACTCACCAGGTAACTGTTCTCCAGTTATACATAAGAGCGACTGAACTGAACAGAAGGTTGAATGGATAGACTGAACAATCATCGTATCTGGGTTGTATTCGATTATTTCGTGATGATTATTATATATTATGTCTAACCAGGTAACTGTTCTTTCGTTATACATACTAGCAACCGAATCGAACATAAGGTTGAATGGATAGATTGAACAATCATTGTATCTGGGTTGTCTCCGATTATATCGTTATGTTGTATATTTAACTACACCTACCATGTAACGGTTCTTTCGTTACACATACGAGCGTCTGAATCGAACATAAGGTTGGATGGTTAGACGGAACGATAATTGTAACTAAGTTGTATTCGATTATATCGTGATGACGTTCATATAGAAATACTCACCAGGTTACTGTTCTTTCGTTATACATACGAGGAACCGAATCGAACAGAAGGTTGAATGGATAGTATCTGGGTTGTATTCGATTATGATGTTATGCTGTGTATATAGGTATACACATAAGGTGACGGTATTCCCGTTTCACATACGAGCGACCGAAACGAACAGAAAGTTGAATGGATAGACTGAACAATCAATGTATCTGGGTGGTATCCGATTATATCGCAATACTGTATATATAGTGATACTTACCAGGTGACGATACTTCCGTTACACATACTAGCGACTGAATCGAACAGAATGTTGAATGGTTAGACGAAACGATAATTGTATCTGAGTTGTATTCGATGATATCGTGATGATGTTTATATAGCAATACTCACCAGGTAACTGTTCTTCCGTTTTACATACAAGCGACCGAATCGAGCAGAAGGTTGAATTCAGTATAGATTGAACAATCATCGTATCTGGGTTGTATTCGATTATGTTTATATAGTTATACTCACCAGGTAACTGTTCTTCCGTTATACATACGAGCGACTGAATTGAACAGAAGGTTGAATGGATAGTATATGGGTTGTATTCGATTATGATGTTATGCTGTGTATATAGTTATACACACTAGGAGACGGTATTCCCGTTTTACATACGAGCGACCGAAACGAAAAGAAAGTTGAAAGGATAGACTGAACAATCAATGTATCTGGGTGGTATCCGATTATATCGCAATACTGTATATATAGTGATACTTACCAGGTGACGATACTTCCGTTACACATACTAGCGACTGAATCGAACAGAATGTTGAATGGTTAGACGAAACGATAATTGTATCTGAGTTGTATTCGATGATATCGTGATGATGTTCATATAGCAATACTCACCAGGTAACTGTCCTTCCGTTTTACATAAAAGCGACCGAATCGAGCAGAAGGTTAAATGGATAGATTGAACAATCATCGTATCTGAGTTGTATTCGATAATGTTTATATAGTTATACTCACCAGGTAACTGTTCTTCCGTTATACATACGAGCGACTGTATTGAACTGAAGGTTGAATGGATAGACTAAACAATGATCGTATCTGGGGTTGTATTCGATTATATCGTGATGATGTTCATATAGTTATACTCACCAGGTAACTGTTCTCCAGTTATACATAAGAGCGACTGAACTGAACAGAAGGTTGAATGGATAGACTGAACAATCAACGTATCTGGGTTGTATTCGATTATTTCGTGATGATTATTATATATTATGTCTAACCAGGTAACTGTTCTTTCGTTATACATACTAGCAACCGAATCGAACATATGGTTGAATGGATAGATTGAACAATCATTGTATCTGGGTTGTCTCCGATTATATCGTTATGTTGTATATTTAACTACACCTACCATGTAACGGTTCTTTCGTTACACATACGAGCGTCTGAATCGAACATAAGGTTGGATGGTTAGACGGAACGATAATTGTAACTAAGTTGTATTCGATTATATCGTGATGACGTTCATATAGAAATACTCACCAGGTTACTGTTCTTTCGTTATACATACGAGCAACCGAATCGAACAGAAGGTTGAATGGATAGTATCTGGGTTGTATTCGATTATGATGTTATGCTGTGTATATAGTTATACACATAAGGTGACGGTATTCCCGTTTCACATACGAGCGACCGAAACGAACAGAAAGTTGAATGGATAGACTGAACAATCAATGTATCTGGGTGGTATCCGATTATATCGCAATACTGTATATATAGTGATACTTACCAGGTGACGGTACTTCCGTTACACATACTAGCGACTGAATCGAACAGAGGGTTAAATGGTTAGACGAAACGATAATTGTATCTGAGTTGTATTCGATGATGTCGTGATGATGTTTATATAGCAATACTCACCAGGTAACTGTTCTTCCGTTTTACATACAAGCGACCGAATCGAGCAGAAGGTTGAATTCAGTATAGATTGAACAATCATCGTATCTGGGTTGTATTCGATTATGTTTATATAGTTATACTCACCAGGTAACTGTTCTTCCGTTATACATACGAGCGACTGAATTGAACAGAAGGTTGAATGGATAGTATATGGGTTGTATTCGATTATGATGTTATGCTGTGTATATAGTTATACACATTAGGAGACGGTATTCCCGTTTCACATACGAGCGACCGAAACGAAAAGAAAGTTGAATGGATAGACTGAACAATCAATGTATCTGGGTGGTATCCGATTATATCGCAATACTGTATATATAGTGATACTTACCAGGTGAAGATACTTCCGTTACACATACTAGCGACTGAATCGAACAGAATGTTGAATGGTTAGACGAAACGATAATTGTATCTGAGTTGTATTCGATGATATCGTGATGATGTTTATATAGCAATACTCACCAGGTAACTGTCCTTCCGTTTTACATACAAGCGACCGAATCGAGCAGAAGGTTAAATGGATAGATTGAACAATCATCGTATCTGAGTTGTATTCGATTATGTTTATATAGATATACTCACCAGGTACCTGTTCTTCCGATATACATACGAGCAACCGAATCGAACATAAGGTTGAATGGATAGATTGAACAATCATCGTATCTGAGTTGTATTCGATTATGTTTATATAGTTATACTCACCAGGTAACTGTTCTTCCGATATACATACGAGCGACTGATTTGAACTGAAGGTTGAATGGATAGACTAAACAATGATCGTATTTGGGGTTCTATTCGATTATATCGTGATGATGTTCATATAGTTATACTCACCAGGTAACTGTTTTCCAGTTATACATAAGAGCGACTGAACTGAACAGAAGGTTGAATGGATAGACTGAACAATCATCGTATCTGGGTTGTATTCGATTATTTCGTGATGATTATTATATATTATGTCTTACCAGGTAACTGTTCTTTCGTTATACATACTAGCAACCGAATCGAACATAAGGTTGAATGGATAGATTGAACAATCATTGTATCTGGGTTGTCTCCGATTATATCGTTATGTAGTATATTTAACTACACCTACCACGTAACGGTTCTTTCGTTACACATACGAGCGTCTGAATCGAACATAAGGTTGGATGGTTAGACGGAACGATAATTGTAACTAAGTTGTATTCGATTATATCGTGATGACGTTCATATAGAAATACTCACCAGGTTACTGTTCTTTCGTTATACAAACGAGCGACCGAAACGAACAGAAAGTTGAATGGATAGACTGAACAATCAATGTATCTGGGTGGTATCCGATTATATCGCAATACTGTATATATAGTGATACTTACCAGGTGACGGTAGTTATGTAGCAAACTTTCCCATGGATCTGCCGTTCTCACAGAAGATGCTGATGCAGCTTTGCAGACTAAGCTGTATTCCAGGAAAGCTCTCATCTCGCGAAACTCGCAGAGCACATCTTAGACACATTTTTAGATTATTCTATCTGTAACACTTGCCAGAGACAGTCGTCCTGTATTTGTTAATAAATTAACCTTTTTTTAAAAAGTCGATCCATCGTTCAAAGTATTTAACTGGCGCAGTCGGTAGGATTTGTGCAGTGCGATAAAAGAACTTTTTCGCGCCGTGGAGTTTCAACCCCTTGAGCACAAATTCGAACACAATCCATCGAGGAAAACCAGAACGAGTGGATTAGCAGTCGACCCAACCTCTGGGAAGCTACGTAGAATCAACGAAGAAGGAACTGGAGACTACATAGATTTGGATCATCAAAAACTTGTAAGTGCCAAATATTCCTTCTTGCCTTCATTGAACCCTCTGAATAAGGACTTCGGTGAAGATAATTAGAGCTGTTCATCGAGAACCAAACCGCTGTCTATGCTAGACGATTAATTTAAGAAGTTTTAAATAAAATACAAGTAGAGATAATTTATGAATGAAATAGATGATATATTAGATGGGCTCAACAGTTTATCATTTGAAGAAAACTCAAATTTTAGTCAAGCGAATTCAATAGCATCAACCATGGTACCACCACCAGTGCAACAAGCACAACCTGTTCAAATGAACTGGAATCTTTTCAAATCAAGACTCAATAATCTGAAATCGTTCGACGGCGATAGTAATGCATTGAACAAGTTTATTGATAGGTGTGATGCTTTAGTCAATACCTACGCAGTTTTTAACGACCCGTCATTGAATGATCATATTTTGGAATGTATTCAGGAAAAGTTAATAGGTAAAGCAGAATATATGGTTGGAAACAGGGCCGAACTCAATTCGTGGGACGCTCTAAAAGGTGCCTTGAAACAATGCTTTGCGGACCGTAGAGACTTAGACTGTATTGTTCAGGAATTAACCAGAAGTCGACCTCATAAAGGAGAAGACTTAATTAGTTTCGGCACTAGGTTACAATTGCTGAGAAGCAATGTCGCACAGAGAATCAGTAATGATACGGATTTAGCTGTTGATCAAAAAGCATATCAAATCTCACATTATGACAAAGTTTCACTAAGTACATTTATAGCGGGATGTACAGGTATATTGAGAAACAATTTGCATCTCAAGAAACCCGCTTCATTAGAAGACGCAATGGCATATGTAGTTGAATACGAAAATTTCGAAAACATGTACGGTAATTTTCAAGAGAATTTCAAGTCAAAATTCAATATTCAAAAACAGTTAGGCGCTCCTAACGTACAAACAACCAACACCCAATTACAAAGACCCAATTTCTTTCAAAAGCCGTTTTATCAAAATAATACAAATTATTCAGACCCTAAATTTTCTTCGAGACCTAATTGGCTCAGCCAACCGATGAATGTACAACCAAGACCTGTCTGGTCCAACCAACCGATAAATATACAACCACGACCACAACTTCCTCAGAGGTATCCAACTAATCGAGATGTTTTTGGACCTCCCCAAAACGTATTCAGACCGAAACAAATTCCGGCAAACCAACTACCTAAGCCTGAACCTATGTCAACGACTTCCAGAAATCCCACTAGAATGTCCCATCAACCTTTTTCACAACATGTTCAACAATCCAGACCAAATTTCAATAATCAATATCCAAATAACTTCCAAAACAATCAAAGATTCTTTCAATCAAATCAAAAACCAAATTTTGTATCCGAAGAACTATTTTTGAATGAATACGAGGAACCTCTTCCCAATTCAAATCAAATGTATGACGAATATCCTAGTTATAATGAAGCCGCATACTACCCTGAAAGTGACTACTACCCTGATCAAAATTCATATGTTGAACACACCATCAACAAACAACCACTTTACCACCAAAACCAATGCAATGACGATATTAACCCTGACGAAACTGTAAATTTTCAACCAACGAGCCCGGAAGACTCATCAACCTTGCCGAAATAAATATCTCTAGTAACAATGCTCTTCCATACGTTGAAATAAAAAATCCAAAAATGAAACTGCTTATAGATACAGGAAGTTCAAAATCAATAATCAAACCTTCGATAATCGAAAAATTCTACCCAAACAAAATTTATCAGTCTGATACAATAATCAAAACTGCCATAGGAAGTCAGAACGCGAGATACCAAGCGCTTATTCCAGCATTTCCTGAATTTAACGCAAACTATGAAATTAATTTCATTCTTTTTGACTTCCATGATTATTTTGACGGAGTATTAGGTTTAGCAGATTTGATAAACATGAATTTGAATATTGATTTAACCAATTCAAGATTGATAGGAAATCACACTGATATTCCATTTAAATTCAGACAAACCACAGAGTCTAGTTTTTCTTTTTCAGTCAACCCCCAAGAAAAAACAATCAAAAATATTCCCGTCAGTATATATGAAGGAGAAATTCTGACAATTGAAGGTACTATCAACAAACTCTTCATTCCACAAGTAGTGACAATCGCGAAACAAGGTTACGCCCCGTTAGAAATTCAAAACCCCACCAATGAAACAATCTCTGTCACATTGAAAGAACCAATCCCTGTTAAACAGTTCAGCGCATCAATCTACGAAATATATACTTTTGATTCTATTACCATTCCAAACAGACATATCACATCTAATCTGAATACAGAACATCCAAATGTCTCAGAACTGATACGCACAGATCACATGAATTCAGAAGAACGATCTGCAATAATCAAGATCTGCAATGAATTTGCCGATATTTTCTTCAAACCCGGTGACGATTTGACATTCACTTCTAAAATCAAACACGAGATCAAGACCACTGACGAAATACCTGTTCACACAAAATCATATCGATATCCCTACGTTCATAAGCAGGAAGTACAACGACAAATCAACGATATGCTTGAAAAAAATATTATAAGACCGAGTTGTAGTCCGTGGTCTTCTCCCATATGGATCGTACCGAAAAAATTAGATTCTTCGGGAAAAACAAAATGGCGGATCGTCGTGGACTATCGCAAAATCAATGAAAAGACGATTGGTGACCGATATCCCCTACCCAATATCAACGACATCCTAGACAAGCTCGGTAGAGCACAGTATTTTACGACCCTTGATTTGGCCAGTGGATTCCACCAGATCGAGATGGCTCAAAATTCAATCGAAAAAACCGCCTTTAACGTTGAGCAAGGACATTATGAATACTTGAGGATGCCATTTGGTCTCAAAAATGCTCCCTCTAGTTTTCAGCGTGTAATGGATGAGGTCCTTAAAGATCTGCAGAATAAAATCTGCATGGTATATATGGACGACATCATTATCTTTAGTACCGGACTTCAAGAACACATTCAAAATCTTAAATTGGTGTTTTCTAAACTACGCGAAGCTCGCCTGAAAATTCAATTAGATAAATCCGAGTTCATCAGGAAGGAAGTAGAATTTTTAGGTCACGTGATAACACCGGAGGGTATCAAACCTAATCCAAATAAAATAAAAGCAATTCAGAAATTCCCAATTCCAAAAACTCAAAAAGATATTAAATCATTCTTGGGCCTAGTAGGTTACTACAGAAAATTCATTAAAAATTTTGCTAAAATAACGAAACCGATGACGAAGTGTCTAAAAAAAAATGAGAAGGTAGAACATTCTGCTGAATTTATTGAATGCTTTAATATCTGTAAATCTATTCTCACTTCAGAGCCCGTCCTGGCATATCCAAACTTCGAAAAACCGTTCGAATTAACTACCGATGCCTCGAACTATGCCATAGGTGCCATACTGTCCCAAAATGACCACCCTATCTGTTACGCATCTAGGACATTGAACCCGGCAGAAGTCAACTATTCAACTATCGAGAAAGAACTTCTCGCCATCGTCTGGAGTTGCAAATACTTCAGACCTTATCTATTCGGCCAAAAATTCACGATATTTTCTGATCACAAGCCTCTCCAATGGCTTTTCTCATTAAAAGAGCCCAATTCCAGATTAGTACGATGGCGTCTGAAACTCGAGGAATTTGATTATGTTATTAAATATAAAAAAGGAAAATCCAATCAAGCTGCCGACGCCCTCTCCAGAAACCCTCAAAATATCGATCTGAACGCGCTCGAAACTTTATCGATTCAAAATAACCCTGGTGACGTTGACGAATTAATAAACGACTTTTTGAATAACCCCGAAAAACTTCCTGATCTTGACGATAACGTTCTCCAAGAAATTTTAGAACCACAATTTGTTCAGCCTAAAATCAAAATACAATCAGATATTCGTATCGTACCACCGCAAGCGAATAATGACCAGTCTGACATAGAAACAGTGCACACTTCCCTAGAAGACCCTGTATGTTCTATTCCTATATCAGAACGAGCAATAAATACTTATAAGAATCAAATTATAATAACCACCGGCGACACAAATGGAAGTAAATATAGACGAGACAAAATTTTTGAAAATGTTCGATCATATGTCACCTTGCCAAACAAAAACACGGTCGAAAGTATCGCCAAGTTCCTCAAAGACCATATAGATCCGAAACAAACATATGCACTACACTTCAGGCATCCTAACTTACCAAGAATCTTCAGTACCACCGTCCAAAATTTATTCAAGAATTCATCATACAGAATTGTTCACTGCCCAACATTCTTAACAGACATAGAAACTCAAGATGAACAGGAAGAAAAACTCGAATTTTATCACGTAAAAAAAACATGTCACAGAGGAATCAACGAAACGATATCATCCCTCAGTTCAAGATTTTACTGGCCAAAAATGGCAGACGATATTAAAAACTATATCGATAACTGCGAGAATTGTCAAAAAAATAAATATGATCGGAACCCACCGGTTATAAAATTCAATCTCACCCCCACCGCTTCAAAACCATTCGACCACATTCATATGGATACATTCAAAATTTCAAATCAGAACTTCTCAACAATTATTGATTCCTTTTCTCGATATGGTCAAGCATACCCACTGAAAGCTCTGACTGGAGTATGTACAGTTGAAAATCTTATGAATTTCATCACCCACCATGGACTACCTTTAAAAATAACCACCGATTCAGGCACGGAATTCAAGAACCAAGACTTAGAGAATTTTTGCAAAATATATCGTATCGAACTCCATTTCACGACACCAAAAAATAGTAACTCGAATTCCCCGGTCGAAAGGTTTCATTCGACATTAATCGAACACTATAGGTGTTTAAAAGACGATGGAAACCTCTATACGCCTGAACAACTAATGAAACGTGCTGTTCTTGGATATAATAACTCGATCCATAGTGTCACCAAATATACCCCTTTCGAGGTAGTTAAAGGTCATATTAATAGTACGAATCCCTTCGACCTGAATGACCACATTATCGTTTCTGACTATGTCCAAACTCATAAAGATAATTCCCAAAAACTCTATCAGTCAATTCAACAAACGAGTGAACAAACTAAAGAAAAGACCATAACAAATATTAACGAAAATCGTAGTGACCCCCCAGACTTCACAAAACAAACAGTAGCATACGTTCGGACGAAAGCCCGACCAAAAGACAAACCGAAATTCAAGAAAACTAAAGTACTTAAAGACACAGAAATCAAAATAGAAACTGACAAAGGAACCTATCACAAAAGTATTGCTAGGAAACCTAAGATTAATGAAGGATATTTGTTGCAGGGAAAGAGCGAAAATGAAGTTTCCAATCCTATACCTTCTACTTCACGTACTCCAAGTACAATGTAACGATGAAGACATCCAAATGACCGTCGTTAACAATCCTATCCTACCCATTAGATTAGGTGAAGCTAAAATTATTTATAGTAAACATACATTTCTACACTATCTCGACCTAGGCCCTATAACCAATCAATTGACTAAATTGAACCAATATTTCGTGGCAATTAAAAACAATTTCAAGAAAGAAAATATTTCTAACCCCATATCTTATCACGGTCTATCAGCGAACATGTTGATGAGAACTGAATATCTAGTAGATACAACCAAAATGAAATTAGAAAATCTTCAACCTCACATCCGCGTGAAAAGAGGAATGATTGATGGAATCGGTAAAATCGATAAATGGCTTTTTGGCACTCTAGATGCCGATGATGGGAAAAGGTACGACCAAAGCATTGCTATTTCAGAACGGAATCAAAACGAAATAATTCATGAAGTCAATATGCAAATCTCTCTATCCAAACAACTGATCAATCACTATAACAAAACTATACAAATACTCAATTCGAACCAGGAAAAACTTGAGAAAGGATTGAAAACATTCCAGGCAACAGTTCAAAAAACCATTGGTGATTTAACAAATTATATTAGCTTTCAAGGTATACTCTCGCAGATAATTCTGGACTGTCAAAACATTATAACATTCATCGATAACCTGGAAGATGCTATTACTTTTGCGAAACTAAACACCCTTCACAACTCAATAATATCAAGTGCAGAACTGGAAGAAATGTTGATATATATGAGAAAATTCTATGAACAATCAGAAATTCCAACATTTGAAAGTTTATTAACATACTACCAATTTTTTGGGACCCAAGTAACATTTTCAAAGACAAAATTAATTTTTGCAATTCATGTACCAATTATCAGAAACGAAGTCCTCTCATTCTATCATCTATATCCCATCATACAAAACCACCGTATTTTCATCCCCAAATACCCCTATTTGGCACGAACAGTTTCGAGAACTCAGTTCGAGTTAGCTCCATGCCCATTGCTGGAAAAAACGCATTACTGTATCGAAGACTACTACCCGGAGGAACCTTGCACTATTCAGCTGATTGAAGGAAACCTCACAAAAAACTGTCAACCACTCCAAATAAACTTAGCAGAGCCAATAATTGAACAAATTACTCAAGAAGAAGTATTGATCATCTCAGTCCGCGAGCAGAGGATATTTTCGAAATGCAAAACTGATCGTTACATAGAAATCAATCTTCCCACTCTCATCAAAATTCCGGAACATTGCGAACTTCATGCTAACCGCAAGAAATTTATTAACGACATCAGAATCCACCAGGGTAAACCACTCATTTTACCCAAGTTCGAGACCGAGAAGATGAAGATCCCAAAACTTTATGAAACACCAAATTTCACCAGGCTCAACTTAGAAGAAATTTACAAAATCAATGATATGATGGAACGACTAACGCCGATCAAAGAATCCGAAACTTCTAATAAGACCACCATAGCATTTGGCATTCTCCTCGGATTACTTCTTCTTATAGCAATCTTGGCAATATCAATTTTACTGAAGAAGAAATTTGACGGAATTCATCGACGCAAATCGGAAGAAGCGAAGAAAGAAGAAGAAGACCACGAAGCAGAGGCAGTTCCACCCCGACAAAATAACTCCCTTATTTTCTCGTCCTAAGGAGGGAGGAGTTATGTAGCAAACTTTCCCATGGATCTGCCGTTCTCACAGAAGATGCTGATGCAGCTTTGCAGACTAAGCTGTATTCCAGGAAAGCTCTCATCTCGCGAAACTCGCAGAGCACATCTTAGACACATTTTTAGATTATTCTATCTGTAACACTTGCCAGAGACAGTCGTCCTGTATTTGTTAATAAATAAACCTTTTTTTTAAAAAGTCGATCCATCGTTCAAAGTATTTAACTCGGTACTTCCGTTACACATACTAGCGACTGAATCGAACAGAAGGTTAAATGGTTAGACGAAACGATAATTGTATCTGAGTTGTATTCGATGATATCGTGATGATGTTTATATAGCAATACTCACCAGGTAACTGTTCTTCCGTTTAACATACAAACGACCGAATCGAGCAGAAGGTTGAATCCGGTATAGATTGAACAATCATCGTATCTGGGTTGTATTCGATTATGTTTATATAGTTATACTCACCAGGTAACTGTTCTTCCGTTATACATACGAGCGAATGAATTGAACAGAAGGTTGAATGGATAGTATATGGGTTGTATTCGATTATGATGTTATGCTGTGTATATAGTTATACACACTAGGAGACGGTATTCCCGTTATACATACGAGCGACCGAAACAAAAAGAAAGTTGAATGGATAGACTGAACAATCAATGTATCTGGGTGGTATCCGATTATATCGCAATACTGTATATATAGTGATACTTACCAGGTGACGATACTTCCGTTACACATACGAGCGTCTGAATCGAACATAAGGTTGGATGGTTAGACGGAACGATAATTGTAACTAAGTTGTATTCGATTATATCGTGATGACGTTCATATAGAAATACTCACCAGGTTACTGTTCTTTCGTTATACATACGAGCAACCGAATCGAACAGAAGGTTGAATGGATAGTATCTGGGTTGTATTCGATTATGATGTTATGCTGTGTATATAGTTATACACATAAGGTGACGGTTTTCCCGTTTCACATACGAGCGACCGAAACGAACAGAAAGTTGAATGGATAGACTGAACAATCAATGTATCTGGGTGGTATCCGATTATATCGCAATACTGTATATATAGTGATACTTATCAGGTGACGGTACTTCCGTTACACATACTAGCGACTGAATCGAACAGAAGGTTAAATGGTTAGACGAAACGATAATTGTATCTGAGTTGTATTCGATGATATCGTGATGATGTTTATATAGCAATACTCACCAGGTAACTGTTCTTCCGTTTTACATACAAGCGACCGAATCGAGCAGAAGGTTGAATTCAGTATAGATTGAACAATCATCGTATCTGGGTTGTATTCGATTATGTTTATATAGTTATACTCAACAGGTAAATGTTCTTCCGTTATACATACGAGCGACTGAATTGAACAGAAGGTTGAATGGATAGTATATGGGTTGTATTCGATTATGATGTTATGCTGTGTATATAGTTATACACACTAGGAGACGGTATTCCCGTTTTACAAACGAGCGACCGAAACAAAAAGAAAGTTGAATGGATAGACTGAACAATCAATGTATCTGGGTGGTATCCGATTATATCGCAATACTGTATATATAGTGATACTTACCAGGTGACGATACTTCCGTTACACATACTAGCGACTGAATCGAACAGAATGTTGAATGGTTAGACGAAACGATAATTGTATCTGAGTTGTATTCGATGATATCGTCATGATGTTTATATAGAAATACTCACCAGGTAACTGTCCTTCCGTTTTACATACAAGCGACCGAATCGAGCAGAAGGTTAAATGGATAGATTGAACAATCATCGTATCTGAGTTGTATTCGATTATGTTTATATATATCCGGCCAGCTATCAAACTGAGGACACATCGTCGGATGCACGTTGTGAGGACCACCAGAAGGAGTTGAGCTAAGCACTTGATTTCACTTTTTCTGTCCTCTTCCGAAGCAAGGCAACATAAAAACCTCGAGTATACACGTAGAATGTTGATTATTTCTGAGTTGATTTTTTCGCGTATATCTGAACGATATGAGGACCGTCCGCCACAATATCAAAGTGGGGTCCGTTTATTTTTATATATGCTTCTACCAAAGTGAGGTCCTTTCACCATGTATATTATTATGAACCGTATAAAGTGAGGACCGCACAATGTTGCCTTATTTCACTACGCATTATGCGCAGATGGTCAGTTGCCTCTTTCCGAATCATCACGTGCGTCGCAATTGAAGCTCGAATGACTATCAGTCTGCGCAACATCGTACTGTGAGTTAAATTTGGTAGTAGTTATCGTGAATACTGTTTATTGTTCAATTAAAAAGGTTACGTTGATCAGTTAGCTTGATACATGAAATAATACTATGTGACTGAATATTTATTTTCAGGATGGATCGTAAAACAAAGAAATGTATATATGCTATGAATAATAAAGAGAAAACCATAATGAGGCAACTTCAAATCCCAAAATATGAAACCACGAATTGTCTTGGTGAAAGTCAAAATACTGAGAAACTTTCATATTCGTTTCGATCAAATTATTTCTCATTGTTTCAAAGTATGGTATTTTAGGCAACATCAATAGGTACTCCACTTCCATATTGACTTACACCATTTTGGAATCAATCATCTGCATCCCTATTATTCGTACGGTTTATTTCAACTTCACCTGTTTGATGTTTTAATGTAATGGAATCTAGACGGGCTCAGACTGACCATCCCTCATTTGTCAAATTCGAGACATACCGAACTTCCCTTTAACAAAATTATTTTCCTGATGTTTTATTTTTACTTCACCTGTATGAATCTTTGAGGTGAAGTTTCACCAACTTTTAGATGTCTGAGTGAATTTGAATTTGGCAGGTGTTCATAACTCTGAATACAATGCATTAAGGAATCATTTGAAAATAAAACAAGATGGCGGCTTGAATATGGCGTACGAATTTCGTGATTATGATACAAATCTATTCAAATTTGGTATGGGAATGTTTAAGGTCGTAGATCATGAATTCTATATAAAAAGTCAACAATTCAAGATGACGGCTTTAAGATGGCGAACGACTTTTGTGATTATGGTCCAATCGGCTTCAAAATTGATATTCAGGGGTTTTTGGGGTCCAAAATTACGATTATGATCCATCAATATTTAATTGCATATTTTTTTGTGAAAATTCATAGAATAACTTTATAGAGAAAAAGATAAAAGAGTGACTTCAAGATGTCGAACGCATTTTGTGATAACGATCCGATTTTTTCAAAATTTTGAATATGGACATCTTTGAGATAGCAGATTATTATGTTTTTTCTATTCACTGATTCGAGATGGCGGCTTCAAGATGGCAAACGTATTTTGTGATTATGATCCGGCTCGATTAAAAATCAGTATGTGGGGGTTTTTCAAGGTAGGATATCATTGATGTTTTGGCATAATTCAAGATGGCGGCTCCGTGATGGGCCGGCTATTTTGTATTTTTAGTCCGATCCTATTCAAGTTTGGTATGTTGGGGGTTATTTTGGTCGAATATAAATAATTTTCTATCAAAAAAAAAGTTGGCTCCAAGATGACGAACAAGTAATGTGTTTATGATATGATACGATCCAAAATTGGTTCGTGGAGTTTTTCGGGGTGTGAATTGGAGAATTTGTGTTCAAAATTCAGAAGTTCAAGATGGCGGCTCCAAGATGGACGAGTTTGTTTATGATCTGATTTCATTAGAATTTGGTATGTGGGTGTATTTGAGGTAAGATATTTTTAATTATATGGTCTGATTCGATTCAAATTTCAAATTGGAAGTTTAGAATTTTCCGAGGGTGCTCTCGACCTATATTCTTACATAACTTTTTGATGTAAAACCTGTGTTTGAAATTTCTCAAAATATACATGTTCCAGCACGCTCTCACTAACTTACTTCCTGTGATTTCTTTCAATTTTTGTAATCAATACTCCGAACACTCATGGATGAACTCAGTTTACTCAGTGAACCAACAAAATTTCAGAATTATATTCCAGACAATTTCTCCACAAATTCAACTTCAATGCCCAGTCTCGAAAAATTAAGATACTCTACGAACTTATAAATGTTATATTTGATATCAGATTCGATGGAATCAGTCATAAAAACTAGGAATTGATCATCAAATCAGTTATCAATTATCCTTTTGGAACATCAGAATTACAAAACAATACATTTCAGATTGTCACAAACTTTTCATGGATGAACCTCCAGAAAAAAAGAACTCGTAAACCGAGAAGAAACATTCCAACAACAAGAAGTATCGAGGCAAGAATATTTCTCTTATTTATCTGAAAATGAAACCAATGATGAAAAATACAGTCTCCAAGCGTTTCTTCGACAAAAAAATCATACACACGAGAGACTGAATCATTATGAGTATGTTACTGCTTATCAGTTCAATTATCTTCAATTCACGAATCATCTCACCACCTAGCCGAGTATTCTGCTGACTTTTTTACTCCATCGACAATATTTCGATGTTTTTTTCAAAGAGAAAAATAGTCTATCCAATTGAAAATATCAAACATAGTTTGAAAAGAATGTATGGTAGACTACGAGCAGAAAACAACTACTTTCCTGGTAAATACCACGCAGAACATTGAATTATAATTCGTAGTCCATGCAACGATTCACACTGTGAATGCAAATCGCAAATGTTTCTTTCTTCCTAAGACGTGACAAATTCACATCGAGACAGGCACGCATAACAACCTACAGACCGGTTTCGGGCTTATTGGCCCTCATCAGTGCAGGGTAGTTATTCGAGTAGAGACCGTAAGATCTCCACTCGAAGCGTCGCCTGTCCCAATGTGGCGACATCATGCGGCAGAAGGAAGAAACAGAAACGAATCTCTCAAGTTTTGCAGAACTTGGAAATGGCTAAAAGCTTGACTAAGCGTAATAAATGAAATAATGGATTAGCCATAAATTGGACAAAAACATTTTTTTAAAAGAGAAAAATAGTCTATCCAATTGAAAATATCGAACATAGTTTGAAATGAATGTCTGGTAGACTACGAGCAGAAAACAACTACTTTCCTGGTGAATACCACGCAGAACATCGAATTATATCTGTTCGTAGTCCATGCAACGATTCACACTGTGAATGCATTTACCAGGAAAGTAGTAGTTTTCTGCTCGTAGTCTACCAGGCATTCATTTCAAACTATGTTTGATATTTTTAATTGGATAGACTATTTTTCTCTTTCAAAAAATGTTTTTTGTCCAATTTATGGCTAATCCATTGTTTCATATTTCGATTCTTCAACACGATCAACAACCCGAATTCAACATATCATGAAGTATCGCCCACGTATTCGAAGTTCAGCTCCCCATTCGCTAGGACTCGCTGAGTTGAGAGTTGGTAATCCTGCAATCATGTAGGTATTGATTGACCTTTCTAGAATACCGCAGAAAAGTAGGTCTATCTCTTCCATAGATATTATCAATGTTGATGCACATAGGAAATCATGTATGTTAATACATCACCAGCAATTTCAGACAGACTGGCCACCTTTCCATTGTTAGGATTGACACCTGACGAAATTCTCTTTCTATCAGAATTATTTTTTCTGTCGAATGGTAAAACTGTGGAACTCATTACATAAATCACCTTTATATAACAATGTGAACTAGAAAGTGTAATGAAATAATCGTTGAAAAACTAATTTTTATAGCAATGTGAATTTGAAATATTCTGTATGTAATATTCTCAATTATTGGAAATTATCATCAATTTATTCACTCAGTTGTTAGGAACTTGTAGATACGTGATTATAATTTGAGTTATTCAAACAGTCGAATTCAACACATTCCAAATCGTCCGATTGATCTGAAATTCGGCAGGTGAATTCAATTCCGAAGACAATTCATCAGGAAATTACTATTAAAAAAATAGACATGGCGGCTCCAATGAATATGTGATCATGGTTTGATTTCATTTGAAATTGGTTTGTGGGAGTTTTTGGGTTCGGAGAGAATGCAATTTAATCCAAAGTTCATGAATTTATGATGGTGAGTTCAAATTGACAAACGAAATATATAATTATGGTCTGATTGGGTATGTAGCGGTTTTCAAGGTCGTAGATTTATAATGTTCAAGCATAGGTTATATTCAAGAAATTGAAATGGCGGCTTCAAGATTGAGTTTTTTTTTATTATTGGCAGTCAATTCAAAATTGAAAGTTTCAATTTAACAAAGTATGATGCTAAAAAAAAAAACAATATAAAATGAACGTAAAAAATAATTTTAAAACAATATTTTATGCAAATGTACTTGTAAGGAAAACATAGTTCAGTTCGATAAACTTGGTTATTCTGGGAATCAGATATGTCCGCAATGTTGGAGCCGCCATCTTGAAGACGCCTATTCGATTCCATGAATTTTGACGAACAATTCTCGATCTCCGCACCTGAGAAGCCTCAGAAACCAATTTTGAATTGAATCGGACAGTAATTAGAAAACTCTTCCGCCATCTTGGATCCGCCATCTTGAAGCCAGCATCTTGATTTTATAGATTTTTACATTGGATCAATCAAAGTCTCTGACCTAGAACACCCCTACATACCAGTTTTGAATCAAATCGGATAGAAATCACGAAACTCATTCGCCATCTTGGGGCCGCCATCATTGAGCCGCGATCTTGGTTTCATCAATTTTGATAAACGATTGGGTCGAATCCGCCATCTAGGTTTCATGATCTCCGCACACGAAAAATCCTACAAACCAGTTTTGAATGAAATCTGACAATAATCACCAAATTCATCCACCATCTTGAAGCCGCCATCTTTATTCCATGAATTTGGACAGAGGATATCAATATTTCGCACCCTCAAACGTTTACAATCCAATTCTGAAACAAATCGGACAGTAAACACCAAACTCGCCTGCAATGTTGAAGCCGCCATTTTGAAACCGCCATCTTTATTACATGAATTTTGACAAACAACTCCCGATCTCTGCATCCGAAACCCCTCTTAATCCAATTTTGAATTGAATCGGACAGTAAATACATAACTCTTCCACCATCTTGGATCCGCCATCTTGGAGCCACCATCTCGATTTTATTGATCTAAACATTGAATTATTCAAAGTCTCTGACTGCGAGAACCCCTACATACCAATTTTGAATCGAATCGGATAGTAATCACCAAACCCAATCGCCATCTTGGGGCCACCATCATGGAGACGCCATCTTGATTTCATTAATTTTGTTAAAAAAGTCTCGATCTCTGTACTCGAGAACCCTTACAGACCAATTTTGAATCGAATGGGACAGTAACTACAAAACTCTTCCGCCATCTTGGATCCGCCATCTTGGAGCCACCATCTCGATTTTATTGATCTTAACATTGAATTATTCAAAGTCTCTGACTGCGAGAACCCCTACATACCAATTTTGAATCGAATCGGATAGTAATCACCAAACCCAATCGCCATCTTGGGGCCACCATCATGGAGACGCCATCTTGATTTCATTAATTTTGTTAAAAAAGTCTCGATCTCTGTACTCGAGAACCCTTACAGACCAATTTTGAATCGAATGGGACAGTAACTACAAAACTCTTCCGCCATCTTGGATCCGCCATCTTGGAGCCACCATCTCGATTTTATTGATCTTAACATTGAATTATTCAAAGTCTCTGACTGCGAGAACCCCTACATACCAATTTTAAATCGAATCGGATAGTAATCACCAAACCCAATCGCCATCTTGGGGCCACCATCATGGAGACGCCATCTTGATTTCATTAATTTTGTTAAAAAAAGTCTCGATCTCTGTACTCGAGAACCCTTACAAACCAATTTTGAATCGAATGGGACAGTAACTACAAAACTCTTCCGCCATCTTGGATTCGCCATCTTGGAGCCACCATCTCGATTTTATTGATCTTAACATTGAATTATTCAAAGTCTCTGACTGCGAGAACCCCTACATACCAATTTTGAATCGAATCGGATAGTAATCACCAAACCCAATCGCCATCTTGGGGCCACCATCATGGAGACGCCATCTTGATTTCATTAATTTTGTTAAAAAAAGTCTCGATCTCTGTACTCGAGAACCCTTACAAACCAATTTTGAATCGAATGGGACAGTAATTACAAAACTCTTCCGCCATCTTGAATTCGCCATCTTGGAGCCACCATCTCGATTTTATTGATCTTAACATTGAATTATTCAAAGTCTCTGACTGCGAGAACCCCTACATACCAATTTTGAATCGAATCGGATAGTAATCACCAAACCCAATCGCCATCTTGGGGCCACCATCATGGAGACGCCATCTTGATTTCATTAATTTTGTTAAAAAAGTCTCGATCTTTGTACTCGAGAACCCTTACAGACCAATTTTGAATCGAATGGGACAGTAACTACAAAACTCTTCCGCCATCTTGGATCCGCCATCTAGGAGCCATCATCTCGATTTTTGAATTTCGACATGGTCCTTGACCGCGAAAACCCCTTCAAATCAATTTCGGTCAGTATAATTATAGATGGCAAGATTTAATATGTTTTGCAGTGTTGCCACTTTTCCAGTCCTCACTTTGTACTCAACATATAAATGCACAGGGACTGAAATATACACGTATAGATAATATACACGCGCAGCAGCGTTCCAAGTGTCAAATCATCGAACTAAAGTATATCATAATTATCATGCTCCTACCAAAGTGAGGTCCACCTATTTTCAGCCATAAATCGATCAAAAGTGATTGAAATTTAAGGAGAAAAATAACCTGAACTCCATATACTTCCACGTTCCGAGGCAATGAAATTCCCATTGAAAAAAAAGAAGGAAGTAAATTTTATGAAGGAAAACGTTGTGAGGTCCGTATACGGACCTCACTTTGACATGGTCCTCACAGCTTCCGTAGGTTTCTCATTGGAGTGTCTCACTTTGTACGCTGGAAGTAAATATATAGATATACTCACCAGGTACCTGTTCTTCCGATATACATACGAGCAACCGAGTCGAACATAAGGTTGAATGGATAGATTGAACAATCATTGTATCTGGGTTGTCTCCGATTATATCGTTATGTTGTATATTTAACTACACCTACCATGTAACGGTTCTTTCGTTACACATACGAGCGTCTGAATCGAACATAAGGTTGGATGGTTAGACGGAACGATAATTGTAACTAAGTTGTATTCGATTATATCGTGATGACGTTCATATAGAAATACTCACCAGGTTACTGTTCTTTCGTTATACATACGAGCAACCGAATCGAACAGAAGGTTGAATGGATAGTATCTGGGTTGTATTCGATTATGATGTTATGCTGTGTATATAGTTATACACATAAGGTGACGGTATTCCCGTTTCACATACGAGCGACCGAAACGAACAGAAAGTTGAATGGATAGACTGAACAATAAATGTATCTGTGTGGTATCCGATTATATCGCAATACTGTATATATAGTGATACTTACCAGGTGACGGTACTTCCGTTACACATACTAGCGACTGAATCGAACAGAAGGTTAAATGGTTAGACGAAACGATAATTGTATCTGAGTTGTATTCGATGATATCGTGATGATGTTTATATAGCAATACTCACCAGGTAACTGTCCCTCCGTTTTACATACAAGCGACCAAATCGAGCAGAAAGTTGAATGGATAGATTGAACAATCATCGTATCTGAGTTGTATTCGATTATGTTCATATAGATATACTCACCAGGTACCTGTTCTTCCGATATACATACGAGCAACCGAATCGAACATAAGGTTGAATGGATAGATTGAACAATCATCGTATCTGAGTTGTATTCGATTATGTTTATATAGTTATACTCACCAGGTAACTGTTCTTCCGTTATACATACGAGCGACTGAATTGAACTGAAGGTTGAATATATAGACTAAACAATGATCGTATCTGGGGTTGTATTCGATTATATCGTGATGATGTTCATATAGTTATACTCACCAGGTAACTGTTCTCCAGTTATACATAAGAGCGACTGAACTGAACAGAAGGTTGAATGGATAGACTGAACAATCATCGTATCTGGGTTGTATTCGATTATTTCGTGATGATTATTATATATTATGTCTAACCAGGTAACTGTTCTTTCGTTATACATACTAGCAACCGAATCGAACATAAGGTTGAATGGATAGATTGAACAATCATTGTATCTGGGTTGTCTCCGATTATATCGTTATGTTGTATACACCTACCATGTAACGGTTTTTTCGTTACACATACGAGCGTCTGAATAGAACATAAGGTTGGATGGTTAGACGGAACGATAATTGTAACTAAGTTGTATTCGATTATATCGTGATGACGTTCATATAGAAATACTCACCAGGTTACTGTTCTTTCGTTATACATACGGGCAACCGAATCGAACAGAAGGTTGAATGGATAGTATCTGGGTTGTATTCGATTATGATGTTATGCTGTGTATATAGTTATACACATAAGGTGACGGTATTCCCGTTTCACATACGAGCGACCGAAACGAACATAAAGTTGAATGGATAGACTGAACAATCAATGTATCTGGGTGGTATCCGATTATATCGCAATACTGTATATATAGTGTTTCTTACCAGGTGACGATACCTCCGTTACACATACTAGCGACTGAATCGAACAGAATGTTGAATGGTTAGACGAAACGATAATTGTATCTGAGTTGTATTCGATGATATCGTGATGATGTTTATATAGCAATACTCACCAGGTAACTGTCCTTTCGTTTTACATACAAGCGACCGAATCGAGCAGAAGGTTAAATGGATAGATTGAACAATCATCGTATCTGAGTTGTATTCGATTATGTTTATATAGTTATACTCACCAGGTAACTGTTCTTCCGTTATACATACGAGCGACTGAATTGAACAGAAGGTTGAATGGATAGTATATGGGTTGTATTCGATTATGATGTTATGCTGTGTATATAGTTATACACAGTAGGAGACGGTATTCCCGTTTTACATACGAGCGACCGAAACGAAAAGAAAGTTGAATGGATAGACTGAACAATCAATGTATCTGGGTGGTATCCGATTATATCGCAATACTGTATATATAGTGATACTTACCAGGTGACGATACTTTCGTCACACATACTAGCGACTGAATCGAACAGAATGTTGAATGGTTAGACGAAACGATAATTGTATCTGAGTTGTATTCGATGATATCGTGATGATGTTTATATAGCAATACTCACCAGGTAACTGTCCTTCCGTTTTACATACAAGCAACCGAATCGAGCAGAAGGTTAAATGGATAGATTGAACAATCATCGTATCTGAGTTGTATTCGATTATGTCTATATAGATATACTCACCAGGTACCTGTTCTTCCGATATACATACGAGCAACCGAATCGAACATAAGGTTGAATGGATAGATTGAACAATCATCGTATCTGAGTTGTATTCGATTATGTTTATATAGTTATACTCACCAGGTAACTGTTCTTTCGTTATACATACGAGCGACTGGATTGAACTGAAGGTTGAATGGATAGACTAAACAATGATCGTATCTGGGGTTGTATTCGATTATATCGTGATGATGTTCATATAGTTATACTCACCAGGTAACTGTTCTCCAGTTATACATAAGAGCGACTGAACTGAACAGAAGGTTGAATGGATAGACTGAACAATCATCGTATCTGGGTTGTATTCGATTATTTCGTGATGATTATTATATATTATGTCTAACCAGGTAACTGTTCTTTCGTTATACATACTAGCAACCGAATCGAACATAAGGTTGAATGGATAGATTGAACAATCATAGTATCTGGGTTGTCTCCGATTATATCGTTATGTTGTATATTCAACTACACCTACCATGTAACGGTTCTTTCGTTACACATACGAGCGTCTGAATCGAACATAAGGTTGGATGGTTAGACGGAACGATAATTGTAACTAAGTTGTATTCGATTATATCGTGATGACGTTCATATAGAAATACTCACCAGGTTACTGTTCTTTCGTTATACATACGAGCAACCGAATCGAACAGAAGGTTGAATGGATAGTATCTGGGTTGTATTCGATTATGATGTTATGCTGTGTATATAGTTATACATATAAGGTGACGGTATTCCCGTTTCACATACGAGCGACCGAAACGAACAGAAAGTTGAATGGATAGACTGAACAATAAATGTATCTGGGTGGTATCCGATTATATCGCAATACTGTATATATAGTGATACTTCCCAGGTGACGGTACTTCCGTTACACATACTAGCGACTGAATCGAACAGAAGGTTAAATGGTTAGACGAAACGATAATTGTATCTGAGTTGTATTCGATGATATCGTGATGATGTTTATATAGCAATACTCACCAGGTAACTGTCCTTCCGTTTTACATACAAGCGACCGAATCGAGCAGAAAGTTAAATGGATAGATTGAACAATCATCGTATCTGAGTTGTATTCGATTATGTTAATATAGATATTCTCACCAGGTACCTGTTCTTCCGATATACATACGAGCAACCGAATCGAACATAAGGTTGAATGGATAGATTGAACAATCATCGTATCTGAGTTGTATTCGATTATGTTTATATAGTTATACTCACCAGGTAACTGTTTTTCCGTTATACATACGAGCGACTGAATTGAACTGAAGGTTGAATATATAGACTAAACAATGATCGTATCTGGGGTTGTATTCGATTATATCGTGATGATGCTCATATAGTTATACTCACCAGGTAACTGTTCTCCAGTTATACATAAGAGCGACTGAACTGAACAGAAGGTTGAATGGATAGACTGAACAATCATCGTATCTGGGTTGTATTCGATTATTTCGTGATGATTATTATATATTATGTCTAACCAGGTAACTGTTCTTTCGTTATACATACTAGCAACCGAATCGAACATAAGGTTGAATGGATAGATTGAACAATCATAGTATCTGGGTTGTCTCCGATTATATCGTTATGTTGTATATTCAACTACACCTACCATGTAACGGTTCTTTCGTTACACATACGAGCGTCTGAATCGAACATAAGGTTGGATGGTTAGACGGAACGATAATTGTAACTAAGTTGTATTCGATTATATCGTGATGACGTTCATATAGAAATACTCACCAGGTTACTGTTCTTTCGTTATACATACGAGCAACCGAATCGAACAGAAGGTTGAATGGATAGTATCTGGGTTGTATTCGATTATGATGTTATGCTGTGTATATAGTTATACATATAAGGTGACGGTATTCCCGTTTCACATACGAGCGACCGAAACGAACAGAAAGTTGAATGGATAGACTGAACAATAAATGTATCTGGGTGGTATCCGATTATATCGCAATACTGTATATATAGTGATACTTCCCAGGTGACGGTACTTCCGTTACACATACTAGCGACTGAATCGAACAGAAGGTTAAATGGTTAGACGAAACGATAATTGTATCTGAGTTGTATTCGATGATATCGTGATGATGTTTATATAGCAATACTCACCAGGTAACTGTCCTTCCGTTTTACATACAAGCGACCGAATCGAGCAGAAAGTTAAATGGATAGATTGAACAATCATCGTATCTGAGTTGTATTCGATTATGTTAATATAGATATTCTCACCAGGTACCTGTTCTTCCGATATACATACGAGCAACCGAATCGAACATAAGGTTGAATGGATAGATTGAACAATCATCGTATCTGAGTTGTATTCGATTATGTTTATATAGTTATACTCACCAGGTAACTGTTTTTCCGTTATACATACGAGCGACTGAATTGAACTGAAGGTTGAATATATAGACTAAACAATGATCGTATCTGGGGTTGTATTCGATTATATCGTGATGATGCTCATATAGTTATACTCACCAGGTAACTGTTCTCCAGTTATACATAAGAGCGACTGAACTGAACAGAAGGTTGAATGGATAGACTGAACAATCATCGTATCTGGGTTGTATTCGATTATTTCGTGATGATTATTATATATTATGTCTAACCAGGTAACTGTTCTTTCGTTATACATACTAGCAACCGAATCGAACATAAGGTTGAATGGATAGATTGAACAATCATTGTATCTGGGTTGTCTCCGATTATATCGTTATGTTGTATATTTAACTACACCTACCATGTAACGGTTCTATCGTTACACATACGAGCGTCTGAATCGAACATAAGGTTGGATGGTTAGACGGAACGATAATTGTAACTAAGTTGTATTCGATTATATCGTGATGACGTTCATATAGAAATACTCACCAGGTTACTGTTCTTTCGTTATACATACGAGCAACCGAATCGAACAGAAGGTTGAATGGATAGTATCTGGGTTGTATTCGATTATGATGTTATGCTGTGTATATAGTTATACACATAAGGTAACGGTATTCCCGTTTCACATACGAGCGACCGAAACGAACAGAAAGTTGAATGGATAGACTGAACAATCAATGTATCTGGGTGGTATCCGATTATATCGCAATACTGTATATATAGTGATACTTACCAGGTGACGATACTTCCGTTACACATACTAGCGACTGAATCGAACAGAATGTTGAATGGTTAGACGAAACGATAATTGTATCTGAGTTGTATTCGATGATATCGTGATGATGTTTATATAGCAATACTCACCAGGTAACTGTTCTTCCGTTTTACATACAAGCGACCGAATCGAGCAGAAGGTTGAATTCAGTATAGATTGAACAATCATCGTATCTGGGTTGTATTCGATAATGTTTATATAGTTATACTCACCAGGTAACTGTTCTTCCGTTATACATACGAGCGACTGAATTGAACAGAAGGTTGAATGGATAGTATATGGGTTGTATTCGATTATGATGTTATGCTGTGTATATAGTTATACACACTAGGAGACGGTATTCCCGTTTTACATACGAGCGACCGAAACGATAAGAAAGTTGAATGGATAGACTGAACAATCAATGTATCTGGGTGGTATCCGATTATATCGCAATACTGTATATGAAGTGATACTTACCAGGTGACGATACTTCCGTTACACATACTAGCGACTGAATCGAACAGAATGTTGAATGGTTAGACGAAACGATAATTGTATCTGAGTTGTATTCGATGATATCGTGATGATGTTTATATAGCAATACTCACCAGGTAACTGTCCTTCCGTTTTACATACAAGCGACCGAATCGAGCAGAAGGTTAAATGGATAGATTGAACAATCATCGCATCTGAGTTGTATTCGATTATGTTTATATAGTTATACTCACCAGGTAACTGTTCTTCCGTTATACATACGAGCGACTGAATTGAACTGAAGGTTGAATGGATAGACTAAACAATGATCGTATCTGGGGTTGTATTCGATTATATCGTGATATGTTCGTATAGTTATACTCACCAGGTAACTGTTCTCCAGTTATACATAAGAGCGACTGAACTGAACAGAAGGTTGAATGGATAGACTGAACAATCATCGTATCTGGGTTGTATTCGATTATTTCGTGATGATTATTATATATTATGTCTAACCAGGTAACTGTTCTTTCGTTATACATACTAGCAACCGAATCGAACATAAGGTTGAATGGATAGATTGAACAATCATTGTATCTGGGTTGTCTCCGATTATATCGTTATGTTGTATATTTAACTACACCTACCATGTAACGGTTCTTTCGTTACACATACGAGCGTCTGAATCGAACATAAGGTTGGATGGTTAGACGGAACGATAATTGTAACTTAGTTGTATTCGATTATATCGTGATGACGTTCATATAGAAATACTCACCAGGTTACTGTTCTTTCGTTGTACATACGAGAAACCGAATCGAACAGAAGGTTGAATGGATAGTAGCTGGGTTGTATTCGATTATGATGTTATGCTGTGTATATAGTTATACACATAAGGTGACGGTATTCCCGTTTCACATACGAGCGACCGAAACGAACAGAAAGTTGAATGGATAGACTGAACAATCAATGTATCTGGGTGGTATCCGATTATATCGCAATACTGTATATATAGTGATACTTACCAGGTGACGGTACTTCCGTTACACATACTAGCGACTGAATCGAACAGAAGGTTAAATGGTTAGACGAAACGATAATTGTATCTGAGTTGTATTCGATGATATCGTGATGATGTTTATAAAGCAATACCCACCAGGTAACTGTTCTTCCGTTTTACATACAAGCGACCGAATCGAGCAGAAGGTTGAATTCAGTATAGATTGAACAATCATCGTATCTGGGTTGTATTCGATTATGTTTATATAGTTATACTCACCAGGTAACTGTTCTTCCGTTATACATACGAGCGACTGAATTGAACAGAAGGTTGAATGGATAGTATATGGGTTGTATTCGATTATGATGTTATGCTGTGTATATAGTTATACACACTAGGAGACGGTATTCCTGTTTTACATACGAGCAACCGAAACGAAAAGAAAGTTGAATGGATAGACTGAACAATCAATGTATCTGGGTGGTATCCGATTATATCGCAATACTGTATATATAGTGATACTTACCAGGTGACGGTACTTCCGTTACACATACTAGCGACTGAATCGAACAGAATGTTGAATGGTTAGACGAAACGATAATTGTATCTGAGTTGTATTCGATGATATCGTGATGATGTTTATATAGCAATTCTCACCAGGTAACTGTCCTTCCGTTTTACATACAAGCGACCGAATCGAGCAGAAGGTTAAATGGATAGATTAAACAATCATCGTATCTGAGTTGTATTCGATTATGTTTATATAGATATACTCACCAGGTACCTGTTCTTCCGATATACATACGAGCAACCGAATCGAACATAAGGTTGAATGGATAGATTGAACAATCATCGTATCTGAGTTGTATTCGATTATGTTTATATAGTTATACCCACCAGGTAACTGTTCTTCCGTTATACATACGAGCGACTGATTTGAACTGAAGGTTGAATGGATAGACTAAACAATAATCGTAACTGGGGTTGTATTCGATTATATCGTGATGATGTCCATATAGTTATACTCACCAGGTAACTGTTTTCCAGTTATACATAAGAGCGACTGAACTGAACAGAAGGTTGAATGGATAGACTGAACAATCATCGTATCTGGGTTGTATTCGATTATTTCGTGATGATTATTATATATTATGTCTTACCAGGTAACTGTTCTTTCGTTATACATACTAGCAACCGAATCGAACATAAGGTTGAATGGATAGATTGAACAATCATTGTATCTGGGTTGTCTCCGATTATATCGTTATATAGTATATTTAACTACACCTACCATGTAACGGTTCTTTCGTTACACATACGAGCGTCTGAATCGAACATAAGGTTGGATGGTTAGACGGAACGATAATTGTAACTAAGTTGTATTCGATTATATCGTGATGACGTTCATATAGAAATACTCACCAGGTTACTGTTCTTTCGTTATACATACGAGCAACCGAATCGAACAGAAGGTTGAATGGATAGTATCTGGGTTGTATTCGATTATGATGTTATGCTGTGTATATAGTTATACACACTAGGAGACGGTATTCCCGTTATACATACGAGCGACCGAAACAAAAAGAAAGTTGAATGGATAGACTGAACAATCAATGTATCTGGGTGGTATCCGATTATATCGCAATACTGTATATATAGTGATACTTACCAGGTGACGATACTTCCGTTACACATACTAGCGACTGAATCGAACAGAATGTTGAATGGTTAGACGAAACGATAATTGTATCTGAGTTGTATTCGATGATATCGTGATGATGTTTATATAGCAATACTCACCAGGTTACTGTTCTTTCGTTATACATACGAGCAACCGAATCGAACAGAAGGTTGAATGGATAGTATCTGGGTTGTATTCGATTATGATGTTATGCTCTGTATATAGTTATACACATAAGGTGACGGTATTCCTGTTTCACATACGAGCGACCGAAATGAACAGAAAGTTGAATGGATAAACTGAACAATCAATGTATCTGGGTGGTATCCGATTATATCGCAATACTGTATATATAGTGATACTTACCAGGTGACGGTACTTCCGTTACACATACTAGCGACTGAATCGAACAGAAGGTTAAATGGTTAGACGAAACGATAATTGTATCTGAGTTGTATTCGATGATATCGTGATGATGTTTATATAGCAATACTCACCAGGTAACTGTCCTTCCGTTTTACATACAAGCGACCGAATCGAGCAGAAGGTTAAATGGATAGATTGAACAATCATCGTATCTGAGTTGTATTCGATTATGTTTATATAGATATACTCACCAGGTACCTGTTCTTCCGATATACATACGAGCAACCGAATCGATCATAAGGTTGAATGGATAGATTGAACAATCATCGTATCTGGGTTGTATTCGATTATTTCGTGATGATTATTATATATTATGTCTTACCAGGTGACTGTTCTTTCGTTATACATACTAGCAACCGAATCGAACATAAGGTTGAATGGATAGATTGAACAATCATTGTATCTGGGTGGTATCCGATTATATCGCAATACTGTATATGAAGTGATACTTACCAGGTGACGATACTTCCGTTACACATACTAGCGACTGAATCGAACAGAATGTTGAATGGTTAGACGAAACGATAATTGTATCTGAGTTGTATTCGATGATATCGTGATGATGTTTATATAGCAATACTCACCAGGTAACTGTCCTTCCGTTTTACATACAAGCGACCGAATCGAGCAGAAGGTTAAATGGATAGATTGAACAATCATCGCATCTGAGTTGTATTCGATTATGTTTATATAGTTATACTCACCAGGTAACTGTTCTTCCGTTATACATACGAGCGACTGAATTGAACTGAAGGTTGAATGGATAGACTAAACAATGATCGTATCTGGGGTTGTATTCGATTATATCGTGATATGTTCGTATAGTTATACTCACCAGGTAACTGTTCTCCAGTTATACATAAGAGCGACTGAACTGAACAGAAGGTTGAATGGATAGACTGAACAATCATCGTATCTGGGTTGTATTCGATTATTTCGTGATGATTATTATATATTATGTCTAACCAGGTAACTGTTCTTTCGTTATACATACTAGCAACCGAATCGAACATAAGGTTGAATGGATAGATTGAACAATCATTGTATCTGGGTTGTCTCCGATTATATCGTTATGTTGTATATTTAACTACACCTACCATGTAACGGTTCTTTCGTTACACATACGAGCGTCTGAATCGAACATAAGGTTGGATGGTTAGACGGAACGATAATTGTAACTTAGTTGTATTCGATTATATCGTGATGACGTTCATATAGAAATACTCACCAGGTTACTGTTCTTTCGTTGTACATACGAGAAACCGAATCGAACAGAAGGTTGAATGGATAGTAGCTGGGTTGTATTCGATTATGATGTTATGCTGTGTATATAGTTATACACATAAGGTGACGGTATTCCCGTTTCACATACGAGCGACCGAAACGAACAGAAAGTTGAATGGATAGACTGAACAATCAATGTATCTGGGTGGTATCCGATTATATCGCAATACTGTATATATAGTGATACTTACCAGGTGACGGTACTTCCGTTACACATACTAGCGACTGAATCGAACAGAAGGTTAAATGGTTAGACGAAACGATAATTGTATCTGAGTTGTATTCGATGATATCGTGATGATGTTTATAAAGCAATACCCACCAGGTAACTGTTCTTCCGTTTTACATACAAGCGACCGAATCGAGCAGAAGGTTGAATTCAGTATAGATTGAACAATCATCGTATCTGGGTTGTATTCGATTATGTTTATATAGTTATACTCACCAGGTAACTGTTCTTCCGTTATACATACGAGCGACTGAATTGAACAGAAGGTTGAATGGATAGTATATGGGTTGTATTCGATTATGATGTTATGCTGTGTATATAGTTATACACACTAGGAGACGGTATTCCTGTTTTACATACGAGCAACCGAAACGAAAAGAAAGTTGAATGGATAGACTGAACAATCAATGTATCTGGGTGGTATCCGATTATATCGCAATACTGTATATATAGTGATACTTACCAGGTGACGGTACTTCCGTTACACATACTAGCGACTGAATCGAACAGAATGTTGAATGGTTAGACGAAACGATAATTGTATCTGAGTTGTATTCGATGATATCGTGATGATGTTTATATAGCAATTCTCACCAGGTAACTGTCCTTCCGTTTTACATACAAGCGACCGAATCGAGCAGAAGGTTAAATGGATAGATTAAACAATCATCGTATCTGAGTTGTATTCGATTATGTTTATATAGATATACTCACCAGGTACCTGTTCTTCCGATATACATACGAGCAACCGAATCGAACATAAGGTTGAATGGATAGATTGAACAATCATCGTATCTGAGTTGTATTCGATTATGTTTATATAGTTATACCCACCAGGTAACTGTTCTTCCGTTATACATACGAGCGACTGATTTGAACTGAAGGTTGAATGGATAGACTAAACAATGATCGTAACTGGGGTTGTATTCGATTATATCGTGATGATGTCCATATAGTTATACTCACCAGGTAACTGTTTTCCAGTTATACATAAGAGCGACTGAACTGAACAGAAGGTTGAATGGATAGACTGAACAATCATCGTATCTGGGTTGTATTCGATTATTTCGTGATGATTATTATATATTATGTCTTACCAGGTAACTGTTCTTTCGTTATACATACTAGCAACCGAATCGAACATAAGGTTGAATGGATAGATTGAACAATCATTGTATCTGGGTTGTCTCCGATTATATCGTTATATAGTATATTTAACTACACCTACCATGTAACGGTTCTTTCGTTACACATACGAGCGTCTGAATCGAACATAAGGTTGGATGGTTAGACGGAACGATAATTGTAACTAAGTTGTATTCGATTATATCGTGATGACGTTCATATAGAAATACTCACCAGGTTACTGTTCTTTCGTTATACATACGAGCAACCGAATCGAACAGAAGGTTGAATGGATAGTATCTGGGTGTATTCGATTATGATGTTATGCTGTGTATATAGTTATACACACTAGGAGACGGTATTCCCGTTATACATACGAGCGACCGAAACAAAAAGAAAGTTGAATGGATAGACTGAACAATCAATGTATCTGGGTGGTATCCGATTATATCGCAATACTGTATATATAGTGATACTTACCAGGTGACGATACTTCCGTTACACATACTAGCGACTGAATCGAACAGAATGTTGAATGGTTAGACGAAACGATAATTGTATCTGAGTTGTATTCGATGATATCGTGATGATGTTTATATAGCAATACTCACCAGGTTACTGTTCTTTCGTTATACATACGAGCAACCGAATCGAACAGAAGGTTGAATGGATAGTATCTGGGTTGTATTCGATTATGATGTTATGCTGTGTATATAGTTATACACATAAGGTGACGGTATTCCTGTTTCACATACGAGCGACCGAAACGAACAGAAAGTTGAATGGATAAACTGAACAATCAATGTATCTGGGTGGTATCCGATTATATCGCAATACTGTATATATAGTGATACTTACCAGGTGACGGTACTTCCGTTACACATACTAGCGACTGAATCGAACAGAAGGTTAAATGGTTAGACGAAACGATAATTGTATCTGAGTTGTATTCGATGATATCGTGATGATGTTTATATAGCAATACTCACCAGGTAACTGTCCTTCCGTTTTACATACAAGCGACCGAATCGAGCAGAAGGTTAAATGGATAGATTGAACAATCATCGTATCTGAGTTGTATTCGATTATGTTTATATAGATATACTCACCAGGTACCTGTTCTTCCGATATACATACGAGCAACCGAATCGATCATAAGGTTGAATGGATAGATTGAACAATCATCGTATCTGGGTTGTATTCGATTATTTCGTGATGATTATTATATATTATGTCTTACCAGGTGACTGTTCTTTCGTTATACATACTAGCAACCGAATCGAACATAAGGTTGAATGGATAGATTGAACAATCATTGTATCTGGGTTGTCTCCGATTATATCGTTATGTTATATATTTAACCACACCTACCATGTAACGGTTCTTTCGTTACACATACGAGCGTCTGAATCGAACATAAGGTTGGATGGTTAGACGAAACGATAATTGTAACTAAGTTGTATTCGATTATATCGTGATGACGTTCATATAGAAATACTCACCAGGTTACTGTTCTTTCGTTATACATACGAGCAACCGAATCGAACAGAAGGTTGAATGGATAGTATCTGGGTTGTATTCGATTATGATGTTATGCTGTATATATAGTTATACACATAAGGTGACGGTATTCCCGTTTCACATACGAGCGACCGAAACGAACAGAAAGTTGAATGGATAGACTGAACAATCAATGTATCTGGGTGGTATCCGATTATATCGCAATACTGTATATATAGTGATACTCACCAGGTGACGGTACTTCCGTTACACATACTAGCGACTGAATCGAACAGAAGGTTAAATGGTTAGACGAAACGATAATTGTATCTGAGTTGTATTCGATGATATCATGATGATGTTTATATAGCAATACTCACCAGGTAACTGTTCTTCCCTTTTACATACAAGCGACCAAATCGAGCAGAAGGTTGAATTCAGTATAGATTGAACAATCATCGTATCTGGGTTGTATTCGATTATGTTTATATAGTTATACTCACCAGGTATCTGTTCTTCCGTTATACATACGAGCGACTGAATTGAACAGAAGGTTGAATGGATAGTATATGGGTTGTATTCGATTATGATGTTATGCTGTGTATATAGTTATACACACTAGGAGACGGTATTCCCGTTTCACATACGAGCGACCGAAACGAAAAGAAAGTTGAATGGATAGACTGAACAATCAATGTATCTGGGTGGTATCCGATTATATCTCAATACTGTATATATAGTGATTCTTACCAAGTGACGATACTTCCGTTACACATACTAGCGACTGAATCGAACAGAATGTTGAATGGTTAGACGAAACGATAATTGTATCTGAGTTGTATTCGATGATATCGTGATGATGTTTATATAGCAATACTCACCAGGTAACTGTCCTTCCGTTTTACATACAAGCGACCGAATCGAGCAGAAGGTTAAATGGATAGATTGAACAATCATCGTATCTGAGTTGTATTCGATTATGTTTATATAGATATACTCACCAGGTACCTGTTCTTCCGATATACATACGAGCAACCGAATCGAACATAAGGTTGAATGGATAGATTGAACAATCATCGTATCTGAGTTGTATTCGATTATGTTTATATAGTTATACTCACCAGGTAACTGTTCTTCCGATATACATACGAGCGACTGAATTGAACTGAAGGTTGAATGGATAGACTAAACAATGATCGTATCTGGGGTTGTATTCGATTATATCGTGATGATGTTCCTATAGTTATACTCACCAGGTAACTGTTCTCCAGTTATACATAAGAGCGACTGAACTGAACAGAAGGTTGAATGGATAGACTGAACAATCATCGTATCTGGGTTGTATTCGATTATTTCGTGATGATTATTATATATTATGTCTAACCAGGTAACTGTTCTTTCGTTATACATACTAGCAACCGAATCGAACATAAGGTTGAATGGATAGATTGAACAATCATTGTATCTGGGTTGTCTCCGATTATATCGTTATGTTGTATATTTAACTACACCTACCATGTAACGGTCCTTTCGTTACACATACGAGCGTCTGAATCGAACATAAGGTTGGATGGTTAGACGGAACGATAATTGTAACTAAGTTGTATTCGATTATATCGTGATGACGTTCATATAGAAATACTCACCAGGTTACTGTTCTTTCGTTATACATACGAGCAACTGAATCGAACAGAAGGTTGAATGGATAGTTTCTGGGTTGTATTCGATTATGATGTTATGCTGTGTATATAGTTATACACATAAGGTGACGGTATTCCCGTTTCACATACGAGCGACCGAAACGAACAGAAAGTTGAATGGATAGACTGAACAATCAATGTATCTGGGAGGTATCCGATTATATCGCAATACTGTATATATAGTGATACTCACCAGGTGACGGTACTTCCGTTACACATACTAGCGACTGAATCGAACAGAAGGTTAAATGGTTAGACGAAACGATAATTGTATCTGAGTTGTATTTGAAGATATCTTGATGATGTTTATATAGCAATACTCACCAGGTAACTGTTCTTCCGTTTACATACAAGCGACCGAATCGAGCAGAAGGTTGAATTCAGTATAGATTGAACAATCATCGTATCTGGGTTGTATTCGATTATGTTTATATAGTTATACTCACAAGGTAACTGTTCTTCCGTTATACATACGAGCGACTGAATTGAACAGAAGGTTGAATGGATAGTATATGGGTTGTATTCGATTATGATGTTATGCTGTGTATATAGTTATACACACAAGGAGACGGTATTCCCGTTTTACATACGAGCGACCGAAACGAAAAGAAAGTTGAATGGATAGACTGAACAATCAATGTATCTGGGTGGTATCCGATTATATCGCAATACTGTATATATAGTGATACTTACCAGGTGACGATACTTCCGTTACACATACTAGCGACTGAATCGAACAGAATGTTGAATGGTTAGACGAAACGATAATTGTATCTGAGTTGTATTCGATGATATCGTGATGATGTTTATATAGCAATACTCACCAGGTAACTGTCCTTCCGTTTTACATACAAGCGACCGAATCGAGCAGAAGGTTAAATGGATAGATTGAACAATCATCGTATCTGAGTTGTATTCGATTATGTTTATATAGATATACTCACCAGGTACCTGTTCTTCCGATATACATACGAGCAACCGAATCAAACATAAGGTTGAATGGATAGATTGAACAATCATCGTATCTGAGTTGTATTCGATTATGTTTATATAGTTATACTCACCAGGTAACTGTTCTTCCGTTATACATACGAGCGACTGAATTGAACTGAAGGTTGAATGGATAGACTAAACAATGATCGTATCTGGGGTTGTATTCGATTATATCGTGATGATGTTCATATAGTTATACTCACCAGGTAACTGTTCTCCAGTTATACATAAGAGCGACTGAATCGAGCAGAAGGTTGAATTCAGTATTGATTGAACAATAATCGTATCTGGGTTGTATTCGATTATGTTAATATAGTTATACTCACCAGGTAACTGTTCTTCCGTTATACATACGAGCAATCGAATCGAACAGAAGGTTGAATGGATAGTATCTGGGTTGTATTCGATTATGATGTTATGCTGTGTATATAGTTATACACATTAGGTGACGGTATTCCCGTTTTACATACGAGCGACCGAAACGAACAGAAAGTTGAATGGATAGACTGAACAATCAATGTATCTGGGTGGTATCCGATTATATCGCAATACTGTATATAAAGTGATACTTACCAGGTGACGGTACTTCCGTTACACATACTAGCGACTGAATCGAACAGAAGGTTAAATGGTTAGACGAAACGATAATTGTATCTGAGTTGAATTCGATGATATCGAGATGATGTTTATATAGCAATACTCACCAGGTAACTGTTCTTCCGTTTTACATACAAGCGACCGAATCGAGCAGAAGGTTAAATTTAGTATAGATTGAACAATCATCGTATCTGGGTTGTATTCGATTATGTTTATATAGTTATACTCACCAGGTAACCGTTCTTCCGTTATACATACGAGCGACTGAATTGAACAGAAGGTTTAATGGATAGACTAAACAATAATCGTATCTGGGGTTGTATTCGATTATATCTTGATGATGTTCATATAGTTATACTCACCAGGAAACTGTTCTCCAGTTTTACATAAGAGCGACTGAACTGAACAGAAAGTTGAATGGATAGACTGAACAATCAATGTATCTGGGTGGTATCCGATTATATCGCAATACTGTATATATAGTGATACTCACCAGGTGACGGTACTTCCGTAACACATACTAGCGACTGAATCGAACAGAAGGTTAAATGGTTAGACGAAATGATAATTGTATCTCTGAGTTGTATTCGATGATATCGTGATGAAGTTTATATAGAAATACTCACCAGGTTACTGTTCTTTCGTTATACATACGAGCATTCGAATCGAACAGAAGGTTGAATGGATAGTATCTGGGTTGTATTCGATTATGATGTTATGCTGTGTATATAGTTATACACACTAGGTGAAGGTATTCCCGTTTTACATACGAGCGACCGAAACGAACAGAAAGTTGAATGGATAGACTGAACAATCAATGTATCTGGTTGGTATCCGATTATATCGCAATACTGTATATATAGTGATACTATCCAGGTGACGGTACTTCCGTTACACATACTAGCGACTGAATCGAATAGAAGGTTGAATGATTAGACGAAGCGATAATTGTATCTGAGTTGTATTCGATGATATCGTGATGATGTTTATATAGCAATATTCACCAGGTAACTGTTCTTCCGTTTTACATAAAAGCGACCGAATCGAGCAGAAGGTTGAATGGATAGATTGAAAATTCATCGTATCTGAGTTGTATTCGATTGGGTTTATATAGTTATACTCACCAGGTTACTGTCCTTCCTTTATACATACGAGCGACTGAATCGAACAGAAGGTTGAATGGATAGACTAAACAATGATCGTATCTGAGGTTGTATTCGATTATATCGTGATGATGTTTATATAGTTATACTCAACAGGTAACTGTTCTCCAGTTATACATAAGAGCGACTGAACTGAACAGAAGGTTGAATGGATAGACTGAACAATCATTGTATCTGGGTTGTATTCGATTATATCGTGATGATTTTCATATAGTATGTCTAACCAGGTAACAGTTCTTCTGTTACACATAAGAGCAACCGAATCGAACATAAGGTTGAATGGATAGATTGAACAATCATTGTATCTGGGTTGTCTCCGATTATATCGTTATGCTGTATATTTAGATACACCTACCATGTAACGGTTCTTTCGTTACTCATACGAGCGTCTGAATCGAACATAAGGTTGGATGGTTAGACGAAATGATAATTGTAACTGAGTTGTATTCAATTATATCGTGGGAACGTTTATATAGTTATACTCACCAGGTAACTGTTCTTGCGTTATACGTACGAGCGACCCAATCGAACAGAAGGTTAGATGGATAGACAGAATGATCATTGTATCTGAGTTGTATTCGATTATATCGTGATGAAGTTTATATAGAAATACTCACCAGGTTACTGTTCTTTCGTTATACATACGAGCAACCGAATCGAACAGAAGGTTGAATGGATAGTATCTGAGTTGTATTCGATGATGATGTTATGCTGTGTATATAGTTATACACACTAGGTGACGGTATTCCCGTTTTACATACGAGCGACCGAAACGAACAGAAAGTTGAATGGATACACTGAACAATCAATGTATCTGGTTGGTATCCGATTATATCGCAATACTGTATATATAGTGATACTTACCAGGTGACGGTACTTCCGTTACACATACTAGCGACTGAATCGAACAGAAGGTTAAATGGTTAGACGAAGCGATAATTGTATCTGAGTTGTATTCGATGATATCGTGATGATGTTTATATAGCAATACTCACCAGGTAATTGTTCTTCCGTTTTACATAAAAGCGACCGAATCGAGCAGAAGGTTAAATAGATGGATTGAAAATTCATCGTATCTGGGTTGTATTCGATTAGGTTTATATAGTTATACTCACCAGGTAACTGTTTTTCCGTTATACATAAGAACGACCGAAACGAACAGAAAGTTGAATGGATAGACTAAACAATCAATGTATCTGGATGGTATCTGATTATATCGCAATAATGTATATATAGTGATACTTACCAGGTGACGGTACTTCCGTTACACATACTAGCGACTGAATCGAACAGAAGGTTAAATGGTTAGACGAAACGATAATTGTATCTGAGTTGTATTCGATGATATCGTGATGATGTTTATATAGCAATACTCACCAGGTAACTGTTCTTCCGTTTTACATACAAGCGACCGAATCGAGCAGAAGGTTAAATTTAGTATAGATTGAACAATCATCGTATCTGGGTTATATTCGATTATGTTTATATAGTTATACTCACCAGGTAACTGTTCTTCCGTTATACATACGAGCGACTGAATTGAACAGAAGGTTGAATGGATAGACCAAACAATAATCGTATCTGGGGTTGTATTCGATTATATCTTGATGATGTTCATATAGTTATACTCACCAGGAAACTGTTCTCCAGTTATACATAAGAGCGACTAAACTGAACAGAAAGTTGAATGGATAGACTGAACAATCAATGTATCTGGGTGGTATCCGATTATATCGCAATACTGTATATATAGTGATACTTACCAGGTGACGGTACTTCCGTTACACATACTAGAGACTGAATCTAACAGAAGGTTGAATGGTTAGACGAAACGATAATTGTATCTCTGAGTTGTATTCGATGATATCGTGATGATGTTTATATAGCAATACTCACCAGGTAACTGTTCTTTCGTTTTACATACAAGCGACCGAATCGGGCAGAAGCTTAAATTTAGTATAGATTGAACAATAATCGTATCTGGGGTTGTATTCGATTATATCTTGATGATGTTCATATAGTTATACTCACAAGGAAACTGTTCTCCAGTTATACATAAGAGCGACCGAACTGAACAGAAGGTTGAATGGATAGACTGAACATTCATCGTATCTGGGTTGTATTTGATTATATCGTGATTATTATCATATAGTATGTCTAACCAGGTAACAGTTTTTCCGTTATACATACGAGCAACCGAATCGAACATAAGGTTGGATGGATATAGATTGAACAATCATTGTATCTGGGTTGTCTCCGATTATATCGTTATGCTGTATATTTAGTTACACCTACCATGTAACGGTACTTTCGTTACACATACAAGCATCTGAATCGAACATAAGGTTGGATGGTTAGACGGAACTATAATCGTAACTGAGTTGTATTCGATTATATCGTGGTGATGTTCATATAGTTATACTCACCAGTTGACTGTTCTTGCGTTATACATACGAGCGACCAAATCGAACAGAAGGTTGGATGGATAGACGAAATGATCACTGTATCTGAGTTGTATTCGATTATATCGTGATGACGTTCATATAGAAATACTCACCAGGTTACTGTTCTTTCGTTATACATACGAGCAACCGAATCGAACAGAAGGTTGAATGGATAGTATCTGAGTTGTATTCGATTATGATGTTATGCTGTATATATAGTTATACACATAAGGTGACGGTATTCCCGTTTCACATACGAGCGACCGAAACGAACAGAAAGTTGAATGGATAGACTGAACAATCAATGTATCTGGGTGGTATCCGATTATATCGCAATACTGTATATATAGTGATACTCACCAGGTGACGGTACTTCCGTTACACATACTAGCGACTGAATCGAACAGAAGGTTAAATGGTTAGACGAAACGATAATTGTATCTGAGTTGTATTCGATGATATCGTGATGATGTTTATATAGCAATACTCACCAGGTAACTGTTCTTCCCTTTTACATACAAGCGACCAAATCGAGCAGAAGGTTGAATTCAGTATAGATTGAACAATCATCGTATCTGGGTTGTATTCGATTATGTTTATATAGTTATACTCACCAGGTAACTGTTCTTCCGTTATACATACGAGCGACTGAATTGAACAGAAGGTTGAATGGATAGTTTATGGGTTGTATTCGATTATGATGTTATGCTGTGTATATAGTTATACACACTAGGAGACGGTATTCCCGTTTCACATACGAGCGACCGAAACGAAAAGAAAGTTGAATGGATAGACTGAACAATCAATGTATCTGGGTGGTATCCGATTATATCTCAATACTGTATATATAGTGATTCTTACCAAGTGACGATACTTCCGTTACACATACTAGCGACTGAATCGAACAGAATGTTGAATGGTTAGACGAAACGATAATTGTATCTGAGTTGTATTCGATGATATCGTGATGATGTTTATATAGCAATACTCACCAGGTAACTGTCCTTCCGTTTTACATACAAGCGACCGAATCGAGCAGAAGGTTAAATGGATAGATTGAACAATCATCGTATCTGAGTTGTATTCGATTATGTTTATATAGATATACCCACCAGGTACCTGTTCTTCCGATATACATACGAGCAACCGAATCGAACATAAGGTTGAATGCATAGATTGAACAATCATCGTATCTGAGTTGTATTCGATTATGTTTATATAGTTATACTCACCAGGTAACTGTTCTTCCGATATACATACGAGCGACTGAATTGAACTGAAGGTTGAATGGATAGACTAAACAATGATCGTATCTGGGGTTGTATTCGATTATATCGTGATGATGTTCCTATAGTTATACTCACCAGGTAACTGTTCTCCAGTTATACATAAGAGCGACTGATTTGAACAGAAGGTTGAATGGATAGACTGAACAATCATCGTATCTGGGTTGTATTCGATTATTTCGTGATGATTATTATATATTATGTCTAACCAGGTAACTGTTCTTTCGTTATACATACTAGCAACCGAATCGAACATAAGGTTGAATGGATAGATTGAACAATCATTGTATCTGAATTGTCTCCGATTATATCGTTATGTTGTATATTTAACTACACCTACCATGTAACGGTTCTTTCGTTACACATACGAGCGTCTGAATCGAACATAAGGTTGGATGGTTAGACGGAACGATAATTGTAACTAAGTTGTATTCGATTATATCGTGATGACGTTCATATAGAAATACTCACCAGGTTACTGTTCTTTCGTTATACATACGAGCAACCGAATCGAACAGAAGGTTGAATGGATAGTATCTGGGTTGTATTCGATTATGATGTTATGCTGTGTATATAGTTATACACATAAGGTGACGGTATTCCCGTTTCACATACGAGCGACCGAAACGAACAGAAAGTTGAATGGATAGACTGAACAATCAATGTATCTGGGTGGTATCCGATTATATCGCAATACTGTATATATAGTGATACTTACCAGGTGACGGTACTTTCGTTACACATACTAGCGACTGAATCGAACAGAAGGTTAAATGGTTAGACGAAACGATAATTGTATCTGAGTTGTATTCGATGATATCGTGATGATGTTTATATAGCAATACTCACCAGGTAACTGTCCTTCCGTTTTACATACAAGCGACCGAATCGAGCAGAAGGTTAAATGGATAGATTGAACAATCATCGTATCTGAGTTGTATTCGATTATGTTTATATAGATATACTCACCAGGTACCTGTTCTTCCGATATACATACGAGAAACCGAATCGAACATAAGGTTGAAAGGATAGATTGAACAATCATCGTATCTGAGTTGTATTCGATTATGTTTATATAGTTATACTCACCAGGTAACTGTTCTTCCGTTATATATACGAGCGACTGAATTGAACTGAAGGTTGAATGGATAGACTAAACAATAATCGTATCTGGGGTTGTATTCGATTATATCGTGATGATGTTCATATAGTTATACTCACCAGGTAACTGTTCTCCAGTTATACATAAGAGCGACTGAACTGAACAGAAGGTTGAATGGATAGACTGAACAATCATCGTATCTGGGTTGTGTTCGATAATTTCGTGATGATTATTATATATTATGTCTAACCAGGTAACTGTTCTTTCGTTATACATACTAGCAACCGAATCGAACATAAGGTTGAATGGATAGATTGAACAATCATTGTATCTGGGTTGTCTCCGATTATATCGTTATGTTGTATATTTAACTACACCTACCATGTAACGGTTCTTTCGTTACACATACGAGCGTCTGAATCGAACATAAGGTTGGATGGTTAGACGGAACGATAATTGTAACTAAGTTGTATTCGATTATATCGTGATGACGTTCATATAGAAATACTCACCAGGTTACTGTTCTTTCGTTATACATACGAGCAACCGAATCGAACAGAAGGTTGAATGGATAGTTTCTGGGTTGTATTCGATTATGATGTTATGCTGTGTATATAGTTATACACATAAGGTGACGGTATTCCCGTTTCACATACGAGCGACCGAAACGAACAGAAAGTTGAATGGATAGACTGAACAATCAATGTATCTGGGTGGTATCCGATTATATCGCAATACTGTATATATAGTGATACTCACCAGGTGACGGTACTTCCGTTACACATACTAGCGACTGAATCGAACAGAAGGTTAAATGGTTAGACGAAACGATAATTGTATCTGAGTTGTATTCGAAGATATCTTGATGATGTTTATATAGCAATACTCACCAGGTAACTGTTCTTCCGTTTACATACAAGCGACCGAATCGAGCAGAAGGTTGAATTCAGTATAGATTGAACAATCATCGTATCTGGGTTGTATTCGATTATGTTTATATAGTTATACTCACCAGGTAACTGTTCTTCCGTTATACATACGAGCGACTGAATTGAACAGAAGGTTGAATGGATAGTATATGGATTGTATTCGATTATGATGTTATGCTGTGTATATAGTTATACACACTAGGAGACGGTATTCCCGTTTTACATACGAGCGACCGAAACGAAAAGAAAGTTGAATGGATAGACTGAACAATCAATGTATCTGGGTGGTATCCGATTATATCGCAATACTGTATATATAGTGATACTTACCAGTTGACGATACTTCCGTTACACATACTAGCGATTGAATCGAACAGAATGTTGAATGGTTAGACGAAACGATAATTGTATCTGAGTTGTATTCGATGATATCGTGATGATGTTTATATAGCAATACTCACCAGGTAACTGTCCTTTCGTTTTACATACAAGCGACCGAATCGAGCAGAAGGTTAAATGGATAGATTGAACAATCATCGTATCTGAGTTGTATCGATTATGTTTATATAGATATACTCACCAGGTACCTGTTCTTCCAATATACATACGAGCAACCGAATCGAACATAAGGTTGAATGGATAGATTGAACAATCATCGTATCTGAGTTGTATTCGATTATGTTTATATAGTTATACTCACCAGGTAACTGTTCTTCCGTTATACATACGAGCGACTGAATTGAACTGAAGGTTGAATGGATAGACCAAACAATGATCGTATCTGGGGTTGTATTCGATTATATTGTGATGATGTTCATATAGTTATACTCACCAGGTAACTGTTCTCCAGTTATACATAAGAGCGACTGAATCGAGCAGAAGGTTGAATTCAGTATTGATTGAACAATTATCGTATCTGGGTTGTATTCGATTATGTTAATATAGTTATACTCACCAGGTTACTGTTCTTCCGTTATACATACGAGCAATCGAATCGAACAGAAGGTTGAATGGATAGTATCTGGGTTGTATTCGATTATGATGTTATGCTGTGTATATAGTTATACACATTAGGTGACGGTATTCCCGTTTTACATACGAGCGACCGAAACGAACAGAAAGTTGAATGGATAGACTGAACAATCAATGTATCTGGGTGGTATCCGATTATATCGCAATACTGTATATAAAGTGATACTTACCAGGTGACGGTACTTCCGTTACACATACTAGCGACTGAATCGAACAGAAGGTTGAATGGTTAGACGAAACGATAATTGTATCTGAGTTGAATTCGATGATATCGTGATGATGTTTATATAGCAATACTCACCAGGTAACTGTTCTTCCGTTTTACATACAAGCGACCGAATCGAGCAGAAGGTTGAATTTAGTATAGATTGAACAATCATCGTATCTGGGTTGTATTCGATTATGTTTATATAGTTATACTCACCAGGTAACCGTTCTTCCGTTATACATACGAGCGACTGAATTGAACAGAAGGTTTAATGGATAGACTAAACAATAATCGTATCTGGGGTTGTATTCGATTATATCTTGATGATGTTCATATAGTTATACTCACCAGGAAACTGTTCTCCAGTTTTACATAAGAGCGACTGAACTGAACAGAAAGTTGAATGGATAGACTGAACAATCAATGTATCTGGGTGGTATCCGATTATATCGCAATACTGTATATATAGTGATTCTCACCAGGTGACGGTACTTCCGTTACACATACTAGCGACTGAATCGAACAGAAGGTTAAATGGTTAGACGAAATGATAATTGTATCTCTGAGTTGTATTCGATGATATCGTGATGAAGTTTATATAGAAATACTCACCAGGTTACTGTTCTTTCGTTATACATACGAGCATTCGAATCGAACAGAAGGTTGAATATATAGTATCTGGGTTGTATTCGATTATGATGTTATGCTGTGTATATAGTTATACACACTAGGTGAAGGTATTCCCGTTTTACATACGAGCGACCAAAACGAACAGAAAGTTGAATGGATAGACTGAACAATCAATGTATCTGGTTGGTATCCGATTATATCGCAATACTGTATATATAGTGATACTATCCAGGTGACGGTACTTCCGTTACACATACTAGCGACTGAATCGAACAGAAGGTTGAATGGTTAGACGAAGCGATAATTGTATCTGAGTTGTATTCGATGATATCGTGATGATGTTTATATAGCAATATTCACCAGGTAACTGTTCTTCCGTTTTACATAAAAGCGACCGAATCGAGCAGAAGGTTGAATGGATAGATTGAAAATTCATCGTATCTGAGTTGTATTCGATTGGGTTTATATAGTTATACTCACCAGGTTACTGTCCTTCCGTTATACATACGAGCGACTGAATCGAACAGAAGGTGGAATGGATAGACTAAACAATGATCGTATCTGAGGTAGTATTCGATTATATCGTGATGATGTTTATATAGTTATACTCAACAGGTAACTGTTCTCCAGTTATACATAAGAGCGACTGAACTGAACAGAAGGTTGAATGGATAGACTGAACAATCATTGTATCTGGGTTGTATTCGATTATATCGTGATGATTTTCATATAGTATGTCTAACCAGGTAACAGTTCTTCTGTTACACATAAGAGCAACCGAATCGAACATAAGGTTGAATGGATAGATTGAACAATCATTGTATCTGGGTTGTCTCCGATTATATCGTTATGCTGTATATTTAGTTACACCTACCATGTAACGGTTTTCTCGTTACACATACGAGCGTCTGCATCGAACATGAGGTTGGATGATTAGACGAAACGATAATTGTAACTGAGTTTTATTCGATGTTTATATAGTAATACTCACCAGGTGACTGTTCTTGCGTTATACATACGAGCGACCCAATCGAACAGAAGTTTGGATGGATAGACGGAATGATCATTGTATCTGAGTTGTATTCGATTATATCGTGATGACGTTCATATAGAAATACTCACCAGGTTTTTTCTTTATACATACAAGCAAACGAATAGAACAGAAGGTTGAATGGATAGTATCTGGGTTGTATTCGATTATGATGTTATGCTGTGTATATAGTTATACACACTAGGTGACGGTATTCCCGTTTTACATACGAGCGACCGAAACGAACAGAAAGTTGAATGGATACACTGAACAATCAATGTATCTGGTTGGTATCCGATTATATCGCAATACTGTATATATAGTGATACTTACCAGGTGACGGTACTTCCGTTACACATACTAGCGACTGAATCGAACAGAAGGTTAAATGGTTAGACGAAGCGATAATTGTATCTGAGTTGTATTCGATGATATCGTGATGATGTTTATATAGCAATACTCACCAGGTAATTGTTCTTCCGTTTTACATAAAAGCGACCGAATCGAGCAGAAGGTTAAATAGATGGATTGAAAATTCATCGTATCTGGGTTGTATTCGATTAGGTTTATATAGTTATACTCACCAGGTAACTGTTTTTCCGTTATACATAAGAACGACCGAAACGAACAGAAAGTTGAATGGATAGACTAAACAATCAATGTATCTGGATGGTATCTGATTATATCGCAATAATGTATATATAGTGATACTTACCAGGTGACGGTACTTCCGTTACACATACAAGCGACTGAATCGAACAGAAGGTTAAATGGTTAGACGAAACGATAATTGTATCTGAGTTGTATTCGATGATATCGTGATGATGTTTATTTAGCAATACTCATCAGGTAACTGTTCTTCCGTTTTACATACAAGCGACCGAATCGAGCAGAAGGTTAAATTTAGTATAGATTGAACAATCATCGTATCTGGGTTGTATTCGATTATGTTTATATAGTTATACTCACCAGGTAACTGTTCTTCCGTTATACATACGAGCGACTGAATTGAACAGAAGGTTGAATGGATAGACCAAACAATAATCGTATCTGGGGTTGTATTCGATTATATCTTGATGATGTTCATATAGTTATACTCACCAGGAAACTGTTCTCCAGTTATACATAAGAGCGACTAAACTGAACAGAAAGTTGAATGGATAGACTGAACAATCAATGTATCTGGGTGGTATCCGATTATATCGCAATACTGTATATATAGTGATACTTACCAGGTGACGGTACTTCCGTTACACATACTAGAGACTGAATCGAACAGAAGGTTGAATGGTTAGACGAAACGATAATTGTATCTCTGAGTTGTATTCGATGATATCGTGATGATGTTTATATAGCAATACTCACCAGGTAACTGTTCTTTCGTTTTACATACAAGCGACCGAATCGGGCAGAAGCTTAAATTTAGTATAGATTGAACAATAATCGTATCTGAAGTTGTATTCGATTATATCTTGATGATGTTCATATAGTTATACTCACAAGGAAACTGTTCTCCAGTTATACATAAGAGCGACCGAACTGAACAGAAGGTTGAATGGATAGACTGAACATTCATCGTATCTGGGTTGTATTTGATTATATCGTGATTATTATCATATAGTATGTCTAACCAGGTAACAGTTCTTCCGTTATACATACGAGCAACCGAATCGAACATAAGGTTGGATGGATATAGATCGAATACAACCCAGATACTATCCATTCAACCTTCTGTTCGATTTGGTTGCTCGTATGTATAACGAAAGAACAGTAACCTGGTGAGTATTGCTATATAAACATCATCACGATATCATCGAATACAACTCAGATACAATTATCGTTTCGTCTAACCATTCAACATTCTGTTCGATTCAGTCGCTAGTATGTGTAACGGAAGTATCGTCACCTGGTAAGTATCACTATATATACAGTATTGCGATATAATCGGATACCACCCAGATACATTGATTGTTCAGTCTATCCATTCAGTTTTCTTTTTGTTTCGGTCGCTCGTATGTATAACGGGAATACCGTCTCCTAGTGTGTATAACTATATACACAGCATAACATCATAATCGAATACAACCCATATACTATCCATTCAACCTTCTGTTCAATTCATTCGCTCGTATGTATAACGGAAGAACAGTTACCTGGTGAGTATAACTATATAAACATAATCGAATACAACCCAGATACGATGATTGTTCAATCTATACCGAATTCAACCTTCTGCTCGATTCGGTCGTTTGTATGTAAAAAGGAAGAACAGTTACCTGGTGAGTATTGCTATATAAACATCATCACGATATCATCGAATACAACTCAGATACAATTATCGTTTCGTCTAACCATTTAACCTTCTGTTCGATTCAGTCGCTAGTATGTGTAACGGAAGTACCGTCACCTGGTAAGTATCACTATATATACAGTATTGCGATATAATCGGATACCACCCAGATACATTGATTGTTCAGTCTATCCATTCAACTTTCTGTTCGTTTCGGTCGCTCGTATGTGAAACGGGAATACCGTCACCTTATGTGTATAACTATATACACAGCATAACATCATAATCGATTACAACCCAGATACTATCCATTCAACCTTCTGTTCGATTCGGTTGCTCGTATGTATAACGAAAGAACAGTAACCTGGTGAGTATTTCTATATGAACGTCATCACGATATAATCGAATACAACTTAGTTACAATCATCGTTCCGTCTAACCATCCAACCTTATGTTCGATTCAGACGCTCGTATGTGTAACGAAAGAACCGTTACATGGTAGGTGTAGTTAAATATACAACATAACGATATAATCGGAGACAACCCAGATACAATGATTGTTCAATCTATCCATTCAACCTTATGTTCGATTCGGTTGCTAGTATGTATAACGAAAGAACAGTTACCTGGTTAGACATTATATATAATAATCATCACGAAATGATCGAATACAACCCAGATACGATGATTGTTCAGTCTATCCATTCAACCTTCTGTTCAGTTCAGTCGCTCTTATGTATAACTGGAGAACAGTTACCTGGTGAGTATAACTATATGAACATCATCACGATATAATCGAATACAACCCCAGATACGATCATTGTTAAGTCTATCCATTCAACCTTCAGTTCAATTCAACTGCTCGTATGTATAACGGAAGAACAGTTACCTGGTGAGTATAACTATATAAACATAATCGAATACAACTCAGATACGATGATTGTTCAATCTATCCATTCAACCTTATGTTCGATTCGGTTGCTCGTATGTATATCGGAAGAACAGGTACCTGGTGAGTATATCTATATAAACATTATCGAATACAACTCAGATACGATGATTGTTCAATCTATCCATTTAACCTTCTGCTCCATTCGGTCGCTTGTATGTAAAACGGAAGGACAGTTACCTGGTGAGTATAACTATATGAACATCATCACGATATAATCGAATACAACCCCAGATACGATCATTGTTTAGTCTATCCATTCAACCTTCAGTTCAATTCAGTCGCTCGTATGTATAACGGAAGAACAGTTACCTGGTGAGTATAACTATATAAACATAATCGAATACAACTCAAATACGATGATTGTTCAATCTATCCATTCAACCTTATGTTCGATTCGGTTGCTCATATGTATATCGGAAGAACAGGTACCTGGTGAGTATATCTATATAAACATTATCGAATACAACTCAGATACGATGATTGTTCAATCTATCCATTTAACCTTCTGCTCCATTCGGTCGCTTGTATGTAAAACGGAAGGACAGTTACCTGGTGAGTATTGCTATATAAACATCATCACGATATCATCGAATACAACTCAGATACAATTATCGTTTCGTCTAACCATTTAACCTTCTGTTCGATTCAGTCGCTAGTATGTGTAACGGAAGTACCGTCACCTGGTAAGTATCACTATATATACAGTATTGCGATATAATCGGATACCACCCAGATACATTGATTGTTCAGTCTATCCATTCAACTTTCTGTTGGTTTCGGTCGCTCGTATGTAAAACGGGAATAACGTCACTTTATGTGTATAACTATATACACAGCATAACATCATAATCGAATACAACCCAGATACTATCCATTCAACCTTCTGTTCGATTCGGTTGCTCGTATGTATAACGAAAGAACAGTAACCTGGTGAGTATTGCTATATGAACGTCATCACGATATAATCGAATACAACTTAGTTACAATTATCGTTCCGTCTAACCATCCAACCTTATGTTCGATTCAGACGCTCGTATGTGTAACGAAAGAACCGTTACATGGTAGGTGTAGTTAAATATACAACATAACGATATAATCGGAGACAACCCAGATACAATGATTGTTCAATCTATCCATTCAACCTTATGTTCGATTCGGTTGCTAGTATGTATAACGAAAGAACAGTTACCTGGTTAGACATTATATATAATAATCATCACGAAATGATCGAATACAACCCAGATACGATGATTGTTCAGTCTATCCATTCAACCTTCTGTTCAGTTCAGTCGCTCTTATGTATAACTGGAGAACAGTTACCTGGTGAGTATAACTATATGAACATCATCACGATATAATCGAATACAACCCCAGATACGATCATTGTTAAGTCTATCCATTCAACCTTCAGTTCAATTCAACTGCTCGTATGTATAACGGAAGAACAGTTACCTGGTGAGTATAACTATATAAACATAATCGAATACAACTCAGATACGATGATTGTTCAATCTATCCATTCAACCTTATGTTCGATTCGGTTGCTCGTATGTATATCGGAAGAACAGGTACCTGGTGAGTATATCTATATAAACATTATCGAATACAACTCAGATACGATGATTGTTCAATCTATCCATTTAACCTTCTGCTCCATTCGGTCGCTTGTATGTAAAACGGAAGGACAGTTACCTGGTGAGTATAACTATATGAACATCATCACGATATAATCGAATACAACCCCAGATACGATCATTGTTTAGTCTATCCATTCAACCTTCAGTTCAATTCAGTCGCTCGTATGTATAACGGAAGAACAGTTACCTGGTGAGTATAACTATATAAACATAATCGAATACAACTCAAATACGATGATTGTTCAATCTATCCATTCAACCTTATGTTCGATTCGGTTGCTCATATGTATATCGGAAGAACAGGTACCTGGTGAGTATATCTATATAAACATTATCGAATACAACTCAGATACGATGATTGTTCAATCTATCCATTTAACCTTCTGCTCCATTCGGTCGCTTGTATGTAAAACGGAAGGACAGTTACCTGGTGAGTATTGCTATATAAACATCATCACGATATCATCGAATACAACTCAGATACAATTATCGTTTCGTCTAACCATTTAACCTTCTGTTCGATTCAGTCGCTAGTATGTGTAACGGAAGTACCGTCACCTGGTAAGTATCACTATATATACAGTATTGCGATATAATCGGATACCACCCAGATACATTGATTGTTCAGTCTATCCATTCAACTTTCTGTTGGTTTCGGTCGCTCGTATGTAAAACGGGAATAACGTCACTTTATGTGTATAACTATATACACAGCATAACATCATAATTGAATACAACCCAGATACTATCCATTCAACCTTCTGTTCGATTCGGTTGCTCGTATGTATAACGAAAGAACAGTAACCTGGTGAGTATTGCTATATAAACATCATCACGATATCATCGAATACAACTCAGATACAATTATCGTTTCGTCTAACCATTCAACATTCTGTTCGATTCAGTCGCTAGTATGTGTAACGGAAGTATCGTCACCTGGTAAGTATCACTATATATACAGTATTGCGATATAATCGGATACCACCCAGATACATTGATTGTTCAGTCTATCCATTCAACTTTCTTTTTGTTTCGGTCGCTCGTATGTATAACGGGAATACCGTCTCCTAGTGTGTATAACTATATACACAGCATAACATCATAATCGAATACAACCCATATACTATCCATTCTACCTTCTGTTCAATTCATTCGCTCGTATGTATAACGGAAGAACAGTTACCTGGTGAGTATAACTATATAAACATAATCGAATACAACCCAGATACGATGATTGTTCAATCTATACCGAATTCAACCTTCTGCTCGATTCGGTCGTTTGTATGTAAAACGGAAGAACAGTTACCTGGTGAGTATTGCTATATAAACATCATCACGATATCATCGAATACAACTCAGATACAATTATCGTTTCGTCTAACCATTTAACCTTCTGTTCGATTCAGTCGCTAGTATGTGTAACGGAAGTACCGTCACCTGGTAAGTATCACTATATATACAGTATTGCGATATAATCGGATACCACCCAGATACATTGATTGTTCAGTCTATCCATTCAACTTTCTGTTCGTTTCGGACGTTCGTATGTGAAACGGAAATACCGTCACCTTATGTGTATAACTATATACACAGCATAACATCATAATCGATTACAACCCAGATACTATCCATTCAACCTTCTGTTCGATTCGGTTGCTCGTATGTATAACGAAAGAACAGTAACCTGGTGAGTATTTCTATATGAACGTCATCACGATATAATCGAATACAACTTAGTTACAATTATCGTTCCGTCTAACCATCCAACCTTATGTTCGATTCAGACGCTCGTATGTGTAACGAAAGAACCGTTACATGGTAGGTGTAGTTAAATATACAACATAACGATATAATCGGAGACAACCCAGATACAATGATTGTTCAATCTATCCATTCAACCTTATGTTCGATTCGGTTGCTAGTATGTATAACGAAAGAACAGTTACCTGGTTAGACATTATATATAATAATCATCACGAAATGATCGAATACAACCCAGATACGATGATTGTTCAGTCTATCCATTCAACCTTCTGTTCAGTTCAGTCGCTCTTATGTATAACTGGAGAACAGTTACCTGGTGAGTATAACTATATGAACATCATCACGATATAATCGAATACAACCCCAGATACGATCATTGTTTAGTCTATCCATTCAACCTTCAGTTCAATTCAGTCGCTCGTATGTATAACGGATGAACAGTTACCTGGTGAGTATAACCATATAAACATAATCGAATACAACTCAGATACGATGATTGTTCAATCTATCCATTCAACCTTATGTTCGATTCGGTTGCTCGTATGTATATCGGAAGAACAGGTACCTGGTGAGTATATCTATATAAACATTATCGAATACAACTCAGATACGATGATTGTTCAATCTATCCATTCAACCTTCTGCTCCATTCGGTCGCTTGTATGTAAAACGGAAGGACAGTTACCTGGTGAGTATAACTATATGAACATCATCACGATATAATCGAATACAACCCCAGATACGATCATTGTTTAGTCTATCCATTCAACCTTCAGTTCAATTCAGTCGCTCGTATGTATAACGGAAGAACAGTTACCTGGTGAGTATAACTATATAAACATAATCGAATACAACTCAGATACGATGATTGTTCAATCTATCCATTCAACCTTATGTTCGATTCGGTTGCTCATATGTATATCGGAAGAACAGGTACCTGGTGAGTATATCTATATAAACATTATCGAATACAACTCAGATAAGATGATTGTTCAATCTATCCATTTAACCTTCTGTTCGATTCGGTTGCTCGTATGTATAACGAAAGAACAGTAACCTGGTGAGTATTGCTATATAAACATCATCACGATATCATCGAATACAACTCAGATACAATTATCGTTTCGTCTAACCATTCAACATTCTGTTCGATTCAGTCGCTAGTATGTGTAACGGAAGTATCGTCACCTGGTAAGTATCACTATATATACAGTATTGCGATATAATCGGATACCACCCAGATACATTGATTGTTCAGTCTATCCATTCAACTTTCTTTTTGTTTCGGTCGCTCGTATGTATAACGGGAATACCGTCTCCTAGTGTGTATAACTATATACACAGCATAACATCATAATCGAATACAACCCATATACTATCCATTCAACCTTCTGTTCAATTCATTCGCTCGTATGTATAACGGAAGAACAGTTACCTGGTGAGTATAACTATATAAACATAATCGAATACAACCCAGATACGATGATTGTTCAATCGATACCGAATTCAACCTTCTGCTCGATTCGGTCGTTTGTATGTAAAACGGAAGAACAGTTACCTGGTAAGTATTGCTATATAAACATCATCACGATATCATCGAATACAACTCAGATACAATTATCGTTTCGTCTAACCATTTAACCTTCTGTTCGATTCAGTCGCTAGTATGTGTAACGGAAGTACCGTCACCTGGTAAGTATCACTATATATACAGTATTGCGATATAATCGGATACCACCCAGATACATTGATTGTTCAGTCTATCCATTCAACTTTCTGTTCGTTTCGGTCGCTCGTATGTGAAACGGGAATACCGTCACCTTATGTGTATAACTATATACACAGCATAACATCATTATCGAATACAACCCAGATACTATCCATTCAACCTTCTGTTCGATTCGGTTGCTCGTATGTATAACGAAAGAACAGTAACCTGGTGAGTATTTCTATATGAACGTCATCACGATATAATCGAATACAACTTAGTTACAATTATCGTTCCGTCTAACCATCCAACCTTATTTTCGATTCAGACGCTCGTATGTGTAACGAAAGAACCGTTACATGGTAGGTGTAGTTAAATATACAACATAACGATATAATCGGAGACAACCCAGATACAATGATTGTTCAATCTATCCATTCAACCTTATGTTCGATTCGGTTGCTAGTATGTATAACGAAAGAACAGTTACCTGGTTAGACATTATATATAATAATCATCACGAAATAATCGAATACAACCCAGATACGATGATTGTTCAGTCTATCCATTCAACCTTCTGTTCAGATCAGTCGCTCTTATGTATAACTGGAGAACAGTTACCTGGTGAGTATAACTATATGAACATCATCACGATATAATCGAATACAACCCCAGATACGATCATTGTTTAGTCTATCCATTCAACCTTCAGTTCAATTCAGTCGCTCGTATGTATAACGGAAGAACAGTTACCTGGTAAGTATAACTATATAAACATAATCGAATACAACTCAGATACGATGATTGTTCAATCTATCCATTCAACCTTATGTTCGATTCGGTTGCTCGTATGTATATCGGAAGAACAGGTACCTGGTGAGTATATCTATATAAACATAATCGAATACAACTCAGATACGATGATTGTTCAATCTATCCATTTAACCTTCTGCTCGATTCGGTCGCTTGTATGTAAAACGGAGGGACAGTTACCTGGTAAGTATTGCTATATAAACATCATCACGATATCATCGAATACAACTCAGATACAATTATCGTTTCGTCTAACCATTTAACCTTCTGTTCGATTCAGTCGCTAGTATGTGTAACGGAAGTACCGTCACCTGGTTAGTATCACTATATATACAGTATTGCGATATAATCGGATACCACCCAGATACATTGATTGTTCAGTCTATCCATTCAACTTTCTGTTCGTTTCGGTCGCTCTTATGTGAAACGGGAATACCGTCACCTTATGTGTATAACTATATACACAGCATAACATCATAATCGGATACAACCCAGATACTATCCATTCAACCTTCTGTTCGATTCGGTTGCTCGTATGTATAACGAAAGAACAGTAACCTGATGAGTATTTTTATATGAACGTCATCACGATATAATCGAATACAACTTAGTTACAATTATCGTTCCGTCTAACCATCCAACCTTATGTTCGATTCAGACGCTCGTATGTGTAAAGAAAGAACCGTTACATGGTAGGTGTAGTTAAATATACAACATAACGATATAATCGGAGACAACCCAGATACAATAATTGTTCAATCTATCCATTCAACCTTATATTCGAATCGGTTGCTAGTATGTATAACGAAAGAACAGTTACCTGGTTAGACATAATATATAATAATCATCACGAAATAATCGAATACAACCCAGATACGATGATTGTTCAGTCTATCCATTCAACCTTCAGTTCAATTCAGTCGCTCGTATGTATAACGGAAGAACAGTTACCTGGTGAGTATAACTATATAAACATTATCGAATACAACTCAGATACGATGATTGTTCAATCTATCCATTCAACCTTATGTTCGATTCGGTTGCTCGTATGTATATCGGAAGAACAGGTACCTGGTGAGTATATCTATATAAACATAATCGAATACAACTCAGATACGATGATTGTTCAATCTATCCATTTAACCTTCTGCTCGATTCGGTCGCTTGTATGTAAAACAGAAGGACAGTTATCTGGTGAGTATTGCTATATAAACATCATCACGATATCATCGAATACAACTCAGATACAATTATCGTTTCGTCTAACCATTCAACATTCTGTTCGATTCAGTCGCTAGTATGTGTAACGGAAGTATCGTCACCTGGTGAGTATCACTATATATACAGTATTGCGATATAATCGGATACCACCCAGATACATTGATTGTTCAGTCTATCCATTCAACTTTCTGTTCGTTTCGGTCGCTCGTATGTGAAACGGGAATACCGTCACCTTATGTGTATAACTATATACACAGCATAACATCATAATCGAATACAACCCAGATACTATCCATTCAACCTTCTGTTCGATTCGGTTGCTCGTATGTATAACGAAAGAACAGTAACCTGGTGAGTATTTCTATATGAACGTCATCACGATATAATCGAATACAACTTAGTTACAATATCGTTCCGTCTAACCATCCAACCTTATGTTCGATTCAGACGCTCGTATGTGTAACGAAGGAACCGTTACATGGTAGGTGTAGTTAAATATACAACATAACGATATAATCGGAGACAACCCAGATACAATGATTGTTCAATCTATCCATTCAACCTTATGTTGGATTCGGTTGCTAGTATGTATAACGAAAGAACAGTTACCTGGTTAGACATAATATATAATAATCATCACGAAATAATCGAATACAACCCAGATACGATGATTGTTCAGTCTATCCATTCAACCTTCAGTTCAATTCAGTCGCTCGTATGTATAACGGAAGAACAGTTACCTGGTGAGTATAACTATATAAACATAATCGAATACAACTCAGATACGATGATTGTTCAATCTATCTATTCAACCCTATGTTCGATTTGGTTGCTCGTATGTATATCAGAAGAACAGGTACCTGGTGAGTATATCTATATAAACATAATCGAATACAACTCAGATACGATGATTGTTCAATCTATCAATTTAACCTTCTGCTCGATTTGGTCGCTTGTATGTAAAACGGAAGGACAGTTACCTGGTAAGTATTGCTATATAAACATCATCACGATATCATCGAATACAACTCAGATAGAATTATCGTTTCGTCTAACCATTCAACATTCTGTTCGATTAAGTCGCTAGTATGTGTAACGGAAGTATCGTCACCTGGTGAGTATCACTATATATACAGTATTGCGATATAATCGGATACCACCCAGATACATTGATTGTTCAGTCTATCCATTCAACTTTCTGTTCGTTTCGGTCGCTCGTATGTGAAACGGGAATACCGTCACCTTATGTGTATAACTATATACACAGCATAACATCATAATCGAATACAACCCAGATACTATCCATTCAACCTTCTGTTCGATTCGGTTGCTCGTATGTATAACGAAAGAACAGTAACCTGGTGAGTATTTCTATATGAACGTCATCACGATATAATCGAATACAACTTAGTTACAATATCGTTCCGTCTAACCATCCAACCTTATGTTCGATTCAGACGCTCGTATGTGTAACGAAAGAACCGTTACATGGTAGGTGTAGTTAAATATACAACATAACGATATAATCGGAGACAACCCAGATACAATGATTGTTCAATCTATCCATTCAACCTTATGTTGGATTCGGTTGCTAGTATGTATAACGAAAGAACAGTTACCTGGTTAGACATAATATATAATAATCATCACGAAATAATCGAATACAACCCAGATACGATGATTGTTCAGTCTATCCATTCAATCTTCTGTTCAGTTCAGTCGCTCTTATGTATAACTGGAGAACAGTTACCTGGTGAGTATAACTATATGAACATCATCACGATATAATCGAATACAACCCCAGATACGATCATTGTTTAGTCTATCCATTCAACCTTCAGTTCAATTCAGTCGCTCGTATGTATAACGGAAGAACAGTTACCTGGTGAGTATAACTATATAAACATTATCGAATACAACTCAGATACGATGATTGTTCAATCTATCCATTCAACCTTATGTTCGATTCGGTTGCTCGTATGTATATCGGAAGAACAGGTCCCTGGTGAGTATATCTATATAAACATAATCGAATACAACTCAGATACGATGATTGTTCAATCTATCCATTTAACCTTCTGCTCGATTCGGTCGCTTGTATGTTAAACGGAAGGACAGTTATCTGGTGAGTATTGCTATATAAACATCATCACGATATCATCGAATACAACTCAGATACAATTATCGTTTCGTCTAACCATTCAACATTCTGTTCGATTCAGTCGCTAGTATGTGTAACGGAAGTATCGTCACCTGGTATCACTATATATACAGTATTGCGATATAATCGGATACCACCCAGATACATTGATTGTTCAGTCTATCCATTCAACTTTCTTTTCGTTTCTGTCGCTCGTATGTAAAACGGGAATACCGTCTCCTAGTGTGTATAACTATATACACAGCATAACATCATAATCGAATACAACCCATATACTATCCATTCAACCTTCTGTTCAATTCAGTCGCTCGTATGTATAACGGAAGAACAGATACCTGGTGAGTATAACTATATAAACATAATCGAATACAACCCAGATACGATGAATGTTCAATCTATACTGAATTCAACCTTCTGCTCGATTCGGTCGCTTGTATGTAAAACGGAAGAACAGTTACCTGGTGAGTATTGCTATATAAACATCATCACGATATCATCGAATACAACTCAGATACAAATATCGTTTCGTCTAACCATTTGACCTTCTGTTCGATTCAGTCGCTAGTATGTGTAACGGAATTACCGTCACCTGGTAAGTATCACTATATATACAGTATTGCGATATAATCGGATACCACCCAGATACATTGATTGTTCAGACTATCCATTCAACTTTCTGTTCGTTTCGGTCGCTCGTATGTGAAACGGGAATACCGTCACCTTATGTGTATAACTATATACACAGTATAACATCATAATCGAATACAACCCAGATACTATCCATTCAACCTTCTGTTCGATTCGGTTGCTCGTATGTATAACGAAAGAACAGTAACCTGGTGAGTATTTCTATATGAACGTCATCACGATATAATCGAATACAACTTAGTTACAATTATCGTTCCGCTAACCATCCAACCTTATGTTCGATTCAGACGCTCGTATGTGTAACGAAAGAACCGTTACATGGTAGGTGTAGTTAAATATACAACATAACGATATAATCGGAGACAACCCAGATACAATGATTGTTCAATCTATCCATTCAACCTTATGTTCGATTCGGTTGCTAGTATGTATAACGAAAGAACAGTTACCTGGTTAGACATAATATATAATAATCATCACGAAATAATCGAATACAACCCAGATACGATGATTGTTCAGTCTATCCATTCAACCTTCTGTTCAGTTCAGTCGCTCTTATGTATAACTGGAGAACAGTTACCTGGTGAGTATAACTATATGAACATCATCACGATATAATCGAATACAACCCCAGATACGATCATTGTTTAGTCTATCCATTCAACCTTCAGTTCAATTCAGTCGCTCGTATGTATAACGGAAGAACAGTTACCTGGTGAGTATAACTATATAAACATATGAGAGAAAAATAGTCTATCCAATTAAAAATATCAAACATAGTTTGAAATGAATGTCTGGTAGACTACGAGCAGAAAACAACTACTTTCCTGGTAAATACCAATCTGTTCGTAGTCCATGCAACGATTCACACTGTGAATGCAGATCGCAAATGTTTCTTTCTTCCTAAGACGTGACAAATTCACATCGAGACAGGCACGCCTTACAACCTACAGACCGGTTTCGGGCTTATTGGCCCTCGTCAGTGCAGGGTAGTTATCCGAGTAGAGACCGTAAGATCTCAACTACAATACAACCCATATACTATCCATTCAACCTTCTGTTCAATTCAGTCGCTCGTATGTATAACGGAAGAACAGTTACCTGGTGAGTATAACTATATAAACATAATCGAATACAACCCAGATACGATGATTGTTCAATCTATACTGAATTCAACCTTCTGCTCGATTCGGTCGCTTGTATGTAAAACGGAAGAACAGTTACCTGGTGAGTATTGCTATATAAACATCATCACGATATCATCGAATACAACTCAGATACAATTATCGTTTCGTCTAAACATTCAACATTCTGTTCGATTCAGTCGCTAGTATGTGTAACGGAAGTATCGTCACTATATCACTATATATACAGTATTGCGATATAATCGGATACCACCCAGATACATTGATTGTTCAGTCTATCCATTCAACTTTCTTTTCGTTTCTGTCGCTCGTATGTAAAACGGGAATACCGTCTCCTAGTGTGTATAACTATATACACAGCATAACATCATAATCGAATACAACCCATATACTATCCATTCAACCTTCTGTTCAATTCAGTCGCTCGTATGTATAACGGAAGAACAGATACCTGGTGAGTATAACTATATAAACATAATCGAATACAACCCAGATACGATGATTGTTCAATCTATACTGAATTCAACCTTCTGCTAGATTCGGTCGCTTGTATGTAAAACGGAGGAACAGTTACCTGGTGAGTATTGCTATATAAACATCATCACGATATCATCGAATACAACTCAGATACAATTATCGTTTCGTCTAACCATTTGACCTTCTGTTCGATTCAGTCGCTAGTATGTGTAACGGAAGTACCGTCACCTGGTAAGTATCACTATATATACAGTATTGCGATGTAATCGGATACCACCCAGATACATTGATTGTTCAGACTATCCATTCAACTTTCTGTTCGTTTCGGTCGCTCGTATGTGAAACGGGAATACCGTCACCTTATGTGTATAACTATATACACAGCATAACATCATAATCGAATACAACCCAGATACTATCCATTCAACCTTCTGTTCGATTCGGTTGCTCGTATGTATAACGAAAGAACAGTAACCTGGTGAGTATTTCTATATGAACGTCATCACGATATAATCGAATACAACTTAGTTACAATTATCGTTCCGTCTAACCATCCAACCTTATGTTCGATTCAGACGCTCGTATGTGTAACGAAAGAACCGTTACATGGTAGGTGTAGTTAAATATACAACATAACGATATAATCGGAGACAACCCAGATACAATGATTGTTCAATCTATCCATTCAACCTTATGTTCGATTCGGTTGCTAGTATGTATAACGAAAGAACAGTTACCTGGTTAGACATAATATATAATAATCATCACGAAATAATCGAATACAACCCAGATACGATGATTGTTCAGTCTATCCATTCAACCTTCTGTTCAGTTCAGTCGCTCTTATGTATAACTGGAGAACAGTTACCTGGTGAGTATAACTATATGAACATCATCACGATATAATCGAATACAACCCCAGATACGATCATTGTTTTGTCTATCCATTCAACCTTCAGTTCAATTCAGTCGCTCGTATGTATAACGGAAGAACAGTTACCTGGTGAGTATAACTATATAAACATAATCGAATACAACTCAGATACGATGATTGTTCAATCTATCCATTCAACCTTATGTTCGATTCGGTCGCTTGTATGTAAAACGGAAGGACAGTTACCTGGTGAGTATTGCTATATAAACATCATCACGATATCATCGAATACAACTCAGATACAATTATCGTTTCGTCTAACCATTCAACATTCTGTTCGATTCAGTCGCTAGTATGTGTAACGGAAGTATCGTCACCTGGTAAGTATCACTATATATACAGTATTGCGATATAATCGGATACCACCCAGATACATTGATTGTTCAGTATATCCATTCAACTTTCTTTTCGTTTCGGTCGCTCGTATGTAAAACGGGAATACCGTCTCCTAGTGTGTATAACTATATACACAGCATAACATCATAATCGAATACAACCCATATACTATCCATTCAACCTTCTGTTCAATTCAGTCGCTCGTATGTATAACGGAAGAACAGTTACCTGGTGAGTATAACTATATGAACGTAATCGAATACAACCCAGATACGATGATTGTTCAATCTATACTGAATTCAACCTTCTGCTCGATTCGGTCGCTTGTATGTAAAACGGAAGAACAGTTACCTGGTGAGTATTGCTATATAAACATCATCACGATATCATCGAATACAACTCAGATACAATTATCGTTTCGTCTAACCATTCAACATTCTGTTCGATTCAGTCGCTAGTATGTGTAACGGAAGTATCGTCACCTGGTAAGTATCACTATATATACAGTATTGCGATATAATCGGATACCACCCAGATACATTGATTGTTCAGTATATCCATTCAACTTTCTTTTCGTTTCGGTCGCTCGTATGTGAAACGGAAATACCGTCTCCTAGTGTGTATAACTATATACACAGCATAACATCATAATCGAATACAACCCATATACTATCCATTCAACCTTCTGTTCAATTCAGTCGCTCGTATGTATAACGGAAGAACAGTTACCTGGTGAGTATAACTATATAAACATAATCGAATACAACCCAGATACGATGATTGTTTAATCCATACTAAATTCAACCTTCTGCTCGATTCGGTCGCTTGTATGTAAAACGGAAGAACAGTTACCTGGTGAGTATTGCTATATAAACATCATCACGATATCATCGAATACAACTCAGATACAATTATCGTTTCGTCGATTCAGTCGCTTGTATGTGCAACGGAAGTACCGTCACCTGGTAAGTATCACTATATATACAGTATCGCGATATAATCGGATACCACCCAGATACATTGATTGTTCAGTCAATCCATTCAACTTTCTTTTCGTTTCGGTCGCTCGTATGTGAAACGGGAATACCGTCTCCTAGTGTGTATAACTATATACACAGCATAACATCATAATCGAATACAACCCATATACTATCCATTCAACCTTCTGTTCAATTCAGTCGCTCGTATGTATAACGGAAGAACAGTTACCTGGTGAGTATAACTATATAAACATAATCGAATACAACCCAGATACGATGATTGTTCAATCTATACTGAATTCAACCTTCTGCTCGATTCGGTCGCTTGTATGTAAAACGGAAGAACAGTTACCTGGTGAGTATTGCTATATAAACATCATCACGATATCATCGAATACAACTCAGATACAATTATCGTGTCGTCTAACCATTCAACATTCTGTTCGATTCAGTCGCTAGTATGTGTAACGGAAGTATCGTCACCTGGTAAGTATCACTATATATACAGTATTGCGATATAATCGGATACCACCCAGATACATTGATTGTTCAGTCTATCCATTCAACTTTCTTTTTGTTTCGGTCGCTCGTATGTGAAACGGAAATACCGTCACCTAATGTGTATAACTATATACACAGCATAACATCATAATCGAATACAACCCAGATACTATCCATTCAACCTTCTGTTATATTCGTTTGCTTGTATGTATAATGAAAAAACAGTAACCTGGTGAGTATTTCTATATAAACGTCATCACGATATAATCGAATACAACTCAGATACAATGATCATTCCGTCTATCCATCCAAACTTCTGTTCGATTGGGTCGCTCGTATGTATAACGCAAGAACAGTCACCTGGTGAGTATTACTATATAAACATCACCACGATATAATCGAATACAACTCAGTTACAATTATTGTTCCGTCTAATCATCCAACCTTATGTTCGATTCAGACGCTCGAATGTGTAACGAAAGAACCGTTTCATGGTAGGTGTAACTAAATATACAGCATAACGATATAATCGGAGACAACCCAGATACAATGATTGTTCAATCTATCCATTCAACCTTATTTTTGATTCGGTTGCTCGTATGTATAACGGAAGAACTGTTACCTGGTTAGACATACTATATTATAATCATCACGATATAATCAAATACAACCCAGATACGATGATTGTTCAGTCTATCCATTCAACCTTCTGTTCAGTTCAGTCGCTCTTATGTATAACTGGAGAACAGTTACCTGGTGAGTATAACTATATATACATCATCACGATATAATCGAATACAACCCCAGATACGATCATTGTTTAGTCTATCCATTCAACCTTCTGTTCAATTCAGTCGCTCGTATGTATAACGGAAGAACAGGTACCTGGTGAGTAAAACTATATAAACATAATCAAATACAACCCAGATACGATGATTGTTCAATCTATACATTTAACCTTCTGCTCGATTCGGTCGCTTGTATGTAAAACGGAAGAACAGTTACCTGGTGATTATTGCTATATAAACATCATCACGATATCATCGAATACAACTCAGATACAATTATCGTTTCGTCTAACCATTCAACCTTTTGTTCGATTCAGTCGCTAGTATGTGTAACGAAAGTACCGTCACCTGGTAAGTATCACTATATATATTGCGATATAATCGCATACCACCCAGATACATTGATTGTTCAGTCTATCCATTCAACTTTCTGTTCGTTTCGGTCGCTCGTATGTAAAACGGGAATACCATCATCAAATGTGTATAACTATATACACAGCATAACATCATAATCGAATACAACCCAGATACTATCCATTCAACCTTCTGTTCGATTCGGTTGCTCGTATGTATAACGAATGAACAGTAACCTGGTGAGTATTTCTATATGAACGTCATCACGATATAATAGAATACAACTAAGATACAATGATCATTCCGTCTATCCATCCAACCTTCTGTTCGATTGGGTCGCTCGTATGTATAACGCAAGAACAGTCACCTGGTGAATATTACTATATAAACATCACCACGATATAATCGAATACAACTCAGTTACAATTATCGGTTCGTCTAACCATCCAACCTTATGTTCGATTCAGACGCTCGTATGTGTAACGAAAGAACCTTTACATGATAGGTGTAACTAAATATACAGCATAACGATATAATCTGAAACAACCCAGATACATATGAACATCATCAAGATATAATTTTATACAACCCCAGATACGATTATTGTTTAGTCCATCCATTCAACCTCCTGTTCAATTCAGTCGCTCGTATGTATAACGGAAGAACAGTTACCTGGTGAGTATAACTATATGAACATAATCGAATACAACCCAGATACGATGATTGTTCAATCTATACTAAATTCAACCTTCTGCTCGATTCGGTCGCTTGTATGTAAAACGAAAGAACAGTTACCTGGTGAGTATTTCTATATGAACATCATCACGATATCATCGAATACAACTCAGATACAATTATCGTTTCGTCTAACCATTTAACATTCTGTTCGATTCAGTCGCTAGTATGTGTAACGGAAGTACCGTCACCTGGTGAGTATCACTATATATTCAGTATTGCGATATTATCGGATACCATCCAGATACATTGATTGTTCAGTCTATCAATTCAACTTTCTGTTCGTTTCGGTCGCTCCTATGTGAAACGGGAGTACCGTCACCTAATGTGTATAACTATTTACACAGCATAACATCATAATCGAATACAACTCAGATACTATCCATTCAACCTTCTGTTCGATTCGGTTGCTCGTATGTATAACGAAAGAACAGTAACCTGGTGAGTATTTCTATATGAACGTCATCACGATATAATCGAATACAACTCAGATACAGTGATCATTCCGTCTATCCATCCAACCTTCTGTTCGATTTGGTCGCTCGTATGTATAACGCAAGAACAGTCAACTGGTGAGTATAACTATATGAACATCACCACGATATAATCGAATACAACTCAGTTACGATTATAGTTCCGTCTAACCAGGTAACAGTTCTTCCGTTATACATACGAGCAACCGAATCAAAAATAAGGTTGAATGGATAGATTGAACAATCATTGTATCTGGGTTGTCTCCGATTATATCGTTATGCTGTATATTTAGTTACACCTACCATGAAACGGTTCTTTCGTTACACATTCGAGCGTCTGAATCGAACATAAGGTTGGATGATTAGACGGAACAATAATTGTAACTGAGTTGTATTCGATTATATCGTGGTGATGTTTATATAGTAATACTCACCAGGTGACTGTTCTTGCGTTATACATACGAGCGACCCAATCGAACAGAAGTTTGGATGGATAGACGGAATGATCATTGTATCTGAGTTGTATTCGATTATATCGTGATGACGTTCATATAGAAATACTCACCAGGTAACTGTTTTTTCATTATACATACAAGCAAACGAATAGAACAGAAGGTTGAATGGATAGTATCTGGGTTGTATTCGATTATGATGTTATGCTGTGTATATAGTTATACACATTAGGTGACGGTATTCCCGTTTCACATACGAGCGACCGAAACAAAAAGAAAGTTGAATGGATAGACTGAACAATCAATGTATCTGGGTGGTATCCGATTATATCGCAATACTGTATATATAGTGATACTTACCAGGTGACGATACTTCCGTTACACATACTAGCGACTGAATCGAACAGAATGTTGAATGGTTAGACGACACGATAATTGTATCTGAGTTGTATTCGATGATATCGTGATGATGTTTATATAGCAATACTCACCAGGTAACTGTTCTTCCGTTTTACATACAAGCGACCGAATCGAGCAGAAGGTTGAATTCAGTATAGATTGAACAATCATCGTATCTGGGTTGTATTCGATTATGTTTATATAGTTATACTCACCAGGTAACTGTTCTTCCGTTATACATACGAGCGACTGAATTGAACAGAAGGTTGAATGGATAGTATATGGGTTGTATTCGATTATGATGTTATGCTGTGTATATAGTTATACACACTAGGAGACGGTATTCCCGTTTCACATACGAGCGACCGAAACGAAAAGAAAGTTGAATGGATTGACTGAACAATCAATGTATCTGGGTGGTATCCGATTATATCGCGATACTGTATATATAGTGATACTTACCAGGTGACGGTACTTCCGTTGCACATACAAGCGACTGAATCGACGAAACGATAATTGTATCTGAGTTGTATTCGATGATATCGTGATGATGTTTATATAGCAATACTCACCAGGTAACTGTTCTTCCGTTTTACATACAAGCGACCGAATCGAGCAGAAGGTTGAATTTAGTATGGATTAAACAATCATCGTATCTGGGTTGTATTCGATTATGTTTATATAGTTATACTCACCAGGTAACTGTTCTTCCGTTATACATACGAGCGACTGAATTGAACAGAAGGTTGAATGGATAGTATATGGGTTGTATTCGATTATGATGTTATGCTGTGTATATAGTTATACACACTAGGAGACGGTATTCCCGTTTCACATACGAGCGACCGAAACGAAAAGAAAGTTGAATGGATATACTGAACAATCAATGTATCTGGGTGGTATCCGATTATATCGCAATACTGTATATATAGTGATACTTACCAGGTGACGATACTTCCGTTACACATACTAGCGACTGAATCGAACAGAATGTTGAATGGTTAGACGAAACGATAATTGTATCTGAGTTGTATTCGATGATATCGTGATGATGTTTATATAGCAATACTCACCAGGTAACTGTTCTTCCGTTTTACATACAAGCGACCGAATCGAGCAGAAGGTTGAATTCAGTATAGATTGAACAATCATCGTATCTGGGTTGTATTCGATTACGTTCATATAGTTATACTCACCAGGTAACTGTTCTTCCGTTATACATACGAGCGACTGAATTGAACAGAAGGTTGAATGGATAGTATATGGGTTGTATTCGATTATGATGTTATGCTGTGTATATAGTTATACACACTAGGAGACGGTATTCCCGTTTTACATACGAGCGACCGAAACGAAAAGAAAGTTGAATGGATATACTGAACAATCAATGTATCTGGGTGGTATCCGATTATATCGCAATACTGTATATATAGTGATACTTACCAGGTGACGATACTTCCGTTACACATACTAGCGACTGAATCGAACAGAATGTTGAATGGTTAGACGAAACGATAATTGTATCTGAGTTGTATTCGATGATATCGTGATGATGTTTATATAGCAATACTCACCAGGTAACTGTCCTTCCGTTTTACATACAAGCGACCGAATCGAACATAAGGTTGAATGGATAGATTGAACAATCATCGTATCTGAGTTGTATTCGATTATGTTTATATAGTTATACTCACCAGGTAACTGTTCTTCCGTTATACATACGAGCGACTGAATTGAACTGAAGGTTGAATGGATAGACAAAACAATGATCGTATCTGGGGTTGTATTCGATTATATCGTGATGATGTTCATATAGTTATACTCACCAGGTAACTGTTCTCCAGTTATACATAAGAGCGACTGAACTGAACAGAAGGTTGAATGGATAGACTGAACAATCATCGTATCTGGGTTGTATTCGATTATTTCGTGATGATTATTATATATTATGTCTAATCAGGTGACTGTTCTTTCGTTATACATACTAGCAACCGAATCGAACATAAGGTTGAATGGATAGATTGAACAATCATTGTATCTGGGTTGTCTCCGATTATATCGTTATGTTGTATATTTAACTACACCTACCATGTTACGGTTCTTTCGTTACACATACGAGCGTCTGAATCGAACATAAGGTTGGATGGTTAGACGGAACGATAATTGTAACTAAGTTGTATTCGATTATATCGTGATGACGTTCATATAGAAATACTCACCAGGTTACTGTTCTTTCGTTATACATACGAGCAACCGAATCGAACAGAAGGTTGAATGGATAGTATCTGGGTTGTATTCGATTATGATGTTATGCTGTGTATATAGTTATACACATAAGGTGACGGTATTCCCGTTTCACATACGAGCGACCGAAACGAACAGAAAGTTGAATGGATAGTCTGAACAATCAATGTATCTGGGTGGTATCCGATTACATCGCAATACTGTATATATAGTGATACTTACCAGGTGACGGTACTTCCGTTACACATACTAGCGACTGAATCGAACAGAAGGTCAAATGGTTAGACGAAACGATAATTGTATCTGAGTTGTATTCGATGATATCGTGATGATGTTTATATAGCAATACTCATCAGGTAACTGTCCTTCCGTTTTACATACAAGCGACCAAATCGAGCAGAAGGTTAAATTGATAGATTGAACAATCATCGTATCTGAGTTGTATTCGATTATGTTTATATAGATATACTCACCAGGTACCTGTTCTTCTGATATACATACGAGCAACCAAATCGAACATAGGGTTGAATAGATAGATTGAACAATCATCGTATCTGAGTTGTATTCGATTATGTTTATATAGTTATACTCACCAGGTAACTGTTCTTCCGTTATACATACGAGCGACTGAATTGAACTGAAGGTTGAATGGATAGACTGAACAATCATCGTATCTGGGTTGTATTCGATTATTTCGTGATGATTATTATATATTATGTCTAACCAGGTAACTGTTCTTTCGTTATACATACTAGCAACCGAATCCAACATAAGGTTGAATGGATAGATTGAACAATCATTGTATCTGGGTTGTCTCCGATTATATCGTTATGTTGTATATTTAACTACACCTACCATGTAACGGTTCCTTCGTTACACATACGAGCGTCTGAATCGAACATAAGGTTGGATGGTTAGACGGAACGATATTGTAACTAAGTTGTATTCGATTATATCGTGATGACGTTCATATAGAAATACTCACCAGGTAACTGTTCTTCCGTTATACATACGAGCGACCGAATCGAGCAGAAGGTTGAATTTAGTATAGATTGAACAATCATCGTATCTGGGTTGTATTCGATTATGTTCATATAGTTATACTCACCAGGTAACTGTTCTTCCGTTATACATACGAGCGACTGAATTGAACAGGAGGTTGAATGGATGGACTAAACAATAATCGTATCTGGGGTTGTATAAAATTATATCTTGATGATGTTCATATGTATCTGGGTTGTTTCAGATTATATCGTTATGCTGTATATTTAGTCACACCTATCATGTAAAGGTTCTTTCGTTACACATACGAGCGTCTGAATCGAACATAAGGTTGGATGGTTAGACGAACCGATAATTGTAACTGAGTTGTATTCGATTATATCGTGGTGATGTTTATATAGTAATATTCACCAGGTGACTGTTCTTGCGTTATACATACGAGCGACCCAATCGAACAGAAGGTTGGATGGATAGACGGAATGATCATTGTATCTTAGTTGTATTCTATTATATCGTGATGACGTTCATATAGAAATACTCACCAGGTTACTGTTCATTCGTTATACATACGAGCAACCGAATCGAACAGAAGGTTGAATGGATAGTATCTGGGTTGTATTCGATTATGATGTTATGCTGTGTATATAGTTATACACATTTGATGATGGTATTCCCGTTTTACATACGAGCGACCGAAACGAACAGAAAGTTGAATGGATAGACTGAACAATCAATGTATCTGGGTGGTATGCGATTATATCGCAATATATATAGTGATACTTACCAGGTGACGGTACTTTCGTTACACATACTAGCGACTGAATCGAACAAAAGGTTGAATGGTTAGACGAAACGATAATTGTATCTGAGTTGTATTCGATGATATCGTGATGATGTTTATATAGCAATAATCACCAGGTAACTGTTCTTTCGTTTTACATACAAGCGACCGAATCGAGCAGAAGGTTAAATGTATAGATTGAACAATCATCGTATCTGGGTTGTATTTGATTATGTTTATATAGTTTTACTCACCAGGTACCTGTTCTTCCGTTATACATACGAGCGACTGAATTGAACAGAAGGTTGAATGGATAGACTAAACAATGATCGTATCTGGGGTTGTATTCGATTATATCGTGATGATGTATATATAGTTATACTCACCAGGTAACTGTTCTCCAGTTATACATAAGAGCGACTGAACTGAACAGAAGGTTGAATGGATAGACTGAACAATCATCGTATCTGGGTTGTATTTGATTATATCGTGATGATTATAATATAGTATGTCTAACCAGGTAACAGTTCTTCCGTTATACATACGAGCAACCGAATCAAAAATAAGGTTGAATGGATAGATTGAACAATCATTGTATCTGGGTTGTCTCCGATTATATCGTTATGCTGTATATTTAGTTACACCTACCATGAAACGGTTCTTTCGTTACACATTCGAGCGTCTGAATCGAACATAAGGTTGGATGATTAGACGGAACAATAATTGTAACTGAGTTGTATTCGATTATATCGTGGTGATGTTTATATAGTAATACTCACCAGGTGACTGTTCTTGCGTTATACATACGAGCGACCCAATCGAACAGAAGTTTGGATGGATAGACGGAATGATCATTGTATCTGAGTTGTATTCGATTATATCGTGATGACGTTCATATAGAAATACTCACCAGGTTACTGTTTTTTCATTATACATACAAGCAAACGAATAGAACAGAAGGTTGAATGGATAGTATCTGGGTTGTATTCGATTATGATGTTATGCTGTGTATATAGTTATACACATTAGGTGACGGTATTCCCGTTTCACATACGAGCGACCGAAACAAAAAGAAAGTTGAATGGATAGACTGAACAATCAATGTATCTGGGTGGTATCCGATTATATCGCAATACTGTATATATAGTGATACTTACCAGGTGACGATACTTCCGTTACACATACTAGCGACTGAATCGAACAGAATGTTGAATGGTTAGACGACACGATAATTGTATCTGAGTTGTATTCGATGATATCGTGATGATGTTTATATAGCAATACTCACCAGGTAACTGTTCTTCCGTTTTACATACAAGCGACCGAATCGAGCAGAAGGTTGAATTCAGTATAGATTGAACAATCATCGTATCTGGGTTGTATTCGATTATGTTTATATAGTTATACTCACCAGGTAACTGTTCTTCCGTTATACATACGAGCGACTGAATTGAACAGAAGGTTGAATGGATAGTATATGGGTTGTATTCGATTATGATGTTATGCTGTGTATATAGTTATACACACTAGGAGACGGTATTCCCGTTTCACATACGAGCGACCGAAACGAAAAGAAAGTTGAATGGATTGACTGAACAATCAATGTATCTGGGTGGTATCCGATTATATCGCGATACTGTATATATAGTGATACTTACCAGGTGACGGTACTTCCGTTGCACATACAAGCGACTGAATCGACGAAACGATAATTGTATCTGAGTTGTATTCGATGATATCGTGATGATGTTTATATAGCAATACTCACCAGGTAACTGTTCTTCCGTTTTACATACAAGCGACCGAATCGAGCAGAAGGTTGAATTTAGTATGGATTAAACAATCATCGTATCTGGGTTGTATTCGATTATGTTTATATAGTTATACTCACCAGGTAACTGTTCTTCCGTTATACATACGAGCGACTGAATTGAACAGAAGGTTGAATGGATAGTATATGTGTTGTATTCGATTATGATGTTATGCTGTGTATATAGTTATACACACTAGGAGACGGTATTCCCGTTTCACATACGAGCGACCGAAACGAAAAGAAAGTTGAATGGATATACTGAACAATCAATGTATCTGGGTGGTATCCGATTATATCGCAATACTGTATATATAGTGATACTTACCAGGTGACGATACTTCCGTTACACATACTAGCGACTGAATCGAACAGAATGTTGAATGGTTAGACGAAACGATAATTGTATCTGAGTTGTATTCGATGATATCGTGATGATGTTTATATAGCAATACTCACCAGGTAACTGTTCTTCCGTTTTACATACAAGCGACCGAATCGAGCAGAAGGTTGAATTCAGTATAGATTGAACAATCATCGTATCTGGGTTGTATTCGATTACGTTCATATAGTTATACTCACCAGGTAACTGTTCTTCCGTTATACATACGAGCGACTGAATTGAACAGAAGGTTGAATGGATAGTATATGGGTTGTATTCGATTATGATGTTATGCTGTGTATATAGTTATACACACTAGGAGACGGTATTCCCGTTTTACATACGAGCGACCGAAACGAAAAGAAAGTTGAATGGATATACTGAACAATCAATGTATCTGGGTGGTATCCGATTATATCGCAATACTGTATATATAGTGATACTTACCAGGTGACGATACTTCCGTTACACATACTAGCGACTGAATCGAACAGAATGTTGAATGGTTAGACGAAACGATAATTGTATCTGAGTTGTATTCGATGATATCGTGATGATGTTTATATAGCAATACTCACCAGGTAACTGTCCTTCCGTTTTACATACAAGCGACCGAATCGAACATAAGGTTGAATGGATAGATTGAACAATCATCGTATCTGAGTTGTATTCGATTATGTTTATATAGTTATACTCACCAGGTAACTGTTCTTCCGTTATACATACGAGCGACTGAATTGAACTGAAGGTTGAATGGATAGACAAAACAATGATCGTATCTGGGGTTGTATTCGATTATATCGTGATGATGTTCATATAGTTATACTCACCAGGTAACTGTTCTCCAGTTATACATAAGAGCGACTGAACTGAACAGAAGGTTGAATGGATAGACTGAACAATCATCGTATCTGGGTTGTATTCGATTATTTCGTGATGATTATTATATATTATGTCTAACCAGGTAACTGTTCTTTCGTTATACATACTAGCAACCGAATCGAACATAAGGTTGAATGGATAGATTGAACAATCATTGTATCTGGGTTGTCTCCGATTATATCGTTATGTTGTATATTTAACTACACCTACCATGTAACGGTTCTTTCGTTACACATACGAGCGTCTGAATCGAACATAAGGTTGGATGGTTAGACGGAACGATAATTGTAACTAAGTTGTATTCGATTATATCGTGATGACGTTCATATAGAAATACTCACCAGGTTACTGTTCTTTCGTTATACATACGAGCAACCGAATCGAACAGAAGGTTGAATGGATAGTATCTGGGTTGTATTCGATTATGATGTTATGCTGTGTATATAGTTATACACATAAGGTGACGGTATTCCCGTTTCACATACGAGCGACCGAAACGAACAGAAAGTTGAATGGATAGTCTGAACAATCAATGTATCTGGGTGGTATCCGATTACATCGCAATACTGTATATATAGTGATACTTACCAGGTGACGGTACTTCCGTTACACATACTAGCGACTGAATCGAACAGAAGGTCAAATGGTTAGACGAAACGATAATTGTATCTGAGTTGTATTCGATGATATCGTGATGATGTTTATATAGCAATACTCACCAGGTAACTGTTCCTCCGTTTTACATACAAGCGACCGAATCGAGCAGAAGGTTGAATTCAGTATAGATTGAACAATCATCGTATCTGGGTTGTATTCGATTATGTTTATATAGTTATACTCACCAGGTATCTGTTCTTCCGTTATACATACGAGCGACTGAATTGAACAGAAGGTTGAATGGATAGTATATGGGTTGTATTCGATTATGATGTTATGCTGTGTATATAGTTATACACACTAGGAGACGGTATTCCCGTTTTACATACGAGCGACAGAAACGAAAAGAAAGTTGAATGGATAGACTGAACAATCAATGTATCTGGGTGGTATCCGATTATATCGCAATACTGTATATATAGTGATATAGTGACGATACTTCCGTTACACATACTAGCGACTGAATCGAACAGAATGTTGAATGTTTAGACGAAACGATAATTGTATCTGAGTTGTATTCGATGATATCGTGATGATGTTTATATAGCAATACTCACCAGGTAACTGTTCTTCCGTTTTACATACAAGCGACCGAATCGAGCAGAAGGTTGAATTCAGTATAGATTGAACAATCATCGTATCTGGGTTGTATTCGATTATGTTTATATAGTTATACTCACCAGGTAACTGTTCTTCCGTTATACATACGAGCGACTGAATTGAACAGAAGGTTGAATGGATAGTATATGGGTTGTATTGTAGTTGAGATCTTACGGTCTCTACTCGGATAACTACCCTGCACTGACGAGGGCCAATAAGCCCGAAACCGGTCTGTAGGTTGTAAGGCGTGCCTGTCTCGATGTGAATTTGTCACGTCTTAGGAAGAAAGAAACATTTGCGATCTGCATTCACAGTGTGAATCGTTGCATGGACTACGAACAGATTGGTATTTACCAGGAAAGTAGTTGTTTTCTGCTCGTAGTCTACCAGACATTCATTTCAAACTATGTTTGATATTTTTAATTGGATAGACTATTTTTCTCTCATATGTTTATATAGTTATACTCACCAGGTAACTGTTCTTCCGTTATACATACGAGCGACTGAATTGAACTGAAGGTTGAATGGATAGACTAAACAATGATCGTATCTGGGGTTGTATTCGATTATATCGTGATGACGTTCATATAGAAATACTCACCAGGTTACTGTTCTTTCGTTATACATACGAGCAACCGAATCGAACAGAAGGTTGAATGGATAGTATCTGGGTTGTATTCGATTATGATGTTATGCTGTGTATATAGTTATACACATAAGGTGACGGTATTCCCGTTTCACATACGAGCGACCGAAACGAACAGAAAGTTGAATGGATAGACTGAACAATCAATGTATCTGGGTGGTATCCGATTATATCGCAATACTGTATATATAGTGATACTCACCAGGTGACGATACTTCCGTTACACAAACTAGCGACTGAATCGAACAGAATGTTGAATGGTTAGACGAAACGATAATTCTATCTGAGTTGTATTCGATGATATCGTGATGATGTTTATATAGCAATACTCACCAGGTAACTGTCCTTCCGTTTTACATACAAGCGACCAAATCGAGCAGAAGGTTAAATTGATAGATTGAACAATCATCGTATCTGAGTTGTATTCGATTATGTTTATATAGATATACTCACCAGGTACCTGTTCTTCTGATATACATACGAGCAACCAAATCGAACATAGGGTTGAATAGATAGATTGAACAATCATCGTATCTGAGTTGTATTCGATTATGTTTATATAGTTATACTCACCAGGTAACTGTTCTTCCGTTATACATACGAGCGACTGAATTGAACTGAAGGTTGAATGGATAGACTGAACAATCATCGTATCTGGGTTGTATTCGATTATTTCGTGATGATTATTATATATTATGTCTAACCAGGTAACTGTTCTTTCGTTATACATACTAGCAACCGAATCCAACATAAGGTTGAATGGATAGATTGAACAATCATTGTATCTGGGTTGTCTCCGATTATATCGTTATGTTGTATATTTAACTACACCTACCATGTAACGGTTCCTTCGTTACACATACGAGCGTCTGAATCGAACATAAGGTTGGATGGTTAGACGGAACGATATTGTAACTAAGTTGTATTCGATTATATCGTGATGACGTTCATATAGAAATACTCACCAGGTTACTGTTCTTTCGTTATACATACGAGCAACCGAATCGAACAGAAGGTTGAATGGATAGTATCTGGGTTGTATTCGATTATGATGTTATGCTGTGTATATAGTTATACACATAAGGTGACGGTATTCCCGTTTCACATACGAGCGACCGAAACGAACAGAAAGTTGAATGGATAGACTGAACAATCAATGTATCTGGGTGGTATCCGATTATATCGCAATACTGTATATATAGTGATACTCACCAGGTGACGATACTTCCGTTACACATACTAGCGACTGAATAGAACAGAATGTTGAATGGTTAGACGAAACGATAATTGTATCTGAGTTGTATTCGATGATATCGTGATGATGTTTATATAGCAATACTCACCAGATAACTGTCCTTCCGTTTTACATACAAGCGACCGAATCGAGCAGAAGGTTAAATGGATAGATTGAACAATCATCGTATCTGAGTTGTATTCGATTATGTTTATATAGATATACTCACCAGGTACCTGTTCTTCCGATATACATACGAGCAACCGAATCGAACATAAGGTTGAATGGATAGATTGAACAATCATCGTATCTGAGTTGTATTCGATAATGTTTATATAGTTATACTCACCAGGTAACTGTTCTTCCGTTATACATACGAGCGACTGAATTGAACTGAAGGTTGAATGGATAGACTGAACAATCATCGTATCTGGGTTGTATTCGATTATTTCGTGATGATTATTATATATTATGTCTAACCAGGTAACTGTTCTTTCGTTATACATACTAGCAACCGATTCGAATATAAGGTTGAATGGATAGATTGAACAATCATTGTATCTGGGTTGTCTCCGATTATATCGTTATGTTGTATATTTAACTACACCTACCATGTAACGGTTCTTTCTTTACACATACGAGCGTCTGAATCGAACATAAGGTTGGATGGTTAGACGGAACGATAATTGTAACTAAGTTGTATTCGATTATATCGTGATGACGTTCATATAAAAATACTCATCAGGTTACTGTTCTTTCGTTATACATACGAGCAACCGAATCGAACAGAAGGTTGAATGGATAGTATCTGGGTTGTATCCGATTATGATGTTATGCTGTGTATATAGTTATACACATAAGGTGACGGTATTCCCGTTTCACATAAGAGCGACCGAAACGAACAGAAAGTTGAATGGATAGACTGAACAATCAATGTATCTGGGTGGTATCCGATTATATCGCAATACTGTATATATAGTGATACTAACCAGGTGACGGTACTTCCGTTACACATACTAGCGACTGAATCGAACAGAAGGTTAAATGGTTAGACGAAACGATAATTGTATCTGAGTTGTATTCGATGATATCGTGATGATGTTTATATAGCAATACTTACCAGGTAACTGTCCCTCCGTTTTACATACAAGCGACCGAATCGAGCAGAAGGTTAAATGGATAGATTGAACAATCATCGTATCTGAGTTGTATTCGATTATGTTTATATAGATATACTCACCAGGTACCTGTTCTTCCGATATACATACGAGCAACCGAATCGAACATAAGGTTGAATGGATAGATTGAACAATCATCGTATCTGAGTTGTATTCGATTATGTTTATATAGTTATACTTACCAGGTAACTGTTCTTCCGTTATACATACGAGCGACTGAATTGAACTGAAGGTTGAATGGATAGACTAAACAATGATCGTATCTGGGGTTGTATTCGATTATATCGTGATGATTTTCATATAGTTATACTCACCAGGTAACTGTTCTCCAGTTATACATAAGAGCGACTGATCTGAACAGAAGGTTGAATGGATAGACTGAACAATCATCGTATCTGGGTTGTATTCGATTATTTCGTGATGATTATTATATATAATGTCTAACCAGGTAACTGTTCTTTCGTTATACATACTAGCAACCGAATCGAACATAAGGTTGAATGGATAGATTGAACAATCATTGTATCTGGGTTGTCTCCGATTATATCGTTATGTTGTATATTTAACTACACCTACCATGTAACGGTTCTTTCGTTACACATACGAGCGTCTGAATCGAAAATAAGGTTGGATGGTTAGACGGAACGATAATTGTAACTAAGTTGTATTCGATTATATCGTGATGACGTTCATATAGAAATACTCACCAGGTTACTGTTCTTTCGTTATACATACGAGCAACCGAATCGAACAGAAGGTTGAATGGATAGTATCTGGGTTGTATTCGATAATGATGTTATGCTGTGTATATAGTTATACACATAAGGTGACGGTATTCCCGTTTCACATACGAGCGACCGAAACGAACAGAAAGTTGAATGGATAGACTGAACAATCAATGTATCTGGGTGGTATCCGATTATATCGCAATACTGTATATATAGTGATACTTACCAGGTGACGGTACTTCCGTTACACATACTAGCGACTGAATCGAACAGAAGGTTAAATGGTTAGACGAAACGATAATTGTATCTGAGTTGTATTCGATGATATCGTGATGATGTTTATATAGCAATACTTACCAGGTAACTGTTCTTCCGTTTTACATACAAACGACCGAATCGAGCAGAAGGTTGAATTCGGTATCGATTGAACAATCATCGTATCTGGGTTGTATTCGATTATGTTTATATAGTTATACTCACCAGGTAACTGTTCTTCCGTTATACATACGAGCGAATGAATTGAACAGAAGGTTGAATGGGTAGTATATGGGTTGTATTCGATTATGATGTTATGCTGTGTATATAGTTATACACACTAGGAGACGGTATTCCCGTTATACATACGAGCGACCGAAACAAAAAGAAAGTTGAATGGATAGACTGAACAATCAATGTATCTGGGTGGTATCCGATTATATCGCAATACTGTATATATAGTGATACTTACCAGGTGACGATACTTCCGTTACACATACTAGCGACTGAATCGAACAGAATGTTGAATGGTTAGACGAAACGATAATTGTATCTGAGTTGTATTCGATGATATCGTGATGATGTATATATAGCAATACTCACCAGGTTACTGTTCTTTCGTTATACATACGAGCAACCGAATCGAACAGAAGGTTAAATGGATAGATTGAACAATCATCTTATCTGAGTTGTATTCGATAATGTTTATATAGATATACTCACCAGGTACCTGTTCTTCCGATATACATATGAGCAACCGAATCGAACATAAGGTTGAATGGATAGATTGAACAATCATCGTATCTGAGTTGTATTCGATTATGTTTATATAGTTATACTCACCAGGTAACTGTTCTTTCGTTATACATACGAGCGACTGAATTGAACTGAAGGTTGAATGGATAGACTAAACAATGATCGTATCTGGGGTTGTATTCGATTATATCGTGATGATGTTCATATAGTTATACTCACCAGGTAACTGTCCTTCCGTTTTACATACAAGCGACCGAATGGAGCAGAAGGTTGAATGGATAGATTGAACAATCATCGTATCTGAGTTGTATTCGATAATGTTTATATAGATATACTCACCAGGTACCTGTTCTTCCGATATACATACGAGCAACCGAATCGAACATAAGGTTGAATGGATAGATTGAACAATCATCGTATCTGAGTTGTATTCGATTATGTTTATATGGTTATACTCACCAGGTAACTGTTCTTCCGTTATACATACGAGCGACTGAATTGAACTGAAGGTTGAATGGATAGACTAAACAATGATCGTATCTGGGGTTGTATTCGATTATATCGTGATGATGTTCATATAGTTATACTCACCAGGTAACTGTTCTCCAGTTATACATAAGAGCGACTGAACTGAACAGAAGGTTGAATGGATAGACTGAACAATCATCGTATCTGGGTTGTATTCGATCATTTCGTGATGATTATTATATATAATGTCTAACCAGGTAACTGTTCTTTCGTTATACATACTAGCAACCGAATCGAACATAAGGTTGAATGGATAGATTGAACAATCATTGTATCTGGGTTGTCTCCGATTATATCGTTATGTTGTATATTTAACTACACCTACCATGTAACGGTTCTTTCGTTACACATACGAGCGTCTGAATCGAACATAAGGTTGGATGGTTAGACGGAACGATAATTGTAACTAAGTTGTATTCGATTATATCGTGATGACGTTCATATAGAAATACTCACCAGGTTACTGTTCTTTCGTTATACATACGAGCAACCGAATCGAACAGAAGGTTGAATGGATAGTATCTGGGTTGTAATCGATTATGATGTTATGCTGTGTATATAGTTATACACATAAGGTGACGGTATTCCCGTTTCACATACGAACGACCGAAACGAACAGAAAGTTGAATGGATAGACTGAACAATCAATGTATCTGGGTGGTATCCGATTATATCGCAATACTGTATATATAGTGATACTTACCAGGTGACGGTACTTCCGTTACACATACTAGCGACTGAATCGAACAGAAGGTTAAATGGTTAGACGAAACGATAATTGTATCTGAGTTATATTCGATGATATCGTGATGATGTTTATATAGCAATACTCACCAGGTAACTGTTCTTCCGTTTTACATACAAACGACCGAATCGAGCAGAAGGTTGAATTCGGTATAGATTGAACAATCATCGTATCTGGGTTGTATTCGATTATGTTTATATAGTTATACTCACCAGGTAACTGTTCTTCCGTTATACATACGAGCGAATGAATTGAACAGAAGGTAGAATGGATAGTATATGGGTTGTATTCGATTATGATGTTATGCTGTGTATATAGTTATACACACTAGGAGACGGTATTCCCGTTATACATACGAGCGACCGAAACAAAAAGAAAGTTGAATGGATAGACTGAACAATCAATGTATCTGGGTGGTATCCGATTATATCGCAATACTGTATATATAGTGATACTTACCAGGTGACGATACTTCCGTTACACATACTAGCGACTGAATCGAACAGAATGTTGAATGGTTAGACGAAACGATAATTGTATCTGAGTTGTATTCGATGATATCGTGATGATGTTTATATAGCAATACTCACCAGGTTACTGTTCTTTCGTTATACATACGAGCAACCGAATCGAACAGAAGGTTGAATGGATAGTATCTGGGTTGTATTCGATTATGATGTTATGCTGTGTATATAGTTATACACATAAAGTGACGTTATTCCCGTTTTACATACGAGCGACCGAAACCAACAGAAAGTTGAATGGATAGACTGAACAATCAATGTATCTGGGTGGTATCCGATTATATCGCAATACTGTATATATAGTGATACTTACCAGGTGACGGTACTTCCGTTACACATACTAGCGACTGAATCGAACAGAAGGTTAAATGGTTAGACGAAACGATAATTGTATCTGAGTTGTATTCGATGATATCGTGATGATGTTTATATAGCAATACTCACCAGGTAACTGTCCTTCCGTTTTACATACAAGCGACCGAATGGAGCAGAAGGTTAAATGGATAGATTGAACAATCATCGTATCTGAGTTGTATTCGATAATGTTTATATAGATATACTCACCAGGTACCTGTTCTTCCGATATACATATGAGCAACCGAATCGAACATAAGGTTGAATGGATAGATTGAACAATCATCGTATTTGAGTTGTATTCGATTATGTTTATATAGTTATACTCACCAGGTAACTGTTCTTCCGTTATACATACGAGCGACTGAATTGAACTGAAGGTTGAATGGATAGACTAAACAATGATCGTATCTGGGGTTGTATTCGATTATATCGTGATGATGTTCATATAGTTATACTCACCAGGTAACTGTCCTTCCGTTTTACATACAAGCGACCGAATGGAGCAGAAGGTTAAATGGATAGATTGAACAATCATCGTATCTGAGTTGTATTCGATAATGTTTATATAGATATACTCACCAGGTACCTGTTCTTCCGATATACATACGAGCAACCGAATCGAACATAAGGTTGAATGGATAGATTGAACAATCATCGTATCTGAGTTGTATTCGATTATGTTTATATAGTTATACTCACCAGGTAACTGTTCTTCCGTTATACATACGAGCAGTTGAATTGAACTGAAGGTTGAATGGATAGACTTAACAATGATCGTATCTGGGGTTGTATTCGATTATATCGTGATGATGTTCATATAGTTATACTCACCAGGTAACTGTTCTCCAGTTATACATAAGAGCGACTGAACTGAACAGAAGGTTGAATGGATAGACTGAACAATCATCGTATCTGGGTTGTATTCGATCATTTCGTGATGATTATTATATATAATGTCTAACCAGGTAACTGTTCTTTCGTTATACATACTAGCAACCGAATCGAACATAAGGTTGAATGGATAGATCGAACAATCATTGTATCTGGGTTGTCTCCGATTATATCGTTATGTTGTATATTTAACTACACCTACCATGTAACGGTTCTTTCGTTACACATACGAGCGTCTGAATCGAACATAAGGTTGGATGGTTAGACGGAACGATAATTGTAACTAAGTTGTATTCGATTATATCGTGATGACGTTCATATAGAAATACTCACCAGGTTACTGTTCTTTCGTTATACATACGAGCAACCGAATCGAACAGAAGGTTGAATGGATAGTATCTGGGTTGTAATCGATTATGATGTTATGCTGTGTATATAGTTATACACATAAGGTGACGGTATTCCCGTTTCACATACGAGCGACCGAAACGAACAGAAAGTTGAATGGATAGACTGAACAATCAATGTATCTGGGTGGTATCCGATTATATCGCAATACTGTATATATAGTGATACTTACCAGGTGACGGTACTTCCGTTACACATACTAGCGACTGAATCGAACAGAAGGTTAAATGGTTAGACGAAACGATAATTGTATCTGAGTTGTATTCGATGATATCGTGATGATGTTTATATAGCAATACTCACCAGGTAACTGTTCTTCCTTTTTACATACAAACGACCGAATCGAGCAGAAGGTTGAATTCGGTATAGATTGAACAATCATCGTATCTGGGTTGTATTCGATTATGTTTATATAGTTATACTCACCAGGTAACTGTTCTTCCGTTATACATACGAGCGAATGAATTGAACAGAAGGTTGAATGGATAGTATATGGGTTGTATTCGATTATGATGTTATGCTGTGTATATAGTTATACACACTAGGAGACGGTATTCCCGTTATACATACGAGCGACCGAAACAAAAAGAAAACTGAATGGATAGACTGAACAATCAATGTATCTGGGTGGTATCCGATTATATCGCAATACTGTATATATAGTGATACTTACCAGGTGACGATACTTCCGTTACACATACTAGCGACTGAATCGAACAGAATGTTGAATGGTTAGACGAAACGATAATTGTATCTGAGTTGTATTCGATGATATCGTGATGATGTTTATATAGCAATACTCACCAGGTTACTGTTCTTTCGTTATACATACGAGCAACCGAATCGAACAGAAGGTTGAATGGATAGTATCTGGGTTGTATTCGATTATGATGTTATGCTGTGTATATAGTTATACACATAAGGTGACGGTTTTCCCGTTTTACATACGAGCGACCGAAACGAACAGAAAGTTGAAAGGATAGACTGAACAATCAATGTATCTGGGTGGTATCCGATTATATCGCAATACTGTATATATAGTGATACTTACCAGGTGACGGTACTTCCGTTACACATACTAGCGACTGAATCGAACAGAAGGTTAAATGGTTAGACGAAACGATAATTGTATCTGAGTTGTATTCGATGATATCGTGATGATGTTTATATAGCAATACTCACCAGGTAACTGTCCTTCCGTTTTACATACAAGCGACCGAATGGAGCAGAAGGTTAAATGGATAGATTGAACAATCATCGTATCTGAGTTGTATGCGATAATGTTTATATAGATATACTCACCAGGTACCTGTTCTTCCGATATACATACGAGCAACCGAATCGAACATAAGGTTGAATGGATAGATTGAACAATCATCGTATCTGGGTTGTATTCGATTATTTCGTGATGATAATTATATATTATGTCTTACCAGGTAACTGTTCTTTCGTTATACATACTAGCAACCGAATCGAACATAAGGTTGAATGGATAGATTGAACAATCATTGTATCTGGGTTGTCTCCGATTATATCGTTATGTTGTATATTTAACTACACCTACCATGTAACGGTTCTTTCGTTACACATACGAGCGTCTGAATCGAACATAAGGTTGGATGGTTAGACGGAACGATAATTGTAACTGAGTTGTATTCGATTATATCGTGATGACGTTCATATAGAAATACTCACCAGGTTACTGTTCTTTCGTTATACATACGAGCAACCGAATCGAACAGAAGGTTGAATGGATAGTATCTGGGTTGTATTCGATTATGATGTTATGCTGTGTATATAGTTATACACATAAGGTGACGGTATTCCTGTTTCACATACGAGCGACCGAAACGAACAGAAAGTTGAATGGATAGACTGAACAATCAATGTATCTGGGTGGTATCCGATTATATCGCAATACTGTATATATAGTGATACTTACCAGGTGACGATACTTCCGTTACACATACTAGCGAATGAATCGAACAGAAAGTTAAATGGTTAGACGAAACGATACATGTATCTGAGTTGTATTCGATGATATCGTGATGATGTTTATATAGCAATACTCAACAGGTAACTGTTCTTCCGTTTAACATACAAGCGACCGAATCGAGCAGAAGGTTGAATTCAGTATAGATTGAACAATCATCGTATCTGGGTTGTATTCGATTATGTTTATATAGTTATACTCACCAGGTAACTGTTCTTCCGTTATACATACGAGCGACTGAATTGAACAGAAGGTTGAATGGATAGTATATGGGTTGTATTCAATTATGATGTTATGCTGTGTATATAGTTATACACACTTGAAGACGGTATTCCCGTTTTACATACGAGTGACCGAAACGAAAAGAAAGTTGAATGGATAGACTGAACAATCAATGTATCTGGGTGGTATCCGATTATATCGCAATACTGTATATATAGTGATACTTACCAGGTGACGATACTTCCGTTACACATACTAGCGACTGAATTGAACAGAATGTTGAATGGTTAGACGAAAGGATAATTGTATCTGAGTTGTATTCGATGATATCGTGATGATGTTTATATAGCAATACTCACCAGGTAACTGTCCTTCCGTTTTACATACAAGCGACCGAATCGAGCAGAAGGTTAAATGGATAGATTGAACAATCATCGTATCTGAGTTGTATTCGATTATGTTTATATAGATATACTCACCAGGTACCTGTTCTTCCGATATACATACGAGCAACCGAATCGAACATAAGGTTGAATGGATAGATTGAACAATCATCGTTTTTTTTTTTTTTTTTTTTTTTTTTTTTTTTTTTTTTTTTTTTTTTTGGGAGGAGGGTTGGCATTGGAAGGACCGTTTGCCACAGATTATTGTTATCGTTTTATAATTGAGTTTCATATATCTAACTTGATTTCTCCAAGGAAATGTACCAAACAGTCAAGAACATGTATATCGCCGGAGCTAAGTAAAGAGGTTAAATTAATGGGATGGGGTATATTATTTTGAAGTAGAGTTGAGAATATCTTGACGCGATTTGGTTGGTAGAGGGGACATGCAAAAAATATATGGTTCATATCCGCGATGGATTCATTGTCACAAGAGCAGATATTTGTTTCCGCAAGACCCAGTTTGTAGAGGTGCGAGGGAAACTTGCCATGGTTTAATTTCAATCGAGTAATGGTTGTGGAATACGATCTTGGCACGTTGAAGTTGTCTATATGAGGGACTTGCTTTGGTAGAGTTTGGTGTATATGAGTGAAGTGATTGTTTGATTTATTGACGAATTCTTTCCAACAAGTTTCCCAGCTGTTTCTCACCTTATTTTTTCCAGAGTTAATGATGTCGGAGAATGCACATCTATTATTTGATAATTCTACAAGAGTTGTAGCTTTCTTAGCAGCAATGTCTACTTTTTCATTTCCGTATATACCAGAGTGGCCTTTAACCCATATGAAGTTGATAATTTGTCCGCGTGTACTGAGTTTATAGAGGAGTTTCTTTATGTTACATATAGGTACGGAAGTAGAGAAGTTGTTGGTTGAAGTGTTATTTAAAGCTTCCAGGGCTGATCTGGAATCTGATATTATCAGTGCATTGAGCGTTGGTTCTCGGTTTGTGAGCCAAACAAGTGCATTTTCAATTGCCATGATTTCGGCTGTAAATATAGAGCAGAAATCATGGATTTTATATTTCTCATAGATATTCAGGTTTGATACGAAGAATGCAAATCCAGTTCCACTAGAGTTTTTTGAACCATCTGTATATATTTTTAGGAAATCATTATATTGATTAATTAAGAAGTTGAAATTAGATTGATTGATTGAGTCCGTTTCACAGTAGGCGGGAAAAATTACCTTAGGTTTTTGAATAATTTCCGCAAATTCGAGGCAAAATATTGGTAGTTTTTTAGAGGGTGTGATTAGATCGATAATTTCATTGAAGTTTACGAAAGCATCAGTTAGTGGAGGACTATTTTTTTTGTTCCAATAATTGATGGTTAAATTTTGAATTGCTAATTGAGGAATTGACTTATTGAGAGGGTTATTATGATGAAACGATTGATATTTACATACTTTTTTGAAAGCCAAGTAGTTGCGTCGGATGTCTAAAGGAGTCTCTCGCGCCTCTGCTAGGACGCATAGAACAGGGGATGATTTGAAAGCTCCGATGCATATCCTCACAGCGTTATATTGTATTCTATCAATTTTCTTTAAATGGAAGTTCGCGGCAGAACCATACAAAACAGATCCATAATCAAGTATTGATCGTATGTATGCCCGATAAAATAGGAGGGCAATTTGTGTATCAGCACCCCATTTCGTTTTTGATACACATTTCAACATGTTGATTCCCTTTTCACATCTACCTTTGATGTATTCTATGTGACTACTCCAGAGGAGCTTTTTGTCTAAGAATATGCCCAGGTATTTGTATTCGTTTTTAACGGGAATTTCCAGTCCATTCAGAATAATTTTTTCAGGGGTTTGTAGTCTATGTCTGGTGAAGAAAACAACAGCAGACTTTTCTGGTGATATTGTCAGTGAGTGATCAGTAAACCATGGCTTAAGGCAATATACTATGTACCTTAGAGTTCTGATACATTGATTATAATCGTTTTGAACAGTATAAAAGCAAAAATCATCCACATATTGAATGCATTTTACATCGGAGTCGAATAAATTGTGCAGACTGTGAGTGTATGCATTGAATAGCAAGGGGCTGAGGACAGCTCCTTGAGGCAGACCGTTATTGACTAGCCTAGGGCCATGCAAGAGATTGTTGTGATCTCTGATATAGATTTTTCGATCTCTGAAAAGACTTACAATATTGCAAGCTATTTGCGGGTTGATGTTTAGTGATATCAGGCTCTCTGTGAGTAATCCCAAGTCAACTGACTCATAAGCGCCTTTTAGATCAATAAAAAGACATCCAACATATGCGTTTCTCGAAAATGCGCACTGAATGTCTGTTACAAGGTGTGATACAGCTTCCATGGTACCCGTTCCGCGTCTGCACCCGTACTGTGATGACGGTAATTTTGAGTGATACTCTAAAAACCACTCTAATTCAATATGCATGACATTAAAGAAATTGGACGGTAGGAAGATGTTAAATTTGGGTTTTTGTTCGGTTTCAAAATTAATATTATAGTGATTTCCTTGAGTGTACTAAGAATGCTAGGATCTGTCCACCACTTATTGAAGTTCTTTAATAACACTTGCTTGGCTGTGACAGGAAGGTTTTTGATCATATTGTAAGTGATAGAATCATTACCGGGAGAGGTTCCTCGACGCGAATCTAATGCAAATTCCAGTTCAGTCATGGAAAATGCATCACCTGGAATAGTGGAGGAAGTATTGATATTGGAAATATTATTAAATAATGCCGTTACGTAAGGGGGAGCAAAAATGTCCAACAACTTTTCTATCATCTCGGTTGGAATGTTTGATTTATGGTTAAAATATTTTTTATTAGATATTTTGTTGATGAATTGCCAAATTTTGGTGATTGACGTATTTTTATTCAATTGACTGATGAAGGTTTTCCAGCTAGTAGAGTATTTGGCCTTGAAGAGGAGTTTTGTTTGGGCTTCAATATTTTTGTAATTCATGTAGTTTTCCCAGTTAGATTGATTTTTGTATTGTTGTAAGGCGCTTTTCCTTTTCAGAACCATATTTGTGCATTCAGTATCCCACCATATGGGGTGGGGGGTTTTTATGATTAATGGGTTGTTAATTTTCATGGATGCCGATGCTGCATCCCCGATTGTCTTAATTAGCTCGGATAAGGTAATATCAAAATTTGTTTCGTTCGTCATATGATCAATAAAATAACTGGCATAGGTTATCCAATCAGCAGAAGCTTCATTCCACTTAGTAGTCGGTAGGATATTTTGAGGTTGAAAATTATAATGAAGTTTTATAGAGATGGGATAATGGTCTGAACCCATGGAGTCAGGAAGAACAGACCATTCTATTTTGCTGACTAAGTTTGGTGATGTTATTGATAGGTCAACTGCAGATATATTTTCATTTGGTCTGGTGATCTTAGTAGGAGAACCGTCGTTCAATATTATCAGGTTACTATTATTTAAGGCATCCACGAGTTTATTACCACTTGGCAAATCTTGTGCAGAACCCCATAGGGAGTGGTGGCAGTTGAAGTCTCCGCAAAAAATTGTATCTTGTGGAAATTGAGAAAAGAGATTTTCCCAATCTATAGAGCATGCGTTTATTTTGGGGGGTTTGTAAATGGATACAAGGGAGAGGTTGATATTTTCAATAAAAAGTGCACATGTTTCAATACTTTTGTTGAAGTTTTGTTTGATTTCTAGAGTTCTGTATTTTAGATTTTTTGATAGCAAAATGGCAACACCGCCTTTGCCATCATTTCTGTTATTTTGTATGGTGTTATATCCTTGAAGATGGAGGTTTGAATTTGGCTTCAGCCAAGTTTCGCATATAACAAGAATGTCAAAGAATTCAGTAGATAAAAGTTTCGATAAATTCGGTTTACGTTTATTAATTGATAGAATATTCCATTGGAGAAGTTTAATCGGCCTAATAACTTGACTCATCACTGTTAATACTGATAACATCCGACATATCAAATTCGAGGGCAGAAGCCAAAAATTCTTTGGTGTTTTTAAAAATTGCTGGGTTAGATCCCGATGCAATTTCATGCTTTGGAGTGAAATTTGAACTGATAAATTTATATATGTTTTCTATGAGTTTTTCTTTGTATTGAAAAAAATCGTCTCGATGTGGATTGGGGATGATGGGAGAATTATTTTGCGGTTTAGGCAAATTTATTTTTTTATTTGTATTAGGAGAAGGTGATGCAGGTGGGCTTGAGACTTTTCGTTTTTTTGTGGGTGTTTGTGTTCTTTGTTTGTGTAACATATAAGCTGGAGGTGTATATTGAGTGGAAGGTTGCTGTAGGGGTGGGAAATTTTGGGTGTTGTTCAAAATGGAGAATCTATTGTTGACAGTGACTTTAGAATATGATGGATTGTTTACTATATTCTCGGCTTCCTTGAAAGGTATGTTACGAAATGCCATTTCTTTTTTGATGTTATGTTGTTTGATGTACATAGGACAATTTCTGGAAATTGTTGAGTGTTCTTTATTTTGGCAGTAGATGCAAAATTTATCTGAAGGTGTACAATTACTATCATCGCTATCGTGTTCTTTGGAACAAGATTTACATTTTTTAGATTTTGATTTACATAATTTACTAGTGTGACCATATCTTAGACAAGAGTAGCATTGAACAACAGGATATATGTATGGTTCGACGGGAAATGAGGTTAAATTAATTTTCACTTTTTCTGGAATAGTGTTTCCTTCAAAGGTTGCAATAATCAATTGGCGATCAAGTATTTTGGTGCTTCCATCTTGTTCAATTACTTTTCGTTTCATTCGTTCAACTTTCACTATTCTGGTTTTTTCACATTCGATGTTTTCGAGTAAAAAGTTTTCAGAAAAAAATGTGTCTACATATCTGATTAATCCTTTACGATGATTATAATATGTAGGGATGTACGCTATGAGATTGTTTTGTTTCAAAATATCATGGCCAACAAAGGAATTCGCTATGTTATAATGTTTGAAAATAACTTTGACTCTGTTTACTCCCACAGCTGTTATATCTATGATGTCATTTTTGAGAATATTGTCATTGAGCAAATAATATCCAATTTTCATTGGAAATAATCTACCGAAGTTTTTTTGCAAGTGTTCTACAAATACAAAATATGGTCCAATGTCTTCAGGTCCATATTTATTTTCGAAATTAAAGGAATTTATGTCTTTCAAATTTTGTGAGGTATCTACATTATCGATATTATTGGGCGGCTCAAGGCCGCCCGAGGTGATATTCATTTATAACAATACCTTTTTTATATTGCTACAATATAAAGAGATAAACTTATAGTGAAAGAAATCAAGCAAAATAATTTGGTATACGTAGGTACTTATCTGAAGCAGGTATATCGCACACGTGTGAACGGTTTGAATATTCACGAACGACTGAACAATCATCGTATCTGAGTTGTATTCGATTATGTTTATATAGTTATACTCACCAGGTAACTGTTCTTCCGTTATACATACGAGCGACTGAATTGAACTGAAGGTTGAATGGATAGACTAAACAATGATCGTATCTGGGGTTGTATTCGATTATATCGTGATGATGTTCATATAGTTATACTCACCAGGTAACTGTTCTCCAGTTATACATAAGAGCGACTGAACTGAACAGAAGGTTGAATGGATAGACTGAACAATCATCGTATCTGGGTTGTATTCGATTATTTCGTGATGATTATTATATATTATGTCTAACCAGGTAACTGTTCTTTCGTTATACATACTAGCAACCGAATCGAACATAAGGTTGAATGGATAGATTGAACAATCATTGTATCTGGGTTGTCTCCGATTATATCGTTATGTTGTATATTTAACTACACCTACCATGTAACGGTTCTTTCGTAACACATACGAGCGTCTGAATCGAACATAAGGTTGGATGGTTAGACGGAACGATAATTGTAACTAAGTTGTATTCGATTATATCGTGATGACGTTCATATAGAAATACTCACCAGGTTACTGTTCTTTCGTTATACATACGAGCAACGGAATCGAACAGAAGGTTGAATGGATAGTATCTGGGTTGTATTCGATTATGATGTTATGCTGTGTATATAGTTTTACACATAAGGTGACGGTATTCCCGTTTCACATACGAGCGACCGAAACTAACATAAAGTTGAATGGATAGACTGAACAATCAATGTATCTGGGTGGTATCCGATTATATCGCAATAATGTATATATATTGATACTTACCAGGTGACGGTACTTCCGTTACACATACTAGCGACTGAATCGAACCGAAGGTTAAATGGTTAGACTAAACGATAATTGTATCTGAGTTGTATTCGATGATATCGTGATGATGTTTATATAGCAATACTCACCAGGTAACTGTTCTTCCGTTTTACATACAAGCGACCGAATCGAGCAGAAGGTTGAACTCAGTATAGATTGAACAATCATCGTATCTGGGTTGTATTCGATTATGTTTATATAGTTATACTCACCAGGTAACTGTTCTTCCGTTATACATACGAGCGACTGAATTGAACAGAAGGTTGAATGGATAGTATATGGGTTGTATTCGATTATGGTGTTATGCTGTGTATATAGTTATACACACTAGGAGACGGTATTCCCGTTTTACATACGAGCGACCGAAACGAAAAGAAAGTTGAATGGATAGACTGAACAATCAATGTATCTGGGTGGTATCCGATCATATCGCAATACTGTATATATAGTGATACTTACCAGGTGACGATACTTCCGTTACACATACTAGCGACTGAATCGAACAGAATGTTGAATGGTTAGACGAAACGATAATTGTATCTGAGTTGTATTCGATGATATCGTGATGATGTTTATATAGCAATACTCACCAGGTAACTGTCCTTCCGTTTTACATACAAGCGACCGAATCGAGCAGAAGGTTAAATGGATATATTGAACAATCATCGTATCTGAGTTGTATTCGATTATGTGTATATAGATATACTCACCAGGTACCTGTTCTTCCGATATACATACGAGCAACCGAATCGAACATAAGGTTGAATGGATAGATTGAACAATCATCGTATCTGAGTTGTATTCGATAATATTTATATAGTTATACTCACCAGGTAACTGTTCTTCCGTTATACATACGAGCGACTGAATCGAACTGAAGGTTGAATGGATAGACTAAACAATGATCGTATCTGGGGTTGTATTCGATTATGATGTTATGCTGTGTATATAGTTATACACATAAGGTGACGGTGTTCCCGTTCCACATACGATCGACCGAAACGAACAGAAAGTTGAATGGATAGACTGAACAATCAATGTATCTGGGTGGTATTCGATTATATCGCAATACTGTATATATAGTGATACTTACCAAGTGACGGTACTTCCGTTACACATACTAGCGACTGAATCGAACAGAAGGTTAAATGGTTAGACGAAACGATAATTGTATCTGAGTTGTATTCGATGATATCGTGATGATGTTTATATAGCAATACTCACCAGGTAACTGTCCTTCCGTTTTACATACAAGCGACCGAATCGAGCAGAAGGTTAAATGGATAGATTGAACAATCATCGTATCTGAGTTGTATTCGATTATGATTATATAGATATACTCACCAGGTACCTGTTCTTCCGATATACATACGAGCAACCGAATCGAACATAAGGTTGAATGGATAGATTGAACAATCATCGTATCTGAGTTGTATTCGATTATGTTTATATAGTTATACTCACCAGGTAACTGTTCTTCCGTTATACATACGAGCGACTGAATTGAACTGAAGGTTGAATGGATAGACTAAACAATAATCGAATCTGGGGTTGTATTCGATTATATCGTGATGATGTTCATATAGTTATACTCACCAGGTAACTGTTCTCCAGTTATACATAAGAGCGACTGAACTGAACAGAAGGTTGAATGGATAGACTGAACAATCATCGTATCTGGGTTGTATTTGATTATTTCGTGATGATTATTATATATTATGTCTAACCAGGTAACTGTTCTTTCGTTATACATACTAGCAACCGAATCGAACATAAGGTTGAATGGATAGATTGAACAATCATTGTATCTGGGTTGTCTCCGATTATATCGTTATGTTGTATATTTAACTACACCTACCATGTAACGGTTCTTTCGTTACACATACGAGCGTCTGAATCGAACATAAGGTTGGATGGTTGGACGGAACGATAATTGTAACTAAGTTGTATTCGATTATATCGTGATGACGTTCTTATAGAAATACTCACCAGGTTACTGTTCTTTCGTTATACATACGAGCAACCGAATCGAACAGAAGGTTGAATGGATAGTATCTGGGTTGTATTCGATTATGATGTTATGCTGTGTAAATAGTTTTACACATAAGGTGACGGTATTCCCGTTTCACATACGAGCGACCGAAACGAACATAAATGGATAGACTGAACAATCAATGTATCTGGGTGGTATCCGATTATATCGCAATACTGTATATATAGTGATACTTACCAGGTGACGGTACTTCCGTTACACATACTAGCGACTGAATCGAACAGAAGGTTAAATGGTTAGACGAAACGATAATTGTATCTGAGTTGTATTCGAAGATATCGTGATGATGTTTATATAGCAGAACTCACCAGGTAACTGTTCTTCCGTTTACATACAAGCGACCGAATCGAGCAGAAGGTTGAATTCAGTATAGATTGAACAATCATCGTATCTGGGTTGTATTCGATTATGTTTATATAGTTATACTCACCAGGTAACTGTTCTTTCGTTATACATACGAGCGACTGAATTGAACAGAAGGTTGAATGGATAGTATATGGGTTGTATTCGATTATGATGTTATGCTGTGTATATAGTTATACACACTAGGAGACGGTATTCCCGTTTTACATACGAGCGACCGAAACGAAAAGAAAGTTGAATGAATAGACTGAACAATCAATGTATCTGGGTGGTATCCGATTATATCGCAATACTGTATATATAGTGATACTTACCAGGTGACGATACTTCCGTTACACATACTAGTGACTGAATCGAACAGAATGTTGAATGGTTAGACGAAACGATAATTGTATCTGAGTTGTATTCGATGATATCGTGATGATGTTTATATAGCAATACTCACCAGGTAACTGTCCTTCCGTTTTACATACAAGCGACCGAATCGAACAGAAGGTTAAATGGTTAGACGAAACGATACATGTATCTGAGTTGTATTCGATTATGTTTATATAGATATACTCACCAGGTACCTGTTCTTCCTATATACATACGAGCAACCGAATCGAACATAAGGTTGAATGGATAGATTGAACAATCATCGTATCTGAGTTGTATTCGATTATGTTTATATAGTTATACTCACCAGGTAACTGTTCTTCCGTTATACATACGAGCGACTGAATTGAACTGAAGGTTGAATGGATAGACTAAACAATGATCGTATCTGGGGTTGTATTCGATTATATCGTGATGATGTTTATATAGCAATACTCACCAGGTAACTGTTTTTCCGTTTTACATACAAGCGACCGAATCGAGCAGAAGGTTGAATTCAGTATAGATTGAACAATCATCGTATCTGGGTTGTATTCGATTATGTTTATATAGTTATACTCACCAGGTAACTGTTCTTCCGTTATACATACGAGCGACTGAATTGAACAGAAGGTTGAATGGATAGTATATGGGTTGTATTCGATTATGATGTTATGCTGTGTATATAGTTATACACACTAGGAGACGGTATTCCCGTTTTACATACGAGCGACCGAAACGAAAAGAAAGTTGAATGGATAGACTGAACAATCAATGTATCTGGGTAGTATCCGATCATATCGCAATACTGTATATATAGTGATACTTACCAGGTGACGGTACTTCCGTTACACATACTAGCGACTGAATCGAACAGAAGGTTAAATGTTTAGACGAAACGATAATTGTATCTGAGTTGTATTCGATAATATCGTGATGATGTTTATATAGCAATACTCACCAGGTAACTGTCCTTCCGTTTTACATACAAGCGACCGAATCGAGCAGAAGGTTAAATGGATAGATTGAACAATCATCGTATCTGAGTTGTATTCGATTATGTTTATATAGATATACTCACCAGGTACCTGTTCTTCCGATATACATACGAGCAACCGAATCGAACATAAGGTTGAATGGATAGTATATGGGTTGTATTCGATTATGATGTTATGCTGTGTATATAGTTATACACACTAGGAGACGGTATTCCCGTTTTACATACGAGCGACCGAAACGAAAAGAAAGTTGAATGGATAGACTGAACAATCAATGTATCTGGGTGGTATCCGATCATATCGCAATACTGTATATATAGTGATACTTACCAGGTGACGATACTTCCGTTACACATACTAGCGACTGAATCGAACAGAATGTTGAATGGTTAGACGAAACGATAATTGTATCTGAGTTGTATTCGATGATATCGTGATGATGTTTATATAGCAATACTCACCAGGTAACTGTCCTTCCGTTTTACATACAAGCGACCGAATCGAGCAGAAGGTTAAATGGATATATTGAACAATCATCGTATCTGAGTTGTATTCGATTATGTGTATATAGATATACTCACCAGGTACCTGTTCTTCCGATATACATACGAGCAACCGAATCGAACATAAGGTTGAATGGATAGATTGAACAATCATCGTATCTGAGTTGTATTCGATAATATTTATATAGTTATACTCACCAGGTAACTGTTCTTCCGTTATACATACGAGCGACTGAATCGAACTGAAGGTTGAATGGATAGACTAAACAATGATCGTATCTGGGGTTGTATTCGATTATGATGTTATGCTGTGTATATAGTTATACACATAAGGTGACGGTGTTCCCGTTCCACATACGATCGACCGAAACGAACAGAAAGTTGAATGGATAGACTGAACAATCAATGTATCTGGGTGGTATTCGATTATATCGCAATACTGTATATATAGTGATACTTACCAAGTGACGGTACTTCCGTTACACATACTAGCGACTGAATCGAACAGAAGGTTAAATGGTTAGACGAAACGATAATTGTATCTGAGTTGTATTCGATGATATCGTGATGATGTTTATATAGCAATACTCACCAGGTAACTGTCCTTCCGTTTTACATACAAGCGACCGAATCGAGCAGAAGGTTAAATGGATAGATTGAACAATCATCGTATCTGAGTTGTATTCGATTATGATTATATAGATATACTCACCAGGTACCTGTTCTTCCGATATACATACGAGCAACCGAATCGAACATAAGGTTGAATGGATAGATTGAACAATCATCGTATCTGAGTTGTATTCGATTATGTTTATATAGTTATACTCACCAGGTAACTGTTCTTCCGTTATACATACGAGCGACTGAATTGAACTGAAGGTTGAATGGATAGACTAAACAATAATCGAATCTGGGGTTGTATTCGATTATATCGTGATGATGTTCATATAGTTATACTCACCAGGTAACTGTTCTCCAGTTATACATAAGAGCGACTGAACTGAACAGAAGGTTGAATGGATAGACTGAACAATCATCGTATCTGGGTTGTATTTGATTATTTCGTGATGATTATTATATATTATGTCTAACCAGGTAACTGTTCTTTCGTTATACATACTAGCAACCGAATCGAACATAAGGTTGAATGGATAGATTGAACAATCATTGTATCTGGGTTGTCTCCGATTATATCGTTATGTTGTATATTTAACTACACCTACCATGTAACGGTTCTTTCGTTACACATACGAGCGTCTGAATCGAACATAAGGTTGGATGGTTGGACGGAACGATAATTGTAACTAAGTTGTATTCGATTATATCGTGATGACGTTCTTATAGAAATACTCACCAGGTTACTGTTCTTTCGTTATACATACGAGCAACCGAATCGAACAGAAGGTTGAATGGATAGTATCTGGGTTGTATTCGATTATGATGTTATGCTGTGTAAATAGTTTTACACATAAGGTGACGGTATTCCCGTTTCACATACGAGCGACCGAAACGAACATAAATGGATAGACTGAACAATCAATGTATCTGGGTGGTATCCGATTATATCGCAATACTGTATATATAGTGATACTTACCAGGTGACGGTACTTCCGTTACACATACTAGCGACTGAATCGAACAGAAGGTTAAATGGTTAGACGAAACGATAATTGTATCTGAGTTGTATTCGAAGATATCGTGATGATGTTTATATAGCAGAACTCACCAGGTAACTGTTCTTCCGTTTACATACAAGCGACCGAATCGAGCAGAAGGTTGAATTCAGTATAGATTGAACAATCATCGTATCTGGGTTGTATTCGATTATGTTTATATAGTTATACTCACCAGGTAACTGTTCTTTCGTTATACATACGAGCGACTGAATTGAACAGAAGGTTGAATGGATAGTATATGGGTTGTATTCGATTATGATGTTATGCTGTGTATATAGTTATACACACTAGGAGACGGTATTCCCGTTTTACATACGAGCGACCGAAACGAAAAGAAAGTTGAATGAATAGACTGAACAATCAATGTATCTGGGTGGTATCCGATTATATCGCAATACTGTATATATAGTGATACTTACCAGGTGACGATACTTCCGTTACACATACTAGTGACTGAATCGAACAGAATGTTGAATGGTTAGACGAAACGATAATTGTATCTGAGTTGTATTCGATGATATCGTGATGATGTTTATATAGCAATACTCACCAGGTAACTGTCCTTCCGTTTTACATACAAGCGACCGAATCGAACAGAAGGTTAAATGGTTAGACGAAACGATACATGTATCTGAGTTGTATTCGATTATGTTTATATAGATATACTCACCAGGTACCTGTTCTTCCTATATACATACGAGCAACCGAATCGAACATAAGGTTGAATGGATAGATTGAACAATCATCGTATCTGAGTTGTATTCGATTATGTTTATATAGTTATACTCACCAGGTAACTGTTCTTCCGTTATACATACGAGCGACTGAATTGAACTGAAGGTTGAATGGATAGACTAAACAATGATCGTATCTGGGGTTGTATTCGATTATATCGTGATGATGTTTATATAGCAATACTCACCAGGTAACTGTTTTTCCGTTTTACATACAAGCGACCGAATCGAGCAGAAGGTTGAATTCAGTATAGATTGAACAATCATCGTATCTGGGTTGTATTCGATTATGTTTATATAGTTATACTCACCAGGTAACTGTTCTTCCGTTATACATACGAGCGACTGAATTGAACAGAAGGTTGAATGGATAGTATATGGGTTGTATTCGATTATGATGTTATGCTGTGTATATAGTTATACACACTAGGAGACGGTATTCCCGTTTTACATACGAGCGACCGAAACGAAAAGAAAGTTGAATGGATAGACTGAACAATCAATGTATCTGGGTAGTATCCGATCATATCGCAATACTGTATATATAGTGATACTTACCAGGTGACGGTACTTCCGTTACACATACTAGCGACTGAATCGAACAGAAGGTTAAATGTTTAGACGAAACGATAATTGTATCTGAGTTGTATTCGATAATATCGTGATGATGTTTATATAGCAATACTCACCAGGTAACTGTCCTTCCGTTTTACATACAAGCGACCGAATCGAGCAGAAGGTTAAATGGATAGATTGAACAATCATCGTATCTGAGTTGTATTCGATTATGTTTATATAGATATACTCACCAGGTACCTGTTCTTCCGATATACATACGAGCAACCGAATCGAACATAAGGTTGAATGGATAGATTGAACAATCATCGTATCTGAGTTGTATTCGATTATGTTTATATAGTTATACTCACCAGGTAACTGTTCTTCCGTTATACATACGAGCGACTGAATTGAACTGAAGGTTGAATGGATAGACTAAACAATGATCGTATCTGGGGTTGTATTCGATTATGATGTTATGCTGTGTATATAGTTATACACATAAGGTGACGGTATTCCCGTTTCACATACGAGCGACCGAAACGAACAGAAAGTTGAATGAATAGACTGAACAATCAATGTATCTGGGTGGTATCCGATTATATCGCAATACTGTATATATAGTGATACTTACCAGGTGACGGTACTTCCGTTACACATACTAGCGACTGAATCGAACAGAAGGTTAAATGGTTAGACGATACGATAATTGTATCTGAGTTGTATTCGATGATATCGTGATGATGTTTATATAGCAATACTCACCAGGTAACTGTCCTTCCGTTTTACATACAAGCGACCGAATCGAGCAGAAGGTTAAATGGATAGATTGAACAATCATCGTATCTGAGTTGTATTCGATTATGTTTATATAGATATACTCACCAGGTACCTGTTCTTCCGATATACATACGAGCAACCGAATCGAACATAAGGTTGAATGGATAGATTGAACAATCATCGTATCTGAGTTGTATTCGATTATGTTTATATAGTTATACTCACCAGGTAACTGTTATTCCGTTATACATACGAGCGACTGAATTGAACTGAAGGTTGAATGGATAGACTAAACAATAATCGAATCTGGGGTTGTATTCGATTATATCGTGATGATGTTCATATAGTTATACTCACCAGGTAACTGTTCTCCAGTTATACATAAGAGCGACTGAACTGAACAGAAGGTTGAATGGATAGACTGAACAATCATCGTATCTGGGTTGTATTTGATTATTTCGTGATGATTATTATATATTATGTCTAACCAGGTAACTGTTCTTTCGTTATACATACTAGCAACCGAATCGAACATAAGGTTGAATGGATAGATTGAACAATCATTGTATCTGGGTTGTCTCCGATTATATCGTTATGTTGTATATTTAACTACACCTACCATGTAACGGTTCTTTCGTTACACATACGAGCGTCTGAATCGAACATAAGGTTGGATGGTTAGACGGAACGATAATTGTAACTAAGTTGTATTCGATTATATCGTGATGACGTTCATATAGAAATACTCACCAGGTTACTGTTCTTTCGTTATACATACGAGCAACCGAATCGAACAGAAGGTTGAATGGATAGTATCTGGGTTGTATTCGATTATGATGTTATGCTGTGTAAATAGTTTTACACATAAGGTGACGGTATTCCCGTTTCACATACGAGCGACCGAAACGAACATAAAGTTGAATGGATAGACTGAACAATCAATGTATCTGGGTGGTATCCGATTATATCGTAATACTGTATATATAGTGATACTTACCAGGTGACGGTACTTCCGTTACACATACTAGCGACTGAATCGAACAGAAGGTTAAATGGTTAGACGAAACGATAATTGTATCTGAGTTGTATTCGAAGATATCGTGATGATGTTTATATAGAAATACTCACCAGGTAACTGTTCTTCCGTTTACATACAAGCGACCGAATCGAGCAGAAGGTTGAATTCAGTATAGATTGAACAATCATCGTATCTGGGTTGTATTCGATTATGTTTATATAGTTATACTCACCAGGTAACTGTTCTTCCGTTATACATACGAGCGACTGAATTGAACAGAAGGTTGAATGGATAGTATATGGGTTGTATTCGATTATGATGTTATGCTGTGTATATAGTTATACACACTAGGAGACGGTATTCCCGTTTTACATACGAGCGACCGAAACGAAAAGAAAGTTGAATGGATAGACTGAACAATCAATGTATCTGGGTGGTATCCGATTATATCGCAATACTGTATATATAGTGATACTTACCAGGTGACGATACTTCCGTTACACATACTAGTGACTGAATCGAACAGAATGTTGAATGGTTAGACGAAACGATAATTGTATCTGAGTTGTATTCGATGATATCGTGATGATGTTTATATAGCAATACTCACCAGGTAACTGTCCTTCCGTTTTACATACAAGCGACCGAATCGAGCAGAAGGTTAAATGGATAGATTGAACAATCATCGTATCTGAGTTGTATTCGATTATGTTTATATAGATATACGCACCAGGTACCTGTTCTTCCGATATACATACGAGCAACCGAATCGAACATAAGGTTGAATGGATAGATTGAACTATCATCGTATCTGAGTTGTATTCGATTATGTTTATATGGTTATACTCACCAGGTAACTGTTCTTCCGTTATACATACGAGCGACTGAATTGAACTGAAGGTTGAATGGATAGACTAAACAATGATCGTATCTGGGGTTGTATTCGATTATATCGTGATGATGTTCATATAGTTATACTCACGAGGTAACTGTTCTCCAGTTATACATAAGAGCGACTGAACTGAACAGAAGGTTGAATGGATAGACTGAACAATCATCGTATCTGGGTTGTATTCGATTATTTCGTGATGATTATTATATATTATGTTCTCTCGTTATACATACTAGCAACCGAATCGAACATAAGGTTGAATGGATAGATTGAACAATCATTGTATCTGGGTTGTCTCCGATTATATCGTTATGTTGTATATTTAACTACACCTCCCATGTAACGGTTCTTTCGTTACACATACGAGCGTCTGAATCGAACATAAGGTTGGATGATTAGACGGAACGATAATTGTAACTAAGTTGTATTCGATTATATCGTGATGACGTTCATATAGAAATACTCACCAGGTTACTGTTCTTTCGTTATAAATACGAGCAACCGAATCGAACAGAAGGTTGAATGGATAGTATCTGGGTTGTATTCGATTATGATGTTATGCTGTGTATATAGTTATACACATAAGGTGACGGTATTCCCGTTTCACATACGAGCGACCGAAACGTACAGAAAGTTGAATGGATAGACTGAACAATCAATGTATCTGGCTGGTATCCGATTATATCGCAATACTGTATATATAGTGATACTTACCAGGTGACGGTACTTCCGTTACACATACTAGCGACTGAATCGAACAGAAGGTTAAATGGTTAGACGAAACGATAATTGTATCTGAGTTGTATTCGATGATATCGTGATGATGTTTATATAGCAATACTCACCAGGTAACTGTTCTTCCGTTTTACATACAAGCGACCGAATCGAGCAGAAGGTTGAATTCAGTATAGATTGAACAATCATCGTATCTAGGTTGTATTCGATTATGTTTATATAGTTATACTCACCAGGTAACTGTTCTTCCGTTATACATACGAGCGACTGAATTGAACAGAAGGTTGAATGGATAGTATATGGGTTGTATTTGATTATGATGTTATGCTGTTTATATAGTTATACACACTAGGAGACGGTATTCCCGTTTTACATACGAGCGACCGAAACGAAAAGAAAGTTGAATGGATAGACTGAACAATCAATGTATCTGGGTGGTATCCGATCATATTTTAATACTGTATATATAGTGATACTTACCAGGTGACGATACTTCCGTTACACATACTAGCGACTGAATCGAACAGAATGTTGAATGGTTAGACGAAACGATAATTGTATCTGAGTTGTATTCGATGATATCGTGATGATGTTTATATAGCAATACTCACCAGGTAACTGTCCTTCCGTTTTACATACAAGCGACCGAATCGAGCAGAAGGTTGAATTCAGTATAGACTGAACAATCATCGTATCTGGGTTGTATTCGATTATGTTTATATAGTTATACTCACCAGGTAACTGTTCTTCCGTTATACATACGAGCGACTGAATTGAACAGAAGGCTGAATGGATAGTATATGGGTTGTATTCGACTATGATGTTATGCTGTGTATATAGTTATACACACCAGGAGACGGTATTCCCGTTTTACATACGAGCGACCGAAACGAAAAGAAAGTTGAATGTATAGACTGAACAATCAATGTATCTGGGTGGTATCCGATTATATCGCAATACTGTATATATAGTGATACTTACCAGGTGACGGTACTTCCGTTACACATACTAGCGACTGAATCGAACAAAAGGTTAAATGGTTAGACGAAACGATAATTGTATCTGAGTTGTATTCGATGATATCGTGATGATGTTTATATAGCAATACTCACCAGGTAACTGTCCTTATGTTTTACATACAAGCGACCGAATCGAGCAGAAGGTTAAATGGATAGATTGAACAATCATCGTATCTGAGTTGTATTCGATTATGTTTATATAGATATACTCACCAGATACCTGTTCTTCCGATATAAATACGAGCAACCGAATCGAACATAAGGTTGAATGGATAGATTGAACAATCATCGTATCTGAGTTGTATTCGATTATGTTTATATAGTTATACTCACCAGGTAACTGTTCTTCCGTTATACATACGAGCGACTGAATTGAACTGAAGGTTGAATGGATAGACTAAACAATGATCGTATCTGGAGTTGTATTCGATTATATCGTGATGATATTCATATAGTTATACTCACCAGGTAACTGTTCTCCAGTTATACATAAGAGCGACTGAACTGAACAGAAGGTTGAATGGATAGACTGAACAATCATCGTATCTGGGTTGTATTCGATTATTTCGTGATGATTATTATATATTATGTCTAACCAGGTAACTGTTCTTTCGTTATACATACTAGCAACCGAATCGAACATAAGGTTGAATGGAGAGATTGAACAATCATTGTATCTGGGTTGTCTCCGATTATATCGTTATGTTGTATATTTAACTACACCTACCATGTAACGGTTCTTTCGTTACACATACGAGCGTCTGAATCGAACATAAGGTTGGATGGTTAGACGGAACGATAATTGTAACTAAGTTGTATTCGATTATATCGTGATGACGTTCATATAGAAATACTCACCAGGTTACTGTTCTTTCGTTATACATACGAGCAACCGAATCGAACAGAAGGTTGAATGGATAGTATCTGGGTTGTATTCGATTATGATGTTATGCTGTGTATATAGTTATTCACATAAGGTGACGGTATTCCCGTTTCACATACGAGCGACCGAAACGAACATAAAGTTGAATGGATAGACTGAACAATCAATGTATCTGGGTGGTATTCGATTATATCGCAATACTGTATATATAGTGATACTTACCAGGTGACGGTACTTCCGTTACACATACTAGCGACTGAATCGAACAGAAGGTTAAATGGTTAGACGAAACGATAATTGTATCTGAGTTGTATTCGATGATATCGTGATGATGTTTATATAGCAATACTCACCAGGTAACTGTTCTTCCGTTTTACATACAAGCGACCGAATCGAGCAGAAGGTTGAATTCAGTATAGATTGAACAATCATCGTATCTGGGTTGTATTCGATTATGTTTATATAGTTATACTCACCAGGTAACTGTTCTTTCGTTATACATACGAGCGACTGAATTGAACAGAAGGTTGAATGGATAGTATATGGGTTGTATTCGATTATGATGTTATGCTGTGTATATAGTTATACACACTAGGAGACGGTATTCCCGTTTTACATACGAGCGACCGAAACGAAAAGAAAGTTAAATGGATAAACTGAACAATCAATGTATCTGGGTGGTATCCGATCATATTGCAATACTGTATATATAGTGATACTTACCAGGTGACGATACTTCCGTTACACATACTAGCGACTGAATCGAACAGAATGTTGAATGGTTAGACGAAACGATAATTGTATCTGAGTTGTGTTCGATGATATCGTGATGATGTTTATATAGCAATACTCACCAGGTAACTGTCCTTCCGTTTTACATACAAGCGACCGAATCGAGCAGAAGGTTGAATTCAGTATAGATTGAACAATCATCGTATCTGGGTTGTATTCGATTATGTTTATATAGTTATACTCACCAGGTAACTGTTCTTCCGTTATACATACGAGCGACTGAATTGAACAGAAGGTTGAATGGATAGTATATGGGTTGTATTCGATTATGATGTTATGCTGTGTATATAGTTATACACACTAGGAGACGGTATTCCCGTTTTACATACGAGCGACCGAAACGAAAAGAAAGTTGAATGGATAGACTGAACAATCAATGTATCTGGGTGGTATCCGATTATATCGCAATACTGTATATATAGTGATACTTACCAGGTGACGGTACTTCCGTTACACATACTAGCGACTGAATCGAACAAAAGGTTAAATGGTTAGACGAAACGATAATTGTATCTGAGTTGTATTCGATGATATCGTGATGATGTTTATATAGCAATACTCACCAGGTAACTGTCCTTATGTTTCACATACAAGCGACCGAATCGAGCAGAAGGTTAAATGGATATATTGAACAATCATCGTATCTGAGTTGTATTCGTTTATATTTATATAGATATACTCACCAGGTACCTGTTCTTCCGATATACATACGAGCAACCGAATCGAACATAAGGTTGAATGGATAGATTGAACAATCATCGTATCTGAGTTGTATTCGATTATGTTTATATAGTTATACTCATTAGGTAACTGTTCTTCCGTTATACATACGAGCGACTGAATTGAACTGAAGGTTGAATGGATAGACTAAACAATGATCGTATCTGGGGTTGTATTCGATTATATCGTGATGATGTTCATATAGTTATACTCACCAGGTAACTGTTCTCCAGTTATACATAAGAGCGACTGAACTGAACAGAAGGTTGAATGGATAGACTGAACAATCATCGTATCTGGGTTGTATTCGATTATTTCGTGATGATTATTATATATTATGTCTAACCAGGTAACTGTTCTTTCGTTATACATACTAGCAACCGAATCGAACATAAGGTTGAATGGATAGATTGAACAATCATTGTATCTGGGTTGTCTCCGATTATATCGTTATGTTGTATATTTAACTACACCTACCATGTAACGGTTCTTTCGTTACACATACGAGCGTCTGAATCGAACATAAGGTTGGATGGTTAGACGGAACGATAATTGTAACTAAGTTGTATTCGATTATATCGTGATGACGTTTATATAGAAATACTCACCAGGTTACTGTTCTTTCGTTATACATACGAGCAACCGAATCGAACAGAAGGTTGAATGGATAGTATCTGGGTTGTATTCGATTATGATGTTATGCTGTGTATATAGTTATACACATAAGGTGACGGTATTCCCGTTTCACATACGAGCGACCGAAACGAACAGAAAGTTGAATGGATAGACTGAACAATCAATGTATCTGGGTGGTATCCGATTATATCGCAATACTGTATATATAGTGATACTTACCAGGTGACGGTACTTCCGTTACACATACTAGCGACTGAATCGAACAGAAGGTTAAATGGTTAGACGAAACGATACATGTATCTGAGTTGTATTCGATGATATCGTGATGATGTTTATATAGCAATACTCAACAGGTAACTGTTCTTCCGTTTTACATACAAGCGACCGAATCGAGCAGAAGGTTGAATTCAGTATAGATTGAACAATCATCGTATCTGGGTTGTATTCGATTATGTTTATATAGTTATACTCACCAGGTAACTGTTCTTCCGTTATACATACGAGCGACTGAATTGAACAGAAGGTTGAATGGATAGTATATGGGTTGTATTCGATTATGATGTTATGCTGTGTATATAGTTATACACACTAGGAGACGGTATTCCTGTTTTACATACGAGCGACCGAAACGAAAAGAAAGTTGAATGGATAGACTGAACAATCAATGTATCTGGGTGGTATCCGATTATATCGCAATACTGTATATATAGTGATACTTACCAGGTGACGGTACTTCCGTTACACATACTGGCGACTGAATCGAACAGAAGGTTAAATGGTTAGACGAAACGATAATTGTATCTGAGTTGTATTCGATGATATCGTGATGATGTTTATATAGCAATACTCACCAGGTAACTGTCCTTCCGTTTTACATACAAGCGACCGAATCGAGCAGAAGGTTAAATGGATATATTGAACAATCATCGTATCTGAGTTGTATTCGATTATGTTTATATAGATATACTCACCAGGTACCTGTTCTTCCGATATACATACGAGCAACCGAATCGAACATAAGGTTGAATGGATAGATTGAACAATCATCGTATCTGAGTTGTATTCGATTATGTTTATATAGTTATACTCACCAGGTAACTGTTCTTCCGTTATACATACGAGCGACTGAATTGAACTGAAGGTTGAATGGATAGACTAAACAATGATCGTATCTGGGGTTTTATTCGATTATATCGTGATGATGTTCATATAGTTATACTCACCAGGTAACTGTTTTCCAGTTATACATAAGAGCGACTGAACTGAACAGAAGGTTGAATGGATAGACTGAACAATCAATGTATCTGGGTGGTATCCGATTATATCGCAATACTGTATATATAGTGATACTTACCAGGTTACGATACTTCCGTTACACATACTAGCGACTGAATCGAACAGAATGTTGAATGGTTAGACGAAACGATAATTGTATCTGAGTTGTATTCGATGATATCGTGATGATGTTTATATTGCAATACTCACCAGGTGACTGTCCTTCCGTTTTACATACAAGCGACCGAATCGAGCAGAAGGTTAAATGGATAGATTGAACAATCATCGTATCTGAGTTGTATTCGATTATGTTTATATAGATATACTCACCAGATACCTGTTCTTCCGATATACATACGAGCAACCGAATCGAACATAAGGTTGAATGGATAGATTGAACAATCATCGTATCTGAGTTGTATTCGATTATGTTTATATAGTTATACTCACCAGGTAACTGTTCTTCCGTTATACATACGAGCGACTGAATTGAACTGAAGGTTGAATGGATAGACTAAACAATGATCGTATCTGGAGTTGTATTCGATTATATCGTGATGATGTCCATATAGTTATACTCACCAGGTAACTGTTCTCCAGTTATATATAAGAGCGACTGAACTGAACAGAAGGTTGAATGGATAGACTGAACAATCATTGTATCTGGGTTGTCTCCGATTATATCGTTATGTTGTATATTTTACTACACCTACCATGTAACGGTTCTTTCGTTACACATACGAGCGTCTGAATCGAACATAAGGTTGGATGGTTAGACGGAACGATAATTGTAACTGAGTTGTATTCGATTATATCGTGATGACGTTCATATAGAAATACTCACCAGGTTACTGTTCTTTCGTTATACATACGAGCAACCGAATCGAAACGAAGGTTGAATGGATAGTATCTGGGTTGTATTCGATTATGATGTTATGCTGTGTATATAGTTATACACATAAGGTGACGGTATTCCCGTTTCACATACGAGCGACCGAAACGAACAGAAAGTTGAATGGATAGACTGAACAATCAATGTATCTGAGTGGTATCCGATTATATCGCAATACTGTATATATAGTGATACTTACCAGGTGACGGTACTTCCGTTACACATACTAGCGACTGAATCGAACAGAAGGTTAAATGGTTAGACGAAACGATACATGTATCTGAGTTGTATTCGATGATATCGTGATGATGTTTGTATAGCAATACTCACCAGATGACTGTCCTTCCGTTTTACATACAAGCGACCGAATCGAGCAGAAGGTTAAATGGATAGATTGAACAATCATCGTATCTGAGTTGTATTCGATTATGTTTATATAGATATACTCACCAGATACCTGTTCTTCCGATTTACATACGAGCAACCGAATCGAACATAAGGTTGAACGGATAGATTGAACAATCATCGTATCTGAGTTGTATTCGATTATGTTTATATAGTTATACTCATCAGGTAACTGTTCTTCCGTTATACATACGAGCGACTGAATTGAACTGAAGGTTGAATGGATAGACTAAACAATGATCGTATCTGGAGTTGTATTCGATTATATCGTGATGATGTTCATATAGTTATACTCACCACCAGGTAACTGTTCTCCAGTTATACATAAGAGCGACTGAACTGAACAGAAGGTTGAATGGATAGACTGAACAATCATCGTATCTGGGTTGTATTCGATTATTTCGTGATGATTATTATATATTATGTCTAACCAGGTAACTGTTCTTTCGTTATACATACTAGCAACCGAATCAAACATAAGGTTGAATGGATAGATTGAACAATCATTGTATCTGGGTTGTCTCCGATTATATCGTTATGTTGTATATTTTACTACACCTACCATGTTACGGTTCTTTCGTTACACATACGAGCGTCTGAATCGAACATAAGGTTGGATGGTTAGACGGAACGATAATTGTAACTAAGTTGTATTCGATTATATCGTGATGACGTTCATATAGAAATACTCACCAGGTTACTGTTCTTTCGTTATACATACGAGCAACCGAATCAAACAGAAGGTTGAATGGATAGTATCTGGGTTGTATTCGATTATGATGTTATGCTGTGTATATAGTTATACACATAAGGTGACGGTATTCCCGTTTCACATACGAACGACCGAAACGAACAGAAAGTTGAATGGATAGACTGAACAATCAATGTATCTGGGTGGTATCCGATTATATCGCAATACTGTATATATAGTGATACTTACCAGGTGACGGTACTTCCGTTACACATACTAGCGACTGAATCGAACAAAAGGTTAAATGGTTAGACGAAACGATAATTGTATCTGAGTTGTATTCGATGATATCGTGATGATGTTTATATAGCAATACTCACCAGGTAACTGTCCTTCCGTTTTACAAGTGACCGAATCGAGCAGAAGGTTAAATGGATAGATTGAACCATCATCGTATCTGAGTTGTATTCGATTATGTTTATATAGTTATACTCACCAGGTAACTGTTCTTCCGTTATACATACGAGCGACTGAATTGAACTGAAGGTTGAATGGATAGACTAAACAATGATCGTATCTGGGGTTGTATTCGATTATATCGTGATGATGTTCAGATAGCATTACTCACCAGGTAACTGTTCTTTCGTTTTACATACAAGCGACCGAATCGAGCAGAAGGTTGAATTCAGTATAGATTGAACAATCATCGTATCTGGGTTGTATTCGATTATGTTTATATAGTTATACTCACCAGGTAACTGTTCTTCCGTTATACATACGAGCGACTGAATTGAACAGAAGGTTGAATGGATAGTATATGGGTTGTATTCGATTATGATGTTATGCTGTGTATATAGTTATACACACTAGGAGACGGTATTCCCGTTTCACATACGAGCGACCGAAACGAAAAGAAAGTTGAATGGATAGTCTGAACCAATGTATCTGGGTGGTATCCGATTATATCGCAATACTGTATAATGTTGTGTGGTGCGCTTTAGAAGTAAACACTGAGTGAGTAGCTTAGCAGATAAAAAGTTATTTTTAATAGGGATCCAAGTGATGAACAAATATCATTTACTGCATATATTATCAACAAGTGTATTAAATATCATATCCACTTACGAAACTGCCGAAATTCTGAACTGAGATTGAGAATAATAAGACGTTCTTGTTGTTGGTATCAACGAAATCGATTCCTTATCAGTGATTCTTATCATAATAATAATTGCTTATCGGCGAGCTCGTAAAGCGAACCGTGCACTCTGGCTACTGTAAAAATGTCCGTTGATGAGACTACGGATCCAACCAAATTGATCCTTGATGAAATCATTAAAACCAGGAACGAATTGAAGAATTCGATTGAAGCAAGTGAGGCGAGGCTATTGTTGAAAATTGAGGAAGCAAATAAGAAAATAAACAAGCTTGAAGTGGAGAACGAAAATCTCAAAGCAAAAGTAGAGCATCTCGAAAGAGATAACAAAAGAAAAAATATAATAGTATTCGGACTGAACAAAGCTAGGGATGAAATAACACCTGAACTTATCTGTAGTGAACTTGAAACTCTACTTGAAGTCAAAGTAAGCAAATCAAAAATAAGTGACTTGTACATCATAGGAAAAGGTGAAAACCGTCCAGTCAAAATCGAATTCACAAGCTCTTTCACAAAAAACATAATCCTGAAGAACTGCTACAAGCTAAAAGGTAAAAATATTAGAATTGCAAACGACCAAACCCTTAAACAGAGACAAGAAGGGAAAATACTGAGGAAACATCTCAATCTAGCTCGTCTCGATGAGAAGAATGAAAATTGTTTCATAAGAAGAAACAAACTCATAGTAGATAATATATCATACTCACCAGAAGACCTTGAGAACATAGGGATAAACGAAGACGTGCCTCAAGGGAAACCAAATAGTGCACCAGCAACACCTACTCCTCACCAAGCAGCAAATAAAACCATCAAAAAACAAAAACAGGCCACTATCAACAAGACTAGAAGTGAAGCAGAATCATCCACAAAGGGCACAGAAACCCCCAAGATCAAAAAACAGGACAAGGAAATTTCGCAAATTGGTCTCCATAAATCTACAAGGAGCCGATCGGGCTCCGCTTCAACCAATAAGCTGTGATCTTTTTTTTTTCTCTTTTTCATTTTTCAATTCGTATTTGTATCTTCTTTTTTGTCTCAATCTTCAATGTTATAGGAATCTAATCTTGATAATAATGGCTGATAATTTTCAGAATCATATTATATATCGATTACTATAATTTTAAATCCATAATATCTCACCATTATAAACACTTACATTTCTGAATTCTCGATTCATTAAAAACATTTGTATATGTCAGGTTTGAATATCGTAAAAATAAGTATCTTATCCTGTTCTGTCTTTTCTCATGTATATATATACTAGTTAGGCGAGTTTTTAAACAATATCTTTAGTATTATATTTTCAAAATGGATCAATATGTCAGAGATTTTAGCACTAGTGAAGTAAAAACAGAGGAAGTATCAAATTTCAGAGAGTATGATGATATTTTGAGAATAAATAGCAGCTATCCGAATTTCAAAATATTTCACAATAATATTAGAAGTATAGGTAAAAACTTCAATCAGCTGCGCTGCTACTTAGAACAACTTACACAGTTACCAGAATGTATTGTCTTAACCGAAACATGGAACTTGAATGATCTGAGTCTATACAATATACCTGGATATGATTTAATTTATAATTATAGTAAGTTCAACCAAAATGATGGCACAATAATTTATGTGAAATCCGATTTGCAATACTCACATGAAATTATAGAATTCACTAACGATTTGAAGTTCTCGATGTTAGAAATAAAACACTTCAAAAAAACCTTTCAGATACTAGCTGGATATAGACCCCCCGCTTATTGTGTGGAAATGTTCCTGGCTAATACAAGGACTATTTTGAAAAATTCAGTGAAGAGCCCAGATTATACGCTTTTCCTAGGTGACATCAATATAAACATCAAAGATGGAGATTTAATAAGCACGGAGTACTTAACAATCATGCAAGAGTTCGGATTCATATCAACGATTAATAACCATACTCGGGTAACTACAAACAGTAGATCATGCTTAGATCATATATTCGTGAAAACCTCTACGGATCTTGAATTCCTCCTACCCATGATTATACAAACGAATGCAACCGATCATTCCACAACATCCTTGCAAATTATCTACGAAAATAAATTCAATGATAATGCGGCAAATAAATTCTATATCAACTCAAAAATCGAATATGATAAGCTTGAAATTCGGTTACGCAATCACAACTGGGATATTGTCTATGATACGGAAGATGCCGAAAATGCGACAAATTTGTTTATGAATGTTCTGAATGATGAGATTAAGAATTGTACAACAACTCACAAATATAAAGTTAAAAAACGTAAAACATGGGTCACCAACGGACTCATAAAATCGATAAATACCCGAGACAATATGTACCAACAATTACTAAAGGAACCAGATAATATTATGCTTAAACGAAACTATACCGAGTATAAGAATCATTTAAGAAATCTTCTGAGAGTAACCAAGCTGCAATACTATCGTGAAAAAATTGAACAGAATGCACAAAATAGCACAAATCTATGGACAACTGTGAATGAAATGTGCCCAAAAAATAATCCAAGTTGTCGAGATATTAACGCGATTCAGCACGGTGGGCAAAAAATAACGAATGAAAAACAAATTGCAAATCTATTCAATGAACACTATATAAAAATTGGCGAAAAGCTTGCCGGAGAAATTAATCAAGACCCTCACTTCATTCCTCCCGAAAAAAATAACTTTTTATCCTCGATATTTATGAAAGCGACAAACGCTAATGAAGTCAGTAGTATTATTTCATCACTTAAGAATAAAAAAGCCCCTGGAATGGATGGCATAAGAACAGAGACAATGAAATTCTTAGCACCTTTGATAAAAAACCCGATGGCCTCCATATTCAATAAATGCATAGAACAGGGATATTTTCCCAACATCTTCAAGAAAGCGGTGGTCAAACCAATCTTCAAGGCGGGAAATAGGGATGATGTTATAAATTATAGACCGATTTCCTTAATAACAACAACTGCAAAAATCCTAGAAAAAATAATAAAAAAGCGTCTAAATGAATACCTAAACAAGAATAATATCATATCAAATAGCCAGTATGGTTTCAAAGAGGGAGTGTCAACTCAAGATGCAATTCTCGCACTCACCACAGAAATGTATAATGCATTGGATGAAGGAAAACCGTCTCTGTGCGTTTTCATTGATCTTTCCAAAGCATTCGATACTGTGAGTCATGCCTTGCTTATTGAATGCTTGGAAAACATCGGTATAAGAGGAAAACCTCTTGAACTATTCAAAAGTTACCTAACTGGTAGATCACAATGTGTCCAGGTAAGATCAGAAAGAAGTGATCTGAAGGATATAAAATACGGTGTTCCACAAGGAACCGTCCTTGGACCACTTCTTTTCAATATATATCTGAACGATCTCTTCAAAATACGCACTGAGGGAAAAATTATCACCTATGCGGATGATACGGCGATTTTTTTTATACCCACGATAACTGGCAGTCCCTGAAAAATATTGTTGAACAAGATATACGTCTTATACAAGGCTTCTTCAACCATAGGTTGCTGACGATAAACTTTGATAAAACCTTTTTTCTGCCTATTTACATCGACAAGAGAAATACCCCCACATATAATACCCTGATAATCAACAATGAAACATCGATAAAAATGTGCCATAAAATGAAATATCTCGGGCTAATGATTGATAATAACTTAAAATGGGATCAGCAAATCGATTTCATCACTAAGAAAATGCAATTTCTGATTTATAAAATGAAGTATCTGAAACATCTACTGGATTATAAATCGATGAAAACCTTATATCAAGCATCAGTCGAGCCACACCTTATTTACGGAATATTAGCTTGGGGAGGAGTGGGAAAGAGCTATATGGAAAAATTGATGATTGTACAAAAACGCTTACTAAAGATTATCTTCAACAGAGATCTCACCTACCCCTCAAATCAATTATTCAGTGAAGTTGGTTTGCTGGACCCACGACAACTATTTTTTTTACGTGGTAACATCAGACAACATCAATTCAAATCAGATTTAAAATTCCCAGATCACCAATACAATACCAGAAATAAACAAACCACCTACGTTGCCCCCTTCAAACATAAATCAAAAGGTCAGAGATGCTTTTCCTTTATAGGTCCAAAAATATATCAGTTTCTTCCTGCTGAAATTCGGAATATTCACAGTCCACGCATTTTCAAAAATAGAATCAAAACACTATTATTTTCATCACCAAGGGAGACAATACATCAACTGCTCGAATGAGTTCAGGATAACTGATTTGATTGATGAAAATCACTCCTCATATTTTACATTTTATTGTCATTATTTTTACTATGAAAATTGATACTCCTTATCGTTATTATTGATATTTTTATTTTTGAATGTGAATCACTCCGCATACAGGCTCTGCCTTCAGCGGATTTTTCAAGGTTTATTCATTAATAATTTATTTTTTTTTTCATAGTGATACTTACCAGGTGACGATTATTCCGTTACACATACTAGCGACTGAATCGAACAGAATGTTGAATGGTTAGACGAAACGATAATTGTATCTGAGTTGTATTCGATGATATCCTGATGATGTTTATATAGCAATACTCACCAGGTAACTGTCCTTCCGTTTTACATACAAGCGACCGAATCGAGCAGAAGGTTAAATGGATAGATTGAACAATCATCGTATCTGAGTTTTATTCGATTATGTTTATATAGATATACTCACCAGGTACCTGTTCTTCCGATATACATACGAGCAACCGAATCGAACATAAAGTTGAATGGATAGATTGAACAATCATCGTATCTGAGTTGTATTCGATTATGTTTATATAGTTATACTCACCAGGTAACTGTTCTTTCGTTATACATACGAGCGACTGAATTGAACTGAAGGTTGAATGGATAGACTAAACAATGATCGTATCTGGGGTTGTATTCGATTATATCGTGATGATGTTCATATAGTTATACTCACCAGGTAACTGTTCTCCAGTTATACATAAGAGCGACTGAACTGAACAGAAGGTTGAATGGATAGACTGAACAATCATCGTATCTGGGTTGTATTCGATTATTTCGTGATGATTATTATATATTATGTCTAACCAGGTAACTGTTCTTTCGTTATACATACTAGCAACCGAATCGAACATAAGGTTGAATGAATAGATTGAACAATCATTGTATCTGGGTTGTCTCCGATTATATCGTTATGTTGTATATTCAACTACACCTACCATGTAACGGTTCTTTCGTTACACATACGAGCGTCTGAATCGAACATAAAGTTGGATGGTTAGACGGAACGATAATTGTAACTAAGTTGTATTCGATTATATCGTGATGACGTTCATATAGAAATACTCACCAGGTTACTGTTCTTTCGTTATACATACGAGCAACCGAATCGAACAGAAGGTTAAATGGATAGTATCTGGGTTGTATTCGATTATGATGTTATGCTGTGTATATAGTTATACACATAAGGTGACGGTATTCCCGTTTCACATACGAACGACCGAAACGAACAGAAAGTTGAATGGATAGACTGAACAATCAATGTATCTGGGTGGTATCCGATTATATCGCAATACTGTATATATAGTGATACTTACCAGGTGACGGTACTTCCGTTACACATACTAGCGACTGAATCGAACAGAAGGTTGAATGGTTAGACGAAACAATAATTGTATCTGAGTTGTATTCGATGATATCGTGATGATGTTTATATAGCAATACTCACCAGGTAACTGTTCTTCCATTTTACATACAAGCGACCGAATCGAGCAGAAGGTTGAATTCAGTATAGATTGAACAATCATCGTATCTGGGTTGTATTCGATTATGTTTATATAGTTATACTAACCAGGTAACTGTTCTTCCGTTATACATACGAGCGACTGAATTGAACAGAAGGTTAAATGGATAGTATCTGGGTTGTATTCGATTATGATGTTATGCTGTGTATATAGTTATACACATAAGGTGACGGTATTCCCGTTTCACATACGAGCGACCGAAACGAACAGAAAGTTGAATGGATAGACTGAACAATCAATGTATCTGGATGGTATCCGATTATATCGCAATACTGTATATATAGTGATACTTACCAGGTGACGGTACTCCCGTTACACATACTAGCGACTGAATCGAACAGAAGGTTAAATGGTTAGACGAAACGATAATTGTATCTGAGTTGTATTCGATGAAATCGTGATGATGTTTATATAGCAATACTCACCAGGTAACTGTTCTTCCGTTTTACATGCAAGCGACCGAATCGAGCAGAAGGTTGAATTCAGTATAGATTGAACAATCGTATCTGGGTTGTATTCGATTATTTCGTGATGATTATTATATATTATGTCTAACCAGGTAACTGTTCTTTCGTTATACATACTAGCAACCGAATCGAACATAAGGTTGAATGGATAGATTGAACAATCATTGTATCTGGGTTGTCTCCGATTATATCGTTATGTTGTATATTTAACTACACCTACCATGTAACGGTTCTTTCGTTACACATACGAGCGTCTGAATCGAACATAAGGTGTGATGGTTAGACGGAACGATAATTGTAACTAAGTTGTATTCGATTATATCGTGATGACGTTCATATAGAAATACTCACCAGGTAACTGTTCTTTCGTTATACATACGAGAAACCGAAGCGAACAGAAGGTTGAATGGATAGTATCTGGGTTGTATTCGATTATGATGTTATGCTGTGATATAGTTATACACATAAGGTGACGGTATTCCCGTTTCACATACGAGCGACCGAAACGAACAGAAAGTTGAATGGATAGACTGAACAATCAATGTATCTGGGTGGTATCCGATTATATCGCAATACTGTATATATAGTGATACTTACCAGGTGACGGTACTTCCGTTACACATACTAGCGACTGAATCGAACAGAAGGTTAAATGGTTAGACGAAACGATAATTGTATCTGAGTTGTATTCGATGATATCGTGATGATGTTTATATAGCAATACTCACCAGGTAACTGTCCTTACGTTTTACATACAAGCGACCGAATCGAGCAGAAGGTTAAATGGATAGATTGAACAATCATCGTATCTGGGTTGTATTCGATTATGTTTATATAGTTATACTCACCAGGTAACTGTTCTTCCGTTATACATACGAGCGACTGAATTGAACTGAAGGTTGAATGGATAGACTAAACAATGATCGTATCTGGGGTTGTATTCGATTATATCGTGATGATGTTCATATAGTTATACTCACCAGGTAACTGTTCTCCAGTTATACATAAGAGCGACTGAACTGAACAGAAGGTTGAATGGATAGACTGAACAATCATCGTATCTGGGTTGTATTCGATTATTTCGTGATGATTATTATATATTATGTCTAACCAGGTAACTGTTCTTTCGTTATACATACTAGCAACCGAATCGAACATAAGGTTGAATGGATAGATTGAACAATCATTGTATCTGGGTTGTCTCCGAATATATCGTTATGTTGTATATTTAACTACACCTACCATGTAACGGTTCTTTCGTTACACATACGAGCGTCCGAATCGAACATAAGGTTGGATGGTTAGACGGAACGATAATTGTAACTAAGTTGTATTCGATTATATCGTGATGACGTTCATATAGAAATACTCACCAGGTTACTATTCTTTCGTTATACATACGAGCAACCGAATCGAACAGAAGGTTGGATGGATAGTATCTGGGTTGTATTCGATTATGATGTTATGCTGTGTATATAGTTATACACATAAGGTGACGGTATTCCCGTTTCACATACGAGCGACCGAAACGAACAGAAAGTTGAAATGATAGACTGAACAATCAATGTATCTGGGTGGTATCCGATTATATCGCAATACTGTATATATAGTGATACTTACCAGGTGACGGTACTTCCGTTACACATACTAGCGACTGAATCGAACAGAAGGTTAAATGGTTAGACGAAACGATAATTGTATCTGAGTTGTATTCGATGATATCGTGATGATGTTTATATAGCAATACTCACCAGGCAACTGTTCTTCCGTTTTACATACAAGCGACCGAATCGAGCAGAAGGTTGAATTCAGTATAGATTGAACAATCATCGTATCTGGGTTGTATTCGATTATGTTTATATAGTTATACTCACCAGGTAACTGTTCTTCCGTTATACATACGAGCGACTGAATTGAACAGAAGGTTGAATGGATAGTATATGGGTTGTATTCGATTATGATGTTATGCTGTGTATATAGTTATACACACTAGGAGACGGTATTCCCGTTTTACATACGAGCGACCGAAACAAAAAGAAAGTTGAATGGATAGACTGAACGATCAATGTATCTGGGTGGTATCCGATTATATCGCAATACTGTATATATAGTGATACTTACCAGGTGACGATACTTCCGTTACACATACAAGCGACTGAATCGAACAGAATGTTGAATGGTTAGACGAAACGATAATTGAATCTGAGTTGTATTCGATGATATCGTGATGATGTTTATATAGCAATACTCACCAGGTAACTGTCCTTCCGTTTTACATACAAGCGACCGAATCGAGCAGAAGGTTAAATGGATATATTGAACAATCATCGTATCTGAGTTGTATTCGATTATGTTTATATAGATATACTCACCAGGTACCTGTTCTTCCGATATACATACGAGCAACCGAATCGAACATAAGGTTGAATGGATAGATTGAACAATCATCGTATCTGAGTTGTATTCGATTATGTTTATATAGTTATACTCACCAGATAACTGTTCTTCCGTTATACATACGAGCGACTGAATTGAACTGAAGGTTGAATGGATAGGCTAAACAATGATCGTATCTGGGGTTGTATTCGATTATATCGTGATGATGTTCATATAGTTATACTCACCAGGTAACTGTTCTCCAGTTATACATAAGAGCGACTGAACTGAACAGAAGGTTGAATGGATAGACTGAACAATCAATGTATCTGGGTTGTATCCGATTATATCGCAATACTGTATATATAGTGATACTTACCAGGTTACGATACTTCCGTTACACATACTAGCGACTGAATCGAACAGAATGTTGAATGGTTAGACGAAACGATAATTGTATCTGAGTTGTATTAGATGATATCGTGATGATGTTTATATTGCAATACTCACCAGGTGACTGTCCTTCCGTTTTACATACAAGCGACCGAATCGAGCAGAAGGTTAAATGGATAGATTGAACAATCATCGTATCTGAGTTGTATTCGATTATGTTTATATAGATATACTCACCAGATACCTGTTCTTCCGATATACATACGAGCAACCGAATCGAACATAAGGTTGAATGGATAGATTGAACAATCATCGTATCTGAGTTGTATTCGATTATGTTTATATAGTTATACTCACCAGGTAACTGTTCTTCCGTTATACATACGAGCGACTGAATTGAACTGAAGGTTGAATGGATAGACTAAACAATGATCGTATCTGGAGTTGTATTCGATTATATCGTGATGATGTTCATATAGTTATACTCACCAGGTAACTGTTCTCCAGTTATACATAGGAGCGACTGAACTGAACAGAAGGTTGAATGGATAGACTGAACAATCATTGTATCTGGGTTGTCTCCGATTATATCGTTATGTTGTATATTTTACTACACCTACCATGTAACGGTTCTTTCGTTACACATACGAGCGTCTGAATCGAACATAAGGTTGGATGGTTAGACGAAACGATAATTGTAACTAAGTTGTATTCGATTATATCGTGATGACGTTCATATAGAAATACTCACCAGGTTACTGTTCTTTCGTTATACATACGAGCAACCGAATCGAAACGAAGGTTGAATGGATAGTATCTGGGTTGTATTCGATTATGATGTTATGCTGTGTATATATTTATACACATAAGGTGACGGTATTCCCGTTTCACATACGAGCGACCGAAACGAACAGAAAGTTGAATGGATAGACTGAACAATCAATGTATCTGGGTGGTATCCGATTATATCGCAATACTGTATATATAGTGATACTAACCAGGTGACGGTACTTCCGTTACACATACTAGCGACTGAATCGAACAGAAGGTTAAATGGTTAGACGAAACGATACATGTATCTGAGTTGTATTCGATGATATCGTGATGATGTTTATATAGCAATACTCACCAGGTGACTGTCCTTCCGTTTTACATACAAGCGACCGAATCGAGCAGAAGGTTAAATGGATAGATTGAACAATCATCGTATCTGAGTTGTATTCGATTATGTTTATATAGATATACTCACCAGATACCTGTTCTTCCGATATACATACGAGCAACCGAATCGAACATAAGGTTGAATGGATAGATTGAACAATCATCGTATCTGAGTTGTATTCGATTATGTTTATATAGTTATACTCATCAGGTAACTGTTCTTCCGTTATACATACGAGCGACTGAATTGAACTGAAGGTTGAATGGATAGACTAAACAATGATCGTATCTGGAGTTGTATTCGATTATATCGTGATGATGTTCATATAGTTATACTCACCACCAGGTAACTGTTCTCCAGTTATACATAAGAGCGACTGAACTGAACAGAAGGTTGATTGGATAGACTGAACAATCATCGTATCTGGGTTGTATTCGATTATTTCGTGATGATTATTATATATTATGTCTAACCAGGTAACTGTTCTTTCGTTATACATACTAGCAACCGAATCGAACATAAGGTTGAATGGATAGATTGAACAATCATTGTATCTGGGTTGTCTCCGATTATATCGTTATGTTGTATATTTTACTACACCTACCATATAACGGTTCTTTCGTTACACATACGAGCGTCTGAATCGAACATAAGGTTGGATGGTTAGACGGAACGATAATTGTAACTAAGTTGTATTCGATTATATCGTGATGACGTTCATATAGAAATACTCACCAGGTTACTGTTCTTTCGTTATACATACGAGCAACCGAATCAAACAGAAGGTTGAATGGATAGTATCTGGGTTGTATTCGATTATGATGTTATGCTGTGTATATAGTTATACACATAAGGTGACGGTATTCCCGTTTCACATACGAACGACCGAAACGAACAGAAAGTTGAATGGATAGACTGAACAATCAATGTATCTGGGTGGTATCCGATTATATCGCAATACTGTATATATAGTGATACTTACCAGGTGACGGTACTTCCGTTACACATACTAGCGACTGAATCGAACAGAAGGTTAAATGGTTAGACGAAACGATAATTGTATCTGAGTTGTATTCGATGATATCGTGATGATGTTCAGATAGCATTACTCACCAGGTAACTGTTCTTTCGTTTTACATACAAGCGACCGAATCGAGCAGAAGGTTGAATTCAGTATAGATTGAACAATCATCGTATCTGGGTTGTATTCGATTATGTTTATATAGTTATACTCACCAGGTAACTGTTCTTCCGTTATACATACGAGCGACTGAATTGAACAGAAGGTTGAATGGATAGTATATGGGTTGTATTCGATTATGATGTTATGCTGTGTATATAGTTATACACACTAGGAGACGGTATTCCCGTTTCACATACGAGCGACCGAAACGAAAAGAAAGTTGAATGGATAGACTGAACCAATGTATCTGGGTGGTATCCGATTATATCGCAATACTGTATATATAGTGATACTTACCAGGTAACGATACTTCCGTTACACATACTAGCGACTGAATCGAACAGAATGTTGAATGGTTAGACGAAACGATAATTGTATCTGAGTTGTATTCGATGATATCCTGATGATGTTTATATAGCAATACTCACCAGGTAACTGTCCTTCCGTTTTACATACAAGCGACCGAATCGAGCAGAAGGTTAAATGGATAGATTGAACAATCATCGTATCTGAGTTGTATTCGATTATGTTTATATAGATATACTCACCAGGTACCTGTTCTTCCGATATACATACGAGCAACCGAATCGAACATAAGGTTGAATGGATAGATTGAACAATCATCGTATCTGAGTTGTATTCGATTATGTTTATATAGATATACTCACCAGGTACCTGTTCTTCCGATATACATACGAGCAACCGAATCGAACATAAGGTTGAATGGATAGATTGAACAATCATCGTATCTGAGTTGTATTCGATTATGTTTATATAGTTATACTCACCAGGTAACTGTTCTTCCGTTATACATACGAGCGACTGAATTGAACTGAAGGTTGAATGGATAGACTAAACAATGATCGTATCTGGGGTTTTATTCGATTATATCGTGATGATGTTCATATAGTTATACTCACCAGGTAACTGTTTTCCAGTTATACATAAGAGCGACTGAACTGAACAGAAGGTTGAATGGATAGACTGAACAATCAATGTATCTGGGTGGTATCCGATTATATCGCAATACTGTATATATAGTGATACTTACCAGGTTACGATACTTCCGTTACACATACTAGCGACTGAATCGAACAGAATGTTGAATGGTTAGACGAAACGATAATTGTATCTGAGTTGTATTCGATGATATCGTGATGATGTTTATATTGCAATACTCACCAGGTGACTGTCCTTCCGTTTTACATACAAGCGACCGAATCGAGCAGAAGGTTAAATGGATAGATTGAACAATCATCGTATCTGAGTTGTATTCGATTATGTTTATATAGATATACTCACCAGATACCTGTTCATCCGATATACATACGAGCAACCGAATCGAACATAAGGTTGAATGGATAGATTGAACAATCATCGTATCTGAGTTGTATTCGATTATGTTTATATAGTTATACTCACCAGGTAACTGTTCTTCCGTTATACATACGAGCGACTGAATTGAACTGAAGGTTGAATGGATAGACTAAACAATGATCGTATCTGGAGTTGTATTCGATTATATCGTGATGATGTCCATATAGTTATACTCACCAGGTAACTGTTCTCCAGTTATACATAAGAGCGACTGAACTGAACAGAAGGTTGAATGGATAGACTGAACAATCATTGTATCTGGGTTGTCTCCGATTATATCGTTATGTTGTATATTTTACTACACCTACCATGTAACGGTTCTTTCGTTACACATACGAGCGTCTGAATCGAACATAAGGTTGGATGGTTAGACGGAACGATAATTGTAACTGAGTTGTATTCGATTATATCGTGATGACGTTCATATAGAAATACTCACCAGGTTACTGTTCTTTCGTTATACATACGAGCAACCGAATCGAAACGAAGGTTGAATGGATAGTATCTGGGTTGTATTCGATTATGATGTTATGCTGTGTATATAGTTATACACATAAGGTGACGGTATTCCCGTTTCACATACGAGCGACCGAAACGAACAGAAAGTTGAATGGATAGACTGAACAATCAATGTATCTGAGTGGTATCCGATTATATCGCAATACTGTATATATAGTGATACTTACCAGGTGACGGTACTTCCGTTACACATACTAGCGACTGAATCGAACAGAAGGTTAAATGGTTAGACGAAACGATACATGTATCTGAGTTGTATTCGATGATATCGTGATGATGTTTATATAGCAATACTCACCAGGTGACTGTCCTTCCGTTTTACATACAAGCGACCGAATCGAGCAGAAGGTTAAATGGATAGATTGAACAATCATCGTATCTGAGTTGTATTCGATTATGTTTATATAGATATACTCACCAGATACCTGTTCTTCCGATTTACATACGAGCAACCGAATCGAACATAAGGTTGAACGGATAGATTGAACAATCATCGTATCTGAGTTGTATTCGATTATGTTTATATAGTTATACTCATCAGGTAACTGTTCTTCCGTTATACATACGAGCGACTGAATTGAACTGAAGGTTGAATGGATAGACTAAACAATGATCGTATCTGGAGTTGTATTCGATTATATCGTGATGATGTTCATATAGTTATACTCACCACCAGGTAACTGTTCTCCAGTTATACATAAGAGCGACTGAACTGAACAGAAGGTTGAATGGATAGACTGAACAATCATCGTATCTGGGTTGTATTCGATTATTTCGTGATGATTATTATATATTATGTCTAACCAGGTAACTGTTCTTTCGTTATACATACTAGCAACCGAATCGAACATAAGGTTGAATGGATAGATTGAACAATCATTGTATCTGGGTTGTCTCCGATTATATCGTTATGTTGTATATTTTACTACACCTACCATGTTACGGTTCTTTCGTTACACATACGAGCGTCTGAATCGAACATAAGGTTGGATGGTTAGACGGAACGATAATTGTAACTAAGTTGTATTCGATTATATCGTGATGACGTTCATATAGAAATACTCACCAGGTTACTGTTCTTTCGTTATACATACGAGCAACCGAATCAAACAGAAGGTTGAATGGATAGTATCTGGGTTGTATTCGATTATGATGTTATGCTGTGTATATAGTTATACACATAAGGTGACGGTATTCCCGTTTCACATACGAACGACCGAAACGAACAGAAAGTTGAATGGATAGACTGAACAATCAATGTATCTGGGTGGTATCCGATTATATCGCAATACTGTATATATAGTGATACTTACCAGGTGACGGTACTTCCGTTACACATACTAGCGACTGAATCGAACAAAAGGTTAAATGGTTAGACGAAACGATAATTGTATCTGAGTTGTATTCGATGATATCGTGATGATGTTTATATAGCAATACTCACCAGGTAACTGTCCTTCCGTTTTACAAGTGACCGAATCGAGCAGAAGGTTAAATGGATAGATTGAACCATCATCGTATCTGAGTTGTATTCGATTATGTTTATATAGTTATACTCACCAGGTAACTGTTCTTCCGTTATACATACGAGCGACTGAATTGAACTGAAGGTTGAATGGATAGACTAAACAATGATCGTATCTGGGGTTGTATTCGATTATATCGTGATGATGTTCAGATAGCATTACTCACCAGGTAACTGTTCTTTCGTTTTACATACAAGCGACCGAATCGAGCAGAAGGTTGAATTCAGTATAGATTGAACAATCATCGTATCTGGGTTGTATTCGATTATGTTTATATAGTTATACTCACCAGGTAACTGTTCTTCCGTTATACATACGAGCGACTGAATTGAACAGAAGGTTGAATGGATAGTATATGGGTTGTATTCGATTATGATGTTATGCTGTGTATATTATTTATACACACTAGGAGACGGTATTCCCGTTTCACATACGAGCGACCGAAACGAAAAGAAAGTTGAATGGATAGTCTGAACCAATGTATCTGGGTGGTATCCGATTATATCGCAATACTGTATAATGTTGTGTGGTGCGCTTTAGAAGTAAACACTGAGTGAGTAGCTTAGCAGATAAAAAGTTATTTTTAATAGGGATCCAAGTGATGAACAAATATCATTTACTGCATATATTATCAACAAGTGTATTAAATATCATATCCACTTACGAAACTGCCGAAATTCTGAACTGAGATTGAGAATAATAAGACGTTCTTGTTGTTGGTATCAACGAAATCGATTCCTTATCAGTGATTCTTATCATAATAATAATTGCTTATCGGCGAGCTCGTAAAGCGAACCGTGCACTCTGGCTACTGTAAAAATGTCCGTTGATGAGACTACGGATCCAACCAAATTGATCCTTGATGAAATCATTAAAACCAGGAACGAATTGAAGAATTCGATTGAAGCAAGTGAGGCGAGGCTATTGTTGAAAATTGAGGAAGCAAATAAGAAAATAAACAAGCTTGAAGTGGAGAACGAAAATCTCAAAGCAAAAGTAGAGCATCTCGAAAGAGATAACAAAAGAAAAAATATAATAGTATTCGGACTGAACAAAGCTAGGGATGAAATAACACCTGAACTTATCTGTAGTGAACTTGAAACTCTACTTGAAGTCAAAGTAAGCAAATCAAAAATAAGTGACTTGTACATCATAGGAAAAGGTGAAAACCGTCCAGTCAAAATCGAATTCACAAGCTCTTTCACAAAAAACATAATCCTGAAGAACTGCTACAAGCTAAAAGGTAAAAATATTAGAATTGCAAACGACCAAACCCTTAAACAGAGACAAGAAGGGAAAATACTGAGGAAACATCTCAATCTAGCTCGTCTCGATGAAAAGAATGAAAATTGTTTCATAAGAAGAAACAAACTCATAGTAGATAATATATCATACTCACCAGAAGACCTTGAGAACATAGGGATAAACGAAGACGTGCCTCAAGGGAAACCAAATAGTGCACCAGCAACACCTACTCCTCACCAAGCAGCAAATAAAACCATCAAAAAACAAAAACAGGCCACTATCAACAAGACTAGAAGTGAAGCAGAATCATCCACAAAGGGCACAGAAACCCCCAAGATCAAAAAACAGGACAAGGAAATTTCGCAAATTGGTCTCCATAAATCTACAAGGAGCCGATCGGGCTCTTTTTCATTTTTCAATTCGTATTTGTATCTTCTTTTTTGTCTCAATCTTCAATGTTATAGGAATCTAATCTTGATAATAATGGCTGATAATTTTCAGAATCATATTATATATCGATTACTATAATTTTAAATCCATAATATCTCACCATTATAAACACTTACATTTCTGAATTCTCGATTCATTAAAAACATTTGTATATGTCAGGTTTGAATATCGTAAAAATAAGTATCTTATCCTGTTCTGTCTTTTCTCATGTATATATATACTAGTTAGGCGAGTTTTTAAACAATATCTTTAGTATTATATTTTCAAAATGGATCAATATGTCAGAGATTTTAGCACTAGTGAAGTAAAAACAGAGGAAGTATCAAATTTCAGAGAGTATGATGATATTTTGAGAATAAATAGCAGCTATCCGAATTTCAAAATATTTCACAATAATATTAGAAGTATAGGTAAAAACTTCAATCAGCTGCGCTGCTACTTAGAACAACTTACACAGTTACCAGAATGTATTGTCTTAACCGAAACATGGAACTTGAATGATCTGAGTCTATACAATATACCTGGATATGATTTAATTTATAATTATAGTAAGTTCAACCAAAATGATGGCACAATAATTTATGTGAAATCCGATTTGCAATACTCACATGAAATTATAGAATTCACTAACGATTTGAAGTTCTCGATGTTAGAAATAAAACACTTCAAAAAAACCTTTCAGATACTAGCTGGATATAGACCCCCCGCTTATTGTGTGGAAATGTTCCTGGCTAATACAAGGACTATTTTGAAAAATTCAGTGAAGAGCCCAGATTATACGCTTTTCCTAGGTGACATCAATATAAACATCAAAGATGGAGATTTAATAAGCACGGAGTACTTAACAATCATGCAAGAGTTCGGATTCATATCAACGATTAATAACCATACTCGGGTAACTACAAACAGTAGATCATGCTTAGATCATATATTCGTGAAAACCTCTACGGATCTTGAATTCCTCCTACCCATGATTATACAAACGAATGCAACCGATCATTCCACAACATCCTTGCAAATTATCTACGAAAATAAATTCAATGATAATGCGGCAAATAAATTCTATATCAACTCAAAAATCGAATATGATAAGCTTGAAATTCGGTTACGCAATCACAACTGGGATATTGTCTATGATACGGAAGATGCCGAAAATGCGACAAATTTGTTTATGAATGTTCTGAATGATGAGATTAAGAATTGTACAACAACTCACAAATATAAAGTTAAAAAACGTAAAACATGGGTCACCAACGGACTCATAAAATCGATAAATACCCGAGACAATATGTACCAACAATTACTAAAGGAACCAGATAATATTATGCTTAAACGAAACTATACCGAGTATAAGAATCATTTAAGAAATCTTCTGAGAGTAACCAAGCTGCAATACTATCGTGAAAAAATTGAACAGAATGCACAAAATAGCACAAATCTATGGACAACTGTGAATGAAATGTGCCCAAAAAATAATCCAAGTTGTCGAGATATTAACGCGATTCAGCACGGTGGGCAAAAAATAACGAATGAAAAACAAATTGCAAATCTATTCAATGAACACTATATAAAAATTGGCGAAAAGCTTGCCGGAGAAATTAATCAAGACCCTCACTTCATTCCTCCCGAAAAAAATAACTTTTTATCCTCGATATTTATGAAAGCGACAAACGCTAATGAAGTCAGTAGTATTATTTCATCACTTAAGAATAAAAAAGCCCCTGGAATGGATGGCATAAGAACAGAGACAATGAAATTCTTAGCACCTTTGATAAAAAACCCGATGGCCTCCATATTCAATAAATGCATAGAACAGGGATATTTTCCCAACATCTTCAAGAAAGCGGTGGTCAAACCAATCTTCAAGGCGGGAAATAGGGATGATGTTATAAATTATAGACCGATTTCCTTAATAACAACAACTGCAAAAATCCTAGAAAAAATAATAAAAAAGCGTCTAAATGAATACCTAAACAAGAATAATATCATATCAAATAGCCAGTATGGTTTCAAAGAGGGAGTGTCAACTCAAGATGCAATTCTCGCACTCACCACAGAAATGTATAATGCATTGGATGAAGGAAAACCGTCTCTGTGCGTTTTCATTGATCTTTCCAAAGCATTCGATACTGTGAGTCATGCCTTGCTTATTGAATGCTTGGAAAACATCGGTATAAGAGGAAAACCTCTTGAACTATTCAAAAGTTACCTAACTGGTAGATCACAATGTGTCCAGGTAAGATCAGAAAGAAGTGATCTGAAGGATATAAAATACGGTGTTCCACAAGGAACCGTCCTTGGACCACTTCTTTTCAATATATATCTGAACGATCTCTTCAAAATACGCACTGAGGGAAAAATTATCACCTATGCGGATGATACGGCGATTTTTTTTATACCCACGATAACTGGCAGTCCCTGAAAAATATTGTTGAACAAGATATACGTCTTATACAAGGCTTCTTCAACCATAGGTTGCTGACGATAAACTTTGATAAAACCTTTTTTCTGCCTATTTACATCGACAAGAGAAATACCCCCACATATAATACCCTGATAATCAACAATGAAACATCGATAAAAATGTGCCATAAAATGAAATATCTCGGGCTAATGATTGATAATAACTTAAAATGGGATCAGCAAATCGATTTCATCACTAAGAAAATGCAATTTCTGATTTATAAAATGAAGTATCTGAAACATCTACTGGATTATAAATCGATGAAAACCTTATATCAAGCATCAGTCGAGCCACACCTTATTTACGGAATATTAGCTTGGGGAGGAGTGGGAAAGAGCTATATGGAAAAATTGATGATTGTACAAAAACGCTTACTAAAGATTATCTTCAACAGAGATCTCACCTACCCCTCAAATCAATTATTCAGTGAAGTTGGTTTGCTGGACCCACGACAACTATTTTTTTTACGTGGTAACATCAGACAACATCAATTCAAATCAGATTTAAAATTCCCAGATCACCAATACAATACCAGAAATAAACAAACCACCTACGTTGCCCCCTTCAAACATAAATCAAAAGGTCAGAGATGCTTTTCCTTTATAGGTCCAAAAATATATCAGTTTCTTCCTGCTGAAATTCGGAATATTCACAGTCCACGCATTTTCAAAAATAGAATCAAAACACTATTATTTTCATCACCAAGGGAGACAATACATCAACTGCTCGAATGAGTTCAGGATAACTGATTTGATTGATGAAAATCACTCCTCATATTTTACATTTTATTGTCATTATTTTTACTATGAAAATTGATACTCCTTATCGTTATTATTGATATTTTTATTTTTGAATGTGAATCACTCCGCATACAGGCTCTGCCTTCAGCGGATTTTTCAAGGTTTATTCATTAATAATTTATTTTTTTTTTCATAGTGATACTTACCAGGTGACGATTATTCCGTTACACATACTAGCGACTGAATCGAACAGAATGTTGAATGGTTAGACGAAACGATAATTGTATCTGAGTTGTATTCGATGATATCCTGATGATGTTTATATAGCAATACTCACCAGGTAACTGTCCTTCCGTTTTACATACAATTGACCGAATCGAGCAGAAGGTTAAATGGATAGATTGAACAATCATCGTATCTGAGTTTTATTCGATTATGTTTATATAGATATACTCACCAGGTACCTGTTCTTCCGATATACATACGAGCAACCGAATCGAACATAAGGTTGAATGGATAGATTGAACAATCATCGTATCTGAGTTGTATTCGATTATGTTTATATAGTTATACTCACCAGGTAACTGTTCTTTCGTTATACATACGAGCGACTGAATTGAACTGAAGGTTGAATGGATAGACTAAACAATGATCGTATCTGGGGTTGTATTCGATTATATCGTGATGATGTTCATATAGTTATACTCACCAGGTAACTGTTCTCCAGTTATACATAAGAGCGACTGAACTGAACAGAAGGTTGAATGGATAGACTGAACAATCATCGTATCTGGGTTGTATTCGATTATTTCGTGATGATTATTATATATTATGTCTAACCAGGTAACTGTTCTTTCGTTATACATACTAGCAACCGAATCGAACATAAGGTTGAATGAATAGATTGAACAATCATTGTATCTGGGTTGTCTCCGATTATATCGTTATGTTGTATATTCAACTACACCTACCATGTAACGGTTCTTTCGTTACACATACGAGCGTCTGAATCGAACATAAGGTTGGATGGTTAGACGGAACGATAATTGTAACTAAGTTGTATTCGATTATATCGTGATGACGTTCATATAGAAATACTCACCAGGTTACTGTTCTTTCGTTATACATACGAGCAACCGAATCGAACAGAAGGTTAAATGGATAGTATCTGGGTTGTATTCGATTATGATGTTATGCTGTGTATATAGTTATACACATAAGGTGACGGTATTCCCGTTTCACATACGAACGACCGAAACGAACAGAAAGTTGAATGGATAGACTGAACAATCAATGTATCTGGGTGGTATCCGATTATATCGCAATACTGTATATATAGTGATACTTACCAGGTGACGGTACTTCCGTTACACATACTAGCGACTGAATCGAACAGAAGGTTGAATGGTTAGACGAAACAATAATTGTATCTGAGTTGTATTCGGTGATATCGTGATGATGTTTATATAGCAATACTCACCAGGTAACTGTTCTTCCATTTTACATACAAGCGACCGAATCGAGCAGAAGGTTGAATTCAGTATAGATTGAACAATCATCGTATCTGGGTTGTATTCGATTATGTTTATATAGTTATACTAACCAGGTAACTGTTCTTCCGTTATACATACGAGCGACTGAATTGAACAGAATGTTAAATGGATAGTATCTGGGTTGTATTCGATTATGATGTTATGCTGTGTATATAGTTATACACATAAGGTGACGGTATTCCCGTTTCACATACGAGCGACCGAAACGAACAGAAAGTTGAATGGATAGACTGAACAATCAATGTATCTGGATGGTATCCGATTATATCGCAATACTGTATATATAGTGATACTTACCAGGTGACGGTACTCCCGTTACACATACTAGCGACTGAATCGAACAGAAGGTTAAATGGTTAGACGAAACGATAATTGTATCTGAGTTGTATTCGATGAAATCGTGATGATGTTTATATAGCAATACTCACCAGGTAACTGTTCTTCCGTTTTACATACAAGCGACCGAATCGAGCAGAAGGTTGAATTCAGTATAGATTGAACAATCGTATCTGGGTTGTATTCGATTATTTCGTGATGATTATTATATATTATGTCTAACCAGGTAACTGTTCTTTCGTTATACATACTAGCAACCGAATCGAACATAAGGTTGAATGGATAGATTGAACAATCATTGTATCTGGGTTGTCTCCGATTATATCGTTATGTTGTATATTTAACTACACCTACCATGTAACGGTTCTTTCGTTACACATACGAGCGTCTGAATCGAACATAAGGTGTGATGGTTAGACGGAACGATAATTGTAACTAAGTTGTATTCGATTATATCGTGATGACGTTCATATAGAAATACTCACCAGGTAACTGTTCTTTCGTTATACATACGAGCAACCGAAGCGAACAGAAGGTTGAATGGATAGTATCTGGGTTGTATTCGATTATGATGTTATGCTGTGATATAGTTATACACATAAGGTGACGGTATTCCCGTTTCACATACGAGCGACCGAAACGAACAGAAAGTTGAATGGATAGACTGAACAATCAATGTATCTGGGTGGTATCCGATTATATCGCAATACTGTATATATAGTGATACTTACCAGGTGACGGTACTTCCGTTACACATACTAGCGACTGAATCGAACAGAAGGTTAAATGGTTAGACGAAACGATAATTGTATCTGAGTTGTATTCGATGATATCGTGATGATGTTTATATAGCAATACTCACCAGGTAACTGTCCTTACGTTTTACATACAAGCGACCGAATCGAGCAGAAGGTTAAATGGATAGATTGAACAATCATCGTATCTGAGTTGTATTCGATTATGTTTATATAGTTATACTCACCAGGTAACTGTTCTTCCGTTATACATACGAGCGACTGAATTGAACTGAAGGTTGAATGGATAGACTAAACAATGATCGTATCTGGGGTTGTATTCGATTATATCGTGATGATGTTCATATAGTTATACTCACCAGGTAACTGTTCTCCAGTTATACATAAGAGCGACTGAACTGAACAGAAGGTTGAATGGATAGACTGAACAATCATCGTATCTGGGTTGTATTCGATTATTTCGTGATGATTATTATATATTATGTCTAACCAGGTAACTGTTCTTTCGTTATACATACTAGCAACCGAATCGAACATAAGGTTGAATGGATAGATTGAACAATCATTGTATCTGGGTTGTCTCCGAATATATCGTTATGTTGTATATTTAACTACACCTACCATGTAACGGTTCTTTCGTTACACATACGAGCGTCCGAATCGAACATAAGGTTGGATGGTTAGACGGAACGATAATTGTAACTAAGTTGTATTCGATTATATCGTGATGACGTTCATATAGAAATACTCACCAGGTTACTATTCTTTCGTTATACATACGAGCAACCGAATCGAACAGAAGGTTGGATGGATAGTATCTGGGTTGTATTCGATTATGATGTTATGCTGTGTATATAGTTATACACATAAGGTGACGGTATTCCCGTTTCACATACGAGCGACCGAAACGAACAGAAAGTTGAAATGATAGACTGAACAATCAATGTATCTGGGTGGTATCCGATTATATCGCAATACTGTATATATAGTGATACTTACCAGGTGACGGTACTTCCGTTACACATACTAGCGACTGAATCGAACAGAAGGTTAAATGGTTAGACGAAACGATAATTGTATCTGAGTTGTATTCGATGATATCGTGATGATGTTTATATAGCAATACTCACCAGGCAACTGTTCTTCCGTTTTACATACAAGCGACCGAATCGAGCAGAAGGTTGAATTCAGTATAGATTGAACAATCATCGTATCTGGGTTGTATTCGATTATGTTTATATAGTTATACTCACCAGGTAACTGTTCTTCCGTTATACATACGAGCGACTGAATTGAACAGAAGGTTGAATGGATAGTATATGGGTTGTATTCGATTATGATGTTATGCTGTGTATATAGTTATACACACTAGGAGACGGTATTCCCGTTTTACATACGAGCGACCGAAACAAAAAGAAAGTTGAATGGATAGACTGAACGATCAATGTATCTGGGTGGTATCCGATTATATCGCAATACTGTATATATAGTGATACTTACCAGGTGACGATACTTCCGTTACACATACAAGCGACTGAATCGAACAGAATGTTGAATGGTTAGACGAAACGATAATTGAATCTGAGTTGTATTCGATGATATCGTGATGATGTTTATATAGCAATACTCACCAGGTAACTGTCCTTCCGTTTTACATACAAGCGACCGAATCGAGCAGAAGGTTAAATGGATATATTGAACAATCATCGTATCTGAGTTGTATTCGATTATGTTTATATAGATATACTCACCAGGTACCTGTTCTTCCGATATACATACGAGCAACCGAATCGAACATAAGGTTGAATGGATAGATTGAACAATCATCGTATCTGAGTTGTATTCGATTATGTTTATATAGTTATACTCACCAGGTAACTGTTCTTCCGTTATACATACGAGCGACTGAATTGAACTGAAGGTTGAATGGATAGGCTAAACAATGATCGTATCTGGGGTTGTATTCGATTATATCGTGATGATGTTCATATAGTTATACTCACCAGGTAACTGTTCTCCAGTTATACATAAGAGCGACTGAACTGAACAGAAGGTTGAATGGATAGACTGAACAATCAATGTATCTGGGTTGTATCCGATTATATCGCAATACTGTATATATAGTGATACTTACCAGGTTACGATACTTCCGTTACACATACTAGCGACTGAATCGAACAGAATGTTGAATGGTTAGACGAAACGATAATTGTATCTGAGTTGTATTAGATGATATCGTGATGATGTTTATATTGCAATACTCACCAGGTGACTGTCCTTCCGTTTTACATACAAGCGACCGAATCGAGCAGAAGGTTAAATGGATAGATTGAACAATCATCGTATCTGAGTTGTATTCGATTATGTTTATATAGATATACTCACCAGATACCTGTTCTTCCGATATACATACGAGCAACCGAATCGAACATAAGGTTGAATGGATAGATTGAACAATCATCGTATCTGAGTTGTATTCGATTATGTTTATATAGTTATACTCACCAGGTAACTGTTCTTCCGTTATACATACGAGCGACTGAATTGAACTGAAGGTTGAATGGATAGACTAAACAATGATCGTATCTGGAGTTGTATTCGATTATATCGTGATGATGTTCATATAGTTATACTCACCAGGTAACTGTTCTCCAGTTATACATAGGAGCGACTGAACTGAACAGAAGGTTGAATGGATAGACTGAACAATCATTGTATCTGGGTTGTCTCCGATTATATCGTTATGTTGTATATTTTACTACACCTACCATGTAACAGTTCTTTCGTTACACATACGAGCGTCTGAATCGAACATAAGGTTGGATGGTTAGACGAAACGATAATTGTAACTAAGTTGTATTCGATTATATCGTGATGACGTTCATATAGAAATACTCACCAGGTTACTGTTCTTTCGTTATACATACGAGCAACCGAATCGAAACGAAGGTTGAATGGATAGTATCTGGGTTGTATTCGATTATGATGTTATGCTGTGTATATATTTATACACATAAGGTGACGGTATTCCCGTTTCACATACGAGCGACCGAAACGAACAGAAAGTTGAATGGATAGACTGAACAATCAATGTATCTGGGTGGTATCCGATTATATCGCAATACTGTATATATAGTGATACTTACCAGGTGACGGTACTTCCGTTACACATACTAGCGACTGAATCGAACAGAAGGTCAAATGGTTAGACGAAACGATACATGTATCTGAGTTGTATTCGATGATATCGTGATGATGTTTATATAGCAATACTCACCAGGTGACTGTCCTTCCGTTTTACATACAAGCGACCGAATCGAGCAGAAGGTTAAATGGATAGATTGAACAATCATCGTATCTGAGTTGTATTCGATTATGTTTATATAGATATACTCACCAGATACCTGTTCTTCCGATATACATACGAGCAACCGAATCGAACATAAGGTTGAATGGATAGATTGAACAATCATCGTATCTGAGTTGTATTCGATTATGTTTATATAGTTATACTCATCAGGTAACTGTTCTTCCGTTATACATACGAGCGACTGAATTGAACTGAAGGTTGAATGGATAGACTAAACAATGATCGTATCTGGAGTTGTATTCGATTATATCGTGATGATGTTTATATAGTTATACTCACCACCAGGTAACTGTTCTCCAGTTATACATAAGAGCGACTGAACTGAACAGAAGGTTGAATGGATAGACTGAACAATCATCGTATCTGGGTTGTATTCGATTATTTCGTGATGATTATTATATATTATGTCTAACCAGGTAACTGTTCTTTCGTTATACATACTAGCAACCGAATCGAACATAAGGTTGAATGGATAGATTGAACAATCATTGTATCTGGGTTGTCTCCGATTATATCGTTATGTTGTATATTTTACTACACCTACCATATAACGGTTCTTTCGTTACACATACGAGCGTCTGAATCGAACATAAGGTTGGATGGTTAGACGGAACGATAATTGTAACTAAGTTGTATTCGATTATATCGTGATGACGTTCATATAGAAATACTCACCAGGTTACTGTTCTTTCGTTATACATACGAGCAACCGAATCGAACAGAAGGTTAAATGGATAGTATCTGGGTTGTATTCGATTATGATGTTATGCTGTGTATATAGTTATACACATAAGGTGACGGTATTCCCGTTTCACATACGAACGACCGAAACGAACAGAAAGTTGAATGGATAGACTGAACAATCAATGTATCTGGGTGGTATCCGATTATATCGCAATACTGTATATATAGTGATACTTACCAGGTGACGGTACTTCCGTTACACATACTAGCGACTGAATCGAACAGAAGGTTGAATGGTTAGACGAAACAATAATTGTATCTGAGTTGTATTCGATGATATCGTGATGATGTTTATATAGCAATACTCACCAGGTAACTGTTCTTCCATTTTACATACAAGCGACCGAATCGAGCAGAAGGTTGAATTCAGTATAGATTGAACAATCATCGTATCTGGGTTGTATTCGATTATGTTTATATAGTTATACTAACCAGGTAACTGTTCTTCCGTTATACATACGAGCGACTGAATTGAACAGAAGGTTAAATGGATAGTATCTGGGTTGTATTCGATTATGATGTTATGCTGTGTATATAGTTATACACATAAGGTGACGGTATTCCCGTTTCACATACGAGCGACCGAAACGAACAGAAAGTTGAATGGATAGACTGAACAATCAATGTATCTGGATGGTATCCGATTATATCGCAATACTGTATATATAGTGATACTTACCAGGTGACGGTACTCCCGTTACACATACTAGCGACTGAATCGAACAGAAGGTTAAATGGTTAGACGAAACGATAATTGTATCTGAGTTGTATTCGATGAAATCGTGATGATGTTTATATAGCAATACTCACCAGGTAACTGTTCTTTCGTTTTACATACAAGCGACCGAATCGAGCAGAAGGTTGAATTCAGTATAGATTGAACAATCGTATCTGGGTTGTATTCGATTATTTCGTGATGATTATTATATATTATGTCTAACCAGGTAACTGTTCTTTCGTTATACATACTAGCAACCGAATCGAACATAAGGTTGAATGGATAGATTGAACAATCATTGTATCTGGGTTGTCTCCGATTATATCGTTATGTTGTATATTTAACTACACCTACCATGTAACGGTTCTTTCGTTACACATACGAGCGTCTGAATCGAACATAAGGTGTGATGGTTAGACGGAACGATAATTGTAACTAAGTTGTATTCGATTATATCGTGATGACGTTCATATAGAAATACTCACCAGGTAACTGTTCTTTCGTTATACATACGAGCAACCGAAGCGAACAGAAGGTTGAATGGATAGTATCTGGGTTGTATTCGATTATGATGTTATGCTGTGATATAGTTATACACATAAGGTGACGGTATTCCCGTTTCACATACGAGCGACCGAAACGAACAGAAAGTTGAATGGATAGACTGAACAATCAATGTATCTGGGTGGTATCCGATTATATCGCAATACTGTATATATAGTGATACTTACCAGGTGACGGTACTTCCGTTACACATACTAGCGACTGAATCGAACAGAAGGTTAAATGGTTAGACGAAACGATAATTGTATCTGAGTTGTATTCGATGATATCGTGATGATGTTTATATAGCAATACTCACCAGGTAACTGTCCTTACGTTTTACATACAAGCGACCGAATCGAGCAGAAGGTTAAATGGATAGATTGAACAATCATCGTATCTGAGTTGTATTCGATTATGTTTATATAGTTATACTCACCAGGTAACTGTTCTTCCGTTATACATACGAGCGACTGAATTGAACTGAAGGTTGAATGGATAGACTAAACAATGATCGTATCTGGGGTTGTATTCGATTATATCGTGATGATGTTCATATAGTTATACTCACCAGGTAACTGTTCTCCAGTTATACATAAGAGCGACTGAACTGAACAGAAGGTTGAATGGATAGACTGAACAATCATCGTATCTGGGTTGTATTCGATTATTTCGTGATGATTATTATATATTATGTCTAACCAGGTAACTGTTCTTTCGTTATACATACTAGCAACCGAATCGAACATAAGGTTGAATGGATAGATTGAACAATCATTGTATCTGGGTTGTCTCCGAATATATCGTTATGTTGTATATTTAACTACACCTACCATGTAACGGTTCTTTCGTTACACATACGAGCGTCCGAATCGAACATAAGGTTGGATGGTTAGACGGAACGATAATTGTAACTAAGTTGTATTCGATTATATCGTGATGACGTTCATATAGAAATACTCACCAGGTTACTATTCTTTCGTTATACATACGAGCAACCGAATCGAACAGAAGGTTGGATGGATAGTATCTGGGTTGTATTCGATTATGATGTTATGCTGTGTATATAGTTATACACATAAGGTGACGGTATTCCCGTTTCACATACGAGCGACCGAAACGAACAGAAAGTTGAAATGATAGACTGAACAATCAATGTATCTGGGTGGTATCCGATTATATCGCAATACTGTATATATAGTGATACTTACCAGGTGACGGTACTTCCGTTACACATACTAGCGACTGAATCGAACAGAAGGTTAAATGGTTAGACGAAACGATAATTGTATCTGAGTTGTATTCGATGATATCGTGATGATGTTTATATAGCAATACTCACCAGGCAACTGTTCTTCCGTTTTACATACAAGCGACCGAATCGAGCAGAAGGTTGAATTCAGTATAGATTGAACAATCATCGTATCTGGGTTGTATTCGATTATGTTTATATAGTTATACTCACCAGGTAACTGTTCTTCCGTTATACATACGAGCGACTGAATTGAACAGAAGGTTGAATGGATAGTATATGGGTTGTATTCGATTATGATGTTATGCTGTGTATATAGTTATACACACTAGGAGACGGTATTCCCGTTTTACATACGAGCGACCGAAACAAAAAGAAAGTTGAATGGATAGACTGAACGATCAATGTATCTGGGTGGTATCCGATTATATCGCAATACTGTATATATAGTGATACTTACCAGGTGACGATACTTCCGTTACACATACAAGCGACTGAATCGAACAGAATGTTGAATGGTTAGACGAAACGATAATTGAATCTGAGTTGTATTCGATGATATCGTGATGATGTTTATATAGCAATACTCACCAGGTAACTGTCCTTCCGTTTTACATACAAGCGACCGAATCGAGCAGAAGGTTAAATGGATATATTGAACAATCATCGTATCTGAGTTGTATTCGATTATGTTTATATAGATATACTCACCAGGTACCTGTTCTTCCGATATACATACGAGCAACCGAATCGAACATAAGGTTGAATGGATAGATTGAACAATCATCGTATCTGAGTTGTATTCGATTATGTTTATATAGTTATACTCACCAGGTAACTGTTCTTCCGTTATACATACGAGCGACTGAATTGAACTGAAGGTTGAATGGATAGGCTAAACAATGATCGTATCTGGGGTTGTATTCGATTATATCGTGATGATGTTCATATAGTTATACTCACCAGGTAACTGTTCTCCAGTTATACATAAGAGCGACTGAACTGAACAGAAGGTTGAATGGATAGACTGAACAATCAATGTATCTGGGTTGTATCCGATTATATCGCAATACTGTATATATAGTGATACTTACCAGGTTACGATACTTCCGTTACACATACTAGCGACTGAATCGAACAGAATGTTGAATGGTTAGACGAAACGATAATTGTATCTGAGTTGTATTAGATGATATCGTGATGATGTTTATATTGCAATACTCACCAGGTGACTGTCCTTCCGTTTTACATACAAGCGACCGAATCGAGCAGAAGGTTAAATGGATAGATTGAACAATCATCGTATCTGAGTTGTATTCGATTATGTTTATATAGATATACTCACCAGATACCTGTTCTTCCGATATACATACGAGCAACCGAATCGAACATAAGGTTGAATGGATAGATTGAACAATCATCGTATCTGAGTTGTATTCGATTATGTTTATATAGTTATACTCACCAGGTAACTGTTCTTCCGTTATACATACGAGCGACTGAATTGAACTGAAGGTTGAATGGATAGACTAAACAATGATCGTATCTGGAGTTGTATTCGATTATATCGTGATGATGTTCATATAGTTATACTCACCAGGTAACTGTTCTCCAGTTATACATAGGAGCGACTGAACTGAACAGAAGGTTGAATGGATAGACTGAACAATCATTGTATCTGGGTTGTCTCCGATTATATCGTTATGTTGTATATTTTACTACACCTACCATGTAACGGTTCTTTCGTTACACATACGAGCGTCTGAATCGAACATAAGGTTGGATGGTTAGACGAAACGATAATTGTAACTAAGTTGTATTCGATTATATCGTGATGACGTTCATATAGAAATACTCACCAGGTTACTGTTCTTTCGTTATACATACGAGCAACCGAATCGAAACGAAGGTTGAATGGATAGTATCTGGGTTGTATTCGATTATGATGTTATGCTGTGTATATATTTATACACATAAGGTGACGGTATTCCCGTTTCACATACGAGCGACCGAAACGAACAGAAAGTTGAATGGATAGACTGAACAATCAATGTATCTGGGTGGTATCCGATTATATCGCAATACTGTATATATAGTGATACTTACCAGGTGACGGTACTTCCGTTACACATACTAGCGACTGAATCGAACAGAAGGTTAAATGGTTAGACGAAACGATACATGTATCTGAGTTGTATTCGATGATATCGTGATGATGTTTATATAGCAATACTCACCAGGTGACTGTCCTTCCGTTTTACATACAAGCGACCGAATCGAGCAGAAGGTTAAATGGATAGATTGAACAATCATCGTATCTGAGTTGTATTCGATTATGTTTATATAGATATACTCACCAGATACCTGTTCTTCCGATATACATACGAGCAACCGAATCGAACATAAGGTTGAATGGATAGATTGAACAATCATCGTATCTGAGTTGTATTCGATTATGTTTATATAGTTATACTCATCAGGTAACTGTTCTTCCGTTATACATACGAGCGACTGAATTGAACTGAAGGTTGAATGGATAGACTAAACAATGATCGTATCTGGAGTTGTATTCGATTATATCGTGATGATGTTCATATAGTTATACTCACCACCAGGTAACTGTTCTCCAGTTATACATAAGAGCGACTGAACTGAACAGAAGGTTGAATGGATAGACTGAACAATCATCGTATCTGGGTTGTATTCGATTATTTCGTGATGATTATTATATATTATGTCTAACCAGGTAACTGTTCTTTCGTTATACATACTAGCAACCGAATCGAACATAAGGTTGAATGGATAGATTGAACAATCATTGTATCTGGGTTGTCTCCGATTATATCGTTATGTTGTATATTTTTCTACACCTACCATATAACGGTTCTTTCGTTACACATACGAGCGTCTGAATCGAACATAAGGTTGGATGGTTAGACGGAACGATAATTGTAACTAAGTTGTATTCGATTATATCGTGATGACGTTCATATAGAAATACTCACCAGGTTACTGTTCTTTCGTTATACATACGAGCAACCGAATCAAACAGAAGGTTGAATGGATAGTATCTGGGTTGTATTCGATTATGATGTTATGCTGTGTATATAGTTATACACATAAGGTGACGGTATTCCCGTTTCACATACGAACGACCGAAACGAACAGAAAGTTGAATGGATAGACTGAACAATCAATGTATCTGGGTGGTATCCGATTATATCGCAATACTGTATATATAGTGATACTTACCAGGTGACGGTACTTCCGTTACACATACTAGCGACTGAATCGAACAGAAGGTTAAATGGTTAGACGAAACGATAATTGTATCTGAGTTGTATTCGATGATATCGTGATGATGTTCAGATAGCATTACTCACCAGGTAACTGTTCTTTCGTTTTACATACAAGCGACCGAATCGAGCAGAAGGTTGAATTCAGTATAGATTGAACAATCATCGTATCTGGGTTGTATTCGATTATGTTTATATAGTTATACTCACCAGGTAACTGTTCTTCCGTTATACATACGAGCGACTGAATTGAACAGAAGGTTGAATGGATAGTATATGGGTTGTATTCGATTATGATGTTATGCTGTGTATATAGTTATACACACTAGGAGACGGTATTTTCGTTTCACATACGAGCGACCGAAACGAAAAGAAAGTTGAATGGATAGACTGAACCAATGTATCTGGGTGGTATCCGATTATATCGCAATACTGTATATATAGTGATACTTACCAGGTAACGATACTTCCGTTACACATACTAGCGACTGAATCGAACAGAATGTTGAATGGTTAGACGAAACGATAATTGTATCTGAGTTGTATTCGATGATATCCTGATGATGTTTATATAGCAATACTCACCAGGTAACTGTCCTTCCGTTTTACATACAAGCGACCGAATCGAGCAGAAGGTTAAATGGATAGATTGAACAATCATCGTATCTGAGTTGTATTCGATTATGTTTATATAGATATACTCACCAGGTACCTGTTCTTCCGATATACATACGAGCAACCGAATCGAACATAAGGTTGAATGGATAGATTGAACAATCATCGTATCTGAGTTGTATTCGATTATGTTTATATAGATATACTCACCAGGTACCTGTTCTTCCGATATACATACGAGCAACCGAATCGAACATAAGGTTGAATGGATAGATTGAACAATCATCGTATCTGAGTTGTATTCGATTATGTTTATATAGTTATACTCACCAGGTAACTGTTCTTCCGTTATACATACGAGCGACTGAATTGAACTGAAGGTTGAATGGATAGACTAAACAATGATCGTATCTGGGGTTTTATTCGATTATATCGTGATGATGTTCATATAGTTATACTCACCAGGTAACTGTTTTCCAGTTATACATAAGAGCGACTGAACTGAACAGAAGGTTGAATGGATAGACTGAACAATCATCGTATCTGGGTTGTATTCTATTATTTCGTGATGATTATTATATATTATGTCTAACCAGGTAACTGTTCTTTCGTTATACATACTAGCAACCGAATCGAACATAAGGTTGAATGGATAGATTGAACAATCATTGTATCTGGGTTGTCTCCGATTATATCGTTATGTTGTATATTTAACTACACCTACCATGTAACGGTTCTTTCGTTACACATTCGAGCGTCTGAATCGAACATAAGGTTGGATGGTTAGACGGAACGATAATTGTAACTAAGTTGTATTCGATTATATCGTGATGACGTTCATATAGAAATACTCACCAGGTAACTGTTCTTTCGTTATACATACGAGCGACTGAATTGAACAGAAGGTTGAATGGATAGTATATGGGTTGTATTCGATTATGATGTTATGCTGTGTATATAGTTATACACACTAGGAGACGGTATTCCCGTTTTACATACGAGCGACCGAAACAAAAAGAAAGTTGAATGGATAGACTGAACGATCAATGTATCTGGGTGGTATCCGATTATATCGCAATACTGTATATATAGTGATACTTACCAGGTGACGATACTTCCGTTACACATACAAGCGACTGAATCGAACAGAATGTTGAATGGTTAGACGAAACGATAATTGAATCTGAGTTGTATTCGATGATATCGTGATGATGTTTATATAGCAATACTCACCAGGTAACTGTCCTTCCGTTTTACATACAAGCGACCGAATCGAGCAGAAGGTTGAATTCAGTATAAATTGAACAATCATCGTATCTGAGTTGTATTCGATTATGTTTATATAGATATACTCACCAGGTACCTGTTCTTCCGATATACATACGAGCAACCGAATCGAACATAAGGTTGCATGGATAGATTGAACAATCATCGTATCTGAGTTGTATTCGATTATGTTTATATAGTTATACTCACCAGGTAACTGTTCTTTCGTTATACATACGAGCGACTGAATTGAACTGAAGGTTGAATGGATAGACTAAACAATGATCGTATCTGGGGTTGTATTCGATTATATCGTGATGATGTTCATATAGTTATACTCACCAGGTAACTGTTCTCCAGTTATACATAAGAGCGACTGAACTGAACAGAAGGTTGAATGGATAGACTAAACAATCATCGTATCTGGGTTGTATTCGATTATTTCGTGATGATTATTATATATTATGTCTAACCAGGTAACTGTTCTTTCGTTATACATACTAGTAACCGAATCGAACATAAGGTTGAATGGATAGATTGAACAATCATTGTATCTGGGTTGTCTCCAATTATATCGTTATGTTGTATATTTAACTACACCCACCATGTAACGGTCCTTTCGTTACACATACGAGCGTCTGAATCGAACATAAGGTTGGATGGTTAGACGGAACGATAATTGTAACTAAGTTGTATTCGATTATATCGTGATGACGTTCATATAGAAATACTCACCAGGTTACTGTTCTTTCGTTTTACATACGAGCAACCGAATCGAACAGAAGGTTGGATGGATAGTATCTGGGTTGTATTCGATTATGATGTTATGCTGTGTATATAGTTATACACATAAGGTGACGGTATTCCCGTTTCACATACGAGCGACCGAAACGAACAGAAAGTTGAATGGATAGACTGAACAATCAATGTATCTGGGTGGTATCCGATTATATCGCAATACTGTATATATAGTGATACTAACCAGGTGACGGTACTTCCGTTACACATACTAGCGACTGAATCGAACAGAAGGTTAAATGGTTAGACGAAACGATAATTGTATCTGAGTTGTATTCGATGATATCGTGATGATGTTTATATAGCAATACTCACCAGGTAACTGTTCTTCCGTTTTACATACAAGCGACCGAATCGAGCAGAAGGTTGAATTCAGTATAGATTGAACAATCATAGTAACTGGGTTGTATTCGATTATGTTTATATAGTTATACTCACCAGGTAACTGTTCTTCCGTTATACATACGAGCGACTGAATTGAACAGAAGGTTGAATGGATAGTATTCGATTATGATGTTATGCTGTGTATATAATAATAATAATAATAATAATAATAATAATAATAATAATATTTATTCACATCCAGATCATACATTGACACAAATAAATCGTAACTGTAAATAAATAATCTACTCGATAAGTGACTGAAACACTTGTTTCGAGGAAATGAAATGACGAAATATGACTAGTGAACAGATAATTGTAAATGTTTAAGACAATATAATGAAGACAAAATTAAAATAAAAATAAGTTTTAATAACAATATGAAGTTTCATCAGGTACAGATATTCTATAAATGAATAAATGAACAGAGAATAAAAATTTATCTACATAAAATAGGGTAAAATCGTTTTATACATCAAAGAGACTACGTATCATATGTCTGGAATGTTGCTGTATAAACTTTTTCAATAGTTTCTTGAATTTTCTGTTTTCATTCATACATTTCAATTCATTAGGAATGGTATTGTATAATTTTGGTGCTAAGTAGTTGAACATTCTCTGCGTTGTAACTTTGACCATCAAGGGTGGCACATAATTTTTTTTTTTTTCGAGTATTGTAGTTGTGGGTTGGGAGTTGATTGCAATGTTTTGTTCCGTGATATTTTAAGCACGTGAGGAAGAAGTATAATTGTCTTAGGTCAAAGATATTGGATTCAGAATATAGTGAGTCAGTTGAATACCTGAAATCTTTTGAAAAAATCAGTTTTATGAATCTCCTCTGTATCACTTCCAATGGATATAGATGTGTTTTCAGAGCCCCACCCCATGCCAGAATTCCATAACGTATATGACTTTCAACTAGAGCGTGATATAAAGTTTTCATTTGACTGGAAGGTAGGACATCCTTGAGTTTTTTGAATCTATACAATATACATCTCAATTTTTTCATCACGAACATTATGTGATGGTTCCATTTTAAGTGGGAATCAATTATAATACCTAAGTATTTGATTTCTTTCACAGGTTCTATAGAGAACTATTTGTTATTATTCATTGTAATGTTCAGTTTGTCGAAATTAGGCAGGCCACGAGTATTACAGCTGAATGGTAGATAGTTTGTCTTATCCGTGTTTATTGTGAGTAATTTATAGTCGAACCATGTTTTTATTGATTTGAAGTCAGATTCCACTTTTTGCTTCAGATTGTCCCAGTTATCAGACCTGTAGAAAATTGCTGTACCATCAGCAAATCCGAAAATGTCTTCGTTGTTGTCGAGTGAAAATAGTCCATTTATATAGATGTTAAATAAAATTGGCCCTAAAACTGTTCCTTGTGGTATGCCATAGTCAATTTTTTCGACACCGCTAACCACACCATCAACACTCACAGCTTGGGTTCTTTCGCTTAAATAGCACTTGAAGAGTTTTAGACAATTGCCTCTTACACCAAAGTCTTCCATTGATTCTAAGAGGAGTTTGTGGCTAACAGTGTCAAAGGCTTTTGACAAGTCTATGAATATGCATAAACATGGGTTGCTTTCGTTTAGTGCTTCTGTTATTTTTGATGTTAAAGCTAGAATTGCATCTTGGGTTGATATATTTTCTCTGAATCCGAATTGATTATGAGAGATAACGGTAAATTTATTCAAATAGGAAACTTATCTATTTTTCAGAATTTTTTCAAATATTTTTGAGAGGTGGGTGATCAAAGATATTGGTCGGTAATTTCCTACTTTCTGAGTATTGCCTTTTTTATGGAGAGGAACTACTACTGTGTGTTTGAATGCCGATGGATACTTTCCTACCTCCATACACAGATTGAAAATTTTGACCAATGGCTCTTGGATATAGCTAGAAATGATCTTTATAGTTTCGGCTTTGATCTTGTCAACACCTACGGCTTTCTTATTTTTTAGTTGACTGATTACGTTTTGTATCTCAATTGATTCCACGGGGGTGAGGACGAGAGAATTTGGCATAATGGAACGGTTTGGAATATAATTAGGATCGTTTTCTATCTTACTGGCTAGATTCCTTCCCATTTCTGAGAATTTGGAATTGAATTCATTTGCTATAAGTTCTTTGTCAGTTAATATCCTGCTGTTTGAAAGTGCGTCAACTTACCTAGAATAGGTTCGTATTAGTAATCCGGCCGGAGGATCAGCGAATTATTCCTCAGTTTTCCTTTTTCTTGATCTTCCAGAAATAATACGAATCTTGTTTTTTTTTTTAATCAACAACTTATCCTTTCAACTTTTTCCCTATGTTACATTATATGTCATTCAGAAAAATATATATACAAAGTCATTCACATAACATACATACAGGGTAAACACACTTAAATCTAAACATTCTCCCCCCAATGAAGACTCCTCTTAAATGTCTTCATTCGACTCCAGAAGATCCAGTTTGCAGATTTTCGAAGTAGGTCGTTTGTAGGTCCCAAACTGTGTCTTCACATCTACTATTCTTACTTGACCGTCTTTTCCCGGAAAGGTAGCAACTATTTTACCAAGTGGCCAATTGTTTCGAGGCAGTTTGTTGTCGAATATAATGACGATGTCATTCACCTGCAGAACAGATTTATTCTTCTCAAACCATTTGGTTCTCTTGGTTAATGTAGGTAAATACTCTCTCATCCATCTATTCCAAAATTTTTCGCTTGAATCTTCTGCTATTTTCCATTGTTTTTTCAAGTCCAATTTCTTCATTTCAGGAAGCCCAATTCCTTTCAGATTACACTGTGGCCCGATCAGAAAATGATTTGGAGTTAAACTTTCTACGTCCTGACTGTCCGATGATATGTAGGTTAAAGGTCGGCTGTTCACAATATGTTCAGCCTCACATAACAGGGTGTACAACACTTCTGGTCTAGGCGATCTTTCTTTCAGTGTCAAATTCAATGATTTCTTGACCGATCTAATCAATCTCTCCCACGCTCCGCCCATATGAGGACTTCCAGGAGGTATGAATTTCCATTCTGTTTCGAAATTTACCAACTTCTTCTGTATCAAATTTTCATCAATTTTCTCCAAAGCACTTTTCAGTTCTTTCGATGCTCCTTTGAGATTAGTGCCATTGTCGCTTATCATCATACAGGGTTGTCCCCTTCTAGCAAAAAATCTTCTTATTGCCAGAATAGCTGAATCTGTAGTCAAAGTTTCTGCCAATTCTATGTGTATGGCTCTTATTGATAAGCAAGTGAATAAAACACCATATCTTTTCTCCCTTCTTCGACCAATGGTTACTTCATATGGTCCAAAATAGTCCAAACCGACATATGAAAATGGACGTGGTGGTCTTCTCAAGCGGAATTCTGGTAACTGACCCATCTCAGGTATTCTTGGTTTCGCTCTTCTCAATTTACACATCATGCACATTTGAGATACAGTGTGAACTGCTTTACGTCCTTGAATCACCCAAAATTTTTCCCTCATCTGATTCAATACCAACTCTGTACCACTATGCTGAAACATACAATGATAATGATGAATCAGAAGTCTTGTGTTAGGGTGTCTTCCTTCCAAAATAATTGGCCTTCTTGTTTCTTCTTGTAATATAGAACATTTATCGGTTCTACCATACAAACGTAAAACTTTTTCTTCATCTATGCCTGGAGACAATTGTAGCAAACGACTATTTCTCGAAATTTCTTTTCCTTTTAAAAGTAAATTAATTTCTTCTCCAAATGTATCCCTTTGAGCTTTTCTGATCCAAAGTAATTCCGCTTCTTTCAAATTTTCCTTCACAAGTTCTTTTGTTTCTGAAATTTTCTTCCTACAGAGGTTTATAAATTTTAAAACATATGCTGTCGATCTTACCAAATATGTCCATTTTGAAAATCTTCTTATGTCAGGTAGATAATCATTGTCTTCATTATAGTGAACTAATACATTCTGAGGTTTCAGTTCCAAGAGGTCATCATCAATTTTTTCAAATTTATTTTCTTCCCTTGGCCAGTTTTCTGACTTGTCATATAAGAACTCAGGACCAATATACCATCTACCATAAGGATTCAAATCAGTTTCTTTTTCATACCTTGTTGCATCATCTGCGACATTCAATTTAGTTGGCACCCAGTTCCATTCTTCAACATTGCTTTTTTCTTGAATTTCACCAACTCTGTGTGCTATAAATACTTTGAAATTTCTTTCCTCAGACCTGATCCAATATAGTACTATTCTTGAGTCTGTCCAAAAAAATGTCCTATCTATATTCAGTGTGTGTTCTTCTTTGACTTTTTCTGCGAGTCTACTACCCATTACCGCAGCTTGCAATTCCAGTCTTGGTATGCTCATTTCCTTTATTGGGGCAAATTGTGTTCTTGACATAATCAAACTGACTCTGATATTATCTTCATTCTCAAATCTGAAATAGCTCACCGCAGAAAAAGCTTGTTCACTTGCATCACAAAAAATGTGAAGTTGAACTCTTTTATCTCTCTGATGGTCAAAATTGTAAACTCTTGGAATCTTGAGTTTTTCTACTTCATGTAGACGTCCTAACCATGATTTCCATATATTATCTAGGCTTCCTGTGATTTCATCATCCCAATGTATACCGGTCTTCCATATTTTCTGCAGAATTATTTTTCCTTTTATGACAAAATGTCCCAGTAATCCCAAAGGATCGAACAAAGACATTACTACTTTCAGGATTTCTCTTTTAGTCGGGGTCTTCGTACCTGTTAGAATATCTTTGTTTACTTTATGGAAATTCATTGGAAACGTGAGAACATCTTCATCGGGATTCCATTTCAGTCCTAGAATTCTTTGTGACGTGGGCATATCCTTGCTGGCTACTATTTTATCAGTATTTTTCATTTCACATGGAATTTTGTCAAGTAATTTTGATGAATTACTCACCCAACTTCGTAATTCAAAACCTCCCGCTTTGTGAATCATAATGACATCATTTGCTAGTTGAATGGCTTCTTCTTCAGTCTCCACACTTTCTAGATAATCATCCATGTAATGTTTATGTAAAATGGCGTCTACTGCTTTTGGATAGTCCACTTGAAAATCCATTGCATTTCTGTTCTTCACATACTGTGCAGAGTAAGGAGATGAAACTGCTCCAAATATCATTACTTGCATAGCGTAGGTTGAAGGTTTGTTTTGTCCGTATTCTTTCCAAAAAAATCTCTGTGCAGCTTGGTCATCTTTCCTAATCTTTACCTGATGGAACATTTCACGAATATCTGCTGAAAAGGCAACTTTATATTGTCGAAATTTCCACAGAATACCTATGAGAGAGTTATAAAGATCAGGACCAGTAATGAGCATATCGTTTAAACTTATTCCTTGAGTCTTGGCTGCTGCATCAAAAACCATTCTCAATTTGCCTGGCTTGTTCTCGTTTACAACCCCGAAATGTGGAAGATACCAAGAGTTCCATGGGTTCTCTTCTGATTCTACTTCAGACAACTTCTTGGCATATCCCTTGTAAATATACTCTTTTATTTTCTTTCTATATGCGTCTTCAAACTCCTTATCACGATTCATTCTCCTTTCTATGAATCCATATCTCTGAAGTGCTACTGCCTTACTATTTGGAATATTAGGAATATTCTCCTTCCATAATAGTCCAGTTTCCCACCTTTCTCCTACTCTGTGCGTTATTTCTTCCATCATTTTCTCAGCTCTCTCATTTTCTTTAGACATGACTCTTTTATCGGGAATTTTGACACCAAAAGATTCCGTAGAGAAAAATTGCTTAACTTGATTGTGAAGGTCGTCAATTTCTTCACACCCTGTCTGTCTGATATGCAAAACAATATTTTCATCTACCCTTCCTACGAATTGTTGTAAATTCCCATGGAGTATCCAACCCAATTTTGTTTTTGACAATGCAGGAGAGTGTTTCGGTCCCTCTATAATTTCACGGCTTGTTATGAGATCCCAATTATCCTGACCAATTAGCAGTTTAGGTTTAGCATTATACATACTTTCAAAATCAATATCCTATTTTTGCCTTCCAAATTCAATTGTGAAGCAACATTTTCATCTAATAATGTGACTGTGGAAGCTTCATCAAATAATGCATATACTTTCATTTCCTTATAACCCGATTTCAATGTCAATGGAGCAATACGTAATAAAACTTGCTTACCAAAGGTCTCCCGTGTATGTGCCACTAACTGCTCAGTACCTGAAGTTGAGTTTCCTGAAGTTTCCTTAGTCTCCTCTACTCTTTCTTTCTTGAAGTCCTCATTGTGCAATAAAGGATGATGGAATTTCTGACAGCTATTTATGTCGCACCTTTTCTTTCTTGAACAGGATTGAATTCTATGTGAATTCTTGATGCAGGCGAAACATACTCCATTTTTCTTGACAAATGACCATTTCTCGTCTGCACTTAGTTTCTTGAATTTCTCGCAGTCGTAAACCTCGTGATGTCCCTTACAAAAAATGCCTATTTTTTTTATATTATTTTTTTCCTGTGTTGTCACTAGGGACGTCTTGTATTTGTCCTTTTGTTGAAATCCTACATTATTTGACCCTTTCGACGTAAGCATTTGAGTGTAATTTGCCCCTTCTGATTTTTCCCATATCCAATTTTTAAAATGTTTGAGTGAGAAGTCTCTTTTATTTCTGGCAACCTTTTCACCCCAAGTTAATTGTAAACTATATGGTAATTTTTGTAATAATTCTGTCAACAGTTGAGGACAACTCAAATAGCTGTTCATATTCATGGTTTCAATTGTAGTTACCAAATTGGAAACTACATCAGCAAAATGTGTCAGACTTGAAAAATCATTTTGTTTTACTAAAGGCAAATTGTTGGCATCAGTAATGAGAGTTCGTATTATGAGATCTGATCTACCAAATCTACTTTTTAGAATACGAATTATTTCACTCACCGATGTATTCGAGATCAAAAGTCCTTCCACTGTTTTTCTGGCATTTCCTTTTAAACACTTCCTCAAACGGCATATCTTTTCTTCATCAGATAAACCCAACAATTGTGTAGTCGATGTAAACTGCGTGTAGAAATGAGGCCAGTCTTTGATATCACCAAAGAATATTGGGAGATCTTCGTCAATATTCTGCCTTGACAGCAAATGTCTAATACTATTATAATTGTCATTATTACTAATGTCTTCTTTCCTAGCATGACCTTCATTGCTTTTGTATTGAATATCTGAATGATTCGACAACCAATGTTCAACCTTACCTCTCTGCGAAATCTGTTCTACAGGTAATACCTCTATTTGACCTTCCACAGTATTTGTGCTACCTTCTGACTCCTCTTCGAATCTTGCCTCATCCAGAGCCAGTTTATTTAGGATCATCTGCTTCTCGTGTTCCAGAGTTTTCAGTTTCACTTCTTGTTCTTGAGCTAAGAGTCTTGCTATCTCTTCATCCGCCTTCACTTGTGCTTCTAACATTTTTCGTCTTGTCAAACTTGTTCTTGAGAACGAAGACCTTGTTTTCTTGGTTTTTGAGCAATGACTTCCTTTTTGTAACGGCTGATTGGCATCCTTATTTCCATCACCTGAAGTTTGCTCATCTTTGGTCATCATTCTCTGCTTACTTCTTGTAACAACTCCTTCTTTGTCTTGTTTTGCCATATCTTGGCTTTCGTTTAACGGCGAAGGACCAGCACAATGTTTGAAAGTGCGTCAACTTACCTAGGATAGGTTAGTATTAGTAATCCGGCCGGAGGATCAGCACAATGTTTGAAAGTGCGTCAACTTACCTAGAATAGGTTCGTATTAGTAATTTGGCCGGAGGATCAGCGAATTATTCCTCAGTTTTCCTTTTTCTTGATCTTCCAGAAATAATACGAATCTTGTTTTTTTTTTTTTAATCAACAACTTATCCTTTCAACTTTTTCCCTATGTTACATGATTATATGTCATTCAGAAAAATATATATACAAAGTCATCCACATAACATACATACAGGGTAAACACACTCAAATCTAAACACCTGCCGTCCTCACTTTCAATAGAATCTATGGGATGACGTGTCTTTTTTGTTTTACTAACTTCCTGTACTATTTCCCACAGTTTTTTTGAATCGTTGTTATTTTTTTCGATTTGTTTATAATGATAGTTGTATTTAGTTTTTTTGATTAGTGCATTCAATCTGTTCCTATAATTTCTGTATTCATTTCTTAATTGATCATTATTTGGATATTTTCGCAGATTCTTATTCATTAAATTTTTTTCGTTTATTGATTTGAGTAAACCATTTGTTACCCAGGGTGCAATTTTGACGTGTTTTCTGTTGTATTTTTTCACTTCCGTACACACATTAAAGGCTTCTATAATGATATCGATGAATGTGTTTGTAGCAGTGTTTGGTTCATTTGATGATAATACTGATGTCCAGGATATATTTCTGAATGTTTCATGGAGCTTTTTGGTATTGATGAACTCAGTTGTTTTGATTTTTTCTTGTTTGATATCGTTATTTAACACAATTTGGAGAATTGTCGCGTAATGATCTGTAACAGATGTTTTGAGAATTATCGGAACGATTCTCTCGTAGATATCAACTGGAGATTTCATAAAAATATGATCAATACAGGAACTACTGTTTGCTTGGACTCTCGTTGGATTATTTATTGTAGAGATGTATCCATATTCGTTCGAAACATTTAAATAATCGGAACATGCATTCTCGCCCGGGTCTAATAAGTCAATATTTAGATCTCCCGTAAATAAACATATATCATTGAAATTATTGCCGTTGTTCGTTTCTAAATACTGGTTCATGCTATTTATGAATCCTTTAGGGTCTGTGTCAGGAGATCTATAGACAGCTGTAACAAGTATACTTCTTCCTTCATTCGATTGAATTTTTATTTGTATGGCTTTGATAGTTTCGTAGATTTCTGTTATTTTATAGGAATATTTCAATGTTGATTTTACGTATGCTACAACACCATCATTTTGATTGAAGTTACTGTCGTTAGGAATCATATCGTATCCATCAATGTTAAATAAGCCCTGGTCTATAATATTCCACGTTTCTGTAAGTATCAAACAGTCAATATTCGCATTCAAATTGTGTAAAACGATCTTGAACTCATCTAAATTTTTATTTATACTGCGTATATTCATGTTGAGAATTTTGAAATTATTATTGAGGTTATAAACTCTCAGTATTTCGGTGCATTCTGAAGTTTGCGCGAGAGAGTAGGTTTCGATATTATTGACTTCAATGTCTCGTATGTATTGATCCATTTCGTGTATCCTATCAGTGTATTACAAATTGGGGAAAAATCACATTTCAATACAGGAGATCACTCTAAAAATATGAACTGAAATAATTATTTAGGTATAAGGGTTATCGTTACTAATATAGAGAATTCATGAGATTATATAGGTTTATTGTTTCTCAGTGTTCTGATGTCCTTCTCCTTGTTCTTTGCTGGGGGGATCACCTTGGTTTCTTTGTTATAATCTCTGTTCGTTGTTGTTTTTAAATCAGTTGGATTGTTTCTGGATGATGATGAGAAAAGTAAGTTAGGATGCAGCTGCTCTGGTCTTACTTCCAGTAAGTTTTTTTTTGATTCTTCTGAATATTTCGGTCTGATTGTCGGGGTTGCTGGAGCACTATTATTCTTCTGATCAGGAATGTTATCGATTTTCACGTCGGATTCAACTTCAGTTGATGATGGATCCTCTAGTTCCTCGGCTGTATATGGTACCGCATCCACATACAATTTGAAGTTCTTGATTATCGCTATATGGTTCGAGGATCGAGCTTTTTTCAAATGCTTCACAAGTATTTTATTAGTTTTTTGATCCTCTGGGCGCAGATCATTTGTGATGGAAATCTCGGTCCCTTTAAGTTTATGTAACTGCTGAAAAATCTTCTTTTTTTGCAGGTATGAAACGAATTCCACAATGATTGTATTCTTCTTTCCTATACTATAGATTTTATTTATATCTTTCTCTATGAGGTTATTTTTGAAAATTGAATTGAGTTGTGTGAGTGTGGTTTCCAAAAGATTTTCCTTTTCTGTTTGTAATCCGAAAATAAATAGTATATAGTTATACACACTAGGAGACGGTATTCCCGTTTCACATACGAGCGACCGAAACGAAAAGAAAGTTGAATGGATAGACTGAACAATCAATGTATCTGGGTGGTATCCGATTATATCGCAATACTGTATATATAGTGATACTTACCAGGTGACGATACTTCCGTTACACATACTAGCGACTGAATCGAACAGAATGTTGAATGGTTAGACGAAACGATAATTGTATCTGAGTTGTATTCGATGATATCGTGATGATGTTTATATAGCAATACTCACCAGGTAACTGTCCTTCCGTTTTACATACAAGCGACCGAATCGAGCAGAAGGTTAAATGGATAGATTGAACAATCATCGTATCTGAGTTGTATTCGATTATGTTTATATAGATATACTCACCAGGTACCTGTTCTTCCGATATACATACGAGCAACCGAATCGAACATAAGGTTGAATGGATAGATTGAACAATCATCGTATCTGAGTTGTATTCGATTATGTTTATATAGTTATACTCACCAGGTAACTGTTCGTCCGTTATACATACGAGCGACTGAATTGAACTGAAGGTTGAATGGATAGACTAAACAATGATCGTATCTGGGGTTGTATTCGATTATATCGTGATGATGTTCATATAGTTATACTCACCAGGTAACTGTTCTCCAGTTATACATAAGAGCGACTGAACTGAACAGAAGGTTGAATGGATAGACTGAACAATCATCGTATCTGGGTTGTATTCGATTATTTCGTGATGATTATTATATATTATCTAACCAGGTAACTGTTCTTTCGTTATACATACTAGCAACCAAATCGAACATAAGGTTGAATGGATAGATTGAACAATCATTGTATCTGGGTTGTCTCCGATTATATCGTTATGTTGTATATTTAACTACACCTACCATGTAACGGTTCTTTCGTTACACATACGAGCGTCTGAATCGAACATAAGGTTGGATGGTTAGACGGAACGATAATTGTAACTAAGTTGTATTCGATTATATCGTGATGACGTTCATATAGAAATACTCACCAGGTTACTGTTCTTTCGTTATACATACGAGCAACCGAATCGAACAGAAGGTTGAATGGATAGTATCTGGGTTGTATTCGATTATGATGTTATGCTGTGTATATAGTTATACACATAAGGTGACGGTATTCCCGTTTCACATACGAGCGACCGAAACGAACAGAAAGTTGAAATGATAGACTGAACAATCAATGTATCTGGGTGGTATCCGATTATATCGCAATACTGTATATATAGTGATACTTACCAGGTGACGGTACTTCCGTTACACATACTAGCGACTGAATCGAACAGAAGGTTAAATGGTTAGACGAAACGATAATTGTATCTGAGTTGTATTCGATGATATCGTGATGATGTTTACATAGCAATACTCACCAGGTAACTGTTCTTCCGTTTTACATACAAGCGACCGAATCGAGCAGAAGGTTGAAATCAGTATAGATTGAACAATCATCGTATCTGGGTTGTATTCGATTATGTTTATATAGTTATACTCACCAGGTAACTGTTCTTCCGTTATACATACGAGCGACTGAATTGAACAGAAGGTTGAATGGATAGTATATGGGTTGTATTCGATTATGCTGTTATGCGGTGTATATAGTTATACACACTAGGAGACGGTATTCCCGTTTTACATACGAGCGACCGAAACAAAAAGAAAGTTGAATGGATAGACTGAACAATCAATGTATCTGGGTGGTATCCGATTATATCGCAATACTGTATATATAGTGATACTTACCAGGTGACGATACTTCCGTTACACATACTAGCGACTGAATCGAACAGAATGTTGAATGGTTAGACGAAACGATAATTGTATCTGAGTTGTATTCGATGATATCGTGATGTTTATATAGCAATACTCACCAGGTAACTGTTCTTCCGTTTTACATACAAGCGACCGAATCGAGCAGAAGGTTGAATTCAGTATAAATTGAACAATCAACGTATCTGGGTTGTATTCGATTATGTTTATATAGTTATACTCACCAGGTTACTGTTCTTCCGCTATACATACGAGCGACTGAATTGAACAGAAGGTTGAATGGATAGTATATGGGTTGTATTCGATTATGATGTTATGCTGTGTATATAGTTATACACACTAGGAGACGGTATTCCCGTTTTACTTACGAGCGACCGAAACGAAAAGAAAGTTGAATGGATAGACTGAACAATCAATTTATCTGGGTGGTATCCGATTATATCGCAATACTGTATATATAGTGATACTTACCAGGTGACGATACTTCCGTTACACATACTAGCGACTGAATCGAACAGAATGTTGAATGGTTAGACGAAACGATAATTGTATCTGAGTTGCATTCGATGATATCGTGATGATGTTTATATAGCAATACTCACCAGGTAACTGTCCTTCCGTTTTACATACAAGCGACCGAATCGAGCAGAAGGTCGAATTCAGTATAGATTGAACAATCATCGTATCTGGGTTGTATTCGATTATGTTTATATAAGTATACTCACCAGGTAACTGTTCTTCCGTTATACATACGAGCGACTGAATTGAACAGAAGGTTGAATGGATAGTATATGGGTTGTATTCGATTATGATGTTATGCTGTGTATATAGTTATACACACTAGGAGACGGTATTCCCGTTTTACATACGAGCGACCGAAACAAAAAGAAAGTTGAATGGATAGACTGAACAATCAATGTATCTGGGTGGTATCCGATTATATCGCAATACTGTATATATAGTGATACTTACCAGGTGACGATACTTCCGTTACACATACTAGCGACTGAATCGAACAGAATGTTGAATGGTTAGACGAAACGATAATTGTATTGAGTTGTATTCGATGATATCGTGATGTTTATATAGCAATACTCACCAGGTAACTGTTCTTCCGTTTTACATACAAGCGACCGAATCGAGCAGAAGGTTGAATTCAGTATAAATTGAACAATCATCGTATCTGGGTTGTATTCGATTATGTTTATATAGTTATACTCACCAGGTTACTGTTCTTCCGTTATACATACGAGCGACTGAATTGGACAGAAGTTTGAATGGATAGTATATGGGTTGTATTCGATTATGATGTTATGCTGTGTATATAGTTATACACACTAGGAGACGGTATTCCCGTTTTACTTACGAGCGACCGAAACGAAAAGAAAGTTGAATGCATAGACTGAACAATCAATTTATCTGGGTGGTATCCGATTATATCGCAATACTGTATATATAGTGATACTTACCAGGTGACGATACTTCCGTTACACATACTAGCGACTGAATCGAAGAGAATGTTGAATGGTTAGACGAAACGATAATTGTATCTGAGTTGCATTCGATGATATCGTGATGATGTTTATATAGCAATACTCACCAGGTAACTGTCCTTCCGTTTTACATACAAGCGACCGAATCGAGCAGAAGGTTAAATGGATAGATTGAACAATCATCGTATCTGAGTTGTATTCGATTATGTTTATATAGATATACTCACCAGGTACCCGTTCTTCCGATATACATACGAGCAACCGAATCGAACATAAGGTTGAATGGATAGATTGAACAATCATCGTATCTGAGTTGTATTCGATTATGTTTATATAGTTATACTCACCAGGTAACTGTTCTTCCGTTATACATACGAGCGACTGAATTGAACTGAAGGTTGAATGGATAGACTAAACAATGATCGTATCTGGGGTTGTATTCGATTATATCGTGATGATGTTCATATAGTTATACTCACCAGGTAACTGTTCTCCAGTTATACATAAGAGCGACTGAACTGAACAGAAGATTGAATGAATAGACTGAACAATCATCGTATCTGGGTTGTATTCGATTATTTCGTGATGATTATTATATATTATGTCTAACCAGGTAACTGTTCTTTCGTTATACATACTAGCAACCGAATCGAACCTAAGGTTGAATGGATAGATTGAACAATCATTGTATCTGGGTTGTCTCCGATTATAACGTTATGTTGTATATTTAACTACACCTACCATGTAACGGTTCTTTCGTTACACATACGAGCGTCTGAATCGAACATAAGGTTGGATGGTTAGACGGAACGATAATTGTAACTAAGTTGTATTCGATTATATCGTGATGACGTTCATATAGAAATACTCACCAGGTTACTGTTCTTTCGTTATACATACGATCAACCGAATCGAACAGAAGGTTGAATGGATAGTATCTGGGTTGTATTCGATAATGATGTTATGCTGTGTATATAGTTATACACATAAGGTGACGGTATTCCCGTTTCACATACGAGCGACCGAAACGAACAGAAAGTTGAATGGATAGACTGAACAATCAATGTATCTGGGTGGTATCCGATTATATCGCAATACTGTATATATAGTGATACTTACCAGGTGACGGTACTTCCGTTACACATACTAGCGACTGAATCGAACAGAAGGTTAAATGGTTAGACGAAACGATAATTGTATCTGAGTTGTATTCGATGATATCGTGATGATGTTTATATAGCAATACTCACCAGGTAACTGTTCTTCCGTTTTACACACAAGCGACCGAATCGAGCAGAAGGTTGAATTCAGTATAGATTGAACAATCATCGTATCTAGGTTGTATTCGATTATGTTTATATAGTTATACTCACCAGGTATCTTTTTTTCCGTTATACATACGAGCGACTGAATTGAACAGAAGGTTGAATGGATAGTATATGGGTTGTATTCGATTATGATGTTATGCTGTGTATATAGTTATACACACTAGAAGACGGTATTCCCGTTTTACATACGAGCGACCGAAACGAAAAGAAAGTTGAATGGATAGACTAAACAATCAATGTATCTGGGTGGTATCCGATTATATCGCAATACTGTATATATAGTGATACTTACCAGGTGACGATACTTCCGTTACACATACTAGCGACTGAATCGAACAGAATGTTGAATGGTTAGACGAAACGATAATTGTATCTGAGTTGTATTCGATGATATCGTGATGATGTTTATATAGCAATACTCACCAGGTAACTGTCCTTCCGTTTTACATACAAGCGACCGAATCGAGCAGAAGGTTAAATGGATAGATTGAACAATCATCGTATCTGAGTTGTATTCGATTATGTTTATATAGATATACTCACCAGGTACCTGTTCTTCCGATATACATACGAGCAACCGAATCGAACATAAGGTTGAATGGATAGATTGAACAATCATCGTATCTGAGTTGTATTCGATTATGTTTATATAGTTATACTCACCAGGTTACTGTTCTTTCGTTATACATACGAGCAACCGAATCGAACAGAAGGTTGAATGGATAGTATCTGGGTTTTATTCGATTATGATGTTATGGTGTGTATATAGTTATACACATAAGGTGACGGTATTCCCGTTTCACATACGAGCGACCGAAACGAACAGAAAGTTGAATGGATAGACTGAACAATCAATGTATCTGGGTGGTATCCGATTATATCGCAATACTGTATATATAGTGATACTTACCAGGTGACGATACTTCCGTTACACATACTAGCGACTGAATCGAACAGAATGTTGAATGGTTAGACGAAACGATAATTGTATCTGAGTTGTATTCGATGATATCGTGATGATGTTTATATAGCAATACTCACCAGGTAACTGTTCTTCCGTTTTACATACAAGCGACCGAATCGAGCAGAAGGTTGAATTCAGTATAGATTGAACAATCATCGTATCTGGGTTGTATTCGATTATGTTTATATAGTTATACTCACCAGGTAACTGTTCTTCCGTTATACATACGAGCGACTGAATTGAACAGAAGGTTGGATGGATAGTATATGGGTTGTATTCGATTATGATGTTATGCTGTGTATATAGTTATACACACTAGGAGACGGTACTCACCAGGTAACTGTTCTCCAGTTATACATAAGAGCGACTGAACTGAACAGAAGATTGAATGGATAGACTGAACAATCATCGGATCTGGGTTCTATTCGATTATTTCGTGATGATTATTATATATTATGTCTAACCAGGTAACTGTTCTTTCGTTATACATACTAGCAACCGAATCGAACATAAGGTTGAATGGATAGATTAAACAATCATTGTATCTGGGTTGTCTCCGATTATATCGTTATGTTGTATATTTAACTACACCTACCATGTAACGGTTCTTTCGTTACACATACGAGAGTCTGAATCGAACATAAGGTTGGATGGTTAGACGGAACGATATTGTAACTAAGTTGTATTCGATTATATCGTGATGACGTTCATATAGTTATACTCACCAGGTAACTGTTCATCCGTTATACATACGAGCGACTGAATTGAACAGAAGGTTGAATGGATAGACTAAACAATAATCGTATCTGGGGTTGTATTCAATTATATCTTGATGATGTTCATATAGTTAAACTCACCAGAAAAATGTTCTCCAGCTATACATAAGAGCGACTGAACTGAACAGAAGGTTGAATGGATAGACTGAACATTCATCGTATCTGGGTTGTATTCGATTATTTCGTGATGATTATTATATATTATGTTTAACCAGGTTACTGTTCTTTCGTTATACATACTAGCAACCGAATCGAACCTGAGGTTGAATGGATAGAATGAACAATCATTGTATCTGGGTTGTCTCCGATTATAACGTTATGTTGTATATTTAACTACACCTACCATGTAACGGTTCTTTCGTTACACATACGAGCGTCTGAATCGAACATAAGGTTGGATGGTTAGACGGAACGATAATTGTAACTAAGTTGTATTCGATTATATCGTGATGACGTTCATATAGAAATACTCACCAGGTTACTGTTCTTTCGTTATACATACGAGCAACCGAATCGAACAGAAGGTTGAATGGATAGTATCTGGGTTGTATTCGATAATGATGTTATGCTGTGTATATAGTTATACACATAAGGTGACGGTATTCCCGTTTTACATACGAGCGACCGAAACGAAAAGAAAGTTGAATGGATAGACTGAACAATCAATGTATCTGGGTGGTATCCGATTATATCGCAATACTGTATATATAGTGATACTTACCAGGTGACGATACTTCCGTTACACATACTAGCGACTGAATCGAACAGAATGTTGAATGGTTAGACGAAACGATAATTGTAACTGAGTTGTATTCGATGATATCGTGATGATGTTTATATAGCAATACTCACCAGGTAACTGTCCTTCCGTTTTACATACAAGCGACCGAATCAAGCAGAAGGTTAAATGGATAGATTGAACAATCATCGTATCTGAGTTGTATTCGATTATGTTTATGGATTCGATTATTTCGTGATGATTATTATATATTATGTCTAACCAGGTAACTGTTCTTTCGTTATACATACTAGCAACCGAATCGAACATAAGGTTGAATGGATGGATTGAACAATCATTGTATTCGGGTTGTCTCCGATTATATCGTTATGTTGTATATTTAACTACACCTACCATGTAACGGTTCTTTCGTTACACATACGAGCGTCTGAATCGAACATAAGGTTGGATGGTTAGACGAAACGATATTGTAACTAAGTTGTATTCGATTATATCGTGATGACGTTCATATAGTTATACTCACCAGGTAACTGTTCTTCCGTTATACATACGAGCGACTGAATTGAACAGAAGGTTGAATGGATAGACTAAACAATAATCGTATCTGGGGTTGTATTCAATTATATCTAGATGATGTTCATATAGTTATACTCACCAGAAAAATGTTCTCCAGTTATACATAAGAGCGACTGAACTGAACAGAAGGTTGAATGGATAGACTGAACATTCATCGTATCTGGGTTGTATTCGATTATTTCGTGATGATTATTATATATTATGTCTAACCAGGTAACTGTTCTTTCGTTATACATACTAGCAACAGAATCGAACCTAAGGTTGAATGGATAGATTGAACAATCATTGTATCTGGGTTGTCTCCGATTATAACGTTATGTTGTATATTTAACTACACCTACCATGTAACGGTTCTTTCGTTACACATACGAGCGTCTGAATCGAACATAAGGTTGGATGGTTAGACGGAACGATAATTGTAACTAAGTTGTATTCGATTATATCGTGATGACGTTCATATAGAAATACTCACCAGGTTACTGTTCTTTCGTTATACATACGAGCAACCGAATCGAACAGAAGGTTGAATGGATAGTATCTGGGTTGTATTCGATAATGATGTTATGCTGTGTATATAGTTATACACATAAGGTGACGGTATTCCCGTTTCACATACGAGCGACCGAAACGAACAGAAAGTTGAATGGATAGACTGAACAATCAATGTATCTGGGTGGTATCCGATTATATCGCAATACTGTATATATAGTGATACTTACCAGGTGACGGTTCTTCCGTTACACATACTAGCGACTGAATCGAACAGAAAGTTAAATGGTTAGACGAAACGATAATTGTATCTGAGTTGTATTCGATGATATCGTGATGATGTTAATATAGCAATACTCACCAGGTAACTGTTCTTCCGTTTTACATACAAGCGACCGAATCGAGCAGAAGGTTGAATTCAGTATAGATTGAACAATTATCGTATCTGGGTTGTATTCGATTATGTTTATATAGATATACTCACCAGGTACCTGTTCTTCCGATATACATACGAGCAACCGAATCGAACATAAGGTTGAATGGATAGATTGAACAATCATCGTATCTGAGTTGTATTCGATTATGTTTATATAGTTATACTCACCAGGTAACTGTTCTTCCGTTATACATACGAGCGACTGAATTGAACTGAAGGTTGAATGGATAGTATATGGGTTGTATTCGATTATGATGTTATGCTGTGTATATAGTTATACACACTAGGAGTCGGTATTCCCGTTTTACATACGAGCGACCGAAACGAAAAGAAAGTTGAATGGATAGACTGAACAATCAATGTATCTGGGTGGTATCCGATTATATCGCAATACTGTATATATAGTGATACTTACCAGGTGACGATACTTCCGTTACACATACTAGCGACTTAATCGAACAGAATGTTGAATGGTTAGACGAAACGATGATTGTATCTGAGTTGTATTCGATGATATCGTGATGATGTTTATATAGCAATACTCACCAGGTAACTGTCCTTCCGTTTTACATACAAGCGACCGAATCGAGCAGAAGGTTAAATGGATACATTGAACAATCATCGTATCTGAGTTGTATTCGATTATGTTTATATAGATATACTCACCAGGTACCTGTTCTTCCGATATACATACGAGCAACCGAATCGAACATAAGGATGAATGGATAGATTGAACAATCATCGTATCTGAGTTGTATTCGATTATGTTTATATAGTTATACTCACCAGGTAACTGTTCTTCCGTTATACATACGAGCGACTGAATTGAACTGAAGGTTGAATGGATAGACTAAACAATGATCGTATCTGGGGTTTTATTCGATTATATCGTGATGATGTTCATATAGTTATACTCACCAGGTAACTGTTCTCCAGTTATACATAAGAGCGACTGAACTGAACAGAAGGTTAAATGGATAGACTGAACAATCATCGTATCTGGGTTGTATTCGATCATTTCGTGATGATTATTATATATAATGTCTAACCAGGTAACTGTTCTTTCGTTATACATACTAGCAACCGAATCGAACATAAGGTTGAATGGATAGATTTAACAATCATTGTATCTGGGTTGTCTCCGATTATATCGTTATGTTGTATATTTAACTACACCTACCATGTAACGATTCTTTCGTTACACATACGAGCGTCTGAATCGAACATAAGGTTGGATGGTTAGACGGAACGATAATTGTAACTAAGTTGTATTCGATTATATCGTGATGACGTTCATATAGAAATACTCACCAGGTTACTGTTCCTTCGTTATACATATGAGCAACCGAATCGAACAGAAGGTTGAATGGATAGTATCTGGGTTGTATTCGATTATGATGTTATGCTGTGTATATAGTTATACACATAAGGTGACGGTATTCCCGTTTCACATACGAGCGACCGAAACGAACAGAAAGTTGAATGGATAGACTGAACAATCAATGTATCTGGGTGGTATCCGATTATATCGCAATACTGTATATATAGTGATACTTACCAGGTGACGGTACTTCCGTTACACATACTAGCGACTGAATCGAACAGAAGGTTAAATGGTTAGACGAAACGATAATTGTATCTGAGTTGTATTCGATGATATCGTGATGATGTTTATATAGCAATACTCACCAGGTAACTGTTCTTCCGTTTTACATACAAGCGACCGAATCGAGCAGAAGGTTGAATTCAGTATAGATTGAACAATCATCGTATCTGGGTTGTATTCGATTATGTTTATATAGTTATACTCACCAGGTAACTGTTCTTCCGTAATACATACGAGCGACTGAATTGAACAGAAGGTTGAATGGATAGTATATGGGTTGTATTCGATTATGATGTTATGCTGTGTATATAGTTATACACACAAGGAGACGGTATTCCCGTTTTACATACGAGCGACCGAAACGAAAAGAAAGTTGAATGGATAGACTGAACAATCAATGTATCTGGGTGGTATCCGATTATATCGCAATACTGTATATATAGTGATACTTACCAGGTGACGATACTTCCGTTACACATACTAGCGACTGAATCGAACAGAATGTTGAATGGTTAGACGAAACGATAATTGTATCTGAGTTGTATTCGATTATATCGTGATGATGTTTATATAGCAATACTCACCAGGTAACTGTTCTTCCGTTTTACATACAAGCGACCGAATCGAGCTGAAGGTTGAATTCAGTATAGATTGAACAATCATCGTATCTGGGTTGTATTCGATTATGTTTATATAGTTATACTCACCAGGTAACTGTTCTGCCGTTATACATACGAGCGACTGAATTGAACAGAAGGTTGAATGGATAGTATATGGGTTGTATTCGATTATGATGTTATGCTGTGTATATAGTTATACACACTAGGAGACGGTATTCCCGTTTTACATACGAGGGACCGAAACGAAAAGAAAGTTGATTGGATAGACTGAACAATCAATGTATCTGGGTGGTATCCGATTATATCGCAATACTGTATATATAGTGATACTTACCAGGTGACGATACTTCCGTTACACATACTAGCGACTGAATCGAACAGAATGTTGAATGGTTAGACGAAACGATAATTGTATCTGAGTTGTATTCGATGATTTCGTGATGATGTTTATATAGCAATACTCACCAGGCAACTGTTCTTCCGTTTTACATACAAGCGACCGAATCGAGCAGAAGGTTGAATTCAGTATAGATTGAACAATCATCGTATCTGGGTTGTATTCGATTATGTTTATATAGTTATACTCACCAGGTAACTGTTCTTCCGTTATACATACGAGCGACTGAATTGAACTGAAGGTTGAATGGATAGACTAAACAATGATCGTATCTGGGGTTGTATTCGATTATATCGTGATGGTGTTCATATAGTTATACTCACCAGGTAACTGTTCTCCAGTTATACATAAGAGCGACTGAACTGAACAGAAGGTTGAATGGATAGACTGAACAATCATCGTATCTGGGTTGTATTCGATTATTTCGTGATGATTATTATATATTATGTCTAACCAGGTAACTGTTCTTTCGTTATACATTCTAGCAACCGAATCGAACATAAGGTTGAATGGATAGATTGAACAATCATTGTATCTGGGTTGTCTCCGATTATATCGTTATGTTGTATATTTAACTACACCTACCATGTAACGGTTCTTTCGTTACACATACGAGCGTCTGAATCGAACATAAGGTTGGATGGTTAGACGGAACGATAATTGTAACTAAGTTGTATTCGATTATATCGTGATGACGTTCATATAGAAATACTCACCAGGTTACTGTTCTTTCGTTATACATACGAGCAACCGAATCGAACTGAAGGTTGAATGGATAGTATATGGGTTGTATTCGATTATGATGTTATGCTGTGTATATAGTTATACACACTAGGAGTCGGTATTCCCGTTTTACATACGAGCGACCGAAACGAAAAGAAAGTTGAATGGATAGACTGAACAATCAATGTATCTGGGTGGTATCCGATTATATCGCAATACTGTATATATAGTGATACTTACCAGGTGACGATACTTCCGTTACACATACTAGCGACTGAATCGAACAGAATGTTGAATGGTTAGACGAAACGATAATTGTATCTGAGTTGTATTCGATGATATCGTGATGATGTTTATATAGCAATACTCACCAGGTAACTGTCCTTCCGTTTTACATACAAGCGACCGAATCGAGCAGAAGGTTAAATGGATACATTGAACAATCATCGTATCTGAGTTGTATTCGATTATGTTTATATAGATATACTCACCAGGTACCTGTTCTTCCGATATACATACGAGCAACCGAATCGAACATAAGGATGAATGGATAGATTGAACAATCATCGTATCTGAGTTGTATTCGATTATGTTTATATAGTTATACTCACCAGGTAACTGTTCTTCCGTTATACATACGAGCGACTGAATTGAACTGAAGGTTGAATGGATAGACAAAACAATGATCGTATCTGGGGTTGTATTCGATTATATCGTGATGATGTTCATATAGTTATACTCACCAGGTAACTGTTCTCCAGTTATACATAAGAGCGACTGAACTGAACAGAAGGTTAAATGGATAGACTGAACAATCATCGTATCTGGGTTGTATTCGATTATTTCGTGATGATTATTATATATAATGTCTAACCAGGTAACTGTTCTTTCGTTATACATACTAGCAACCGAATCGAACATAAGGTTGAATGGATAGATTTAACAATCATTGTATCTGGGTTGTCTCCGATTATATCGTTATGTTGTATATTTAACTACACCTACCATGTAACGGTTCTTTCGTTACACATACGAGCGTCTGAATCGAACATAAGGTTGGATGGTTAGACGGAACGATAATTGTAACTGAGTTGTATTCGATTATATCGTGATGACGTTCATATAGAAATACTCACCAGGTTACTGTTCTTTCGTTATACATATGAGCAACCGAATCGAACAGAAGGTTGAATGGATAGTATCTGGGTTGTATTCGATTATGATGTTATGCTGTGTATATAGTTATACACATAAGGTGACGGTATTCCCGTTTCACATACGAGCGACCGAAACGAACAGAAAGTTGAATGGATAGACTGAACAATCAATGTATCTGGGTGGTATCCGATTATATCGCAATACTGTATATATAGTGATACTTACCAGGTGACGATACTTCCGTTACACATACTAGCGACTGAATCGAACAGAATGTTGAATGGTTAGACGAAACGATAATTGTATCTGAGTTGTATTCGATTATATCGTGATGATGTTTATATAGCAATACTCACCAGGTAACTGTTCTTCCGTTTTACATACAAGCGACCGAATCGAGCTGAAGGTTGAATTCAGTATAGATTGAACAATCATCGTATCTGGGTTGTATTCGATTATGTTTATATAGTTATACTCACCAGGTAACTGTTCTTCCGTTATACATACGAGCGACTGAATTGAACAGAAGGTTGAATGGATAGTATATGGGTTGTATTCGATTATGATGTTATGCTGTGTATATAGTTATACACACTAGGAGACGGTATTCCCGTTTTACATACGAGGGACCGAAACGAAAAGAAAGTTGATTGGATAGACTGAACAATCAATGTATCTGGGTGGTATCCGATTATATCGCAATACTGTATATATAGTGATACTTACCAGGTGACGATACTTCCGTTACACATACTAGCGACTGAATCGAACAGAATGTTGAATGGTTAGACGAAACGATAATTGTATCTGAGTTGTATTCGATGATTTCGTGATGATGTTTATATAGCAATACTCACCAGGCAACTGTTCTTCCGTTTTACATACAAGCGACCGAATCGAGCAGAAGGTTGAATTCAGTATAGATTGAACAATCATCGTATCTGGGTTGTATTCGATTATGTTTATATAGATATACTCACCAGGTACCTGTTCTTCCGATATACATACGAGCAACCGAATCGAACATAAGGTTGAATGGATAGATTGAACAATCATCGTATCTGAGTTGTATTCGATTATGTTTATATAGTTATACTCACCAGGTAACTGTTCTTCCGTTATACATACGAGCGACTGAATTGAACTGAAGGTTGAATGGATAGACTAAACAATGATCGTATCTGGGGTTGTATTCGATTATATCGTGATGGTGTTCATATAGTTATACTCACCAGGTAACTGTTCTCCAGTTATACATAAGAGCGACTGAACTGAACAGAAGGTTGAATGGATAGACTGAACAATCATCGTATCTGGGTTGTATTCGATTATTTCGTGATGATTATTATATATTATGTCTAACCAGGTAACTGTTCTTTCGTTATACATTCTAGCAACCGAATCGAACATAAGGTTGAATGGATAGATTGAACAATCATTGTATCTGGGTTGTCTCCGATTATATCGTTATGTTGTATATTTAACTACACCTACCATGTAACGGTTCTTTCGTTACACATACGAGCGTCTGAATCGAACATAAGGTTGGATGGTTAGACGGAACGATAATTGTAACTAAGTTGTATTCGATTATATCGTGATGACGTTCATATAGAAATACTCACCAGGTTACTGTTCTTTCGTTATACATACGAGCAACCGAATCGAACTGAAGGTTGAATGGATAGTATATGGGTTGTATTCGATTATGATGTTATGCTGTGTATATAGTTATACACACTAGGAGTCGGTATTCCCGTTTTACATACGAGCGACCGAAACGAAAAGAAAGTTGAATGGATAGACTGAACAATCAATGTATCTGGGTGGTATCCGATTATATCGCAATACTGTATATATAGTGATACTTACCAGGTGACGATACTTCCGTTACACATACTAGCGACTGAATCGAACAGAATGTTGAATGGTTAGACGAAACGATAATTGTATCTGAGTTGTATTCGATGATATCGTGATGATGTTTATATAGCAATACTCACCAGGTAACTGTCCTTCCGTTTTACATACAAGCGACCGAATCGAGCAGAAGGTTAAATGGATACATTGAACAATCATCGTATCTGAGTTGTATTCGATTATGTTTATATAGATATACTCACCAGGTACCTGTTCTTCCGATATACATACGAGCAACCGAATCGAACATAAGGATGAATGGATAGATTGAACAATCATCGTATCTGAGTTGTATTCGATTATGTTTATATAGTTATACTCACCAGGTAACTGTTCTTCCGTTATACATACGAGCGACTGAATTGAACTGAAGGTTGAATGGATAGACAAAACAATGATCGTATCTGGGGTTGTATTCGATTATATCGTGATGATGTTCATATAGTTATACTCACCAGGTAACTGTTCTCCAGTTATACATAAGAGCGACTGAACTGAACAGAAGGTTAAATGGATAGACTGAACAATCATCGTATCTGGGTTGTATTCGATTATTTCGTGATGATTATTATATATAATGTCTAACCAGGTAACTGTTCTTTCGTTATACATACTAGCAACCGAATCGAACATAAGGTTGAATGGATAGATTTAACAATCATTGTATCTGGGTTGTCTCCGATTATATCGTTATGTTGTATATTTAACTACACCTACCATGTAACGGTTCTTTCGTTACACATACGAGCGTCTGAATCGAACATAAGGTTGGATGGTTAGACGGAACGATAATTGTAACTGAGTTGTATTCGATTATATCGTGATGACGTTCATATAGAAATACTCACCAGGTTACTGTTCTTTCGTTATACATATGAGCAACCGAATCGAACAGAAGGTTGAATGGATAGTATCTGGGTTGTATTCGATTATGATGTTATGCTGTGTATATAGTTATACACATAAGGTGACGGTATTCCCGTTTCACATACGAGCGACCGAAACGAACAGAAAGTTGAATGGATAGACTGAACAATCAATGTATCTGGGTGGTATCCGATTATATCGCAATACTGTATATATAGTGATACTTACCAGGTGACGGTACTTCCGTTACACATACTAGCGACTGAATCGAACAGGAGGTTAAATGGTTAGACGAAACGATAATTGTATCTGAGTTGTATTCGATGATATCGTGATGATGTTTATATAGCAATACTCACCAGGTAACTGTTCTTCCGTTTTACATACAAGCGACCGAATCGAGCAGAAGGTTGAATTCAGTATAGATTGAACAATCATCGTATCTGGGTTGTATTCGATTATGTTTATATAGTTATACTCACCAGGTAACTGTTCTTCCGTAATACATACGAGCGACTGAATTGAACAGAAGGTTGAATGGATAGTATATGGGTTGTATTCGATTATGATGTTATGCTGTGTATATAGTTATACACACAAGGAGACGGTATTCCCGTTTTACATACGAGTGACCGAAACGAAAAGAAAGTTGAATGGATAGACTGAACAATCAATGTATCTGGGTGGTATCCGATTATATCGCAATACTGTATATATAGTGATACTTACCAGGTGACGATACTTCCGTTACACATACTAGCGACTGAATCGAACAGAATGTTGAATGGTTAGACGAAACGATAATTGTATCTGAGTTGTATTCGATTATATCGTGATGATGTTTATATAGCAATACTCACCAGGTAACTGTTCTTCCGTTTTACATACGAGCGACCGAATCGAGCAGAAGGTTAAATGGATACATTGAACAATCATCGTATCTGAGTTGTATTCGATTATGTTTATATAGATATACTCACCAGGTACCTGTTCTTCCGATATACATACGAGCAACCGAAACGAACATAAGGATGAATGGATAGATTGAACAATCATCGTATCTGAGTTGTATTCGATTATGTTTATATAGTTATACTCACCAGGTAACTGTTCTTCCGTTTTACATACGAGCGACTGAATTGAACTGAAGGTTGAATGGATAGACTAAACAATGATCGTATCTGGGGTTTTATTCGATTATATCGTGATGATGTTCATATAGTTATACTCACCAGGTAACTGTTCTCCAGTTATACATAAGAGCGACTGAACTGAACAGAAGGTTAAATGGATAGACTGAACAATCATCGTATCTGGGTTGTATTCGATCATTTCGTGATGATTATTATATATAATGTCTAACCAGGTAACTGTTCTTTCGTTATACATACTAGCAACCGAATCGAACATAAGGTTGAATGGATAGATTTAACAATCATTGTATCTGGGTTGTCTCCGATTATATCGTTATGTTGTATATTTAACTACACCTACCATGTAACGATTCTTTCGTTACACATACGAGCGTCTGAATCGAACATAAGGTTGGATGGTTAGACGGAACGATAATTGTAACTAAGTTGTATTCGATTATATCGTGATGACGTTCATATAGAAATACTCACCAGGTTACTGTTCTTTCGTTATACATATGAGCAACCGAATCGAACAGAAGGTTGAATGGATAGTATCTGGGTTGTATTCGATTATGATGTTATGCTGTGTATATAGTTATACACATAAGGTGACGGTATTCCCGTTTCACATACGAGCGACCGAAACGAACAGAAAGTTGAATGGATAGACTGAACAATCAATGTATCTGGGTGGTATCCGATTATATCGCAATACTGTATATATAGTGATACTTACCAGGTGACGGTACTTCCGTTACACATACTAGCGACTGAATCGAACAGAAGGTTAAATGGTTAGACGAAACGATAATTGTATCTGAGTTGTATTCGATGATATCGTGATGATGTTTATATAGCAATACTCACCAGGTAACTGTTCTTCCGTTTTACATACAAGCGACCGAATCGAGCAGAAGGTTGAATTCAGTATAGATTGAACAATCATCGTATCTGGGTTGTATTCGATTATGTTTATATAGTTATACTCACCAGGTAACTGTTCTTCCGTAATACATACGAGCGACTGAATTGAACAGAAGGTTGAATGGATAGTATATGGGTTGTATTCGATTATGATGTTATGCTGTGTATATAGTTATACACACAAGGAGACGGTATTCCCGTTTTACATACGAGCGACCGAAACGAAAAGAAAGTTGAATGGATAGACTGAACAATCAATGTATCTGGGTGGTATCCGATTATATCGCAATACTGTATATATAGTGATACTTACCAGGTGACGATACTTCCGTTACACATACTAGCGACTGAATCGAACAGAATGTTGAATGGTTAGACGAAACGATAATTGTATCTGAGTTGTATTCGATTATATCGTGATGATGTTTATATAGCAATACTCACCAGGTAACTGTTCTTCCGTTTTACATACAAGCGACCGAATCGAGCTGAAGGTTGAATTCAGTATAGATTGAACAATCATCGTATCTGGGTTGTATTCGATTATGTTTATATAGTTATACTCACCAGGTAACTGTTCTTCCGTTATACATACGAGCGACTGAATTGAACAGAAGGTTGAATGGATAGTATATGGGTTGTATTCGATTATGATGTTATGCTGTGTATATAGTTATACACACTAGGAGACGGTATTCCCGTTTTACATACGAGGGACCGAAACGAAAAGAAAGTTGATTGGATAGACTGAACAATCAATGTATCTGGGTGGTATCCGATTATATCGCAATACTGTATATATAGTGATACTTACCAGGTGACGATACTTCCGTTACACATACTAGCGACTGAATCGAACAGAATGTTGAATGGTTAGACGAAACGATAATTGTATCTGAGTTGTATTCGATGATTTCGTGATGATGTTTATATAGCAATACTCACCAGGCAACTGTTCTTCCGTTTTACATACAAGCGACCGAATCGAGCAGAAGGTTGAATTCAGTATAGATTGAACAATCATCGTATCTGGGTTGTATTCGATTATGTTTATATAGATATACTCACCAGGTACCTGTTCTTCCGATATACATACGAGCAACCGAATCGAACATAAGGTTGAATGGATAGATTGAACAATCATCGTATCTGAGTTGTATTCGATTATGTTTATATAGTTATACTCACCAGGTAACTGTTCTTCCGTTATACATACGAGCGACTGAATTGAACTGAAGGTTGAATGGATAGACTAAACAATGATCGTATCTGGGGTTGTATTCGATTATATCGTGATGGTGTTCATATAGTTATACTCACCAGGTAACTGTTCTCCAGTTATACATAAGAGTGACTGAACTGAACAGAAGGTTGAATGGATAGACTGAACAATCATCGTATCTGGGTTGTATTCGATTATTTCGTGATGATTATTATATATTATGTCTAACCAGGTAACTGTTCTTTCGTTATACATTCTAGCAACCGAATCGAACATAAGGTTGAATGGATAGATTGAACAATCATTGTATCTGGGTTGTCTCCGATTATATCGTTATGTTGTATATTTAACTACACCTACCATGTAACGGTTCTTTCGTTACACATACGAGCGTCTGAATCGAACATAAGGTTGGATGGTTAGACGGAACGATAATTGTAACTAAGTTGTATTCGATTATATCGTGATGACGTTCATATAGAAATACTCACCAGGTTACTGTTCTTTCGTTATACATACGAGCAACCGAATCGAACTGAAGGTTGAATGGATAGTATATGGGTTGTATTCGATTATGATGTTATGCTGTGTATATAGTTATACACACTAGGAGTCGGTATTCCCGTTTTACATACGAGCGACCGAAACGAAAAGAAAGTTGAATGGATAGACTGAACAATCAATGTATCTGGGTGGTATCCGATTATATCGCAATACTGTATATATAGTGATACTTACCAGGTGACGATACTTCCGTTACACATACTAGCGACTGAATCGAACAGAATGTTGAATGGTTAGACGAAACGATAATTGTATCTGAGTTGTATTCGATGATATCGTGATGATGTTTATATAGCAATACTCACCAGGTAACTGTCCTTCCGTTTTACATACAAGCGACCGAATCGAGCAGAAGGTTAAATGGATACATTGAACAATCATCGTATCTGAGTTGTATTCGATTATGTTTATATAGATATACTCACCAGGTACCTGTTCTTCCGATATACATACGAGCAACCGAATCGAACATAAGGATGAATGGATAGATTGAACAATCATCGTATCTGAGTTGTATTCGATTATGTTTATATAGTTATACTCACCAGGTAACTGTTCTTCCGTTATACATACGAGCGACTGAATTGAACTGAAGGTTGAATGGATAGACAAAACAATGATCGTATCTGGGGTTGTATTCGATTATATCGTGATGATGTTCATATAGTTATACTCACCAGGTAACTGTTCTCCAGTTATACATAAGAGCGACTGAACTGAACAGAAGGTTAAATGGATAGACTGAACAATCATCGTATCTGGGTTGTATTCGATTATTTCGTGATGATTATTATATATAATGTCTAACCAGGTAACTGTTCTTTCGTTATACATACTAGCAACCGAATCGAACATAAGGTTGAATGGATAGATTTAACAATCATTGTATCTGGGTTGTCTCCGATTATATCGTTATGTTGTATATTTAACTACACCTACCATGTAACGGTTCTTTCGTTACACATACGAGCGTCTGAATCGAACATAAGGTTGGATGGTTAGACGGAACGATAATTGTAACTGAGTTGTATTCGATTATATCGTGATGACGTTCATATAGAAATACTCACCAGGTTACTGTTCTTTCGTTATACATATGAGCAACCGAATCGAACAGAAGGTTGAATGGATAGTATCTGGGTTGTATTCGATTATGATGTTATGCTGTGTATATAGTTATACACATAAGGTGACGGTATTCCCGTTTCACATACGAGCGACCGAAACGAACAGAAAGTTGAATGGATAGACTGAACAATCAATGTATCTGGGTGGTATCCGATTATATCGCAATACTGTATATATAGTGATACTTACCAGGTGACGGTACTTCCGTTACACATACTAGCGACTGAATCGAACAGGAGGTTAAATGGTTAGACGAAACGATAATTGTATCTGAGTTGTATTCGATGATATCGTGATGATGTTTATATAGCAATACTCACCAGGTAACTGTTCTTCCGTTTTACATACAAGCGACCGAATCGAGCAGAAGGTTGAATTCAGTATAGATTGAACAATCATCGTATCTGGGTTGTATTCGATTATGTTTATATAGTTATACTCACCAGGTAACTGTTCTTCCGTAATACATACGAGCGACTGAATTGAACAGAAGGTTGAATGGATAGTATATGGGTTGTATTCGATTATGATGTTATGCTGTGTATATAGTTATACACACAAGGAGACGGTATTCCCGTTTTACATACGAGCGACCGAAACGAAAAGAAAGTTGAATGGATAGACTGAACAATCAATGTATCTGGGTGGTATCCGATTATATCGCAATACTGTATATATAGTGATACTTACCAGGTGACGATACTTCCGTTACACATACTAGCGACTGAATCGAACAGAATGTTGAATGGTTAGACGAAACGATAATTGTATCTGAGTTGTATTCGATTATATCGTGATGATGTTTATATAGCAATACTCACCAGGTAACTGTTCTTCCGTTTTACATACAAGCGACCGAATCGAGCAGAAGGTTGAATTCAGTATAGATTGAACAATCATCGTATCTGGGTTGTATTCGATTATGTTTATATAGTTATACTCACCAGGTAACTGTTCTTCCGTTATACATACGAGCGACTGAATTGAACAGAAGGTTGAATGGATAGTATATGGGTTGTATTCGATTATGATGTTATGCTGTGTATATAGTTATACACACTAGGAGACGGTACTCACCAGGTAACTGTTCTCCAGTTATACATAAGAGCGACTGAACTGAACAGAAGATTGAATGGATAGACTGAACAATCATCGTATCTGGGTTGTATTCGATTATATCTCGATGATGTTCATATAGTTATACTCACCAGGAAACTGTTCTTCAGTTATACATAAGAGCGACTGAACTGAACAGAAGGTTGATTGGATAGACTGAACATTCATCGTATCTGGGTTGTGTTAGATTATATTGTTATGCTGTATATTTAGTTACACCTACCATGTAACGGTTCTTTCGTTACACATACGAGCGTCTGAATCGAACATAAGGTTGGATGGTTAGACGGAACGATAATTATAACTGAGTTTTATTCGATTATATCGTGGTGATGTTTATATAGTAATACTCACCAGGTGACTGTTCTTGCGTTATACATACGAGCGACCCAATCGAACAGAAGGTTGGGTGGATAGACGGAATGATCATTGTATCTGAGTTGTATTCGATGATATCGTGATAATGTTTATATAGCAATACTCACCAGGTAACTGTTCTTCCGTTTCACATACAAGCGACCGAATCGAGCAGAAGCTTAAATTTAGTATAAATTGAACAATCATCGTATCTGGGTTGTATTCGATTATGTTTATATAGTTATACTCACCAGGTAACTGTTCTTCCATTATACATACGAGCGACTGAATTGAACAGAAGGTTGAATGGATAGACTAAACAATAATCGTATCTGGGGTTGTATTCGATTATATCTTGATGATGTTCATATAGTTATACTCACCAGGAAACTGTTTTCCAGTTATACATAAGAGCGACTGAACTGAACAGAAGGTTGAATGGATAGACTGAACATTCATCGTATCTGGGTTGTATTTGATTATATCGTGATTATTATCATATAGTATGTCTAACCAGGTAACAGTTCTTTCGTTATACATACGAGCAACCGAATCGAACATAAGGTTGGATGGATAGATTGAACAATCATTGTATCTGGGTTGTCTCCGATTATATCGTTATGCTGTATATTTAGTTACACCTACCATGTAACGGTTCTTTCGTTACACATACGAGCGTCTGAATCGAACATAAGGTTGGATGGTTAGACGGAACGATAGATGTAACTGAGTTGTATTCGATTATATCGTGGTGATGTTTATATAGTAATACTCACCAGGTAACTGTTCTTTCGTTATACATACTAGCAACCGAATCGAACATAAGGTTGAATGGATAGATTGAACAATCATTGTATCTGGGTTGTCTCCGATTATATCGTTATGTTGTATATTTAACTACACCTACCATGTAACGGTTCTTTCGTTACACATACGAGCGTCTGAATCGAACATAAGGTTGGATGGTTAGACGGAACGATAATTGTAACTAAGTTGTATTCGATTATATCGTGATGACGTTCATATAGAAATACTCACCAGGTTACTGTTCTTTCGTTATACATATGAGCAACCGAATCGAACAGAAGGTTGAATGGATAGTATCTGGGTTGTATTCGATTATGATGTTATGCTGTGTATATAGTTATACACATAAGGTGACGGTATTCGTGTTTCACATACGAGCGACCGAAACGAACAGAAAGTTGAATGGATAGACTGAACAATCAATGTATCTGGGTGGTATCCGATTATATCGCAATACTGTATATATAGTGATACTTACCAGGTGACGGTACTTCCGTTACACATACTAGCGACTGAATCGAACAGAAGGTTAAATGGTTAGACGAAACGATAATTGTATCTGAGTTGTATTCGATGATATCGTGATGATGTTTATATAGCAATACTCACCAGGTAACTGTTCTTCCGTTTTACATACAAGCGACCGAATCGAGCAGAAGGTTGAATTCAGTATAGATTGAACAATCATCGTATCTGCGTTGTATTCGATTATGTTTATATAGTTATACTCACCAGGTAACTGTTCTTCCGTTATACATACGAGCGACTGAATTGAACAGAAGGTTGAATGGATAGTATATGGGTTATATTCGATTATGATGTTATGCTGTGTATATAGTTATACACACTAGGAGACGGTACTCACCAGGTAACTGTTCTCCAGTTATACATGAGAGCGACTGAACTGAACAGAAGATTGAATGGATAGACTGAACAATCATCGTATCTGGGTTGTATTCGATTATATCTTGATGATGTTCATATAGTTATACTCACCAGGAAACTGTTCTCCAGTTATACATAAGAGCGACTGAACTGAACAGAAGGTTGAATGGATAGACTGAACATTCATCGTATCTGGGTTGTGTTAGATTATATCGTTATGCTGTATATTTAGTTACACCTACCATGTAACGGTTCTTTCGTTACACATACGAGCGTCTGAATCGAACATAAAGTTGGATGGTTAGACGGAACGATAATTATAACTGAGTTGTATTTGATTATATCGTGGTGATGTTAATATAGTAATACTCACCAGGTGACTGTTCTTGCGTTATACATACGAGCGACCCAATCGAACAGGAGGTTGGGTGGATAGACGGAATGATCATTGTATCTGAGTTGTATTCGATGATATCGTGATAATGTTTATATAGCAATACTCACCAGGTAACTGTTCTTCCGTTTCACATACAAGCGACCGAATCGAGCAGAAGCTCAAATTTAGTATAAATTGAACAATCATCGTATCTGGGTTGTATTCGATTATGTTTATATAGTTATACTCACCAGGTAACTGTTATTCCGTTATACATACGAGCGACTGAATTGAACAGAAGGTTGAATGGATAGACTGAACAATAATCGTATCTGGGGTTGTATTCGATTATATCTTGATGATGTTCATATAGTTATACTCACCAGGAAACTGTTTTCCAGTTATACATAAGAGCGACTGAACTGAACAGAAGGTTGAATGGATAGACTGAACATTCATCATATCTGGGTTGTATTTGATTATATCGTGATTATTATCATATAGTATGTCTAACCAGGTAACAGTTCTTCCGTTATACATACGAGCAACCGAATCGAACATGAGGTTGGATGGATAGATTGAACAATCATTGTATCTGGGTTGTCTCCGATTATATCGTTATGCTGTATATTTAGTTACACCTACCATGTAACGGTTCTTTCGTTACACATACGAGCGTCTGAATCGAACATAAGGTTGGATGGTTAGACGGAACGATAGATGTAACTGAGTTGTATTCGATTATATCGTGGTGATGTTTATATAGTTATACTCACCAGGTGACTGTTCTTGCGTTATACATACGTGCGACCCAATCGAACAGAAGGTTGGATGGATAGACGGAATGATCATTGTATCTGAGTTGTATTCGATTATATCGTGATGACGTTCATTTAGAAATACTCACCAGGTGACTGTTCTTCCGTTTTACATACAAGCGACCGAATCGAACAGAAGGTTGAATGGATAGTATCTGAGTAGTATTCGATTATGATGTTATGCTGTGTATATAGTTATACACACTAGGTGACGGTATATCCGTTTTACATACGAGCGACCGAAACGAACAGAAAGTTGAATGGATAGACTGAACAATCAATGTATCTGGTTGGTATCCGATTATATCGCAATACTGTATATATAGTGATACTTACCAGGTGACGGTACTTCCGTTACACATACTAGCGACTGAATCGAACAGAAGGTTAAATGGTTAGACGAAGCGATAATTGTATCTGAGTTGTATTCGATGATATAGTGATGATGTTTATATAGCAATATTCACCAGGTAACTGTTCTTCCGTTTTACATAAAAGCGACCGAATCGAGCAGAAGGTTAAATGGATAGATTGAAAATTCATCGTATATGGGTTGTATTCGATTAGGTTTATATAGTTATACTCACCAGGTACCTGTTCTTCCGTTATACATACGAGCGACTGAATTGAACAGAAGGTTGAATGGATAGACTAAACAATGATCGTATCTGAGGTTGTATTCGATTATATCGTGATGATGTTTATATAGTTATACTCAACAGGTAACTGTTCTCCAGTTATACATAAGAGCGACTGAATCGAGCAGAAGGTTGAATTCAGTATTGATTTAACAATAATCGTATCTGGGTTGTATTCGATTATGTTTATATAGTTATACTCACCAGGTAACTGTTCTTCCGTTATACATACGAGCAATCGAATCGAACAGAAGGTTGAATGGATAGTATCTGGGTTGTATTCGATTATGATGTTATGCTGTGTATATAGTTAAACACATTAGGTGACGGTATTCCCGTTTTACATACGAGCGACCGAAACGAACAGAAAGTTGAATGGATAGACTGAACAATCAATGTATCTGGGTGGTATCCGATTATATCGCAATACTGTGTGATACTTACCAGGTGACGGTACTTCCGTTACACATACTAGCGACTGAATCGAACAGAAGGTTAAATGGTTAGACGAAACGATAATTGTATCTGAAATGTATTCGATGATATCGTGATGATGTTTATATAGCAATACTCACCAGGTAACTGTTCTTCCGTTTTACATACAAGCGACCGAATCGAGCAGAAGGTTGAATTCAGTATAGATTGAACAATCATCGTATCTGGGTTGTATTCGATTATGTTTATATAGTTATACTCACCAGGTAACTGTTCTTCCGTTATACATACGAGCGACTGAATTGAACAGAAGGTTGAATGGATAGTATATGGGTTGTATTCGATTATGATGTTATGCTGTGTATATAGTTATACACACAAGGAGACGGTATTCTCGTTTTACATACGAGCAACCGAAACGAAAAGAAAGTTGAATGGATAGACTGAACAATCATCGTATCTGGGTTGTATTCGATTATATCTTGATGATGTTCATATAGTTATACTCACCAGGAAACTGTTCTCCAGTTATACATAAGAGCGACTGAACTGAACAGAAGGTTGAATGGATAGACTGAACATTCATCGTATCTGGGTTGTGTTAGATTATATCGTTATGCTGTATATTTAGTTACACCTACCATGTAACGGTTCTTTCGTTACACATACGAGCGTCTGAATCGAACATAAAGTTGGATGGTTAGACGGAACGATAATTATAACTGAGTTGTATTCGATTATATCGTGGTGATGTTTATATAGTAATACTCACCAGGTGACTGTTCTTGCGTTATACATACGAGCGACCCAATCGAACAGGAGGTTGGGTGGATAGACGGAATGATCATTGTATCTGAGTTGTATTCGATGATATCGTGATAATGTTTATATAGCAATACTCACCAGGTAACTGTTCTTCCGTTTCACATACAAGCGACCGAATCGAGCAGAAGCTTAAATTTAGTATAAATTGAACAATCATCGTATCTGGGTTGTATTCGATTATGTTTATATAGTTATACTCACCAGGTAACTGTTCTTCCGTTATACATACGAGCGACTGAATTGAACAGAAGGTTGAATGGATAGACTAAACAATAATCGTATCTGGGGTTGTATTCGATTATATCTTGATGATGTTCATATAGTTATACTCACCAGGAAACTGTTTTCCAGTTATACATAAGAGCGACTGAACTGAACAGAAGGTTGAATGGATAGACTGAACATTCATCATATCTGGGTTGTATTTGAATATATCGTGATTATTATCATATAGTATGTCTAACCAGGTAACAGTTCTTCCGTTATACATACGAGCAACCGAATCGAACATAAGGTTGGATGGATAGATTGAACAATCATTGTATCTGGGTTGTCTCCGATTATATCGTTATGCTGTATATTTAGTTACACCTACCATGTAACGGTTCTTTCGTTACACATACGAGCGTCTGAATCGAACATAAGGTTGGATGGTTAGACGGAACGATAGATGTAACTGAGTTGTATTCGATTATATCGTGGTGATGTTTATATAGTTATACTCACCAGGTGACTGTTCTTGCGTTATACATACGAGCGACCCAATCGAACAGAAGGTTGGATGGATAGACGGAATGATCATTGTATCTGAGTTGTATTCGATTATATCGTGATGACGTTCATTTAGAAATACTCACCAGGTGACTGTTCTTCCGTTTTACATACAAGCGACCGAATCGAACAGAAGGTTGAATGGATAGTATCTGAGTAGTATTCGATTATGATGTTATGCTGTGTATATAGTTATACACACTAGGTGACGGTATACCCGTTTTACATACGAGCGACCGAAACGAACAGAAAGTTGAATGGATAGACTGAACAATCAATGTATCTGGTTGGTATCCGATTATATCGCAATACTGTATATATAGTGATACTTACCAGGTGACGGTACTTCCGTTACACATACTAGCGACTGAATCGAACAGAAGGTTAAATGGTTAGACGAAGCGATAATTGTATCTGAGTTGTATTCGATGATATAGTGATGATGTTTATATAGCAATATTCACTAGGTAACTGTTCTTCCGTTTTACATAAAAGCGACCGAATCGAGCAGAAGGTTTAATGGATAGATTGAAAATTCATCGTATCTGGGTTGTATTCGATTAGGTTTATATAGTTATACTCACCAGGTACCTGTTCTTCCGTTATACATACGAGCGACTGAATTGAACAGAAGGTTGAATGGATAGACTGAACAATGATCGTATCTGAGGTTGTATTCGATTATATCGTGATGATGTTTATATAGTTATACTCAACAGGTAACTGTTCTCCAGTTATACATAAGAGCGACTGAATCGAGCAGAAGGTTGAATTCAGTATTGATTTAACAATAATCGTATCTGGGTTGTATTCGATTATGTTTATAAAGTTATACTCACCAGGTAACTGTTCTTCCGTTATACATACGAGCAATCGAATCGAACAGAAGGTTGAATGGATAGTATCTGGGTTGTATTCGATTATGATGTTATGCTGTGTATATAGTTAAACACATTAGGTGACGGTATTCCCGTTTTACATACGAGCGACCGAAACGAACAGAAAGTTGAATGGATAGACTGAACAATCAATGTATCTGGGTGGTATCCGATTATATCGCAATACTGTGTGATACTTACCAGGTGACGGTACTTCCGTTACACATACTAGCGACTGAATCGAACAGAAGGTTAAATGGTTAGACGAAACGATAATTGTATCTGAAATGTATTCGATGATATCGTGATGATGTTTATATAGCAATACTCACCAGGTAACTGTTCTTTCGTTTTACATACAAGCGACCGAATCGAGCAGAAGGTTAAATTTAGTATAGATTGAACAATCATCGTATCTGGGTTTTATTCGATTATGTTGATATAGTTATACTCACCAGGTAACTGTTCTTCCGTTATACATACGAGCGACTGAATTGAACAGAAGGTTGAATGGATAGACTAAACAATAATCGTATCTGGGGTTGTATTCAATTATATCTTGATGATGTTCATATAGTTATACTCACCAGGAAACTGTTCTCCAGTTATACATAAGAGCGACTGTACTGAACAGAAAGTTGAATGGATAGACTGAACAATCAATGTATCTGGGTGGTATCCGATTATATCGCAATACTGTATATATAGTGATACTTACCAGGTGACGGTACTTCCGTTACACATACTAGCGACTGAATCGAACAGAAGGTTAAATGGTTAGACGAAATGATAATTGTATCTCTGAGTTGTATTCGATGATATCGTGATGAAGTTCATATAGAAATACTCACCAGGTTACTGTTCTTTCGTTATACATACGAACATTCGAATCGAACAGAAGGTTGAATGGATAGTATCTGGGTTGTATTCGATTAAGATGTTATGCTGTGTATATAGTTATACACACTAGGTGGCGGTATTCTCGTTTTACATACGAGCGACCGAAACGAACAGAAAGTTGAATGGATAGACTGAACAATCAATGTATCTGGTTGGTATCCGATTATATCGCAATACTGTATGTATAGTGATACTTACCAGGTGACGGTACGTCCGTTACACATACTAGCGACTGAATCGAACAGAAGGTTAAATGGTTAGACGAAGCGATGATTGTATCTGAGTTGTATTCGATGATATCGTGATAATGTTTATATAGCAATATTCACCAGGTAACTGTTCTTCCGTTTTACATACAAGCGACCGAATCGAGCAGAAGGTTAAATAGATAGATTGAACAATCATCGTATCTGGGTTGTATTCGATTATGTTTATATAGTTATACTCACCAGGTAACTGTTCTTCCGTTATACATACGAGCGACTGAATTGAACAGAAGGTTGAATGGATAGACTAAACAATGATCGTATCTGGGGTTGTATTCGATGATATCGTGATGATGTTTATATAGTTATACTCACCAGGTAACTGTTCTCTAGTTATACATAAGAGCGACTGAACTGAACAGAAGGTTGAATGGATAGACTGAATAATCATCGTATCTGGGTTGTATTCGATCATTTCGTGATGATTATTATATATTATGTCTAACCAGGTAACTGTTCTTCCGTTATACATACGAGCAACCGAATCGAACATAAGGTTGAATGGATAGATTGAAAAATCATTGTATCTGGGTTGTCTCCGATTATATCGTTATGCTGTATAATTAGATAGACCTACCATGTAACGGTTCTTTCGTTACACATACGAGCGTCTGAATCGAACAGAAGGTTGGATGGATAGACGGAATGATCATTGTATCTGAGTTGTATTCGATTTTATCGTGATGAAGTTCATATAGAAATACTCACCAGGTTACTGTTCTTTCGTTATACATACGTGCAACCGAATCGAACAGAAGGTTGAATAGATGGTATCTGGGTTGTATTCGATTATGATGTTATGCTGTGTTTATAGTTATACACACTAGGTGACGGTATCCCCGTTTTACATACGAGCGACCGAAACGAAGAGAAAGTTGAATGGATAGACTGAACAATCAATGTATCTGGTTGGTATCCGATTATATCGCAGAACTGTATATATTACTTACCAGGTGACGGTACTTCCGTTACACATACTAGCGACTGAATCGAACAGAAGGTTAAATGGTCAGACGAAACGATAATTGTATCTGAGTTGTATTCGATGATATCGTGATGATGTTTATATAGCAATACTCACCAGGTAACTGTTCTTCCGTTTTACATACAAGCGACCGAATCGAGCAGAAGGTTAAATTTAGTATCCGATTATATCGCAATACTGTATATATAGTGATACCTACCAGGTGACGGTACTTCCATTACACATACTAGCGACTGAATCGAACAGAAGGTTAAATGGTTAGACGAAGCGATAATTGTATCTGAGTTGTATTCGATGATATCGTGATGATGTTTATATAGCGATATTCACCAGGTAACTGTTCTTCCGTTTTACATAAAAGCGACCGAATCGAGCAGAAGGTTAAATGTATAGATTGAAAATTCATCATATCTGGGTGGTATTCGATTAGGTTTATATAGTTATACTCACCAGGTAACTGTTCTTCCGTTATACATACGAGCGACTGAATTGAACAGAAGGTTGAATGGATAGACTAAACAATGATCGTATCTGAGGTTGTATTCGATTATATCGTGATGATGTTTATATAGTCATACTCAACAGGTAACTGTTCTCCAGTTATACATAAGAGCGACTAAAGTGAACAGAAGGTTGAATGGATAGACTGAACAATCATTGTATCTGGGTTGTATTCGATTATATCGTGATGATTTTCATATAGTATGTCTAACCAGGTAACAGTTCTTCTGTTACACATAAGAGCAACCGAATCGAACAAAAAGTTGAATGGATAGATTGAACAATCATTGTATATGGGTTGTCTCCGATTATATCGTTATGCTGTATATTTAGTTACACCTACCATGTAACGGTTCTCTCGTTACACATACGAGCGTCTGCATCGAACATAAGGTTGGATGATTAGACGGAACGATAATTGTAACTGAGTTGTATTCGATTATATCGTGGTGAAGTTTATATAGTAATACTCACCAGGTGACTGTTCTTGCGTTATACATACGAGCGACCCAATCGAACAGAAAGTTGGATGGATAGACGGAATGATCATTGTATCTGAGTTGTATTCGATTATATCGTGGTGACGTTCATATAGAAATACTCACCAGGTTACTGTTCTCTCGTCATACATACGAGCAACCGAATCGAACAGAAGGTTGAATGGATAGTATCTGGGTTGTATTCGATTATGATGTTATGCTGTGTAAATAGTTATACACATTAGGTGACGGTACTCCCGTTTTACATACGAGCGACCGAAACGAACAGAAAGTTGAATGGATAGTCTGAACAATCAATGTATCTGGATGGTATCCGATTATATCGCAATACTGAATATATAGTGATACTTACCAGGTGACGGTACTTCCGTTACACATACTAGCGACTGAATCGAACAGAAGGTTAAATGGTTAGACGAAACGATAATTGTATCTGAGTTGTATTCGATAATATCGTGATGATGTTTATATAGAAATACTCACCAGGTAACTGTTCTTTCGTTTTACATACAAGCGACCGAATCGAGCAGAAGGATAAATTTAGTATAGATTGAACAATCATCGTATCTGGGTTGTATTCGATTATGTTCATATAGTTATACTCACCAGGTAACTGTTCTTCCGTTATACATAGGAGCGACTGAATTGAACAGAAGGTTGAATGGATAGACTAAACAATAATCGTATCTGGGGTTGTATTCGATTATATCTTGATGATGTTTATATAGTTATACTCACCAGGAAACTATTCTCCAGTTATACATAAGAGCGACTGAACTGAACAGAAGGTTGAATGTATAGACTGAACAATCATCGTATCTGTGTTGTATTTGATTATATCGTGATGATTATAATATAGTATGTCTAACCAGGTAACAGTTCTTCCGTTATACATACGAGCGTCTGAATCGAACATAAGGTTAGATGGTGAGACGAAACGATAATTGTAACTGAGTTGTATTCGATTATATCGTGGTGATGTTTATATAGTAATATTCACCAGGTGACTGTTCTTGCGTTATACATACGAGCGACCCAATCGAACAGAAGGTTGGATGGATAGACGGAATGATCATTGTATCTTAGTTGTATTCTATTATATCGTGATGACGTTCATATAGAAATACTCACCAGGTAACTGTTCTTCCGTTATACATACGAGCGACTGAATTGAACAGAAGGTTGAATGGATAGTATATGGGTTGTATTCGATTATGATGTTATGCTGTGTATATAGTGATACACACTAGGAGACGGTATTCCCGTTTTACATACGAGCGACCGAAACGAAAAGAAAGTTGAATGGATAGACTGAACAATCAATGTATCTGGGTGGTATCCGATTATATCGCAATACTGTATATATAGTGATACTTACCAGGTGACGGTACTTCCGTTACACATACTAGCGACTGAATTGAACAGAATGTTGAATGGTTAGACGAAACGATAATTGTATCTGAGTTGTATTCGATGATATCGTGATGATGTTTATATAGCAATACTCACCAGGTAACTGTCCTTCCGTTTTACATACAAGCGACCGAATCGTGCAGAAGGTTAAATGGATAGATTTAACAATCATCGTATCTGAGTTGTATTCGATTATGTTTATATAGATATACTCACCAGGTACCTGTTCTTCCGATATACATACGAGCAACCGAATCGAACATAAGGTTGAATGGATAGATTGAACAATCATCGTATCTGAGTTGTATTCGATTATGTTTATATAGTTATACTCACCAGGTAACTGTTCTTCCGTTATACATACGAGCGACTGAATTGAACTGAAGGTAGAATGGATAGACTAAACAATGATCGTATCTGGGGTTGTATTCGATTATATCGTGATGATGTTCATATAGTTATACTCACCAGGTAACTGTTCTCCAGTTATACATAAGAGCGACTGAACTGAACAGAAGGTTGAATGGATAGACTGAACAATCATCGTATCTGGGTTGTATTCGATTATTTCGTGATGATTATTATATATTATGTCTTACCAGGTAACTGTTCTTTCGTTATACATACTAGCAACCGAATCGAACATAAGGTTGAATGGATAGATTGAACAATCATTGTATCTGGATTGTCTCCGATTATATCGTTATGTTGTATATTTAACTACACCTACCATGTAACGGTTCTTTCATTACACATACGAGCGTCTGAATCGAACATACTGACTGAATTGAACAGAAGGTTGAATGGATAGTATATGGGTTGTATTCGATTATGATGTTATGCTGTGTATATAGTTATACACACTAGGAGACGGTATTCCCGTTTTACATACGAGCGACCGAAACAAAAAGAAAGTTGAATGGATAGACTGAACAATCAATGTTTCTGGGTGGTATCCGATTATATCGCAATACTGTATATATAGTGATACTTACCAGGTGACGATACTTCCGTTACACATACTAGCGACTGAATCGAACAGAATGTTGAATGGTTAGACGAAACGATAATTGTATCTGAGTTGTATTCGATGATATCGTGATGATGTTTATATAGCAATACTCACCAGGTAACTGTTCTTCCGTTTTACATACAAGCGACCGAATCGAGCAGAAGGTTAAATGGATAGATTGAACAATCATCGTATCTGAGTTGTATTCGATTATGTTTATATAGATATACTCACCAGGTACCTGTTCTTCCGACATACATACGAGCAACCGAATCGAACATAAGGTTGAATGGATAGAATGAACAATCATCGTATCTGAGTTGTATTCGATTATGTTTATATATGTTATGCTGTATATATAGTTATACAAATAAGGTGACGGTATTCCCGTTTCACATACGAGCGACCGAAACGAACAGAAAGTTGAATGGATAGACTGAACAATCAATGTATCTGGGTGGTATCCGATTATATCGCAATACTGTATATATAGTGATACTTACCAGGTGACGGTACTTCCGTTACACATACTAGCGACTGAATCGAACAGAAGGTTTAATGGTTAGACGAAACGATAATTGTATCTGAGTTGTATTCGATGATATCGTGATGATGTTTATATAGCAATACTCACCAGGTAACTGTTCTTCCGTTTTACATACAAGCGACCGAATCGAGCAGAAGGTTAAATGGATAGATTGAACAATCATCGTATCTGAGTTGTACTCGATTATGTTTATATAGATATACTCACCAGGTACCTGTTCTTCCGACATACATACGAGCAACCGAATCGAACATAAGGTTGAATGGATAGATTGAACAATCATCGTATCTGAGTTGTATTCGATTATGTTTATATATGTTATGCTGTATATATAGTTATACAAATAAGGTGACGGTATTCCCGTTTCACATACGAGCGACCGAAACGAACAGAAAGTTGAATGGATAGACTGAACAATCAATGTATCCGATTATATCGCAATACTGTATATATAGTGATACTTACCAGGTGACGGTACTTCCGTTACACATACTAGCGACTGAATCGAACAGAAGGTTAAATGGTTAGACGAAACGATAATTGTATCTGAGTTGTATTCGATTATATCGTGATGATGTTTATATAGCAATACTCACCAGGTAACTGTTCTTCCGTTTTACATACAAGCGACCGAATCGAGCAGAAGGTTGAATTCAGTATAGATTGAACAATCATCGTATCTGGGTTGTATTCGATTATGTTTATATAGTTATACTCACCAGGTAACTGTTCTTCCGTTATACATACGAGCGACTGAATTGAACAGAAGGTTGAATGGATAGTATATGGGTTGTATTCGATTATGATGTTATGCTGTGTATATAGTTATACACACTAGGAGACGGTATTCCCGTTTTACATACGAGCGACCGAAACAAAAAGAAAGTTGAATGGATAGACTGAACAATCAATGTTTCTGGGTGGTATCCGATTATATCGCAATACTGTATATATAGTGATACTTACCAGGTGACGATTCTTCCGTTACACATACTAGCGACTGAATCGAACAGAATGTTGAATGGTTAGACGAAACGATAATTGTATCTGAGTTGTATTCGATGATATCGTGATGATGTTTATATAGCAATACTCACCAGGTTACTGTTTTTTCGTTATACATACGAGCAACCGAATCGAACAGAAGGTCGAATGGATAGTATCTGGGTTGTATTCGATTATGATGTTATGCTGTGTATATAGTTATACACATAAGGTGACGGTATTCCCGTTTCACATACGAGCGACCGAAACGAACAGAAAGTTGAATGGATAGACTGAACAATCAATGTATCTGGGTGGTATCCGATTATATCGCAATACTGTATATATAGTGATACTTACCAGGTGACGGTACTTCCGTTACACATACTAGCGACTGAATCGAACAGAAGGTTAAATGGTTAGACGAAACGATAATTGTATCTGAGTTGTATTCGATGATATCGTGATGATGTTTATATAGCAATACTCACCAGGTAACTGTTCTTCCGTTTTACATACAAGCGACCGAATCGAGCAGAAGGTTGAATTCAGTATAGATTGAACAATCATCGTATCTGGGTTGTATTTGATTATGTTTATATAGTTATACTCACCAGGTAACTGTTCTTCCGTTATACATACGAGCGACTGAATTGAACAGAAGGTTGAATGGATAGTATATGGGTTGTATTCGATTATGATGTTATGCTGTGTATATAGTTATACACACTAGGAGACGGTATTCCCGTTTTACATACGAGCGACCGAAACAAAAAGAAAGTTGAATGGATAGACTGAACAATCAATGTATCTGGGTGGTATCCGATTATATCGCAATACTGTATATATAGTGATACTTACCAGGTGACGATACTTCCGTTACACAATCTAGCGACTGAATGGAACAGAATGTTGAATGGTTAGACGAAACGATAATTGTATCTGAGTTGTATTCGATGATATCGTGATGATGTTTATATAGCAATACTCACCAGGTAACTGTTCTTCCGTTTTACATACAAGCGACCGAATCGAGCAGAAGGTTGAATTCAGTATAGATTGAACAATCATCGTATCTGGGTTGTATTCGATTATGTTTATATAGTTATTCTCACCAGGTAACTGTTCTTCCGTTATACATACGAGCGACTGAATTGAACAGAAGGTTGAATGGATAGTATATGGGTTTTATTCGATTATGATGTTATGCTGTGTATATAGTTATACACACTAGGAGACGGTATTCCCGTTTTACATACGAGCGACCGAAACGAAAAGAAAGTTGAATGGATAGACTGAACAATCAATGTATCTGGGCGGTATCCGATTATATCGCAATACTGTATATATAGTGATACTTACCAGGTGACGATACTTCCGTTATACATACTAGCGACTGAATCGAACAGAATGTTGAATGGTTAGACGAAACGATAATTGTATCTGAGTTGTATTCGATGATATCGTGATGATGTTTATATAGCAATACTCACCAGGTAACTGTCCTTCCATTTTACATACAAGCGACCGAATCGAGCAGAAGGTTAAATGAATAGATTGAACAATCATCGTATCTGAGTTGTATTCGATTATGTTTATATAGATATACTCACCAGGTACCTGTTCTTCCGATATACATACGAGCAACCGAATCGAACATAAGGTTGAATGGATAGATTGAACAATCATCGTATCTAAGTTGTATTCGATTATGTTTATATAGTTATACTCACCAAGTAACTGTTCTTCTGTTATACATACGAGCGACTGAATTGAAAAGAAGGTTGAATGGATAGACTTAAGAATGATCGTATCTGAGGTTGTATTCGATTATATCGTGATGATGTTTATATAGTTATACTCAACAGGTAACTGTTCTCCAGTTATACATAAGAGCGACTGAACTGAACAGAAGGTTGAATGGATAGACTGAACAATCATTGTATCTGGGTTGTATTCGATTATATCGTGATGATTTTCATATAGTATGTCTAACCAGGTAACAGTTCTTCTGTTACACATAAGAGCAACCGAATCGAACATAAGGTTGAATGGATAGATTGAACAATCATTGTATCTGGGTTGTCTCCGATTATATCGTTATGCTGTATATTTAGTTACACCTACCATGAAACGGTTCTTTCGTTACACATACGAGCGTCTGAATCGAACATAAGGTTGGATGATTAGACGGAACAATAATTGTAACTGAGTTGTATTCGATTATATCGTGGTGATGTTTATATAGTAATACTCACTAGGTGACTGTTCTTGCGTTATACATACGAGCGACCCAATCGAACAGAAGTTTGGATGGATAGACGGAATGATCATTGTATCTGAGTTGTATTCGATTATATCGTGATGACGTTCATATAGAAATACTCACCAGGTTTTTTCTTTATACATACAAGCAAACGAATAGAACAGAAGGTTGAATGGATAGTATCTGGGTTGTATTCGATTATGATGTTATGCTGTGTATATAGTTATACACATTAGGTGACGGTATTCCCGTTTTACATACGAGCGACCGAAACGAACAGAAAGTTGAATGGATAGACTGAAAAATCAATGTATCTGGGTGGTATCCGATTATATCGCGATACTGTATATATAGTGATACTTACCAGGTGACGGTACTTCTGTTGCACATACTAGCGACTGAATCGAACTTAAGGTTAAATGGTAAGACGAAACGATAATTGTATCTGAGTTGTATTCGATGATATCGTGATGATGTTTATATAGCAATACTCACAAGGTAAGTGTTCTTCCGTTATACATACAAGCGACCGAATCGAGCAGAAGGTTAAATTTAGTATGGATTGAACAATCATCGTATCTGGGTTGTATTCGATTATGTTTATATAGTTATACTCACCAGGTAACTGTTCTTCCGTTATACATACTAGCGACTGAATTGAACAGAAGGTTGAATGGATAGTATATGGGTTGTATTCGATTATGATGTTATGCTGTGTATATAGTTATACACACTAGGAGACGGTATTCCCGTTTTACATACGAGCGACAGAAACGAAAAGAAAGTTGAATGGATAGACTGAACAATCAATGTATCTGGGTGGTATCCGATTATATCGCAATACTGTATATATAGTGATACCAGGTGACGATACTTCCGTTACACATACTAGCGACTGAATCGAACAGAATGTTGAATGGTTAGACGAAACGATAATTGTATCTGAGTTGTATTCGATGATATCGTGATGATGTTTATATAGCAATACTCACCAGGTAACTGTCCTTCCGTTTTACATACAAGCGACCGAATCGAGCAGAAGGTTAAATGGATAGATTGAACAATCATCGTATCTGAGTTGTATTCGATTATGTTTATATAGATATACTCACCAGGTACCTGTTCTTCCGATATACATACGAGCAACCGAATCGAACATAAGGTTGAATGGATAGATTGAACAATCATCGTATCTGAGTTGTATTCGATAATGTTTATATAGTTATACTCACCAGGTAACTGTTTTTCCGTTATACATACGAGCGACTGAATTGAACTGAAGGTTGAATGGATAGACTAAACAATGATCGTATCTGGGTTGTATTCGATTATTTCGTGATGATTATTATATATTATGTCTAATCAGGTAACTGTTCTTTCGTTATACATACTAGCAACCGAATCGAACATAAGGTTGAATGGATAGATTGAACAATCATTGTATCTGGGTTGTCTCCGATTATATCGTTACGTTGTATATTTAACTACACCTACCATGTAACGGTTCTTTCGTTACACATACGAGCGTCTGAATCGAACATAAGGTTGGATTGTTAGACGGAACGATAATTGTAACTAAGTTGTATTCGATTATATCGTGATGACGTTCATATAGAAATACTCACCAGATTACTGTTCTTTCGTTATACATACGAGCAACCGAATCGAACAGAAGGTTGGATGGATAGTATCTGGGTTGTATTCGATTATGATGTTATGCTGTGTATATAGTTATACACATAAGGTGACGGTATTCCCGTTTCACATACGAGCGACCGAAACGAACAGAATGTTGAATGGATAGACTGAACAATCAATGTATCTGGGTGATGATGTTTATATAGCAATACTCACCAGGTAACTGTTCTTCCGTTTTACATACAAGCGACCGAATCGAGCAGAAGGTTGAATTCAGTATAGATTGAACAATCATCGTATCTGGGTTGTATTCGATTATGTTTATATAGTTATACTCACCAGGTAACTGTTCTTCCGTTATACATACGAGCGACTGAATTGAACAGAAGGTTGAATGGATAGTATATGGGTTGTATTCGATTATGATGTTATGCTGTGTATATAGTTATACACACTAGGAGACGGTATTCCCGTTTTACATACGAGCGACCGAAACGAAAAGAAAGTTGAATGAATAGACTGAACAATCAATGTATCTGGGTGGTATCCGATCATATCGCGATACTGTATATATAGTGATACTTACCAGGTGACGATACTTCCGTTACACATACTAGCGACTGAATCGAACAGAATGTTGAATGGTTAGACGAAACGAAAATTGTATCTGAGTTGTATTCGATGATATCGTGATGATGTTTATATAGCAATACTCACCAGGTAACTGTCCTTTCGTTTTACATACAAGCGACCGAATCGAGCAGAAGGATGAATTCAGTATAGATTGAACAATCATCGTATCTGGGTTGTATTCGATTATGTTTATATAGTTATACTCACCAGGTAACTGTTCTTCCGTTATACATACGAGCGACTGAATTGAACAGAGGGTTGAATGGATAGTATATGGGTTGTATTCGATTATGATGTTATGCTGTGTATATAGTTATACACACTAGGAGACGGTATTCCCGTTTTACATACGAGCGACCGAAACGAGAAGAAAATTGAATGGATTGACTGAACAATCAATGTATCTGGGTGGTATCCGATTATATCGCAATACTGTATATATAGTGATACTTACCAGGTGACGATACTTCCGTTACACATACTAGCGACTGAATTGAACAGAATGTTGAATGGTTAGACGAAACGATAATTGTATCTGAGTTGTATTCGATGATATCGTGATGATGTTTAAATAGCAATACTCACCAGGTAACTGTCCTTCCGTTTTACATACAAGCGACCGAATCGAGCAGAAGGTTAAATGGATATATTGAACAATCATCGTATCTGAGTTGTATTCGATTATGTTTATATAGATATACTCACCAGGTACCTGTTCCGATATACATACGAGCATCCGAATCGAACATAAGGTTGAATGGATAGATTGAACAATCATCGTATCTGAGTTGTATTCGATTATGTTTATATAGTTATACTCACCAGGTAACTGTTCTTCCGTTATACATACGAGCGACTGAATTGAACTGAAGGTTGAATGGATAGACTAAACAATGATCGTATCTGGGGTTGTATTCGATTATGATGTTTTGCTGTGTATATATTTATACACATAAGGTGACGGTATTCCCGTTTCACATACGAGCGACCGAAACGAACAGAAAGTTGAATGGATAGACTGAACAATCAATGTATCTGGGTGGTATCCGATTATATCGCAATACTGTATATATAGTGATACTTACCAGGTGACGGTACTTCCGTTACACATACTAGCGACTGAATCGAACAGAAGGTTAAATGGTTAGACGAAACGATAATTGTATCTGAGTTGTATTCGATGATATCGTGATGATGTTTATATAGCAATACTCACCAGGTAACTGTCCTTCCGTTTTACATACAAGCGACCGAATCGAGCAGAAGGTTAAATGGATAGATTGAACAATCATCGTATCTGAGTTGTATTCGATTATGTTTACATAGATATACTCACCAGGTACCTGTTCTTCCGATATACATACGAGCAACCGAATCGAACATAAGGTTGAATGGATAGATTGAACAATCATCGTATCTGAGTTGTATTCGATTATGTTTATATAGTTATACTCACCAGGTAAGTGTTCTTCCGTTATACATACAAGCGACCGAATCGAGCAGAAGGTTAAATTTAGTATGGATTGAACAATCATCGTATCTGGGTTGTATTCGATTATGTTTATATAGTTATACTCACCAGGTAACTGTTCTTCCGTTATACATACTAGCGACTGAATCGAACAGAATGTTGAATGGTTGGACGAAACGATAATTGTATCTGAGTTGTATTCGATGATATCGTGATGATGTTCATATAGCAATACTCACCAGGTAACTGTTCTTCCGTTTTACATACAAGCGACCGAATCGAGCAGAAGGTTAAATTTAGTATAGATTGAACAATCATCGTATCTGGGTTGTATTCGATTATGTTCATATAGTTATACTCACCAGGTAACTGTTCTTCCGTTATACATACGAGCGACTGAATTGAACAGAAGGTTGAATGGATAGACCAAACAATAATCGTATCTGGGGTTGTATTCGATTATATCTTGATGATGTTCATATAGTTATACTCACCAGGAAACTGTTCTCCAGTTATACATAAGAGCGACTAAACTGAACAGAAAGTTGAATGGATAGACTGAACAATCAATGTATCTGGGTGGTATCCGATTATATCGCAATACTGTATATATAGTGATACTTACCAGGTGACGGTACTTCCGTTACACATACTAGAGACTGAATCGAACAGAAGGTTGAATGGTTAGACGAAACGATAATTGTATCTCTGAGTTGTATTCGATGATATCGTGATGATGTTTATATAGCAATACTCACCAGGTAACTGTTCTTTCGTTTTACATACAAGCGACCGAATCGGGCAGAAGCTTAAATTTAGTATAGATTGAACAATAATCGTATCTGGGGTTGTATTCGATTATATCTTGATGATGTTCATATAGTTATACTCACAAGGAAACTGTTCTCCAGTTATACATAAGAGCGACCGAACTGAACAGAAGGTTGAATGGATAGACTGAACATTCATCGTATCTGGGTTGTATTCGATTATATCGTGATTATTATCATATAGTATGTCTAACCAGGTAACAGTTCTTTCGTTATACATACGAGCAACCGAATCGAACATAAGGTTGGATGGATATAGATTGAACAATCATTGTATCTGGGTTGTCTCCGATTATATCGTTATGCTGTATATTTAGTTACACCTACCATGTAACGGTACTTTCGTTACACATACAAGCATCTGAATCGAACATGAGGTTGGATGGTCAGACGGAACTATAATTGTAACTGAGTTGTATTCGATTATATCGTGGTGATGTTCATATAGTTATACTCACCAGTTGACTGTTCTTGCGTTATACATACGAGCGACCAAATCGAACAGAAGGTTGGATGGATAGACGGAATGATCATTGTATCTGAGTTGTATTCGATTATATCTTGATGACGTTCATATAGAAATTCTCACCAGGTTACTGTTCTTTCGTTATACATACGAGCAACCGAATCGAACAGAAGGTTGAATGGATAGTATCTGAGTTGTATTCGATTATGATGTTATGCTGTGTAAATAGTTATACACATTAGGTGACGGTACTCCCGTTTTACATAGGAGCGACCGAAACGAACAGAAAGTTGAATTGATAGACTGAACAATCAATGTATCTGGATGGTATCCGATAATATCGCAGTACTGAATATATAGTGATACTTACCAGGTGACGGTACTTCCGTTACACATACTAGCGACTGAATTGAACAGAATGTTAAATGGTTAGACGAAACGATAATTGTATCTGAGTTGTATTCGATGATATCGTGATGATGTTTATATAGAAATACTCACCAGGTAACTGTTCTTTCGTTTTACATACAAGCGACCGAATCGAGCAGAAGGTTGAATTTAGTATAGATTGAACAATCATCGTATCTGGATTGTATTCGATTATGTTCATATAGTTATACTCACCAGGTAACTGTTCTTCCGTTATACATACGAGCGACTGAATTGAACAGGAGGTTGAATGGATAGACTAAACAATAATCGTATCTGGGGTTGTATAAAATTATATCTTGATGATGTTCATATGTATCTGGGTTGTTTCAGATTATATCGTTATGCTGTATATTTAGTTACACCTACCATGTAAAGGTTCTTTCGTTACACATACGAGCGTCTGAATCGAACATAAGGTTGGATGGTTAGACGAACCGATAATTGTAACTGAGTTGTATTCGATTATATCGTGGTGATGTTTATATAGTAATATTCACCAGGTGACTGTTCTTGCGTTATACATACGAGCGACCCAATCGAACAGAAGGTTGGATGGATAGACGAAATGATCATTGTATCTTAGTTGTATTTTATTATATCGTGATGACGTTCATATAGAAATACTCACCAGGTTACTGTTCATTCGTTATACATACGAGCAACCGAATCGAACAGAAGGTTGAATGGATAGTATCTGGGTTGTATTCGATTATGATGTTATGCTGTGTATATAGTTATACACATTTGATGATGGTATTCCCGTTTTACATACGAGCGACCGAAACGAACAGAAAGTTGAATGGATATACTGAACAATCAATGTATCTGGGTGGTATGCGATTATAACGCAATATATATAGTGATACTTACCAGGTGACGGTACTTTCGTTACACATACTAGCGACTGAATCGAACAGAAGGTTGAATGGTTAGACGAAACGATAATTGTATCTGAGTTGTATTCGATGATATCGTGATGATGTTTATATAGCAATAATCACCAGGTAACTGTTTTTCCGTTTTACATACAAGCGACCAAATCGAGCAGAAGGTTAAATGTATAGATTGAACAATCATCGTATCTGGGTTGTATTTGATTATGTTTATATAGTTTTACTCATCAGGTACCTGTTCTTCCGTTATACATACGAGCGACTGAATTGAACAGAAGGTTGAATGGATAGACTAAACAATGATCGTATCTGGGGTTGTATTCGATTATATCGTGATGATGTATATATAGTTATACTCACCAGGTAACTGTTCTCCAGTTATACATAAGAGCGACTGAACTGAACAGAAGTTTGAATGGATAGACTGAACAATCATCGTATCTGGGTTGTATTTGATTATATCGTGATGATTATAATATAGTTTGTCTAACCAGGTAACAGTTCTTCCGTTATACATACGAGCAACCGAATCGAACATGAGGTTGAATGGATAGATTGAACAATCATTGTATCTGGGTTGTCTCCGATTATATCGTTATGCTGTATATTTAGTTACACCTACCATGAAACGGTTCTTTCGTTACACATTCGAGCGTCTGAATCGAACATAAGGTTGGATGATTAGACGGAACAATAATTGTAACTGAGTTGTATTCGATTATATCGTGGTGATGTTTATATAGTAATACTCACCAGGTGACTGTTCTTGCGTTATACATACGAGCGACCCAATCGAACAGAAGTTTGGATGGATAGACGGAATGATCATTGTATCTGAGTTGTATTCGATTATATCGTGATGACGTTCATATAGAAATACTCACCAGGTTACTGTTTTTTCTTTATACATACAAGCAAACGAATAGAACAGAAGGTTGAATGGATAGTATCTAGGTTGTATTCGATTATGATGTTATGCTGTGTATATAGTTATACACATAAGGTGACGGTATTCCCGTTTCACATACGAGCGACCGAAACGAACAGAAAGTTGAATGGATAGTCTGAACAATCAATGTATCTGGGTGGTATCCGATTATATCGCAATACTGTATATATAGTGATACTTACCAGGTGACGGTACTTCCGTTACACATACTAGCGACTGAATCGAACAGAAGGTCAAATGGTTAGACGAAACGATAATCGTATCTGAGTTGTATTCGATGATATCGTGATGATGTTTATATAGCAATACTCACCAGGTAACTGTTCTTCCGTTTTACATACAAGCGACCGAATCGAGCAGAAGGTTGAATTCAGTATAGATTGAACAATCATCGTATCTGGGTTGTATTCGATTATGTTTATATAGTTATACTCACCAGGTATCTGTTCTTCCGTTATACATACGAGCGACTGAATTGAACAGAAGGTTGAATGGATAGTATATGGGTTGTATTCGATTATGATGTTATGCTGTGTAAATAGTTATACACACTAGGAGACGGTATTCCCGTTTTACATACGAGCGACCGAAACGAAAAGAAAGTTGAATGGATATACTGAACAATCAATGTATCTGGGTGGTATCCGATTATATCGCAATACTGTATATATAGTGATACTTACCAGGTGACGATACTTCCGTTACACATACTAGCGACTGAATCGAACTGAATGTTGAATGGTTAGACGAAACGATAATTGAATCTGAGTTGTATTCGATGATATCGTGATGATGTTTATATAGCAATACTCACCAGGTAACTGTCCTTCCGTTTTACATACAAGCGACCGAATCGAGCAGAAGGTTAAATGGATAGATTGAACAATCATCGTATCTGAGTTGCATTCGATTATGTTTATATAGATATACTCACCAGGTACCTGTTCTTCCGATATACATACGAGCAACCGAATCGAACATAAGGTTGAATGGATAGATTGAACAATCATCGTATCTGAGTTGTATTCGATTATGTTTATATAGTTATACTCACCAGGTAACTGTTCTTCCGTTATACATACGAGCGACTGAATTGAACTGAAGGTTGAATGGATAGACTAAACAATGATCGTATCTGGGGTTGTATTCGATTATATCATGATGATGTTCATATAGTTATACTCACCAGGTAACTGTTCTCCAGTTATACATAAGAGCGACTGAACTGAACAGAAGATTGAATGGATAGACTGAACAATCATCGTATCTGGGTTGTATTCGATTATTTCGTGATGATTATTATATATTATGTCTAACCAGGTAACTGTTCTTTCGTTATACATACTAGCAACCGAATCGAACATAAGGTAGAATGGATAGATTGAACAATCATTGTATCTGGGTTGTCTCCGATTATATCGTTATGTTGTATATTTAACTACACCTACCATGTAACGGTTCTTTCGTTACACATACGAGCGTCTGAATCGAACATAAGGTTGGATGGTTAGACGGAACGATAATTGTAACTAAGTTGTATTCGATTATATCGTGATGACGTTCATATAGAAATACTCACCAGGTTACTGTTCGTTCGTTATACATACGAGCAACCGAATCGAACAGAAGGTTGAATGGATAGTATCTGGGTTGTATTCGATTATGATGTTATGCTGTGTATATAGTTATACACATAAGGTGACGGTATTCCCGTTTCACATACGAGCGACCGAAACGAACAGAAAGTTGAATGGATAGTCTGAACAATCAATGTATCTGGGTGGTATCCGATTATATCGCAATACTGTATATATAGTGATACTTACCAGGTGACGGTACTTCCGTTACACATACTAGCGACTGAATCGAACAGAAGGTCAAATGGTTAGACGAAACGATAATTGTATCCGAGTTGTATTCGATGATATCGTGATGATGTTTATATAGCAATACTCACCAGGTAACTGTTCTTCCGTTTTACATACAAGCGACCGAATCGAGCAGAAGGTTGAATTCAGTATAGATTGAACAATCATCGTATCTGGGTTGTATTCGATAATGTTTATATAGTTATACTCACCAGGTATCTGTTCTTCCGTTATACATACGAGCGACTGAATTGAACAGAAGGTTGAATGGATAGTATATGTGTATTCGATTATGATGTTATGCTGTGTATATAGTTATACACACTAGGAGACGGTATTCCCGTTTTACATACGAGCGACAGAAACGAAAAGAAAGTTGAATGGATAGACTGAACAATCAATGTATCTGGGTGGTATCCGATTATATCGCAATACTGTATATATAGTGATACCAGGTGACGATACTTCCGTTACACATACTAGCGACTGAATCGAACAGAATGTTGAATGGTTAGACGAAACGATAATTGTATCTGAGTTGTATTCGATGATATCGTGATGATGTTTATATAGCAATACTCACCAGGTAACTGTCCGTCCGTTTTACATACAAGCGACCGAATCGAGCAGAAGGTTAAATGGATAGATTGAACATTCATCGTATCTGGGTTGTATTCGATTATATCGTGATTATTATCATATAGTATGTCTAACCAGGTAACAGTTCTTTCGTTATACATACGAGCAACCGAATCGAACATAAGGTTGGATGGATATAGATTGAACAATCATTGTATCTGGGTTGTCTCCGATTATATCGTTATGCTGTATATTTAGTTACACCTACCATGTAACGGTACTTTCGTTACACATACAAGCATCTGAATCGAACATGAGGTTGGATGGTCAGACGGAACTATAATTGTAACTGAGTTGTATTCGATTATATCGTGGTGATGTTCATATAGTTATACTCACCAGTTGACTGTTCTTGCGTTATACATACGAGCGACCAAATCGAACAGAAGGTTGGATGGATAGACGGAATGATCATTGTATCTGAGTTGTATTCGATTATATCTTGATGACGTTCATATAGAAATTCTCACCAGGTTACTGTTCTTTCGTTATACATACGAGCAACCGAATCGAACAGAAGGTTGAATGGATAGTATCTGAGTTGTATTCGATTATGATGTTATGCTGTGTAAATAGTTATACACATTAGGTGACGGTACTCCCGTTTTACATAGGAGCGACCGAAACGAACAGAAAGTTGAATTGATAGACTGAACAATCAATGTATCTGGATGGTATCCGATAATATCGCAGTACTGAATATATAGTGATACTTACCAGGTGACGGTACTTCCGTTACACATACTAGCGACTGAATTGAACAGAATGTTAAATGGTTAGACGAAACGATAATTGTATCTGAGTTGTATTCGATGATATCGTGATGATGTTTATATAGAAATACTCACCAGGTAACTGTTCTTTCGTTTTACATACAAGCGACCGAATCGAGCAGAAGGTTGAATTTAGTATAGATTGAACAATCATCGTATCTGGATTGTATTCGATTATGTTCATATAGTTATACTCACCAGGTAACTGTTCTTCCGTTATACATACGAGCGACTGAATTGAACAGGAGGTTGAATGGATAGACTAAACAATAATCGTATCTGGGGTTGTATAAAATTATATCTTGATGATGTTCATATGTATCTGGGTTGTTTCAGATTATATCGTTATGCTGTATATTTAGTTACACCTACCATGTAAAGGTTCTTTCGTTACACATACGAGCGTCTGAATCGAACATAAGGTTGGATGGTTAGACGAACCGATAATTGTAACTGAGTTGTATTCGATTATATCGTGGTGATGTTTATATAGTAATATTCACCAGGTGACTGTTCTTGCGTTATACATACGAGCGACCCAATCGAACAGAAGGTTGGATGGATAGACGAAATGATCATTGTATCTTAGTTGTATTTTATTATATCGTGATGACGTTCATATAGAAATACTCACCAGGTTACTGTTCATTCGTTATACATACGAGCAACCGAATCGAACAGAAGGTTGAATGGATAGTATCTGGGTTGTATTCGATTATGATGTTATGCTGTGTATATAGTTATACACATTTGATGATGGTATTCCCGTTTTACATACGAGCGACCGAAACGAACAGAAAGTTGAATGGATATACTGAACAATCAATGTATCTGGGTGGTATGCGATTATAACGCAATATATATAGTGATACTTACCAGGTGACGGTACTTTCGTTACACATACTAGCGACTGAATCGAACAGAAGGTTGAATGGTTAGACGAAACGATAATTGTATCTGAGTTGTATTCGATGATATCGTGATGATGTTTATATAGCAATAATCACCAGGTAACTGTTTTTCCGTTTTACATACAAGCGACCAAATCGAGCAGAAGGTTAAATGTATAGATTGAACAATCATCGTATCTGGGTTGTATTTGATTATGTTTATATAGTTTTACTCATCAGGTACCTGTTCTTCCGTTATACATACGAGCGACTGAATTGAACAGAAGGTTGAATGGATAGACTAAACAATGATCGTATCTGGGGTTGTATTCGATTATATCGTGATGATGTATATATAGTTATACTCACCAGGTAACTGTTCTCCAGTTATACATAAGAGCGACTGAACTGAACAGAAGTTTGAATGGATAGACTGAACAATCATCGTATCTGGGTTGTATTTGATTATATCGTGATGATTATAATATAGTTTGTCTAACCAGGTAACAGTTCTTCCGTTATACATACGAGCAACCGAATCGAACATGAGGTTGAATGGATAGATTGAACAATCATTGTATCTGGGTTGTCTCCGATTATATCGTTATGCTGTATATTTAGTTACACCTACCATGAAACGGTTCTTTCGTTACACATTCGAGCGTCTGAATCGAACATAAGGTTGGATGATTAGACGGAACAATAATTGTAACTGAGTTGTATTCGATTATATCGTGGTGATGTTTATATAGTAATACTCACCAGGTGACTGTTCTTGCGTTATACATACGAGCGACCCAATCGAACAGAAGTTTGGATGGATAGACGGAATGATCATTGTATCTGAGTTGTATTCGATTATATCGTGATGACGTTCATATAGAAATACTCACCAGGTTACTGTTTTTTCTTTATACATACAAGCAAACGAATAGAACAGAAGGTTGAATGGATAGTATCTAGGTTGTATTCGATTATGATGTTATGCTGTGTATATAGTTATACACATAAGGTGACGGTATTCCCGTTTCACATACGAGCGACCGAAACGAACAGAAAGTTGAATGGATAGTCTGAACAATCAATGTATCTGGGTGGTATCCGATTATATCGCAATACTGTATATATAGTGATACTTACCAGGTGACGGTACTTCCGTTACACATACTAGCGACTGAATCGAACAGAAGGTCAAATGGTTAGACGAAACGATAATTGTATCTGAGTTGTATTCGATGATATCGTGATGATGTTTATATAGCAATACTCACCAGGTAACTGTTCTTCCGTTTTACATACAAGCGACCGAATCGAGCAGAAGGTTGAATTCAGTATAGATTGAACAATCATCGTATCTGGGTTGTATTCGATTATGTTTATATAGTTATACTCACCAGGTATCTGTTCTTCCGTTATACATACGAGCGACTGAATTGAACAGAAGGTTGAATGGATAGTATATGGGTTGTATTCGATTATGATGTTATGCTGTGTAAATAGTTATACACACTAGGAGACGGTATTCCCGTTTTACATACGAGCGACCGAAACGAAAAGAAAGTTGAATGGATATACTGAACAATCAATGTATCTGGGTGGTATCCGATTATATCGCAATACTGTATATATAGTGATACTTACCAGGTGACGATACTTCCGTTACACATACTAGCGACTGAATCGAACTGAATGTTGAATGGTTAGACGAAACGATAATTGAATCTGAGTTGTATTCGATGATATCGTGATGATGTTTATATAGCAATACTCACCAGGTAACTGTCCTTCCGTTTTACATACAAGCGACCGAATCGAGCAGAAGGTTAAATGGATAGATTGAACAATCATCGTATCTGAGTTGCATTCGATTATGTTTATATAGATATACTCACCAGGTACCTGTTCTTCCGATATACATACGAGCAACCGAATCGAACATAAGGTTGAATGGATAGATTGAACAATCATCGTATCTGAGTTGTATTCGATTATGTTTATATAGTTATACTCACCAGGTAACTGTTCTTCCGTTATACATACGAGCGACTGAATTGAACTGAAGGTTGAATGGATAGACTAAACAATGATCGTATCTGGGGTTGTATTCGATTATATCATGATGATGTTCATATAGTTATACTCACCAGGTAACTGTTCTCCAGTTATACATAAGAGCGACTGAACTGAACAGAAGATTGAATGGATAGACTGAACAATCATCGTATCTGGGTTGTATTCGATTATTTCGTGATGATTATTATATATTATGTCTAACCAGGTAACTGTTCTTTCGTTATACATACTAGCAACCGAATCGAACATAAGGTAGAATGGATAGATTGAACAATCATTGTATCTGGGTTGTCTCCGATTATATCGTTATGTTGTATATTTAACTACACCTACCATGTAACGGTTCTTTCGTTACACATACGAGCGTCTGAATCGAACATAAGGTTGGATGGTTAGACGGAACGATAATTGTAACTAAGTTGTATTCGATTATATCGTGATGACGTTCATATAGAAATACTCACCAGGTTACTGTTCGTTCGTTATACATACGAGCAACCGAATCGAACAGAAGGTTGAATGGATAGTATCTGGGTTGTATTCGATTATGATGTTATGCTGTGTATATAGTTATACACATAAGGTGACGGTATTCCCGTTTCACATACGAGCGACCGAAACGAACAGAAAGTTGAATGGATAGTCTGAACAATCAATGTATCTGGGTGGTATCCGATTATATCGCAATACTGTATATATAGTGATACTTACCAGGTGACGGTACTTCCGTTACACATACTAGCGACTGAATCGAACAGAAGGTCAAATGGTTAGACGAAACGATAATTGTATCCGAGTTGTATTCGATGATATCGTGATGATGTTTATATAGCAATACTCACCAGGTAACTGTTCTTCCGTTTTACATACAAGCGACCGAATCGAGCAGAAGGTTGAATTCAGTATAGATTGAACAATCATCGTATCTGGGTTGTATTCGATAATGTTTATATAGTTATACTCACCAGGTATCTGTTCTTCCGTTATACATACGAGCGACTGAATTGAACAGAAGGTTGAATGGATAGTATATGTGTATTCGATTATGATGTTATGCTGTGTATATAGTTATACACACTAGGAGACGGTATTCCCGTTTTACATACGAGCGACAGAAACGAAAAGAAAGTTGAATGGATAGACTGAACAATCAATGTATCTGGGTGGTATCCGATTATATCGCAATACTGTATATATAGTGATACCAGGTGACGATACTTCCGTTACACATACTAGCGACTGAATCGAACAGAATGTTGAATGGTTAGACGAAACGATAATTGTATCTGAGTTGTATTCGATGATATCGTGATGATGTTTATATAGCAATACTCACCAGGTAACTGTCCGTCCGTTTTACATACAAGCGACCGAATCGAGCAGAAGGTTAAATGGATAGATTGAACAATCATCGTATCTGAGTTGTATTCGATTATGTTTATATAGATATACTCACCAGGTACCTGTTCTTCCGATATACATACGAGCAACCGAATCGAACATAAGGTTGAATGGATAGATTGAACAATCATCGTATCTGAGTTGTATTCGATAATGTTTATATAGTTATACTCACCAGGTAACTGTTCTTCCGTTATACATACGAGCGACTGAATTGAACTGAAGGTTGAATGGATAGACTAAACAATGATCGTATCTGGGTTGTATTCGATTATTTCGTGATGATTATTATATATTATGTCTAATCAGGTAACTGTTCTTTCGTTATACATACTAGCAACCGAATCGAACATAAGGTTGAATGGATAGATTGAACAATCATTGTATCTGGGTTGTCTCCGATTATATCGTTATGCTGTATATTTAGTTACACCTACCATGAAACGGTTCTTTCGTTACACATTCGAGCGTCTGAATCGAACATAAGGTTGGATGATTAGACGGAACAATAATTGTAACTGAGTTGTATTCGATTATATCGTGGTGATGTTTATATAGTAATACTCACCAGGTGACTGTTCTTGCGTTATACATACGAGCGACCCAATCGAACAGAAGTTTGGATGGATAGACGGAATGATCATTGTATCTGAGTTGTATTCGATTATATCGTGATGACGTTCATATAGAAATACTCACCAGGTTACTGTTTTTTCTTTATACATACAAGCAAACGAATAGAACAGAAGGTTGAATGGATAGTATCTAGGTTGTATTCGATTATGATGTTATGCTGTGTATATAGTTATACACATAAGGTGACGGTATTCCCGTTTCACATACGAGCGACCGAAACGAACAGAAAGTTGAATGGATAGTCTGAACAATCAATGTATCTGGGTGGTATCCGATTATATCGCAATACTGTATATATAGTGATACTTACCAGGTGACGGTACTTCCGTTACACATACTAGCGACTGAATCGAACAGAAGGTCAAATGGTTAGACGAAACGATAATTGTATCTGAGTTGTATTCGATGATATCGTGATGATGTTTATATAGCAATACTCACCAGGTAACTGTTCTTCCGTTTTACATACAAGCGACCGAATCGAGCAGAAGGTTGAATTCAGTATAGATTGAACAATCATCGTATCTGGGTTGTATTCGATTATGTTTATATAGTTATACTCACCAGGTATCTGTTCTTCCGTTATACATACGAGCGACTGAATTGAACAGAAGGTTGAATGGATAGTATATGGGTTGTATTCGATTATGATGTTATGCTGTGTATATAGTTATACACACTAGGAGACGGTATTCCCGTTTTACATACGAGCGACCGAAACGAAAAGAAAGTTGAATGGATATACTGAACAATCAATGTATCTGGGTGGTATCCGATTATATCGCAATACTGTATATATAGTGATACTTACCAGGTGACGATACTTCCGTTACACATACTAGCGACTGAATCGAACTGAATGTTGAATGGTTAGACGAAACGATAATTGAATCTGAGTTGTATTCGATGATATCGTGATGATGTTTATATAGCAATACTCACCAGGTAACTGTCCTTCCGTTTTACATACAAGCGACCGAATCGAGCAGAAGGTTAAATGGATAGATTGAACAATCATCGTATCTGAGTTGCATTCGATTATGTTTATATAGATATACTCACCAGGTACCTGTTCTTCCGATATACATACGAGCAACCGAATCGAACATAAGGTTGAATGGATAGATTGAACAATCATCGTATCTGAGTTGTATTCGATTATGTTTATATAGTTATACTCACCAGGTAACTGTTCTTCCGTTATACATACGAGCGACTGAATTGAACTGAAGGTTGAATGGATAGACTAAACAATGATCGTATCTGGGGTTGTATTCGATTATATCATGATGATGTTCATATAGTTATACTCACCAGGTAACTGTTCTCCAGTTATACATAAGAGCGACTGAACTGAACAGAAGATTGAATGGATAGACTGAACAATCATCGTATCTGGGTTGTATTCGATTATTTCGTGATGATTATTATATATTATGTCTAACCAGGTAACTGTTCTTTCGTTATACATACTAGCAACCGAATCGAACATAAGGTTGAATGGATAGATTGAACAATCATTGTATCTGGGTTGTCTCCGATTATATCGTTACGTTGTATATTTAACTACACCTACCATGTAACGGTTCTTTCGTTACACATACGAGCGTCTGAATCGAACATAAGGTTGGATTGTTAGACGGAACGATAATTGTAACTAAGTTGTATTCGATTATATCGTGATGACGTTCATATAGAAATACTCACCAGATTACTGTTCTTTCGTTATACATACGAGCAACCGAATCGAACAGAAGGTTGGATGAATAGTATCTGGGTTGTATTCGATTATGATGTTATGCTGTGTATATAGTTATACACATAAGGTGACGGTATTCCCGTTTCACATACGAGCGACCAAAACGAACAGAATGTTGAATGGATAGACTGAACAATCAATGTATCTGGGTGATGATGTTTATATAGCAATACTCACCAGGTAACTGTTCTTCCGTTTTACATACAAGCGACCGAATCGAGCAGAAGGTTGAATTCAGTATAGATTGAACAATCATCGTATCTGGGTTGTATTCGATTATGTTTATATAGTTATACTCACCAGGTAACTGTTCTTCCGTTATACATACGAGCGACTGAATTGAACAGAAGGTTGAATGGATAGTATATGGGTTGTATTCGATTATGATGTTATGCTGTGTATATAGTTATACACACTAGGAGACGGTATTCCCGTTTTACATACGAGCGACCGAAACGAAAAGAAAGTTGAATGAATAGACTGAACAATCAATGTATCTGGGTGGTATCCGATCATATCGCAATACTGTATATATAGTGATACTTACCAGGTGACGATACTTCCGTTACACATACTAGCGACTGAATCGAACAGAATGTTGAATGGTTAGACGAAACGATAATTGTATCTGAGTTGTATTCGATGATATCGTGATGATGTTTATATAGCAATACTCACCAGGTAACTGTCCTTCCGTTTTACATACAAGCGACCGAATCGAGCAGAAGGTTGAATTCAGTATAGATTGAACAATCATCGTATCTGGGTTGTATTCGATTATGTTTATATAGTTATACTCACCAGGTAACTGTTCTTCCGTTATACATACGAGCGACTGAATTGAACAGAGGGTTGAATGGATAGTATATGGGTTGTATTCGATTATGATGTTATGCTGTGTATATAGTTATACACACTAGGAGACGGTATTCCCGTTTTACATACGAGCGACCGAAACGAGAAGAAAATTGAATGGATTGACTGAACAATCAATGTATCTGGGTGGTATCCGATTATATCGCAATACTGTATATATAGTGATACTTACCAGGTGACGATACTTCCGTTACACATACTAGCGACTGAATCGAACAGAATGTTGAATGGTTAGACGAAACGATAATTGTATCTGAGTTGTATTCGATGATATCGTGATGATGTTTAAATAGCAATACTCACCAGGTAACTGTCCTTCCGTTTTACATACAAGCGACCGAATCGAGCAGAAGGTTAAATGGATATATTGAACAATCATCGTATCTGAGTTGTATTCGATTATGTTTCTATAGATATACTCACCAGGTACCTGTTCCGATATACATACGAGCATCCGAATCGAACATAAGGTTGAATGGATAGATTGAACAATCATCGTATCTGAGTTGTATTCGATTATGTTTATATAGTTATACTCACCAGGTAACTGTTCTTCCGTTATACATACGAGCGACTGAATTGAACTGAAGGTTGAATGGATAGACTAAACAATGATCGTATCTGGGGTTGTATTCGATTATGATGTTTTGCTGTGTATATAGTTATACACATAAGGTGACGGTATTCCCGTTTCACATACGAGCGACCGAAACGAACAGAAAGTTGAATGGATAGACTGAACAATCAATGTATCTGGGTGGTATCCGATTATATCGCAATACTGTATATATAGTGATACTTACCAGGTGACGGTACTTCCGTTACACATACTAGCGACTGAATCGAACAGAAGGTTAAATGGTTAGACGAAACGATAATTGTATCTGAGTTGTATTCGATGATATCGTGATGATGTTTATATAGCAATACTCACCAGGTAACTGTCCTTCCGTTTTACATACAAGCGACCGAATCGAGCAGAAGGTTAAATGGATAGATTGAACAATCATCGTATCTGAGTTGTATTCGATTATGTTTACATAGATATACTCACCAGGTACCTGTTCTTTCGATATACATACGAGCAACCGAATCGAACATAAGGTTGAATGGATAGATTGAACAATCATCGTATCTGAGTTGTATTCGATTATGTTTATATAGTTATACTCACCAGGTAACTGTTCTTCCGTTATACATACGAGCGACTGAATTGAACTGAAGGTTGAATGGATAGATTAAACAATAATCGAATCTGGGGTTGTATTCGATTATATCGTGATGATGTTCATATAGTTATACTCACCAGGTAACTGTTCTCCAGTTATACATAAGAGCGACTGAACTGAACAGAAGGTTGAATGGATAGACTGAACAATCATCGTATCTGGGTTGTATTTGATTATTTCGTGATGATTATTATATATTATGTCTAACCAGGTAACTGTTCTTTCGTTATACATACTAGCAACCGAATCGAACATAAGGTTGAATGGATAGATTGAACAATCATTGTATCTGGGTTGTCTCCGATTATATCGTTATGTTGTATATTTAACTACACCTACCATGTAACGGTTCTTTCGTTACACATACGAGCGTCTGAATCGAACATAAGGTTGGATGGTTAGACGGAACGATAATTGTAACTAAGTTGTATTCGATTATATCGTGATGACGTTCATATAGAAATACTCACCAGGTTACTGTTCTTTCGTTATACATACGAGCAACCGAATCGAACAGAAGGTTGAATGGATAGTATCTGGGTTGTATTCGATTATGATGTTATGCTGTGTATATAGTTATACACATAAGGTGACGGTATTCCCGTTTCACATACGAGCGACCGAAACGAACAGAAAGTTGAATGGATAGACTGAACAATCAATGTATCTGGGTGGTATTCGATTATATGGCAATACTGTATATATAGTGATACTTACCAGGTGACGGTACTTCCGTTACACATACTAGCGACTGAATCGAACAGAAGGTTAAATGGTTAGACGAAACGATAATTGTATCTGAGTTGTATTCGAAGATATCGTTATGATGTTTATATAGCAATACTCACCAGGTAACTGTTCTTCCGTTTACATACAAGCGACCGAATCGAGCAGAAGGTTGAATTCAGTATAGATTGAACAATCATCGTATCTGGGTTGTATTCGATTATGTTTATATAGTTATACTCACCAGGTAACTGTTCTTCCGTTATACATACGAGCGACTGAATTGAACAGAAGGTTGAATGGATAGTATATGGGTTGTATTCGATTATGATGTTATGCTGTGTATATAGTTATACACACTAGGAGACGGTATTTCCGTTTTACATACGAGCGACCGAAACGAAAAGAAAGTTGAATGGATAGACTGAACAATCAATGTATCTGGGTGGTATCCGATTATATCGCAATACTGTATATATAGTGATACTTACCAGGTGACGATACTTCCGTTACACATACTAGCGACTGAATCGAACAGAATGTTGAATGGTTAGACGAAACGATAATTGTATCTGAGTTGTATTCGATGATATCGTGATGATGTTTATATAGCAATACTCACCAGGTGACTGTCCTTCCGTTTTACATACAAGCGATCGAATCGAGCAGAAGGTTAAATGGATAGATTGAACAATCATCGTATCTGAGTTGTATTCGATTATGTTTATATAGATATACTCACCAGATACCTGTTCTTCCGATATACATACGAGCAACCGAATCGAACATAAAGTTGAATGGATAGATTGAACAATCATCGTATCTGAGTTGTATTCGATTATGTTTATATAGTTATACTCACCAGGTAACTGTTCTTCCGTTATACATACGAGCGACTGAATTGAACTGAAGGTTGAATGGATAGACTAAACAATGATCGTATCTGGAGTTGTATTCGATTATATCGTGATGATGTTCATATAGTTATACTCACCAGGTAACTGTTTTCCAGTTATACATAAGAGCGACTGAACTGAACAGAAGGTTGAATGGATAGACTGAACAATCATCGTATCTGGGTTGTATTCGATTATTTCGAGATGATTATTATATATTATGTCTAACCAGGTAACTGTTCTTTCGTTATACATACTAGCAACCGAATCGAACATAAGGTTGAATGGATAGATTGAACAATCATTGTATCTGGGTTGTCTCCGATTATATCGTTATGTTGTATATTTAACTACACCTACCATGTAACGGTTCTTTCGTTACACATACGAGCGTCTGAATCGAACATAAGGTTGGATGGTTTGACGGAACGATAATTGTAACTAAGTTGTATTCGATTATATCGTGTTGACGTTCATATAGAAATACTCACCAGGTTACTGTTCTTTCGTTATACATACGAGCAACCGAATCAAACAGAAGGTTGAATGGATAGTATCTGGGTTGTATTCGATTATGATGTTATGCTGTGTATATAGTTATACACATAAGGTGACGGTATTCCCGTTTCACATACGAGCGACCGAAACGAATAGAAAGTTGAATGGATAGACTGAACAATCAATGTATCTGGGTGGTATCCGATTATATCGCAATACTGTATATATAGTGATACTTACCAGGTGACGGTACTTCCGTTACACATACTAGCGACCGAATCGAACAGAAGGTTGAATGGTTAGACGAAACGATAATTGTATGTGAGTTGTATTCGAAGATATCGTGATGATGTCGAATCGAATCGAACATAAGGTTGAATGGATAGATTGAACAATCATTGTATCTGGGTTATCTCCGATTATATCGTTATGTTGTATATTTAACTACACCTACCATGTAACGGTTCTTTCGTTACACATACGAGCGTCTGAATCGAACATAAGGTTGGATGGTTACACGGAACGATAATTGTAACTAAGTTGTATTCGATTATATCGTGATGACGTTCATATAGAAATTCTCACCAGGTTACTGTTCTTTCGTTAAACATACGAGCAACCGAATCGAACAGAAGGTTGAATGGATAGTATATGGGTTGTATTCGATTATGATGTTATGCTGTGTATATAGTTATACACACTAGGAGACGGTATTCCCGTTTTACATACAAGCGACCGAAACAAAAAGAAAGTTGAATGGATAGACTGAACGATCAATGTATCTGGGTGGTATCCGATTATATCGCAATACTGTATATATAGTGATACTTACCAGGTGACGATACTTCCGTTACACATACAAGCGACTGAATCGAACAGATTGTTGAATGGTTAGACGAAACGATAATTGAATCTGAGTTGCATTCGATGATATCGTGATGATGTTTATATAGCAATACTCACCAAGTAACTGTCCTTCCGTTTTACATACAAGCGACCGAATCGAGCAGAAGGTTGAATTCAGTATAAATTGAACAATCATCGTATCTGAGTTGTATCCGATTATCTTTATATAGATATACTCACCAGGTACCTGTTCTTCCGATATACATACGAGCAACCGAATCGAACATAAGGTTGAATGGATAGATTGAACAATCATCGTATCTGAGTTGTATTCGATTATGTTTATATAGTTATACTCACCAGGTAACTGTTCTTCCGTTATACATACGAGCGACTGAATTGAACTGAAGGTTGAATGGATAGACTTAACAATGATCGTATCTGGGGTTGTATTCGATTATATCGTGATGATGTTCATATAGTTATGCTCACCAGGTAACTGTTCTCCAGTTATACATAAGAGCGACTGAACTGAACAGAAGGTTGAATGGATAGACTGAACAATCATCGTATCTGGGTTGTATTCGATTATTTCGTGATGATTATTATATATTATGTCTAACCAGGTAACTGTTCTTTCGTTATACATACTAGTAACCGAATCGAACATAAGGTTGAATGGATAGATTGAACAATCATTGTATCTGGGTTGTCTCCAATTATATCGTTATGTTGTATATTTAACTACACCTACCATGTAACGGTTCTTTCGTTACACATACGAGCGTCTGAATCGAACATAAGGTTGGATGGTTAGACGGAACGATAATTGTAACTAAGTTGTATTCGATTATATCGTGATGACGTTCATATAGAAATACTCACCAGGTTACTGTTCTTTCGTTTTACATACGAGCAACCGAATCGAACAGAAGGTTGGATGGATAGTATCTGGGTTGTATTCGATCATGATGTTATGCTGTGTATATAGTTATACACATAAGGTGACGGTATTCCCGTTTCACATACGAGCGACCGAAACGAACAGAAAGTTGAATAGATAGACTGAACAATCAATGTATCTGGGTGGTATCCGATTATATCGCAATACTGTATATATAGTGATACTAACCAGGTGACGGTACTTCCGTTACACATACTAGCGACTGAATCGAACAGAAGGTTAAATGGTTAGACGAAACGATAATTGTATCTGAGTTGTATTCGATGATATCGTGATGATGTTTATATAGCAATACTCACCAGGTAACTGTTCTTTCGTTTTACATACAAGCGACCGAATCGAGCAGAAGGTTGAATTCAGTATAGATTGAACAATCATCGTATCTGGGTTGTATTCGATTATGTTTATATAGTTATACTCACCAGGTAACTGTTCTTCCGTTATACATACGAGCGACTGAATTGAACAGAAGGTTGAATGGATAGTATCTGGGTTGTATTCGATTATGATGTTATGCTGTGTATATAGTTATACACATAAGGTGACGGTATTCCCGTTTCACATACGAGCGACCGAAACGAACAGAAAGTTGAATGGATAGACTGAACAATCAATGTATCTGGGTGGTATCCGATTATATCGCAATACTGTATATATAGTGATACTTACCAGGTGACGGTACTCCCGTTACACATACTAGCGACTGAATCGAACAGAAGGTTAAATGGTTAGACGAAACGATAATTGTATCTGAGTTGTATTCGATGATATCGTGATGATGTTTATATAGCAATACTCACCAGGTAACTGTTCTTCCGATTTACATACAAGCGACCGAATCGAGCAGAAGGTTGAATTCAGTATAGATTGAACAATCATCGTATCTGGGTTGTATTCGGTTTTGTTTATATAGTTATACTCACCAGGTAACTGTTCTTCCGTTATACATACGAGCGACTGAATTGAAAAGAAGGTTGAATGGATAGTATATGGGTTGTATTCGATTATGATGTTATGCTGTGTATATAGTTATACACACTAGGAGACGGTATTCCCGTTTTACATACGAGCGACCGAAACGAAAAGAAAGTTGAATGGATAGACTGAACAATCAATGTATCTGGGTGGTATCCGATTATATCGCAATACTGTATATATAGTGATACTTACCAGGTGACGATACTTCCGTTACACATACTAGCGACTGAATCGAACAGAATGTTGAATGGTTAGACGAAACGATAATTGTATCTGAGTTGTATTCGATGATATCGTGATGATGTTTATATAGCAATACTCACCAGGTACCTGTTCTTCCGATATACATACGAGCAACCGAATCGAACATAAGGTTGAATGGATAGATTGAACAATCATCGTATCTGAGTTGTATTCGATTATGTTTATATAGTTATACTCACCAGGTAACTGTTCTTCCGTTATACTTACAAGCGACTGAATTGAACTGAAGGTTGAATGGATAGACCAAACAATGATCGTATCTGGGGTTGTATTCGATTATATCGTGATGATGTTCATATAGTTATACTCACCAGGTAACTGTTCTCCAGTTATACATAAGAGCGACTGAACTGAACAGAAGGTTGAATGGATAGACTGAACAATCATCGTATCTGGGTTGTATTCGATTATTTCGTGATGATTATTATATATTATGTCTAACCAGGTAACTGTTCTTTCGTTATACATACTAGCAACCGATTCGAACATAAGGTTGAATGGATAGATTGAACAATCATTGTATCTGGGTTGTCTCCGATTATATCGTTATGTTGTATATTTAACTACACCTACCATGTAACGGTTCTTTCGTTACACATACGAGCGTCTGAATCGAACATAAGGTTGGATGGTTAGATGGAACGATAATTGTAACTAAGTTGTATTCGATTATATCGTGATGACGTTCATATAGAAATACTCACCAGGTTACTGTTCTTTCGTTATACATACGAGCAACCGAATCGAACAGAAGGTTGAATGGATAGTATCTGGGTTGTATTCGATTATGATGTTATGCTGTGTATATAGTTATACACACTAGGAGACGGTATTCCCGTTTTACATACGAGCGACCGAAACGAAAAGAAAGTTGAATAGATAGACTGAACAATCAATGTATCTGGGTGGTATCCGATTATATCGCAAAACTGTATATATAGTGATACTTACCAGGTGACGATACTTCCGTTACACATACTAGCGACTGAATCGAACAGAATGTTGAATGGTTAGACGAAACGATAATTGTATCTGAGTTGTATTCGATGATATCGTGATGATGTTTATATAGCAATACTCACCAGGTAACTGTCCTTCCGTTTTACATACAAGCGAACGAATCGAGCAGAAGGTTAAATGGATAGATTGAACAATCATCGTATCTGAGTTGTATTCGATTATGTTTATATAGATAAACTCACCAGGTACCTGTTCTTCCGATATACATACGAGCAACCGAATCGAACATAAGGTTGAATGGATAGATTGAACAATCATCGTATCTGAGTTGTATTCGATTATGTTTATATAGTTATACTCACCAGGTAACTGTTCTTCCGTTATACATACGAGCGACTGAATTGAACTGAAGGTTGAATGGATAGACTAAACAATGATCGTATCTGGGGTTGTATTCGATTATATCGTGATGATGTTCATATAGTTATACTCACCAGGTAACTGTTCTCCAGTTATACATAAGAGCGACTGAACTGAACAGAAGGTTGAATGGATAGACTGAACAATCATCGTATCTGGGTTGTATTCGATTATTTCGTGATGATTATTATATATTATGTCTAACCAGGTAACTGTTCTTTCGTTATACATACTAGCAACCGAATCGAACATAAGGTTGAATGGATAGATTGAACAATCATTGTATCTGGGTTGTCTCCGATTATATCGTTATGTTGTATATTTAACTACACCTACCATGTAACGGTTCTTTCGTTACACATTCGAGCGTCTGAATCGAACATAAGGTTGGATGGTTAGACGGAACGATAATTGTAACTAAGTTGTATTCGATTATATCGTGATGACGTTCATATAGAAATACTCACCAGGTTACTATTCTTTCGTTATACATACGAGCAACCGAATCGAACAGAAGGTTGGATGGATAGTATCTGGGTTGTATTCGATTATGATGTTATGCTGTGTATATAGTTATACACATAAGGTGACGGTATTCCCGTTTCACATACGAGCGACCGAAACGAACAGAAAGTTGAAATGATAGACTGAACAATCAATGTATCTGGGTGGTATCCGATTATATCGCAATACTGTATATATAGTGATACTTACCAGGTGACGGTACTTCCGTTACACATACTAGCGACTGAATCGAACAGAAGGTTAAATGGTTAGACGAAACGATAATTGTATCTGAGTTGTATTCGATGATATCGTGATGATGTTTATATAGCAATACTCACCAAGTAACTGTTCTTCCGTTTTACATACAATCGACCGAATCGAGCAGAAGGTTGAATTCAGTATAGATTGAACAATCATCGTATCTCGGTTGTATTCGATTATGTTTATATAGTTATACTCACCAGGTAACTGTTCTTCCGTTATACATACGAGCGACTGAATTGAACAGAAGGTTGAATGGATAGTATATGGGTTGTATTCGATTATGATGTTATGCTGTGTATATAGTTATACACACTAGGAGACGGTATTCCCGTTTTACATACGAGCGACCGAAACAAAAAGAAAGTTGAATGGATAGACTGAACGATCAATGTATCTGGGTGGTATCCGATTATATCGCAATACTGTATATATAGTGATACTCACCAGGTGACGATACTTCCGTTACACATACAAGCGACTGAATCGAACAGAATGTTGAATGGTTAGACGAAACGATAATTGAATCTGAGTTGTATTCGATGATATCGTGATGATGTTTATATAGCAATACTCACCAGGTAACTGTCCTTCCGTTTTACATACAAGCGACCGAATCGAGCAGAAGGTTGAATTCAGTATAAATTGAACAATCATCGTATCTGAGTTGTATTCGATTATGTTTATATAGATATACTCACCAGGTACCTGTTCTTCCGATATACATACGAGCAACCGAATCGAACATAAGGTTGAATGGATAGATTGAACAATCATCGTATCTGAGTTGTATTCGATTATGTTTATATAGTTATACTCACCAGGTAACTGTTCTTTCGTTATACATACGAGCGACTGAATTGAACTGAAGGTTGAATGGATAGACTAAACAATGATCGTATCTGGGGTTGTATTCGATTATATCGTGATGATGTTCATATAGTTATACTCACCAGGTAACTGTTCTCCAGTTATACATAAGAGCGACTGAACTGAACAGAAGGTTGAATGGATAGACTGAACAATCATCGTATCTGGGTTGTATTCGATTATTTCGTGATGATTATTATATATTATGTCTAACCAGGTAACTGTTCTTTCGTTATACATACTAGTAACCGAATCGAACATAAGGTTGAATGGATAGATTGAACAATCATTGTATCTGGGTTGTCTCCAATTATATCGTTATGTTGTATATTTAACTACACCTACCATGTAACGGTTCTTTCGTTACACATACGAGCGTCTGAATCGAACATAAGGTTGGATGGTTAGACGGAACGATAATTGTAACTAAGTTGTATTCGATTATATCGTGATGACGTTTATATAGAAATACTCACCAGGTTACTGTTCTTCCGTTATACATACGAGCGACTGAATTGAACAGAAGGTTTAATGGATAGTATCTGGGTTGTATTCGATTATGATGTTATGCTGTGTATATAGTTATACACATAGGGTGACGGTATTCTCGTTTCACATACGAGCGACCGAAACGAACAGAAAGTTGAATGGATAGACTGAACAATCAATGTATCTGGGTGGTATCCGATTATATCGCAATACTGTATATATAGTGATACTTACCAGGTGACGGTACTCCCGTTACACATACTAGCGACTGAATCGAACAGAAGGTTAAATGGTTAGACGAAACGATAATTGTATCTGAGTTGTATTCGATGATATCGTGATGATGTTTATATAGCAATACTCACCAGGTAACTGTTCTTCCGTTTTACATACAAGCGACCGAATCGAGCAGAAGGTTGAATTCAGTATAGATTGAACAATCATCGTATCTGGGTTGTATTCGATTATGTTTATATAGTTATACTCACCAGGTAACTGTTCTTCCGTTATACATACGAGCGACTGCATTGAACAGAAGGTTGAATGGATAGTATATGGATTGTATTCGATTATGATGTTATGCTGTGTATATAGTTATACACAATAGGAGACGGTATTCCCGTTTTACATACGAGCGACCGAAACGAAAAGAAAGTTGAATGGATAGACTGAACAATCAATGTATCTGGGTGGTATCCGATTATATCGCAATACTGTATATATAGTGATACTTACCAGGTGACGATACTTCCGTTAGACATACTAGCGACTGAATCGAACAGAATGTTGAATGGTTAGACGAAACGATAATTGTATCTGAGTTGTATTCGATGATATCGTGATGATGTTTATATAGCAATACTCACCAGGTACCTGTTCTTCCGATATACATACGAGCAACCGAATCGAACATAAGGTTGAATAGACAGATTGAACAATCATCGTATCTGAGTTGTATTCGATTATAATTATATAGTTATACTCACCAGGTAACTGTTCTTCCGTTATACATACAAGCGACTGAATTGAACTGAAGGTTGAATGGATAGACCAAACAATGATCGTATCTGGGGTTGTATTCGATTATATCGTGATGATGTTCATATAGTTATACTCACCAGGTAACTGTTCTCCAGTTATACATAAGAGCGACTGAACTGAACAGAAGGTTGAATGGAATCATCGTATCTGGGTTGTATTCGATTATTTCGTGATGATTATTATATATTATGTCTAACCAGGTAACTGTTCTTTCGTTATACATACTAGCAACCGAATCGAACATAAGGTTGAATGGATAGATTGAACAATCATTGTATCTGGGTTATCTCCGATTATATCGTTATGTTGTATATTTAACTACACCTACCATGTAACGGTTCTTTCGTTACACATACGAGCGTCTGAATCGAACATAAGGTTAGATGGTTAGACGGAACGATAATTGTAACTAAGTTGTATTCGATTATATCGTGATGACGTTCATATAGAAATACTCACCAGGTTACTGTTCTTTCGTTAAACATACGAGCAACCGAATCGAACAGAAGGTTGAATGGATAGTATCTGGGTTGTATTCGATTATGATGTTATGCTGTGATATAGTTATACACATAAGGTGACGGTATTCCTGTTTCACATACGAGCGACCGAAACGAACAGAAAGTTGAATGGATAGACTGAACAATCAATGTATCTGGGTGGTATCCGATTATATCGCAATACTGTATATATAGTGATACTTACCAGGTGACGGTACTTCCGTTACACATACTAGCGACTGAATCGAACAGAAGGTTAAATGGTTAGACGAAACGATAATTGTATCTGAGTTGTATTCGATGATATCGTGATGATGTTTATATAGCAATACTCACCAGGTAACTGTTCTTCCGTTTTACATACAAGCGACCGAATCGAGCAGAAGGTTGAATTCAGTATAGATTGAACAATCATCGTATCTCGGTTGTATTCGATTATGTTTATATAGTTATACTCACCAGGTAACTGTTCTTCCGTTATACATACGAGCGACTGAATTGAACAGAAGGTTGAATGGATAGTATATGGGTTGTATTCGATTATGATGTTATGCTGTGTATATAGTTATACACACTAGGAGACGGTATTCCCGTTTTACATACGAGCGACCGAAACAAAAAGAAAGTTGAATGGATAGACTGAACGATCAATGTATCTGGGTGGTATCCGATTATATCGCAATACTGTATATATAGTGATACTTACCAGGTGACGATACTTCCGTTACACATACAAGCGACTGAATCGAACAGAATGTTGAATGGTTAGACGAAACGATAATTGAATCTGAGTTGTATTCGATGATATCGTGATGATGTTTATATAGCAATACTCACCAGGTAACTGTCCTTCCGTTCGATCATCAACCTTCTGTTCAGTTCAGTCGCTCTTATGTATAACTGGAGAACAGTTACCAGGTGAGTATAACTATATGAACATCATCACGATATAATCGAATACAACCCCAGATACGATCATTGTTTGGTCTATCCATTCAACCTTCAGTTCAATTCAGTCGCTTGTAAGTATAACGGAAGAACAGTTACCTGGTGAGTATAACTATATAAACATAATCGAATACAACTCAGATACGATGATTGTTCAATCTATCCATTCAACCTTATGTTCGATTCGGTTGCTCGTATGTATATCGGAAGAACAGGTACCTGGTGAGTATTGCTATATAAACATCATCACGATATCATCGAATACAACTCAGATACAATTATCGTTTCGTCTAACCATTCAACATTCTGTTCGATTCAGTCGCTAGTATGTGTAACGGAAGTATCGTCACCTGGTAAGTATCACTATATATACAGTATTGCGATATAATCGGATACCACCCAGATACATTGATTGTTCAGTCTATCCATTCAACTTTCTTTTCGTTTCGGTCGCTCGTATGTAAAACGGGAATACCGTCTCCTAGTGTGTATAACTATATACACAGCATAACATCATAATCGAATACAACCCATATACTATCCATTCAACCTTCTTTTCAATTCAGTCGCTCGTATGTATAACGGAAGAACAGTTACCTGGTGAGTATAACTATATAAACATAATCGAATACAACCCAGATACGATGATTGTTCAATCTATACTGAATTCAACCTTCTGCTCGATTCGGTCGCTTGTATGTAAAACGGAAGAACAGTTACCTGGTGAGTATTGCTATATAAACATCATCACGATATCATCGAATACAACTCAGATACAATTATCGTTTCGTCTAACCATTTAACCTTCTGTTCGATTCAGTCGCTAGTATGTGTAACGGGAGTACCGTCACCTGGTAAGTATCACTATATATACAGTATTGCGATATAATCGGATACCACCCAGATACATTGATTGTTCAGTCTATCCATTCAACTTTCTGTTCGTTTCGGTCGCTCGTATGTGAAACGGGAATACCGTCACCTTATGTGTATAACTATATACACAGCATAACATCATAATCGAATACAACCCAGATACTATCCATTCAACCTTCTGTTCAATTCAGTCGCTCGTATGTATAACGGAAGAACAGTTACCTGGTGAGTATAACTATATAAACATAATCGAATACAACCCAGATACGATGATTGTTCAATCTATACTGAATTCAACCTTCTGCTCGATTCGGTCGCTTGTATGTAAAACGAAAGAACAGTTACCTGGTGAGTATTGCTATATAAACATCATCACGATATCATCGAATACAACTCAGATACAATTATCGTTTCGTCTAACCATTTAACCTTCTGTTCGATTCAGTCGCTAGTATGTGTAACGGAAGTACCGTCACCTGGTTAGTATCACTATATATACAGTATTGCGATATAATCGGATACCACCCAGATACATTGATTGTTCAGTCTATCCATTCAACTTTCTGTTCGTTTCGGTCGCTCGTATGTGAAACGGGAATACCGTCACCTTATGTGTATAACTATATACACAGCATAACATCATGATCGAATACAACCCAGATACTATCCATCCAACCTTCTGTTCGATTCGGTTGCTCGTATGTAAAACGAAAGAACAGTAACCTGGTGAGTATTTCTATATGAACGTCATCACGATATAATCGAATACAACTTAGTTACAATTATCGTTCCGTCTAACCATCCAACCTTATGTTCGATTCAGACGCTCGTATGTGTAACGAAAGAACCGTTACATGGTAGGTGTAGTTAAATATACAACATAACGATTTAATTGGAGACAACCCAGATACAATGATTGTTCAATCTATCCATTCAACCTTATGTTCGATTCGGTTACTAGTATGTATAACGAAAGAACAGTTACCTGGTTAGACATAATATATAATAATCATCACGAAATAATCGAATACAACCCAGATACGATGATTGTTCAGTCTATCCATTCAACCTTCTGTTCAGTTCAGTCGCTCTTATGTATAACTGGAGAACAGTTACCTGGTGAGCATAACTATATGAACATCATCACGATATAATCGAATACAACCCCAGATACGATCATTGTTTAGTCTATCCATTCAACCTTCAGTTCAATTCAGTCGCTCGTATGTATAACGGAAGAACAGTTACCTGGTGAGTATAACTATATAAACATAATCGAATACAACTCAGATACGATGATTGTTCAATCTATCCATTCAACCTTATGTTCGATTCGGTTGCTCGTATGTATATCGGAAGAACAGGTACCTGGTGAGTATATCTATATAAAGATAATCGGATACAACTCAGATACGATGATTGTTCAATTTATACTGAATTCAACCTTCTGCTCGATTCGGTCGCTTGTATGTAAAACGGAAGGACAGTTACCTGGTGAGTATTGCTATATAAACATCATCACGATATCATCGAATACAACTCAGATTCAATTATCGTTTCGTCTAACCATTCAACATTCTGTTCGATTCAGTCGCTTGTATGTGTAACGGAAGTATCGTCACCTGGTAAGTATCACTATATATACAGTATTGCGATATAATCGGATACCACCCAGATACATTGATCGTTCAGTCTATCCATTCAACTTTCTTTTTGTTTCGGTCGCTCGTATGTAAAACGGGAATACCGTCTCCTAGTGTGTATAACTATATACACAGCATAACATCATAATCGAATACAACCCATATACTATCCATTCAACCTTCTGTTCAATTCAGTCGCTCGTATGTATAACGGAAGAACAGTTACCTGGTGAGTATAACTATATAAACATAATCGAATACAACCGAGATACGATGATTGTTCAATCTATACTGAATTCAACCTTCTGCTCGATTCGGTCGCTTGTATGTAAAACGGAAGAACAGTTACCTGGTGAGTATTGCTATATAAACATCATCACGATATCATCGAATACAACTCAGATACAATTATCGTTTCGTCTAACCATTTAACCTTCTGTTCGATTCAGTCGCTAGTATGTGTAACGGAAGTACCGTCACCTGGTAAGTATCACTATATATACAGTATTGCGATATAATCGGATACCACCCAGATACATTGATTGTTCAGTCTATCCATTCAACTTTCTGTTCGTTTCGGTCGCTCGTATGTGAAACGGGAATACCGTCACCTTATGTGTATAACTATATCACAGCATAACATCATAATCGAATACAACCCAGATACTATCCATTCAACCTTCTGTTCGATTCGGTTGCTCGTATGTTTATCGAAAGAACAGTAACCTGGTGAGTATTTCTATATGAACGTCATCACGATATAATCGAATACAACTTAGTTACAATTATCGTTCCGTCTAACCATCTAACCTTATGTTCGATTCAGACGCTCGTATGTGTAACGAAAGAACCGTTACATGGTAGGTGTAGTTAAATATACAACATAACGATATAATCGGAGATAACCCAGATACAATGATTGTTCAATCTATCCATTCAACCTTATGTTCGATTCGGTTGCTAGTATGTATAACGAAAGAACAGTTACCTGGTTAGACATAATATATAATAATCATCACGAAATAATCGAATACAACCCAGATACGATGATTCCATTCAACCTTCTGTTCAGTTCAGTCGCTCTTATGTATAACTGGAGAACAGTTACCTGGTGAGTATAACTATATGAACATCATCACGATATAATCGAATACAACCCCAGATACGATCATTGTTTGGTCTATCCATTCAACCTTCAGTTCAATTCAGTCGCTTGTATGTATAACGGAAGAACAGTTACCTGGTGAGTATAACTATATAATTATAATCGAATACAACTCAGATACGATGATTGTTCAATCTGTCTATTCAACCTTATGTTCGATTCGGTTGCTCGTATGTATATCGGAAGAACAGGTACCTGGTGAGTATTGCTATATAAACATCATCACGATATCATCGAATACAACTCAGATACAATTATCGTTTCGTCTAACCATTCAACATTCTGTTCGATTCAGTCGCTAGTATGTGTAACGGAAGTATCGTCACCTGGTAAGTATCACTATATATACAGTATTGCGATATAATCGGATACCACCCAGATACATTGATTGTTCAGTCTATCCATTCAACTTTCTTTTCGTTTCGGTCGCTCGTATGTAAAACGGGAATACCGTCTCCTAGTGTGTATAACTATATACACAGCATAACATCATAATCGAATACAATCCATATACTATCCATTCAACCTTCTGTTCAATGCAGTCGCTCGTATGTATAACGGAAGAACAGTTACCTGGTGAGTATAACTATATAAACATAATCGAATACAACCCAGATACGATGATTGTTCAATCTATACTGAATTCAACCTTCTGCTCGATTCGGTCGCTTGTATGTAAAACGGAAGAACAGTTACCTGGTGAGTATTGCTATATAAACATCATCACGATATCATCGAATACAACTCAGATACAATTATCGTTTCGTCTAACCATTTAACCTTCTGATCGATTCAGTCGCTAGTATGTGTAACGGGAGTACCGTCACCTGGTAAGTATCACTATATATACAGTATTGCGATATAATCGGATACCACCCAAATACATTGATTGTTCAGTCTATCCATTCAACTTTCTGTTCGTTTCGGTCGCTCGTATGTGAAACGAGAATACCGTCACCCTATGTGTATAACTATATACACAGCATAACATCATAATCGAATACAACCCAGATACTATCCATTAAACCTTCTGTTCAATTCAGTCGCTCGTATGTATAACGGAAGAACAGTAACCTGGTGAGTATTTCTATATAAACGTCATCACGATATAATCGAATACAACTTAGTTACAATTATCGTTCCGTCTAACCATCCAACCTTATGTTCGATTCAGACGCTCGTATGTGTAACGAAAGAACCGTTACATGGTAGGTGTAGTTAAATATACAACATAACGATATAATTGGAGACAACCCAGATACAATGATTGTTCAATCTATCCATTCAACCTTATGTTCGATTCGGTTACTAGTATGTATAACGAAAGAACAGTTACCTGGTTAGACATAATATATAATAATCATCACGAAATAATCGAATACAACCCAGATACGATGATTGTTCAGTCTATCCATTCAACCTTCTGTTCAGTTCAGTCGCTCTTATGTATAACTGGAGAACAGTTACCTGGTGAGTATAACTATATGAACATCATCACGATATAATCGAATACAACCCCAGATACGATCATTGTTTAGTCTATCCATTCAACCTTCAGTTCAATTCAGTCGCTCGTATGTATAACGAAAGAACAGTTACCTGGTGAGTATAACTATATAAACATAATCGAATACAACTCAGATACGATGATTGTTCAATCTATCCATTCAACCTTATGTTCGATTCGGTTGCTCGTATGTATATCGGAAGAACAGGTACCTGGTGAGTATATCTATATAAACATAATCGAATACAACTCAGATACGATGATTGTTCAATTTATACTGAATTCAACCTTCTGCTCGATTCGGTCGCTTGTATGTAAAACGGAAGGACAGTTACCTGGTGAGTATTGCTATATAAACATCATCACGATATCATCGAATACAACTCAGATTCAATTATCGTTTCGTCTAACCATTCAACATTCTGTTCGATTCAGTCGCTTGTATGTGTAACGGAAGTATCGTCACCTGGTGAGTATCACTATATATACAGTATTGCGATATAATCGGATACCACCCAGATACATTGATCCTTCAGTCTATCCATTCAACTTTCTTTTTGTTTCGGTCGCTCGTATGTAAAACGGGAATACCGTCTCCTAGTGTGTATAACTATATACACAGCATAACATCATAATCGAATACAACCCATATACTATCCATTCAACCTTCTGTTCAATTCAGTCGCTCGTATGTATAACGGAAGAACAGTTACCTGGTGAGTATAACTATATAAACATAATCGAATACAACCGAGATACGATGATTGTTCAATCTATACTGAATTCAGCCTTCTGCTCGATTCGGTCGATTGTATGTAAAACGGAAGAACAGTTACTTGGTGAGTATTGCTATATAAACATCATCACGATATCATCGAATACAACTCAGATACAATTATCGTTTCGTCTAACCATTTAACCTTCTGTTCGATTCAGTCGCTAGTATGTGTAACGGAAGTATCGTCACCTGGTAAGTATCACTATATATACAGTATTGCGATATAATCGGATACCACCCAGATACATTGATTGTTCAGTCTATCATTTCAACTTTCTGTTCGTTTCGGTCGCTCGTATGTGAAACGGGAATACCGTCACCTTATGTGTATAACTATATACACAGCATAACATCATAATCGAATACAACCCAGATACTATCCATCCAACCTTCTGTTCGATTCGGTTGCTCGTATGTATAACGAAAGAATAGTAACCTGGTGAGTATTTCTATATGAACGTCATCACGATATAATCGAATACAACTTAGTTACAATTATCGTTCCGTCTAACCATCCAACCTTATGTTCGATTCAGACGCTCGAATGTGTAACGAAAGAACCGTTACATGGTAGGTGTAGTTAAATATACAACATAACGATATAATCGGAGACAACCCAGATACAATGATTGTTCAATCTATCCATTCAACCTTATGTTCGATTCGGTTGCTAGTATGTATAACGAAAGAACAGTTACCTGGTTAGACATAATATATAATAATCATCACGAAATAATCGAATACAACCCAGATACGATGATTGTTCAGTCTATCCATTCAACCTTCTGTTCAGTTCAGTCGCTCTTATGTATAACTGGAGAACAGTTACCTGGTGAGTATAACTATATGAACATCATCACGATATAATCGAATACAACCCCAGATACGATCATTGTTTAGTCTATCCATTCAACCTTCAGTTCAATTCAGTCGCTCGTATGTATAACGGAAGAACAGTTACCTGGTGAGTATAACTATATAAACATAATCGAATACAACTCAGATACGATGATTGTTCAATCTATCCATTCAACCTTATGTTCGATTCGGTTGCTCGTATGTATATCGGAAGAACAGGTACCTGGTGAGTTTATCTATATAAACATAATCGAATACAACTCAGATACGATGATTGTTCAATCTATCCATTTAACCTTCTGCTCGATTCGTTCGCTTGTATGTAAAACGGAAGGACAGTTACCTGGTGAGTATTGCTATATAAACATCATCACGATATCATCGAATACAACTCAGATACAATTATCGTTTCGTCTAACCATTCAACATTCTGTTCGATTCAGTCGCTAGTATGTGTAACGGAAGTATCGTCACCTGGTAAGTATCACTATATATACAGTTTTGCGATATAATCGGATACCACCCAGATACATTGATTGTTCAGTCTATCTATTCAACTTTCTTTTCGTTTCGGTCGCTCGTATGTAAAACGGGAATACCGTCTCCTAGTGTGTATAACTATATACACAGCATAACATCATAATCGAATACAACCCACATACTATCCATTCAACCTTCTGTTCAATTCAGTCGCTCGTATGTATAACGGAAGAACAGTTACCTGGTGAGTAAAAATATATAACATAATCGAATACAACCCAGATACGATGATTGTTCAATCTATACTGAATTCAACCTTCTGCTCGATTCGGTCGCTCGTATGTAAAACGGAAGAACAGTTACCTGGTGAGTATTGCTATATAAACATCATCACGATATCATCGAATACAACTCAGATACAATTATCGTTTCGTCTAACCATTTAACCTTCTGTTCGATTCAGTCGCTAGTATGTGTAACGGAAGTACCGTCACCTGGTAAGTATCACTATATATACAGTATTGCGATATAATCGGATACCACCCAGATACATTGATTGTTCAGTCTATCCATTCAACTTTCTGTTCGTTTCGGTCGCTCGTATGTGAAACGGGAATACCGTCACCTTATGTGTATAACTATATCACAGCATAACATCATAATCGAATACAACCCAGATACTATCCATTCAACCTTCTGTTCGATTCGGTTGCTCGTATGTATAACGAAAGAACAGTAACCTGGTGAGTATTTCTATATGAACGTCATCACGATATAATCGAATACAACTTAGTTACAATTATCGTTCCATCTAACCATCCAACCTTATGTTCGATTCAGACGCTCGTATGTGTAACGAAAGAACCGTTACATGGTAGGTGTAGTTAAATATACAACATAACGATATAATCGGAGACAACCCAGATACAATGATTGTTCAATCTATCCATTCAACCTTATGTTCGAATCGGTTGCTAGTATGTATAACGAAAGAACAGTTACCTGGTTAGACATAATATATAATAATCATCACGAAATAATCGAATACAACCCAGATACGATGATTGTTCAGTCTATCCATTCAACCTTCTGTTCAGTTCAGTCGCTCTTATGTATAACTGGAGAACAGTTACCTGGTGAGTATAACTATATGAACATCATCACGATATAATCGAATACAACCCCAGATACGATCATTGTTTGGTCTATCCATTCAACCTTCAGTTCAATTCAGTCGCTTGTAAGTATAACGGAAGAACAGTTACCTGGTGAGTATAACTATATAAACATAATCGAATACAACTCAGATACGATGATTGTTCAATCTATCCATTCAACCTTATGTTCGATTCGGTTGCTCGTATGTATATCGGAAGAACAGGTACCTGGTGAGTATTGCTATATAAACATCATCACGATATCATCGAATACAACTCAGATACAATTATCGTTTCGTCTAACCATTCAACATTCTGTTCGATTCAGTCGCTAGTATGTGTAACGGAAGTATCGTCACCTGGTAAGTATCACTATATATACAGTATTGCGATATAATCGGATACCACCCAGATACATTGATTGTTCAGTCTATCCATTCAACTTTCTTTTCGTTTCGGTCGCTCGTATGTAAAACGGGAATACCGTCTCCTAGTGTGTATAACTATATACACAGCATAACATCATAATCGAATACAACCCATATACTATCCATTCAACCTTCTTTTCAATTCAGTCGCTCGTATGTATAACGGAAGAACAGTTACCTGGTGAGTATAACTATATAAACAAAATCGAATACAACCCAGATACGATGATTGTTCAATCTATACTGAATTCAACCTTCTGCTCGATTCGGTCGCTTGTATGTAAAACGGAAGAACAGTTACCTGGTGAGTATTGCTATATAAACATCATCACGATATCATCGAATACAACTCAGATACAATTATCGTTTCGTCTAACCATTTAACCTTCTGTTCGATTCAGTCGCTAGTATGTGTAACGGGAGTACCGTCACCTGGTAAGTATCACTATATATACAGTATTGCGATATAATCGGATACCACCCAGATACATTGATTGTTCAGTCTATCCATTCAACTTTCTGTTCGTTTCGGTCGCTCGTATGTGAAACGGGAATACCGTCACCTTATGTGTATAACTATATACACAGCATAACATCATAATCGAATACAACCCCAGATACGATCATTGTTTAGTCTATCCATTCAACCTTCAGTTCAATTCAGTCGCTCGTATGTATAACGGAAGAACAGTTACCTGGTGAGTATAACTATATAAACATAATCGAATACAACTCAGATACGATGATTGTTCAATCTATCCATTCAACCTTATGTTCGATTCGGATGCTCGTATGTATATCGGAACAGGTACCTGGTGAGTATATCTATAGAAACATAATCGAATACAACTCAGATACGATGATTGTTCAATATATCCATTTAACCTTCTGCTCGATTCGGTCGCTTGTATGTAAAACGGAAGGACAGTTACCTGGTGAGTATTGCTATTTAAACATCATCACGATATCATCGAATACAACTCAGATACAATTATCGTTTCGTCTAACCATTCAACATTCTGTTCGATTCAGTCGCTAGTATGTGTAACGGAAGTATCGTCACCTGGTAAGTATCACTATATATACAGTATTGCGATATAATCGGATACCACCCAGATACATTGATTTTTCAGTCAATCCATTCAATTTTCTTCTCGTTTCGGTCGCTCGTATGTAAAACGGGAATACCGTCTCCTAGTGTGTATAACTATATACACAGCATAACATCATAATCGAATACAACCCATATACTATCCATTCAACCCTCTGTTCAATTCAGTCGCTCGTATGTATAACGGAAGAACAGTTACCTGGTGAGTATAACTATATAAACATAATCGAATACAACCCAGATACGATGATTGTTCAATCTATACTGAATTCAACCTTCTGCTCGATTCGGTCGCTCGTATGTAAAACGGAAGGACAGTTACCTGGTGAGTATTGCTATATAAACATCATCACGATATCATCGAATACAACTCAGATACAATTATCGTTTCGTCTAACCATTCAACATTCTGTTCGATTCAGTCGCTAGTATGTGTAACGGAAGTATAGTCACCTGGTAAGTATCACTATATATACAGTATTGCGATATGATCGGATACCACCCAGATACATTGATTGTTCAGTCTATTCATTCAACTTTCTTTTCGTTTCGGTCGCTCGTATGTAAAACGGGAATACCGTCTCCTAGTGTGTATAACTATATACACAGCATAACATCATAATCGAATACAACCCATATACTATCCATTCAACCTTCTGTTCAATTCAGTCGCTCGTATGTATAACGGAAGAACAGTTACCTGGTGAGTATAACTATATAAATATAATCGAATACAACCCAGATACGATGATTGTTCAATCTATACTGAATTCAACCTTCTGCTCGATTCGGTCGCTTGTATGTAAAACGGAAGAACAGTTACCTGGTGAGTATTGCTATATAAACATCATCACCCAGATACATTGATTGTTCAGTCTATCCATTCAACATTCTGTTCGTTTCGGTCGCTCGTATGTGAAACGGGAATACCGTCACCTTATGTGTATAACTATATACACAGCATAACATCATAATCGAATACAACCCAGATACTATCCATCCAACCTTCTGTTCGATTCGGTTGCTCGTATGTATAACGAAAGAACAGTAATCTGGTGAGTATTTCTATATGAACGTCATCACGATATAATCGAATACAACTTAGTTACAATTATCGTTCCGTCTAACAATCCAACCTTATGTTCGATTCAGACGCTCGTATGTGTAACGAAAGAACCGTTACATGGTAGGTGTAGTTAAATATACAACGTAACGATATAATCGGAGACAACCCAGATACAATGATTGTTCAATCTATCCATTCAACCTTATGTTCGATTCGGTTGCTAGTATGTATAACGAAAGAACAGTTACCTGATTAGACATAATATATAATAATCATCACGAAATAATCGAATACAACCCAGATACGATCATTGTTTAGTCTATCCATTCAACCTTCAGTTCAATTCAGTCGCTCGTATGTATAACGGAAGAACAGTTACCTGGTGAGTATAACTATATAAACATTATCGAATACAACTCAGATACGATGATTGTTCAATCTATCCATTCAACCTTATGTTCGATTCGGTTGCTCGTATGTATATCGGAAGAACAGGTACCTGGTGAGTATATCTATATAAACATAATCGAATACAACTCAGATACGATGATTGTTCAATCTATCCATTTAACCTTCTGCTCGATTCGGTCGCTTGTATGTAAAACGGACGGACAGTTACCTGGTGAGTATTGCTATATAAACATCATCACGATATCATCGAATACAACTCAGATACAATTATCGTTTCGTCTAACCATTCAACATTCTGTTCGATTCAGTCGCTAGTATGTGTAACGGAAGTATCGTCACCTGGTATCACTATATATACAGTATTGCGATATAATCGGATACCACCCAGATACATTGATTGTTCAGTCTATCCATTCAACTTTCTTTTCGTTTCTGTCGCTCGTATGTAAAACGGGAATACCGTCTCCTAGTGTGTATAACTATATACACAGCATAACATCATAATCGAATACAACCCATATACTATCCATTCAACCTTCTGTTCAATTCAGTCGCTCGTATGTATAACGGAAGAACAGATACCTGGTGAGTATAACTATATAAACATTATCGAATACAACCCAGATACGATGATTGTTCAATCTATACTGAATTCAACCTTCTGCTCGATTCGGTCGCTTGTATGTAAAACGGAAGAACAGTTACCTGGTGAGTATTGCTATATAAACATCATCACGATATCATCGAATACAACTCGGATACAATTATCGTTTCGTCTAACCATTTGACCTTCTGTTCGATTCAGTCGCTAGTATGTGTAACGGAAGTACCGTCACCTGGTAAGTATCACTATATATACAGTATTGCGATATAATCGGATACCACCCAGATACATTGATTGTTCAGACTATCCATTCAACTTTCTGTTCGTTTCGGTCGCTCGTATGTGAAACGGGAATACCGTCACCTTATGTGTATAACTATATACACAGCATAACATCATAATCGAATACAACCTAGATACTATCCATTCAACCTTCTGTTCTATTCGTTTGCTTGTATGTATAAAGAAAAAACAGTAACCTGGTGAGTATTTCTATATGAACCTTATCACGATATAATCGAATACAACTCAGATACAATGATCATTCCGTCTATCCATCCAAACTTCTGTTCGATTGGGTCGCTCGTATGTATAACGCAAGAACAGTCACCTGGTGAGTATTACTATATAAACATCACCACGATATAATCGAATACAACTCAGTTACAATTATTGTTCCGTCTAATCATCCAACCTTATGTTCGATTCAGACGCTCGAATGTGTAACGAAAGAACCGTTTCATGGTAGGTGTAACTAAATATACAGCATAACGATATAATCGGAGACAACCCAGATACAATGATTGTTCAATCTATCCATTCAACCTCATGTTCGATTCGGTTGCTCGTATGTATAACGGAAGAACTGTTACCTGGTTAGACAAACTATATTATAATCATCACGATATAATCAAATACAACCCAGATACGATGATTGTTCAGTCTATCCATTCAAACTTCTGTTCAGTTCAGTCGCTCTTATGTATAACTGGAGAACAGTTACCTGGTGAGTATAACTATATATACATCATCACGATATAATCGAATACAACCCCAGATACGATCATTGTTTAGTCTATCCATTCAACCTTCTGTTCAATTCAGTCGCTCGTATGTATAACGGAAGAACAGGTACCTGATGAGTAAAACTATATAAACATAATCAAATACAACCCAGATACGATGATTGTTCAATCTATACATTTAACCTTCTGCTCGATTCGGTCGCTTGTATGTAAAACGGAAGAACAGTTACCTGGTGATTATTGCTATATAAACATCATCACGATATCATCGAATACAACTCAGATACAATTATCGTTTCGTCTAACCATTCAACCTTCTGTTCGATTCAGTCGCTAGTATGTGTAACGAAAGTACCGTCACCTGGTAAGTATCACTATATATATTGCGTTATAATCGCATACCACCCAGATACATTGATTGTTCAGTATATCCATTCAACTTTCTGTTCGTTTCGGTCGCTCGTATGTAAAACGGGAATACCATCATCAAATGTGTATAACTATATACACAGCATAACATCATAATCGAATACAACCCAGATACTATCCATTCAACCTTCTGTTCGATTCGGTTGCTCGTATGTATAACGAATGAACAGTAACCTGGTGAGTATTTCTATATGAACGTCATCACGATATAATAAAATACAACTAAGATACAATGATCATTTCGTCTATCCATCCAACCTTCTGTTCGATTGGGTCGCTCGTATGTATAACGCAAGAACAGTCACCTGGTGAATATTACTATATAAACATCACCACGATATAATCGAATACAACTCAGTTACAATTATCGGTTCGTCTAACCATCCAACCTTATGTTCGATTCAGACGCTCGTATGTGTAACGAAAGAACCTTTACATGGTAGGTGTAACTAAATATACAGCATAACGATATAATCTGAAACAACCCAGATACATATGAACATCATCAAGATATAATTTTATACAACCCCAGATACGATTATTGTTTAGTCTATCCATTCAACCTCCTGTTCAATTCAGTCGCTCGTATGTATAACGGAAGAACAGTTACCTGGTGAGTATAACTATATGAACATAATCGAATACAATCCAGATACGATGATTGTTCAATCTATACTAAATTCAACCTTCTGCTCGATTCGGTCGCTTGTATGTAAAACGAAAGAACAGTTACCTGGTGAGTATTTCTATATAAACATCATCACGATATCATCGAATACAACTCAGATACAATTATCGTTTCGTCTAACCATTTAACATTCTGTTCAATTCAGTCGCTAGTATGTGTAACGGAAGTACCGTCACCTGGTAAGTATCACTATATATTCAGTACTGCGATATTATCGGATACCATCCAGATACATTGATTGTTCAGTCTATCAATTCAACTTTCTGTTCGTTTCGGTCGCTCCTATGTAAAACGGGAGTACCGTCACCTAATGTGTATAACTATTTACACAGCATAACATCATAATCGAATACAACTCAGATACTATCCATTCAACCTTCTGTTCGATTCGGTTGCTCGTATGTATAACGAAAGAACAGTAACCTGGTGAGAATTTCTATATGAACGTCATCAAGATATAATCGAATACAACTCAGATACAATGATCATTCCGTCTATCCATCCAACCTTCTGTTCGATTTGGTCGCTCGTATGTATAACGCAAGAACAGTCAACTGGTGAGTATAACTATATGAACATCACCACGATATAATCGAATACAACTCAGTTACAATTATAGTTCCGTCTGACCATCCAACCTCATGTTCGATTCAGATGCTTGTATGTGTAACGAAAGTACCGTTACATGGTAGGTGTAACTAAATATACAGCATAACGATATAATCGGAGACAACCCAGATACAATGATTGTTCAATCTATATCCATCCAACCTTATGTTCGATTCGGTTGCTCGTATGTATAACGAAAGAACTGTTACCTGGTTAGACATACTATATGATAATAATCACGATATAATCGAATACAACCCAGATACGATGAATGTTCAGTCTATCCATTCAACCTTCTGTTCAGTACGGTCGCTCTTATGTATAACTGGAGAACAGTTTCCTTGTGAGTATAACTATATGAACATCATCAAGATATAATCGAATACAACCCCAGATACGATTATTGTTCAATCTATACTAAATTTAAGCTTCTGCCCGATTCGGTCGCTTGTATGTAAAACGAAAGAACAGTTACCTGGTGAGTATTGCTATATAAACATCATCACGATATCATCGAATACAACTCAGAGATACAATTATCGTTTCGTCTAACCATTCAACCTTCTGTTCGATTCAGTCTCTAGTATGTGTAACGGAAGTACCGTCACCTGGTAAGTATCACTATATATACAGTATTGCGATATAATCGGATACCACCCAGATACATTGATTGTTCAGTCTATCCATTCAACTTTCTGTTCAGTTTAGTCGCTCTTATGTATAACTGGAGAACAGTTTCCTGGTGAGTATAACTATATGAACATCATCAAGATATAATCGAATACAACCCCAGATACGATTATTGTTTGGTCTATCCATTCAACCTTCTGTTCAATTCAGTCGCTCGTATGTATAACGGAAGAACAGTTACCTGGTGAGTATAACTATATGAACATAATCGAATACAACCCAGATACGATGATTGTTCAATCTATACTAAATTTAACCTTCTGCTCGATTCGGTCGCTTGTATGTAAAACGGAAGAACAGTTACCTGGTGAGTATTGCTATATGAACATCATCACGATATCATCGAATACAACTCAGATACAATTATCGTTTCGTCCAACCATTCAACATTCTGTTCGATTCAGTCGCTAGTATGTATAACGGAAGAACAGTTACCTGGTGAGTATAACTATATAAACATAATCGAATACAACCCAGATACGATGATTGTTCAATCCATACTAAATTTAACCTTCTGCTCGATTCGGTCGCTTGTATGTATAACGGAAGAACACTTACCTGGTGAGTATAACTATATAAACATAATCGAATACAACTCAGATACGATGATTGTTCAATCTATCCATTCAACCTTATGTTCGATTCGGTTGCTCGTATGTATATCGGAAGAACAGGTACCTGGTGAGTATATCTATGTAAACATAATCGAATACAACTCAGATACGATGATTGTTCAATCTATCCATTTAACCTTCTGCTCGATTCGGTCGCTTGTATGTAAAACGGAAGGACAGTTACCTGGTGAGTATTGCTATATAAACATCATCACGATATCATCGAATACAACTCAGATACAATTATCGTTTCGTCTAACCATTTAACCTTCTGTTCGATTCAGTCGCTAGTATGTGTAACGGAAGTACCGTCACCTGGTAAGTATCACTATATATACAGTATTGCGATATAATCGGATACCACCCAGATACATTGATTGTTCAGTCTATCCATTCAACTTTCTGTTCGTTTCGGTCGCTCGTATGTGAAACGGGAATACCGTCACCTTATGTGTATAACTATATACACAGCAAAACATCATAATCGAATACAACCCCAGATACGATCATTGTTTAGTCTATCCATTCAACCTTCAGTTCAATTCAGTCGCTCGTATGTATAACGGAAGAACAGTTACCTGGTGAGTATAACTATATAAACATAATCGAATACAACTCAGATACGATGATTGTTCAATCTATCCATTCAACCTTATGTTCGATTCGGATGCTCGTATGTATATCGGAACAGGTACCTGGTGAGTATATCTATATAAACATAATCGAATACAACTCAGATACGATGATTGTTCAATATATCCATTTAACCTTCTGCTCGATTCGGTCGCTTGTATGTAAAACGGAAGGACAGTTACCTGGTGAGTATTGCTATTTAAACATCATCACGATATCATCGAATACAACTCAGATACAATTATCGTTTCGTCTAACCATTCAACATTCTGTTCGATTCAGTCGCTAGTATGTGTAACGGAAGTATCGTCACCTGGTAAGTATCACTATATATACAGTATTGCGATATAATCGGATACCACCCAGATACATTGATTGTTCAGTCAATCCATTCAATTTTCTTCTCGTTTCGGTCGCTCGTATGTAAAACGGGAATACCGTCTCCTAGTGTGTATAACTATATACACAGCATAACATCATAATCGAATACAACCCATATACTATCCATTCAACCCTCTGTTCAATTCAGTCGCTCGTATGTATAACGGAAGAACAGTTACCTGGTGAGTATAACTATATAAACATAATCGAATACAACCCAGATACGATGATTGTTCAATCTATACTGAATTCATCCTTCTGCTCGATTCGGTCGCTTGTATGTAAAACGGAAGGACAGTTACCTGGTGAGTATTGCTATATAAACATCATCACGATATCATCGAATACAACTCAGATACAATTTTCGTTTCGTCTAACCATTCAACATTCTGTTCGATTCAGTCGCTAGTATGTGTAACGGAAGTATCGTCACCTGGTAAGTATCACTATATATACAGTATCGCGATATGATCGGATACCACCCAGATACATTGATTGTTCAGTCTATTCATTCAACTTTCTTTTCGTTTCGGTCGCTCGTATGTAAAACGGGAATACCGTCTCCTAGTGTGTATAACTATATACACAGCATAACATCATAATCGAATACAACCCATATACTATCCATTCAACCTTCTGTTCAATTCAGTCGCTCGTATGTATAACGGAAGAACAGTTACCTGGTGAGTATAACTATATAAACATAATCGAATACAACCCAGATACGATGATTGTTCAATCTATACTGAATTCAACCTTCTGCTCGATTCGGTCGCTTGTATGTAAAACGGAAGAACAGTTACCTGGTGAGTATTGCTATATAAACATCATCACCCAGATACATTGATTGTTCAGTCTATCCATTCAACATTCTGTTCGTTTCGGTCGCTCGTATGTGAAACGGGAATACCGTCACCTTATGTGTATAACTATATACACAGCATAACATCATAATCGAATACAACCCAGATACTATCCATCCAACCTTCTGTTCGATTCGGTTGCTCGTATGTATAACGAAAGAACAGTAATCTGGTGAGTATTTCTATATGAACGTCATCACGATATAATCGAATACAACTTAGTTACAATTATCGTTCCGTCTAACAATCCAACCTTATGTTCGATTCAGACGCTCGTATGTGTAACGAAAGAACCGTTACATGGTAGGTGTAGTTAAATATACAACGTAACGATATAATCGGAGACAACCCAGATACAATGATTGTTCAATCTATCCATTCAACCTTATGTTCGATTCGGTTGCTAGTATGTATAACGAAAGAACAGTTACCTGATTAGACATAATATATAATAATCATCACGAAATAATCGAATACAACCCAGATACGATCATTGTTTAGTCTATCCATTCAACCTTCAGTTCAATTCAGTCGCTCGTATGTATAACGGAAGAACAGTTACCTGGTGAGTATAACTATATAAACATTATCGAATACAACTCAGATACGATGATTGTTCAATCTATCCATTCAACCTTATGTTCGATTCGGTTGCTCGTATGTATATCGGAAGAACAGGTACCTGGTGAGTATATCTATATAAACATAATCGAATACAACTCAGATACGATGATTGTTCAATCTATCCATTTAACCTTCTGCTCGATTCGGTCGCTTGTATGTAAAACGGAAGGACAGTTACCTGGTGAGTATTGCTATATAAACATCATCACGATATCATCGAATACAACTCAGATACAATTATCGTTTCGTCTAACCATTCAACATTCTGTTCGATTCAGTCGCTAGTATGTGTAACGGAAGTATCGTCACCTGGTATCACTATATATACAGTATTGCGATATAATCGGATACCACCCAGATACATTGATTGTTCAGTCTATCCATTCAACTTTCTTTTCGTTTCTGTCGCTCGTATGTAAAACGGGAATACCGTCTCCTAGTGTGTATAACTATATACACAGCATAACATCATAATCGAATACAACCCATATACTATCCATTCAACCTTCTGTTCAATTCAGTCGCTCGTATGTATAACGGAAGAACAGATACCTGGTGAGTATAACTATATAAACATTATCGAATACAACCCAGATACGATGATTGTTCAATCTATACTGAATTCAACCTTCTGCTCGATTCGGTCGCTTGTATGTAAAACGGAAGAACAGTTACCTGGTGAGTATTGCTATATAAACATCATCACGATAACATCGAATACAACTCGGATACAATTATCGTTTCGTCTAACCATTTGACCTTCTGTTCGATTCAGTCGCTAGTATGTGTAACGGAAGTACCGTCACCTGGTAAGTATCACTATATATACAGTATTGCGATATAATCGGATACCACCCAGATACATTGATTGTTCAGACTATCCATTCAACTTTCTGTTCGTTTCGGTCGCTCGTATGTGAAACGGGAATACCGTCACCTTATGTGTATAACTATATACACAGCATAACATCATAATCGAATACAACCCAGATACTATCCATTCAACCTTCTGTTCGATTCGGTTGCTCGTATGTATAACGAACGAACAGTAACCTGGTGAGTATTTCTATATGAACGTCATCACGATATAATCGAATACAACTTAGTTACAATTATCGTTCCGTCTAACCATCCAACCTTATGTTCGATTCAGACGCTCGTATGTGTAACGAAAGAACCGTTACATGGTAGGTGTAGTTAAATATACAACATAACGATATAATCGGAGACAACCCAGATACAATGATTGTTCAATCTATCCATTCTACCTTATGTTCGATTCGGTTGCTAGTATGTATAACGAAAGAACAGTTACCTGGTTAGACATAATATATAATAATCATCACGAAATAATCGAATACAACCCAGATACGATGATTGTTCAGTCTATCCATTCAATCTTCTGTTCAGTTCAGTCGCTCTTATGTATAACTGGAGAACAGTTACCTGGTGAGTATAACTATATGAACATCATCATGATATAATCGAATACAACCCCAGATACGATCATTGTTTAGTCTATCCATTCAACCTTCAGTTCAATTCAGTCGCTCGTATGTATAACGGAAGAACAGTTACCTGGTGAGTATAACTATATAAACATAATCGAATACAACTCAGATACGATGATTGTTCAATCTATCCATTCAACCTTATGTTCGATTCGGTTGCTCGTATGTATATCGGAAGAACAGGTACCTGGTGAGTATATCTATATAAACATAATCGAATGCAACTCAGATACGATGATTGTTCAATCTATCCATTTAACCTTCTGCTCGATTCGGTCGCTTGTATGTAAAACGGAAGGACAGTTACCTGGTGAGTATTGCTATATAAACATCATCACGATATCATCGAATACAACTCAGATTCAATTATCGTTTCGTCTAACCATTCAACATTCAGTTCGATTCAGTCGCTAGTATGTGTAACGGAAGTATCGTCACCTGGTAAGTATCACTATATATACAGTATTGCGATATAATCGGATACCACCCAGATACATTGATTGTTCAGTATATCCATTCAACTTTCTTTTCGTTTCGGTCGCTCGTATGTAAAACGGGAATACCGTCACCTTATGTGTATAACTATATACACAGCATAACATCATAATCGAATACAACCTAGATACTATCCATTCAACCTTCTGTTCTATTCGTTTGCTTGTATGTATAAAGAAAAAACAGTAACCTGGTGAGTATTTCTATATGAACGTCATCACGATATAATCGAATACAACTCAGATACAATGATCATTCCGTCTATCCATCCAAACTTCTGTTCGATTGGGTCGCTCGTATGTATAACGCAAGAACAGTCACCTGGTGAGTATTACTATATAAACATCACCACGATATAATCGAATACAACTCAGTTACAATTATTGTTCCGTCTAATCATCCAACCTTATGTTCGATTCAGACGCTCGAATGTGTAACGAAAGAACCGTTTCATGGTAGGTGTAACTAAATATACAGCATAACGATATAATCGGAGACAACCCAGATACAATGATTGTTCAATCTATCCATTCAACCTCATGTTCGATTCGGTTGCTCGTATGTATAACGGAAGAACTGTTACCTGGTTAGACAAACTATATTATAATCATCACGATATAATCAAATACAACCCAGATACGATGATTGTTCAGTCTATCCATTCAAACTTCTGTTCAGTTCAGTCGCTCTTATGTATAACTGGAGAACAGTTACCTGGTGAGTATAACTATATATACATCATCACGATATAATCGAATACAACCCCAGATACGATCATTGTTTAGTCTATCCATTCAACCTTCTGTTCAATTCAGTAGCTCGTATGTATAACGGAAGAACAGGTACCTGATGAGTAAAACTATATAAACATAATCAAATACAACCCAGATACGATGATTGTTCAATCTATACATTTAACCTTCTGCTCGATTCGGTCGCTTGTATGTAAAACGGAAGAACAGTTACCTGGTGATTATTGCTATATAAACATCATCACGATATCATCGAATACAACTCAGATACAATTATCGTTTCGTCTAACCATTCAACCTTCTGTTCGATTCAGTCGCTAGTATGTGTAACGAAAGTACCGTCACCTGGTAAGTATCACTATATATATTGCGTTATAATCGCATACCACCCAGATACATTGATTGTTCAGTATATCCATTCAACTTTCTGTTCGTTTCGGTCGCTCGTATGTAAAACGGGAATACCATCATCAAATGTGTATAACTATATACACAGCATAACATCATAATCGAATACAACCCAGATACTATCCATTCAACCTTCTGTTCGATTCGGTTGCTCGTATGTATAACGAATGAACAGTAACCTGGTGAGTATTTCTATATGAACGTCATCACGATATAATAAAATACAACTAAGATACAATGATCATTCCGTCTATCCATCCAACCTTCTGTTCGATTGGGTCGCTCGTATGTATAACGCAAGAACAGTCACCTGGTGAATATTACTATATAAACATGGTGAGTATTTCTATATGAACGTCATCACGATATAATCGAATACAACTCAGTTACAATTATCGGTTCGTCTAACCATCCAACCTTATGTTCGATTCAGACGCTCGTATGTGTAACGAAAGAACAGTTACCTGGTGAGTATAACTATATGAACATAATCGAATACAATCCAGATACGATGATTGTTCAATCTATACTAAATTCAACCTTCTGCTCGATTCGGTCGCTTGTATGTAAAACGAAAGAACAGTTACCTGGTGAGTATTTCTATATAAACATCATCACGATATCATCGAATACAACTCAGATACAATTATCGTTTCGTCTAACCATTTAACATTCTGTTCAATTCAGTCGCTAGTATGTGTAACGGAAGTACCGTCACCTGGTAAGTATCACTATATATTCAGTACTGCGATATTATCGGATACCATCCAGATACATTGATTGTTCAGTCTATCAATTCAACTTTCTGTTCGTTTCGGTCGCTCCTATGTAAAACGGGAGTACCGTCACCTAATGTGTATAACTATTTACACAGCATAACATCATAATCGAATACAACTCAGATACTATCCATTCAACCTTCTGTTCGATTCGGTTGCTCGTATGTATAACGAAAGAACAGTAACCTGGTGAGAATTTCTATATGAACGTCATCAAGATATAATCGAATACAACTCAGATACAATGATCATTCCGTCTATCCATCCAACCTTCTGTTCGATTTGGTCGCTCGTATGTATAACGCAAGAACAGTCAACTGGTGAGTATAACTATATGAACATCACCACGATATAATCGAATACAACTCAGTTACAATTATAGTTCCGTCTGACCATCCAACCTCATGTTCGATTCAGATGCTTGTATGTGTAACGAAAGTACCGTTACATGGTAGGTGTAACTAAATATACAGCATAACGATATAATCGGAGACAACCCAGATACAATGATTGTTCAATCTATATCCATCCAACCTTATGTTCGATTCGGTTGCTCGTATGTATAACGAGAGAACTGTTACCTGGTTAGACATACTATATGATAATAATCACGATATAATCGAATACAACCCAGATACGATGAATGTTCAGTCTATCCATTCAACCTTCTGTTCAGTTCGGTCGCTCTTATGTATAACTGGAGAACAGTTTCCTTGTGAGTATAACTATATGAACATCATCAAGATATAATCGAATACAACCCCAGATACGATTATTGTTCAATCTATACTAAATTTAAGCTTCTGCCCGATTCGGTCGCTTGTATGTAAAACGAAAGAACAGTTACCTGGTGAGTATTGCTATATAAACATCATCACGATATCATCGAATACAACTCAGAGATACAATTATCGTTTCGTCTAACCATTCAACCTTCTGTTCGATTCAGTCTCTAGTATGTGTAACGGAAGTACCGTCACCTGGTAAGTATCACTATATATACAGTATTGCGATATAATCGGATACCACCCAGATACATTGATTGTTTTGTCTATCCATTCAACTTTCTGTTCAGTTTAGTCGCTCTTATGTATAACTGGAGAACAGTTTCCTGGTGAGTATAACTATATGAACATCATCAAGATATAATCGAATACAACCCCAGATACGATTATTGTTTGGTCTATCCATTCAACCTTCTGTTCAATTCAGTCGCTCGTATGTATAACGGAAGAACAGTTACCTGGTGAGTATAACTATATGAACATAATCGAATACAACCCAGATACGATGATTGTTCAATCTATACTAAATTTAACCTTCTGCTCGATTCGGTCGCTTGTATGTAAAACGGAAGAACAGTTACCTGGTGAGTATTGCTATATAAACATCATCACGATATCATCGAATACAACTCAGATACAATTATCGTTTCGTCCAACCATTCAACATTCTGTTCGATTCAGTCGCTAGTATGTATAACGGAAGAACAGTTACCTGGTGAGTATAACTATATAAACATAATCGAATACAACCCAGATACGATGATTGTTCAATCCATACTAAATTTAACCTTCTGCTCGATTCGGTCGCTTGTATGTATAACGGAAGAACACTTACCTTGTGAGTATTGCTATATAAACATCATCACGATATCATCGAATACAACTCAGATACAATTATCGTTTCGTCTTACCATTTAACCTTAAGTTCGATTCAGTCGCTAGTATGTGCAACAGAAGTACCGTCACCTGGTAAGTATCACTATATATACAGTATCGCGATATAATCGGATACCACCCAGATACATTGATTTTTCAGTCTATCCATTCAACTTTCTGTTCGTTTCGGTCGCTCGTATGTAAAACGGGAATACCGTCACCTAATGTGTATAACTATATACACAGCATAACATCATAATCGAATACAACCCAGATACTATCCATTCAACCTTCTGTTCTATTCGTTTGCTTGTATGTATAAAGAAAAAACCTGGTGAGTATTTCTATATGAACGTCATCACGATATAATCGAATACAACTCAGATACAATGATCATTCCGTCTATCCATCCAAACTTCTGTTCGATTGGGTCGCTCGTATGTATAACGCAAGAACAGTCACCTAGTGAGTATTACTATATAAACATCACCACGATATAATCGAATACAACTCAGTTACAATTATTGTTCCGTCTAATCATCCAACCTTATGTTCGATTCAGACGCTCGTATGTGTAACGAAAGAACCGTTTCATGGTAGGTGTAACTAAATATACAGCATAACGATATAATCGGAGACAACCCAGATACAATGATTGTTCAATCTATCCATTCAACCTTATGTTCGATTCGGTTGCTCTTATGTGTAACAGAAGAACTGTTACCTGGTTAGACATACTATATGAAAATCATCACGATATAATCGAATACAACCCAGATACAATGATTGTTCAGTCTATCCATTCAACCTTCTGTTCAGTTCAGTCGCTCTTATGTATAAATGGAGAACAGTTACCTGTTGAGTATAACTATATAAACATCATCACGATATAATCGAATACAACCTCAGATACGATCATTGTTAAGTCTATCCATTCAACCTTCTTTTCAATTCAGTCGCTCGTATGTATAACAGAAGAACAGTTACTTGGTGAGTATAACTATATAAACATAATCGAATACAACTTAGATACGATGATTGTTCAATCTATCCATTCAACCTTATGTTCGATTCGGTTGCTCGTATGTATATCGGAAGAACAGGTACCTGGTGAGTATATCTATATAAACATAATCGAATACAACTCAGATACGATGATTGTTCAATCTATTCATTTAACCTTCTGCTCGATTCGGTCGCTTGTATGTAAAATGGAAGGACAGTTACCTGGTGAGTATTGCTATATAAACATCATCACGATATCATCGAATACAACTCAGATACAATTATCGTTTCGTCTAACCATTCAACATTCTGTTCGATTCAGTCGCTAGTATGTATAACGGAAGTATCGTCACCTGGTAAGTATCACTATATATACAGTATTGCGATATAATCGGATACCGCCCAGATACATTGATTGTTCAGTCTATCCATTCAACTTTCTTTTCGTTTCGGTCGCTCGTATGTAAAACGGGAATACCGTCTCCTAGTGTGTATAACTATATACACAGCATAACATCATAATCGAATAAAACCCATATACTATCCATTCAACCTTCTGTTCAATTCAGTCGCTCGTATGTATAACGGAAGAACAGTTACCTGGTGAGAATAACTATATAAACATAATCGAATACAACCCAGATACGATGATTGTTCAATCTATACTGAATTCAACCTTCTGCTCGATTCGGTCGCTAGTATGTAAAACGGAAGAACAGTTACCTGGTGAGTATTGCTATATAAACATCATCACGATATCATCGAATACAACTCAGATACAATTATCGTTTCGTCTAACCATTCAACATTCTGTTCCATTCAGTCGCTAGATTGTGTAACGGAAGTATCGTCACCTGGTAAGTATCACTATATATACAGTATTGCGATATAATCGGATACCACCCAGATACATTGATTGTTCAGTCTATCCATTCAACTTTCTTTTTGTTTCGGTCGCTCGTATGTAAAACGGGAATACCGTCTCCTAGTGTGTATAACTATATACACAGCATAACATCATAATCGAATACAACCCATATACTATCCATTCAACCTTCTGTTCAATTCAGTCGCTCGTATGTATAACGGAAGAACAGTTACCTGGTGAGTATAACTATATAAACATAATCGAATACAACCCAGATACGATGATTGTTCAATCTATACTGAATTCAACCTTCTGCTCGATTCGGTCGCTTGTATGTAAAACGGAAGAACAGTTACCTGGTGAGTATTGCTATATAAACATCATCACGATATCATCGAATACAACTCAGATACAATTATCGTTTCGTCTAACCATTTAACCTTCTGTTCGATTCAGTCGCTAGTATGTGTAACGGAAGTACCGTCACCTGGTAAGTATCACTATATATACAGTATTGCGATATAATCGGATACCACCCAGATACATTGATTGTTCAGTCTATCCATTCAACTTTCTGTTCGTTTCGGTCGCTCGTATGTGAAACGGGAATACCGTCACCTTATGTGTATAACTATATACACAGCATAACATCATAATCGAATACAACCCAGATACTATCCATTCGACCTTCTGTTCGATTCGGTTGCTCGTATGTATAACGAAAAAACAGTAACCTGGTGAGTATTGCTATATAAACATCATCACGATATCATCGAATACAACTCAGATACAATTATCGTTTCGTCTAACCATTCAACATTCTGTTCGATTCAGTCGCTAGTATGTGTAACGGAAGTATCGTCACCTGGTAAGTATCATTATATATACAGTATTGCGATATAATCGGATACCACCCAGAAACATTGATTGTTCAGTCTATCCATTCAACTTTCTTTTTGTTTCGGTCGCTCGTATGTAAAACGGGAATACCGTCTCCTAGTGTGTATAACTATATACACAGCATAACATCATAATCGAATACAACCCATATACTATCCATTCAACCTTCTGTTCAATTCAGTCGCTCGTATGTATAACGGAAGAACAGTTACTTGGTGAGTATAACTATATAAACATAATCGAATACAACCCAGATACGATGATTGTTCAATCTATACTGAATTCAACCTTCTGCTCGATTCGGTCGCTTGTATGTAAAACGGAAGAACAGTTACCTGGTGAGTATTGCTATATAAACATCATCACGATATAATCGAATACAACTCAGATACAATTATCGTTTCGTCTAACCATTTAACCTTCTGTTCGATTCAGTCGCTAGTATGTGTAACGGAAGTACCGTCACCTGGTAAGTATCACTATATATACAGTATTGCGATATAATCGGATACATTGATTGTTCAGTCTATCCATTCAACTTTCTGTTCGTTTCGGTCGCTCGTATGTGAAACGGGAATACCGTCACCTTATTTGTATAACTATATATACAGCATAACATATATAAACATAATCGAATACAACTCAGATACGATGATTGTTCAATCTATCCATTCAACCTTATGTTCGATTCGGTTGCTCGTATGTATGTCGGAAGAACAGGTACCTGGTGAGTATATCTATATAAACATAATCGAGTACAACTCAGATACGATGATTGTTCAATCTATCCATTTAACCTTCTGCTCGATTCGGTCGCTTGTATGTAAAACGGAAGAACAGTTACCTGGTGAGTATTGCTATATAAACATCATCACGATATCATCGAATACAACTCAGATACAATTATCGTTTCGTCTAACCATTTAACCTTCTGTTCGATTCAGTCGCTAGTATGTGTAACGGAAGTACCGTCACCTGGTAAGTATCACTATATATACAGTATTGCGATATAATCGGATACCACCCAGATACATTGATTGTTCAGTCTATCTATTCAACTTTCTGTTCGTTTCGGTCGCTCGTATGTGAAACGGGAATACCGTCACCTTATTTGTATAACTATATATACAGCATAACATATATAAACATAATCGAATACAACTCAGATACGATGATTGTTCATTCTATCCATTCAACCTTATGTTCGATTCGGTTGCTCGTATGTATGTCGGAAGAACAGGTACCTGGTGAGTATATCTATATAAACATAATCGAATACAACTCAGATACGATGATTGTTCAATCTATCCATTTAACCTTCTGCTCGATTCGGTCGCTTGTATGTAAAACGGAAGAACAGTTACCTGGTGAGTATTGCTATATAAACATCATCACGATATCATCGAATACAACTCAGATACAATTATCGTTTCGTCTAACCATTCAACATTCTGTTCGATTCAGTCGCTAGTATGTGTAACGGAAGTATCGTCACCTGGTAAGTATCACTATATATACAGTATTGCGATATAATCGGATACCACCCAGAAACATTGATTGTTTAGTCTATCCATTCAACTTTCTTTTTGTTTCGGTCGCTCGTATGTAAAACGGGAATACCGTCTCCTAGTGTGTATAACTATATACACAGCATAACATCATAATCGAATACAACCCATATACTATCCATTCAACCTTCTGTTCAATTCAGTCAGTATGTTCGATTCAGACGCTCGTATGTGTAATGAAAGAACCGTTACATGGTAGGTGTAGTTAAATATACAACATAACGATATAATCGGAGACAATCCAGATACAATGATTGTTCAATCTATCCATTCAACCTTATGTTCGATTCGGTTGCTAGTATGTATAACGAAAGAACAGTTACCTGGTAAGACATAATATATAATAATCATCACGAAATAATCGAATACAACCCAGATACGATGATTGTTCAGTCTATCCATTCAACCTTCTGTTCAGTTCAGTCGCTCTTATGTATAACTGGAGAACAGTTACCTGGTGAGTATAACTATATGAACATCATCACGATATAATCGAATACAACCCCAGATACGATCATTGTTTAGTCTATCCATTCTACCTTCAGTTCAATTCAGTCGCTCGTATGTATAACGGAAGAACAGTTACCTGGTGAGTATAACTATATAAACATAATCGAATACAACTCAGATACGATGATTGTTCAATCTATCCATTCAACCTTATGTTCGATTCGGTTGCTCGTATGTATATCGGAAGAACAGGTACCTGGTGAGTATATCTATATAAACATAATCGAATACAACTCAGATACGATGATTGTTAAATCTATCCATTTAACCTTCTGCACGATTCGGTCGCTTGTATGTAAAACGGAAGGACAGTTACCTGGTGAGTATTGCTATATAAACATCATCACGATATCATCGAATACAACTCAGATACAATTATCGTTTCGTCTAACCATTCAACATTCTGTTCAATTCAGTCGCTAGTATGTGTAACGGAAGTACCGTCACCTGGTATGTATCACTATATATACAGTATTGCGATATAATCGGATACCACCCAGATACATTGATTGTTCAGTCTATCCATTCAACTTTCTTTTCGTTTCGGTCGCTCGTATGTAAAACGGGAATACCGTCTCCTAGTGTGTATTACTATATACACAGCATAACATCATAATCGAATACAACCCATATACTATCCATTCAACCTTCTGTTCAATTCAGTCGCTCGTATGTATAACGGAAGAACAGTTACCTGGTGAGTATTTCTATATGAACGTCATCACGATATAATAGAATACAACTAAGATACAATGATCATTCCGTCTATCCATCCAACCTTCTGTTCGATTGGGTCGCTCGTATGTATAACGCAAGAACAGTCACCTGGTGAATATTACTATATAAACATCACCACGATATAATCGAATACAACTCAGTTACAATTATCGTTTCGTCTCACCATCCAACCTTATGTTCGATTCAGACGCTCGTATGTATAACGGAAGAACTGTTACCTGGTTAGACATACTATATTATAATCATCACGATATAATCAAATACAACACAGATACGATGATTGTTCAGTCTATACATTCAACCTTCTGTTCAGTTCAGTCGCTCTTATGTATAACTGGAGAATAGTTTCCTGGTGAGTATAACTATATAAACATCATCAAGATATAATCGAATACAACCCCAGATACGATTATTGTTTAGTCTATCCATTCAACCTTCTGTTCAATTCAGTCGCTCCTATGTATAACGGAAGAACAGTTACCTGGTGAGTATAACTATATGAACATAATCGAATACAACCCAGATACGATGATTGTTCAATCTATACTAAATTTATCCTTCTGCTCGATTCGGTCGCTTGTATGTAAAACGAAAGAACAGTTACCTGGTGAGTATTTCTATATAAACATCATCACGATATTATCGAATACAACTCAGATACAATTATCGTTTCGTCTAACCATTTAACCTTCTGTTCGATTCAGTCGCTAGTATGTGTAACGGAAGTACCGTCACCTGGTAAGTATCACTATATATTCAGTATTGCGATATAATCGGATACCATCCAGATACATTGATTGTTCAGACTATCCATTCAACTTTCTGTTCGTTTCGGTCGCTCGTATGTAAAACGGGAGTACCGTCACCTAATGTGTATAACTATTTACACAGCATAACATCATAATCGAATACAACCCAGATACTATCCATTCAACCTTCTGTTCGATTCGGTTGCTCGTATGTATGACGAGAGAACAGTAACCTGGTGAGTATTTCTATATGAACGTCACCACGATATAATCGAATACAACTCAGATACAATGATCATTCCGTCTATCCATCCAACTTTCTGTTCGATTGGGTCGCTCGTATGTATAACGCAAGAACAGTCACCTGGTGAGTATTACTATATAAACTTCACCACGATATAATCGAATACAACTCAGTTACAATTATCGTTCCGTCTAATCATCCAACCTTATGTTCGATGCAGACGCTCGTATGTGTAACGAGAGAACCGTTACATGGTAGGTGTAACTAAATATACAGCATAACGATATAATCGGAGACAACCCAGATACAATGATTGTTCAATCTATCCATTCAACTTTTTGTTCGATTCGGTTGCTCTTATGTGTAACAGAAGAACTGTTACCTGGTTAGACATACTATATGAAAATCATCACGATATAATCGAATACAACCCAGATACAATGATTGTTCAGTCTATCCATTCAACCTTCTGTTCACTTTAGTCGCTCTTATGTATAACTGGAGAACAGTTACCTGTTGAGTATGACTATATAAACATCATCACGATATAATCGAATACAACCTCAGATACGATCATTGTTTAGTCTATCCATTCAACCTTCTGTTCAATTCAGTCGCTCGTATGTATAACGGAAGAACAGTTACCTGGTGAGTATAACTATATAAACCTAATCGAATACCACCCAGATATGATGAATTTTCAATCTATACATTTAACCTTCTGCTCGATTCGGTCGCTTTTATGTAAAACGGAAGAACAGTTACCTGGTGAATATCGCTATATAAACATCATCACGATATCATCGAATACAACTCAGATACAATTATCGCTTCGTCTAACCATTTAACCTTCTGTTCGATTCAGTCGCTAGTATGTGTAATGGAAGTACCGTCACCTGGTAGGTATCACTATATATACAGTATTGCGATATAATCGGATACTAAATTTAACCTTCTGCTCGATTCGGTCGCTTGTATGTAAAACGGAAGAACAGTTACCTGGTGAGTATTGCTATATAAACATCATCACGATATCATCGAATACAACTCAGATACAATTATCGTTTCGTCTGACCATTTAACCTTCTGTTCGATTCAGTCGCTAGTATGTGTAACGGAAGTACCGTCACCTGGTAAGTAATATATACAGTTCTGCGATATAATCGGATACCAACCAGATACATTGATTGTTCAGTCTATCCATTCAACTTTCTCTTCGTTTCGGTCGCTCGTATGTAAAACGGGGATACCGTCACCTAGTGTGTATAACTATAAACACAGCATAACATCATAATCGAATACAACCCAGATACCATCTATTCAACCTTCTGTTCGATTCGGTTGCACGTATGTATAACGAAAGAACAGTAACCTGGTGAGTATTTCTATATGAACTTCATCACGATAAAATCGAATACAACTCAGATACAATGATCATTCCGTCTATCCATCCAACCTTCTGTTCGATTCAGACGCTCGTATGTGTAACGAAAGAACCGTTACATGGTAGGTCTATCTAATTATACAGCATAACGATATAATCGGAGACAACCCAGATACAATGATTTTTCAATCTATCCATTCAACCATATGTTCGATTCGGTTGCTCGTATGTATAACGGAAGAACAGTTACCTGGTTAGACATAATATATAATAATCATCACGAAATGATCGAATACAACCCAGATACGATGATTATTCAGTCTATCCATTCAACCTTCTGTTCAGTTCAGTCGCTCTTATGTATAACTAGAGAACAGTTACCTGGTGAGTATAACTATATAAACATCATCACGATATCATCGAATACAACCCCAGATACGATCATTGTTTAGTCTATCCATTCAACCTTCTGTTCAATTCAGTCGCTCGTATGTATAACGGAAGAACAGTTACCTGGTGAGTATAACTATATAAACATAATCGAATACAACCCAGATACGATGATTGTTCAATCTATCTATTTAACCTTCTGCTCGATTCGGTCGCTTGTATGTAAAACGGAAGAACAGTTACCTGGTGAATATTGCTATATAAACATTATCACGATATCATCGAATACAACTCAGATACAATCATCGCTTCGTCTAACCATTTAACCTTCTGTTCGATTCAGTCGCTAGTATGTGTAACGGACGTACCGTCACCTGGTAAGTATCACTATACATACAGTATTGCGATATAATCGGATACCAACCAGATACATTGATTGTTCAGTCTATCCATTCAACTTTCTGTTCGTTTCGGTCGCTCGTATGTAAAACGAGAATACCGCCACCTAGTGTGTATAACTATATACACAGCATAACATCTTAATCGAATACAACCCAGATACTATCCATTCAACCTTCTGTTCGATTCGAATGCTCGTATGTATAACGAAAGAACAGTAACCTGGTGAGTATTTCTATATGAACTTCATCACGATATCATCGAATACAACTCAGAGATACAATTATCATTTCGTCTAACCATTTAACCTTCTGTTCGATTCAGTCGCTAGTATGTGTAACGGAAGTACCGTCACCTGGTAAGTATCACTATATATACAGTATTGCGATATAATCGGATACCACCCAGATACATTGATTGTTCAGTCTATCCATTCAACTTTCTGTTCAGTACAGTCGCTCTTATGTATAACTGGAGAACAGTTTCCTGGTGAGTATAACTATATGAACATCATCAAGATATAATTGAATACAACCCCAGATACGATTATTGTTTAGTCTATCCATTCAACCTTCTGTTCAATTCAGTCGCTCGTATGTATAACGGAAGAACAGTTACCTGGTGAGTATAACTATATCAACATAATCGAATACAACCCAGATACGATGATTGTTCAATCTATACTAAATTTAACCTTCTGCTCGATTCGGTCGCTTGTATGTAAAACGAAAGAACAGTTACCTGGTGAGTATTGCTATATAAACATCATCACGATATCATCGAATACATTTCAGATACAATTATCGTTTCGTCTAACCATTTAACCTTCTGTTCGATTCAGTCGCTAGTATGTGTAACGGAAGTACCGTCACCTGGTAAGTATCACACAGTATTGCGATATAATCGGATACCACCCAGATACATTGATTGTTCAGTCTATCCATTCAACTTTCTGTTCGTTTCGGTCGCTCGTATGTAAAACGGGAATACCGTCACCTAATGTGTTTAACTATATACACAGCATAACATCATAATCGAATACAACCCAGATACTATCCATTCAACCTTCTGTTCGATTCGATTGCTCGTATGTATAACGGAAGAACAGTTACCTGGTGAGTATAACTATATAAACATAATCGAATACAACTTAGATACGATTATTGTTAAATCAATACTGAATTCAACCTTCTGCTCGATTCAGTCGCTCTTATGTATAACTGGAGAACAGTTACCTGTTGAGTATAACTATATAAACATCATCACGATATAATCGAATACAACCTCAGATACGATCATTGTTTAGTCTATCCATTCAACCTTCTGTTCAATTCAGTCGCTCGTATGTATAACGGAAGAACAGGTACCTGGTGAGTATAACTATATAAACCTAATCGAATACAACCCAGATACGATGAATTTTCAATCTATCCATTAAACCTTCTGCTCGATTCGGTCGCTTTTATGTAAAACGGAAGAACAGTTACCTAGTGAATATTGCTATATAAACATCATCACTATATCATCGAATACAACTCAGATACAATTATCGCTTCGTCTAACCATTTAACCTTCTGTTCGATTCAGTCGCTAGTATGTGTAACGGAAGTACCGTCACCTGGTAAGTATCACTATATATACAGTATTGCGATATAATCGGATACCAACCAGATACATTGATTGTTCAGTCTATCCATTCAACTTTCTTTTCGTTTCGGTTGCTCGTATGTAAAACGAGAATACCGTCTCCTTGTGTGTATAACTATATACACAGCATAACATCATAATCGAATATAACCCATATACTATCCATTCAACCTTCTGTTCAATTCAGTCGCTCGTATGTATAACGGAAGAACAGTTACCTGGTGAGTATAACTATATAAACATAATCGAATACAACCCAGATACGATGATTGTTCAATCTATACTGAATTCAACCTTCTGCTCGATTCGGTCGCTTGTATGTAAAACGGAAGAACAGTTACCTGGTGAGTATTGCTATATAAACATCATCACGATATCATCGAATACAACTCAGATACAATTATCGTTTCGTCTAACCATTTAACCTTCTGTTCGATTCAGTCGCTAGTATGTGTAACGGAAGTACCGTCACCTGGTAAGTATCACTATATATACAGTATTGCGATATAATCGGATACCACCCAGATACATTGATTGTTCAGTCTATCCATTCAACTTTCTGTTCGTTTCGGTCGCTCGTATGTGAAACACGAATACCGTCACCTTATGTGTATAACTATATACACAGCATAACATCATAATCGAATACAACCCAGATACTATCCATTCAACCTTCTGTTCGATTCGGTTGCTCATATGTATAACGAAAGAACAGTAACCTGGTGAGTATTTCTATATAAACGTCATCACGATATAATCGAATACAACTTAGTTACAATTATCGTTCCGTCTAACCATCCAACCTTATGTTCGATTCAGACGCTCGTATGTGTAACGAAAGAACCGTTACATGGTAGGTGTAGTTAAATATACAACATAACGATATAATCGGAGACAACCCAGATACAATGATTGTTCAATCTATCCATTCAACCTTATGTTCGATTCGGTTGCTAGTATGTATAACGAAAGAACAGTTACCTGGTGAGTATTACTATATAAACATCACCACGATATAATCGAATACAACTCAGTTACATCTATCGTTCCGTCTAACCATCCAACCTTATGTTCGATTCAGACGCTCGTATGTGTAACGAAAGAACCGTTACATGGTAGGTGTAACTAAATATACAGCATAACGATATAATCGGAGACAACCCAGATACAATGATTGTTCAATCTATCCATCCAACCTTATGTTCGATTCGGTTGCTCGTATGTATAACGGAAGAACTGTTACCTGGTTAGACATACTATATGATAATAATCACGATATAATCAAATACAACCCAGATACGATGAATGTTCAGTCTATCCATTCAACCTTCTGTTCAGTTCAGTCGCTCTTATGTATAACTGGAAAACAGTTTCCTGGTGAGTATAACTATATGAACATCATCAAGATATAATCGAATACAACCCCAGATACGATTATTGTTTAGTCTATCCATTCAACCTTCTGTTCAATTCAGTCGCTCGTATGTATAATGGAAGAACAGTTACCTGGTGAGTATAACTATATAAACATAATCGAATACAACCCAGATACGATGATTGTTCAATTTATACTAAATTTAAGCTTCTGCTCGATTCGGTCGCTTGTATGTGAAACGGAAGAACAGTTACCTGGTGAGTATTGCTATATAAACATTATCACGATATCATCGAATACAACTCAGATACAATGATCATTCCGTCTATCCATTCAACCTTATGTTCGATTCGGTTGCTAGTATGTATAACGAAAGAACAGTTACCTGGTGAGTATTACTATATAAACATCACCACGATATAATCGAATACAACTCAGTTACATCTATCGTTCCGTCTAACCATCCAACCTTATGTTCGATTCAGACGCTCGTATGTGTAACGAAAGAACCGTTACATGGTAGGTGTAACTAAATATACAGCATAACGATATAATCGGAGACAACCCAGATACAATGATTGTTCAATCTATCCATCCAACCTTATGTTCGATTCGGTTGCTCGTATGTATAACGGAAGAACTGTTACCTGGTTAGACATACTATATGATAATAATCACGATATAATCAAATACAACCCAGATACGATGAATGTTCAGTCTATCCATTCAACCTTCTGTTCAGTTCAGTCGCTCTTATGTATAACTGGAAAACAGTTTCCTGGTGAGTATAACTATATGAACATCATCAAGATATAATCGAATACAACCCCAGATACGATTATTGTTTAGTCTATCCATTCAACCTTCTGTTCAATTCAGTCGCTCGTATGTATAATGGAAGAACAGTTACCTGGTGAGTATAACTATATAAACATAATCGAATACAACCCAGATACGATGATTGTTCAATTTATACTAAATTTAAGCTTCTGCTCGATTCGGTCGCTTGTATGTGAAACGGAAGAACAGTTACCTGGTGAGTATTGCTATATAAACATTATCACGATATCATCGAATACAACTCAGATACAATGATCATTCCGTCTATCCACCCAACCTTCTGTTCGATTGGGTCGCTCGTATGTATAACGCAAGAACAGTCACCTGGTGAGTATTACTATATAAACATCACCACAATATAATCGAATACAACTCAGTTATAATTATCGTTCCGTCTAACCATCCAACCTTATGTTCGATTCAGACGCTCGTATGTGTAACGAAAGAACCGTTACATGGTAGGTGTAACTAAATATACATCATAACAATATAATCTGACACAACCCAGATACGATGAATGTTCAGTCTATCCAATCAACCTTCTGTTCAGTTCAGTCGCTCTTATGTATAACTGAAGAACAGTTTCCTGGTGAGTATAACTATATGAACATCATCAAGATATAATCGAATACAACCCAGATACGATGATTATTCAGTCTATCCATTCAATCTTCTGTTCAGTTCAGTCGCTCTTATGTATAACTGGAGAACAGTTACCTGGTGAGTACCGTCTCCTAGTGTGTATAACTATATACACAGCATAACATCATAATCGAATACAACCCATATACTATCCATTCAACCTTCTGTTCAATTCAGTCGCTCGTATGTATAACGGAAGAACAGTTACCTGGTGAGTATAACTATATAAACATAATCGAATACAACCCAGATACGATGATTGTTCAATCTATACTGAATTCAACCTTCTGCTCGATTCGGTCGCTTGTATGTAAAACGGAAGAACAGTTACCTGGTGAGTATTGCTATATAAACATCATCACGATATAATCGAATACAACTCAGATACAATTATCGTTTCGTCTAACCATTCAACATTCTGTTCGATTCAGTCGCTAGTATGTGTAACGGAAGTATCGTCACCTGGTAAGTATCACTATATATACAGTATTGCGATATAATCGGATACCACCCAGATACATTGATTGTTCAGTCTATCCATTCAACTTTCTTTTCGTTTCGGTCGCTCGTATGTAAAACGGGAATACCGTCTCCTTGTGTGTATAACTATATACACAGCATAACATCATAATCGAATACAACCCATATACTATCCATTCAACCTTCTGTTCAATTCAGTCGCTCGTATGTATTACGGAAGAACAGTTACCTGGTGAGTATAACTATATAAACATAATCGAATACAACCCAGATACGATGATTGTTCAATCTATACTGAATTCAACCTTCTGCTCGATTCGGTCGCTTGTATGTAAAACGGAAGAACAGTTACCTGGTGAGTATTGCTATATAAACATCATCACGATATCATCGAATACAACTCAGATACAATTATCGTTTCGTCTAACCATTTAACCTCCTGTTCGATTCAGTCGCTAGTATGTGTAACGGAAGTACCGTCACCTGGTAAGTATCACTATATATACAGTATTGCGATATAATCGGATACCACCCAGATACATTGATTGTTCAGTCTATCCATTCAACTTTCTGTTCGTTTCGGTCGCTCGTATGTGAAACGGGAATACCGTCACCTTATGTGTATAACTATATACACAGCATAACATCATAATCGAATACAACCCAGATACTATCCATTCAACCTTCTGTTCGATTCGGTTGCTCATATGTATAACGAAAGAACAGTAACCTGGTGAGTATTTCTATATGAACGTCATCACGATATAATCGAATACAACTCAGTTACAATTATCGTTCCGTCTAACCATCCAACCTTATGTTCGATTCAGACGCTCGTATGTGTAACGAAAGAACCGTTACATGGTAGGTGTAGTTAAATATACAACATAACGATATAATCGGAGACAACCCAGATACAATGATTGTTAAATCTATCCATTCAACCTTATGTTCGATTCGGTTGCTAGTATGTATAACGAAAGAACAGTTACCTGGTTAGACATTATATATAATAATCATCACGAAATAATCGAATACAACCCAGATACGATGATTGTTCAGTCTATCCATTTAACCTTCTGTTCAGTTCAGTCGCTCTTATGTATAACTGGAGAACAGTTACCTGGTGAGTATAACTATATGAACATCATCACGATATAATCGAATAAAACCCCAGATACGATCATTGTTTAGTCTATCCATTCAACCTTCAGTTCAATTCAGTCGCTCGTATGTATAACGGAAGAACAGTTACCTGGTGAGTATAACTATATAAACATAATCGAATACAACTCAGATACGATGATTGTTCAATCTATCCATTCATCCTTATGTTCGATTCGGTTGCTCGTATGTATATCGGAAGAACAGGTACCTGGTGAGTATATCTATATAAACATAATCGAATACAACTCAGATACGATGATTGTTCAATGTATCCATTTAACCTTCTGCTCGATTCGGTCGCTTGTATGTAAAACGGAAGGACAGTTACCTGGTGAGTATTGCTATATAAACATCATCACGATATCATCGAATACAACTCAGATACAATCATCGTTTCGTCTAACCATTCAACATTCTGTTCGATTAAGTCGCTAGTATGTGTAACGGAAGTATCGTCACCTGGTAAGTATCACTATATATACAGTATTGCGATATAATCGGATACCACCCAGATACATTGATTGTTCAGTCTATCCATTCAACTTTCTTTTCGTTTCGGTCGCTCGTATGTAAAACGGGAATACCGACTCCTAGTGTGTATAACTATATACACAGCATAACATCATAATCGAATACAACCCATATACTATCCATTCAACCTTCAGTTCGATTCGGTTGCTCGTATGTATAACGAAAGAACAGTAACCTGGTGAGTATTTCTTTATGAACGTCATCACGATATAATCGAATACAACTTAGTTACAATTATCGTTCCGTCTAACCATCCAACCTTATGTTCGATTCAGACGCTCGTATGTGTAACGAAAGAACCGTTACATGGTAGGTGTAGATGAATATACAACATAACGATATAATCGGAGACAACCCAGATACAATGATTGTTCAACCTATCCATTCAACCTTATGTTCGATTCGGTTGCTAGAATGTATAACGAAAGAACAGTTACCTGGTTAGACATAATATATAATAATCATCACGAAATAATCGAATACAACCCAGATACGATGATTGTTCAGTCTATCCATTCAACCTTCTGTTCAGTTCAGTCGCTCTTATGTATAACTGGAGAACAGTTACCTGGTGAGTATAACTATATGAACACCATCAAGATATAATCGAATACAACCCCAGATACGATCATTGTTTAGTCTATCCATTCAACCTTCAGTTCAATTCAGTCGCTCGTATGTATAACGGAAGAACAGTTACCTGGTGAGTATAACTATATAAACATAATCGAATACAACTCAGATACGATGATTGTTCAATCTATCCATTCAACCTTATGTTCGATTCGGTTGCTCGTATGTATATCGGAAGAACAGGTACCTGGTGAGTATATCTATATAAACATAATCGAATACAACCCAGATACGATGATTGTTCAATCTATACTGAATTCAACCTTCTGCTCGATTCGGTCGCTTGTATGTAAAACGGAAGAACAGTTACCTGGTGAGTATTGCTATATTAACATCATCACGATATCATCGAATACAACTCAGATACAATTATCGTTTCGTCTAACCATTTAACTTTCTGTTCGATTCAGTCGCTAGTATGTGTAACGGAAGAACCGTCACCTGGTAAGTATCACTATATATACAGTATTGCGATATAATCGGATACCACCCAGATACATTGATTGTTCAGTCTATCCATTCAACTTTCTGTTCGTTTCGGTCGCTCGTATGTGAAACGGGAATACCGTCACCTTATGTGTATAACTATATACACAGCATAACATCATTATCGAATACAACCCAGATACTATCCATTCAACCTTCTGTTCGATTCGGTTGCTCGTATGTATAACGAAAGAACAGTAACCTGGTGAGTATTTCTATATGAACGTCATCACGATATAATCGAATACAACTTAGTTACAATTATCGTTCCGTCTAACCATCCAACCTTATGTTCGATTCAGACGCTCGTATGTGTAACGAAAGAACCGTTACATGGTAGGTGTAGTTAAATATACAACATAACGTTATAATCGGAGACAACCCAGATACAATGATTGTTCAATCTATCCATTCAACCTTAGGTTCGATTCGGTTGCTAGTATGTATAACGAAAGAACAGTTACCTGGTTAGACATAATATATAATAATCATCACGAAATAATCGAATACAACCCAGATACGATGAATGTTCAGTCTATCCATTCAACCTTCTGTTCAGTTCAGTCGCTCTTATGTATAACTGGAGAACATTTTTCTGGTGAGTATAACTATATGAACATCATCAAGATATAATTGAATACAACCCCAGATACGATTATTGTTTAGTCTATCCATTCAACCTTCTGTTCAATTCAGTCGCTCGTATGTATAACGGAAGAACAGTTACCTGGTGAGTATAACTATATGAACGTCATCACGATATAATCGAATACAACTTAGTTACAATATCGTTTCGTCTAACCATCCAACCTTATGTTCGATTCAGACGCTCGTATGTGTAACGAAAGAACCGTTACATGGTAGGTGTAGTTAAATATACAACATAACGATATAATCGGAGACAACCCAAATACAATGATTGTTCAATCCATCCATTCAACCTTATGTTCGATTCGGTTGCTAGTATGTATAACGAAAGAACAGTTACCTGGTTAGACATAATATATAATAATCATCACGAAATAATCGAATCCATAAACATAATCGAATACAACTCAGATACGATGATTGTTCAATCTATCCATTTAACCTTCTGCTTGATTCGGTCGCTTGTATGTAAAACGGAAGGACAGTTACCTGGTGAGTATTGCTATATAAACATCATCACGATATCATCGAATACAACTCAGTTACAATTATCGTTTCGTCTAACCATTCAACATTCTGTTCGATTCAGTCGCTAGTATGTGTAACGGAAGTATCGTCACCTGGTAAGTATCACTATATATACAGTATTGCGATATAATCGGATACCACCCAGATACATTGATTGTTCAGTCTATCCATTCAACTTTCTTTTCGTTTCGGTCGCTCGTATGTAAAACGGGAATACCGTCACCTTATGTGTATAACTATATACACAGCATAACATCATTATCGAATACAACCCAGATACTATCCATTCAACCTTCTGTTCGATTCGGTTGCTCGTATGTATAACGAAAGAACAGTAACCTGGTGAGTATTTCTATATGAACGTCATCACGATATAATCGAATACAACTTAGTTACAATTATCGTTCCGTCTAACCATCCAACCTTATGTTCGATTCAGACGCTCGTATGTGTAACGAAAGAACCGTTACATGGTAGGTGTAGTTAAATATACAACATAACGTTATAATCGGAGACAACCCAGATACAATGATTGTTCATTCTATCCATTCAACCTCAGGTTCGATTCGGTTGCTAGTATGTATAACGAAAGAACAGTAACCTGGTTAAACATAATATATAATAATCATCACGAAATAATCGAATACAACCCAGATACGATGAATGTTCAGTCTATCCATTCAACCTTCTGTTCAGTTCAGTCGCTCTTATGTATAGCTGGAGAACATTTTTCTGGTGAGTTTAACTATATGAACATCATCAAGATATAATTGAATACAACCCCAGATACGATTATTGTTTAGTCTATCCATTCAACCTTCTGTTCAATTCAGTCGCTCGTATGTATAACGGATGAACAGTTACCTGGTGAGTATAACTATATGAACGTCATCACGATATAATCGAATACAACTTAGTTACAATATCGTTCCGTCTAACCATCCAACCTTATGTTCGATTCAGACTCTCGTATGTGTAACGAAAGAACCGTTACATGGTAGGTGTAGTTAAATATACAACATAACGATATAATCGGAGACAACCCAGATACAATGATTGTTTAATCTATCCATTCAACCTTATGTTCGATTCGGTTGCTAGTATGTATAACGAAAGAACAGTTACCTGGTTAGACATAATATATAATAATCATCACGAAATAATCGAATAGAACCCAGATCCGATGATTGTTCAGTCTATCCATTCAATCTTCTGTTCAGTTCAGTCGCTCTTATGTATAACTGGAGAACAGTTACCTGGTGAGTACCGTCTCCTAGTGTGTATAACTATATACACAGCATAACATCATAATCGAATACAACCCATATACTATCCATCCAACCTTCTGTTCAATTCAGTCGCTCGTATGTATAACGGAAGAACAGTTACCTGGTGAGTATAACTATATAAACATAATCGAATACAACCCAGATACGATGATTGTTCAATCTATACTGAATTCAACCTTCTGCTCGATTCGGTCGCTTGTATGTAAAACGGAAGAACAGTTACCTGGTGAGTATTGCTATATAAACATCATCACGATATCATCGAATACAACTCAGATACAATTATCGTTTCGTCTAACCATTCAACATTCTGTTCGATTCAGTCGCTAGTATGTGTAACGGAAGTATCGTCACCTGGTAAGTATCACTATATATACAGTATTGCGATATAATCGGATACCACCCAGATACATTGATTGTTCAGTCTATCCATTCAACTTTCTGTTCGTTTCGGTCGCTCGTATGTGAAACGGGAATACCGTCACCTTATGTGTATAACTATATACACACCATAACATCATAATCGAATAAAACCCAGATACTATCCATTCAACCTTCTGTTCGATTCGGTTGCTCGTATGTATAACGAAAGAACAGTAACCTGGTGAGTATAACTATATAAACATAATCGAATACAACTCAGATACGATGATTGTTCAATCTATCCATTCAACCTTATGTTCGATTCGGTTGCTCGTATGTATATCGGAAGAACAGGTACCTGGTGAGTATATCTATATAAACATAATCGAATACAACTCAGATACGATGATTGTTCAATCTATCCATTTAACCTTCTGCTCGATTCGGTCGCTTGTATGTAAAACGGAAGGACAGTCACCTGGTGAGTATTGCTATATAAACATCATCACGATATCATCGAATACAACTCAGATACAATTATCGTTTCGTCTAACCATTCAACATTCTGTTCGATTCAGTCGCTAGTATGTGTAACGGAAGTATCGTCACCTGGTAAGTATCACTATATATACAGTATTGCGATATAATCGGATACCACCCAGATACATTGATTGTTTAGTCTATCCATTCAACTTTCTTTTCGTTTCGGTCGCTCGTATGTAAAACGGGAATACCGTCTTCTAGTGTGTATAACTATATACACAGCATAACATCATAATCGAATACAACCCATATACTATCCATTCAACCTTCTGTTCAATTCAGTCGCTCGTATGTATAACGGAAAAAAAGATACCTGGTGAGTATAACTATATAAACATAATCGAATACAACCCAGAAACGATGATTGTTCAATCTATACTGAATTCAACCTTCTGCTCGATTCGGTCGCTTGTATGTAAAACGGAAGAACAGTTACCTGGTGAGTATTGCTATATAAACATCATCACGATATCATCGAATACAACTCAGATACAATTATCGTTTCGTCTAACCATTTAACCTTCTGTTCGATTCAGTCGCTAGTATGTGTAACGGAAGTACCGTCACCTGGTAAGTATCACTATATATACAGTATTGCGATATAATCGGATACCACCCAGATACATTGATTGTTCAGTCTATCCATTCAACTTTCTGTTCGTTTCGGTCGCTCGTATGTGAAACGGGAATACCGTCACCTTATGTGTATAACTATATACACAGCATAACATCATTATCGAATACAACCCAGATACTATCCATTCAACCTTCTGTTCGATTCGGTTGATCGTATGTATAACGAAAGAACAGTAACCTGGTGAGTATTTCTATATGAACGTCATCACGATATAATCGAATACAACTTAGTTACAATTATCGTTCCGTCTAACCATCCAACCTTATGTTCGATTCAGACGCTCGTATGTGTAACGAAAGAACCGTTACATGGTAGGTGTAGTTAAATATACAACATAACGTTATAATCGGAGACAACCCAGATACAATGATTGTTCAATCTATCCATTCAACCTTAGGTTCGATTCGGTTGCTAGTATGTATAACGAAAGAACAGTTACCTGGTTAGACATAATATATAATAATCATCACGAAATAATCGAAAACAACCCAGATACGATGATTGTTCAGTCTATTCATTCAATCTTCTGTTCAGTTCAGTCGCTCTTATGTATAACTGGAGAACAGTTACCTGGTGAGTATAACTATATGAACATCATCACGATATAATCGAATACAACCCCAGATACGATCATTGTTTAGTCTATCCATTCAACCTTCAGTTCAATTCAGTCGCTCGTATGTATAACGGAAGAACAGTTACCTGGTGAGTATAACTATATAAACATAATCGAATACAACTCAGATACGATGATTGTTCAATCTATCCATTCAACCTTATGTTCGATTCGGTTGCTCGTATGTATATCGGAAGAACGGGTACCTGGTGAGTATATCTATATAAACATAATCAAATACAACTCAGATACGATGATTGTTCAATCTATCCATTTAACCTTCTGCTCGATTCGGTCGCTTGTATGTAAAACGGAAGGACAGTTACCTGGTGAGTATTGCTATATAAACATCATCACGATATCATCGAATGCAACTCAGATACAATTATCGTTTCGTCTAACCATTCAACATTCTGTTCGATTCAGTCGCTAGTATGTGTAACGGAAGTATCGTCACCTGGTAAGTATCACTATATATACAGTATTGCGATATAATCGGATACCACCCAGATAAATTGATTGTTCAGTCTATGCATTCAACTTTCTTTTCGTTTCGGTCGCTCGTAAGTAAAACGGGAATACCGTCTCCTAGTGTGTATAACTATATACACAGCATAACATCATAATCGAATACAACCCATATACTATCCATTCAACCTTCTGTCCAATTCAGTCGCTCGTATGTATAACGGAAGAACAGTAACCTGGTGAGTATAACTATATAAACATAATCGAATACAACCCAGATACGATGATTGTTCAATTTATACTGAATTCAACCTTCTGCTCGATTCGGTCGCTTGTATGTAAAACGGAAGAACAGTTACCTGGTGAGTATTGCTATATAAACATCACGATATCATCGAATACAACTCAGATACAATTATCGTTTCGTCTAACCATTCAACATTCTGTTCGATTCAGTCGCTAGTATGTGTAACGGAAGTATCGTCACCTGGTAAGTATCACTATATATACAGTATTGCGATATAATCGGATACCACCCAGATACATTGATTGTTCAGTCTATCCATTCAACTTTCTTTTTGTTTCGGTCGCTCGTATGTAAAACGGGAATACCGTCTCCTAGTGTGTATAACTATATACACAGCATAACATCATAATCGAATACAACCCATATACTATCCATTCAACCTTCTGTTCAATTCAGTCGCTCGTATGTATAACGGAAGAACAGTTACCTGGTGAGTATAACTATATAAACATAATCGAATACAACCCAGATACGATGATTGTTCAATCTATACTGAATTCGACCTTCTGCTCGATTCGGTCGCTTGTATGTAAAACGGAAGGACAGTTACCTGGTGAGTATTGCTATATAAACATCATCACGATATCATCGAATGCAACTCAGATACAATTATCGTTTCGTCTAACCATTCAACATTCTGTTCGATTCAGTCGCTAGTATGTGTAACGGAAGTATCGTCACCTGGTAAGTATCACTATATATACAGTATTGCGATATAATCGGATACCACCCAGATAAATTGATTGTTCAGTCTATCCATTCAACTTTCTTTTCGTTTCGGTCGCTCGTAAGTAAAACGGGAATACCGTCTCCTAGTGTGTATAACTATATACACAGCATAACATCATAATCGAATACAACCCATATACTATTCATTCAACCTTCTGTTCAATTCAGTCGCTCGTATGTATAGCGGAAGAACAGTAACCTGGTGAGTATAACTATATAAACATAATCGAATACAACCCAGATACGTTGATTGTTCAATTTATACTGAATTCAACCTTCTGCTCGATTCGGTCGCTTGTATGTAAAACGGAAGAACAGTTACCTGGTGAGTATTGCTATATAAACATCACGATATCATCGAATACAACTCAGATACAATTATCGTTTCGTCTAACCATTCAACATTCTGTTCGATTCAGTCGCTAGTATGTGTAACGGAAGTATCGTCACCTGGTAAGTATCACTATATATACAGTATTGCGATATAATCGGATACCACCCAGATACATTGATTGTTCAGTCTATCCATTCAACTTTCTTTTTGTTTCGGTCGCTCGTATGTAAAACGGGAATACCGTCTCCTAGTGTGTATAACTATATACACCGCATAACAGCATAATCGAATACAACCCATATACTATCCATTCAACCTTCTGTTCAATTCAGTCGCTCGTATGTATAACGGAAGAACAGTTACCTGGTGAGTATAACTATATAAACATAATCGAATACAACCCAGATACGATGATTGTTCAATCTATACTGATTTCAACCTTCTGCTCGATTCGGTCGCTTGTATGTAAAACGGAAGAACAGTTACCTGGTGAGTATTGCTATGTAAACATCATCACGATATCATCGAATACAACTCAGATACAATTATCGTTTCGTCTAACCATTTAACCTTCTGTTCGATTCAGTCGCTAGTATGTGTAACGGAAGTACCGTCACCTGGTAAGTATCACTATATATACAGTATTGCGATATAATCGGATACCACCCAGATACATTGATTGTTCAGTCTATCATTTCAACTTTCTGTTCGTTTCGGTCGCTCGTATGTGAAACGGGAATACCGTCACCTTATGTGTATAACTATATACACAGCATAACATCATAATCGAATACAACCCAGATACTATCCATTCAACCTTCTGTTCGATTCGGTTGCTCGTATGTATAACGAAAGAACAGTAACCTGGTGAGTATTTCTATATGAACGTCATCACGATATAATCGAATACAACTTAGTTACAATTATCGTTCCGTCTAACCATCCAACCTTATGTTCGATTCAGACGCTCGTATGTGTAACGAAAGAACCGTTACATGGTAGGTGTAGTTAAATATACAACATAACGATATAATCGGAGACAACCCAGATACAATGATTGTTCAATCTATCCATTCAACCTTATGTTCGATTTGGTTGCTAGTATGTATAACGAAAGAACAGTTACCTGGTTAGATAATATATAATAATCATCACGAAATAATCGAATACAACCCAGATACGATGATTGTTCAGTCTATCCATTCAACCTTCTGTTCAGTTCAGTCGCTCTTATGTATAACTGGAGAACAGTTACCTGGTGAGTATAACTATATGAACATCATCACGATATAATCGAATACAACCCCAGATACGATCATTGTTTAGTCTATCCATTCAACCTTCAGTTCAATTCAGTCGCTCGTATGTATAACGGACGAACAGTTACCTGGTGAGTATAACTATATAAACATAATCGAATACAACTCAGATACGATGATTGTTCAATCTATCCATTCAACCTTATGTTCGATTCGGTTGCTCGTATGTATATCGGAAGAACAGGTACCTGGTGAGTATATCTATATAAACATAATCGAATACAACTCAGATACGATGATTGTTCAATCTATCCATTTAACCTTCTGCTCGATTCGGTCGCTTGTATGTAAAACGGAAGGACAGTTACCTGGTGAGTATTGCTATATAAACATCATCACGATATCATCGAATACAACTCAGATACAATTATCGTTTCGTCTAACCATTCAACATTCTGTTCGATTCAGTCGCTAGTATGTGTAACGGAAGTATCGTCACCTGGTAAGTATCACTATATATACAGTATTGCGATATAATCGGATACCACCCAGATACATTGATTGTTCAGTCTATCCATTCAACTTTCTTTTCGTTTCGGTCGCTCGTATGTGAAACGGGAATACCGTCTCCTAGTGTGTATAACTATATACTATTTATTTTCGGATTACAAACAGAAAAGGAAAATCTTTTGGAAACCACACTCACACAACTCAATTCAATTTTCAAAAATAACCTCATAGAGAAAGATATAAATAAAATCTATAGTATAGGAAAGAAGAATACAATCATTGTGGAATTCGTTTCATACCTGCAAAAAAAGAAGATTTTTCAGCAGTTACATAAACTTAAAGGGACCGAGATTTCCATCACAAATGATCTGCGCCCAGAGGATCAAAAAACTAATAAAATACTTGTGAAGCATTTGAAAAAAGCTCGATCCTCGAACCATATAGCGATAATCAAGAACTTCAAATTGTATGTGGATGCGGTACCATATACAGCCGAGGAACTAGAGGATCCATCATCAACTGAAGTTGAATCCGACGTGAAAATCGATAACATTCCTGATCAGAAGAATAATAGTGCTCCAGCAACCCCGACAATCAGACCGAAATATTCAGAAGAATCAGAAAAAAACTTACTGGAAGTAAGACCAGAGCAGCTGCATCCTAACTTACTTTTCTCATCATCATCCAGAAACAATCCAACTGATTTAAAAACAACAACGAACAGAGATTATAACAAAGAAACCAAGGTGATCCCCCCAGCAAAGAACAAGGAGAAGGACATCAGAACACTGAGAAACAATAAACCTATATAATCTCATGAATTCTCTATATTAGTAACGATAACCCTTATACCTAAATAATTATTTCAGTTCATATTTTTAGAGTGATCTCCTGTATTGAAATGTGATTTTTCCCCAATTTGTAATACACTGATAGGATACACGAAATGGATCAATACATACGAGACATTGAAGTCAATAATATCGAAACCTACTCTCTCGCGCAAACTTCAGAATGCACCGAAATACTGAGAGTTTATAACCTCAATAATAATTTCAAAATTCTCAACATGAATATACGCAGTATAAATAAAAATTTAGATGAGTTCAAGATCGTTTTACACAATTTGAATGCGAATATTGACTGTTTGATACTTACAGAAACGTGGAATATTATAGACCAGGGCTTATTTAACATTGATGGATACGATATGATTCCTAACGACAGTAACTTCAATCAAAATGATGGTGTTGTAGCATACGTAAAATCAACATTGAAATATTCCTATAAAATAACAGAAATCTACGAAACTATCAAAGCCATACAAATAAAAATTCAATCGAATGAAGGAAGAAGTATACTTGTTACAGCTGTCTATAGATCTCCTGACACAGACCCTAAAGGATTCATAAATAGCATGAACCAGTATTTAGAAACGAACAACGGCAATAATTTCAATGATATATGTTTATTTACGGGAGATCTAAATATTGACTTATTAGACCCGGGCGAGAATGCATGTTCCGATTATTTAAATGTTTCGAACGAATATGGATACATCTCTACAATAAATAATCCAACGAGAGTCCAAGCAAACAGTAGTTCCTGTATTGATCATATTTTTATGAAATCTCCAGTTGATATCTACGAGAGAATCGTTCCGATAATTCTCAAAACATCTGTTACAGATCATTACGCGACAATTCTCCAAATTGTGTTAAATAACGATATCAAACAAGAAAAAATCAAAACAACTGAGTTCATCAATACCAAAAAGCTCCATGAAACATTCAGAAATATATCCTGGACATCAGTATTATCATCAAATGAACCAAACACTGCTACAAACACATTCATCGATATCATTATAGAAGCCTTTAATGTGTGTACGGAAGTGAAAAAATACAACAGAAAACACGTCAAAATTGCACCCTGGGTAACAAATGGTTTACTCAAATCAATAAACGAAAAAAATTTAATGAATAAGAATCTGCGAAAATATCCAAATAATGATCAATTAAGAAATGAATACAGAAATTATAGGAACAGATTGAATGCACTAATCAAAAAAACTAAATACAACTATCATTATAAACAAATCGAAAAAAATAACAACGATTCAAAAAAACTGTGGGAAATAGTACAGGAAGTTAGTAAAACAAAAAAGACACGTCATCCCATAGATTCTATTGAAAGTGAGGACGGCAGGTGTTTAGATTTAAGTGTGTTTACCCTGTATGTATGTTATGTGGATGACTTTGTATATATATTTTTCTGAATGACATATAATCATGTAACATAGGGAAAAAGTTGAAAGGATAAGTTGTTGATTAAAAAAAAAAAACAAGATTCGTATTATTTCTGGAAGATCAAGAAAAAGGAAAACTGAGGAATAATTCGCTGATCCTCCGGCCGGATTACTAATACGAACCTATTCTAGGTAAGTTGACGCACTTTCAAACAGCAGGATATTAACTGACAAAGAACTTATAGCAAATGAATTCAATTCCAAATTCTCAGAAATGGGAAGGAATCTAGCCAGTAAGATAGAAAACGATCCTAATTATATTCCAAACCGTTCCATTATGCCAAATTCTCTCGTCCTCACCCCCGTGGAATCAATTGAGATACAAAACGTAATCAGTCAACTAAAAAATAAGAAAGCCGTAGGTGTTGACAAGATCAAAGCCGAAACTATAAAGATCATTTCTAGCTATATCCAAGAGCCATTGGTCAAAATTTTCAATCTGTGTATGGAGGTAGGAAAGTATCCATCGGCATTCAAACACACAGTAGTAGTTCCTCTCCATAAAAAAGGCAATACTCAGAAAGTAGGAAATTACCGACCAATATCTTTGATCACCCACCTCTCAAAAATATTTGAAAAAATTCTGAAAAATAGATAAGTTTCCTATTTGAATAAATTTACCGTTATCTCTCATAATCAATTCGGATTCAGAGAAAATATATCAACCCAAGATGCAATTCTAGCTTTAACATCAAAAATAACAGAAGCACTAAACGAAAGCAACCCATGTTTATGCATATTCATAGACTTGTCAAAAGCCTTTGACACTGTTAGCCACAAACTCCTCTTAGAATCAATGGAAGACTTTGGTGTAAGAGGCAATTGTCTAAAACTCTTCAAGTGCTATTTAAGCGAAAGAACCCAAGCTGTGAGTGTTGATGGTGTGGTTAGCGGTGTCGAAAAAATTGACTATGGCATACCACAAGGAACAGTTTTAGGGCCAATTTTATTTAACATCTATATAAATGGACTATTTTCACTCGACAACAACGGAGACATTTTCGGATTTGCTGATGGTACAGCAATTTTCTACAGGTCTGATAACTGGGACAATCTGAAGCAAAAAGTGGAATCTGACTTCAAATCAATAAAAACATGGTTCGACTATAAATTACTCACAATAAACACGGATAAGACAAACTATCTACCATTCAGCTGTAATACTCGTGGCCTGCCTAATTTCGACAAACTGAACATTACAATGAATAATAACAAATAGTTCTCTATAGAACCTGTGAAAGAAATCAAATACTTAGGTATTATAATTGATTCCCACTTAAAATGGAACCATCACATAATGTTCGTGATGAAAAAATTGAGATGTATATTGTATAGATTCAAAAAACTCAAGGATGTCCTACCTTCCAGTCAAATGAAAACTTTATATCACGCTCTAGTTGAAAGTCATATACGTTATGGAATTCTGGCATGGGGTGGGGCTCTGAAAACACATCTATATCCATTGGAAGTGATACAGAGGAGATTCATAAAACTGATTTTTTCAAAAGATTTCAGGTATTCAACTGACTCACTATATTCTGAATCCAATATCTTTGACCTAAGACAATTATACTTCTTCCTCACGTGCTTAAAATATCACGGAACAAAACATTGCAATCAACTCCCAACCCACAACTACAATACTCGAAAAAAAAAAAATTATGTGCCACCCTTGATGGTCAAAGTTACAACGCAGAGAATGTTCAACTACTTAGCACCAAAATTATACAATACCATTCCTAATGAATTGAAATGTATGAATGAAAACAGAAAATTCAAGAAACTATTGAAAAAGTTTATACAGCAACATTCCAGACATATGATACGTAGTCTCTTTGATGTATAAAACGATTTTACCCTATTTTATGTAGATAAATTTTTATTCTCTGTTCATTTATTCATTTATAGAATATCTGTACCTGATGAAACTTCATATTGTTATTAAAACTTATTTTTATTTTAATTTTGTCTTCATTATATTGTCTTAAACATTTACAATTATCTGTTCACTAGTCATATTTCGTCATTTCATTTCCTCGAAACAAGTGTTTCAGTCACTTATCGAGTAGATTATTTATTTACAGTTACGATTTATTTGTGTCAATGTATGATCTGGATGTGAATAAATATTATTATTATTATTATTATTATTATTATTATATACACAGCATAACATCATAATCGAATACTATCCATTCAACCTTCTGTTCAATTCAGTCGCTCGTATGTATAACGGAAGAACAGTTACCTGGTGAGTATAACTATATAAACATAATCGAATACAACCCAGTTACTATGATTGTTCAATCTATACTGAATTCAACCTTCTGCTCGATTCGGTCGCTTGTATGTAAAACGGAAGAACAGTTACCTGGTGAGTATTGCTATATAAACATCATCACGATATCATCGAATACAACTCAGATACAATTATCGTTTCGTCTAACCATTTAACCTTCTGTTCGATTCAGTCGCTAGTATGTGTAACGGAAGTACCGTCACCTGGTTAGTATCACTATATATACAGTATTGCGATATAATCGGATACCACCCAGATACATTGATTGTTCAGTCTATCCATTCAACTTTCTGTTCGTTTCGGTCGCTCGTATGTGAAACGGGAATACCGTCACCTTATGTGTATAACTATATACACAGCATAACATCATAATCGAATACAACCCAGATACTATCCATCCAACCTTCTGTTCGATTCGGTTGCTCGTATGTAAAACGAAAGAACAGTAACCTGGTGAGTATTTCTATATGAACGTCATCACGATATAATCGAATACAACTTAGTTACAATTATCGTTCCGTCTAACCATCCAACCTTATGTTCGATTCAGACGCTCGTATGTGTAACGAAAGGACCGTTACATGGTGGGTGTAGTTAAATATACAACATAACGATATAATTGGAGACAACCCAGATACAATGATTGTTCAATCTATCCATTCAACCTTATGTTCGATTCGGTTACTAGTATGTATAACGAAAGAACAGTTACCTGGTTAGACATAATATATAATAATCATCACGAAATAATCGAATACAACCCAGATACGATGATTGTTTAGTCTATCCATTCAACCTTCTGTTCAGTTCAGTCGCTCTTATGTATAACTGGAGAACAGTTACCTGGTGAGTATAACTATATGAACATCATCACGATATAATCGAATACAACCCCAGATACGATCATTGTTTAGTCTATCCATTCAACCTTCAGTTCAATTCAGTCGCTCGTATGTATAACGAAAGAACAGTTACCTGGTGAGTATAACTATATAAACATAATCGAATACAACTCAGATACGATGATTGTTCAATCTATCCATGCAACCTTATGTTCGATTCGGTTGCTCGTATGTATATCGGAAGAACAGGTACCTGGTGAGTATATCTATATAAACATAATCGAATACAACTCAGATACGATGATTGTTCAATTTATACTGAATTCAACCTTCTGCTCGATTCGGTCGCTTGTATGTAAAACGGAAGGACAGTTACCTGGTGAGTATTGCTATATAAACATCATCACGATATCATCGAATACAACTCAGATTCAATTATCGTTTCGTCTAACCATTCAACATTCTGTTCGATTCAGTCGCTTGTATGTGTAACGGAAGTATCGTCACCTGGTAAGTATCACTATATATACAGTATTGCGATATAATCGGATACCACCCAGATACATTGATCGTTCAGTCTATCCATTCAACTTTCTTTTTGTTTCGGTCGCTCGTATGTAAAACGGGAATACCGTCTCCTAGTGTGTATAACTATATACACAGCATAACATCATAATCGAATACAACCCATATACTATCCATTCAACCTTCTGTTCAATTCAGTCGCTCGTATGTATAACGAAAGAACAGTTACCTGGTGAGTATTTCTATATGAACGTCATCACGATATAATCGAATACAACTTAGTTACAATTATCGTTCCGTCTAACCATCCAACCTTATGTTCGATTCAGACGCTCGAATGTGTAACGAAAGAACCGTTACATGGTAGGTGTAGTTAAATATACAACATAACGATATAATCGGAGACAACCCAGATACAATGATTGTTCAATCTATCCATTCAACCTTATGTTCGATTCGGTTGCTAGTATGTATAACGAAAGAACAGTTACCTGGTTAGACATAATATATAATAATCATCACGAAATAATAGAATACAACCCAGATACGATGATTGTTCAGTCTATCCATTCAACCTTCTGTTCAGTTCAGTCGCTCTTATGTATAACTGGAGAACAGTTACCTGGTGAGTATAACTATATGAACATCATCACGATATAATCGAATACAACCCCAGATACGATCATTGTTTAGTCTATCCATTCAACCTTCAGTTCAATTCAGTCGCTCGTATGTATAACGGAAGAACAGTTACCTGGTGAGTATAACTATATAAACATAATCGAATACAACTCAGATACGATGATTGTTCAATCTATCCATTCAACCTTATGTTCGATTCGGTTGCTCGTATGTATATCGGAAGAACAGGTACCTGGTGAGTATATCTATATAAACATAATCGAATACAACTCAGATACGATGATTGTCCAATCTATCCATTTAACCTTCTGCTCGATTCGGTCGCTTGTAGGTAAAACGGAAGGACAGTTACCTGGTGAGTATTGCTATATAAACATCATCACGATATCATCGAATACAACTCAGATACAATTATCGTTTCGTCTAACCATTTAACCTTCTGTTCGATTCAGTCGCTAGTATGTGTAACGGAAGTACCGTCACCTGGTAAGTATCACTATATATACAGTATTGCGATATAATCGGATTCCACCCAGATACATTGATTGTTCAGTCTATCTATTCAACTTTCTGTTCGTTTCGGTCGCTCGTATGTGAAACGGGAATACCGTCACCTTATGTGTATAACTATATCACAGCATAACATCATAATCGAATACAACCCAGATACTATCCATTCAACCTTCTGTTCGATTCGGTTGCTCGTATGTATAACGAAAGAACAGTAACCTGGTGAGTATTTCTATATGAACGTCATCACGATATAATCGAATACAACTTAGTTACAATTATCGTTCCGTCTAACCATCCAACCTCATGTTTGATTCAGACGCTCGTATGTGTAACGAAAGAACCGTTACATGGTAGGTGTAGTTAAATATACAAAATAACGATATAATCGGAGACAACCCAGATACAATGATTGTTCAATCTATCCATTCAACCTTATGTTCGATTCGGTTGCTAGTATGTATAACGAAAGAACAGTTACCTGGTTAGACATAATATATAATAATCATCACGAAATAATCGAATACAACCCAGATACGATGATTGTTCAGTCTATCCATTCAACCTTCTGTTCAGTTCAGTCGCTCTTATGTATAACTGGAGAACAGTTACCTGGTGAGTATAACTATATGAACATCATCACGATATAATCGAATACAACCCCAGATACGATCATTGTTTAGTCTATCCATTCAACCTTCAGTTCAATTCAGTCGCTCGTATGTATAACGGAAGAACAGTTACCTGGTGAGTATAACTATATAAACATAATCGAATACAACTCAGATACGATGATTGTTCAATCTATCCATTCAACCTTATGTTCGATTCGGTTGCTCGTATGTATATCGGAAGAACAGGTACCTGGTGAGTATATCTATATAAACATAATCGAATACAACTCAGATACGATGATTGTCCAATCTATCCATTTAACCTTCTGCTCGATTCGGTCGCTTGTAGGTAAAACGGAAGGACAGTTACCTGGTGAGTATTGCTATATAAACATCATCACGATATCATCGAATACAACTCAGATACAATTATCGTTTCGTCTAACCATTTAACCTTCTGTTCGATTCAGTCGCTAGTATGTGTAACGGAAGTACCGTCACCTGGTAAGTATCACTATATATACAGTATTGCGATATAATCGGATACCACCCAGATACATTGATTGTTCAGTCTATCTATTCAACTTTCTGTTCGTTTCGGTCGCTCGTATGTGAAACGGGAATACCGTCACCTTATGTGTTTAACTATATCACAGCATAACATCATAATCGAATACAACCCAGATACTATCCATTCAACCTTCTGTTCGATTCGGTTGCTCGTATGTATAACGAAAGAACAGTAACCTGGTGAGTATTTCTATATGAACGTCATCACGATATAATCGAATACAACTTAGTTACAATTATCGTTCCGTCTAACCATCCAACCTCATGTTCGATTCAGACGCTCGTATGTGTAACGAAAGAACCGTTACATGGTAGGTGTAGTTAAATATACAAAATAACGATATAATCGGAGACAACCCAGATACAATGATTGTTCAATCTATCCATTCAACCTTATGTTCGATTCGGTTGCTAGTATGTATAACGAAAGAACAGTTACCTGGTTAGACATAATATATGATAATCATCACGAAATAATCGAATACAACCCAGATACGATGATTGTTCAGTCTATCCATTCAACCTTCTGTTCAGTTCAGTCGCTCTTATGTATAACTGGAGAACAGTTACCTGGTGAGTATAACTATATGAACATCATCACGATATAATCGAATACAACCCCAGATACGATCATTGTTTGGTCTATCCATTCAACCTTCAGTTCAATTCAGTCGCTTGTATGTATAACGGAAGAACAGTTACCTGGTGAGTATAACTATATAAACATAATCGAATACAACTCAGATACGATGATTGTTCAATCTATCCATTCAACCTTATGTTCGATTCGGTTGCTCGTATGTATATCGGAAGAACAGGTACCTGGTGAGTATTGCTATATAAACATAATCGAATACAACTCAGATACGATGATTGTTCATTCTATCCATTTATCCTTTTGCTCGATTCGGTCGCTTGTATGTAAAACGGAAGGACAGTTACCTGGTGAGTATTGCTATATAAACATCATCACGATATCATCGAATACAACTCAGATACAATTATCGTTTCGTCTAACCATTCAACATTCTGTTCGATTCAGTCGCTAGTAAGTGTAACGGAAGTATCGTCACCTGGTAAGTATCACTATATATACAGTATTGCGATATAATCGGATACCACCCAGATACATTGATTGTTCAGTCTATCCATTCAACTTTCTTTTCGTTTTGGTCGCTCGTATGTAAAACGGGAATACCGTCTCCTAGTGTGTATAACTATATACACAGCATAACATCATAATCGAATACAACCCATATACTATCCATTCAACCTTCTGTTCAATTCAGTCGCTCGTATGTATAACGGAAGAACAGTTACCTGGTGAGTATAACTATATAAACATAATCGAATACAACCCAGATACGATGATTGTTCAATCTATACTGAATTCAACCTACTGCTCGATTCGGTCGCTTGTATGTAAAACGGAAGAACAGTTACCTGGTGAGTATTGCTATATAAACATCATCACGATTTCATCGAATACAACTCAGATACAATTATCGTTTCGTCTAACCATTTAACCTTCTGTTCGATTCAGTCGCTAGTATGTGTAACGGGAGTACCGTCACCTGGTAAGTATCACTATATATACAGTATTGCGATATAATCGGATACCATCCAGATACATTGATTGTTCAGTCTATCCATTCAACTTTCTGTTCGTTTCGGTCGCTCGTATGTGAAACGGGAATACCGTCACCTTATGTGTATAACTATATACATAGCATAACATCATAATCGAATACAACCCAGATACTATCCATTCAACCTTCTGTTCAATTCAGTCGCTCGTATGTATAACGGAAGAACAGTTACCTGGTTAGTATAACTATATAAACATAATCGAATACAACCCAGATACGATAATTGTTCAATCTATACTGAATTCAACCTTCTGCTCGATTCGGTCGCTTGTATGTAAAATGGAAGAACAGTTACCTGGTGAGTATTGCTATATAAACATCATCACGATATCATCGAATACAACTCAGATACAATTATTGTTTCGTCTAACCATTCAACCTTCTGTTCGATTCAGTCGCTAGTATGTGTAACGGAAGTACCGTCACCTGGTAAGTATCACTATATATACAGTATTGCGATATAATCGGATACCACCCAGATACATTGATTGTTCAGTCTATCCATTCAACTTTCTGTTCGTTTCGGTCGTTCGTATGTGAAACGGGAATACCGTCACCTTATGTGTATAACTATATACACAGCATAACATCATAATCGAATACAACCCAGATACTATCCATTTAACCTTCTGTTCGATTCGGTTGCTCGTATGTATAACGAAAGAACAGTAACCTGGTGAGTATTTCTATATGAACGTCATCACGATATAATCGAATACAACTTAGTTACAATTATCGTTCCGTCTAACCATCCAACCTTATGTTCGATTCAGACGCTCGTTTGTGTAACGAAAGAACCGTTACATGGTAGGTGTAGTTGAATATACAACATAACGATATAATCGGAGACAACCCAGATACAATGATTGTTCAATCTATTCATTCAACCTTATGTTCGATTCGGTTGCTAGTATGTATAACGAAAGAACAGTTACCTGGTTAGACATAATATATAATAATCATCACGAAATAATCGAATACAACCCAGATACGATGATTGTTCAGTCTATCCATTCAACCTTCTGTTCAGTTCAGTCGCTCTTATGTATAACTGGAGAACAGTTACCTGGTGAGTATAACTATATGAACATCATCACGATATAATCGAATACAACCCCAGATACGATCATTGTTTAGTCTATCCATTCAACCTTCAGTTCAATTCAGTCGCTCGTATGTATAACGGAAGAACAGTTACCTGGTGAGTATAACTATATAAACATAATCGAATACAACTCAGATACGATGATTGTTCAATCTATCCATTCAACCTTATGTTCGATTCGGTTGCTCGTATGTATATCGGAAGAACAGGTACCTGGTGAGTATATCTATATAAACATAATCGAATACAACTCAGATACGATGATTGTTCAATCTATCCATTTAACCTTCTGCTCGATTCGGTCGCTTGTATGTAAAACGGAAGGACAGTTACCTGGTGAGTATTGCTATATAAACATCATCAGGATATCATCGAATACAACTCAGATACAATTATCGTTTCGTCTAACCATTCAACATTCTGTTCGATTCAGTCGCTAGTATGTGTAACGGAAGTATCGTTACCTGGTAAGTATCACTATATATACAGTATTGCGATATAATCGGATACCACCCAGATACATTGGTTCAGTCTATCCATTCAACTTTCTTTTCGTTTCGGTCGCTCGTATGTGAAACGGGAATACCGTCTCCTAGTGTGTATAACTATATACACAGCATAACATCATAATCGAATACAACCCATATACTATCCATTCAACCTTCTGTTCAATTCAGTCGCTCGTATGTATAACGGAAGAACAGTTACCTGGTGAGTATAACTATATAAACATAATCGAATACAACCCAGATACGATGATTGTTCAATCTATACTGAATTCAACCTTCTGCTCGATTCGGTCGCTTGTATGTAAAACGAAAGAACAGTTACCTGGTGAGTAATGCTATCTGAACATCATCACGATATCATCGAATACAACTCAGATACAATTATCGTTTCGTCTAACCATTTAACCTTCTGTTCGATTCAGTCGCTAGTATGTGTAACGGAAGTACCGTCACCTGGTAAGTATCACTATATATACAGTATTGCGATATAATCGGATACCACCCAGATACATTGATTGTTCAGTCTATCCATTCAACTTTCTGTTCGTTTCGGTCGTTCGTATGTGAAACGGGAATACCGTCACCTTATGTGTATAACTATATACACAGCATAACATCATAATCGAATACAACCCAGATACTATCCATTCAACCTTCTGTTTGATTCGGTTGCTCGTATGTATAACGAAAGAACAGTAACCTGGTGAGTATTTCTATATGAACGTCATCACGATATAATCGAATACAACTTAGTTACAATTATCGTTCCGTCTAACCATCCAACCTTATGTTCGATTCAGACGCTCGTATGTGTAACGAAAGAACCGTTATATGGTAGGTGTAGTAAAATATACAACATAACGATATAATCGGAGACAACCCAGATACAATGATTGTTCAATCTATCCATTCAACCTTATGTTCGATTCGGTTGCTAGTATGTATAACGAAAGAACAGTTACCTGGTTAGACATAATATATAATAATCATCACGAAATAATCGAATACAACCCAGATACGATGATTGTTCAGTCTATCCATTCAACCTTCTGTTCAGTTCAGTCGCTCTTATGTATAACTGGAGAACAGTTACCTGGTGGTGAGTATAACTATATGAACATCATCACGATATAATCGAATACAACTCCAGATACGATCATTGTTTAGTCTATCCATTCAACCTTCAGTTCAATTCAGTCGCTCGTATGTATAACGGAAGAACAGTTACCTGATGAGTATAACTATATAAACATAATCGAATACAACTCAGATACGATGATTGTTCAATCTATCCATTCAACCTTATGTTCGATTCGGTTGCTCGTATGTATATCGGAAGAACAGGTATCTGGTGAGTATATCTATATAAACATAATCGAATACAACTCAGATACGATGATTGTTCAATCTATCCATTTAACCTTCTGCTCGATTCGGTCGCTTGTATGTAAAACGGAAGGACAGTCACCTGGTGAGTATTGCTATATAAACATCATCACGATATCATCGAATACAACTCAGATACATGTATCGTTTCGTCTAACCATTTAACCTTCTGTTCGATTCAGTCGCTAGTATGTGTAACGGAAGTACCGTCACCTGGTAAGTATCACTATATATACAGTATTGCGATATAATCGGATACCACCCAGATACATTGATTGTTCAGTCTATCCATTCAACTTTCTGTTCGTTTCGGTCGCTCGTATGTGAAACGGGAATACCGTCACCTTATGTGTATAAATATATACACAGCATAACATCATAATCGAATACAACCCAGATACTATCCATTCAACCTTCGTTTCGATTCGGTTGCTCGTATGTATAACGAAAGAACAGTAACCTGGTGAGTATTTCTATATGAACGTCATCACGATATAATCGAATACAACTTAGTTACAATTATCGTTTCGTCTAACCATCCAACCTTATGTTCGATTCAGACGCTCGTATGTGTAACGAAAGAACCGTTACATGGTAGGTGTAGTAAAATATACAACATAACGATATAATCGGAGACAACCCAGATACAATGATTGTTCAGTCTATCCATTCAACCTTCTGTTCAGTTCAGTCGCTCCTATGTATAACTGGAGAACAGTTACCTGGTGAGTATAACTATATGAACATCATCACGATATAATCGAATACAACTCCAGATACGATCATTGTTTAGTCTATCCATTCAACCTTCAGTTCAATTCAGTCGCTCGTATGTATAACGGAAGAACAGTTACCTGGTGAGTATAACTATATAAACATAATCGAATACAACTCAGATACGATGATTGTTCAATCTATCCATTCAACCTTATGTTCGATTCGGTTGCTCGTATGTATATCGGAAGAACAGGTATCTGGTGAGTATATCTATATAAACATAATCGAATACAACTCAGATACGATGATTGTTCAATCTATCCATTTGACCTTCTGCTCGATTCGGTCGCTTGTATTTAAAACGGAAGGACAGTCACCTGGTGAGTATTGCAATATAAACATCATCACGATATCATCTAATACAACTCAGATACAATTATCGTTTCGTCTAACCATTCAACATTCTGTTCGATTCAGTCGCTAGTATGTGTAACGGAAGTATCGTAACCTGGTAAGTATCACTATATATACAGTATTGCGATATAATCGGATACAACCCAGATACATTGATTGTTCAGTCTATCCATTCAACCTTCTGTTCAGTTCAGTCGCTCTTATGTATAACTGGAGAACAGTTACCTGGTGAGTATAACTATATGAACATCATCACGATATAATCGAATACAACCCCAGATACGATCATTGTTTAGCCTATCCATTCAACCTTCAGTTCAATTCAGTCGCTCGTATGTATAACGGAAGAACAGTTACCTGGTGAGTATAACTATATAAACATAATCGAATACAACTCAGATACGATGATTGTTCAATCTATCCATTCAACCTTATGTTCGATTCGGTTGCTCGTATGTATATCGGAAGAACAGGTACCTGGTGAGTATATCTATATAAACATAATCGAATACAACTCAGATACGATGATTGTTCAATATATCCATTTAACCTTCTGCTCGATTCGGTCGCTTGTATGTAAAACGGAAGGACAGTTACCTGGTGAGTATTGCTATATAAACATCATCACGATATCATCGAATACAACTCAGATTCAATTATCGTTTCGTCTAACCATTCAACATTCTGTTCGATTCAGTCGCTTGTATGTGTAACGGAAGTATCGTCACCTGGTAAGTATCACTATATATACAGTATTGCGATATAATCGGATACCACCCAGATACATTGATCGTTCAGTCTATCCATTCAACTTTCTTTTTGTTTCGGTCGCTCGTATGTAAAACGGGAATACCGTCTCCTAGTGTGTATAACTATATACACAGCATAACATCATAATCGAATACAACCCATATACTATCCATTCAACCTTCTGTTCAATTCAGTCGCTCGTATGTATAACGGAAGAACAGTTACCTGGTGAGTATAACTATATAAACATAATCGAATACAACCCAGATACGATGATTGTTCAATCTATACTGAATTCAACCTTCTGCTCGATTCGGTCGCTTGTATGTAAAACGGAAGAACAGTTGCCTGGTGAGTATTGCTATATAAACATCATCACGATATCATCGAATACAACTCAGATACAATTATCGTTTCGTCTAACCATTTAACCTTCTGTTCGATTCAGTCGCTAGTATGTGTAACGGAAGTACCGTCACCTGGTAAGTATCACTATATATACAGTATTGCGATATAATCGGATACCACCCAGATACATTGATTGTTCAGTCTATCATTTCAACTTTCTGTTCGTTTCGGTCGCTCGTATGTGAAACGGGAATACCGTCACCTTATGTGTATAACTATATACACAGCATAACATCATAATCGAATACAACCCAGATACTATCCATCCAACCTTCTGTTCGATTCGGTTGCTCGTATGTATAACGAAAGAATAGTAACCTGGTGAGTATTTCTATATGAACGTCATCACGATATAATCGAATACAACTTAGTTACAATTATCGTTCCGTCTAACCATCCAACCTTATGTTCGATTCGGACGCTCGTATGTGTAACGAAAGAACCGTTACATGGTAGGTGTAGTTAAATATACAACATAACGATATATTCGGAGACAACCCAGATACAATGATTGTTCAATCTATCCATTCAACCTTATGTTCGATTCGGTTGCTAGTATGTATAACGAAAGAACAGTTACCTGGTTAGACATAATATATAATAATCATCACGAAATAATCGAATACAACCCAGATACGATGATTGTTCAGTCTATCCATTCAACCTTCTGTTCAGTTCAGTCGCTCTTATGTATAACTGGAGAACAGTTACCTGGTGAGTATAACTATATGAACATCATCACGATATAATCGAATACAACCCCAGATACGATCATTGTTTAGTCTATCCATTCAACCTTCAGTTCAATTCAGTCGCTCGTATGTATAACGGAAGAACAGTTACCTGGTGAGTATAACTATATAAACATAATCGAATACAACTCAGATACGATGATTGTTCAATCTATCCATTTAACCTTCTGCTCGATTCGGTCGCTTGTATGTAAAACGTAAGGACAGTTACCTGGTGAGTATTGCTATATAAACATCATCACGATATCATCGAATACAACTCAGATACAATTATCGTTTCGTCTAACCATTTAACCTTCTGTTCGATTCAGTCGCTAGTATGTGTAACGGAAGTACCGTCACCTGGTAAGTATCACTATATATACAGTATTGCGATATAATCGGATACCACCCAGATACATTGATTGTTCAGTCTATCCATTCAACTTTCTGTTCGTTTCGGTCGCTCGTATGTGAAACGGGAATACCGTCACCTTATGTGTATAACTATATCACAGCATAACATCATAATCGAATACAACCCAGATACTATCCATTCAACCTTCTGTTCGCTTCGGTTGCTCGTATGTATAACGAAAGAACAGTTACCTGGTGAGTATTTCTATATGAACGTCATCACGATATAATCGAATACAACTTAGTTACAATTATCGTTCCGTCTAACCATCACACCTTATGTTCGATTCAGACGCTCGTATGTGTAACGAAAGAACCGTTACATGGTAGGTGTAGTTAAATATACAACATAACGATATAATCGGAGACAACCCAGATACAATGATTGTTCAATCTATCCATTCAACCTTATGTTCGATTCGGTTGCTAGTATGTATAACGAAAGAACAGTTACCTGGTTAGACATAATATATAATAATCATCACGAAATAATCGAATACAACCCAGATACGATTGTTCAATCTATACTGAATTCAACCTTCTGCTCGATTCGGTCGCTTGTATGTAAAACGGAAGAACAGTTACCTGGTGAGTATTGCTATATAAACATCATCACGATTTCATCGAATACAACTCAGATACAATTATCGTTTCGTCTAACCATTTAACCTTCTGTTCGATTCAGTCGCTAGTATGTGTAACGGGAGTACCGTCACCTGGTAAGTATCACTATATATACAGTATTGCGATATAATCGGATACCATCCAGATACATTGATTGTTCAGTCTATCCATTCAACTTTCTGTTCGTTTCGGTCGCTCGTATGTGAAACGGGAATACCGTCACCTTATGTGTATAACTATATACACAGCATAACATCATAATCGAATACAACCCAGATACTATCCATTTAACCTTCTGTTCAATTCAGTCGCTCGTATGTATAACGGAAGAACAGTTACCTGGTTAGTATAACTATATAAACATAATCGAATACAACCCAGATACGATGATTGTTCAATCTATACTGAATTCAACCTTCTGCTCGATTCGGTCGCTTGTATGTAAAATGGAAGAACAGTTACCTGGTGAGTATTGCTATATAAACATCATCACGATATCATCGAATACAACTCAGATACAATTATTGTTTCGTCTAACCATTCAACCTTCTGTTCGATTCAGTCGCTAGTATGTGTAACGGAAGTACCGTCACCTGGTAAGTATCACTATATATACAGTATTGCGATATAATCGGATACCACCCAGATACATTGATTGTTCAGTCTATCCATTCAACTTTCTGTTCGTTTCGGTCGTTCGTATGTGAAACGGGAATACCGTCACCTTATGTGTATAACTATATACACAGCATAACATCATAATCGAATACAACCCAGATACTATCCATTTAACCTTCTGTTCGATTCGGTTGCTCGTATGTATAACGAAAGAACAGTAACCTGGTGAGTATTTCTATATGAACGTCATCACGATATAATCGAATACAACTTAGTTACAATTATCGTTCCGTCTAACCATCCAACCTTATGTTCGATTCAGACGCTCGTATGTGTAACGAAAGAACCGTTACATGGTAGGTGTAGTTGAATATACAACATAACGATATAATCGGAGACAACCCAGATACAATGATTGTTCAATCTATTCATTCAACCTTATGTTCGATTCGGTTGCTAGTATGTATAACGAAAGAACAGTTACCTGGTTAGACATAATATATAATAATCATCACGAAATAATCGAATACAACCCAGATACGATGATTGTTCAGTCTATCCATTCAACCTTCTGTTCAGTTCAGTCGCTCTTATGTATAACTGGAGAACAGTTACCTGGTGAGTATAACTATATGAACATCATCACGATATAATCGAATACAACCCCAGATACGATCATTGTTTAGTCTATCCATTCAACCTTCAGTTCAATTCAGTCGCTCGTATGTATAACGAAAGAACAGTTACCTGGTGAGTATAACTATATAAACATAATCGAATACAACTCAGATACGATGATTGTTCAATCTATCCATTCAACCTTATGTTCGATTCGGTTGCTCGTATGTATATCGGAAGAACAGGTACCTGGTGAGTATATCTATATAAACATAATCGAATAAAACTCAGATACGATGATTGTTCAATCTATCCATTTAACCTTCTGCTCGATTCGGTCGCTTGTATGTAAAACGGAAGGACAGTTACCTGGTGAGTATTGCTATATAAACATCATCAGGATATCATCGAATACAACTCAGATACAATTATCGTTTCGTCTAACCATTCAACATTCTGTTCGATTCAGTCGCTAGTATGTGTAACGGAATAATCGTCACCTGGTAAGTATCACTATGAAAAAAAAAATAAATTATTAATGAATAAACCTTGAAAAATCCGCTGAAGGCAGAGCCTGTATGCGGAGTGATTCACATTCAAAAATAAAAATATCAATAATAACGATAAGGAGTATCAATTTTCATAGTAAAAATAATGACAATAAAATGTAAAATATGAGGAGTGATTTTCATCAATCAAATCAGTTATCCTGAACTCATTCGAGCAGTTGATGTATTGTCTCCCTTGGTGATGAAAATAATAGTGTTTTGATTCTATTTTTGAAAATGCGTGGACTGTGAATATTCCGAATTTCAGCAGGAAGAAACTGATATATTTTTGGACCTATAAAGGAAAAGCATCTCTGACCTTTTGATTTATGTTTGAAGGGGGCAACGTAGGTGGTTTGTTTATTTCTGGTATTGTATTGGTGATCTGGGAATTTTATATCTGATTTGAATTGATGTTGTCTGATGTTACCACGTAAAAAAAATAGTTGTCGTGGGTCCAGCAAACCAACTTCACTGAATAATTGATTTGAGGGGTAGGTGAGATCTCTGTTGAAGATAATCTTTAGTAAGCGTTTTTGTACAATCATCAATTTTTCCATATAGCTCTTTCCCACTCCTCCCCAAGCTAATATTCCGTAAATAAGGTGTGGCTCGACTGATGCTTGATATAAGGTTTTCATCGATTTATAATCCAGTAGATGTTTCAGATACTTCATTTTATAAATCAGAAATTGCATTTTCTTAGTGATGAAATCGATTTGCTGATCCCATTTTAAGTTATTATCAATCATTAGCCCGAGATATTTCATTTTATGGCACATTTTTATCGATGTTTCATTGTTGATTATCAGGGTATTATATGTGGGGGTATTTCTCTTGTCGATGTAAATAGGCAGAAAAAAGGTTTTATCAAAGTTTATCGTCAGCAACCTATGGTTGAAGAAGCCTTGTATAAGACGTATATCTTGTTCAACAATATTTTTCAGGGACTGCCAGTTATCGTGGGTATAAAAAAAATCGCCGTATCATCCGCATAGGTGATAATTTTTCCCTCAGTGCGTATTTTGAAGAGATCGTTCAGATATATATTGAAAAGAAGTGGTCCAAGGACGGTTCCTTGTGGAACACCGTATTTTATATCCTTCAGATCACTTCTTTCTGATCTTACCTGGACACATTGTGATCTACCAGTTAGGTAACTTTTGAATAGTTCAAGAGGTTTTCCTCTTATACCGATGTTTTCCAAGCATTCAATAAGCAAGGCATGACTCACAGTATCGAATGCTTTGGAAAGATCAATGAAAACGCACAGAGACGGTTTTCCTTCATCCAATGCATTATACATTTCTGTGGTGAGTGCGAGAATTGCATCTTGAGTTGACACTCCCTCTTTGAAACCATACTGGCTATTTGATATGATATTATTCTTGTTTAGGTATTCATTTAGACGCTTTTTTATTATTTTTTCTAGGATTTTTGCAGTTGTTGTTATTAAGGAAATCGGTCTATAATTTATAACATCATCCCTATTTCCCGCCTTGAAGATTGGTTTGACCACCGCTTTCTTGAAGATGTTGGGAAAATATCCCTGTTCTATGCATTTATTGAATATGGAGGCCATCGGGTTTTTTATCAAAGGTGCTAAGAATTTCATTGTCTCTGTTCTTATGCCATCCATTCCAGGGGCTTTTTTATTCTTAAGTGATGAAATAATACTACTGACTTCATTAGCGTTTGTCGCTTTCATAAATATCGAGGATAAAAAGTTATTTTTTTCGGGAGGAATGAAGTGAGGGTCTTGATTAATTTCTCCGGCAAGCTTTTCGCCAATTTTTATATAGTGTTCATTGAATAGATTTGCAATTTGTTTTTCATTCGTTATTTTTTGCCCACCGTGCTGAATCGCGTTAATATCTCGACAACTTGGATTATTTTTTGGGCACATTTCATTCACAGTTGTCCATAGATTTGTGCTATTTTGTGCATTCTGTTCAATTTTTTCACGATAGTATTGCAGCTTGGTTACTCTCAGAAGATTTCTTAAATGATTCTTATACTCGGTATAGTTTCGTTTAAGCATAATATTATCTGGTTCCTTTAGTAATTGTTGGTACATATTGTCTCGGGTATTTATCGATTTTATGAGTCCGTTGGTGACCCATGTTTTACGTTTTTTAACTTTATATTTGTGAGTTGTTGTACAATTCTTAATCTCATCATTCAGAACATTCATAAACAAATTTGTCGCATTTTCGGCATCTTCCGTATCATAGACAATATCCCAGTTGTGATTGCGTAACCGAATTTCAAGCTTATCATATTCGATTTTTGAGTTGATATAGAATTTATTTGCCGCATTATCATTGAATTTATTTTCGTAGATAATTTGCAAGGATGTTGTGGAATGATCGGTTGCATTCGTTTGTATAATCATGGGTAGGAGGAATTCAAGATCCGTAGAGGTTTTCACGAATATATGATCTAAGCATGATCTACTGTTTGTAGTTACCCGAGTATGGTTATTAATCGTTGATATGAATCCGAACTCTTGCATGATTGTTAAGTACTCCGTGCTTATTAAATCTCCATCTTTGATGTTTATATTGATGTCACCTAGGAAAAGCGTATAATCTGGGCTCTTCACTGAATTTTTCAAAATAGTCCTTGTATTAGCCAGGAACATTTCCACACAATAAGCGGGGGGTCTATATCCAGCTAGTATCTGAAAGGTTTTTTTGAAGTGTTTTATTTCTAACATCGAGAACTTCAAATCGTTAGTGAATTCTATAATTTCATGTGAGTATTGCAAATCGGATTTCACATAAATTATTGTGCCATCATTTTGGTTGCACTTACTATAATTATAAATTAAATCATATCCAGGTATATTGTATAGACTCAGATCATTCAAGTTCCATGTTTCGGTTAAGACAATACATTCTGGTAACTGTGTAAGTTGTTCTAAGTAGCAGCGCAGCTGATTGAAGTTTTTACCTATACTTCTAATATTATTGTGAAATATTTTGAAATTCGGATAGCTGCTATTTATTCTCAAAATATCATCATACTCTCTGAAATTTGATACTTCCTCTGTTTTTACTTCACTAGTGCTAAAATCTCTGACATATTGATCCATTTTGAAAATATAATACTAAAGATATTGTTTAAAAACTCGCCTAACTAGTATATATATACATGAGAAAAGACAGAACAGGATAAGATACTTATTTTTACGATATTCAAACCTGACATATACAAATGTTTTTAATGAATCGAGAATTCAGAAATGTAAGTGTTTATAATGGTGAGATATTATGGATTTAAAATTATAGTAATCGATATATAATATGATTCTGAAAATTATCAGCCATTATTATCAAGATTAGATTCCTATAACATTGAAGATTGAGACAAAAAAGAAGATACAAATACGAATTGAAAAATGAAAAAGAGCCCGATCGGCTCCTTGTAGATTTATGGAGACCAATTTGCGAAATTTCCTTGTCCTGTTTTTTGATCTTGGGGGTTTCTGTGCCCTTTGTGGATGATTCTGCTTCACTTCTAGTCTTGTTGATAGTGGCCTGTTTTTGTTTTTTGATGGTTTTATTTGCTGCTTGGTGAGGAGTAGGTGTTGCTGGTGCACTATTTGGTTTCCCTTGAGGCACGTCTTCGTTTATCCCTATGTTCTCAAGGTCTTCTGGTGAGTATGATATATTATCTACTATGAGTTTGTTTCTTCTTATGAAACAATTTTCATTCTTTTCATCGAGACGAGCTAGATTGAGATGTTTCCTCAGTATTTTCCCTTCTTGTCTCTGTTTGGTTTGGTCGTTTGCAATTCTAATATTTTTACCTTTTAGCTTGTAGCAGTTCTTCAGGATTATGTTTTTTGTGAAAGAGCTTGTGAATTCGATTTTGACTGGACGGTTTTCACCTTTTCCTATGATGTACAAGTCACTTATTTTTGATTTGCTTACTTTGACTTCAAGTAGAGTTTCAAGTTCACTACAGATAAGTTCAGGTGTTATTTCATCCCTAGCTTTGTTCAGTCCGAATACTATTATATTTTTTCTTTTGTTATCTCTTTCGATATGCTCTACTTTTGCTTTGAGATTTTCGTTCTCCACTTCAAGCTTGTTTATTTTCTTATTTGCTTCCTCAATTTTCAACAATAGCCTCGCCTCACTTGCTTCAATCGAATTCTTCAATTCGTTCCTGGTTTTAATGATTTCATCAAGGATCAATTTGGTTGGATCCGTAGTCTCATCAACGGACATTTTTACAGTAGCCAGAGTGCACGGTTCGCTTTACGAGCTCGCCGATAAGCAATTATTATTATGATAAGAATCACTGATAAGGAATCGATTTCGTTGATACCAACAACAAGAACGTCTTATTATTCTCAATCTCAGTTCAGAATTTCGGCAGTTTCGTAAGTGGATATGATATTTAATACACTTGTTGATAATATATGCAGTAAATGATATTTGTTCATCACTTGGATCCCTATTAAAAATAACTTTTTATCTGCTAAGCTACTCACTCAGTGTTTACTTCTAAAGCGCACCACACAACATTATACAGTATTGCGATATAATCGGATACCACCCAGATACATTGGTTCAGACTATCCATTCAACTTTCTTTTCGTTTCGGTCGCTCGTATGTGAAACGGGAATACCGTCTCCTAGTGTGTATAACTATATACACAGCATAACATCATAATCGAATACAACCCATATACTATCCATTCAACCTTCTGTTCAATTCAGTCGCTCGTATGTATAACGGAAGAACAGTTACCTGGTGAGTATAACTATATAAACATAATCGAATACAACCCAGATACGATGATTGTTCAATCTATACTGAATTCAACCTTCTGCTCGATTCGGTCGCTTGTATGTAAAACGAAAGAACAGTTACCTGGTGAGTAATGCTATCTGAACATCATCACGATATAATCGAATACAACCCCAGATACGATCATTGTTTAGTCTATCCATTCAACCTTCAGTTCAATTCAGTCGCTCGTATGTATAACGGAAGAACAGTTACCTGGTGAGTATAACTATATAAACTTAATCGAATACAACTCAGATACGATGATGGTTCAATCTATCCATTTAACCTTCTGCTCGATTCGGTCACTTGTAAAACGGAAGGACAGTTACCTGGTGAGTATTGCTATATAAACATCATCACGATATCATCGAATACAACTCAGATACAATTATCGTTTCGTCTAACCATTTAACCTTTTGTTCGATTCAGTCGCTAGTATGTGTAACGGAAGTACCGTCACCTGGTAAGTATCACTATATATACAGTATTGCGATATAATCGGATACCACCCAGATACATTGATTGTTCAGTCTATCCATTCAACTTTCTGTTCGTTTCGGTCGTTCGTATGTGAAACGGGAATACCGTCACCTTATGTGTATAACTATATACACAGCATAACATCATAATCGAATACAACCCAGATACTATCCATTCAACCTTCTGTTTGATTCGGTTGCTCGTATGTATAACGAAAGAACAGTAACCTGGTGAGTATTTCTATATGAACGTCATCACGATATAATCGAATACAACTTAGTTACAATTATCGTTCCGTCTAACCATCCAACCTTATGTTCGATTCAGACGCTCGTATGTGTAACGAAAGAACCGTAACATGGTAGGTGTAGTAAAATATACAACATAACGATATAATCGGAGACAACCCAGATACAATGATTGTTCAATCTATCCATTCAACCTTATGTTCGATTCGGTTGCTAGTATGTATAACGAAAGAACAGTTACCTGGTTAGACATAATATATAATAATCATCACGAAATAATCGAATACAACCCAGATACGATGATTGTTCAGTCTATCCATTCAACCTTCTGTTCAGTTCAGTCGCTCTTATGTATAACTGGAGAACAGTTACCTGGTGGTGAGTATAACTATATGAACATCATCACGATATAATCGAATACAACTCCAGATACGATCATTGTTTAGTCTATCCATTCAACCTTCAGTTCAATTCAGTCGCTCGTATGTATAACGGAAGAACAGTTACCTGATGAGTATAACTATATAAACATAATCGAATACAACTCAGATACGATGATTGTTCAATCTATCCGTTCAACCTTATGTTCGATTCGGTTGCTCGTATGTAAATCGGAAGAACAGGTATCTGGTGAGTATATCTATATAAACATAATCGAATACAACTCAGATACGATGATTGTTCAATCTATCCATTTAACCTTCTGCTCGATTCGGTCGCTTGTATGTAAAACGGAAGGACAGTCACCTGGTGAGTATTGCTATATAAACATCATCACGATATCATCGAATACAACTCAGATACATGTATCGTTTCGTCTAACCATTTAACCTTCTGTTCGATTCAGTCGCTAGTATGTGTAACGGTAGTACCGTCACCTGGTAAGTATCACTATATATACAGTATTGCGATATAATCGGATACCACTCAGATACATTGATTGTTCAGTCTATCCATTCAACTTTCTGTTCGTTTCGGTCGCTCGTATGTGAAACGGGAATACCGTCACCTTATGTGTATAACTATATACACAGCATAACATCATAATCGAATACAACCCAGATACTATCCATTCAACCTTCGTTTCGATTCGGTTGCTCGTATGTATAACGAAAGAACAGTAACCTGGTGAGTATTTCTATATGAACGTCATCACGATATAATCGAATACAACTCAGTTACAATTATCGTTCCGTCTAACCATCCAACCTTATGTTCGATTCAGACGCTCGTATGTGTAACGAAAGAACCGTTACATGGTAGGTGTAGTAAAATATACAACATAACGATATAATCGGAGACAACCCAGATACAATGATTGTTCAGTCTATCCATTCAACCTTCTGTTCAGTTCAGTCGCTCTTATGTATAACTGGAGAACAGTTACCTGGTGAGTATAACTATATGGACATCATCACGATATAATCGAATACAACTCCAGATACGATCATTGTTTAGTCTATCCATTCAACCTTCAGTTCAATTCAGTCGCTCGTATGTATAACGGAAGAACAGTTACCTGGTGAGTATAACTATATAAACATAATCGAATACAACTCAGATACGATGATTGTTCAATCTATCCATTCAACCTTATGTTCGATTCGGTTGCTCGTATGTATATCGGAAGAACAGGTATCTGGTGAGTATATCTATATAAACATAATCGAATACAACTCAGATACGATGATTGTTCAATCTATCCATTTAACCTTCTGCTCGATTCGGTCGCTTGTATGTAAAACGGAAGGACAGTCACCTGGTGAGTATTGCAATATAAACATCATCACGATATCATCGAATACAACTCAGATACAATTATCGTTTCGTCTAACCATTCAACATTCTGTTCGATTCAGTCGCTAGTATGTGTAACGGAAGTATCGTAACCTGGTAAGTATCACTATATATACAGTATTGCGATATAATCGGATACCACCCAGATACATTGATTGTTCAGTCTATCCATTCAACCTTCTGTTCAGTTCAGTCGCTCTTATGTATAACTGGAAAACAGTTACCTGGTGAGTATAACTATATGAACATCATCACGATATAATCGAATAAAACCCCAGATACGATCATTGTTTAGTCTATCCATTCAACCTTCAGTTCAATTCAGTCGCTCGTATGTATAACGGAAGAACAGTTACCTGGTGAGTATAACTATATAAACATAATCGAATACAACTCAGATACGATGATTGTTCAATCTATCCATTCAACCTTATGTTCGATTCGGTTGCTCGTATGTATATCGGAAGAACAGGTACCTGGTGAGTATATCTATATAAACATAATCGAATACAACTCAGATACGATGATTGTTCAATATATCCATTTAACCTTCTGCTCGATTCGGTCGCTTGTATGTAAAACGGAAGGACAGTTACCTGGTGAGTATTGCTATATAAACATCATCACGATATCATCGAATACAACTCAGATACAATTATCGTTTCGTCTAACCATTTAACCTTCTGTTCGATTCAGTCGCCAGTATGTGTAACGGAAGTACCGTCACCTGGTAAGTATCACTATATATACAGTATTGCGATATAATCGGATACCACCCAGATACATTGATTGTTCAGTCTATCCATTCAACTTTCTTTTCGTTTCGGTCGCTCGTATGTAAAACAGGAATACCGTCTCCTAGTGTGTATAACTATATACACAGCATAACATCATAATCGAATACAACCCATATACTATCCATTCAACCTTCTGTTCAATTCAGTCGCTCGTATGTATAACGGAAGAACAGTTACCTGGTGAGTATAACTATATAAACATAATCGAATACAACCCAGATACGATGATTGTTCAATCTATACTGAATTCAACCTTCTGCTCGATTCGGTCGCTTGTATGTAAAACGGAAGAACAGTTACCTGTTGAGTATTGCTATATAAACATCATCACGATATCATCGAATACAACTCAGATACATGTATCGTTTCGTCTAACCATTTAACCTTCTGTTCGATTCAGTCGCTAGTATGTGTAACGGAAGTACCGTCACCTGGTAAGTATCACTATATATACAGTATTGCGATATAATCGGATACCACCCAGATACATTGATTGTTCAGTCTATCCATTCAACTTTCTGTTCGTTTCGGTCGCTCGTATGTGAAACGGGAATACCGTCACCTTATGTGTATAACTATATACACAGCATAACATCATAATCGAATACAACCCAGATACTATCCATTCAACCTTCTGTTCGATTCGGTTGCTCGTATGTATAACGAAAGAACAGTAACCTGGTGAGTATTTCTATATAAACGTCATCACGATATAATCGAATACAACTTAGTTACAATTATCGTTCCGTCTAACCATCCAACCTTATGTTCGATTCAGACGCTCGTATGTGTAACGAAAGAACCGTTACATGGTAGGTGTAGTTAAATATACAACATAACGATATAATCGGAGACAACCCAGATACAATGATTGTTCAATCTATCCATTCAACCTTATGTTCGATTCGGTTGCTGGTATGTATAACGAAAGAACAGTTACCTGGTTAGACATAATATATAATAATCATCACGAAATAATCGAATACAACCCAGATACGATGATTGTTCAGTCTATCCATTCAACCTTCTGTTCAGTTCAGTCGCTCTTATGTATAACTGGAGAACAGTTACCTGGTGAGTATAACTATATGAACATCATCACGATATAATCGAATACAACCCCAGATACGATCATTGTTTAGTCTATCCATTCAACCTTCAGTTCAATTCAGTCGCTCGTATGTATAACGGAAGAACAGTTACCTAATGAGTATAACTATATAAACATAATCGAATACAACTCAGATACGATGATTGTTCAATCTATCCATTCAACCTTATGTTCGATTCGGTTGCTCGTATGTATATCGGAAGAACAGGTACCTGGTGAGTATATCTATATAAATATAAACGAATACAACTCAGATACGATGATTGTTCAATATATCCATTTAACCTTCTGCTCGATTCGGTCGCTTGTATGTGAAACATAAGGACAGTTACCTGGTGAGTATTGCTATATAAACATCATCACGATATCATCGAATACAACTCAGATACAATTATCGTTTCGTCTAACCATTTAACCTTTTGTTCGATTCAGTCGCTAGTATGTGTAACGGAAGTACCGTCACCTGGTAAGTATCACTATATATACAATATTGCGATATAATCGGATACCACCCAGATACATTGATTGTTCAGTCTATCCATTCAACTTTCTTTTCGTTTCGGTCGCTCGTATGTAAAACGGGAATACCGTCTCCTAGTGTGTATAACTATAAGTGGAAGAAAGCACTTGTCGGACCCTTTTGGGTCAAACAAAAGCTAACTCTGCCTTTTGGTAGAAATTACTCATTATTATTGGAATTACTATTTTATGTAACTATTCTACCAATAAAAGCGTTTATTATTATTATTATATACACAGCATAACATCATAATCGAATACAACCCATATACTATCCATTCAACCTTCTGTTCAATTCAGTCGCTCGTATGTATAACGGAAGAACAGTTACCTGGTGAGTATAACTATATAAACATAATCGAATACAACCCAGATACGATGATTGTTCAATCTATACTGAATTCAACCTTCTGCTCGATTCGGTCGCTTGTATGTAAACGGAAGAACAGTTACCTGGTGAGTATTGCTATATAAACATCATCACGATATCTTCGAATACAACTCAGATACAATTATCGTTTCGTCTAACCATTTAACCTTCTGTTCGATTCAGTCGCTAGTATGTGTAACGGAAGTACCGTCACCTGGTAAGTATCACTATATATACAGTATTGCGATATAATCGGATACCACCCAGATACATTGATTGTTCAGTCTATCCATTCAACTTTCTGTTCGTTTCGGTCGCTCGTATGTGAAACGGGAATACCGTCACCTTATGTGTATAACTATATACACAGCATAACATCATAATCGAATACAACCCAGATACTATCCATTCAACCTTATGTTCGATTCGGTTGCTAGTATGTATAACGAAAGAACAGTTACCTGGTTAGACATAATATATAATAATCATCACGAAATAATCGAATACAACCCAGATACGATGATTGTTCAGTCTATCCATTCAACCTTCTGTTCAGTTCAGTCGCTCTTATGTATAACTGGAGAACAGTTACCTGGTGAGTATAACTATATGAACATCATCACGATATAATCGAATACAACCCCAGATACGATCATTGTTTAGTCTATCCATTCAACCTTCAGTTCAATTCAGTCGCTCGTATGTATAACGGAAGAACAGTAACCTGGTGAGTATAACTATATAAACATAATCGAATACAACTCAGATACGATGATTGTTCAATCTATCCATTCAACCTTATGTTCGATTCGGTTGCTCGTATGTATATCGGAAGAACAGGTACCTGGTGAGTATATCTATATAAACATAAGCGAATACAACTCAGATACGATGATTGTTCAATCTATCCATCTAACCTTCTGCTCGATTCGGTCGCTTGTATGTAAAACATAAGGACAGTTACCTGGTGAGTATTGCTATATAAACATCATCACGATATCATCGAATACAACTCAGATACAATTATCGTTTCGTCTAACCATTTAACCTTTTGTTCGATTCAGTCGCTAGTATGTGTAACGGAAGTACCGTCACCTGGTAAGTATCACTATATATACAGTATTGCGATATAATCGGATACCACCCAGATACATTGATTGTTCAGTCTATACATTCAACTTTCTTTTCGTTTCGGTCGCTCGTATGTAAAACGGGAATACCGTCTCCTAGTGTGTATAACTATATACACAGCATAACATCATAGTCGAATACAACCCATATACTATCCATTCAGCCTTCTGTTCAATTCAGTCGCTCGTATGTATAACGGAAGAACAGTTACCTGGTGAGTATAACTATATAAACATAATCGAATACAACCCAGATACGATGATTGTTCAGTCTATACTGAATTCAACCTTCTGCTCGATTCGGTCGCTTGTATGTAAAACGGAAGGACAGTTACCTGGTGAGTATTGCTATATAAACATCATCACGATATCATCGAATACAACTCAGATACAATTATCGTTTCGTCTAACCATTCAACATTCTGTTCGATTCAGTCGCTAGTATGTGTAACGGAAGTATCGTCACCTGGTAAGTATCACTATATATACAGTATTAAAATATGATCGGATACCACCCAGATACATTGATTGTTCAGTCTATCCATTCAACTTTCTTTTCGTTTCGGTCGCTCGTATGTAAAACGGGAATACCGTCTCCTAGTGTGTATAACTATATAAACAGCATAACATCATAATCAAATACAACCCATATACTATCCATTCAACCTTCTGTTCAATTCAGTCGCTCGTATGTATAACGGAAGAACAGTTACCTGGTGAGTATAACTATATAAACATAATCGAATACAACCTAGATACGATGATTGTTCAATCTATACTGAATTCAACCTTCTGCTCGATTCGGTCGCTTGTATGTAAAACGGAAGAACAGTTACCTGGTGAGTATTGCTATATAAACATCATCACGATATCATCGAATACAACTCAGATACAATTATCGTTTCGTCTAACCATTTAACCTTCTGTTCGATTCAGTCGCTAGTATGTGTAACGGAAGTACCGTCACCTGGTAAGTATCACTATATATACAGTATTGCGATATAATCGGATACCAGCCAGATACATTGATTGTTCAGTCTATCCATTCAACTTTCTGTACGTTTCGGTCGCTCGTATGTGAAACGGGAATACCGTCACCTTATGTGTATAACTATATACACAGCATAACATCATAATCGAATACAACCCAGATACTATCCATTCAACCTTCTGTTCGATTCGGTTGCTCGTATTTATAACGAAAGAACAGTAACCTGGTGAGTATTTCTATATGAACGTCATCACGATATAATCGAATACAACTTAGTTACAATTATCGTTCCGTCTAACCATCCAACCTTATGTTCGATTCAGACGCTCGTATGTGTAACGAAAGAACCGTTACATGGGAGGTGTAGTTAAATATACAACATAACGATATAATCGGAGACAACCCAGATACAATGATTGTTCAATCTATCCATTCAACCTTATGTTCGATTCGGTTGCTAGTATGTATAACGAGAGAACATAATATATAATAATCATCACGAAATAATCGAATACAACCCAGATACGATGATTGTTCAGTCTATCCATTCAACCTTCTGTTCAGTTCAGTCGCTCTTATGTATAACTGGAGAACAGTTACCTCGTGAGTATAACTATATGAACATCATCACGATATAATCGAATACAACCCCAGATACGATCATTGTTTAGTCTATCCATTCAACCTTCAGTTCAATTCAGTCGCTCGTATGTATAACGGAAGAACAGTTACCTGGTGAGTATAACCATATAAACATAATCGAATACAACTCAGATACGATGATAGTTCAATCTATCCATTCAACCTTATGTTCGATTCGGTTGCTCGTATGTATATCGGAAGAACAGGTACCTGGTGCGTATATCTATATAAACATAATCGAATACAACTCAGATACGATGATTGTTCAATCTATCCATTTAACCTTCTGCTCGATTCGGTCGCTTGTATGTAAAACGGAAGGACAGTTACCTGGTGAGTATTGCTATATAAACATCATCACGATATCATCGAATACAACTCAGATACAATTATCGTTTCGTCTAACCATTCAACATTCTGTTCGATTCAGTCACTAGTATGTGTAACGGAAGTATCGTCACCTGGTAAGTATCACTATATATACAGTATTGCGATATAATCGGATACCACCCAGATACATTGATTGTTCAGTCTATCCATTCAACTTTCTTTTCGTTTCGGTCGCTCGTATGTAAAACGGGAATACCGTCTCCTAGTGTGTATAACTATATACACAGCATAACATCATAATCGAATACAACCCATATACTATCCATTCAACCTTCTGTTCAATTCAGTCGCTCGTATGTATAACGGAAGAACAGTTACCTGGTGAGTATAACTATATAAACATAATCGAATACAACCCAGATACGATGATTGTTCAATCTATACTGAATTCAACCTTCTGCTCGATTCGGTCGCTTGTATGTAAACGGAAGAACAGTTACCTGGTGAGTATTGCTATATAAACATCATCACGATATCTTCGAATACAACTCAGATACAATTATCGTTTCGTCTAACCATTTAACCTTCTGTTCGATTCAGTCGCTAGTATGTGTAACGGAAGTACCGTCACCTGGTAAGTATCACTATATATACAGTATTGCGATATAATCGGATACCACCCAGATACATTGATTGTTCAGTCTATCCATTCAACTTTATGTTCGTTTCGGTCGCTCGTATGTGAAACGGGAATACCGTCACCTTATGTGTAAAACTATTTACACAGCATAACATCATAATCGAATACAACCCAGATACTATCCATTCAACCTTCTGTTCGATTCGGTTGCTCGTATGTATAACGAAAGAACAGTAACCTGGTGAGTATTTCTATATGAACGTCATCACGATATAATCGAATACAACTTAGTTACAATTATCGTTCCGTCTAACCATCCAACCTTATGTTCGATTCAGACGCTCGTATGTGTAACGAAAGAACCGTTACATGGTAGGTGTAGTTAAATATACAACATAACGATATAATCGGAGACAACCCAGATACAATGATTGTTCAATCTATCCATTCAACCTTATGTTCGATTCGGTTGCTAGTATGTATAACGAAAGAACAGTTACCTGGTTAGACATAATATATAATAATCATCACGAAATAATCAAATACAACCCAGATACGATGATTGTTCAGTCTATCCATTCAACCTTCTGTTCAGTTCAGTCGCTCTTATGTATAACTGGAGAACAGTTACCTGGTGAGTATAAATATATGAACATCATCACGATATAATCGAATACAACCCCAGATTCGATTATTGTTTAGTCTATCCATTCAACCTTCAGTTCAATTCAGTCGCTCGTATGTATAACGGAATAACAGTTACCTGGTGAGTATAACTATATAAACATAATCGAATACAACTCAGATACGATGATTGTTCAATCTATCCATTCAACCTTATGTTCGATTCGGTTGCTCGTATGTATATCGGAAGAACAGGTACCTGGTGAGTATATCTATATAAACATAATCGAATACAACTCAGATACGATGATTGTTCAATCTATCTATTTAACCTTCTGCTCGATTCGGTCGCTTGTATGTAAAACGGAAGGACAGTTACCTGGTGAGTATTGCTATATAAACATCATCACGATATCATCGAATACAACTCAGATACAATTATCGTATCGTCTAACCATTTAACCTTCTGTTCGATTCAGTCGCTAGTATGTGTAACGGAAGTACCGTCACCTGGTAAGTATCACTATATATACAGTATTGCGATATAATCGGATACCACCCAGATACATTGATTGTTCAGTCTATTCATTCAACTTTCTGTTCGTTTCGGTCGCTCGTATGTGAAACGGGAATACCGTCACCTTATGTGTATAACTATATACACAGCATAACATCATAATCGAATACAACCCCAGATACAATCATTGTTTAGTCTATCCATTCAACCTTCAGTTCAATTCAGTCGCTCGTATGTATAACGGAAGAACAGTTACCTGGTGAGTATAACTATATAAACATAATCGAATACAACTCAGATACGATGATTGTTCAATCTATCCATTCAACCTTATTTTCGATTCGGTTGCTCGTATGTATATCGGAAGAACAGGTACCTGGTGAGTATATCTATATAAACATAATCGAATACAACTCAGATACGATGATTGTTCAATCTATCCATTTAACCTTCTGCTCGATTCGGTCGCTTGTATGTAAAACGGAAGGACAGTTACCTGGTGAGTATTGCTATATAAACATCATCACGATATCATCGAATACAACTCAGATACAATTATCGTTTCGTCTAAACATTTAACCTTCTGTTCGATTCAGTCGCTAGTATGTGTAACGGAAGTACCGTCACCTGGTAAGTATCACTATATATACAGTATTGCGATATGATCGGATACTACCCAGATACATTGATTGTTCAGTCTATCCATTCAACTTTCTTTTCGTTTCGGTCGCTCGTATGTAAAACGGGAATACCGTCTCCTAGTGTGTATAACTATATACACAGCATAACATCATAATCGAATACAACCCATATACTATCCATTCAACCTTCTGTTCAATTCAGTCGCTCGTATGTATAACGGAAGAACAGTTACCTGGTGAGTATAACTATATAAACATAATCGAATACAACCCAGATACGATGATTGTTCAATCTATACTGAATTCAACCTTCTGCTCGATTCGGTCGCTTGTATGTAAAACGGAAGAACAGTTACCTGGTGAGTATTGCTATATAAACATCATCACGATATAATCGAATACAACCCCAGATACGATCATTGTTTAGTCTATCCATTCAACCTTCAGTTCAATTCAGTCGCTCGTATGTATAACGGAAGAACAGTTACCTGGTGAGTATAACTATATAAACATAATCGAATACAACTCAGATACGATGATTGTTCAATCTATCCATTCAACCTTATGTTCGATTCGGTTGCTCGTATGTATATCGGAAGAACAGGTACCTGGTGAGTATATCTATATAAACATAATCGAATACAACTCAGATACATGTATCGTTTCGTCTAACCATTTAACCTTCTGTTCGATTCGGTCGCTTGTATGTAAAACGGAAGGACAGTTACCTGGTGAGTATTGCTATATAAACATCATCACGATATCATCGAATACAACTCAGATACAATTATCGTTTCGTCTAACCATTCAACATTCTGTTCGATTCAGTCACTAGTATGTGTAACGGAAGTATCGTCACCTGGTAAGTATCACTATATATACAGTATTGCGATATAATCGGATACCACCCAGATACATTGATTGTTCAGTCTATTCATTCAACTTTCTTTTCGTTTCGGTCGCTCGTATGTAAAACGGGAATACCGTCTCCTAGTGTGTATAACTATATACACAGCATAACATCATAATCGAATACAACCCATATACTATCCATTCAACCTTCTGTTCAATTCAGTCGCTCGTATGTATAACGAAAGAACAGTTACCTGGTGAGTATAACTATATAAACATAATCGAATACAACCCAGATACGATGATTGTTCAAACTATACTGAATTCAACCTTCTGCTCGATTCGGTCGCTTGTATGTAAACGGAAGAACAGTTACCTGGTGAGTTTTGCTATATAAACATCATCACGATATCTTCGAATACAACTCAGATACAATTATCGTTTCGTCTAACCATTTAACCTTCTGTTCGATTCAGTCGCTAGTATGTGTAACGGAAGTACCGTCACCTGGTAAGTATCACTATATATACAGTATTGCGATATAATCGGATACCACCCAGATACATTGATTGTTCAGTCTATCCATTTATGTTCGTTTCGGTCGCTCGTATGTGAAACGGGAATACCGTCACCTTATGTGTAAAACTATTTACACAGCATAACATCATAATCGAATACAACCCAGATACTATCCATTCAACCTTCTGTTCGATTCGGTTGCTCGTATGTATAACGAAAGAACAGTAACCTGGTGAGTATTTCTATATGAACGTCATCACGATATAATCGAATACAACTTAGTTACAATTATCGTTCCGTCTAACCATCCAACCTTATGTTCGATTCAGACGCTCGTATGTGTAACGAAAGAACCGTTACATGGTAGGTGTAGTTAAATATACAACATAACGATATAATCGGAGACAACCCAGATACAATGATTGTTCAATCTATCCATTCAACCTTATGTTCGATTCGGTTGCTAGTATGTATAACGAAAGAACAGTTACCTGGTTAGACATAATATATAATAATCATCACGAAATAATCAAATACAACCCAGATACGATGATTGTTCAGTCTATCCATTCAACCTTCTGTTCAGTTCAGTCGCTCTTATGTATAACTGGAGAACAGTTACCTGGTGAGTATAAATATATGAACATCATCACGATATAATCGAATACAACCCCAGATTCGATTATTGTTTAGTCTATCCATTCAACCTTCAGTTCAATTCAGTCGCTCGTATGTATAACGGAATAACAGTTACCTGGTGAGTATAACTATATAAACATAATCGAATACAACTCAGATACGATGATTGTTCAATCTATCCATTCAACCTTATGTTCGATTCGGTTGCTCGTATGTATATCGGAAGAACAGGTACCTGGTGAGTATATCTATATAAACATAATCGAATACAACTCAGATACGATGATTGTTCAATCTATCTATTTAACCTTCTGCTCGATTCGGTCGCTTGTATGTAAAACGGAAGGACAGTTACCTGGTGAGTATTGCTATATAAACATCATCACGATATCATCGAATACAACTCAGATACAATTATCGTATCGTCTAACCATTTAACCTTCTGTTCGATTCAGTCGCTAGTATGTGTAACGGAAGTACCGTCACCTGGTAAGTATCACTATATATACAGTATTGCGATATAATCGGATACCACCCAGATACATTGATTGTTCAGTCTATTCATTCAACTTTCTGTTCGTTTCGGTCGCTCGTATGTGAAACGGGAATACCGTCACCTTATGTGTATAACTATATACACAGCATAACATCATAATCGAATACAACCCCAGATACAATCATTGTTTAGTCTATCCATTCAACCTTCAGTTCAATTCAGTCGCTCGTATGTATAACGGAAGAACAGTTACCTGGTGAGTATAACTATATAAACATAATCGAATACAACTCAGATACGATGATTGTTCAATCTATCCATTCAACCTTATTTTCGATTCGGTTGCTCGTATGTATATCGGAAGAACAGGTACCTGGTGAGTATATCTATATAAACATAATCGAATACAACTCAGATACGATGATTGTTCAATCTATCCATTTAACCTTCTGCTCGATTCGGTCGCTTGTATGTAAAACGGAAGGACAGTTACCTGGTGAGTATTGCTATATAAACATCATCACGATATCATCGAATACAACTCAGATACAATTATCGTTTCGTCTAAACATTTAACCTTCTGTTCGATTCAGTCGCTAGTATGTGTAACGGAAGTACCGTCACCTGGTAAGTATCACTATATATACAGTATTGCGATATGATCGGATACTACCCAGATACATTGATTGTTCAGTCTATCCATTCAACTTTCTTTTCGTTTCGGTCGCTCGTATGTAAAACGGGAATACCGTCTCCTAGTGTGTATAACTATATACACAGCATAACATCATAATCGAATACAACCCATATACTATCCATTCAACCTTCTGTTCAATTCAGTCGCTCGTATGTATAACGGAAGAACAGTTACCTGGTGAGTATAACTATATAAACATAATCGAATACAACCCAGATACGATGATTGTTCAATCTATACTGAATTCAACCTTCTGCTCGATTCGGTCGCTTGTATGTAAAACGGAAGAACAGTTACCTGGTGAGTATTGCTATATAAACATCATCACGATATAATCGAATACAACCCCAGATACGATCATTGTTTAGTCTATCCATTCAACCTTCAGTTCAATTCAGTCGCTCGTATGTATAACGGAAGAACAGTTACCTGGTGAGTATAACTATATAAACATAATCGAATACAACTCAGATACGATGATTGTTCAATCTATCCATTCAACCTTATGTTCGATTCGGTTGCTCGTATGTATATCGGAAGAACAGGTACCTGGTGAGTATATCTATATAAACATAATCGAATACAACTCAGATACATGTATCGTTTCGTCTAACCATTTAACCTTCTGTTCGATTCGGTCGCTTGTATGTAAAACGGAAGGACAGTTACCTGGTGAGTATTGCTATATAAACATCATCACGATATCATCGAATACAACTCAGATACAATTATCGTTTCGTCTAACCATTCAACATTCTGTTCGATTCAGTCACTAGTATGTGTAACGGAAGTATCGTCACCTGGTAAGTATCACTATATATACAGTATTGCGATATAATCGGATACCACCCAGATACATTGATTGTTCAGTCTATTCATTCAACTTTCTTTTCGTTTCGGTCGCTCGTATGTAAAACGGGAATACCGTCTCCTAGTGTGTATAACTATATACACAGCATAACATCATAATCGAATACAACCCATATACTATCCATTCAACCTTCTGTTCAATTCAGTCGCTCGTATGTATAACGAAAGAACAGTTACCTGGTGAGTATAACTATATAAACATAATCGAATACAACCCAGATACGATGATTGTTCAAACTATACTGAATTCAACCTTCTGCTCGATTCGGTCGCTTGTATGTAAACGGAAGAACAGTTACCTGGTGAGTTTTGCTATATAAACATCATCACGATATCTTCGAATACAACTCAGATACAATTATCGTTTCGTCTAACCATTTAACCTTCTGTTCGATTCAGTCGCTAGTATGTGTAACGGAAGTACCGTCACCTGGTAAGTATCACTATATATACAGTATTGCGATATAATCGGATACCACCCAGATACATTGATTGTTCAGTCTATCCATTTATGTTCGTTTCGGTCGCTCGTATGTGAAACGGGAATACCGTCACCTTATGTGTAAAACTATTTACACAGCATAACATCATAATCGAATACAACCCAGATACTATCCATTCAACCTTCTGTTCGATTCGGTTGCTCGTATGTATAACGAAAGAACAGTAACCTGGTGAGTATTTCTAAAAGAACGTCATCACGATATAATCGAATACAACTTAGTTACAATTATCGTTCCGTCTAACCATCCAACCTTATGTTCGATTCAGACGCTCGTATGTGTAACGAAAGAACCGTTACATGGTAGGTGTAGTTAAATATACAACATAACGATATAATCGGAGACAACCCAGATACAATGATTGTTCAATCTATCCATTCAACCTTATGTTCGATTCGGTTGCTAGTATGTATAACGAAAGAACAGTTACCTGGTTAGACATAATATATAATAATCATCACGAAATAATCAAATACAACCCAGATACGATGATTGTTCAGTCTATCCATTCAACCTTCTGTTCAGTTCAGTCGCTCTTATGTATAACTGGAGAACAGTTACCTGGTGAGTATAACTATATGAACATCATCACGATATAATCGAATACAACCCCAGATTCGATTATTGTTTAGTCTATCCATTCAACCTTCAGTTCAATTCAGTCGCTCGTATGTATAACGGAAGAACAGTTACCTGGTGAGTATAACTATATAAACATAATCGAATACAACTCAGATACGATGATTGTTGAATCTATCCATTCAACCTTATGTTCGATTCGGTTGCTCGTATGTATATCGGAAGAACAGGTACCTAGTGAGTATATCAATATAATCATAATCGAATACAACTCAGATACGATGATTGTTCAATCTATCCATTTAACCTTCTGCTCGATTCGGTCGCTTGTATGTAAAACGGAAGGACAGTTACCTGGTGAGTATTGCTATATAAACATCATCACGATATCATCGAATACAACTCAGATACAATTATTGTTTCGTCTAACCATTTAACCTTCTGTTCGATTCAGTCGCTAGTATGTGTAACGGAAGTACCGTCACTTGGTAAGTATCACTATATATACAGTATTGCGATATAATCGAATACCACCCAGATACATTGATTGTTCAGTCTATCCATTCAACTTTCTGTTCGTTTCGGTCGATCGTATGTGAAACGGGAACACCGTCACCTTATGTGTATAACTATATACACAGCATAACATCATAATCGAATACAACCCCAGATACGATCATTGTTTAGTCTATCCATTCAACCTTCAGTTCGATTCAGTCGCTCGTATGTATAACGGAAGAACAGTTACCTGGTGAGTATAACTATATAAATATTATCGAATACAACTCAGATACGATGATTGTTCAATCTATCCATTCAACCTTATGTTCGATTCGGTTGCTCGTATGTATATCGGAAGAACAGGTACCTGGTGAGTATATCTATATACACATAATCGAATACAACTCAGATACGATGATTGTTCAATATATCCATTTAACCTTCTGCTCGATTCGGTCGCTTGTATGTAAAACGGAAGGACAGTTACCTGGTGAGTATTGCTATATAAACATCATCACGATATCATCGAATACAACTCAGATACAATTATCGTTTCGTCTAACCATTCAACATTCTGTTCGATTCAGTCGCTAGTATGTGTAACGGAAGTATCGTCACCTGGTAAGTATCACTATATATACAGTATTGCGATATGATCGGATACCACCCAGATACATTGATTGTTCAGTCTATCCATTCAACTTTCTTTTCGTTTCGGTCGCTCGTATGTAAAACGGGAATACCGTCTCCTAGTGTGTATAACTATATACACAGCATAACATCATAATCGAATACAACCCATATACTATCCATTCAACCTTCTGTTCAATTCAGTCGCTCGTATGTATAACGGAAGAACAGTTACCTGGTGAGTATAACTATATAAACATAATCGAATACAACCCAGATACGATGATTGTTCAATCTATACTGAGTTCAACCTTCTGCTCGATTCGGTCGCTTGTATGTAAAACGGAAGAACAGTTACCTGGTGAGTATTGCTATATAAACATCATCACGATATCATCGAATACAACTCAGATACAATTATCGTTTAGTCTAACCATTTAACCTTCGGTTCGATTCAGTCGCTAGTATGTGTAACGGAAGTACCGTCACCTGGTAAGTATCAATATATATACATTATTGCGATATAATCGGATACCACCCAGATACATTGATTGTTCAGTCTATCCATTCAACTTTATGTTAGTTTCGGTCGCTCGTATGTGAAACGGGAATACCGTCACCTTATGTGTAAAACTATATACACAGCATAACATCATAATCGAATACAACCCAGATACTATCCATTCAACCTTCTGTTCGATTCCGTTGCTCGTATGTATAACGAAAGAACAGTAACCTGGTGAGTATTTCTATATGAACGTCATCACGATATAATCGAATACAACTTAGTTACAATTATCGTTCCGTCTAACCATCCAACCTTATGTTCGATTCAGACGCTCGTATGTGTTACGAAAGAACCGTTACATGGTAGGTGTAGTTAAATATACAACATAACGATATAATCGGAGACAACCCAGATACAATGATTGTTCAATCTATCCATTCAACCTTATGTTCGATTCGGTTGCTACTATGTATAACGAAAGAACAGTTACCTGGTTAGACATAATATATAATAATCATCACGAAATAATCGAATACAACCCAGATACGATGATTGTTCAGTCTATCCATTCAACCTTCTGTTCAGTTCAGTCGCTCTTATGTATAACTGGAGAACAGTTACCTGGTGAGTATAACTATATGAACATCATCACGATATAATCGAATACAACCCCAGATACGATCATTGTTTAGTCTATCCATTCAACCTTCAGTTCAATTCAGTCGCTCGTATGTATAACGGAAGAACAGTTACCTGGTGAGTATAACTATATAAACATAATCGAATACAACTCAGATACGATGATTGTTCAGTCGTTCGTGAATATTCAAACCGTTCACACGTGTGCGATATACCTGCTTCAGATAAGTACCTACGTATACCAAATTATTTTGCTTGATTTCTTTCACTATAAGTTTATCTCTTTATATTGTAGCAATATAAAAAAGGTATTGTTATAAATGAATATCACCTCGGGCGGCCTTGAGCCGCCTAATAATATCGATAATGTAGATACCTCACAAAATTTGAAAGACATAAATTCCTTTAATTTCGAAAATAAATATGGACCTGAAGACATTGGACCATATTTTGTATTTGTAGAACACTTGCAAAAAAACTTCGGTAGATTATTTCCAATGAAAATTGGATATTATTTGCTCAATGACAATATTCTCAAAAATGACATCATAGATATAACAGCTGTGGGAGTAAACAGAGTCAAAGTTATTTTCAAACATTATAACATAGCGAATTCCTTTGTTGGCCATGATATTTTGAAACAAAACAATCTCATAGCGTACATCCCTACATATTATAATCATCGTAAAGGATTAATCAGATATGTAGACACATTTTTTTCTGAAAACTTTTTACTCGAAAACATCGAATGTGAAAAAACCAGAATAGTGAAAGTTGAACGAATGAAACGAAAAGTAATTGAACAAGATGGAAGCACCAAAATACTTGATCGCCAATTGATTATTGCAACCTTTGAAGGAAACACTATTCCAGAAAAAGTGAAAATTAATTTAACCTCATTTCCCGTCGAACCATACATATATCCTGTTGTTCAATGCTACTCTTGTCTAAGATATGGTCACACTAGTAAATTATGTAAATCAAAATCTAAAAAATGTAAATCTTGTTCCAAAGAACACGATAGCGATGATAGTAATTGTACACCTTCAGATAAATTTTGCATCTACTGCCAAAATAAAGAACACTCAACAATTTCCAGAAATTGTCCTATGTACATCAAACAACATAACATCAAAAAAGAAATGGCATTTCGTAACATACCTTTCAAGGAAGCCGAGAATATAGTAAACAATCCATCATATTCTAAAGTCACTGTCAACAATAGATTCTCCATTTTGAACAACACCCAAAATTTCCCACCCCTACAGCAACCTTCCACTCAATATACACCTCCAGCTTATATGTTACACAAACAAAGAACACAAACACCCACAAAAAAACGAAAAGTCTCAAGCCCACCTGCATCACCTTCTCCTAATACAAATAAAAAAATAAATTTGCCTAAACCGCAAAATAATTCTCCCATCATCCCCAATCCACATCGAGACGATTTTTTTCAATACAAAGAAAAACTCATAGAAAACATATATAAATTTATCAGTTCAAATTTCACTCCAAAGCATGAAATTGCATCGGGATCTAACCCAGCAATTTTTAAAAACACCAAAGAATTTTTGGCTTCTGCCCTCGAATTTGATATGTCGGATGTTATCAGTATTAACAGTGATGAGTCAAGTTATTAGGCCGATTAAACTTCTCCAATGGAATATTCTATCAATTAATAAACGTAAACCGAATTTATCGAAACTTTTATCTACTGAATTCTTTGACATTCTTGTAATATGCGAAACTTGGCTGAAGCCAAATTCAAACCTCCATCTTCAAGGATATAACACCATACAAAATAACAGAAATGATGGCAAAGGCGGTGTTGCCATTTTGCTATCAAAAAATCTAAAATACAGAACTCTAGAAATCAAACAAAACTTCAACAAAAGTATTGAAACATGTGCACTTTTTATTGAAAATATCAACCTCTCCCTTGTATCCATTTACAAACCCCCCAAAATAAACGCATGCTCTATAGATTGGGAAAATCTCTTTTCTCAATTTCCACAAGATACAATTTTTTGCGGAGACTTCAACTGCCACCACTCCCTATGGGGTTCTGCACAAGATTTGCCAAGTGGTAATAAACTCGTGGATGCCTTAAATAATAGTAACCTGATAATATTGAACGACGGTTCTCCTACTAAGATCACCAGACCAAATGAAAATATATCTGCAGTTGACCTATCAATAACATCACCAAACTTAGTCAGCAAAATAGAATGGTCTGTTCTTCCTGACTCCATGGGTTCAGACCATTATCCCATCTCTATAAAACTTCATTATAATTTTCAACCTCAAAATATCCTACCGACTACTAAGTGGAATGAAGCTTCTGCTGATTGGATAACCTATGCCAGTTATTTTATTGATCATATGACGAACGAAACAAATTTTGATATTACCTTATCCGAGCTAATTAAGACAATCGGGGATGCAGCATCGGCATCCATGAAAATTAACAACCCATTAATCATAAAAACCCCCCACCCCATATGGTGGGATACTGAATGCACAAATATGGTTCTGAAAAGGAAAAGCGCCTTACAACAATACAAAAATCAATCTAACTGGGAAAACTACATGAATTACAAAAATATTGAAGCCCAAACAAAACTCCTCTTCAAGGCCAAATACTCTACTAGCTGGAAAACCTTCATCAGTCAATTGAATAAAAATACGTCAATCACCAAAATTTGGCAATTCATCAACAAAATATCTAATAAAAAATATTTTAACCATAAATCAAACATTCCAACCGAGATGATAGAAAAGTTGTTGGACATTTTTGCTCCCCCTTACGTAACGGCATTATTTAATAATATTTCCAATATCAATACTTCCTCCACTATTCCAGGTGATGCATTTTCCATGACTGAACTGGAATTTGCATTAGATTCGCGTCGAGGAACCTCTCCCGGTAATGATTCTATCACTTACAATATGATCAAAAACCTTCCTGTCACAGCCAAGCAAGTGTTATTAAAGAACTTCAATAAGTGGTGGACAGATCCTAGCATTCTTAGTACACTCAAGGAAATCACTATAATATTAATTTTGAAACCGAACAAAAACCCAAATTTAACATCTTCCTACCGTCCAATTTCTTTAATGTCATGCATATTGAATTAGAGTGGTTTTTAGAGTATCACTCAAAATTACCGTCATCACAGTACGGGTGCAGACGCGGAACGGGTACCATGGAAGCTGTATCACACCTTGTAACAGACATTCAGTGCGCATTTTCGAGAAACGCATATGTTGGATGTCTTTTTATTGATCTAAAAGGCGCTTATGAGTCAGTTGACTTGGGATTACTCACAGAGAGCCTGATATCACTAAACATCAACCCGCAAATAGCTTGCAATATTGTAAGTCTTTTCAGAGATCGAAAAATCTATATCAGAGATCACAACAATCTCTTGCATGGCCCTAGGCTAGTCAATAACGGTCTGCCTCAAGGAGCTGTCCTCAGCCCCTTGCTATTCAATGCATACACTCACAGTCTGCACAATTTATTCGACTCCGATGTAAAATGCATTCAATATGTGGATGATTTTTGCTTTTATACTGTTCAAAACGATTATAATCAATGTATCAGAACTCTAAGGTACATAGTATATTGCCTTAAGCCATGGTTTACTGATCACTCACTGACAATATCACCAGAAAAGTCTGCTGTTGTTTTCTTCACCAGACATAGACTACAAACCCCTGAAAAAATTATTCTGAATGGACTGGAAATTCCCGTTAAAAACGAATACAAATACCTGGGCATATTCTTAGACAAAAAGCTCCTCTGGAGTAGTCACATAGAATACATCAAAGGTAGATGTGAAAAGGGAATCAACATGTTGAAATGTGTATCAAAAACGAAATGGGGTGCTGATACACAAATTGCCCTCCTATTTTATCGGGCATACATACGATCAATACTTGATTATGGATCTGTTTTGTATGGTTCTGCCGCGAACTTCCATTTAAAGAAAATTGATAGAATACAATATAACGCTGTGAGGATATGCATCGGAGCTTTCAAATCATCCCCTGTTCTATGCGTCCTAGCAGAGGCGCGAGAGACTCCTTTAGACATCCGACGCAACTACTTGGCTTTCAAAAAAGTATGTAAATATCAATCGTTTCATCATAATAACCCTCTCAATAAGTCAATTCCTCAATTAGCAATTCAAAATTTAACCATCAATTATTGGAACAAAAAAAATAGTCCTCCACTAACTGATGCTTTCGTAAACTTCAATGAAATTATCGATCTAATCACACCCTCTAAAAAACTACCAATATTTTGCCTCGAATTTGCGGAAATTATTCAAAAACCTAAGGTAATTTTTCCCGCCTACTGTGAAACGGACTCAATCAATCAATCTAATTTCAACTTCTTAATTAATCAATATAATGATTTCCTAAAAATATATACAGATGGTTCAAAAAACTCTAGTGGAACTGGATTTGCATTCTTCGTATCAAACCTGAATATCTATGAGAAATATAAAATCCATGATTTCTGCTCTATATTTACAGCCGAAATCATGGCAATTGAAAATGCACTTGTTTGGCTCACAAACCGAGAACCAACGCTCAATGCACTGATAATATCAGATTCCAGATCAGCCCTGGAAGCTTTAAATAACACTTCAACCAACAACTTCTCTACTTCCGTACCTATATGTAACATAAAGAAACTCCTCTATAAACTCAGTACACGCGGACAAATTATCAACTTCATATGGGTTAAAGGCCACTCTGGTATATACGGAAATGAAAAAGTAGACATTGCTGCTAAGAAAGCTACAACTCTTGTAGAATTATCAAATAATAGATGTGCATTCTCCGACATCATTAACTCTGGAAAAAATAAGGTGAGAAACAGCTGGGAAACTTGTTGGAAAGAATTCGTCAATAAATCAAACAATCACTTCACTCATATACACCAAACTCTACCAAAGCAAGTCCCTCATATAGACAACTTCAACGTGCCAAGATCGTATTCCACAACCATTACTCGATTGAAATTAAACCATGGCAAGTTTCCCTCGCACCTCTACAAACTGGGTCTTGCGGAAACAAATATCTGCTCTTGTGACAATGAATCCATCGCGGATATGAACCATATATTTTTTGCATGTCCCCTCTACCAACCAAATCGCGTCAAGATATTCTCAACTCTACTTCAAAATAATATACCCCATCCCATTAATTTAACCTCTTTACTTAGCTCCGGCGATATACATGTTCTTGACTGTTTGGTACATTTCCTTGGAGAAATCAAGTTAGATATATAAAACTCAATTATAAAACGATAACAATAATCTGTGGCAAACGGTCCTTCCAATGCCAACCCTCCTCCCAAAAAAAAAAAAAAAAAAAAAAAAAAAAAAAAAAAAAAAAAAAAAAAAACGATGATTGTTCAATCTATCCATTCAACCTTATGTTCGATTCGGTTGCTCGTATGTATATCGGAAGAACAGTTACCTGGTGAGTATAACTATATAAACATAATCGAATACAACCCAGATACGATGATTGTTCAATCTATACTGAATTCAACCTTCTGCTCGATTCGGTCGCTTGTATGTTAAACGGAAGAACAGTTACCTGTTGAGTATTGCTATATAAACATCATCACGATATCATCGAATACAACTCAGATACATGTATCGTTTCGTCTAACCATTTAACTTTCTGTTCGATTCATTCGCTAGTATGTGTAACGGAAGTATCGTCACCTGGTAAGTATCACTATATATACAGTATTGCGATATAATCGGATACCACCCAGATACATTGATTGTTCAGTCTATCCATTCAACTTTCTGTTCGTTTCGGTCGCTCGTATGTGAAACAGGAATACCGTCACCTTATGTGTATAACTATATACACAGCATAACATCATAATCGAATACAATTCAGATACTATCCATTCAACCTTCTGTTCGATTCGGTTGCTCGTATGTATAACGAAAGAACAGTAACCTGGTGAGTATTTCTATATGAACGTCATCACGATATAATCGAATACAACTCAGTTACAATTATCGTTCCGTCTAACCATCCAACCTTATGTTCGATTCAGACGCTCGTATGTGTAACGAAAGAACCGTTACATGGTAGGTGTAGTTAAATATACAACATAACGATATAATCGGAGACAACCCAGATACAATGATTGTTCAATCTATCCATTCAACCTTATGTTCGATTCGGTTGCTAGTATGTATAACGAAAGAACAGTTACCTGGTAAGACATAATATATAATTATCATCACGAAATAATCGAATACAACCCAGATACGATGATTGTTCAATCTATCCATTCAACCTTATGTTCGATTCGGTTGCTCGTATGTATATCGGAAGAACAGGTACCTGGTGAGTATATCTATATAAACATTATCGCATACAACTCAGATACGATGATTGTTCAATCTATCCATTTAACCTTCTGCTCCATTCGGTCGCTTGTATGTAAAACGGAAGGACAGTTACCTGGTGAGTATTGCTATATAAACATCATCACGATATCATCGAATACAACTCAGATACAATTATCGTTTCGTCTAACCATTTAACCTTCTGTTCGATTCAGTCGCTAGTATGTGTAACGGAAGTACCGTCACCTGGTAAGTATCACTATATATACAGTATTGCGATATAATCGGATACCACCCAGATACATTGATTGTTCAGTCTATCCTTTCAACTTTCTGTTCGTTTCGGTCGCTCGTATGTAAAACGGGAATACCGTCACCTTATGTGTATAACTATATACACAGCATAACATCATAATCGAATACAACCCAGATACTATCCATTCAACCTTCTGTTCGATTCGGTTGCTCGTATGTATAACGAAAGAACAGTAACCTGGTGATGCTATATAAACATCATCACGATATCATCGAATACAACTCAGATACAATTATCGTTTCGTCTAACCATTCAACATTCTGTTCGATTCAGTCGCTAGTATGTGTAACGGAAGTATCGTCACCTGGTAAGTATCACTATATATACAGTATTGCGATATAATCGGATACCACCCAGATACATTGATTGTTCAGTCTATCCATTCAGTTTTCTTTTTGTTTCGGTCGCTCGTATGTATAACGGGAATACCGTCTCCTAGTGTGTATAACTATATACACAGCATAACATCATAATCGAATACAACCCATATACTATCCATTCAACCTTCTGTTCAATTCATTCGCTCGTATGTATAACGGAAGAACAGTTACCTGGTGAGTATAACTATATAAACATAATCGAATACAACCCAGATACGATGATTGTTCAATCTATACCGAATTCAACCTTCTGCTCGATTCGGTCGTTTGTATGTAAAAAGGAAGAACAGTTACCTGGTGAGTATTGCTATATAAACATCATCACGATATCATCGAATACAACTCAGATACAATTATCGTTTCGTCTAACCATTTAACCTTCTGTTCGATTCAGTCGCTAGTATGTGTAACGGAAGTACCGTCACCTGGTAAGTATCACTATATATACAGTATTGCGATATAATCGGATACCACCCAGATACATTGATTGTTCAGTCTATCCATTCAACTTTCTGTTCGTTTCGGTCGCTCGTATGTGAAACGGGAATACCGTCACCTTATGTGTATAACTATATACACAGCATAACATCATAATCGATTACAACCCAGATACTATCCATTCAACCTTCTGTTCGATTCGGTTGCTCGTATGTATAACGAAAGAACAGTAACCTGGTGAGTATTTCTATATGAACGTCATCACGATATAATCGAATACAACTTAGTTACAATTATCGTTCCGTCTAACCATCCAACCTTATGTTCGATTCAGACGCTCGTATGTGTAACGAAAGAACCGTTACATGGTAGGTGTAGTTAAATATACAACATAACGATATAATCGGAGACAACCCAGATACAATGATTGTTCAATCTATCCATTCAACCTTATGTTCGATTCGGTTGCTAGTATGTATAACGAAAGAACAGTTACCTGGTTAGACATTATATATAATAATCATCACGAAATGATCGAATACAACCCAGATACGATGATTGTTCAGTCTATCCATTCAACCTTCTGTTCAGTTCAGTCGCTCTTATGTATAACTGGAGAACAGTTACCTGGTGAGTATAACTATATGAACATCATCACGATATAATCGAATACAACCCCAGATACGATCATTGTTAAGTCTATCCATTCAACCTTCAGTTCAATTCAACTGCTCGTATGTATAACGGAAGAACAGTTACCTGGTGAGTATAACTATATAAACATAATCGAATACAACTCAGATACGATGATTGTTCAATCTATCCATTCAACCTTATGTTCGATTCGGTTGCTCGTATGTATATCGGAAGAACAGGTACCTGGTGAGTATATCTATATAAACATTATCGAATACAACTCAGATACGATGATTGTTCAATCTATCCATTTAACCTTCTGCTCCATTCGGTCGCTTGTATGTAAAACGGAAGGACAGTTACCTGGTGAGTATAACTATATGAACATCATCACGATATAATCGAATACAACCCCAGATACGATCATTGTTTAGTCTATCCATTCAACCTTCAGTTCAATTCAGTCGCTCGTATGTATAACGGAAGAACAGTTACCTGGTGAGTATAACTATATAAACATAATCGAATACAACTCAAATACGATGATTGTTCAATCTATCCATTCAACCTTATGTTCGATTCGGTTGCTCATATGTATATCGGAAGAACAGGTACCTGGTGAGTATATCTATATAAACATTATCGAATACAACTCAGATACGATGATTGTTCAATCTATCCATTTAACCTTCTGCTCCATTCGGTCGCTTGTATGTAAAACGGAAGGACAGTTACCTGGTGAGTATTGCTATATAAACATCATCACGATATCATCGAATACAACTCAGATACAATTATCGTTTCGTCTAACCATTTAACCTTCTGTTCGATTCAGTCGCTAGTATGTGTAACGGAAGTACCGTCACCTGGTAAGTATCACTATATATACAGTATTGCGATATAATCGGATACCACCCAGATACATTGATTGTTCAGTCTATCCATTCAACTTTCTGTTGGTTTCGGTCGCTCGTATGTAAAACGGGAATAACGTCACTTTATGTGTATAACTATATACACAGCATAACATCATAATCGAATACAACCCAGATACTATCCATTCAACCTTCTGTTCGATTCGGTTGCTCGTATGTATAACGAAAGAACAGTAACCTGGTGAGTATTGCTATATAAACATCATCACGATATCATCGAATACAACTCAGATACAATTATCGTTTCGTCTAACCATTCAACATTCTGTTCGATTCAGTCGCTAGTATGTGTAACGGAAGTATCGTCACCTGGTAAGTATCACTATATATACAGTATTGCGATATAATCGGATACCACCCAGATACATTGATTGTTCAGTCTATCCATTCAACTTTCTTTTTGTTTCGGTCGCTCGTATGTATAACGGGAATACCGTCTCCTAGTGTGTATAACTATATACACAGCATAACATCATAATCGAATACAACCCATATACTATCCATTCTACCTTCTGTTCAATTCATTCGCTCGTATGTATAACGGAAGAACAGTTACCTGGTGAGTATAACTATATAAACATAATCGAATACAACCCAGATACGATGATTGTTCAATCTATACCGAATTCAACCTTCTGCTCGATTCGGTCGTTTGTATGTAAAACGGAAGAACAGTTACCTGGTGAGTATTGCTATATAAACATCATCACGATATCATCGAATATAACTCAGATACAATTATCGTTTCGTCTAACCATTTAACCTTCTGTTCGATTCAGTCGCTAGTATGTGTAACGGAAGTACCGTCACCTGGTAAGTATCACTATATATACAGTATTGCGATATAATCGGATACCACCCAGATACATTGATTGTTCAGTCTATCCATTCAACTTTCTGTTCGTTTCGGTCGTTCGTATGTGAAACGGGAATACCGTCACCTTATGTGTATAACTATATACACAGCATAACATCATAATCGATTACAACCCAGATACTATCCATTCAACCTTCTGTTCGATTCGGTTGCTCGTATGTATAACGAAAGAACAGTAACCTGGTGAGTATTTCTATATGAACGTCATCACGATATAATCGAATACAACTTAGTTACAATTATCGTTCCGTCTAAATATCCAACCTTATCTTCGATTCAGACGCTCGTATGTGTAACGAAAGAACCGTTACATGGTAGGTGTAGTTAAATATACAACATAACGATATAATCGGAGACAACCCAGATACAATGATTGTTCAATCTATCCATTCAACCTTATGTTCGATTCGGTTGCTAGTATGTATAACGAAAGAACAGTTACCTGGTTAGACATTATATATAATAATCATCACGAAATGATCGAATACAACCCAGATACGATGATTGTTCAGTCTATCCATTCAACCTTCTGTTCAGTTCAGTCGCTCTTATGTATAACTGGAGAACAGTTACCTGGTGAGTATAACTATATGAACATCATCACGATATAATCGAATACAACCCCAGATACGATCATTGTTTAGTCTATCCATTCAACCTTCAGTTCAATTCAGTCGCTCGTATGTATAACGGAAGAACAGTTACCTGGTGAGTATAACCATATAAACATAATCGAATACAACTCAGATACGATGATTGTTCAATCTATCCATTCAACCTTATGTTCGATTCGGTTGCTCGTATGTATATCGGAAGAACAGGTACCTGGTGAGTATATCTATATAAACATTATCGAATACAACTCAGATACGATGATTGTTCAATCTATCCATTCAACCTTCTGCTCCATTCGGTCGCTTGTATGTAAAACGGAAGGACAGTTACCTGGTGAGTATAACTATATGAACATCATCACGATATAATCGAATACAACCCCAGATACGATCATTGTTTAGTCTATCCATTCAACCTTCAGTTCAATTCAGTCGCTCGTATGTATAACGGAAGAACAGTTACCTGGTGAGTATAACTATATAAACATAATCGAATACAACTCAGATACGATGATTGTTCAATCTATCCATTCAACCTTATGTTCGATTCGGTTGCTCATATGTATATCGGAAGAACAGGTACCTGGTGAGTATATCTATATAAACATTATCGAATACAACTCAGATAAGATGATTGTTCAATCTATCCATTTAACCTTCTGTTCGATTCGGTTGCTCGTATGTATAACGAAAGAACAGTAACCTGGTGAGTATTGCTATATAAACATCATCACGATATCATCGAATACAACTCAGATACAATTATCGTTTCGTCTAACCATTCAACATTCTGTTCGATTCAGTCGCTAGTATGTGTAACGGAAGTATCGTCACCTGGTAAGTATCACTATATATACAGTATTGCGATATAATCGGATACCACCCAGATACATTGATTGTTCAGTCTATCCATTCAACTTTCTTTTTGTTTCGGTCGCTCGTATGTATAACGGGAATACCGTCTCCTAGTGTGTATAACTATATACACAGCATAACATCATAATCGAATACAACCCATATACTATCCATTCAACCTTCTGTTCAATTCATTCGCTCGTATGTATAACGGAAGAACAGTTACCTGGTGAGTATAACTATATAAACATAATCGAATACAACCCAGATACGATGATTGTTCAATCGATACCGAATTCAACCTTCTGCTCGATTCGGTCGTTTGTATGTAAAACGGAAGAACAGTTACCTGGTAAGTATTGCTATATAAACATCATCACGATATCATCGAATACAACTCAGATACAATTATCGTTTCGTCTAACCATTTAACCTTCTGTTCGATTCAGTCGCTAGTATGTGTAACGGAAGTACCGTCACCTGGTAAGTATCACTATATATACAGTATTGCGATATAATCGGATACCACCCAGATACATTGATTGTTCAGTCTATCCATTCAACTTTCTGTTCGTTTCGGTCGCTCGTATGTGAAACGGGAATACCGTCACCTTATGTGTATAACTATATACACAGCATAACATCATTATCGAATACAACCCAGATACTATCCATTCAACCTTCTGTTCGATTCGGTTGCTCGTATGTATAACGAAAGAACAGTAACCTGGTGAGTATTTCTATATGAACGTCATCACGATATAATCGAATACAACTTAGTTACAATTATCGTTCCGTCTAACCATCCAACCTTATTTTCGATTCAGACGCTCGTATGTGTAACGAAAGAACCGTTACATGGTAGGTGTAGTTAAATATACAACATAACGATATAATCGGAGACAACCCAGATACAATGATTGTTCAATCTATCCATTCAACCTTATGTTCGATTCGGTTGCTAGTATGTATAACGAAAGAACAGTTACCTGGTTAGACATTATATATAATAATCATCACGAAATAATCGAATACAACCCAGATACGATGATTGTTCAGTCTATCCATTCAACCTTCTGTTCAGATCAGTCGCTCTTATGTATAACTGGAGAACAGTTACCTGGTGAGTATAACTATATGAACATCATCACGATATAATCGAATACAACCCCAGATACGATCATTGTTTAGTCTATCCATTCAACCTTCAGTTCAATTCAGTCGCTCGTATGTATAACGGAAGAACAGTTACCTGGTAAGTATAACTATATAAACATAATCGAATACAACTCAGATACGATGATTGTTCAATCTATCCATTCAACCTTATGTTCGATTCGGTTGCTCGTATGTATATCGGAAGAACAGGTACCTGGTGAGTATATCTATATAAACATAATCGAATACAACTCAGATACGATGATTGTTCAATCTATCCATTTAACCTTCTGCTCGATTCGGTCGCTTGTATGTAAAACGGAGGGACAGTTACCTGGTAAGTATTGCTATATAAACATCATCACGATATCATCGAATACAACTCAGATACAATTATCGTTTCGTCTAACCATTCAACATTCTGTTCGATTCAGTCGCTAGTATGTGTAACGGAAGTATCGTCACCTGGTGAGTATCACTATATATACAGTATTGCGATATAATCGGATACCACCCAGATACATTGATTGTTCAGTCTATCCATTCAACTTTCTGTTCGTTTCGGTCGCTCGTATGTGAAACGGGAATACCGTCACCTTATGTGTATAACTATATACACAGCATAACATCATAATCGAATACAACCCAGATACTATCCATTCAACCTTCTGTTCGATTCGGTTGCTCGTATGTATAACGAAAGAACAGTAACCTGGTGAGTATTTCTATATGAACGTCATCACGATATAATCGAATACAACTTAGTTACAATATCGTTCCGTCTAACCATCCAACCTTATGTTCGATTCAGACGCTCGTATGTGTAACGAAGGAACCGTTACATGGTAGGTGTAGTTAAATATACAACATAACGATATAATCGGAGACAACCCAGATACAATGATTGTTCAATCTATCCATTCAACCTTATGTTGGATTCGGTTGCTAGTATGTATAACGAAAGAACAGTTACCTGGTTAGACATAATATATAATAATCATCACGAAATAATCGAATACAACCCAGATACGATGATTGTTCAGTCTATCCATTCAACCTTCAGTTCAATTCAGTCGCTCGTATGTATAACGGAAGAACAGTTACCTGGTGAGTATAACTATATAAACATAATCGAATACAACTCAGATACGATGATTGTTCAATCTATCTATTCAACCCTATGTTCGATTTGGTTGCTCGTATGTATATCAGAAGAACAGGTACCTGGTGAGTATATCTATATAAACATAATCGAATACAACTCAGATACGATGATTGTTCAATCTATCAATTTAACCTTCTGCTCGATTTGGTCGCTTGTATGTAAAACGGAAGGACAGTTACCTGGTGAGTATTGCTATATAAACATCATCACGATATCATCGAATACAACTCAGATAGAATTATCGTTTCGTCTAACCATTCAACATTCTGTTCGATTCAGTCGCTAGTATGTGTAACGGAAGTATCGTCACCTGGTGAGTATCACTATATATACAGTATTGCGATATAATCGGATACCACCCAGATACATTGATTGTTCAGTCTATCCATTCAACTTTCTGTTCGTTTCGGTCGCTCGTATGTGAAACGGGAATACCGTCACCTTATGTGTATAACTATATACACAGCATAACATCATAATCGAATACAACCCAGATACTATCCATTCAACCTTCTGTTCGATTCGGTTGCTCGTATGTATAACGAAAGAACAGTAACCTGGTGAGTATTTCTATATGAACGTCATCACGATATAATCGAATACAACTTAGTTACAATATCGTTCCGTCTAACCATCCAACCTTATGTTCGATTCAGACGCTCGTATGTGTAACGAAAGAACCGTTACATGGTAGGTGTAGTTAAATATACAACATAACGATATAATCGGAGACAACCCAGATACAATGATTGTTCAATCTATCCATTCAACCTTATGTTGGATTCGGTTGCTAGTATGTATAACGAAAGAACAGTTACCTGGTTAGACATAATATATAATAATCATCACGAAATAATCGAATACAACCCAGATACGATGATTGTTCAGTCTATCCATTCAATCTTCTGTTCAGTTCAGTCGCTCTTATGTATAACTGGAGAACAGTTACCTGGTGAGTATAACTATATGAACATCATCACGATATAATCGAATACAACCCCAGATACGATCATTGTTTAGTCTATCCATTCAACCTTCAGTTCAATTCAGTCGCTCGTATGTATAAAGGAAGAACAGTTACCTGGTGAGTATAACTATATAAACATTATCGAATACAACTCAGATACGATGATTGTTCAATCTATCCATTCAACCTTATGTTCGATTCGGTTGCTCGTATGTATATCGGAAGAACAGGTCCCTGGTGAGTATATCTATATAAACATAATCGAATACAACTCAGATACGATGATTGTTCAATCTATCCATTTAACCTTCTGCTCGATTCGGTCGCTTGTATGTTAAACGGAAGGACAGTTATCTGGTGAGTATTGCTATATAAACATCATCACGATATCATCGAATACAACTCAGATACAATTATCGTTTCGTCTAACCATTCAACATTCTGTTCGATTCAGTCGCTAGTATGTGTAACGGAAGTATCGTCACCTGGTATCACTATATATACAGTATTGCGATATAATCGGATACCACCCAGATACATTGATTGTTCAGTCTATCCATTCAACTTTCTTTTCGTTTCTGTCGCTCGTATGTAAAACGGGAATACCGTCTCCTAGTGTGTATAACTATATACACAGCATAACATCATAATCGAATACAACCCATATACTATCCATTCAACCTTCTGTTCAATTCAGTCGCTCGTATGTATAACGGAAGAACAGATACCTGGTGAGTATAACTATATAAACATAATCGAATACAACCCAGATACGATGAATGTTCAATCTATACTGAATTCAACCTTCTGCTCGATTCGGTCGCTTGTATGTAAAACGGAAGAACAGTTACCTGGTGAGTATTGCTATATAAACATCATCACGATATCATCGAATACAACTCAGATACAATTATCGTTTCGTCTAACCATTCAACATTCTGTTCGATTCAGTCGCTAGTATGTGTAACGGAAGTATCGTCACCTGGTAAGTATCACTATATATACAGTATTGCGATATAATCGGATACCACCCAGATACATTGATTGTTCAGTATATCCATTCAACTTTCTTTTCGTTTCGGTCGCTCGTATGTAAAACGGGAATACCGTCTCCTAGTGTGTATAACTATATACACAGCATAACATCATAATCGAATACAACCCATATACTATCCATTCAACCTTCTGTTCAATTCAGTCGCTCGTATGTATAACGGAAGAACAGTTACCTGGTGAGTATAACTATATGAACGTAATCGAATACAACCCAGATACGATGATTGTTCAATCTATACTGAATTCAACCTTCTGCTCGATTCGGTCGCTTGTATGTAAAACGGAAGAACAGTTACCTGGTGAGTATTGCTATATAAACATCATCACGATATCATCGAATACAACTCAGATACAATTATCGTTTCGTCTAACCATTCAACATTCTGTTCGATTCAGTCGCTAGTATGTGTAACGGAAGTATCGTCACCTGGTAAGTATCACTATATATACAGTATTGCGATATAATCGGATACCACCCAGATACATTGATTGTTCAGTATATCCATTCAACTTTCTTTTCGTTTCGGTCGCTCGTATGTGAAACGGGAATACCGTCTCCTAGTGTGTATAACTATATACACAGCATAACATCATAATCGAATACAACCCATATACTATCCATTCAACCTTCTGTTCAATTCAGTCGCTCGTATGTATAACGGAAGAACAGTTACCTGGTGAGTATAACTATATAAACATAATCGAATACAACCCAGATACGATGATTGTTTAATCCATACTAAATTCAACCTTCTGCTCGATTCGGTCGCTTGTATGTAAAACGGAAGAACAGTTACCTGGTGAGTATTGCTATATAAACATCATCACGATATCATCGAATACAACTCAGATACAATTATCGTTTCGTCGATTCAGTCGCTTGTATGTGCAACGGAAGTACCGTCACCTGGTAAGTATCACTATATATACAGTATCGCGATATAATCGGATACCACCCAGATACATTGATTGTTCAGTCAATCCATTCAACTTTCTTTTCGTTTCGGTCGCTCGTATGTGAAACGGGAATACCGTCTCCTAGTGTGTATAACTATATACACAGCATAACATCATAATCGAATACAACCCATATACTATCCATTCAACCTTCTGTTTAATTCAGTCGCTCGTATGTATAACGGAAGAACAGTTACCTGGTGAGTATAACTATATAAACATAATCGAATACAACCCAGATACGATGATTGTTCAATCTATACTGAATTCAACCTTCTGCTCGATTCGGTCGCTTGTATGTAAAACGGAAGAACAGTTACCTGGTGAGTATTGCTATATAAACATCATCACGATATCATCGAATACAACTCAGATACAATTATCGTGTCGTCTAACCATTCAACATTCTGTTCGATTCAGTCGCTAGTATGTGTAACGGAAGTATCGTCACCTGGTAAGTATCACTATATATACAGTATTGCGATATAATCGGATACCACCCAGATACATTGATTGTTCAGTCTATCCATTCAACTTTCTTTTTGTTTCGGTCGCTCGTATGTGAAACGGGAATACCGTCACCTAATGTGTATAACTATATACACAGCATAACATCATAATCGAATACAACCCAGATACTATCCATTCAACCTTCTGTTCTATTCGTTTGCTTGTATGTATAATGAAAAAACAGTAACCTGGTGAGTATTTCTATATGAACGTCATCACGATATAATCGAATACAACTCAGATACAATGATCATTCCGTCTATCCATCCAAACTTCTGTTCGATTGGGTCGCTCGTATGTATAACGCAAGAACAGTCACCTGGTGAGTATTACTATATAAACATCACCACGATATAATCGAATACAACTCAGTTACAATTATTGTTCCGTCTAATCATCCAACCTTATGTTCGATTCAGACGCTCGAATGTGTAACGAAAGAACCGTTTCATGGTAGGTGTAACTAAATATACAGCATAACGATATAATCGGAGACAACCCAGATACAATGATTGTTCAATCTATCCATTCAACCTTATTTTTGATTCGGTTGCTCGTATGTATAACGGAAGAACTGTTACCTGGTTAGACATACTATATTATAATCATCACGATATAATCAAATACAACCCAGATACGATGATTGTTCAGTCTATCCATTCAACCTTCTGTTCAGTTCAGTCGCTCTTATGTATAACTGGAGAACAGTTACCTGGTGAGTATAACTATATATACATCATCACGATATAATCGAATACAACCCCAGATACGATCATTGTTTAGTCTATCCATTCAACCTTCTGTTCAATTCAGTCGCTCGTATGTATAACGGAAGAACAGGTACCTGGTGAGTAAAACTATATAAACATAATCAAATACAACCCAGATACGATGATTGTTCAATCTATACATTTAACCTTCTGCTCGATTCGGTCGCTTGTATGTAAAACGGAAGAACAGTTACCTGGTGATTATTGCTATATAAACATCATCACGATATCATCGAATACAACTCAGATACAATTATCGTTTCGTCTAACCATTCAACCTTTTGTTCGATTCAGTCGCTAGTATGTGTAACGAAAGTACCGTCACCTGGTAAGTATCACTATATATATTGCGATATAATCGCATACCACCCAGATACATTGATTGTTCAGTCTATCCATTCAACTTTCTGTTCGTTTCGGTCGCTCGTATGTAAAACGGGAATACCATCATCAAATGTGTATAACTATATACACAGCATAACATCATAATCGAATACAACCCAGATACTATCCATTCAACCTTCTGTTCGATTCGGTTGCTCGTATGTATAACGAATGAACAGTAACCTGGTGAGTATTTCTATATGAACGTCATCACGATATAATAGAATACAACTAAGATACAATGATCATTCCGTCTATCCATCCAACCTTCTGTTCGATTGGGTCGCTCGTATGTATAACGCAAGAACAGTCACCTGGTGAATATTACTATATAAACATCACCACGATATAATCGAATACAACTCAGTTACAATTATCGGTTCGTCTAACCATCCAACCTTATGTTCGATTCAGACGCTCGTATGTGTAACGAAAGAACCTTTACATGATAGGTGTGACTAAATATACAGCATAACGATATAATCTGAAACAACCCAGATACATATGAACATCATCAAGATATAATTTTATACAACCCCAGATACGATTATTGTTTAGTCCATCCATTCAACCTCCTGTTCAATTCAGTCGCTCGTATGTATAACGGAAGAACAGTTACCTGGTGAGTATAACTATATGAACATAATCGAATACAACCCAGATACGATGATTGTTCAATCTATACTAAATTCAACCTTCTGCTCGATTCGGTCGCTTGTATGTAAAACGAAAGAACAGTTACCTGGTGAGTATTTCTATATGAACATCATCACGATATCATCGAATACAACTCAGATACAATTATCGTTTCGTCTAACCATTTAACATTCTGTTCGATTCAGTCGCTAGTATGTGTAACGGAAGTACCGTCACCTGGTAAGTATCACTATATATTCAGTATTGCGATATTATCGGATACCATCCAGATACATTGATAGTTCAGTCTATCAATTCAACTTTCTGTTCGTTTCGGTCGCTCCTATGTGAAACGGGAGTACCGTCACCTAATGTGTATAACTATTTACACAGCATAACATCATAATCGAATACAACTCAGATACTATCCATTCAACCTTCTGTTCGATTCGGTTGCTCGTATGTATAACGAAAGAACAGTAACCTGGTGAGTATTTCTATATGAACGTCATCACGATATAATCGAATACAACTCAGATACAGTGATCATTCCGTCTATCCATCCAACCTTCTGTTCGATTTGGTCGCTCGTATGTATAACGCAAGAACAGTCAACTGGTGAGTATAACTATATGAACATCACCACGATATAATCGAATACAACTCAGTTACGATTATAGTTCCGTCTAACCATCCAACCTTATGTTCGATTCAGATGCTTGTATGTGTAACGAAAGTACCGTTACATGGTAGGTGTAACTAAATATACAGCATAACGATATAATCGGAGACAACCCAGATACAATGATTGTTCAATCTATATCCATCCAACCTTATGTTCGATTCGGTTGCTCGTATGTATAACGGAAGAACTGTTACCTGGTTAGACGGAACTATAATCGTAACTGAGTTGTATTCGATTATATCGTGGTGATGTTCATATAGTTATACTCACCAGTTGACTGTTCTTGCGTTATACATACGAGCGACCAAATCGAACAGAAGGTTGGATGGATAGACGGAATGATCACTGTATCTGAGTTGTATTCGATTATATCGTGATGACGTTCATATAGAAATACTCACCAGGTTACTGTTCTTTCGTTATACATACGAGCAACCGAATCGAACAGAAGGTTGAATGGATAGTATCTGAGTTGTATTCGATTATGATGTTATGCTGTGTAAATAGTTATACACATTAGGTGACGGTACTCCCGTTTCACATAGGAGCGACCGAAACGAACAGAAAGTTGAATTGATAGACTGAACAATCAATGTATCTGGATGGTATCCGATAATATCGCAATACTGAATATATAGTGATACTTACCAGGTGACGGTACTTCCGTTACACATACTAGCGACTGAATCGAACAGAATGTTAAATGGTTAGACGAAACGATAATTGTATCTGAGTTGTATTCGATGATATCGTGATGATGTTCATATAGAAATACTCACCAGGTAACTGTTCTTTCGTTTTACATACAAGCGACCGAATCGAGCAGAAGGTTGAATTTAGTATAGATTGAACAATCATCGTATCTGGGTTGTATTCGATTATGTTCATATAGTTATACTCACCAGGTAACTGTTCTTCCGTTATACATACGAGCGACTGAATTGAACAGGAGGTTGAATGGATGGACTAAACAATAATCGTATCTGGGGTTGTATAAAATTATATCTTGATGATGTTCATATGTATCTGGGTTGTTTCAGATTATATCGTTATGCTGTATATTTAGTCACACCTATCATGTAAAGGTTCTTTCGTTACACATACGAGCGTCTGAATCGAACATAAGGTTGGATGGTTAGACGAACCGATAATTGTAACTGAGTTGTATTCGATTATATCGTGGTGATGTTTATATAGTAATATTCACCAGGTGACTGTTCTTGCGTTATACATACGAGCGACCCAATCGAACAGAAGGTTTGATGGATAGACGGAATGATCATTGTATCTTAGTTGTATTCTATTATATCGTGATGACGTTCATATAGAAATACTCACCAGGTTACTGTTCATTCGTTATACATACGAGCAACCGAATCGAACAGAAGGTTGAATGGATAGTATCTGGGTTGTATTCGATTATGATGTTATGCTGTGTATATAGTTATACACATTTGATGATGGTATTCCCGTTTTACATACGAGCGACCGAAACGAACAGAAAGTTGAATGGATAGACTGAACAATCAATGTATCTGGGTGGTATGCGATTATATCGCAATATATATAGTGATACTTACCAGGTGACGGTACTTTCGTTACACATACTAGCGACTGAATCGAACAAAAGGTTGAATGGTTAGACGAAACGATAATTGTATCTGAGTTGTATTCGATGATATCGTGATGATGTTTATATAGCAATAATCACCAGGTAACTGTTCTTCCGTTTTACATACAAGCGACCGAATCGAGCAGAAGGTTAAATGTATAGATTGAACAATCATCGTATCTGGGTTGTATTTGATTATGTTTATATAGTTTTACTCACCAGGTACCTGTTCTTCCGTTATACATACGAGCGACTGAATTGAACAGAAGGTTGAATGGATAGACTAAACAATGATCGTATCTGGGGTTGTATTCGATTATATCGTGATGATGTATATATAGTTATACTCACCAGGTAACTGTTCTCCAGTTATACATAAGAGCGACTGAACTGAACAGAAGGTTGAATGGATAGACTGAACAATCATCGTATCTGGGTTGTATTTGATTATATCGTGATGATTATAATATAGTATGTCTAACCAGGTAACAGTTCTTCCGTTATACATACGAGCAACCGAATCAATAATAAGGTTGAATGGATAGATTGAACAATCATTGTATCTGGGTTGTCTCCGATTATATCGTTATGCTGTATATTTAGTTACACCTACCATGAAACGGTTCTTTCGTTACACATTCGAGCGTCTGAATCGAACATAAGGTTGGATGATTAGACGGAACAATAATTGTAACTGAGTTGTATTCGATTATATCGTGGTGATGTTTATATAGTAATACTCACCAGGTGACTGTTCTTGCGTTATACATACGAGCGACCCAATCGAACAGAAGTTTGGATGGATAGACGGAATGATCATTGTATCTGAGTTGTATTCGATTATATCGTGATGACGTTTATATAGAAATACTCACCAGGTTACTGTTTTTTCATTATACATACAAGCAAACGAATATAACAGAAGGTTGAATGGATAGTATCTGGGTTGTATTCGATTATGATGTTATGCTGTGTATATAGTTATACACATTAGGTGACGGTATTTCCGTTTCACATACGAGCGACCGAAACAAAAAGAAAGTTGAATGGATAGACTGAACAATCAATGTATCTGGGTGGTATCCGATTATATCGCAATACTGTATATATAGTGATACTTACCAGGTGACGATACTTCCGTTACACATACTAGCGACTGAATCGAACAGAATGTTGAATGGTTAGACGACACGATAATTGTATCTGAGTTGTATTCGATGATATCGTGATGATGTTTATATAGCAATACTCACCAGGTAACTGTTCTTCCGTTTTACATACAAGCGACCGAATCGAGCAGAAGGTTGAATTCAGTATAGATTGAACAATCATCGTATCTGGGTTGTATTCGATTATGTTTATATAGTTATACTCACCAGGTAACTGTTCTTCCGTTATACATACGAGCGACTGAATTGAACAGAAGGTTGAATGGATAGTATATGGGTTGTATTCGATTATGATGTTATGCTGTGTATATAGTTATACACACTAGGAGACGGTATTCCCGTTTCACATACGAGCGACCGAAACGAAAAGAAAGTTGAATGGATTGACTGAACAATCAATGTATCTGGGTGGTATCCGATTATATCGCGATACTGTATATATAGTGATACTTACCAGGTGACGGTACTTCCGTTGCACATACAAGCGACTGAATCGACGAAACGATAATTGTATCTGAGTTGTATTCGATGATATCGTGATGATGTTTATATAGCAATACTCACCAGGTAACTGTTCTTCCGTTTTACATACAAGCGACCGAATCGAGCAGAAGGTTGAATTCAGTATAGATTGAACATTCATCGTATCTGGGTTGTATTCGATTATGTTTATATAGTTATACTCACCAGGTATCTGTTCTTCCGTTATACATACGAGCGACTGAATTGAACAGAAGGTTGAATGGATAGTATATGGGTTGTATTCGATTATGATGTTATGCTGTGTATATAGTTATACACACTAGGAGACGGTATTCCCGTTTTACATACGAGCGACAGAAACGAAAAGAAAGTTGAATGGATAGACTGAACAATCAATGTATCTGGGTGGTATCCGATTATATCGCAATACTGTATATATAGTGATACCAGGTGACGATACTTCCGTTACACATACTAGCGACTGAATCGAACAGAATGTTGAATGGTTAGACGAAACGATAATTGTATCTGAGTTGTATTCGATGATATCGTGATGATGTTTATATAGCAATACTCACCAGATAACTGTCCTTCCGTTTAACATACAAGCGACCGAATCGAGCAGAAGGTTAAATGGATAGATTGAACAATCATCGTATCTGAGTTGTATTCGATTATGTTTATATAGATATACTCACCAGGGACCTGTTCTTCCGATATACATACGAGCAACCGAATCGAACATAAGGTTGAATGGATAGATTGAACAATCATCGTATCTGAGTTGTATTCGATAATGTTTATATAGTTATACTCACCAGGTAACTGTTCTTCCGTTATACATACGAGCGACTGAATTGAACTGAAGGTTGAATGGATAGACTAAACAATGATCGTATCTGGGGTTGTATTCGATTATATCGTGATGATGTTCATATAGTTATACTCACCAGGTAACTGTTCTCCAGTTATACATAAGAGCGACTGAACTGAACAGAAGATTGAATGGATAGACTGAACAATCATCGTATCTGGGTTGTATTCGATTATTTCGTGATGATTATTATATATTATGTCTAACCAGGTAACTGTTCTTTCGTTATACATACTAGCAACCGAATCCAACATAAGGTTGAATGGATAGATTGAACAATCATTGTATCTGGGTTGTCTCCGATTATATCGTTATGTTGTATATTTAACTACACCTACCATGTAACGGTTCTTTCGTTACACATACGAGCGTCTGAATCGAACATAAGGTTGGATGGTTAGACGGAACGATATTGTAACTAAGTTGTATTCGATTATATCGTGATGACGTTCATATAGAAATACTCACCAGGTTACTGTTCTTTCGTTATACATACGAGCAACCGAATCGAGCAGAAGGTTAAATGGATAGATTGAACAATCATCGTATCTGAGTTGTATTCGATTATGTTTATATAGATATACTCACCAGGTACCTGTTCTTCCGATATACATACGAGCAACCGAATCGAACATAAGGTTGAATGGATAGATTGAACAATCATCGTATCTGAGTTGTATTCGATTATGTTTATATAGTTATACTTACCAGGTAACTGTTCTTCCGTTATACATACGAGCGACTGAATTGAACTGAAGGTTGAATGGATAGACTAAACAATGATCGTATCTGGGGTTGTATTCGATTATATCGTGATGATGTTCATATAGTTATACTCACCAGGTAACTGTTCTCCAGTTATACATAAGAGCGACTGATCTGAACAGAAGGTTGAATGGATAGACTGAACAATCATCGTATCTGGGTTGTATTCGATTATTTCGTGATGATTATTATATATAATGTCTAACCAGGTAACTGTTCTTTCGTTATACATACTAGCAACCGAATCCAACATAAGGTTGAATGGATAGATTGAACAATCATTGTATCTGGGTTGTCTCCGATTATATCGTTATGTTGTATATTTAACTACACCTACCATGTAACGGTTCCTTCGTTACACATACGAGCGTCTGAATCGAACATAAGGTTGGATGGTTAGACGGAACGATATTGTAACTAAGTTGTATTCGATTATATCGTGATGACGTTCATATAGAAATACTCACCAGGTTACTGTTCTTTCGTTATACATACGAGCAACCGAATCGAACAGAAGGTTGAATGGATAGTATCTGGGTTGTATTCGATTATGATGTTATGCTGTGTATATAGTTATACACATAAGGTGACGGTATTCCCGTTTCACATACGAGCGACCGAAACGAACAGAAAGTTGAATGGATAGACTGAACAATCAATGTATCTGGGTGGTATCCGATTATATCGCAATACTGTATATATAGTGATACTCACCAGGTGACGATACTTCCGTTACACATACTAGCGACTGAATCGAACAGAATGTTGAATGGTTAGACGAAACGATAATTGTATCTGAGTTGTATTCGATGATATCGTGATGATGTTTATATAGCAATACTCACCAGATAACTGTCCTTCCGTTTTACATACATGCGACCGAATCGAGCAGAAGGTTAAATGGATAGATTGAACAATCATCGTATCTGAGTTGTATTCGATTATGTTTATATAGATATACTCACCAGGTACCTGTTCTTCCGATATACATACGAGCAACCGAATCGAACATAAGGTTGAATGGATAGATTGAACAATCATCGTATCTGAGTTGTATTCGATAATGTTTATATAGTTATACTCACCAGGTAACTGTTCTTCCGTTATACATACGAGCGACTGAATTGAACTGAAGGTTGAATGGATAGACTGAACAATCATCGTATCTGGGTTGTATTCGATTATTTCGTGATGATTATTATATATTATGTCTAACCAGGTAACTGTTCTTTCGTTATACATACTAGCAACCGATTCAAATATAAGGTTGAATGGATAGATTGAACAATTATTGTATCTGGGTTGTCTCCGATTATATCGTTATGTTGTATATTTAACTACACCTACCATGTAACGGTTCTTTCTTTACACATACGAGCGTCTGAATCGAACATAAGGTTGGATGGTTAGACGGAACGATAATTGTAACTAAGTTGTATTCGATTATATCGTGATGACGTTCATATAGAAATACTCACCAGGTTACTGTTCTTTCGTTATACATACGAGCAACCGAATCGAACAGAAGGTTGAATGGATAGTATCTGGGTTGTATTCGATAATGATGTTATGCTGTGTATATAGTTATACACATAAGGTGACGGTATTCCCGTTTCACATACGAGCGACCGAAACGAACAGAAAGTTGAATGGATAGACTGAACAATCAATGTATCTGGGTGGTATCCGATTATATCGCAATACTGTATATATAGTGATACTTACCAGGTGACGGTACTTCCGTTACACATACTAGCGACTGAATCGAACAGAAGGTTAAATGGTTAGACGAAACGATAATTGTATCTGAGTTGTATTCGATGATATCGTGATGATGTTTATATAGCAATACTTACCAGGTAACTGTTCTTCCGTTTTACATACAAACGACCGAATCGAGCAGAAGGTTGAATTCGGTATCGATTGAACAATCATCGTATCTGGGTTGTATTCGATTATGTTTATATAGTTATACTCACCAGGTAACTGTTCTTCCGTTATACATACGAGCGAATGAATTGAACAGAAGGTTGAATGGATAGTATATGGGTTGTATTCGATTATGATGTTATGCTGTGTATATAGTTATACACACTAGGAGACGGTATTCCCGTTATACATACGAGCGACCGAAACAAAAAGAAAGTTGAATGGATAGACTGAACAATCAATGTATCTGGGTGGTATCCGATTATATCGCAATACTGTATATATAGTGATACTTACCAGGTGACGATACTTCCGTTACACATACTAGCGACTGAATCGAACAGAATGTTGAATGGTTAGACGAAACGATAATTGTATCTGAGTTGTATTCGATGATATCGTGATGATGTTTATATAGCAATACTCACCAGGTTACTGTTCTTTCGTTATACATACGAGCAACCGAATCGAACAGAAGGTTAAATGGATAGATTGAACAATCATCTTATCTGAGTTGTATTCGATAATGTTTATATAGATATACTCACCAGGTACCTGTTCTTCCGATATACATATGAGCAACCGAATCGAACATAAGGTTGAATGGATAGATTGAACAATCATCGTATCTGAGTTGTATTCGATTATGTTTATATAGTTATACTCACCAGGTAACTGTTCTTCCGTTATACATACGAGCGACTGAATTGAACTGAAGGTTGAATGGATAGACTAAACAATGATCGTATCTGGGGTTGTATTCGATTATATCGTGATGATGTTCATATAGTTATACTCACCAGGTAACTGTCCTTCCGTTTTACATACAAGCGACCGAATGGAGCAGAAGGTTGAATGGATAGATTGAACAATCATCGTATCTGAGTTGTATTCGATAATGTTTATATAGATATACTCACCAGGTACCTGTTCTTCCGATATACATACGAGCAACCGAATCGAACATAAGGTTGAATGGATAGATTGAACAATCATCGTATCTGAGTTGTATTCGATTATGTTTATATGGTTATACTCACCAGGTAACTGTTCTTCCGTTATACATACGAGCGACTGAATTGAACTGAAGGTTGAATGGATAGACTAAACAATGATCGTATCTGGGGTTGTATTCGATTATATCGTGATGATGTTCATATAGTTATACTCACCAGGTAACTGTTCTCCAGTTATACATAAGAGCGACTGAACTGAACAGAAGGTTGAATGGATAGACTGAACAATCATCGTATCTGGGTTGTATTCGATCATTTCGTGATGATTATTATATATAATGTCTAACCAGGTAACTGTTCTTTCGTTATACATACTAGCAACCGAATCGAACATAAGGTTGAATGGATAGATTGAACAATCATTGTATCTGGGTTGTCTCCGATTATATCGTTATGTTGTATATTTAACTACACCTACCATGTAACGGTTCTTTCGTTACACATACGAGCGTCTGAATCGAACATAAGGTTGGATGGTTAGACGGAACGATAATTGTAACTAAGTTTTATTCGATAATATCGTGATGACGTTCATATAGAAATACTCACCAGGTTACTGTTCTTTCGTTATACATACGAGCAACCGAATCGAACAGAAGGTTGAATGGATAGTATCTGGGTTGTAATCGATTATGATGTTATGCTGTGTATATAGTTATACACATAAGGTGACGGTATTCCCGTTTCACATACGAACGACCGAAACGAACAGAAAGTTGAATGGATAGACTGAACAATCAATGTATCTGGGTGGTATCCGATTATATCGCAATACTGTATATATAGTGATACTTACCAGGTGACGGTACTTCCGTTACACATACTAGCGACTGAATCGAACAGAAGGTTAAATGGTTAGACGAAACGATAATTGTATCTGAGTTGTATTCGATGATATCGTGATGATGTTTATATAGCAATACTCACCAGGTAACTGTTCTTCCGTTTTACATACAAACGACCGAATCGAGCAGAAGGTTGAATTCGGTATAGATTGAACAATCATCGTATCTGGGTTGTATTCGATTATGTTTATATAGTTATACTCACCAGGTAACTGTTCTTCCGTTATACATACGAGCGAATGAATTGAACAGAAGGTAGAATGGATAGTATATGGGTTGTATTCGATTATGATGTTATGCTGTGTATATAGTTATACACACTAGGAGACGGTATTCCCGTTATACATACGAGCGACCGAAACAAAAAGAAAACTGAATGGATAGACTGAACAATCAATGTATCTGGGTGGTATCCGATTATATCGCAATACTGTATATATAGTGATACTTACCAGGTGACGATACTTCCGTTACACATACTAGCGACTGAATCGAACAGAATGTTGAATGGTTAGACGAAACGATAATTGTATCTGAGTTGTATTCGATGATATCGTGATGATGTTTATATAGCAATACTCACCAGGTTACTGTTCTTTCGTTATACATACGAGCAACCAAATCGAACAGAAGGTTGAATGGATAGTATCTGGGTTGTATTCGATCTATATCCATCCAACCTTATGTTCGATTCGGTTGCTCGTATGTATAACGGAAGAACTGTTACCTGGTTAGACATACTATATGATAATAATCACGATATAATCAAATACAACCCAGATACGATGAATGTTCAGTCTATATATTCAACCTTCTGTTCAGTTCGGTCGCTCTTATGTATAACTGGAGAACAGTTTCCTTGTGAGTATAACTATATGAACATCATCAAGATATAATCGAATACAACCCCAGATACGATTATTGTTCAATCTATACTAAATTTAAGCTTCTGCCCGATTCGGTCGCTTGTATGTAAAACGAAAGAACAGTTACCTGGTGAGTATTGCTATATAAACATCATCACGATATCATCGAATACAACTCAGAGATACAATTATCGTTTCGTCTAACCATTCAACCTTCTGTTCGATTCAGTCTCTAGTATGTGTAACGGAAGTACCGTCACCTGGTAAGTATCACTATATATACAGTATTGCGATATAATCGGATACCACCCAGATACATTGATTGTTCAGTCTATCCATTCAACTTTCTGTTCAGTTTAGTCGCTCTTATGTATAACTGGAGAACAGTTTCCTGGTGAGTATAACTATATGAACATCATCAAGATATAATCGAATACAACCCCAGATACGATTATTGTTTGGTCTATCCATTCAACCTTCTGTTCAATTCAGTCGCTCGTATGTATAACGGAAGAACAGTTACCTGGTGAGTATAACTATATAAACATAATCGAATACAACCCAGATACGATGATTGTTCAATCTATACTAAATTTAACCTTCTGCTCGATTCGGTCGCTTGTATGTAAAACGGAAGAACAGTTACCTGATGAGTATTGCTAAATAAACATCATCACGATATCATCGAATACAACTCAGATACAATTATCGTTTCGTCTAACCATTTAACCTTCTGTTCGATTCAGTCGCTTGTATGTGTAACGGAAGTACCGTCACCTGGTAAGTATCACTATATATACATTATTGCGATATAATCAGATACCATCCAGATACATTGATTGTTTAGTCTATCCATTCAACTTTCTGTTCGTTTCGGTCGTTCTTATGTATAACGGAAAAACAGTTACCTGGTGAGTATAACTATATAAACCTAATCGAATACAACCCAGATACGATGAATTTTCAATCCATCTATTTAACCTTCTGCTCGATTCGGTCGCTTTTATGTAAAACGGAAGAACAATTACCTGGTGAGTATTGCTATATAAACATCATCACGATATCATCGAATACAACTCAGATACAATTATCGCTTCGTCTAACCATTTAACCTTCTGTTCGATTCAGTCGCTAGTATGTGTAACGGAAGTACCGTCACCTGGTAAGTATCACTATATATACAGTATTGCGATATAATCGGATACCAACCAGATACATTGATTGTTCAGTGTATCCATTCAACTTTCTGTTCGTTTCGGTCGCTCGTATGTAAAACGGGAATACCGTCACCTAGTGTGTATAACTATATACACAGCATAACATCATAATCGAATACAACCCAGATACTATCCATTCAACCTTCTGTTCTATTCGTTTGCTTGTATGTATAAAGAAAAAACCTGGTGAGTATTTCTATATGAACGTCATCACGATATAATCGAATACAACTCAGATACAATGATCATTCCGTCTATCCATCCAAACTTCTGTTCGATTGGGTCGCTCGTATGTATAACGCAAGAACAGTCACCTGGTGAGTATTACTATATAAACATCGAATAAAACTCAGTTACAATTATCGTTCCGTCTAATCATCCAACCTCATGTTCGATGCAGACGCTCGTATGTGTAACGAGAAAACCGTTACATGGTAGGTGTAACTAAATATACAGCATAACGATATAATCGGAGACAACCCAGATACAATGATTGTTCAATCTATCCATTCAACCTTATGTTCGATTCGGTTGCTCTTATGTGTAACAGAAGAACTGTTACCTGGTTAGACATACTATATGAAAATCATCACGATATAATCGAATACAACCCAGATACAATGATTGTTCAGTCTATCCATTCAACCTTCTGTTCAGTTCAGTCGCTCTTATGTATAACTGGAGAACAGTTACCTGTTGAGTATAACTATATAAACATCATCACGATATAATCGAATACAACCTCAGATACGATCATTGTTTAGTCTATCCATTCCACCTTCTGTTCGATTCAGTCGCTCGTATGTATAACGGAAGGACAGTAACCTGGTGAGTATAACTATATAAACCCAATCGAATACAACTCAGATACGATGAATTTTCAATCTATCCATTCAACCTTCTGCTCGATTCGGTCGCTTTTATGTAAAACGGAAGAACAGTTACCTGGTGAATATTGCTATATAAACATCATCACGATATCATCGAATACAACTCAGATACAATTATCGCTTCGTCTAACCATTCAACCTTCTGTTCGATTCAGTCGCTAGTATGTGTAACGGAAGTACCGTCACCTGGATAGTATCACTATATATACAGTATTGCGATATAATCGGATACCAACCAGATACATTGATTGTTCAGTCTATCCATTCAACTTTCTGTTCGTTTTGGTCGCTCGTATGTAAAACGGGAATACCTTCACCTAGTGTGTATAACTATATACACAGCATAACATCATAATCGAATACAACCCAGATACTATATATTCAACCTTCTGTTCGATTCGAATGCTCGTATGTATAACGAAAGAACAGTAACCTGGTGAGTATTTCTATATAAACTTCATCACGATATCATCGAATACAACTCAGAGATACAATTATCATTTCGTCTAACCATTTAACCTTCTGTTCGATTCAGTCGCTAGTATGTGTAACGGAAGTACCGTCACCTGGTGAGAATCACTATATATACAGTATTGCGATATAATCGGATACCACCCAGATACATTGATTGTTCAGTCTATCCATTCAACTTTCTGTTCAGTTCAGTCGCTCTTATGTAAAACTGGAGAACAGTTTCCTGGTGAGTATAACTATATGAACATCATCAAGATATAATCGAATACAACCCCAGATACGATTATTGTTTAGTCTATCCATTAAACCTTCTGTTCAATTCAGTCGCTCGTATGTATAACGGAAGAACGGTTACCTGGTGAGTATAACTATATAAACATAATCGAATACAACCCAGATACGATGATTGTTCAATCTATACTAAATTCAACCTTCTGCTCGATTCGGTCGCTTGTATGTAAAACGGAAGAACAGTTACCTGGTGAGTATTGCTATATAAACATCATCACGATATCATCGAATTCAACTCAGATACAATTATCGTTTCGTCTAACCATTCAACCTTCTGTTCGATTCAGTCGCTAGTATGTGTAACGGAAGTATCGTCACCTGGTAAGTATCACTTTATATACAGTATTGCGATATAATCGGATACCACCCAGATACATTGATTGTTCAGTCTATCCATTCAACTTTCTGTTCGTTTCGGTCGCTCGTATGTAAAACGGGAATACCGTCACCTAATGTGTATAACTATATACACAGCATAACATCATAATCGAATACAACCCAGATACTATCCATTCAACCTTCTGTTCGATTCGATTGCTCGTATGTATAACGGAAGAACAGTAACCTGGTGAGTATAACTATATTAACATAATCGAATACAACCCAGATACGATAATTGTTCAATCAATACTGAATTCAACCTTCTGCTCGATTCAGTCGCTCTTATGTATAACTGGAGAACAGTTACCTGGTGAGTATAACTATATGAACATCATCACAATATAATCGAATACAACCCCAGATACGATCATTGTTTGGTCTATCCATTCAACCTTCAGTTCAATTCAGTCGCTCGTATGTATAACGGAAGAACAGTTACCTGGTGAGTATAACTATATAAACATAATCGAATACAACTCAGATACGATGATTGTTCAATCTATCCATTCAACCTTATGTTCGATTCGGTTGCTCGTATGTATATTGGAAGAACAGGTACCTGGTGAGTATATCTATATAAACATAATCGATACAACTCAGATACGATGATTGTTCAATCTATCCATTTAACCTTCTGCTCGATTCGGTCGCTTGTATGTAAAACGAAAGGAAAGTTACCTGGTGAGTATTGCTATATAAACATCATCACGATATCATCGAATACAACTCAGATACAATTATCGTTTCGTCTAACCATTCAACATTCTGTTCGATTCAATCGCTAGTATGTGTAACGGAAGTATCGTCAACTGGTAAGTATCACTATATATACAGTATTGCGATATAATCGGATACCACCCAGATACATTGATTGTTCAGTCTATCCATTCAACTTTCTTTTCGTTTCGGTCGCTCGTATGTAAAACGGGAATACCGTCTCCTAGTGTGTATAAAACTATATACACAGCATAACATCATAATCGAATACAACCCATATACTATCCATTCAACCTTCTGTTCAATTCAGTCGCTCGTATGTATAACGGAAGAACAGTTACCTGGTGAGTATAACTATATAAACATAATCGAATACAACCCAGATACGATGATTGTTCAATCTATACTGAATTCAACCTTCTGCTCGATTCGGTCGCTTGTATGTAAACGGAAGAACAGTTACCTGGTGAGTATTGCTATATAAACATCATCAAGATATCTTCGAATACAACTCAGATACAATTATCGTTTCGTCTAACCATTTAACCTTCTGTTCGATTCAGTCGCTAGTATGTGTAACGGAAGTACCGTCACCTGGTGAGTATCACTATATATACAGTATTGCGATATAATCGGATACCACCCAGATACATTGATTGTTCAGTCTATCCATTCAACTTTCTGTTCGTTTCGGTCGCTCGTATGTGAAACGGGAATACCGTCACCTTATGTGTATAACTATATACACAGCATAACATCATAATCGAATACAACCCAGAAACTATCCATTCAACCTTCTGTTCGATTCGGTTGCTCGTATGTATAACGAAAGAACAGTAACCTGGTGAGTATTTCTATATGAACGTCATCACGATATAATCGAATACAACTTAGTTACAATTATCGTTCCGTCTAACCATCCAACCTTATGTTCGATTCAGACGCTCGTATGTGTAACGAAAGAACCGTTACATGGTAGGTGTAGTTAAATATACAACATAACGATATAATCGGAGACAACCCAGATACAATGATTGTTCAATCTATCCATTCAACCTTATGTTCGATTCGGTTGCTAGTATGTATAACGAAAGAACAGTTACCTGGTTAGACATAATATATAATAATCATCACGAAATTATCGAACACAACCCAGATACGATGATTGTTCAGTCTATCCATTCAACCTTCTGTTCAGTTCAGTCGCTCTTATGTATAACTGGAGAACAGTTACCTGGTGAGTATAACTATATGAACATCATCACGATATAATCGAATACAACCCCAGATACGATTATTGTTTAGTCTATCCATTCAACCTTCAGTTCAATTCAGTCGCTCGTATATATAACGGAAGAACAGTTACCTGGTGAGTATAACTATATAAACATAATCGAATACAACTCAGATACGATGATTGTTCAATCTATCCTTTCAACCTTATGTTCGATTCGGTTTCTCGTATGTATATCGGAAGAACAGGTACCTGGTGAGTATATCTATATAAACATAATCGAATACAACTCAGATACGATGATTGTTCAATCTATCCATTTAACCTTCTGCTCGATTCGGTCGCTTGTATGTAAAACGGAAGGACAGTTACCTGGTGAGTATTGCTATATAAACATCATCACGATATCATCGAATACAACTCAGATACAATTATCGTTTCGTCTAACCATTTAACCTTCTGTTCGATTCAGTCGCTAGTATGTGTAACGAAAGTACCGTCACCTGGTAAGTATCACTATATATACAGTATTGCGATATAATCGGATACCACCCAGATACATTGATTGTTCAGTCTATCCATTCAACTTTCTGTTCGTTTCGGTCGCTCGTATGTGAAACGGGAATACCGTCACCTTATGTGTATAACTATATACACAGCATAACATCATAATCGAATACAACCCAGATACTATCCATTCAACCTTCTGTTCGATTCGGTTGCTCGTATGTATAACGAAAGAACAGTAACCTGGTGAGTATTTCTATATGAACGTCATCACGATATAATCGAATACAACTTAGTTACAATTATCGTTCCGTCTAACCATCCAACCTTATGTTCGATTCAGACGCTCGTATGTGTAACGAAAGAACCGTTACATGGTAGGTGTAGTTAAATATACAACATAACGATATAATCGGAGACAATTCAGATACAATGATTGTTCAATCTATCCATTCAACCTTATGTTCGATTCGGTTGCTAGTATGTATAACGAAAGAACAGTTACCTGGTTAGACATAATATATAATAATCATCACGAAATAATCGAATACAACCCAGATACGATGATTGTTCAGTCTATCCATTCAACCTTCTGTTCAAATCAGTCGCTCTTATGTATAACTGGAGAACAGTTACCTGGTGAGTATAACTATAGGAACATCATCACGATATAATCGAATACAACCCCAGATACGTTCATTGTTTAGTCTATCCATTCAACCTTCAGTTCAATTCAGTCGCTCGTATGTATATCGGAAGAACAGTTACCTGGTGAGTATAACTATATAAACATAATCCAATACAACTCAGATACGATGATTGTTCAATCTATGCATTCAACCTTATGTTCGATTCGGTTGCTCGTATGTATATCGGAAGAACAGGTACCTGGTGAGTATATCTATATAAACATAATCGAATACAACTCAGATACGATGATTGTTCAATCTATCCATTTAACCTTCTGCTCGATTCGGTCGCTTGTATGTAAAACGGAAGGACAGTTACCTGGTGAGTATTGCTATATAAACATCATCACGATATCATCGAATACAACTCAGATACAATTATCGTTTCGTCTAACCATTCAACATTCTGTTCGATTCAGTCGCTAGTATGTGTAACGGAAGTATCGTCACTTGGTAAGAATCACTATATATACAGTATTGAGATATAATCGGATACCACCCAGATACATTGATTGTTCAGTCTATCCATTCAACTTTCTTTTCGTTTCGGTCGCTCGTATGTGAAACGGGAATACCGTCTCCTAGTGTGTATAACTATATACACAGCATAACATCATAATCGAATACAACCCATAAACTATCCATTCAACCTTCTGTTCAATTCAGTCGCTCGTATGTATAACGGAAGAACAGTTACCTGGTGAGTATAACTATATAAACATAATCGAATACAACCCAGATACGATGATTGTTCAATCTATACTGAATTCAACCTTCTGCTCGATTTGGTCGCTTGTATGTAATAGGGAAGAACAGTTACCTGGTGAGTATTGCTATATAAACATCATCACGATATCATCGAATACAACTCAGATACAATTATCGTTTCGTCTAACCATTTAACCTTCTGTTCGATTCAGTCGCTAGTATGTGTAACGGAAGTACCGTCACCTGGTGAGTATCACTATATATACAGTATTGCGATATAATCGGATACCACCCAGATACATTGATTGTTCAGTCTATCCATTCAACTTTCTGTTCGTTTCGGTCGCTCGTATGTGAAACGGGAATACCGTCACCTTATGTGTATAACTATATATACAGCATAACATCATAATCGAATACAACTCAGATACTATCCATTCAACCTTCTGTTCGATTCGGTTGCTCGTATGTATAACGAAAGAACAGTAACCTGGTGAGTATTTCTATATGAACGTCATCACGATATAATCGAATACAACTCAGATACAGTGATCATTTCGTCTATCCATCCAACCTTCTGTTCGATTTGGTCGCTCGTATGTATAACGCAAGAACAGTCAACTGGTGAGTATAACTATATGAACATCACCACGATATAATCGAATACAACTCAGTTACGATTATAGTTCCGTCTAACCATCCAACCTTATGTTCGATTCAGATGCTTGTATGTGTAACGAAAGTACCGTTACATGGTAGGTGTAACTAAATATACAGCATAACGATATAATCGGAGACAACCCAGATACAATGATTGTTCAATCTATATCCATCCAACCTTATGTTCGATTCGGTTGCTCGTATGTATAACGGAAAAACTGTTACCTGGTTAGACATACTATATGATAATAATCACGATATAATCAAATACAACCCAGATACGATGAATGTTCAGTCTATCCATTCAACCTTCTGTTCAGTTCGGTCGCTCTTATGTATAACTGGAGAACAGTTTCCTTGTGAGTATAACTATATGAACATCATCAAGATATAATCGAATACAACCCCAGATACGATTATTGTTCAATCTATACTAAATTTAAGCTTCTGCCCGATTCGGTCGCTTGTATGTAAAACGAAAGAACAGTTACCTGGTGAGTATTGCTATATAAACATCATCACGATATCATCGAATACAACTCAGAGATACAATTATCGTTTCGTCTAACCATTCAACCTTCTGTTAGATTCAGTCTCTAGTATGTGTAACGGAAGTACCGTCACCTGGTAAGTATCACTATATATACAGTATTGCGATATAATCGGATACCACCCAGATACATTGATTGTTCAGTCTATCCATTCAACTTTCTGTTCAGTTTAGTCGCTCTTATGTATAACTGGAGAACAGTTTCCTGGTGAGTATAACTATATGAACATCATCAAGATATAATCGAATACAACCCCAGATACGATTATTGTTTGGTCTATCCATTCAACCTTCTGTTCAATTCAGTCGCTCGTATGTATAACGGAAGAACAGTTACCTGGTGAGTATAACTATATAAACATAATCGAATATAACCCAGATACGATGATTGTTCAATCTATACTAAATTTAACCTTCTGCTCGATTCGGTCGCTTGTATGTAAAACGGAAGAACAGTTACCTGGTGAGTATTGCTATATAAACATCATCACGATATCATCGAATACAACTCAGATACAATTATCGTTTCGTCTAACCATTTAACCTTCTGTTCGATTCAGTCGCTAGTATGTGTAACGGAAGTACCGTCACCTGGTAAGTATCACTATATATACATTATTGCGATATAATCAGATACCATCCAGATACATTGATTGTTTAGTCTATCCATTCAACTTTCTGTTCGTTTCGGTCGTTCTTATGTATAACGGAAAAACAGTTACCTGGTGAGTATAACTATATAAACCTAATCGAATACAACCCAGATACGATGAATTTTCAATCCATCTATTTAACCTTCTGCTCGATTCGGTCGCTTTTATGTAAAACGGAAGAACAATTACCTGGTGAGTATTGCTATATAAACATCATCACGATATCATCGAATACAACTCAGATACAATTATCGCTTCGTCTAACCATTTAACCTTCTGTTCGATTCAGTCGCTAGTATGTGTAACGGAAGTACCGTCACCTGGTAAGTATCACTATATATACAGTATTGCGATATAATCGGATACCAACCAGATACATTGATTGTTCAGTGTATCCATTCAACTTTCTGTTCGTTTCGGTCGCTCGTATGTAAAATGGGAATACCGTCACCTAGTGTGTATAACTATATACACAGCATAACATCATAATCGAATACAACTCAGATACTATCCATTCAACCTTCTGTTCGATTCGGTTGCTCGTATGTATAACGAAAGAACAGTAACCTGGTGAGTATTTCTATATAAACTTCATCACGATATAATCGAATACAACTCAGATACAATGATCATTCTGTCTATCCATCTAACCTTCTGTTCGATTGGGTCGCTCGTACGTATAACGCAAGAACAGTTACCTGGTGAGTATAACTATATAAACGTTCCCACGATATAATTGAATACAACTCAGTTACAATTATCGTTTCGTCTAACCATCCAACCTTATGTTCGATTCAGACGCTCGTATGTGTAACGAAAGAACCGTTACATGGTAGGTGTATCTAAATATACAGCATAACGATATAATCGGAGACAACCCAGATACAATGATTGTTCAATCTATCCATTCAACCTTATGTTCGATTCGGTTGCTCTTATGTGTAACAGAAGAACTGTTACCTGGTTAGACATACTATATGAAAATCATCACGATATAATCGAATACAACCCAGATACAATGATTGTTCAGTCTATCCATTCAACCTTCTGTTCAGTTCAGTCGCTCTTATGTATAACTGGAGAACAGTTACCTGTTGAGTATAACTATATAAACATCATCACGATATAATCGAATACAACCTCAGATACGATCATTGTTTAGTCTATCCATTCAACCTTCTGTTCGATTCAGTCGCTCGTATGTATAAAGGAAGGACAGTAACCTGGTGAGTATAACTATATAAACCCAATCGAATACAACTCAGATACGATGAATTTTCAATCTATCCATTCAACCTTCTGCTCGATTCGGTCGCTTTTATGTAAAACGGAAGAACAGTTACCTGGTGAATATTGCTATATAAACATCATCACGATATCATCGAATACAACTCAGATAAAATTATCGCTTCGTCTAATCATTCAACCTTCTATTCGATTCAGTCGCTAGTATGTGTAACGGAAGTACCGTCACCTGGATAGTATCACTATATATACAGTATTGCGATATAATCGGATACCAACCAGATACATTGATTGTTCAGTCTATCCATTCAACTTTCTGTTCGTTTCGGTCGCTCGTATGTAAAACGGGAATACCTTCACCTAGTGTGTATAACTATATACACAGCATAACATCATAATCGAATACAACCCAGATACTATCCATTCAACCTTCTGTTCGATTCGAATGCTCGTATGTATAACGAAAGAACAGTAACCTGGTGAGTATTTCTATATAAACTTCATCACGATATCATCGAATACAACTCAGAGATACAATTATCATTTCGTCTAACCATTTAACCTTCTGTTCGATTCAGTCGCTAGTATGTGTAACGGAAGTACCGTCACCTGGTGAGTATCACTATATATACAGTATTGCGATATAATCGGATACCACCCAGATACATTGATTGTTCAGTCTATCCATTCAACTTTCTGTTCAGTTCAGTCGCTCTTATGTAAAACTGGAGAACAGTTTCCTGGTGAGTATAACTATATGAACATCATCAAGATATAATCGAATACAACCCCAGATACGATTATTGTTTAGTCTATCCATTAAACCTTCTGTTCAATTCAGTCGCTCGTATGTATAACGGAAGAACGGTTACCTGGTGAGTATAACTATATAAACATAATCGAATACAACCCAGATACGATGATTGTTCAATCTATACTAAATTTAACCTTCTGCTCGATTCGGTCGCTTGTATGTAAAACGGAAGAACAGTTACCTGGTGAGTATTGCTATATAAACATCATCTCGATATCATCGAATTCAACTCAGATACAATTATCGTTTCGTCTAACCATTTAACCTTCTGTTCGATTCAGTCGCTAGTATGTGTAACGGAAGTACCGTCACCTGGTAAGTATCACTTTATATACAGTATTGCGATATAATCGGATACCACCCAGATACATTGATTGTTCAGTCTATCCATTCAACTTTCTGTTCGTTTCGGTCGCTCGTATGTAAAACGGGAATACCGTCACCTAATGTGTATAACTATATACACAGCATAACATCATAATCGAATACAACCCAGATACTATCCATTCAACCTTCTGTTCGATTCGATTGCTCGTATGTATAACGGAAGAACAGTTACCTGGTGAGTATAACTATATTAACATAATCGAATACAACCCAGATACGATTATTGTTCAATCAATACTGAATTCAACCTTCTGCTCGATTCAGTCGCTCTTATGTATAACTGGAGAACAGTTACCTGGTGAGTATAACTATATGAACATCATCACGATATAATCGAATACAACCCCAGATACGATCATTGTTTAGTCTATCCATTCAACCTTCAGTTCAATTCAGTCGCTCGTATGTATAACGGAAGAACAGTTACCTGGTGAGTATAACTATATAAACATAATCGAATACAACTCAGATACGATGATTGTTCAATCTATCCATTCAACCTTATGTTTGATTCGGTTGCTCGTATGTATATCGGAAGAACAGGTACCTGGTGAGTATATCTATATAAACATAATCGAATACAACTCAGATACGATGATTGTTCAATCTATCCATTTAACCTTCTGCTCGATTCGGTCGCTTGTATGTAAAACGGAAGGACAGTTACCTGGTGAGTATTGCTATATAAACATCATCACGATATCATCGAATACAACTCAGATACAATTATCGTTTCGTCTAACCATTCAACATTCTGTTCGATTCAGTCGCTAGTATGTGTAACGGAAGTATCGTCACCTGGTAAGTATCACTATATATACAGTATTGCGATATAATCGGATACCACCCAGATACATTGATTGTTCAGTCTATCCATTCAACTTTCTTTTCGTTTCGGTCGCTCGTATGTAAAACGGGAATACCGTCTCCTTGTGTGTATAACTATATACACAGCATAACATCATAATCGAATACAACCCATATACTATCCATTCAACCTTCTGTTCAATTCAGTCGCTCGTATGTATAACGGAAGAACAGTTACCTGGTGAGTATAACTATATAAACATAATCGAATACAACCCAGATACGATGATTGTTCAATCTATACTGAATTCAACCTTCTGCTCGATTCGGTCGCTTGTATGTAAACGGAAGAACAGTTACCTGGTGAGTATTGCTATATAAACATCATCAAGATATCTTCAAATACAACTCAGATACAATTATCGTTTCGTCTAACCATTTAACCTTCTGTTCGATTCAGTCGCTAGTATGTGTAACGGAAGTACCGTCACCTGGTGAGTATCACTATATATACAGTATTGCGATATAATCGGATACCTCCCAGATACATTGATTGTTCAGTCTATCCATTCAACTTTCTGTTCGTTTCGGTCGCTCGTATGTGAAACGGGAATACCGTCACCTTATGTGTATAACTATATACACAGCATAACATCATAATCGAATACAACCCAGAAACTATCCATTCAACCTTCTGTTCGATTCGGTTGCTCGTATGTATAACGAAAGAACAGTAACCTGGTGAGTATTTCTATATGAACGTCATCACGATATAATCGAATACAACTTAGTTACAATTATCGTTCCGTCTAACCATCCAACCTTATGTTCGATTCAGACGCTCGTATGTGTAACGAAAGGACCGTTACATGGTAGGTGTAGTTAAATATACAACATAACGATATAATCGGAGACAACCCAGATACAATGATTGTTCAATCTATCCATTCAACCTTATGTTCGATTCGGTTGCTAGTATGTATAACGAAAGAACAGTTACCTGGTTAGACATAATATATAATAATCATCACGAAATAATCGAATACAACCCAGATACGATGATTGTTCAGTCTATCCATTCAACCTTCTGTTCAGTTCAGTCGCTCTTATGTATAACTGGAGAACAGTTACCTGGTGAGTATAACTATAGGAACATCATCACGATATAATCGAATACAACCCCAGATACGATCATTGTTTAGTCTATCCATTCAACCTTCAGTTCAATTCAGTCGCTCGTATGTATATCGGAAGAACAGTTACCTGGTGAGTATAACTATATAAACATAATCGAATACAACTCAGATACGATGATTGTTCAATCTATCCATTCAACCTTATGTTCGATTCGGTTGCTCGTATGTATATCGGAAGAACAGGTACCTGGTGAGTATATCTATATAAACATAATCGAATACAACTCAGATACGATGATTGTTTAATCTATCCATTTAACCTTCTGCTCGATTCGGTCGCTTGTATGTAAAACGGAAGGACAGTTACCTGGTGAGTATTGCTATATAAACATCATCACGATATCATCGAATACAACTCAGATACAATTATCGTTTCGTCTAACCATTCAACATTCTGTTCGATTCAGTCGCTAGTATGTGTAACGGAAGTATCGTCACTTGGTAAGAATCACTATATATACAGTATTGAGATATAATCGGATACCACCCAGATACATTGATTGTTCAGTCTATCCATTCAACTTTCTTTTCGTTTCGGTCGCTCGTATGTGAAACGGGAATACCGTCTCCTAGTGTGTATAACTATATACACAGCATAACATCATAATCGAATACAACCCATATACTATCCATTCAACCTTCTGTTCAATTCAGTCGCTCGTATGTATAACGGAAGAACAGATACCTGGTGAGTATAACTATATAAACATAATCGAATACAACCCAGATACGATGATTGTTCAATCTATACTGAATTCAACCTTCTGCTCGATTTGGTCGCTTGTATGTAAAAGGGAAGAACAGTTACCTGGTGAGTATTGCTATATAAACATCATCATGATATCATCGAATACAACTCAGATACAATTATCGTTTCGTCTAACCATTTAACCTTCTGTTCGATTCAGTCGCTAGTATGTGTAACGGAAGTACCGTCACCTGGTGAGTATCACTATATATACAGTATTGCGATATAATCGGATACCACCCAGATACATTGATTGTTCAGTCTATCCATTCAACTTTCTGTTCGTTTCGGTCGCTCGTATGTGAAACGGGAATACCGTCACCTTATGTGTATAACTATATATACAGCATAACATCATAATCGAATACAACCCAGATACTATTAATTCAACCTTCTGTTCGATTCGGTTGCTCGTATGTATAACGAAAGAACAGTAACCTGGTGAGTATTTCTATATGAACGTCATCACGATATAATCGAATACAACTTAGTTACAATTATCGTTTCGTCTAACCATCCAACCTTATGTTCGATTCAGACGCTCGTATGTGTAACGAAAGAACCGTTACATGGTAGGTGTGGTTAAATATATAACATAACGATATAATCGGAGACAACCCAGATACAATGATTGTTCAATCTATCCATTCAACCTTATGTTCGATTCGGTTGCTAGTATGTATAACGAAAGAACAGTCACCTGGTAAGACATAATATATAATAATCATCACGAAATAATCGAATACAACCCAGATACGATGATTGTTCAATCTATCCATTCAACCTTATGATCGATTCGGTTGCTCGTATGTATATCGGAAGAACAGGTACCTGGTGAGTATATCTATATAAACATAATCGAATACAACTCAGATACGATGATTGTTCAATCTATCCATTTAACCTTCTGCTCGATTCGGTCGCTTGTATGTAAAACGGAAGGACAGTTACCTGGTGAGTATTGCTATATAAACATCATCACGATATCATCGAATACAACTCAGATACAATTATCGTTTCGTCTAACCATTTAACCTTCTGTTCGATTCAGTCGCTAGTATGTGTAACGGAAGTACCGTCACCTGGTAAGTATCACTATATATACAGTATTGCGATATAATCGGATACCACCCAGATACATTGATTGTTCAGTTTATCCATTCAACTTTCTGTTCGTTTCGGTCGCTCGTATGTGAAACAGGAATACCGTCACCTTATGTGTATAACTATATACACAGCATAACATCATAATCGAATACAACCCAGATACTATCCATTCAACCTTCTGTTCGATTCGGTTGCTCGTATGTATAACGAAAGAACAGTAACCTGGTGAGTATTGCTATATAAACATCATCACGATATCATCGAATACAACTCAGATACAATTATCGTTTCGTCTAACCATTCAACATTCTGTTCGATTCAGTCGCTAGTATGTGTAACGGAAGTATCGTCACCTGGTAAGTATCACTATATATACAGTATTGCGATATAATCGGATACCACCCAGATACATTGATTGTTCAGTCTATCCATTCAACTTTCTTTTTGTTTCGGTCGCTCGTATGTATAACGGGAATACCGTCTCCTAGTGTGTATAACTATATACACAGCATAACATCATAATCGAATACAACCCAGATACTATCCATTCAACCTTCTGTTCGATTCGGTTGCTCGTATGTATAACGAAAGAACAGTAACCTGGTGAGTATTTCTATATGAACGTCATCACGATATAATCGAATACAACTTAGTTACAATTATCGTTCCGTCTAACCATCCAACCTTATGTTCGATTCAGACGCTCGTATGTGTAACGAAAGAACCGTTACATGGTAGGTGTAGTTAAATATACTATATAACGATATAATCGGAGACAACCCAGATACAATGATTGTTCAATCTATCCATTCAACCTTATGTTCGATTCGGTTGCTAGTATGTATAACGAAAGAACAGTTACCTGGTAAGACATAATATATAATAATCATCACGAAATAATCGAATACAACCCAGATACGATGATTGTTCAGTCTATCCATTCAACCTTCTGTTCAGTTCAGTCGCTCTTATGTATAACTGGAAAACAGTTACCTGGTGAGTATAACTATATGGACATCATCACGATATAATCGAATACAACCCCAGTTACGATCATTGTTTAGTCTATCCATTCAACCTTCAGTTCAAATCAGTCGCTCGTATGTATAACGGAAGAACAGTTACCTGGTGGGTATAACTATATAAACATAATCGAATACAACTCAGATACGATGATTGTTCAATCTATCCATTCAACCTTATGTTCGATTCGGTTGCTCGTATGTATATCGGAAGAACAGGTACCTGGTGAGTATATCTATATAAACATAATCGAATACAACTCAGATACGATGATTGTTTAATCTATCCATTTAACCTTCTGCTCGATTCGGTCGCTTGTATGTAAAACGGAAGGACAGTTACCTGGTGAGAATTGCTATATAAACATCATCACGATATCATCGAATACAACTCAGATACAATTATCGTTTCGTCTAACCATTCAACATTCTGTTCGATTCAGTCGCTAGTATGTGTAACGGAAGTACCGTCACCTGGTAAGTATCACTATATATACAGTATTGCGATATAATCGGATACCACCCAGATACATTGATTGTTCAGTCTATCCATTCAACTTTCTTTTCGTTTCGGTTGCTCGTATGTAAAACAGGAATACCGTCTCCTAGTGTGTATAACTATATACACAGCATAACATCATAATCGAATACAACCCATATACTATCCATTCAACCTTCTGTTCAATTCAGTCGCTCGTATGTATAACGGAAGAACAGTTACCTGGTGAGTATAACTATATAAACATAATCGAATACAACCCAGATACGATGATTGTTCAATCTATACTGAATTCAACCTTCTGCTCGATTCGGTCGCTTGTATGTAAAACGGAAGAACAGTTACCTGGTGGGTATTGCTTTATAAACATCATCACGATATCATCGAATACAACTCAGATACAATTATCGTTTCGTCTAACCATTTAACCTTCTGTTCGATTCAGTCGCTAGTATGTGTAACGGAAGTACCGTCACCTGGTAAGTATCACTATATATACAGTATTGCGATATAATCGGATACCACCCAGATACATTGATTGTTCAGTCTATCCATTCAACTTTCTGTTCGTTTCGGTCGCTCGTATGTGAAACGGGAATACCGTCACCTTATGTGTATAACTATATACACAGCATAACATCATAATCGAATACAACTCAGCTACTATCCATTCAACCTTCTGTTCGATTCGGTTTCTCGTATGTACAACGAAAGAACAGTAACCTGGTGAGTATTTCTATATGAACGTCATCACGATATAATCGAATACAACTAAGTTACAATTATCGTTCCGTCTAACCATCCAACCTTATGTTCGATTCAAACGCTCGTATGTGTAACGAAAGAACCGTTACATGGTAGGTGTAGTTAAATATACAACATAACGATATAATCGGAGACAACCCAGATACAATGATTGTTCAATCTATCCATTCAACCTTATGTTCGATTCGGTTGCTAGTATGTATAACGAAAGAACAGTTACCTGGTTAGACATAATATATAATAATCATCACGAAATAATCGAATACAACCCAGATACGATGATTGTTCAGTCTATCCATTCAACCTTCTGTTCAGTTCAGTCGCTCTTATGTATAACTGGAGAACAGTTACCTGGTGAGTATAACTATACGAACATATCACGATATAATCGAATACAACCCCAGATACGATCATTGTTTAGTCTATCCATTCAACCTTCAGTTCAATTCAGTCGCTCGTATGTATAACGGAAGAACAGTTACCTGGTGAGTATAACTATATAAACATAATCGAATACAACTCAGATGCGATGATTGTTCAATCTATCCATTTAACCTTCTGCTCGATTCGGTCGCTTGTATGTAAAACGGAAGGACAGTTACCTGGTGAGTATTGCTATATAAACATCATCACGATATCATCGAATACAACTCAGATACAATTATCGTTTCGTCTAACCATTCAACATTCTGTTCGATTCAGTCGCTAGTATGTGTAACGGAAGTATCGTCACCTGGTAAGTATCACTTCATATACAGTATTGCGATATAATCGGATACCACCCAGATACAATGATTGTTCAATCTATCCATTCAACCTTATGTTCGATTCGGTTGCTAGTATGTATAACGAAAGAACAGTCACCTGGTAAGACATAATATATAATAATCATCACGAAATAATCGAATACAACCCAGATACGATGATTGTTCAATCTATCCATTCAACCTTATGATCGATTCGGTTGCTCGTATGTATATCGGAAGAACAGGTACCTGGTGAGTATATCTATATAAACATAATCGAATACAACTCAGATACGATGATTGTTCAATCTATCCATTTAACCTTCTGCTCGATTCGGTCGCTTGTATGTAAAACGGAAGGACAGTTACCTGGTGAGTATTGCTATATAAACATCATCACGATATCATCGAATACAACTCAGATACAATTATCGTTTCGTCTAACCATTTAACCTTCTGTTCGATTCAGTCGCTAGTATGTGTAACGGAAGTACCGTCACCTGGTAAGTATCACTATATATACAGTATTGCGATATAATCGGATACCACCCAGATACATTGATTGTTCAGTTTATCCATTCAACTTTCTGTTCGTTTCGGTCGCTCGTATGTGAAACAGGAATACCGTCACCTTATGTGTATAACTATATACACAGCATAACATCATAATCGAATACAACCCAGATACTATCCATTCAACCTTCTGTTCGATTCGGTTGCTCGTATGTATAACGAAAGAACAGTAACCTGGTGAGTATTGCTATATAAACATCATCACGATATCATCGAATACAACTCAGATACAATTATCGTTTCGTCTAACCATTCAACATTCTGTTCGATTCAGTCGCTAGTATGTGTAACGGAAGTATCGTCACCTGGTAAGTATCACTATATATACAGTATTGCGATATAATCGGATACCACCCAGATACATTGATTGTTCAGTCTATCCATTCAACTTTCTTTTTGTTTCGGTCGCTCGTATGTATAACGGGAATACCGTCTCCTAGTGTGTATAACTATATACACAGCATAACATCATAATCGAATACAACCCAGATACTATCCATTCAACCTTCTGTTCGATTCGGTTGCTCGTATGTATAACGAAAGAACAGTAACCTGGTGAGTATTTCTATATGAACGTCATCACGATATAATCGAATACAACTTAGTTACAATTATCGTTCCGTCTAACCATCCAACCTTATGTTCGATTCAGACGCTCGTATGTGTAACGAAAGAACCGTTACATGGTAGGTGTAGTTAAATATACTATATAACGATATAATCGGAGACAACCCAGATACAATGATTGTTCAATCTATCCATTCAACCTTATGTTCGATTCGGTTGCTAGTATGTATAACGAAAGAACAGTTACCTGGTAAGACATAATATATAATAATCATCACGAAATAATCGAATACAACCCAGATACGATGATTGTTCAGTCTATCCATTCAACCTTCTGTTCAGTTCAGTCGCTCTTATGTATAACTGGAAAACAGTTACCTGGTGAGTATAACTATATGGACATCATCACGATATAATCGAATACAACCCCAGTTACGATCATTGTTTAGTCTATCCATTCAACCTTCAGTTCAAATCAGTCGCTCGTATGTATAACGGAAGAACAGTTACCTGGTGGGTATAACTATATAAACATAATCGAATACAACTCAGATACGATGATTGTTCAATCTATCCATTCAACCTTATGTTCGATTCGGTTGCTCGTATGTATATCGGAAGAACAGGTACCTGGTGAGTATATCTATATAAACATAATCGAATACAACTCAGATACGATGATTGTTTAATCTATCCATTTAACCTTCTGCTCGATTCGGTCGCTTGTATGTAAAACGGAAGGACAGTTACCTGGTGAGAATTGCTATATAAACATCATCACGATATCATCGAATACAACTCAGATACAATTATCGTTTCGTCTAACCATTCAACATTCTGTTCGATTCAGTCGCTAGTATGTGTAACGGAAGTACCGTCACCTGGTAAGTATCACTATATATACAGTATTGCGATATAATCGGATACCACCCAGATACATTGATTGTTCAGTCTATCCATTCAACTTTCTTTTCGTTTCGGTTGCTCGTATGTAAAACAGGAATACCGTCTCCTAGTGTGTATAACTATATACACATCATAATCGAATACAACCCATATACTATCCATTCAACCTTCTGTTCAATTCAGTCGCTCGTATGTATAACGGAAGAACAGTTACCTGGTGAGTATAACTATATAAACATAATCGAATACAACCCAGATACGATGATTGTTCAATCTATACTGAATTCAACCTTCTGCTCGATTCGGTCGCTTGTATGTAAAACGGAAGAACAGTTACCTGGTGGGTATTGCTTTATAAACATCATCACGATATCATCGAATACAACTCAGATACAATTATCGTTTCGTCTAACCATTTAACCTTCTGTTCGATTCAGTCGCTAGTATGTGTAACGGAAGTACCGTCACCTGGTAAGTATCACTATATATACAGTATTGCGATATAATCGGATACCACCCAGATACATTGATTGTTCAGTCTATCCATTCAACTTTCTGTTCGTTTCGGTCGCTCGTATGTGAAACGGGAATACCGTCACCTTATGTGTATAACTATATACACAGCATAACATCATAATCGAATACAACCCAGCTACTATCCATTCAACCTTCTGTTCGATTCGGTTTCTCGTATGTACAACGAAAGAACAGTAACCTGGTGAGTATTTCTATATGAACGTCATCACGATATAATCGAATACAACTAAGTTACAATTATCGTTCCGTCTAACCATCCAACCTTATGTTCGATTCAGACGCTCGTATGTGTAACGAAAGAACCGTTACATGGTAGGTGTAGTTAAATATACAACATAACGATATAATCGGAGACAACCCAGATACAATGATTGTTCAATCTATCCATTCAACCTTATGTTCGATTCGGTTGCTAGTATGTATAACGAAAGAACAGTTACCTGGTTAGACATAATATATAATAATCATCACGAAATAATCGAATACAACCCAGATACGATGATTGTTCAGTCTATCCATTCAACCTTCTGTTCAGTTCAGTCGCTCTTATGTATAACTGGAGAACAGTTACCTGGTGAGTATAACTATACGAACATATCACGATATAATCGAATACAACCCCAGATACGATCATTGTTTAGTCTATCCATTCAACCTTCAGTTCAATTCAGTCGCTCGTATGTATAACGGAAGAACAGTTACCTGGTGAGTATAACTATATAAACATAATCGAATACAACTCAGATGCGATGATTGTTCAATCTATCCATTTAACCTTCTGCTCGATTCGGTCGCTTGTATGTAAAACGGAAGGACAGTTACCTGGTGAGTATTGCTATATAAACATCATCACGATATCATCGAATACAACTCAGATACAATTATCGTTTCGTCTAACCATTCAACATTCTGTTCGATTCAGTCGCTAGTATGTGTAACGGAAGTATCGTCACCTGGTAAGTATCACTTCATATACAGTATTGCGATATAATCGGATACCACCCAGATACATTGATTGTTCAGTCTATCCATTCAACTTTCTTATCGTTTCGGTCGCTCGTATGTAAAACGGGAATACCGTCTCCTAGTGTGTATAACTATATACACAGCATAACATCATAATCGAATACAACCCATATACTATCCATTCAACCTTCTGTTCAATTCAGTCGCTCGTATGTATAACGGAAGAACAGTTACCTGGTGAGTATAACTATATAAACATTATCGAATACAACCCAGATACGATGATTGTTCAATCTATACTGAATTCAACCTTCTGCTCGATTCGGTCGCTTGTATGTAAAACGGAAGAACAGTTACCTGGTGAGTATTGCTATATAAACATCATCACGATATCATCGAATACAACTCAGATACAATTATCGTTTCGTCTAACCATTCAACATTCTGTTCGATTCAGTCGCTAGTATGTGTAACGGAAGTATCGTCACCTGGTAAGTATCACTATATATACAGTATTGCGATATAATCGGATACCACCCAGATACATTGATTGTTCAGTCTATCCATTCAACTTTCTGTTCGTTTCGGTCGCTCGTATGTGAAACGGGAATACCGTTACCTTATGTGTATAACTATATACACAGCATAACATCATAATCGAATACAACCCAGATACTATCCATTCAACCTTCTGTTCGATTCGGTTGCTCGTATGTATAACGAAAGAACAGTAACCTGGTGAGTATTTCTATATGAACGTCATCACGATATAATCGAATACAACTTAGTTACAATTATCGTTCCGTCTAACCATCCAACCTTATGTTCGATTCAGACGCTCGTATGTGTAACGATAGAACCGTTACATGGTAGGTGTAGTTAAATATACAACATAACGATATAATCGGAGACAACCCAGATACAATGATTGTTCAATCTATCCATTCAACCTTATGTTCGATTCGGTTGCTAGTATGTATAACGAAAGAACAGTTACCTGGTTAGACATAATATATAATAATCATCACGAAATAATCGAATACAACCCAGATACGATGATTGTTCAGTCTATCCATTCAACCTTCTGTTCAGTTCAGTCGCTCTTATGTATAACTGGAGAACAGTTACCTGGTGAGTATAACTATATGAGCATCATCACGATATAATCGAATACAACCCCAGATACGATCATTGTTTAGTCTATATATTCAACCTTCAGTTCAATTCAGTCGCTCGTATGTATAACGGAAAAACAGTTACCTGGTGAGTATAACTATATAAACATAATCGAATACAACTCAGATACGATGATTGTTCAATCTATCCATTCAACCTTATGTTCGATTCGGTTGCTCGTATGTATATCGGAAGAACAGGTACCTGGTGAGAATATCTATATAAACATAATCGAATACAACTCAGATACGATGATTGTTCAATCTATCCATTTAACTTTCTGCTCGATTCGGTCGCTTGTATGTAAAACGGAAGGACAGTTACCTGGTGAGTATTGCTATATAAACATCATCACGATATCATCGAATACAACTCAGATACAATTATCGTTTCGTCTAACCATTTAACCTTCTGTTCGATTCAGTCGCTAGTATGTGTAACGGAAGTACCGTCACCTGGGAAGTATCACTATATATACAGTATTGCGATATAATCGGATACCACCCAGATACATTTATTGTTCAGTCTATCCATTCAACTTTCTGTTCGTTTCGGTCGCTCGTATGTGAAACGGGAATACCGTCACCTTATGTGTATAACTATATACACAGCATAACATCATAATCAAATACAACCCAGATACTATCCATTCAACCTTCTGTTCGATTCGGTTGCTCGTATGTATAACGAAAGAACAGTAACCTGGTGAGTATTTCTATATGAACGTCATCACGATATAATCGAATACAACTTAGTTACAATTATCGTTCCGTCTAACCATCCAACCTTATGTTCGATTCAGACGCTCGTATGTGTAACGAAAGAACCGTTACATGGTAGGTGTAGTTGAATATACAACATAACGATATAATCGGAGACAACCCAGATACTATGATTGTTCAATCTATCCATTCAACCTTATGTTCGATTCGGTTGCTAGTATGTATAACGAAAGAACAGTTACCTGGTTAGACATAATATATAATAATCATCACGAAATAATCGAATACAACCCAGATACGATGATTGTTCAGTCTATCCATTCAACCTTCTGTTCAGTTCAGTCGCTCTTATGTATAACTGGAGAACAGTTACCTGGTGAGTATAACTATATGAACATCATCACGATATAATCGAATACAACCCCAGATACGATCATTGTTTAGTCTATCCATTCAACCTTCAGTTCAATCCAGTCGCTCGTATGTATAACGGAAGAACAGTTACCTGGTGAGTATAACTATATAAACATAATCGAATACAACTCAGATACGATGATTGTTCAATCTATCCATTCAACTTTATGTTCGATTCGGTTGCTCGTATGTATATCGGAAGAACAGGTACCTGGTGAGTATATCTATATAGACATAATCGAATACAACTCAGATACGATGATTGTTCAATCTATCCATTTAACCTTCTGCTCGATTCGGTTGCTTGTATGTAAAACGGAAGGACAGTTACCTGGTGAGTATTGCTATATAAACATCATCACGATATCATCGAATACAACTCAGATACAATTATCGTTTCGTCTAACCATTCAACATTCTGTTCGATTCAGTCGCTAGTATGTGTAACGAAAGTATCGTCACCTGGTAAGTATCACTATATATACAGTATTGCGATATAATCGGATACCACCCAGATACATTGATTGTTCAGTCTATCCATTCAACTTTCTTTTCGTTTCGGTCGCTCGTATGTAAAACGGGAATACCGTCTCCTACTGTGTATAACTATATACACAGCATATTATCATAATCGAATACAACCCATATACTATCCATTCAACCTTCTATTCAATTCAGTCGCTCGTATGTATAACGGAAGAACAGTTACCTGGTGAGTATAACTATATAAACATAATCGAATACAACTCAGATACGATGATTGTTCAATCTATCCATTTAACCTTCTGCTCGATTCGGTCGCTTGTATGTAAAACGGAAGGACAGTTACCTGGTGAGTATTGCTATATAAACATCATCACGATATCATCGAATACAACTCAGATACAATTATCGTTTCGTCTAACCATTCAACATTCTGTTCGATTCAGTCGCTAGTATGTGTAACGGAGGTATCGTCACCTGGTAAGAAACACTATATATACAGTATTGCGATATAATCGGATACCACCCAGATACATTGATTGTTCAGTCTATCCATTCAACTTTATGTTCGTTTCGGTCGCTCGTATGTGAAACGGGAATACCGTCACCTTATGTGTATAACTATATACACAGCATAACATCATAATCGAATACAACCCAGATACTATCCATTCAACCTTCTGTTCGATTCGGTTGCCCGTATGTATAACGAAAGAACAGTAACCTGGTGAGTATTTCTATATGAACGTCATCACGATATAATCGAATACAACTTAGTTACAATTATCGTTCCGTCTAACCATCCAACCTTATGTTCTATTCAGACGCTCGTATGTGTAACGAAAAAACCGTTACATGGTAGGTGTATACAACATAACGATATAATCGGAGACAACCCAGATACAATGATTGTTCAATCTATCCATTCAACCTTATGTTCGATTCGGTTGCTAGTATGTATAACGAAAGAACAGTTACCTGGTTAGACATAATATATAATAATCATCACGAAATAATCGAATACAACCCAGATACGATGATTGTTCAGTCTATCCATTCAACCTTCTGTTCAGTTCAGTCGCTCTTATGTATAACTGGAGAACAGTTACCTGGTGAGTATAACTATATGAACATCATCACGATATAATCGAATACAACCCCAGATACGATCATTGTTTAGTCTATATATTCAACCTTCAGTTCAATTCAGTCGCTCGTATGTATAACGGAAGAACAGTTACCTGGTGAGTATAACTATATAAACATAATCGAATACAACTCAGATACGATGATTGTTCAATCTATCCATTCAACCTTATGTTCGATTCGGTTGCTCGTATGTATATCGGAAGAACAGGTACCTGGTGAGTATATCTATATGAACATAATCGAATACAACTCAGATACGATGATTGTTCAATCTATCCATTCAACTTTCTGCTCGATTTGGTCGCTTGTATGTAAAACGGAGGGACAGTTACCTGGTGAGTATTGCTATATAAACATCATCACGATATCATCGAATACAACTCAGATACAATTATCGTTTCGTCTAACCATTTAACCTTCTGTTCGATTCAGTCGCTAGTATGTGTAACGGAAGTACCGTCACCTGGTAAGTATCACTATATATACAGTATTGCGATATAATCGGATACCACACAGATACATTTATTGTTCAGTCTATCCATTCAACTTTCTGTTCGTTTCGGTCGCTCGTATGTGAAACGGGAATACCGTCACCTTATGTGTATAACTATATACACAGCATAACATCATAATCGAATACAACCCAGATACTATCCATTCAACCTTCTGTTCGATTCGGTTGCTCGTATGTATAACGAAAGAACAGTAACCTGGTGAGTATTTCTATATGAACGTCATCACGATATAATCGAATACAACTTAGTTACAATTATCGTTCCGTCTAACCATCCAACCTTATGTTCGATTCAGACGCTCGTATGTGTAACGAAAGAACCGTTACATGGTAGGTGTAGTTAAATATACAACATAACGATATAATCGGAGACAACCCAGATACAATGATTGTTCAATCTATCCATTCAACCTTATGTTCGACTCGGTTGCTCGTATGTATATCGGAAGAACAGGTACCTGGTGAGTATATCTATATATTTACTTCCAGCGTACAAAGTGAGACACTCCAATGAGAAACCTACGGAAGCTGTGAGGACCATGTCAAAGTGAGGTCCGTATACGGACCTCACAACGTTTTCCTTCATAAAATTTACTTCCTTCTTTTTTTTCAATGGGAATTTCATTGCCTCGGAACGTGGAAGTATATGGAGTTCAGGTTATTTTTCTCCTTAAATTTCAATCACTTTTGATCGATTTATGGCTGAAAATAGGTGGACCTCACTTTGGTAGGAGCATGATAATTATGATATACTTTAGTTCGATGATTTGACACTTGGAACGCTGCTGCGCGTGTATATTATCTATACGTGTATATTTCAGTCCCTGTGCATTTATATGTTGAGTACAAAGTGAGGACTGGAAAAGTGGCAACACTGCAAAACATATTAAATCTTGCCATCTATAATTATACTGACCGAAATTGATTTGAAGGGGTTTTCGCGGTCAAGGACCATGTCGAAATTCAAAAATCGAGATGATGGCTCCTAGATGGCGGATCCAAGATGGCGGAAGAGTTTTGTAGTTACTGTCCCATTCGATTCAAAATTGGTCTGTAAGGGTTCTCGAGTACAAAGATCGAGACTTTTTTAACAAAATTAATGAAATCAAGATGGCGTCTCCATGATGGTGGCCCCAAGATGGCGATTGGGTTTGGTGATTACTATCCGATTCGATTCAAAATTGGTATGTAGGGGTTCTCGCAGTCAGAGACTTTGAATAATTCAATGTTAAGATCAATAAAATCGAGATGGTGGCTCCAAGATGGCGAATTCAAGATGGCGGAAGAGTTTTGTAGTTACTGTCCCATTCGATTCAAAATTGGTTTGTAAGGGTTCTCGAGTACAGAGATCGAGACTTTTTTTAACAAAATTAATGAAATCAAGATGGCGTCTCCATGATGGTGGCCCCAAGATGGCGATTGGGTTTGGTGATTACTATCCGATTCGATTCAAAATTGGTATGTAGGGGTTCTCGCAGTCAGAGACTTTGAATAATTCAATGTTAAGATCAATAAAATCGAGATGGTGGCTCCAAGATGGCGAATCCAAGATGGCGGAAGAGTTTTGTAGTTACTGTCCCATTCGATTCAAAATTGGTTTGTAAGGGTTCTCGAGTACAGAGATCGAGACTTTTTTTAACAAAATTAATGAAATCAAGATGGCGTCTCCATGATGGTGGCCCCAAGATGGCGATTGGGTTTGGTGATTACTATCCGATTCGATTTAAAATTGGTATGTAGGGGTTCTCGCAGTCAGAGACTTTGAATAATTCAATGTTAAGATCAATAAAATCGAGATGGTGGCTCCAAGATGGCGGATCCAAGATGGCGGAAGAGTTTTGTAGTTACTGTCCCATTCGATTCAAAATTGGTCTGTAAGGGTTCTCGAGTACAGAGATCGAGACTTTTTTAACAAAATTAATGAAATCAAGATGGCGTCTCCATGATGGTGGCCCCAAGATGGCGATTGGGTTTGGTGATTACTATCCGATTCGATTCAAAATTGGTATGTAGGGGTTCTCGCAGTCAGAGACTTTGAATAATTCAATGTTAAGATCAATAAAATCGAGATGGTGGCTCCAAGATGGCGGATCCAAGATGGCGGAAGAGTTTTGTAGTTACTGTCCCATTCGATTCAAAATTGGTCTGTAAGGGTTCTCGAGTACAGAGATCGAGACTTTGTTAACAAAATTAATGAAATCAAGATGGCGTCTCCATGATGGTGGCCCCAAGATGGCGATTGGGTTTGGTGATTACTATCCGATTCGATTCAAAATTGGTATGTAGGGGTTCTCGCAGTCAGAGACTTTGAATAATTCAATGTTTAGATCAATAAAATCGAGATGGTGGCTCCAAGATGGCGGATCCAAGATGGTGGAAGAGTTATGTATTCACTGTCCGATTCAATTCAAAATTGGATTAAGAGGGGTTTCGGATGCAGAGATCGGGAGTTGTTTGTCAAAATTCATGTAATAAAGATGGCGGTTTCAAAATGGCGGCTTCAACATTGCAGGCGAGTTTGGTGTTTACTGTCCGATTTGTTTCAGAATTGGATTGTAAACGTTTGAGGGTGCGAAATATTGATATCCTCTGTCCAAATTCATGGAATAAAGATGGCGGCTTCAAGATGGTGGATGAATTTGGTGATTATTGTCAGATTTCATTCAAAACCGGTTTGTAGGATTTTTCGTGTGCGGAGATCATGAAACCTAGATGGCGGATTCGACCCAATCGTTTATCAAAATTGATGAAACCAAGATCGCGGCTCAATGATGGCGGCCCCAAGATGGCGAATGAGTTTCATGATTTCTATCCGATTTGATTTAAAACTGGTATGTAGGGGTGTTCTAGGTCAGAGACTTTGATTGATCCAATGTAAAAATCTATAAAATCAAGATGCTGGCTTCAAGATGGCGGATCCAAGATGGCGGAAGAGTTTTCTAATTACTGTCCGATTCAATTCAAAATTGGTTTCTGAGGCTTCTCAGGTGCGGAGATCGAGAATTGTTCGTCAAAATTCATGGAATCGAATAGGCGTCTTCAAGATGGCGGCTCCAACATTGCGGACATATCTGATTCCCAGAATAACCAAGTTTATCGAACTGAACTATGTTTTCCTTACAAGTACATTTGCATAAAATATTGTTTTAAAATTATTTTTTACGTTCATTTTATATTGTTTTTTTTTTTAGCATCATACTTTGTTAAATTGAAACTTTCAATTTTGAATTGACTGCCAATAATAAAAAAAAACTCAATCTTGAAGCCGCCATTTCAATTTCTTGAATATAACCTATGCTTGAACATTATAAATCTACGACCTTGAAAACCGCTACATACCCAATCAGACCATAATTATATATTTCGTTTGTCAATTTGAACTCACCATCATAAATTCATGAACTTTGGATTAAATTGCATTCTCTCCGAACCCAAAAACTCCCACAAACCAATTTCAAATGAAATCAAACCATGATCACATATTCATTGGAGCCGCCATGTCTATTTTTTTAATAGTAATTTCCTGATGAATTGTCTTCGGAATTGAATTCACCTGCCGAATTTCAGATCAATCGGACGATTTGGAATGTGTTGAATTCGACTGTTTGAATAACTCAAATTATAATCACGTATCTACAAGTTCCTAACAACTGAGTGAATAAATTGATGATAATTTCCAATAATTGAGAATATTACATACAGAATATTTCAAATTCACATTGCTATAAAAATTAGTTTTTCAACGATTATTTCATTACACTTTCTAGTTCACATTGTTATATAAAGGTGATTTATGTAATGAGTTCCACAGTTTTACCATTCGACAGAAAAAATAATTCTGATAGAAAGAGAATTTCGTCAGGTGTCAATCCTAACAATGGAAAGGTGGCCAGTCTGTCTGAAATTGCTGGTGATGTATTAACATACATGATTTCCTATGTGCATCAACATTGATAATATCTATGGAAGAGATAGACCTACTTTTCTGCGGTATTCTAGAAAGGTCAATCAATACCTACATGATTGCAGGATTACCAACTCTCAACTCAGCGAGTCCTAGCGAATGGGGAGCTGAACTTCGAATACGTGGGCGATACTTCATGATATGTTGAATTCGGGTTGTTGATCGTGTTGAAGAATCGAAATATGAAACAATGGATTAGCCATAAATTGGACAAAAAACATTTTTTGAAAGAGAAAAATAGTCTATCCAATTAAAAATATCAAACATAGTTTGAAATGAATGCCTGGTAGACTACGAGCAGAAAACAACTACTTTCCTGGTAAATGCATTCACAGTGTGAATCGTTGCATGGACTACGAACAGATATAATTCGATGTTCTGCGTGGTATTCACCAGGAAAGTAGTTGTTTTCTGCTCGTAGTCTACCAGACATTCATTTCAAACTATGTTCGATATTTTCAATTGGATAGACTATTTTTCTCTTTTAAAAAAATGTTTTTGTCCAATTTATGGCTAATCCATTATTTCATTTATTACGCTTAGTCAAGCTTTTAGCCATTTCCAAGTTCTGCAAAACTTGAGAGATTCGTTTCTGTTTCTTTCTTCTGCCGCATGATGTCGCCACATTGGGACAGGCGACGCTTCGAGTGGAGATCTTACGGTCTCTACTCGAATAACTACCCTGCACTGATGAGGGCCAATAAGCCCGAAACCGGTCTGTAGGTTGTTATGCGTGCCTGTCTCGATGTGAATTTGTCACGTCTTAGGAAGAAAGAAACATTTGCGATTTGCATTCACAGTGTGAATCGTTGCATGGACTACGAATTATAATTCAATGTTCTGCGTGGTATTTACCAGGAAAGTAGTTGTTTTCTGCTCGTAGTCTACCATACATTCTTTTCAAACTATGTTTGATATTTTCAATTGGATAGACTATTTTTCTCTTTGAAAAAAACATCGAAATATTGTCGATGGAGTAAAAAAGTCAGCAGAATACTCGGCTAGGTGGTGAGATGATTCGTGAATTGAAGATAATTGAACTGATAAGCAGTAACATACTCATAATGATTCAGTCTCTCGTGTGTATGATTTTTTTGTCGAAGAAACGCTTGGAGACTGTATTTTTCATCATTGGTTTCATTTTCAGATAAATAAGAGAAATATTCTTGCCTCGATACTTCTTGTTGTTGGAATGTTTCTTCTCGGTTTACGAGTTCTTTTTTTCTGGAGGTTCATCCATGAAAAGTTTGTGACAATCTGAAATGTATTGTTTTGTAATTCTGATGTTCCAAAAGGATAATTGATAACTGATTTGATGATCAATTCCTAGTTTTTATGACTGATTCCATCGAATCTGATATCAAATATAACATTTATAAGTTCGTAGAGTATCTTAATTTTTCGAGACTGGGCATTGAAGTTGAATTTGTGGAGAAATTGTCTGGAATATAATTCTGAAATTTTGTTGGTTCACTGAGTAAACTGAGTTCATCCATGAGTGTTCGGAGTATTGATTACAAAAATTGAAAGAAATCACAGGAAGTAAGTTAGTGAGAGCGTGCTGGAACATGTATATTTTGAGAAATTTCAAACACAGGTTTTACATCAAAAAGTTATGTAAGAATATAGGTCGAGAGCACCCTCGGAAAATTCTAAACTTCCAATTTGAAATTTGAATCGAATCAGACCATATAATTAAAAATATCTTACCTCAAATACACCCACATACCAAATTCTAATGAAATCAGATCATAAACAAACTCGTCCATCTTGGAGCCGCCATCTTGAACTTCTGAATTTTGAACACAAATTCTCCAATTCACACCCCGAAAAACTCCACGAACCAATTTTGGATCGTATCATATCATAAACACATTACTTGTTCGTCATCTTGGAGCCAACTTTTTTTTTGATAGAAAATTATTTATATTCGACCAAAATAACCCCCAACATACCAAACTTGAATAGGATCGGACTAAAAATACAAAATAGCCGGCCCATCACGGAGCCGCCATCTTGAATTATGCCAAAACATCAATGATATCCTACCTTGAAAAACCCCCACATACTGATTTTTAATCGAGCCGGATCATAATCACAAAATACGTTTGCCATCTTGAAGCCGCCATCTCGAATCAGTGAATAGAAAAAACATAATAATCTGCTATCTCAAAGATGTCCATATTCAAAATTTTGAAAAAATCGGATCGTTATCACAAAATGCGTTCGACATCTTGAAGTCACTCTTTTATCTTTTTCTCTATAAAGTTATTCTATGAATTTTCACAAAAAAATATGCAATTAAATATTGATGGATCATAATCGTAATTTTGGACCCCAAAAACCCCTGAATATCAATTTTGAAGCCGATTGGACCATAATCACAAAAGTCGTTCGCCATCTTAAAGCCGTCATCTTGAATTGTTGACTTTTTATATAGAATTCATGATCTACGACCTTAAACATTCCCATACCAAATTTGAATAGATTTGTATCATAATCACGAAATTCGTACGCCATATTCAAGCCGCCATCTTGTTTTATTTTCAAATGATTCCTTAATGCATTGTATTCAGAGTTATGAACACCTGCCAAATTCAAATTCACTCAGACATCTAAAAGTTGGTGAAACTTCACCTCAAAGATTCATACAGGTGAAGTAAAAATAAAACATCAGGAAAATAATTTTGTTAAAGGGAAGTTCGGTATGTCTCGAATTTGACAAATGAGGGATGGTCAGTCTGAGCCCGTCTAGATTCCATTACATTAAAACATCAAACAGGTGAAGTTGAAATAAACCGTACGAATAATAGGGATGCAGATGATTGATTCCAAAATGGTGTAAGTCAATATGGAAGTGGAGTACCTATTGATGTTGCCTAAAATACCATACTTTGAAACAATGAGAAATAATTTGATCGAAACGAATATGAAAGTTTCTCAGTATTTTGACTTTCACCAAGACAATTCGTGGTTTCATATTTTGGGATTTGAAGTTGCCTCATTATGGTTTTCTCTTTATTATTCATAGCATATATACATTTCTTTGTTTTACGATCCATCCTGAAAATAAATATTCAGTCACATAGTATTATTTCATGTATCAAGCTAACTGATCAACGTAACCTTTTTAATTGAACAATAAACAGTATTCACGATAACTACTACCAAATTTAACTCACAGTACGATGTTGCGCAGACTGATAGTCATTCGAGCTTCAATTGCGACGCACGTGATGATTCGGAAAGAGGCAACTGACCATCTGCGCATAATGCGTAGTGAAATAAGGCAACATTGTGCGGTCCTCACTTTATACGGTTCATAATAATATACATGGTGAAAGGACCTCACTTTGGTAGAAGCATATATAAAAATAAACGGACCCCACTTTGATATTGTGGCGGACGGTCCTCATATCGTTCAGATATACGCGAAAAAATCAACTCAGAAATAATCAACATTCTACGTGTATACTCGAGGTTTTTATGTTGCCTTGCTTCGGAAGAGGACAGAAAAAGTGAAATCAAGTGCTTAGCTCAACTCCTTCTGGTGGTCCTCACAACGTGCATCCGACGATGTGTCCTCAGTTTGATAGCTGGCCGGATATATATAAACATAATCGAATACAACTCAGATACGATGATTGTTCAATCTATCCATTTAACCTTCTGCTCGATTCGGTCGCTTGTATGTAAAACGGAAGGACAGTTACCTGGTGAGTATTTCTATATAAACATCATGACGATATCATCGAATACAACTCAGATACAATTATCGTTTCGTCTAACCATTCAACATTCTGTTCGATTCAGTCGCTAGTATGTGTAACGGAAGTATCGTCACCTGGTAAGTATCACTATATATACAGTATTGCGATATAATCGGATACCACCCAGATACATTGATTGTTCAGTCTATCCATTCAACTTTCTTTTTGTTTCGGTCGCTCGTTTGTAAAACGGGAATACCGTCTCCTAGTGTGTATAACTATATACACAGCATAACATCATAATCGAATACAACCCATATACTATCCATTCAACCTTCTGTTCAATTCAGTCGCTCGTATGTATAACGGAAGAACATTTACCTGTTGAGTATAACTATATAAACATAATCGAATACAACCCAGATACGATGATTGTTCAATCTATACTGAATTCAACCTTCTGCTCGATTCGGTCGCTTGTATGTAAAACGGAAGAACAGTTACCTGGTGAGTATTGCTATATAAACATCATCACGATATCATCGAATACAACTCAGATACAATTATCGTTTCGTCTAACCATTTAACCTTCTGTTCGATTCAGTCGCTAGTATGTGTAACGGAAGTACCGTCACCTGATAAGTATCACTATATATACAGTATTGCGATATAATCGGATACCACCCAGATACATTGATTGTTCAGTCTATCCATTCAACTTTCTGTTCGTTTCGGTCGCTCGTATGTGAAACGGGAAAACCGTCACCTTATGTGTATAACTATATACACAGCATAACATCATAATCGAATACAACCCAGATACTATCCATTCAACCTTCTGTTCGATTCGGTTGCTCGTATGTATAACGAAAGAACAGTAACCTGGTGAGTATTTCTATATGAACGTCATCACGATATAATCGAATACAACTTAGTTACAATTATCGTTCCGTCTAACCATCCAACCTTATGTTCGATTCAGACGCTCGTATGTGTAACGGAAGTATCGTCACCTGGTAAGTATCACTATATATACAGTATTGCGATATAATCGGATACCACCCAGATACATTGATTGTTCAGTCTATCCATTCAACTTTCTTTTTGTTTCGGTCGCTCGTATGTATAACGGGAATACCGTCTCCTAGTGTGTATAACTATATACACAGCATAACATCATAATCGAATACAACCCATATACTATCCATTCAACCTTCTGTTCAATTCATTCGCTCGTATGTATAACGGAAGAACAGTTACCTGGTGAGTATAACTATATAAACATAATCGAATACAACCCAGATACGATGATTGTTCAATCTATACCGGATTCAACCTTCTGCTCGATTCGGTCGTTTGTATGTTAAACGGAAGAACAGTTACCTGGTGAGTATTGCTATATAAACATCATCACGATATCATCGAATACAACTCAGATACAATTATCGTTTCGTCTAACCATTTAACCTTCTGTTCGATTCAGTCGCTAGTATGTGTAACGGAAGTACCGAGTTAAATACTTTGAACGATGGATCGACTTTTTAAAAAAAAGGTTTATTTATTAACAAATACAGGACGACTGTCTCTGGCAAGTGTTACAGATAGAATAATCTAAAAATGTGTCTAAGATGTGCTCTGCGAGTTTCGCGAGATGAGAGCTTTCCTGGAATACAGCTTAGTCTGCAAAGCTGCATCAGCATCTTCTGTGAGAACGGCAGATCCATGGGAAAGTTTGCTACATAACTCCTCCCTCCTTAGGACGAGAAAATAAGGGAGTTATTTTGTCGGGGTGGAACTGCCTCTGCTTCGTGGTCTTCTTCTTCTTTCTTCGCTTCTTCCGATTTGCGTCGATGAATTCCGTCAAATTTCTTCTTCAGTAAAATTGATATTGCCAAGATTGCTATAAGAAGAAGTAATCCGAGGAGAATGCCAAATGCTATGGTGGTCTTATTAGAAGTTTCGGATTCTTTGATCGGCGTTAGTCGTTCCATCATATCATTGATTTTGTAAATTTCTTCTAAGTTGAGCCTGGTGAAATTTGGTGTTTCATAAAGTTTTGGGATCTTCATCTTCTCGGTCTCGAACTTGGGTAAAATGAGTGGTTTACCCTGGTGGATTCTGATGTCGTTAATAAATTTCTTGCGGTTAGCATGAAGTTCGCAATGTTCCGGAATTTTGATGAGAGTGGGAAGATTGATTTCTATGTAACGATCAGTTTTGCATTTCGAAAATATCCTCTGCTCGCGGACTGAGATGATCAATACTTATTCTTGAGTAATTTGTTCAATGATTGGCTCTGCTAAGTTTATTTGGAGTGGTTGACAGTTTTTTGTGAGGTTTCCTTCAATCAGCTGAATAGTGCAAGGTTCCTCCGGGTAGTAGTCTTCGATACAGTAATGCGTTTTTTCCAGCAATGGGCATGGAGCTAACTCGAACTGAGTTCTCGAAACTGTTCGTGCCAAATAGGGGTATTTGGGGATGAAAATACGGTGGTTTTGTATGATGGGATATAGATGATAGAATGAGAGGACTTCGTTTCTGATAATTGGTACATGAATTGCAAAAATTAATTTTGTCTTTGAAAATGTTACTTGGGTCCCAAAAAATTGGTAGTATGTTAATAAACTTTCAAATGTTGGAATTTCTGATTGTTCATAGAATTTTCTCATATATATCAACATTTCTTCCAGTTCTGCACTTGATATTATTGAGTTGTGAAGGGTGTTTAGTTTCGCAAAAGTAATAGCATCTTCCAGGTTATCGATGAATGTTATAATGTTTTGACAGTCCAGAATTATCTGCGAGAGTATACCTTGAAAGCTAATATAATTTGTTAAATCACCAATGGTTTTTTGAACTGTTGCCTGGAATGTTTTCAATCCTTTCTCAAGTTTTTCCTGGTTCGAATTGAGTATTTGTATAGTTTTGTTATAGTGATTGATCAGTTGTTTGGATAGAGAGATTTGCATATTGACTTCATGAATTATTTCGTTTTGATTCCGTTCTGAAATAGCAATGCTTTGGTCGTACCTTTTCCCATCATCGGCATCTAGAGTGCCAAAAAGCCATTTATCGATTTTACCGATTCCATCAATCATTCCTCTTTTCACGCGGATGTGAGGTTGAAGATTTTCTAATTTCATTTTGGTTGTATCTACTAGATATTCAGTTCTCATCAACATGTTCGCTGATAGACCGTGATAAGATATGGGGTTAGAAATATTTTCTTTCTTGAAATTGTTTTTAATTGCCACGAAATATTGGTTCAATTTAGTCAATTGATTGGTTATAGGGCCTAGGTCGAGATAGTGTAGAAATGTATGTTTACTATAAATAATTTTAGCTTCACCTAATCTAATGGGTAGGATAGGATTGTTAACGACGGTCATTTGGATGTCTTCATCGTTACATTGTACTTGGAGTACGTGAAGTAGAAGGTATAGGATTGGAAACTTCATTTTCGCTCTTTCCCTGCAACAAATATCCTTCATTAATCTTAGGTTTCCTAGCAATACTTTTGTGATAGGTTCCTTTGTCAGTTTCTATTTTGATTTCTGTGTCTTTAAGTACTTTAGTTTTCTTGAATTTCGGTTTGTCTTTTGGTCGGGCTTTCGTCCGAACGTATGCTACTGTTTGTTTTGTGAAGTCTGGGGGGTCACTACGATTTTCGTTAATATTTGTTATGGTCTTTTCTTTAGTTTGTTCACTCGTTTGTTGAATTGACTGATAGAGTTTTTGGGAATTATCTTTATGAGTTTGGACATAGTCAGAAACGATAATGTGGTCATTCAGGTCGAAGGGATTCGTACTATTAATATGACCTTTAACTACCTCGAAAGGGGTATATTTGGTGACACTATGGATCGAGTTATTATATCCAAGAACAGCACGTTTCATTAGTTGTTCAGGCGTATAGAGGTTTCCATCGTCTTTTAAACACCTATAGTGTTCGATTAATGTCGAATGAAACCTTTCGACCGGGGAATTCGAGTTACTATTTTTTGGTGTCGTGAAATGGAGTTCGATACGATATATTTTGCAAAAATTCTCTAAGTCTTGGTTCTTGAATTCCGTGCCTGAATCGGTGGTTATTTTTAAAGGTAGTCCATGGTGGGTGATGAAATTCATAAGATTTTCAACTGTACATACTCCAGTCAGAGCTTTCAGTGGGTATGCTTGACCATATCGAGAAAAGGAATCAATAATTGTTGAGAAGTTCTGATTTGAAATTTTGAATGTATCCATATGAATGTGGTCGAATGGTTTTGAAGCGGTGGGGGTGAGATTGAATTTTATAACCGGTGGGTTCCGATCATATTTATTTTTTTGACAATTCTCGCAGTTATCGATATAGTTTTTAATATCGTCTGCCATTTTTGGCCAGTAAAATCTTGAACTGAGGGATGATATCGTTTCGTTGATTCCTCTGTGACATGTTTTTTTTACGTGATAAAATTCGAGTTTTTCTTCCTGTTCATCTTGAGTTTCTATGTCTGTTAAGAATGTTGGGCAGTGAACAATTCTGTATGATGAATTCTTGAATAAATTTTGGACGGTGGTACTGAAGATTCTTGGTAAGTTAGGATGCCTGAAGTGTAGTGCATATGTTTGTTTCGGATCTATATGGTCTTTGAGGAACTTGGCGATACTTTCGACCGTGTTTTTGTTTGGCAAGGTGACATATGATCGAACATTTTCAAAAATTTTGTCTCGTCTATATTTACTTTCATTTGTGTCGCCGGTGGTTATTATAATTTGATTCTTATAAGTATTTATTGCTCGTTCTGATATAGGAATAGAACATACAGGGTCTTCTAGGGAAGTGTGCACTGTTTCTATGTCAGACTGGTCATTATTCGCTTGCGGTGGTACGATACGAATATCTGATTGTATTTTGATTTTAGGCTGAACAAATTGTGGTTCTAAAATTTCTTGGAGAACGTTATCGTCAAGATCAGGAAGTTTTTCGGGGTTATTCAAAAAGTCGTTTATTAATTCGTCAACGTCACCAGGGTTATTTTGAATCGATAAAGTTTCGAGCGCGTTCAGATCGATATTTTGAGGGTTTCTGGAGAGGGCGTCGGCAGCTTGATTGGATTTTCCTTTTTTATATTTAATAACATAATCAAATTCCTCGAGTTTCAGACGCCATCGTACTAATCTGGAATTGGGCTCTTTTAATGAGAAAAGCCATTGGAGAGGCTTGTGATCAGAAAATATCGTGAATTTTTGGCCGAATAGATAAGGTCTGAAGTATTTGCAACTCCAGACGATGGCGAGAAGTTCTTTCTCGATAGTTGAATAGTTGACTTCTGCCGGGTTCAATGTCCTAGATGCGTAACAGATAGGGTGGTCATTTTGGGACAGTATGGCACCTATGGCATAGTTCGAGGCATCGGTAGTTAATTCGAACGGTTTTTCGAAGTTTGGATATGCCAGGACGGGCTCTGAAGTGAGAATAGATTTACAGATATTAAAGCATTCAATAAATTCAGCAGAATGTTCTACCTTCTCATTTTTTTTTAGACACTTCGTCATCGGTTTCGTTATTTTAGCAAAATTTTTAATGAATTTTCTGTAGTAACCTACTAGGCCCAAGAATGATTTAATATCTTTTTGAGTTTTTGGAATTGGGAATTTCTGAATTGCTTTTATTTTATTTGGATTAGGTTTGATACCCTCCGGTGTTATCACGTGACCTAAAAATTCTACTTCCTTCCTGATGAACTCGGATTTATCTAATTGAATTTTCAGGCGAGCTTCGCGTAGTTTAGAAAACACCAATTTAAGATTTTGAATGTGTTCTTGAAGTCCGGTACTAAAGATAATGATGTCGTCCATATATACCATGCAGATTTTATTCTGCAGATCTTTAAGGACCTCATCCATTACACGCTGAAAACTAGAGGGAGCATTTTTGAGACCAAATGGCATCCTCAAGTATTCATAATGTCCTTGCTCAACGTTAAAGGCGGTTTTTTCGATTGAATTTTGAGCCATCTCGATCTGGTGGAATCCACTGGCCAAATCAAGGGTCGTAAAATACTGTGCTCTACCGAGCTTGTCTAGGATGTCGTTGATATTGGGTAGGGGATATCGGTCACCAATCGTCTTTTCATTGATTTTGCGATAGTCCACGACGATCCGCCATTTTGTTTTTCCCGAAGAATCTAATTTTTTCGGTACGATCCATATGGGAGAAGACCACGGACTACAACTCGGTCTTATAATATTTTTTTCAAGCATATCGTTGATTTGTCGTTGTACTTCCTGCTTATGAACGTAGGGATATCGATATGATTTTGTGTGAACAGGTATTTCGTCAGTGGTCTTGATCTCGTGTTTGATTTTAGAAGTGAATGTCAAATCGTCACCGGGTTTGAAGAAAATATCGGCAAATTCATTGCAGATCTTGATTATTGCAGATCGTTCTTCTGAATTCATGTGATCTGTGCGTATCAGTTCTGAGACATTTGGATGTTCTGTATTCAGATTAGATGTGATATGTCTGTTTGGAATGGTAATAGAATCAAAAGTATATATTTCGTAGATTGATGCGCTGAACTGTTTAACAGGGATTGGTTCTTTCAATGTGACAGAGATTGTTTCATTGGTGGGGTTTTGAATTTCTAACGGGGCGTAACCTTGTTTCGCGATTGTCACTACTTGTGGAATGAAGAGTTTGTTGATAGTACCTTCAATTGTCAGAATTTCTCCTTCATATATACTGACGGGAATATTTTTGATTGTTTTTTCTTGGGGGTTGACTGAAAAAGAAAAACTAGACTCTGTGGTTTGTCTGAATTTAAATGGAATATCAGTGTGATTTCCTATCAATCTTGAATTGGTTGAATCAATATTCAAATTCATGTTTATCAAATCTGCTAAACCTAATACTCCGTCAAAATAATCATGGAAGTCAAAAAGAATGAAATTAATTTCATAGTTTGCGTTAAATTCAGGAAATGCTGGAATAAGCGCTTGGTATCTCGCGTTCTGACTTCCTATGGCAGTTTTGATTATTGTATCAGACTGATAAATTTTGTTTGGGTAGAATTTTTCGATTATCGAAGGTTTGATTATTGATTTTGAACTTCCTGTATCTATAAGCAGTTTCATTTTTGGATTTTTTATTTCAACGTATGGAAGAGCATTGTTACTAGAGATATTTATTTCGGCAAGGTTGATGAGTCTTCCGGGCTCGTTGGTTGAAAATTTACAGTTTCGTCAGGGTTAATATCGTCATTGCATTGGTTTTGGTGGTAAAGTGGTTGTTTGTTGATGGTGTGTTCAACATATGAATTTTGATCAGGGTAGTAGTCACTTTCAGGGTAGTATGCGGCTTCATTATAATTATATTCGTCATACATTTGATTTGAATTGGGAAGAGGTTCCTCGTATTCATTCAAAAATAGTTCTTCGGATACAAAATTTGGTTTTTGATTTGATTGAAAGAATCTTTGATTGTTTTGGAAGTTATTTGGATATTGATTATTGAAATTTGGTCTGGATTGTTGAACATGTTGTGAAAAAGGTTGATGGGACATTCTAGTGGGATTTCTGGAAGTCGTTGACATAGGTTCAGGCTTAGGTAGTTGGTTTGCCGGAATTTGTTTCGGTCTGAATACGTTTTGGGGAGGTCCAAAAACATCTCGATTAGTTGGATACCTCTGAGGAAGTTGTGGTCGTGGTTGTATATTTATCGGTTGGTTGGACCAGACAGGTCTTGGTTGTACATTCATCGGTTGGCTGAGCCAATTAGGTCTCGAAGAAAATTTAGGGTCTGAATAATTTGTATTATTTTGATAAAACGGCTTTTGAAAGAAATTGGGTCTTTGTAATTGGGTGTTGGTTGTTTGTACGTTAGGAGCGCCTAACTGTTTTTGAATATTGAATTTTGACTTGAAATTCTCTTGAAAATTACCGTACATGTTTTCGAAATTTTCGTATTCAACTACATATGCCATTGCGTCTTCTAATGAAGCGGGTTTCTTGAGATGCAAATTGTTTCTCAATATACCTGTACATCCCGCTATAAATGTACTTAGTGAAACTTTGTCATAATGTGAGATTTGATATGCTTTTTGATCAACAGCTAAATCCGTATCATTACTGATTCTCTGTGCGACATTGCTTCTCAGCAATTGTAACCTAGTGCCGAAACTAATTAAGTCTTCTCCTTTATGAGGTCGACTTCTGGTTAATTCCTGAACAATACAGTCTAAGTCTCTACGGTCCGCAAAGCATTGTTTCAAGGCACCTTTTAGAGCGTCCCACGAATTGAGTTCGGCCCTGTTTCCAACCATATATTCTGCTTTACCTATTAACTTTTCCTGAATACATTCCAAAATATGATCATTCAATGACGGGTCGTTAAAAACTGCGTAGGTATTGACTAAAGCATCACACCTATCAATAAACTTGTTCAATGCATTACTATCGCCGTCGAACGATTTCAGATTATTGAGTCTTGATTTGAAAAGATTCCAGTTCATTTGAACAGGTTGTGCTTGTTGCACTGGTGGTGGTACCATGGTTGATGCTATTGAATTCGCTTGACTAAAATTTGAGTTTTCTTCAAATGATAAACTGTTGAGCCCATCTAATATATCATCTATTTCATTCATAAATTATCTCTACTTGTATTTTATTTAAAACTTCTTAAATTAATCGTCTAGCATAGACAGCGGTTTGGTTCTCGATGAACAGCTCTAATTATCTTCACCGAAGTCCTTATTCAGAGGGTTCAATGAAGGCAAGAAGGAATATTTGGCACTTACAAGTTTTTGATGATCCAAATCTATGTAGTCTCCAGTTCCTTCTTCGTTGATTCTACGTAGCTTCCCAGAGGTTGGGTCGACTGCTAATCCACTCGTTCTGGTTTTCCTCGATGGATTGTGTTCGAATTTGTGCTCAAGGGGTTGAAACTCCACGGCGCGAAAAAGTTCTTTTATCGCACTGCACAAATCCTACCGACTGCGCCAGTTAAATACTTTGAACGATGGATCGACTTTTTAAAAAAAAGGTTTATTTATTAACAAATACAGGACGACTGTCTCTGGCAAGTGTTACAGATAGAATAATCTAAAAATGTGTCTAAGATGTGCTCTGCGAGTTTCGCGAGATGAGAGCTTTCCTGGAATACAGCTTAGTCTGCAAAGCTGCATCAGCATCTTCTGTGAGAACGGCAGATCCATGGGAAAGTTTGCTACATAACTACCGTCACCTGGTAAGTATCACTATATATACAGTATTGCGATATAATCGGATACCACCCAGATACATTGATTGTTCAGTCTATCCATTCAACTTTCTGTTCGTTTCGGTCGCTCGTTTGTATAACGAAAGAACAGTAACCTGGTGAGTATTTCTATATGAACGTCATCACGATATAATCGAATACAACTTAGTTACAATTATCGTTCCGTCTAACCATCCAACCTTATGTTCGATTCAGACGCTCGTATGTGTAACGAAAGAACCGTTACGTGGTAGGTGTAGTTAAATATACTACATAACGATATAATCGGAGACAACCCAGATACAATGATTGTTCAATCTATCCATTCAACCTTATGTTCGATTCGGTTGCTAGTATGTATAACGAAAGAACAGTTACCTGGTAAGACATAATATATAATAATCATCACGAAATAATCGAATACAACCCAGATACGATGATTGTTCAGTCTATCCATTCAACCTTCTGTTCAGTTCAGTCGCTCTTATGTATAACTGGAAAACAGTTACCTGGTGAGTATAACTATATGAACATCATCACGATATAATCGAATAGAACCCCAAATACGATCATTGTTTAGTCTATCCATTCAACCTTCAGTTCAAATCAGTCGCTCGTATGTATAACGGAAGAACAGTTACCTGGTGAGTATAACTATATAAACATAATCGAATACAACTCAGATACGATGATTGTTCAATCTATCCATTCAACCTTATGTTCGATTCGGTTGCTCGTATGTATATCGGAAGAACAGGTACCTGGTGAGTATATCTATATAAACATAATCGAATACAACTCAGATACGATGATTGTTCAATCTATCCATTTAACCTTCTGCTCGATTCGGTCGCTTGTATGTAAAACGGAAGGACAGTTACCTGGTGAGTATTGCTATATAAACATCATCACGATATCATCGAATACAACTCAGATACAATTATCGTTTCGTCTAACCATTCAACATTCTGTTCGATTCAGTCGCTAGTATGTGTAACGGAAGTATCTTCACCTGGTAAGTATCACTATATATACAGTATTGCGATATAATCGGATACCACCCAGATACATTGATTGTTCAGTCTATCCATTCAACTTTCTTTTCGTTTCGGTCGCTCGTATGTGAAACGGGAATACCGTCTCCTAATGTGTATAACTATATACACAGCATAACATCATAATCGAATACAACCCATATACTATCCATTCAACCTTCTGTTCAATTCAGTCGCTCGTATGTATAACGGAAGAACAGTTACCTGGTGAGTATAACTATATAAACATAATCGAATACAACCCAGATACGATTATTGTTCAATCTATACTGAATTCAACCTTCTGCTCGATTCGGTCGCTTGTATGTAAAACGGAAGAACAGTTACCTGGTGAGTATTGCTATATAAACATCATCACGACATCATCGAATACAACTCAGATACAATTATCGTTTCGTCTAACCATTTAACCCTCTGTTCGATTCAGTCGCTAGTATGTGTAACGGAAGTACCGTCACCTGGTAAGTATCACTATATATACAGTATTGCGATATAATCGGATACCACCCAGATACATTGATTGTTCAGTCTATCCATTCAACTTTCTGTTCGTTTCGGTCGCTCGTATGTGAAACGGGAATACCGTCACCTTATGTGTATAACTATATACACAGCATAACATCATAATCGAATACAACCCAGATACTATCCATTCAACCTTCTGTTCGATTCGGTTGCTCGTATGTATAACGAAAGAACAGTAACCTGGTGAGTATTTCTATATGAACGTCATCACGATATAATCGAATACAACTTAGTTACAATTATCGTTCCGTCTAACCATCCAACCTTATGTTCGATTCAGACGCTCGTATGTGTAACGAAAGAACCGTTACATGGTAGGTGTAGTTAAATATACAACATAACGATATAATCGGAGACAACCCAGATACAATGATTGTTCAATCTATCCATTCAACCATATGTTCGATTCGGTTGCTAGTATGTATAACGAAAGAACAGTTACCTGGTTAGACATAATATATAATAATCATCACGAAATAATCGAATACAACCCAGATACGTTGATTGTTCAGTCTATCCATTCAACCTTCTGTTCAGTTCAGTCGCTCTTATGTATAACTGGAGAACAGTTACCTGGTGAGTATAACTATATGAACATCATCACGATATAATCGAATACAACCCCAGATACGATCATTGTTTAGTCTATCCATTCAACCTTCAGTTCAATACAGTCGCTCGTATGTATAACGGAAGAACAGTTACCTGGTGAGTATAACTATATAAACATTATCGAATACAACTCAGATACGATGATTGTTCAATCTATCCATTTAACCTTCTGCTCGATTCGGTCGCTTTTATGTAAAACGGAAGGACAGTTACCTGGTGAGTATTGCTATATGAACATCATCACGATATCATCGAATACAACTCAGATACAATTATCGTTTCGTCTAACCATTCAACATTCTGTTCGATTCAGTCGCTAGTATGTGTAACGGAAGTATCGTCACCTGGTAAGTATCACTATATATACAGTATTGCGATATAATCGGATACCACCCAGATACATTGATTGTTCAGTCTATCCATTCAACTTTCTTTTCGTTTCGGTCGCTCGTATGTAAAACGGGAATACCGTCTCCTAGTGTGTATAACTATATACACAGCATAACATCATAATCGAATACAACCCATATACTATCCATTCAACCTTCTGTTCAATTCAGTCGCTCGTATGTATAACGGAAGAACAGTTACCTGGTGAGTATAACTATATAAACATAATCGAATACAACCCAGATACGATGATTGTTCAATCTATACTGAATTCAACCTTCTGCTCGATCCGGTCGCTTGTATGTAAAACGGAAGAACAGTTACCTGGTGAGTATTGCTATATAAACATCATCACGATATCATCGAATACAACTCAGATACAATTATCGTTTCGTCTAACCATTCAACATTCTGTTCGATTCAGTCGCTAGTATGTGTAACGGAAGTATCGTCACCTGGTAAGTATCACTATATATACAGTATTGCGATATAATCGGATACCACCCAGATACATTGATTGTTCAGTCTATCCATTCAACTTTCTGTTCGTTTCGGTCGCTCGTATGTGAAACGGGAATACCGTCACCTTATGTGTATACCTATATACACAGCATAACATCATAATCGAATACAACCCAGATACTATCCATTCAACCTTCTGTTCGATTCGGTTCCTCGTATGTATAACGAAAGAACAGTAACCTGGTGAGTATTTCTATATGAACGTCATCACGATATAATCGAATACAACTTAGTTACAATTATCGTTCCGTCTAACCATCCAACCTTATGTTCGATTCAGACGCTCGTATGTGTAACGAAAGAACCGTTACATGGTAGGTGTAGTTAAATATACAACATAACGATATAATCGGAGACAACCCAGATACAATGATTGTTCAATCTATCCATTCAACCTTATGTTCGATTCGGTTGCTAGTATGTATAACGAAAGAACAGTTACCTGGTTAGACATAATATATAATAATCATCACGAAATAATCGAATACAACCCAGATACGATGATTGTTCAGTCTATCCATTCAACCTTCTGTTCAGTTCAGTCGCTCTTATGTATAACTGGAGAACAGTTACCTGGTGAGTATAACTATATAAACATAATCGAATACAACTCAGATACGATGATTGTTCAATCTATCCATTCAACCTTATGTTCGATTCGGTTGCTCGTATGTATATCGGAAGAACAGGTACCTGGTGAGTATATCTATATAAACATAATCGAATACAACTCAGATACGATGATTGTTCAATCTATCCATTTAACCTTCTGCTCGATTCGGTTGCTTGTGTGTAAAACGGAAAGACAGTTACCTGGTGAGTATTGCTATATAAACATCATCACGATATCATCGAATACAACTCAGATACAATTATCGTTTCGTCGAACCATTCAACATTCTGTTCGATTCAGTCGCTAGTATGTGTAACGGAAGTATCGTCACCTGGTAAGTATCACTATATATACAGTATTGCGATATAATCGGATACCACCCAGATACATTGATTGTTCAGTCGATCCATTCAACTTTCTTTTCGTTTCGGTCGCACGTATGAAAAACGGGAATACCGTCTCCTATTGTGTATAACTATATACACAGCATAACATCATAATCGAATACAACCCATATACTATCCATTCAACCTTCTGTTCAATTCAGTCGCTAGTATGTATAACGGAAGAACAGTTACCTGGTGAGTATAACTATATAAACATAATCGAATACAACCCAGATACGATGATTGTTCAATCTATACTGAATTCAACCTTCTGCTCGATTCGGTCGCTTGTATGTAAAATGGAAGAACAGTTACCTGGTGAGTATTGCTATATAAACATCATCACGATATCATCGAATACAACTCAGATACAATAATCGTTTCGTCTAACCATTCAACATTCTGTTCGATTCAGTCGCTAGTATGTGTAACGGAAGTATCGTCACCTGGTAAGTATCACTATATATACAGTATTGCGATATAATCGGATACCACCCAGATACATTGATTGTTCAGTCTATCCATTCAACTTTCTTTTTGTTTCGGTCGCTCGTATGTAAAACGGGAATACCGTCTCCTAGTGTGTATAACTATATACACAGCATAACATCATAATCGAATACAACCCATATACTATCCATTCAACCTTCTGTTCAATTCAGTCGCTCGTATGTATAACGGAAGAACAGTTACCTGTTGAGTATAACTATATAAACATAATCGAATACAACCCAGATACGATGATTGTTCAATCTATACTGAATTCAACCTTCTGCTCGATTCGGTCGCTTGTATGTAAAACGGAAGAACAGTTACCTGGTGAGTATTGCTATATAAACATCATCACGATATCATCGAATACAACTCAGATACAATTATCGTTTCGTCTAACCATTTAACCTTCTGTTCGATTCAGTCGCTAGTTTGTGTAACGGAAGTACCGTCACCTGGTAAGTATCACTATATATACAGTATTGCGATATAATCGGATACCACCCAGATACATTGATTGTTCAGTCTATCCATTCAACTTTCTGTTCGTTTCGGTCGCTCGTATGTGAAACGGGAATACCGTCACCTTATGTGTATAACTATATACACAGCATAACATCATAATCGAATACAACTCAGATACTATCCATTCAACCTTCTGTTCGATTCGGTTGCTCGTATGTATAACGAAAGAACAGTAACCTGGTGAGTATTTCTATATGAACGTCATCACGATATAATCGAATACAACTTAGTTACAATTATCGTTCCGTCTAACCATCCAACCTTATGTTCGATTCAGACGCTCGTATGTGTAACGAATGAACTGTTACATGGTAGGTGTAGTTAAATATACAACATAACGATATAATCGGAGACAACCCAGATACAATGATTGTTTAATCTATCCATTCAACCTTATGTTCGATTCGGTTGCTCGTATGTATATCGGAAGAACAGGTACCTGGTGAGTATATCTATATAAACATAATCGAATACAACTCAGATACGATGATTGTTCAATCTATCCATTTAACCTTCTGCTCGATTCGGTCGCTTGTATGTAAAACGGAAGGACAGTTACCTGGTGAGTATTTCTATATAAACATCATGACGATATCATCGAATACAACTCAGATACAATTATCGTTTCGTCAAACCATTCAACATTCTGTTCGATTCAGTCGCTAGTATGTGTAACGGAAGTATCGTCACCTGGTAAGTATCACTATATATACAGTATTTCGATATAATCGGATACCACCCAGATACATTGAATTCACAAATAATAGCGATAGTGATAATTGTATAAGGCGCTCATGTGAATCGGTTTTTTCACAAGAGATAATATGTGCAACAGAATATTTAACAAACCCTATTGTTGATGATGACAATGGCAAGGCTAATGAAGGTTTTGCAGTTTTTCACATAAATATTCAATGTCTTTCTAATAAGATGGATCAATTAAACTTGTTCCTGGAAAAAAATAAATTTGATATTATCTGTTTATCAGAACACTGGTTGTGTGAGTTTGCCCTCAGAGCCATGAATATTCATAATTACCACTTAGTCTCGTTTTTTTGTAGAGAAAAAAGAGAGCACGGCGGTGTGTCTATTTCTGTCATGTCTGACATAAAATATAGGGTTATTGAATGTGAAGATTTTAACAGTGAGATAAATTCGGAGTTCTGCGGTATTGAGATATTGTCCCTAAAGACAATTATCATTACCTGTTACAGGTCCGGTCTGGGTGACTTTGAGGTATTCATACATAATTTTGAGAATCTGTTAGTAAAGTGTACCAGTCTGTGCAACAACATTATTATCTGTGGAGACTTCAATGTGAATTTTAAATCTAATTCGACTCAACGTGACGAACTCATTAGTATGATAAATTCATTCAATATCAATATTACTATATATGGAGATACACGTGTTACCTCTCATTCTTCATCTTGTATTGACAACATTTTGACAAATATTGAAAACGAAAATTTCAAAACGGGAGTGTTGGAACCGTGTTTATCTGATCATTACGGACAATACATGATCATTAGTGCTGAATGTAGTGATACACCTAAAACAGTATTATGGAGAAAACAAATCAATGAAAAAAATATTTCAAAGCTGAAACTCCTTTTGGAAAATGTGTCTTGGAATATACTCACCGTAGATAGCCGAGACACTAATGATTATGCCAACAAATTTCTAGACATTTTGAGAAACTATGGAAAGCAATGTTTTCCAAAAAAAAAAGTACACGAACGAGTCAAACCTCCAGTCATGTGGTTTAATGACTCATTGAGAGAAATCAGGGAAAACCTCTCTTGTTTAAAAACTATTTGTGACTGCACGAAAAATGAGGATGATTACGCTGCCTACAGGGCTTATCGTAATCACTACAGATATCGCTTGATGACCGATAAAAAAAGAGCTTATAATAAGTACATTTCTGAATCAGAGAACAAGCCAAAAAGTAGTTGGCAATTAATTAATCATGAACTTAACAAAAAACCCAAAAAACAGGTTATACCTGATGTTTCACTTCAAAACTTTAGCAATTTTTTTGCCAACGTGGCAGAAAATATAATATCCTCTTTGCCTCACACGACTGAGACTCCGGTTGACCTAATCAATTCCTTTTCCGCAGCGTGTAACTCCTTTTTTCTTACACACATATTGTCTTGTGAAGTTATCGAGGCAGTATTGTCGTTAAAAAAATCAAAATGTCTGGATTGCTATGACTTATCTAGTGAAATAATAAAAGGTATCATTGATGCAATCATTGAACAACCTACTACCCTTTTCAACCTGTGCATAACTACAGGGTGTTTTCCCACTTGTTTCAAATATGCAAAAGTATTGCCATTGTGGAAAAAGGGTGATAAATCTGTAGTCGACAATTATCGTCCTATTTCAATAATTCCGGTTCTGGGCAAAATTTTAGAAATCATCCTGAAAAACAGGTTAGTTCATTATTTTGTAAGGAATAATTTCTTCAGCAATTACCAGTATGGGTTCAGAGCAGGAAAGTCCACAACTGATGCTCTATTAAAGGTCGTGAGTTATATTGTTGAGGGACTTGAGAGTGGCGATATCGTGGCCATTACACTGTGTGACCTCTCTAAGGCCTTCGACTGTGTTTCTCATGTTTCTCTATTTGACAAGTTGGAATACTATGGAGTGAGAGGACTACCCCTCAAATTGTTCAAATCCTACTTGACGGATAGAACTCAGTCAGTGTGTGTCAATGAAACATTTTCTGGCGTTGAAAATGTTTTACATGGTGTTCCCCAAGGTTCTGTTTTGGGACCCTTGTTATTTTTGATATATGTCAATGACTTTAGCAATTTTATGTTGCCGAACAAAAGTGTACTTTTCGCAGATGACACTTCCCTAGTCTCAACCGGCAAAAATTTGCAGATGTTATCTGTAAATAAGGATACAGCTTTGAAACAGGCTACTGAATGGTTCTCAGTTAATCAACTGAAACTAAATGAAGAGAAGACAAAGGTAATTATATTCTCTTCTAACAACAGTAGTAGTAGTAGCGAGCAAAATGGTAAATTACTGGGTATAACCCTTGATGGGAATTTATGTTGGATAACACACATCAATGAGTTAAATGTGAAACTTTCCAAGAGCCTTTTTGCTCTTAGGCAACTTAAAAGAGTGGTGGACCTCCCTGCCTTGAAAACTGCGTATTTCGCCATGTTTCATTCACACATAAATTACGGCGTAATTTTGTGGGGTGATTCCTCTCATTCAATTAAAATATTCAGACAACAGAAAAAGGCCATGAGAATAATAATGAACGCGGAGTACAGAGACCACTGCAAACCTTTTTTCAAAATCCTGGGAATCTTACCATTACCATCTCTTTTCATATATAACACCATTCTTGTAATTCATAAAAATAAAAGTCTTTTCTCTAAACATCGTGATGTACATCACTATCAGACCAGAAATGCTGAACTGCTCGTAAAACCGTGCTTTAGACTAACAAAGTCTCAGAAAAACTCCCTGAATATAAACCTTTACAACCACTTACCAGAATATATCAAGCTACTCAACCAGAAGTCTTTTAAACTTAAAATTAAATCATTTATGTTGGAAAACTGTTTTTATAACATTGGGGAATATTTAAATTCAACTTTTTCTTAAAGATTATTTTACACCTTGCCAGGGTCATTTGTTTTCTTTGTTGTATATGTATTTTGTAGGGTTATATATATTATATGTTTGTTTGTATTGATTTTTTGTACCCTTTTCCGAATCTATGTGATCGATTCTATATTGTAATCGTATTTTATACTGTGTTGACTTATACTTAATTGGTCATTTATAATTGTGTATATTGTTATGTATATGTATGTATATTTATTGTACAATTCCTTGTAATGTGTGACTTGCAGCAAACATTTTATGTAAAGTTGTCAAATAAATCTATCTATCTATCTATCTATCCATTCAACTTTCTTTTCGTTTCGGTCGCTCGTATGTAAAACGGGAATACCGTCTCCTAGTGTGTATAACTATATACACAGCATAACATCATAATCGAATACAACCCATATACTATCCATTCAACCTTCTGTTCAATTCAGTCGCTCGTATGTATAACGGAAGAACAGTTACCTGGTGAGTATAACTATATAAACATAATCGAATACAACCCAGATACGATGATTGTTCAATCTATACTGAATTCAACCTTCTGCTCGATTCGGTCGCTTGTATGTAAAACGGAAGAACAGTTACCTGGTGAGTATTGCTATATAAACATCATCACGATATCATCGAATACAACTCAGATACAATTATCGTTTCGTCTAACCATTCAACCTTCTGTTCGATTCAGTCGCTAGTATGTGTAACGAAAGTACCGTCACCTGGTTAGTATCACTATATATACAGTATTGCGATATAATCGCATACCACCCAGATACATTGATTGTTCAGTCTATCCATTCAACTTTCTGTTCGTTTCGGTCGCTCGTATGTAAAACGGGAATACCATCATCAAATGTGTATAACTATATACACAGCATAACATCATGATCGAATACAACCCAGATACTATCCATTCAACCTTCTGTTCGATTCGGTTGCTCGTATGTATAACGAATGAACAGTAACCTGGTGAGTATTTCTATATGAACGTCATCACGATATAATAGAATACAACTAAGATACAATGATCATTCCGTCTATCCATCCAACCTTCTGTTCGATTGGGTCGCTCGTATGTATAACGCAAGAACAGTCACCTGGTGAATATTACTATATAAACATCACCACGATATAATCGAATACAACTCAGTTACAATTATCGGTTCGTCTAACCATCCAACCTTATGTTCGATTCAGACGCTCGTATTTGTAACGGAAGAACCTTTACATGGTAGGTGTAACTAAATATACAGCATAACGATATAATCTGAAACAACCCAGATACATTCAACCTTATAACGGAAGAACAGTTACCTGGTGAGTATAACTATATATACATAATCGAATACAACCCAGATACGATGATTGTTCAATCTATCTATCTAAGCTTCTGCTCGATTCGGTCGCGAAATAATCGAATACAACCCAGATACGATGATTGTTTAGTCTATCCATACAACCTTCTGTTCAGTTCAGTCGCTCTTATGTATAACTGGAGAACAGTTACCTGGTGAGTATAACTATATAAACATCATCACGATATAATCGAATACAACCCCAGATACGATCATTGTTTAGTCTATCCATTCAACCTTCTGTTCAATTCAGTCGCTCGTATGTATAACGGAAGAACAGTTACTTGGTGGGTATAACTATATAAACATAATTGAATACAACTCAGATACGATGATTGTTCAATCTATCCATTAAACCTCATGTTCGATTCGGTTGCTCGTATGTATAACGGAAGAACAGGTACCTGGTGGGTATAACTATATAAACATAATCGAATACAACCCAGATACGATGATTGATCAATCTATCCATTTAACCTTCTGCTCGATTCGGTCGCTTGTATGTAAAACGGAAGGACAGTTACCTGGTGAGTATTGCTATATAAACATCATCACGATATCATCGAATACAACTGAGATACAATTGTCGTTCCGTCTAACCATTCAACATTCTGTTCGATTTAGTCGCTAGTATGTGTAACGGAAGTATCGTCACCTGGTAAGTATCACTTTATATACAGAATTGCGATATAATCGGATACCACCCAGATACATTGATTGTTCAGTCTATCCATTCAACTTTCTGTTCGTTTCGGTCGCTCGTATGTAAAACGGGAAAACCGTCACCTAGTGTGTATAAATATATACACAGCATAACATCATAATCGAATACAACCCAGATACTATCCATTCAACCTTCTGTTCGATTCGGTTGCTCGTATGTATAACGAGAGAACAGTAACCTGGTGAGTATTTCTATATGAACGTCATCACGATATAATCGAATACAACTCAGATACCATGATCATTCCGTCTATCCATCCAACCTTCTGTTCGATTGGGTCGCTCGTATGTATAACGCAAGAACAGTCACCTGGTGAGTATTACTATATAAACATCACCACGATATAATCGAATACAACTCAGTTACAATTATCTTTCCGTCTAACTATCCAACCTTATGTTCGATTCAGGCGCTCGTATGTGTAACGAAAGAACCGTTACATGGTAGGTGTAACTAAATATACAGCATAACGATATAATCGTAGACAACCCAGATACAATGATTGTTCAATCTATCCATCCAACCTTATGTTCGATTCGGTTGCTCGTATGTTTAACGGAAGAACTGTTACCTGGTTAGTCATACTATATGATAATCATCACGATATACTTGAATACAACCCCAGATACGATTATTGTTTAGTCTATCCATTCAACCTTCTGTTCAATTCAGTCGTTCTTATGTATAACGAAAAAACAGTTACCTGGTGAGTATAACTATATAAACCTAATCGAATACAACCCAGATACGATGAATTTCCAATCCATCCATTTAACCTTCTGCTCGATTCGGTGGCTTTTATTTAAAACGCAAGAACAGTCACCTGGTGAGTATAACTATATAAACATAATCGAATACAACCCAGATACGATGATTGTTCAATCTATACTAAATTTAAGCTTCTGCTCGATTCGGTCGCTTGTATGTGAAACGGAAGAACAGTTACCTGTTGAGTATTTCTATATGAACGTCATCACGATATAATCGAATACAACTCAGATACAATGATCATTCCGTCTATCCATCCAACCTTTTGTTCGATTGGGTCGCTCGTATGTATAACGCAAGAACAGTCACCTGGTGAGTATTACTATATAAACATCACCACGATATAATCGAATACAACTCAATTACAATTATCGTTCCGTCTAACCATCCAACATAATGTTCGATTCAGACGCTCGTATGTGTAACGAAAGAACCGTTACATGGTAGGTGAAACTAAATATACAGCATAACGATATAATCGGAGACAACCCAGATACAATTATTGTTCAATCTATCCATCCAACCTTATGTTCGATTCGGTCGCTTGTATGTAAAACGGAAGAACAGTTACCGTCACCTAATGTGTATAACTATATACACAGCATAACATCATAATCGAATACAACCCAGATACTATCCATTCAACCTTCTGTTCGATTCGATTGCTCGTATTTATAACGAAAGAACAGTTACCTGGTGAGTATAACTATATGAACATAATCGAATACAACCCAGATACGATTATTGTTCAATCAATACTGAATTCAACCTTCTGCTCGATTCAGTCGCTCTTATGTATAACTGGAGAACAGTTACCTGTTGAGTATAACTATATAAACATCATCACGATATAATCGAATGCAACCTCAGATACGATCATTATTTAGTCTATCCATTCAACCTTCTGTTCAATTCAGTCGCTCGTATGTATAACGAAAGAACAGTAACCTGGTGAGTATTTCTATATAAACTTCATCACGATATAATCGAATACAACTCAGATACAATGATCATTCCGTCTATCCATCCAACCTTCTGTTCGATTGGGTCGCTCGTACGTATAACGCAAGAACAGTCACCTGGTGAGTATTACTATATAAACATTACCATGATATAATCGAATACAACTCAGTTACAATTATCTCTAACCATCCAACCTTATGGTCGATTCAGACGCTCGTATGTGTAACGAAAGAACCGTTACATGGTAGGTGTATCTAATTATTCAGCATAACGATATAATCAGAGACAACCCAGATACAATGATTTTTCAATCTATTCATCCAACCTTATGTTCGATTCGGTTGCTCGTATGTATAACGGAAGAACAGTTACCTGGTTAGACATAATATACAATAATCATCACGAAATAATCGAATACAACCCAGATACGATGATTATTCAGTCTATCCATTCAACCTTCTGTTCAGTTCAGTCGTTCTTATGTATAACTGGAGAACAGTTACCTGGTGAGTATAACTATATATACATCATCACGATATCATCGAATACAACCCCAGATACGATCATTGTTTAGTCTATCCATTCAACCTTCTGTTCAATTCAGTCGCTCGTATGTATAACGGAAGAACAGTTACCTGGTGAGTATAACTATATAAACATAATCGAATACAACCCAGATACGATGATTGTTCAATCTATCTATTTAACCTTCTGCTCGATTCGGTCGCTTGAATGTAAAACGGAAAAACAATTACCTGGTGAGTATTGCTATAAACATCATCACGATATCATCGAATACAACTCAGATACAATTATCGTTTCGTCTAACCATTTAACCACCTGTTCGATTCAGTCGCTTGTATGTGTAACGGAAGTACCGTCACCTGGTAAGTATCACTATATATAGTGTATTGCGATATAATCGGATACCATTCAACTTTCTGTTCGTTTCGGTCGCTCGTATCTAAAACGGGAATACCGTCACCTAGTGTGTATAACTATATACACAGCATAACATCATAATCGAATACAACTCAGATACTATCCATTCAACCTTCTGTTCGATTCGGTTGCTCGTATGTATAACGAAAGAACAGTAACCTGGTGAGTATTTCTATATGAACTCCATCACGATATTATCGAATACAACTCAGATACAATGATCATTCCGTCTATCCATCCAACCTTCTGTTCGATTGGGTCGCTCGTACGTATAACGCAAGAACAGTCACCTGGTGAGTCTTACTATATAAACATTACCACGATATAATCGAATACAACTCAGTTACAATTATCGTTTCGTCTAACCATCCAACCTTATGTTCGATTCAGACGCTCGTATGTGTAACGAAAGAACCGTTACATGGTAGGTGTATCTGAATATACAGCATAACGATATAATCGGAGACAACCCAGATACATTGATTGTTCGATCTATCCATTCAACCTTATGTTCGATTCGGTTGCTTATATGTATAACGGAAGAACTGTTACCTGGTTAGACATACTATATTATAATCATCACGATATAATCAAATACAACCCAGATACGATGATTGTTCAGTCTATCCATTCAACCTTCTGTTCTATTCAGTCGCTCTTATGTATAACTGGAGAACAGTTTCCTGGTGAGTATAACTATATGAACATCATCAAGATATAATCGAATACAACCCCAGATACGATTATTGTTTAGTCTATCCATTCAACCTTCTGTTCAATTCAGTCGCTCGTATGTATAACGGAAGAACAGTTACCTGGTGAGTATAACTATATGAACATAATCGAATACAACCCAGATACGATGATTGTTCAATCTATACTAAATTCAACCTCCTGCTCGATTCGGTCGCTTGTATGTAAAACTGAAGGACAGTTACCTGGTGAGTATTGCTATATAAACATCATCACGATATCATCGAATACAACTCAGAGATACAATTATCATTTCGTCTAACCATTTAACCTTCTGTTCGATTCAGTCGCTAGTATGTGTAACGGAAGTACCGTCACCTGGTAAGTATCACTATATATACAGTATTGCGATATAATCGGATACCACCCAGATACATTGATTGTTCAGTCTATCCATTCAACTTTCTGTTCAGTTCAGTCGCTCTTATGTATAACTGGAGAACAGTTTCCTGGTGAGTATAACTATATAAACATAATCGAATACAACCCAGATACGATGATTGTTCAATCTATACTGAATTTAACCTTCCGCTTGATTCGGTCGATTATTGCTATACGCTCACGAGTATAACTATATAAACATAATCGAATACAACCCAGATACGATGATTGTTCAATCCATACTAAATTTAACCTTCTGCTCGATTCAGTCGCTCGTATGTATAACGGAAGAACAGTTACCTGGTGAGTATTTCTATATAAACATCATCACGATATCATCGAATACAACTCAGATACAATTATCGTTTCGTCTAACCATTTAACATTCTGTTCGATTCAGTCGCTAATATGTGTAACGGAAGTACCGTCACCTGGTAAGTATCACTATATATTCAGTATAGCGATATTATCGGATACCATCTAGATACATTGATTGTTCAGTCTATCCATTCAACTTTCTGTTCGTTTCGGTCGCTCGTATGTAAAACGGGAGTACCGTCACCTAATGTGTATAACCATTTACACAGCATAACATCATAATCGAATACAACCCAGATACTATCCATTCAACCTTCTGTTCGATTCGGTTGCTCGTATGTATAACGAAAGAACAGTAACCTGGTGAGTATTTCTATATGAACGTCATCACGATATAATCGAATACAACTCAGATACAATGATCATTCCGTCTATCCATCCAACCTTCTGTTCGATTTGGTCGCTCGTATGTATAACGCAAGAACAGTCACCTGGTGAGTATTACTATATAAACATCACCACGATATAATCGAATACAACTCAGTTACAATTATAATTCCGTCTAACCATCCAACCTTATGTTCGATTCAGATGCTCGTATGTGTAACGAAAGTACCGTTACATGGTAGGTGTAACTAAATATACAGCATAACGATATAATCGGAGACAACCCAGATACAATGATTGTTCAATCTATATCCATCCAACCTTATGTTCGATTCGGTTGCTCGTATGTATAACGGAAGAACTATTACCTGGTTAGACATACTATATGATAATAATCACGATATAATCAAATACAACCCAGATACGATGAATGTTCAGTCTATCCATTCAACCTTCTGTTCAGTTCGGTCGCTCTTATGTATAACTGGAGAACAGTTACCTGTTGAGTATAACTATATAAACATCATTACGATATAATCGAATACAACCTCAGATACGATCATTGTTTAGTATATCCATTCAACCTTCTGTTCAATTCAGTCGCTCGTATGTATAACGGAAGAACAGTTACCTGGTGAGTATAACTATATAAACCTAATCGAATACAACCCAGATACGATGAATTTTCAATCTATCCATTTAACCTTCTGCTCGATTCGGTCGCTTTTATGTAAAACGGAAGAACAGTTACCTGGTGAATATTGCTATATAAACATCATCACGATATCATCGAATACAACTCAGATACAATTATCGCTTCGTCTAACCATTTAACCTTCTGTTCGATTCAGTCGCTAGTATGTGTAACGGAAGTACCGTCACCTGGTAAGTATCACTATATATACAGTGTTGCGATAAAATCGGATACCGACCAGATACATTGATTGTTCCTCTATCCATTCAACTTTCTGTTCGTTTCGGTCGCTCGTATGTAAAACGGGAATACCGTCACCTAGTGTGTATAACTATATACACAGCATAACATCATAATCGAATACAACCCAGATACTATCCATTCAACCTTTTGTTCGATTCGAATGCTCGTATGTATAACGATAACCTGGTGAGTATTTCTATATGAACTTCATCACGATATCATCCAATACAACTCAGAGATACAATTATCATTTCGTCTAACCATTTAACCTTCTGTTCGATTCAGTCGCTAGTATGTGTAACGGAAGTACCGTCACCTGGTAAGTATCACTATATATACAGTATTGCGATATAATCGGATACCACCCAGATACATTGATTGTTCAGTCTATCCATTCAACTTTCTGTTCAGTTCAGTTGCTCTTATGTACAACTGGAGAACAGTTTCCTGGTGAGTATAACTATATGAACATCATCACGATATAATCGAATACAACCCCATATACGATTATTGTTTAGTCTTTCCATTCAACCTTCTGTTCCATTTAGTCGCTCGTATGTATAACGGAAGAACAGTTACCTGGTGAGTATAACTATATAAACCTAATCGAATACAACCCAGATACGATGAATTTTCAATCTATCCATTTAACCTTCTGCTCGATTCGGTCGCTTTTATGTAAAACGGAAGAACAGTTACCTGGTGAATATTGCTATATAAACATCATCAATACAACTCAGATACAATTATCGCTTCGTCTAACCATTTAACATTCTGTTCGATTCAGTCGCTAGTATGTGTAACGGAGGTACCGTCACCTGGTAAGTATCACTATATATACAGTATTGCGATATAATCGGATACCAACCAGATACATTGATTGTTCAGTCTATCCATTCAACTTTCTGTTCGTTTCGGTCGCTCGTATGTAAAACGGAAATACCGTCACCTAGTGTGTATAAATATATACACAGCATAACATCATAATCGAATACAACCCAGATACCATTCATTCAACCTTCTGTTCGATTCGGTTGCTTGTATGTATAACGAAAGAACAGTAACCTGGTGAGTATTTCTATATACAGATACAATGATCATTCCGTCTATCCATCCAACCTTCTGTTCGATTGGGTCGCTCGTACGTATAACGCAAGAACAGTCACCTGGTGAGTATTACTATATAAACACTACCACGATATAATCGAATACAACTCAGTTACAATTATCTCTAACCATCCAACCTTTTGTTCGATTCAGACGCTCGTATGTGTAACGAAAGAACCGTTACATGGTAGGTGTATCTAATTATACAGCATAACGATATAATCAGAGACAACCCAGATACAATGATTTTTCAATCTATCCATCCAACCTTATGTTTGATTCGGTTGCTCGTATGTATAACGGAAGAACAGTTACCTGGTTAGACATAATATATAATAATCATCACGAAATAATCGAATACAACCCAGATACGATGATTATTCAGTCTATCCATTCAACCTTCTGTTCAGTTCAGTCGCTCTTATGTATAACTGGAGAACAGTTACCTGGTGAGTATAACTATATAAACATCATCACGATATCATCGAATACAACCCCAGATACGATCATAGTTTAGTCTATCCATTCAACCTTCTGTTCAATTCAGTCGCTCGTATGTATAACGGAAGAACAGTTACCTGGTGAGTATAGCTATATAAACATAATCGAATACAACCCAGATACGATGATTGTTCAATCTATCTATTCAACCTTCTGCTCGATTCAGTCGCTTGTATGTAAAACGGAAGAACAGTTACCTGGAGAGTATTGCTATAAACATCATCACGATATCATCGAATTCAACTCAGATACAATTATCGTTTCGTCTAACCATTTAACCTTCTGTTCGATTCAGTCGCTAGTATGTGTAACGGAAGTACCGTCACCTGGTAAGTATCACTTTATATACAGTATTGCGATATAATCGGATACCACCCAGATACATTGATTGTTCAGTCTATCCATTCAACTTTCTGTTCGTTTCGGTCGCTCGTATGTAAAACGGGAATACCGTCACCTAATGTGTATAACTATATACACAGCATAACATCATAATCGAATACAACCCAGATACCATTCATTCAACCTTCTGTTCGATTCGGTTGCTTGTATGTATAACGAAAGAACAGTAACCTGGTGAGTATTTCTATATGAACTTCATCACGATATAATCGAATACAACTCAGATACAATGATCATTCCGTCTATCCATCCAACCTTCTGTTCGATTGGGTCGCTCGTACGTATAACGCAAGAACAGTCACCTGGTGAGTATTACTATATAAACACTACCACGATATAATCGAATACAACTCAGTTACAATTATCTCTAACCATCCAAACTTATGTTCGATTCAGACGCTCGTATGTGTAACGAAAGAACCGTTACATGGTAGGTGTATCTAAATATACAGCATAACGATATAATCGGAGACAACCCAGATACATTGATTGATCGTTCTATCCATTCAACCTTATGTTCGATTAGGTTGCTCATATGTATAACGGAAGAACAGTTACCTGGTTAGACATAATATATGATAATCATCACGAAATAATCGAATACAACCCAGATACGATGATTGTTCAGTCTATCCATACAACCTTCTGTTCAGTTCAGTCTCTCTCATGTATAACTGGAGAACAGTTACCTGTTGAGTATAACTATATAAACATCATCACGATATAATCGAATACAACCTCAGATACGATCATTGTTTAGTATATCCATTCAACCTTCTGTTCAATTCAGTCGCTCGTATGTATAACGGAAGAACAGTTACCTGGTGAGTATAACTATATAAACCTAATCGAATACAACCCAGATACGATGAATTTTCAATCTATCCATTTAACCTTCTGCTCGATTCGGTCGCTTTTATGTAAAACGGAAGAACAGTTACCTGGTGAATATTGCTATATAAACATCATCACGATATCATCGAATACAACTCAGATACAATTATCGCTTCGTCTAACCATTTAACCTTCTGTTCGATTCAGTCGCTAGTATGTGTAACGGAAGTACCGTCACCTGGTAAGTATCACTATATATACAGTGTTGCGATAAAATCGGATACCGACCAGATACATTGATTGTTCGTCTATCCATTCAACTTTCTGTTCGTTTCAGTCGCTCGTATGTAAAACGGGAATACCGTCACCTAGTGTGTATAACTATATACACAGCATAACATCATAATCGAATACAACCCAGATACTATCCATTCAACCTTCTGTTCGATTCGAATGCTCGTATGTATAACGATAGAACAGTAACCTGGTGAGTATTTCTATATGAACTTCATCACGATATCATCCAATACAACTCAGAGATACAATTATCATTTCGTCTAACCATTTAACCTTCTGTTCGATTCAGTCGCTAGTATGTGTAACGGAAGTACCGTCACCTGGTAAGTATCACTATATATACAGTATTGCGATATAATCGGATACCACCCAGATACATTGATTGTTCAGTCTATCCATTCAACTTTCTGTTCAGTTCAGTTGCTCTTATGTACAACTGAAGAACAGTTTCCTGGTGAGTATAACTATATGAACATCATCACGATATAATCGAATACAACCCCATATACGATTATTGTTTAGTCTTTCCATTCAACCTTCTGTTCAATTTAGTCGCTCGTATGTATAACGGAAGAACAGTTACCTGGTGAGTATAACTATACAAACCTAATCGAATACAACCCAGATACGATGAATTTTCAATCTATCCATTTAACCTTCTGCTCGATTCGGTCGCTTTTATGTAAAACGGAAGAACAGTTACCTGGTGAATATAACTATATAAACATCATCAATACAACTCAGATACAATTATCGTTTCGTCTAACCATTTAACATTCTGTTCGATTCAGTCGCTAGTATGTGTAACGGAGGTACCGTCACCTGGTAAGTATCACTATATATACAGTATTGCGATATAATCGGATACCAACCAGATACATTGATTGTTCAGTCTATCCATTCAACTTTCTGTTCGTTTCGGTCGCTCGTATGTAAAACGGAAATACCGTCACCTAGTGTGTATAAATATATACACAGCATAACATCATAATCGAATACAACCCAGATACCATTCATTCAACCTTCTGTTCGATTCGGTTGCTTGTATGTATAACGAAAGAACAGTAACCTGGTGAGTATTTCTATATACAGATACAATGATCATTCCGTCTATCCATCCAACCTTCTGTTCGATTGGGTCGCTCGTACGTATAACGCAAGAACAGTCACCTGGTGAGTATTACTATATAAACACTACCACGATATAATCGAATACAACTCAGTTACAATTATCTCTGACCATCCAACCTTATGTTCGATTCAGACGCTCGTATGTGTAACGAAAGAACCGTTACATGGTAGGTGTATCTAATTATACAGCATAACGATATAATCAGAGACAACTCAGATACAATGATTTTTCAATCTATCCATCCAACCTTATGTTTGATTCGGTTGCTCGTATGTATAACGGAAGAACAGTTACCTGGTTAGACATAATATATAATAATCATCACGAAATAATCGAATACAACCCAGATACGATGATTATTCAGTCTATCCATTCAACCTTCTGTTCAGTTCAGTCGCTCTTATGTATAACTGGAGAACAGTTACCTGGTGAGTATAACTATATAAACATCATCACGATATCATCGAATACAACCCCAGATACGATCATAGATTAGTCTATCCATTCAACCTTCTGTTCAATTCAGTCGCTCGTATGTATAACGGAAGAACAGTTACCTGGTGAGTATAGCTATATAAACATAATCGAATACAACCCAGATACGATGATTGTTCAATCTATCTATTTAACCTTCTGCTCGATTCAGTCGCTTGTATGTAAAACGGAAGAACAGTTACCTGGAGAGTATTGCTATAAACATCATCACGATATCATCGAATTCAACTCAGATACAATTATCGTTTCGTCTAACCATTTAACCTTCTGTTCGATTCAGTCGCTAGTATGTGTAACGGAAGTACCGTCACCTGGTAAGTATCACTTTATATACAGTATTGCGATATAATCGGATACCACCCAGATACATTGATTGTTCAGTCTATCCATTCAACTTTCTGTTCGTTTCGGTCGCTCGTATGTAAAACGGGAATACCGTCACCTAATGTGTATAACTATATACACAGCATAACATCATAATCGAATACAACCCAGATACCATTCATTCAACCTTCTGTTCGATTCGGTTGCTCGTATGTATAACGAAAGAACAGTAACCTGGTGAGTATTTCTATATAAACTTCATCACGATATAATCGAATACAACTCAGATACAATGATCATTTCGTCTATATATCCAACCTTCTATTCGATTGGGTCGCTCGTACGTATAACGCAAGAACAGTCACCTGGTGAGTATTACTATATAAACATTACCACGATATAATCGAATACAACTCAGTTACAATTATCGTTTCGTCTAACCATCCAACCTTATGTTCGATTCAGACGCTCGTATGTGTAACGAAAGAACCGTTACATGGTAGGTGTATCTAAATATACAGCATAACGATATAATCGGAGACAACCCAGATACATTGATTGATCGTTCTATCCATTCAACCTTATGTTCGATTAGGTTGCTCATATGTATAACGGAAGAACAGTTACCTGGTTAGACATAATATATGATAATCATCACGAAATAATCGAATACAACCCAGTTACGATGATTGTTCAGTCTATCCATACAACCTTCTGTTCAGTTCAGTCTCTCTTATGTATAACTGGAGAACAGTTACCTGTTGAGTATAACTATATAAACATCATCACGATATAATCGAATACAACCTCAGATACGATCATTGTGTAGTATATCCATTCAACCTTCTGTTCAATTCAGTCGCTCGTATGTATAACGGAAGAACAGTTACCTGGTGAGTATAACTATATAAACCTAATCGAATACAACCCAGATACGATGAATTTTCAATCTATCCATTTAACCTTCTGCTCGATTCGGTCGCTTTTATGTAAAACGGTAGAACAGTTACCTGGTGAATATTGCTATATAAACATCATCACGATATCATCGAATACAACTCAGATACAATTATCGCTTCGTCTAACCATTTAACCTTCTGTTCGATTCAGTCGCTAGTATGTGTAACGGAAGTACCGTCACCTGGTAAGTATCACTATATATACAGTGTTGCGATAAAATCGGATACCGACCAGATACATTGATTGTTCGTCTATCCATTCAACTTTCTGTTCGTTTCGGTCGCTCGTATGTAAAACGGGAATACCGTCACCTAGTGTGTATAACTATATACACAGCATAACATCATAATCGAATACAACCCAGAAACTATCCATTCAACCTTCTGTTCGATTCGAATGCTCGTATGTATAACGATAGAACAGTAACCTGGTGAGTATTTCTATATGAACTTCATCACGATATCATCCAATACAACTCAGAGATACAATTATCATTTCGTCTAACCATTTAACCTTCTGTTCGATTCAGTCGCTAGTATGTGTAACGGAAGTACCGTCATCTGGTAAGTATCACTATATATACAGTATTGCGATATAATCGGATACCACCCAGATACATTGATTGTTCAGTCTATCCATTCAACTTTCTGTTCAGTTCAGTTGCTCTTATGTACAACTGGAGAACAGTTTCCTGGTGAGTATAACTATATGAACATCATCACGATATAATCGAATACAACCCCATATACGATAATTGTTTAGTCTTTCCATTCAACCTTCTGTTCAATTTAGTCGCTCGTATGTATAACGGAAGAACAGTTACCTGGTGAGTATAACTATATAAACCTAATCGAATACAACCCAGATACGATGAATTTTCAATTTATCCATTTAACCTTCTGCTCGATTCGGTCGCTTTTATGTAAAACGGAAGAACAGTTACCTGGTAAATATTGCTATATAAACATCATCAATACAACTCAGATACAATTATCGTTTCGTCTAACCATTTAACATTCTGTTCGATTCAGTCGCTAGTATGTGTAACGGAGGTACCGTCACCTGGTAAGTATCACTATATATACAGTATTGCGATATAATCGGATACCAACCAGATACATTGATTGTTCAGTCTATCCATTCAACTTTCTGTTCGTTTCGGTCGCTCGTATGTAAAACGGAAATACCGTCACCTAGTGTGTATAAATATATACACAGCATAACATCATAATCGAATACAACCCAGATACCATTCATTCAACCTTCTGTTCGATTCGGTTGCTTGTATGTATAACGAAAGAACAGTAACCTGGTGAGTATTTCTATATACAGATACAATGATCATTCCGTCTATCCATCCAACCTTCTGTTCGATTGGGTCGCTCGTACGTATAACGCAAGAACAGTCAGCTGGTGAGTATTACTATATAAACACTACCACGATATAATCGAATACAACTCAGTTACAATTATCTCTGACCATCCAACCTTATGTTCGATTCAGACGCTCGTATGTGTAACGAAAGAACCGTTACATGGTAGGTGTATCTAATTATACAGCATAACGATATAATCAGAGACAACCCAGATACAATGATTTTTCAATCTATCCATCCAACCTTATGTTTGATTCGGTTGCTCGTATGTATAACGGAAGAACAGTTACCTGGTTAGACATAATATATAATAATCATCACGAAATAATCGAATACAACCCAGATACGATGATTATTCAGTCTATCCATTCAACCTTCTGTTCAGTTCAGTCGCTCTTATGTATAACTGGAGAACAGTTACCTGGTGAGCATAACCATATAAACATCATCACGATATCATCGAATACAACCCCAGATACGATCATAGTTTAGTCTATCCATTCAACCTTCTGTTCAATTCAGTCGCTCGTATGTATAACGGAAGAACAGTTACCTGGTGAGTATAGCTATATAAACATAATCGAATACAACCCAGATACGATGATTGTTCAATCTATCTATTTAACCTTCTGCTCGATTCAGTCGCTTGTATGTAAAACGGAAGAACAGTTACCTGGAGAGTATTGCTATAAACATCATCACGATATCATCGAATTCAACTCAGATACAATTATCGTTTCGTCTAACCATTTAACCTTCTGTTCGATTCAGTCGCTAGTATGTGTAACGGAAGTACCGCCACCTGGTAAGTATCACTTTATATACAGTATTGCGATATAATCGGATACCACCCAGATACATTGATTGTTCAGTCTATCCATTCAACTTTCTGTTCGTTTCGGTCGCTCGTATGTAAAACGGGAATACCGTCACCTAATGTGTATAACTATATACACAGCATAACATCATAATCGAATACAACCCAGATACCATTCATTCAACCTTCTGTTCGATTCGGTTGCTCGTATGTATAACGAAAGAACAGTAACCTGGTGAGTATTTCTATATAAACTTCATCACGATATAATCGAATACAACTCAGATACAATGATCATTTCGTCTATATATCCAACCTTCTGTTCGATTGGGTCGCCCGTACGTATAACGCAAGAACAGTCACCTGGTGAGTATTACTATATAAACATTACCACGATATAATCGAATACAACTCAGTTACAATTATCGTTTCGTCTAACCATCCAACCTTATGTTCGATTCAGACGCTCGTATGTGTAACGAAAGAACCGTTACATGGTAGGTGTATCTAAATATACAGCATAACGATATAATCGGAGACAACCCAGATACATTGATTGATCGTTCTATCCATTCAACCTTATGTTCGATTAGGTTGCTCATATGTATAACGGAAGAACAGTTACCTGGTTAGACATAATATATGATAATCATCACGAAATAATCGAATACAACCCAGTTACGATGATTGTTCAGTCTATCCATACAACCTTCTGTTCAGTTCAGTCTCTCTTATGTATAACTGGAGAACAGTTACCTGTTGAGTATAACTATATAAACATCATCACGATATAATCGGATACAACCTCAGATACGATCATTGTGTAGTATATCCATTCAACCTTCTGTTCAATTCAGTCGCTCGTATGTATAACGGAAGAACAGTTACCTGGTGAGTATAACTATATAAACCTAATCGAATACAACCCAGATACGATGAATTTTCAATCTACCCATTTAACCTTCTGCACGATTCGGTCGCTTTTATGTAAAACGGAAGAACAGTTACCTGGTGAATATTGCTATATAAACATCATCACGATATCATCGAATACAGTTCAGATACAATTATCGCTTCGTCTAACCATCTAACCTTCTGTTCGATTCAGTCGCTAGTATGTGTAACGGAAGTACCGTCACCTGGTAAGTATCACTATATATACAGTATTGCGATATAATCGAATACCAACCAGATACATTGATTGTTCGTCTATCCATTCAACTTTCTGTTCGTTTCGGTCGCTCGTATGTAAAACGGGAATACCGTCACCTAGTGTGTATAACTATATACACAGCATAACATCATAATCGAATACAACCCAGATACTATCCATTCAACCTTCTGTTCGATTCGAATGCTCGTATGTATAACGATAGAACAGTAACCTGGTGAGTATTTCTATATGAACTTCATCACGATATCATCTAATACAACTCAGAGATACAATTATCATTTCGTCTAACCATTTAACCTTCTGTTCGATTCAGTCGCTAGTATGTGTAACGGAAGTACCGTCACCTGGTAAGTATCACTATATATACAGTATTGCGATATAATCGGATACCACCCAGATACATTGATTGTTCAGTCTATCCATTCAACTTTCTGTTCAGTTCAGTTGCTCTTATGTACAACTGGAGAACAGTTTCCTGGTGAGTATAACTATATGAACATCATCAAGATATAATCGAATACAACCCCATATACGATTATTGTTTAGTCTTTCCATTCAACCTTCTGTTCAATTCAGTCGCTCGTATGTATAACGGAAGAACAGTTACCTGGTGAGTATAACTATATAAACATAATCGAATACAACCCAGATACGATGATTGTTCAATCTATACTGAATTTAACCTTCTGCTTGATTCGGTCGTTTGTATGTAAAACGGAAGAACAGTTACCTGGTGAGTATTGCTATATAAACATCATAACGATATCATCGAATACAACTCAGATACAATTATCGCTTCGTCTAACCATTTAACCTTCTGTTCGATTCAGTCGCTAGTATGTGTAACGGAAGTACCGTCACCTGGTGAGTATCACTATATATACAGTATTGCGATATAATCGAATACCAACCAGATACATTGATTGTTCAGTCTATCCATTCAACTTTCTGTTCGTTTCGGTCGCTTGTATGTAAAACGGAAATACCGTCACCTAGTGTTTATAACTATATACACAGCATAACATCATAATCGAATACAACCCAGATACCATCCATTCAACCTTCTGTTCGATTCGGTTGCTCGTATGTATAACGAAAGAACAGTAACCTGGTGAGTATTTCTATATGAACTTCATCACGATATAATCGAATACAACTCAGATACAATGATCATTCCGTCTATCCATCCAACCTTCTGTTCGATTGGGTCGCTCGTACGTATGACGCAAGAACAGTCACCTGGTGAGTATTACTATATGAACATTACCACGATATAATCGAATACAACTCAGTTACAATTATCGTTCCGTCTAACCATCCAACCTTATGTTCGATTCAGACGCTCGTATGTGTAACGAAAGAACCGTTACATGGTAGGTGTATCTAATTATACAGCATAATGATATAATCGGAGACAACCCAGATACAATGATTTTTCAATCTATCCATTCAACCTTATGTTCGATTCAGTTGCTCGTATGTATAACGAAAGAACAGTTACCTGGTTAGACATAATATATAATAATCATCTCGAAATAATCGAATACAACCCAGATACGATGATTATTCAGTCTATCCATTCAACCTTCTGTTCAGTTCAGTCGCTCTTATGTATAACTGGAGAACAGTTACCTGGTGAGTATAACTATATAAACATCATCACGATATCATCGAATACAACCCCAGATACGATCATTGTCTATCCATTCAACCTTCTGTTCAATTCAGTCGCTCGTATGTATAACGGAAGAACAGTTACTTGGTGGGTATAACTACATAAACATATTTTAATACAACTCAGATACGATGATTGTTCAATCTATCCATTAAACCTTATGTTCGATTCGGTTGCTCGTATGTATAACGGAAGAACAGGTACCTGGTGAGTATAACTATATAAACATAATCGAATACAACTCAGATACGATGATTGATCAATCTATCCATTTAACCTTCTGCTCGATTCGGTCGCTCTTATTTAAAACGCAAGAACAGTCACCTGGTGAGTGTTACTATATAAACATCACCACGATATAATCGAATACAACTCAGTTACAATTATCTTTCCGTCTAACTATCCGACCTTATGTTCGATTCAGGCGCTCGTATGTGTAACGAAAGAACCGTTACATGGTAGGTGTAACTAAATATACAGCATAACGATATAATCGTAGACAACCCAGATACAATGATTGTTCAATCTATCCATCCAACCTTATGTTCGATTCGGTTGCTCGTATGTTTAACGGAAGAACTGTTACCTGGTTAGACATGCTATATGATAATCATCACGATATACTCGAATACAACCCCAGATACGATTATTGTTTAGTCTATCTATTCAACCTTCTGTTCAATTCAGTCGTTCTTATGTATAACGAAAAAACAGTTACCTGATGAGTATGACTATATAAACCTAATCGAATACAACCCAGATACGATGAATTTCCAATCTATCCATTTAACCTTCTGCTCGATTCGGTCGCTCTTATTTAAAACGCAAGAACAGTCACCTGGTGAGTGATACTATATAAACATCACCACGATATAATCGAATACAACTCAGATACAATTATCGTTCCGTCTAACCATCCAACCTTTTGTTCGATTGGGTCGCTCGTATGTATAACGCAAGAACAGTCACCTGGTGAGTATTACTATATAAACATCACCACGATATAATCGAATACAACTCAGTTACAATTATCGTTTCGTCTAACCATCCAACCTTATGTTCGATTCAGACGCTCGTATGTGTAACGAAAGAACCGTTACATGGTAGGTGAAACTAAATATACAGCATAACGATATAATCGGAGACAACCCAGATACAATGATTGTTCAATCTATCCATCCAACCTTATGTTCGATTCGGTTGCTCGTATGTATAATGGAAGAACTGTTACCTGGTTAGACATACTATATGATAATAATCACGATATAATCAAATACAACCCAGATACGATGAATGTTCAGTCTATCCATTCAACCTTCTGTTCAGTTCAGTCGCTCTTATGTATAACTGGAGAACAGTTTCCTGGTGAGTATTACTATATGAACATCATCAAGATTCAATCGAATACAACCCCAGATACGATTATTGTTTAGTCTATCCATTCAACCTTCTTTTCATTTCAGTCGCTTGTATGTAAAACGGAAGAACAGTTACCTGGTGAGTATAACTATATAAACCTAATCGAATACAACCCAGATACGATGAATTTTCAATCTATCCATTTAACCTTCTGCACGATTCGGTCGCTTTTATGTAATGTTTATATAGTAATGCTCACCAGGTGGCTGTTCTTGCGTTATACGTACGAGCGACCAAATCGAACAGAAGGTTGGATGGGTAGACGGAATGATCATTGTATCTGAGTTGTATTCGATTATATCGTGATGAAGTTCATATAGAAATACTCACCAGGTTACTGTTCTTTCGTTATACATACGAGCAACCGAATCGAACAGAAGGTTGAATGAATGGTATCTGGGTTGTATTCGATTATGATGTTATGCTGTGTATATAGTTATACACACTAGGTGACGGTATTTCCGTTTTACATACGAGCGACCAAAATGAACAGAAAGTTGAATGGATAGACTGAACAATCAATGTATCTGGTTGGTATCCGATTATATCGCAATACTGTATATGAAGTGATACTTACCAGGTGACGGTACTTCCGTTACACATACAAGCGACCGAATCGAGCAGAAAGTTAAATGTATAGATTGAACAATCATCGTATCTGGGTTGTATTTCATTATGTTTATATAGTTATACTCACCAGGTACCTGTTCTTTCGTTATACATACGAGCGACTGAATTGAACAGTAGGTTGAATGGATAGACTAAACAATAATCGTATCTGGGGTTGTTTTCGATTATATCTTGATGATGTTCATATAGTTATACTCACCAGGAAATTTTTTTCCAGTTATACATAAGAACAACTGAACTGAACAGAAAGTTGAATGGATAGACTGAACAATCAATGTATCTGGGTGGTATCCGATTATATCGCAATAATGTATATATAGTGATACTCACCAGGTGACGGTACTTCCGTTACACATACTAGCGACTGAATCGAACAGAAGGTTAAATGGTTAGACGAAATGATATTTGTATCTCTGAGTTGTATTCGATGATATCGTGATGAAGTTCATATAGAAATACTCACCAGGTTACTGTTCTTTCGTTATACATACGAGCAACCGAATCGAACATAAGGTTGGATGGATAGATTGAACAATCATTGTATCTGGGTTGTCTCCGATTATATCGTTATGCTGTATATTTAGTTTCACCTACCATGTAACGGTTCTTTCGTTACACATACGAGCGTCTGAATCGAACATAAGGTTGGATGGTTAGACGGAACGATAATTGTAACTGAGTTGTATTCGATTATATCGTGGTAATGTTTATATAGTAATACTCACCAGGTGACTGTTCTTGCGTTATACATACGAGCGACCCAATCGAACGATAGGTTGGATGGTCAGACGGAACGATAATTGTAACTGAGTTGTATTCGATTATATCGTGGTGATGTTTATATAGTAATACTCACCAGGTGACTGTTCTTGCGTTTCAAATAAAAGCGACCGAATCGAGCAGAAGGTTAAATAGATAGATTGGAAATTCATCGTATCTGGGTTGTATTCGATTAGGTTTATATAGATATACTCACCAGGTAACTGTTTTTTCGTTATACATAAGAACGACTGAATTTAACAGAAGGTTGAATGGATAGACTAAACAATAATCGTATCTGGGGTTGTATTCGAGTATATCGTGATGATTATCATATAGTATGTCTAACCAGGTAACAGTTATTTCGTTAAACATACAAGCAACCGAATCGAACATAAGGTTGGATGGATAGATTGAACAATCATTGTATCTGGGTTGTCTACGATTATATCGTTATGCTGTATATTTAGTTAACCCTACCATGTAACGGTTCTTTCGTTACACATACGAGCGCCTGAATCGAACATAAGGTTGGATAGTTAGACGGAAAGATGATTGTAACTGAGTTGCATTCGATTATATCGTGGTGATGTTTATATAGTAATACTCACCAGGTGACTGTTCTTGCGTTATACATACGAGCGACCCAATCGAACAGAAGGTTGGATGGATAGACGGAATGATCATGGTATCTGAGTTGTATTCGATTATATCGTGATGACGTTCATATAGAAATACTCACCAGGTTACTGTTCTCTCGTTATACATACGAGCAACCGAATCGAACAGAAGGTTGAATGGATAGTATCTGGGTTGTATTCGATTATGATGTTATGCTGTGTATATATTTATACACACTAGGTGACGGTATTCCCGTTTTACATACGAGCGACCGAAACGAACAGAAAGTTGAATGGATAGACTGAACAATCAATGTATCTGGGTGGTATCCGATTATATCGCAATTCTGTATATATAGTGATACTTACCAGGTGACGATACTTCCGTTACACATACTAGCGACTGAATCGAACAGAGGGTTAAATGGATATATTGATCAATCATCGTATCTGAGTTGTATTCGATTATGTTTATATAGTTATACTCACCAGGTACCTGTTCTTCCGTTATACATACGAGCAACCGAATCGAACATAAGGTTTAATGGATAGACTAAACAATAATCGTATATGGGGTTGTATTCGGTTATATCTTGATGATGTTCATACAGTTATACTCACCAGGAAACTGTTCTCCAGTTATACATAAGAGCGACTGAACTGAACAGAAAGTTGAATGGATAGACTGAACAATCAATGTATCTGGGTGGTATCCGATTATATCGCTATACTGTATATATAGTGATACTTACCAGGTGACGGTACTTCCGTTACACATACTAGCGACTGAATCGAACAGAAGGTTAAATGGTTAGACGAAGCGATAATTGTATCTGAGTTGTATTCGATGATATCGTGATGATGTTTATATAGCAATATTCACCAGGTAACTGTTCTTCCGTTTTACATAAAAGCGACCGAATCGAGCAGAAGGTTAAATGGATAGATTGAAAATTCATCGTAACTGGGTTGTATTCGATTAGGTTTATATAGTTATACTCACTAGGTAACTGTTCTTCCGTTATACATACGAGCGACTGAATTGAACAGAAGGTTGAATGGATATACTAAACAATGATCGTATGTGAGGTTGTATTCGATTATATCGTGATGATGTTTATATAGTTATTCTCAACAGGTAACTGTTCTCCAGTTATACATGAGAGAGACTGAACTGAACAGAAGGTTGTATGGATAGACTGAACAATCATCGTATCTGGGTTGTATTCGATTATTTCGTGATGATTATCATATATTATGTCTAACCAGGTAACTGTTCTTCCGTTATACATATGAGCAACCGAATCGAACATAAGATTGAATGGATAGATCGATCAATCAATGTATCTGGGTTGTCTCCGATTATATCGTTATGCTGTATATTTAGATACACCTACCATGTAACGGTTCTTTCGTTACACATACGAGCGTCTGAATCGAACATAAGGTTGGATGGTTAGACGAAACGATAATTGTAACTGAGTTGTATTCGATTATATCGTGGTAATGTTTATATAGTAATACTCACCAGGTGACTGTTCTTGCGTTATACGTACGAGCGACCCAATCGAACAGAAGGTTGGATGGATAGACGGAATGATCATCGTATCTGAGTTGTATTCGATTATATCGTGATGAAGTTCATATAGAAATACTCATCAGGTTACTTTTCTTTCGTTATACATACGAGCAACCGAATCGAACAGAAGGTTGAATGGATAGTATCTGAGTTGTATTCGATTATGATGTTATGCTGTGTATATAGTTATACACACTAGGTGACGGTATTCCCGTTTTAGATACGAGCGACCGAAACGAACAGAAAGTTGAATGGATAGACTGAACAATCAATGTATCTGGTTGGTATCCGATTATATCGCAATACTCTATATATAGTGATACTCATCAGGTGACGGTACTTCCGTTACACATACAAGCGACTGAATCGAACAGATGGTTAAATGGTTAGACGAAACGATAATTGTATCTGAGTTGTATTCGATGATATCGTGATGATGTTTATAGCAATACTCACCAGGTAACTGTTCTTCCGTTTTACATACAAGCGACCGAATCGAGCAGGAGGTTAAATAGATAAATTGAACAATCATCGTATCTGGGTTGTATTCGATTATGTTTATATAGTTATACTCACCAGGTAACTGTTCTTCCGTTATACATACGAGCGACTGAATTGAACAGAAGGTTGAATGGATAGACTAAACAATGATCGTATCTGGGGTTGTATTCGATGATATCGTGATGATGTTTATATAGTTATACTCACCAGGTAACTGTTCTCCAGTTATACATAAGAGCGACTGAACTGAACAGAAGGTTGAATTGATAGACTGAACAATCATCGTATCTGGGTTGTATTCGATTATTTCGTGATGATTATCATATATTATGTCCAACCAGGTAACTGTTCTTTCGTTATACATACGAGCAACCGAATCAAACATAAGGTTGGATGGATAGATTGAAAAAGCATTGTATCTGGGTTGTCTCTGATTATATCGTTATGCTGTATAATTACATACACCTACCATGTAACGGTTCTTTCGTTACACATACGAGCGTCTGAATCGAACATAAGGTTGGATGGTTAGAGATAATTGTAACTGAGTTGTATTCGATTATATCGTGGTAATGTTTATATAGTAATGCTCACCAGGTGACTGTTCTTGCGTTATACGTACGAGCGACCAAATCGAACAGAAGGTTGGATGGGTAGACGGAATGATCATTGTATCTGAGTTGTATTCGATTATATCGTGATGAAGTTCATATAGAAATACTCACCAGGTTACTGTTCTTTCGTTATACATACGAGCAACCGAATCGAACAGAAGGTTGAATGAATGGTATCTGGGTTGTATTCGATTATGATGTTATGCTGTGTATATAGTTATACACACTAGGTGACGGTATTTCCGTTTTACATACGAGCGACCGAAATGAACAGAAAGTTGAATGGATAGACTGAACAATCAATGTATCTGGTTGGTATCCGATTATATCGCAATACTGTATATAAAGTGATACTTACCAGGTGACGGTACTTCCGTTACACATACTAGCGACTGAATCGAACAGAATGTTAAATGGATAGACGAAGCGATAATTGTATCTGAGTTGTATTCGATGATATCGTGATGATGTTTATATAGCAATATTCACCAGGTAACTGTTCTTCCGTTTTACATAAAAGCGACCGAATCGAGCAGAAGGTTAAATAGATAGATTGAAAATTCATCGTATCTGGGTTGTATTCGATTAGGTTTATATAGTTATACTCACCAGGTAACTGTTCTTCCGATATACATACGAGCGACTGAATTGAACAGAAGGTTGAATGGATAGACTGAATAATGATCGTATCTGAGGTTGTATTCGATTATATCGTGATGATGTTTATATAGCAATACTCACCAGGTAACTGTCCTTCCGTTTTACATACAAGCGACCGAATCGAGCAGAAGGTTAAATGGATATATTGATCAATCATCGTATCTGAGTTGTATTCGATTATGTTTATATAGTTATACTCACCAGGTACCTGTTCTTCCGTTATACATACGAGCAACCGAATCGAACATAAGGTTTAATGGATAGACTAAACAATAATCGTATATGGGGTTGTATTCGATTATATCTTGATGATGTTCATACAGTTATACTCACCAGGAAACTGTTCTCCAGTTATACATAAGAGCGACTGAACTGAACAGAAAGTTGAAAGGATAGACTGAACAATCAATGTATCTGGGTGGTATCCGATTATATCGCAATACTGTATATATAGTGATACTTACCAGGTGACGGTACTTCCGTTACACATACTAGCGACTGAATCGAACAGAAGGTTAAATGGTTAGACGAAATGATAATTGTATCTCTGAGTCGTATTCGATGATATCGTGATGAAGTTCATATAGAAATACTCACCAGGTTACTGTTCTATCGTTACACATACGAGCATTCGAATCGAACAGAAGGTTGAATGGATAGTATCAGGGTTGTATTCGATTATGATGTTATGCTGTGTATATAGTTATACACACTAGGTGACGGTATTCCCGTTTTACATACGAGCGACCGAAACGAACAGAAAGTTGAATGGATAGACTGAACAATCAATGTATCTGGTTGGTATCCGATTATATCGCAATACTGAATATATAGTGATACTTACCAGGTGACGGTACTTCCGTTACACATACTAGCGACTGAATCGAACAGAAGGTTAAATGGTTAGACGAAACGATAATTGTATCTGAGTTGTATTCGATGATATCGTGATGATGTTTGTATAGAAATACTCACCAGGTAACTGTTCTTCCGTTTTACATACAAGCTTGAATTTAGTATAGATTGAACAATCATCGTATCTGGGTTGTATTTGATTATGTTTATATAGTTATACTCACCAGGTACCTAATCTTCCGTTATACATACGAGCGACTGAATTGAACAGAAGGTTGAATGGATAGACTAATCAATAATCGTATCTGGGGTTGTTTTCGATTATATCTTCCAACCTATCCATATATATCCATATATATCTTCCAACCTATCCATCCAACCTTCTGTTCGATTCGGTTGCTCGTATGTATAACGAAAGAACAGTAACCTGGTAAGTATTTCTATATGAACTTCATCACGATATAATCGAATACAACTCAGATACAATGATCATTCCGTCTATCCATCCAACCTTCTGTTCGATTGGGTCGCTCGTACGTATAACGCAAGAACAGTCACCTGGTGAGTATAACCATATAAACATCATCACGATATCATCGAATACAACCCCAGATACGATCATTGTTTAGTCTATCCATTCAACCTTCTGTTCAATTCAGTCGTTCGTATGTATAACGAAAGAACAGTTACCTGGTGAGTATAACTATATAAACTGAACATTCATCGTATCTGGGTTGTATTAGATTATATCGTGATTATTATCATATAGTATATCTAACCAGGTAACAGTTCTTCCGTTATACATACGATAAACCGAATCGAACATAAGGTTGGATGGATAGATTGAACAATCATTGTATCTGGGTTGTCTCCGATTATACCGTTATGCTGTATATTTAGTTACACCTACCATGTAACGGTTCTTTTGTTACACATACGAGCGTCTGAATCGAACATAAGGTTGGATGGTTAGACGGAACGATAATTATAACTGAGTTGTATTCGATTATATCGTGATGACGTTCATATAGAAATTCTCACCAGGTTACTGTTCTTTCGTTATACATACGAGCAACCGAATCGAACAGAAGGTTGAATGGATAGTATCTGGGTTGTATTCGATTATGATGTTATGCTGTGTATATAGTTAAACACATAAGGTGACGGTATTCCCGTTTTACATACGAGCGACCAAAACGAACAGAAAGTTGAATGGATAGACTGAACAATCAATGTATCTGGGTGGTATCCGAGTATATCGCAAAACTGTATATATAGTGATACTTACCAGGTGACGGTACTTCCGTTACACATACTAGCGACTGATTCGAACAGAAGGTTAAATGGTTAGACGAAGCGATAATTGTATCTGAGTTGTATTCGATGATATCGTGATGATGTTTATAGCAATACTCACCAGGTAACTGTTCTTACGTTTTACATACAAGCGACTGAAATGAAAAGAAGGTTGAATGGATAGACTAAACAATAATCGTATCTGGGGTTGTATTCGATTGAATCTTGATGATGTTCATATAGTAATACTCACCAGGAAACTGTTCTCCAGTTATACATAAGAGCGACTGATCTGAACAGAAGGTTGAATGGATAGACTGAACATTCATCGTATCTGGGTTGTATTTGATTATATCCTGATTATTATCATATAGTATGTCTAACCAGGTAACAGTTCTTCCATTATACATACGAGCAACCGAATCGAACATAAGGTTGGATGGATAGATTGAACAATCATTGTATCTGGGTTGTCTCCGATTATATCGTTATGCTGTATATTTAGTTTCACCTACCATGTAACGGTTCTTTCGTTACACATACGAGCGTCTGAATCGAACATAAGGTTGGATGGTTAGACGAAACGATAATTGTAACTGAGTTGTATTCGATTATATCGTGGTGATGTTTATATAGTAATACTCACCAGGTGACTGTTCTTGCGTTATACATACGAGCGACCCAATCGAACAAAAGGTTGGATGGTTAGACGGAACGATAATTGTATCTGAGTTGTATTCGATTATATCGTGGTGATGTTTATATAGTATCACTCACCAGGTGACTGTTCTTGCGTTTTAAATAAGAGCGACCGAATCGAGCAGAAGGTTAAATGGATAGATTGGAAATTCATCGTATCTGGGTTGTATTCGATTAGGTTTATATAGTCATACTCACCAGGTAACTGTTTTTTCGTTATACATAAGAACGACTGAATTGAACAGAAGGTTGAATAGATAGACTAAACAATAATCGTATCTGGGGTTGTATTCGAGTATATCGTGATGATTATCATATAGCATGTCTAACCAGGTAACAGTTCTTCCGTTAAACATACGAGCAACCGAATCGAACATAAGGTTGGATGGATAGATTGAACAATCATTGTATCTGGGTTGTCTACGATTATATCGTTATGCTGTATATTTAGTTACACCTACCATGTAACGGTTCTTTCGTTACACATACGAGCGCCTGAATCGAACATAAGGTCGGATAGTTAGACGGAAAGATAATTGTAACTGAGTTGTATTCGATTATATCGTGGTGATGTTTATATAGTAACACTCACCAGGTGACTGTTCTTGCGTTTTAAATAAGAGCGACCGAATCGAGCAGAAGGTTAAATGGATAGATTGATCAATCATCGTATCTGAGTTGTATTCGATTATGTTTATATAGTTATACTCACCAGGTACCTGTTCTTCCGTTATACATACGAGCAACCGAATCGAACATAAGGTTTAATGGATAGATTGAACAATCATCGTATCTGAGTTGTATTAAAATATGTTTATGTAGTTATACCCACCAAGTAACTGTTCTTCCGTTATACATACGAGCGACTGAATTGAACAGAAGGTTGAATGGATAGACAATGATCGTATCTGGGGTTGTATTCGATGATATCGTGATGATGTTTATATAGTTATACTCACCAGGTAACTGTTCTCCAGTTATACATAAGAGCGACTGAACTGAACAGAAGGTTGAATGGATAGACTGAATAATCATCGTATCTGGGTTGTATTCGATTATTTCGAGATGATTATTATATATTATGTCTAACCAGGTAACTGTTCTTTCGTTATACATACGAGCAACTGAATCGAACATAAGGTTGAATGGATAGATTGAAAAATCATTGTATCTGGGTTGTCTCCGATTATATCATTATGCTGTATAATTAGATACACCTACCATGTAACGGTTCTTTCGTTACACATACGAGCGTCTGAATCGAACATAAGGTTGGATGGTTAGACGGAACGATAATTGTAACTGAGTTGTATTCGATTATATCGTGGTAATGTTCATATAGTAATACTCACCAGGTGACTGTTCTTGCGTCATACGTACGAGCGACCCAATCGAACAGAAGGTTGGATGGATAGACGGAATGATCATTGTATCTGAGTTGTATTCGATTATATCGTGATGAAGTTCATATAGAAATACTCACCAGGTTACTGTTCTTTCGTTATACATACGAGCAACCGAATCGAACAGAAGGTTGAATGGATGGTATCTGGGTTGTATTCGATTATGATGTTATGCTGTGTATATAGTTATAAACACTAGGTGACGGTATTTCCGTTTTACATACAAGCGACCGAAACGAACAGAAAGTTGAATGGATAGACTGAACAATCAATGTATCTGGTTGGTATTCGATTATATCGCAATACTGTATATATAGTGATACTCACCAGGTGACGGTACTTCCGTTACACATACTTCTGTTCAGTTCAGTCGCTCTTATTTATAACTGGAGAACAGTTACCTGGTGAGTATAACTATATAAACATCATCACGATATAATCGAATACAACCCCAGATACGATCATTGTTTAGTCTATCCATTAAACCTTCTGTTCAATTCAGTCGCTCGTATGTATAACGGAAGAACAGGTACCTGGTGAGTATAACTATATAAACATAATCAAATATAACCCAGATACGATGATTGTTCAATCTATAAATTTAACCTTCTGCTCGATTCGGTCGCTTGTATGTAAAACGGAAGAACAGTTACCTGGTGATTATTGCTATATAAACATCATCACGATATCATCGAATACAACTCAGATACAATTATCGTTTCGTCTAACCATTCAACCCTCTGTTCGATTCAGTCGCTAGTATGTGTAACGGAAGTATCGTCACCTGGTAAGTATCACTATATATACAGTATTGCGATATAATCGCATACCACCCAGATACATTGATTGTTCAGTATATCCATTCATCTTTCTGTTCGTTTCGGTCGCTCGTATGTAAAACGGGAATACCGTCATCAAATGTGTATAACCATATACACAGCATAACATCATAATCGAATACAACCCAGATACTATCCATTCAACCTTCTGTTCGATTCGGTTGCTCGTATGTATAACGAAAGAACAGTAACCTGGTGAGTATTTCTATATAAACATCACCACGATATAATCGAATACAACTCAGTTACAATTATCGTTTCGTCTCACCATCCAACCTTATGTTCGATTCAGACGCTCGTATGTGTAACGAAAGAACCTTTACATGGTAGGTGTAACTAAATATACAGCATAACGATATAATCGGAGACAACCCAGATACATTCAACCTTATGTTCGATTCGGTTGCTCGTATGTATAACGGAAGAACTGTTACCTGGTTAGACATACTATATTATAATCATCACGATATAATCAAATACAACACAGATACGATGATTGTTCAGTCTATACATTCAACCTTCTGTTCAGTTCAGTCGCTCTTATGTATAACTGGAGAACAGTTTCCTGGTGAGTATAACTATATAAACATCATCAAGATATAATCGAATACAACCCCAGATACGATTATTGTTTAGTCTATCCATTCAACCTTCTGTTCAATTCAGTCGCTCCTATGTATAACGGAAGAACAGTTACCTGGTGAGTATAACTATATGAACATAATCGAATACAACCCAGATACGATGATTGTTCAATCTATACTAAATTTATCCTTCTGCTCGATTCGGTCGCTTGTATGTAAAACGAAAGAACAGTTACCTGGTGAGTATTTCTATATAAACATCATCACGATATTATCGAATACAACTCAGATACAATTATCGTTTCGTCTAACCATTTAACCTTCTGTTCGATTCAGTCGCTAGTATGTGTAACGGAAGTACCGTCACCTGGTAAGTATCACTATATATTCAGTATTGCGATATAATCGGATACCATCCAGATACATTGATTGTTCAGACTATCCATTCAACTTTCTGTTCGTTTCGGTCGCTCGTATGTAAAACGGAAGTACCGTCACCTAATGTGTATAACTATTTACACAGCATAACATCATAATCGAATACAACCCAGATACTATCCATTCAACCTTCTGTTCGATTCGGTTGCTCGTATGTATAACGAGAGAACAGTAACCTGGTGAGTATTTCTATATGAACGTCACCACGATATAATCGAATACAACTCAGATACAATGATCATTCCGTCTATCCATCCAACTTTCTGTTCGATTGGGTCGCTCGTATGTATAACGCAAGAACAGTCACCTGGTGAGTATTACTATATAAACATCACCACGATATAATCGAATACAACTCAGTTACAATTATCGTTCCGTCTAATCATCCAACCTTATGTTCGATGCAGACGCTCGTATGTGTAACGAGAGAACCGTTACATGGTAGGTGTAACTAAATATACAGCATAACGATATAATCGGAGACAACCCAGATACAATGATTGTTCAATCTATCCATTCAACTTTTTGTTCGATTCGGTTGCTCTTATGTGTAACAGAAGAACTGTTACCTGGTTAGACATACTATATGAAAATCATCACGATATAATCGAATACAACCCAGATACAATGATTGTTCAGTCTATCCATTCAACCTTCTGTTCAGTTTAGTCGCTCTTATGTATAACTGGAGAACAGTTACCTGTTGAGTATGACTATATAAACATCAGCACGATATAATCGAATACAACCTCAGATACGATCATTGTTTAGTCTATCCATTCAACCTTCTGTTCAATTCAGTCGCTCGTATGTATAACGGAAGAACAGTTACCTGGTGAGTATAACTATATAAACCTAATCGAATACAACCCAGATACGATGAATTTTCAATCTATACATTTAACTTTCTGCTCGATTCGGTCGCTTTTATGTAAAACGGAAGAACAGTTACCTGGTGAATATCGCTATATAAACATCATCACGATATCATCGAATACAACTCAGATACAATTATCGCTTCGTCTAACCATTTAACCTTCTGTTCGATTCAGTCGCTAGTATGTGTAATGGAAGTACCGTCACCTGGTAAGTATCACTATATATACAGTATTGCGATATAATCGGATACTAAATTTAACCTTCTGCTCGATTCGGTCGCTTGTATGTAAAACGGAAGAACAGTTACCTGGTGAGTATTGCTATATAAACATCATCACGATATCATCGAATACAACTCAGATACAATTATCGTTTCGTCTAACCATTTAACCTTCTGTTCGATTCAGTCGCTAGTATGTGTAACGGAAGTACCGTCACCTGGTATGTATCACTATATATACAGTATTGCGATATAATCGGATACCACCCAGATACATTGATTGTTCAGTCTATCCATTCAACTTTCTGCTCGTTTCGGTCGCTCGTATGTGAAACGGGAATACCGTCACCTAATGTGTATAACTATATACACAGCATAACATCATAATCGAATACAACCCATATACTATCCATTCAACCTTCTGTTCGATTCGGTTGCTCGTATGTATAAAGAAAAACCAGTAACCTGGTGAGTATTTCTATATGAACGTCATCACGATATAATCGAATACAACTCAGATACAATGATCATTCCGTCTATCCATCCAAACTTCTGTTCGATTGGGTCGCTCGTATGTATAACGCAAGAACAGTCACCTGGTGAGTATTACTATATAAACATCACCACGATATAATCGAATACAACTCAGTTACAATTATTGTTCCGTCTAATCATCCAACCTCATGTTCGATTCAGTTGCTCGTATGTGTAACAAAGAACTGTTACCTGGTTAGACATACGATATGATAATCATCACGATATAATCGAATACAACCCAGATACAATGATTGTTCAGTCTATCCATTCAACCTTCTGTTCAGTTCAGTCGCTCTTATTTATAACTGGAGAACAGTTACCTGGTGAGTATAACTATATAAACATCATCACGATATAATCGAATACAACCCCAGATACGATCATTGTTTAGTCTATCCATTAAACCTTCTGTTCAATTCAGTCGCTCGTATGTATAACGGAAGAACAGGTACCTGGTGAGTATAACTATATAAACATAATCAAATATAACCCAGATACGATGATTGTTCAATCTATAAATTTAACCTTCTGCTCGATTCGGTCGCTTGTATGTAAAACGGAAGAACAGTTACCTGGTGATTATTGCTATATAAACATCATCACGATATCATCGAATACAACTCAGATACAATTATCGTTTCGTCTAACCATTCAACCCTCTGTTCGATTCAGTCGCTAGTATGTGTAACGGAAGTATCGTCACCTGGTAAGTATCACTATATATACAGTATTGCGATATAATCGCATACCACCCAGATACATTGATTGTTCAGTATATCCATTCATCTTTCTGTTCGTTTCGGTCGCTCGTATGTAAAACGGGAATACCGTCATCAAATGTGTATAACCATATACACAGCATAACATCATAATCGAATACAACCCAGATACTATCCATTCAACCTTCTGTTCGATTCGGTTGCTCGTATGTATAACGAAAGAACAGTAACCTGGTGAGTATTTCTATATAAACATCACCACGATATAATCGAATACAACTCAGTTACAATTATCGTTTCGTCTCACCATCCAACCTTATGTTCGATTCAGACGCTCGTATGTGTAACGAAAGAACCTTTACATGGTAGGTGTAACTAAATATACAGCATAACGATATAATCGGAGACAACCCAGATACATTCAACCTTATGTTCGATTCGGTTGCTCGTATGTATAACGGAAGAACTGTTACCTGGTTAGACATACTATATTATAATCATCACGATATAATCAAATACAACACAGATACGATGATTGTTCAGTCTATACATTCAACCTTCTGTTCAGTTCAGTCGCTCTTATGTATAACTGGAGAACAGTTTCCTGGTGAGTATAACTATATAAACATCATCAAGATATAATCGAATACAACCCCAGATACGATTATTGTTTAGTCTATCCATTCAACCTTCTGTTCAATTCAGTCGCTCCTATGTATAACGGAAGAACAGTTACCTGGTGAGTATAACTATATGAACATAATCGAATACAACCCAGATACGATGATTGTTCAATCTATACTAAATTTATCCTTCTGCTCGATTCGGTCGCTTGTATGTAAAACGAAAGAACAGTTACCTGGTGAGTATTTCTATATAAACTTCATCACGATATTATCGAATACAACTCAGATACAATTATCGTTTCGTCTAACCATTTAACCTTCTGTTCGATTCAGTCGCTAGTATGTGTAACGGAAGTACCGTCACCTGGTAAGTATCACTATATATTCAGTATTGCGATATAATCGGATACCATCCAGATACATTGATTGTTCAGACTATCCATTCAACTTTCTGTTCGTTTCGGTCGCTCGTATGTAAAACGGAAGTACCGTCACCTAATGTGTATAACTATTTACACAGCATAACATCATAATCGAATACAACCCAGATACTATCCATTCAACCTTCTGTTCGATTCGGTTGCTCGTATGTATAACGAGAGAACAGTAACCTGGTGAGTATTTCTATATGAACGTCACCACGATATAATCGAATACAACTCAGATACAATGATCATTCCGTCTATCCATCCAACTTTCTGTTCGATTGGGTCGCTCGTATGTATAACGCGAGAACAGTCACCTGGTGAGTATTACTATATAAACATCACCACGATATAATCGAATACAACTCAGTTACAATTATCGTTCCGTCTAATCATCCAACCTTATGTTCGATGCAGACGCTCGTATGTGTAACGAGAGAACCGTTACATGGTAGGTGTAACTAAATATACAGCATAACGATATAATCGGAGACAACCCAGATACAATGATTGTTCAATCTATCCATTCAACTTTTTGTTCGATTCGGTTGCTCTTATGTGTAACAGAAGAACTGTTACCTGGTTAGACATACTATATGAAAATCATCACGATATAATCGAATACAACCCAGATACAATGATTGTTCAGTCTATCCATTCAACCTTCTGATCAGTTTAGTCGCTCTTATGTATAACTGGAGAACAGTTACCTGTTGAGTATGACTATATAAACATCAGCACGATATAATCGAATACAACCTCAGATACGATCATTGTTTAGTCTATCCATTCAACCTTCTGTTCAATTCAGTCGCTCGTATGTATAACGGAAGAACAGTTACCTGGTGAGTATAACTATATAAACCTAATCGAATACAACCCAGATACGATGAATTTTCAATCTATACATTTAACTTTCTGCTCGATTCGGTCGCTTGTATGTAAAACGGAAGAACAGTTACCTGGTGAGTATTGCTATATAAACATCATCACGATATCATCGAATACAACTCAGATACAATTATCGTTTCGTCTAACCATTTAACCTTCTGTTCGATTCAGTCGCTAGTATGTGTAACGGAAGTACCGTCACCTGGTATGTATCACTATATATACAGTATTGCGATATAATCGGATACCAACCAGATACATTGATTGTTCAGTCTATCCATTCAACTTTCTCTTCGTTTCGGTCGCTCGTATGTAAAACGGGGATACCGTCACCTAGTGTGTATAACTATAAACACAGCCTAACATCATAATCGAATACAACCCAGATACCATTTATTCAACCTTCTGTTCGATTCGGTTGCTCGTATGTATAACGAAAGAACAGTAACCTGGTGAGTATTTCTATATGAACTTCATCACGATATAATCGAATACAACTCAGATACAATGATCATTCCGTCTATCCATCCAACCTTCTGTTCGATTCAGACGCTCGTATGTGTAACGAAAGAACCGTTACATGGTAGGTGTATCTAATTATACAGCATAACGATATAATCGGAGACAACCCAGATACAATGATTTTTCAATCTATCCATTCAACCTTATGTTCGATTCGGTTGCTCGTATGTATATCGGAAGAACAGGTACCTGGTGAGTATATCTATATAAACATAATCGAATACAACTCAGATACGATGATTGTTCAATCTATCCATTTAACCTTCTGCTCGATTCGGTCGCTTGTATGTAAAACGGAAGGACAGTTACCTGGTGAGTATTGCTATATAAACATCATCACGATATCATCGAATACAACTCAGATACAATTATCGTTTCGTCTAACCATTCAACATTCTGTTCGATTCAGTCGCTAGTATGTGTAACGGAAGTATCGTCACCTGGTAAGTATCACTATATATACAGTATTGCGATATAATCGGATACCACCCAGATACATTGATTGTTCAGTCTATCCATTCAACTTTCTTTTCGTTTCGGTCGCTCGTATGTAAAACGGGAATACCGTCTCCTAGTGTGTATAACACAGCATAACATCATAATCGAATACAACCCATATACTATCCATTCAACCTTCTGTTCAATTCAGTCGCTCGTATGTATAACGGAAAAACAGTTACCTGGTGAGTATAACTATATAAACATAATCGAATACAACCCAGATACGATGATTGTTCAATCTATACTGAATTCAACCTTCTGCTCGATTCGGTCGCTTGTATGTAAAACGGAAGAACAGTTACCTGGTGAGTATTGCTATATAAACATCATCACGATATCATCGAATACAACTCAGATACAATTATCGTTTCGTCTAACCATTTAACCTTCTGTTCGATTCAGTCGCTAGTATGTGTAACGGAAGTACCGTCACCTGGTAAGTATCACTATATATACAGTATTGCGATATAATCGGATACCACCCAGATACATTGATTGTTCAGTCTATCCATTCAACTTTCTGTTCGTTTCGGTCGCTCGTATGTGAAACAGGAATACCGTCACCTTATGTGTATAACTATATACACAGCATAACATCATTATCGAATACAACCCAGATACTATCCATTCAACCTTCTGTTCGATTCGGTTGCTCGTATGTATAACGAAAGAACAGTAACCTGGTGAGTATTTCTATATGAACGTCATCACGATATAATCGAATACAACTTAGTTACAATTATCGTTCCGTCTAACCATCCAACCTTATGTTCGATTCAGACGCTCGTATGTGTAACGAAAGAACCGTTACATGGTAGGTGTAGTTAAATATACAACATAACGTTATAATCGGAGACAACCCAGATACAATGATTGTTCAATCTATCCATTCAACCTTAGGTTCGATTCGGTTGCTAGTATGTATAACGAAAGAACAGTTACCTGGTTAGACATAATATACAATAATCATCACGAAATAATCGAATACAACCCAGATACGATGATTGTTCAGTCTATTCATTCAACCTTCTGTTCAGTTCAGTCGCTCTTATGTATAACTGGAGAACAGTTACCTGGTGAGTATAACTATATGAACATCATCACGATATAATCGAATACAACCCCAGATACGATCATTGTTTAGTCTATCCATTCAACCTTCAGTTCAATTCAGTCGCTCGTATGTATAACGGAAGAACAGTTACCTGGTGAGTATAACTATATAAACATAATCGAATACAACTCAGATACGATGATTGTTCAATCTATCCATTCAACCCTATGTTAGATTCGGTTGCTCGTATGTATATCGGAAGAACGGGTACCTGGTGAGTATATCTATATAAACATAATCGAATACAACTCAGATACGATGATTGTTCAATCTATCCATTTAACCAGGTTCGATTCGGTCGCTTGTATGTAAAACGGAAGGACAGTTACCTGGTGAGTATTGCTATATAAACATCATCACGATATCATCGAATGCAACTCAGATACAATTATCGTTTCGTCTAACCATTCAACATTCTGTTCGATTCAGTCGCTAGTATGTGTAACGGAAGTATCGTCACCTGGTAAGTATCACTATATATACAGTATTGCGATATAATCGGATACCACCCAGATAAATTGATTGTTCAGTCTATCCATTCAACTTTCTTTTCGATTCGGTCGCTCGTAAGTAAAACGGGAATACCGTCTCCTAGTGTGTATAACTATATACACAGCATAACATCATAATCGAATACAACCCATATACTATCCATTCAACCTTCTGTTCAATTCAGTCACTCGTATGTATAACGGAAGAACAGTAACCTGGTGAGTATAACTATATAAACATAATCGAATACAACCCAGATACGATGATTGTTCAATTTATACTGAATTCAAATTTCTGCTCGATTCGGTCGCTTGTATGTAAAACGGAAGAACAGTTACCTGGTGAGTATTGCTATATAAACATCACGATATCATCGAATACAACTCAGATACAATTATCGTTTCGTCTAACCATTCAACATTCTGTTCGATTCAGTCGCTAGTATGTGTAACGGAAGTATCGTCACCTGGAAAGTATCACTATATATACAGTATTGCGATATAATCGGATACCACCCAGATACATTGATTGTTCAGTCTATCCATTCAACTTTCTTTTTGTTTCGGTCGCTCGTATGTAAAACGGGAATACCGTCTCCTAGTGTGTATAACTATATACACAGCATAACATCATAATCGAATACAACCCATATACTATCCATTCAACCTTCTGTTCAATTCAGTCGCTCGTATGTATAACGGAAAAACAGTTACCTGGTGAGTATAACTATATAAACATAATCGAATACAACCCAGATACGATGATTGTTCAATCTATACTGAATTCAACCTTCTGCTCGATTCGGTCGCTTGTATGTAAAACGGAAGAACAGTTACCTGGTGAGTATTGCTATATAAACATCATCACGATATCATCGAATACAACTCAGATACAATTATCGTTTCGTCTAACCATTTAACCTTCTGTTCGATTCAGTCGCTAGTATGTGTAACGGAAGTACCGTCACCTGGTAAGTATCACTATATATACAGTATTGCGATATAATCGGATACCACCCAGATACATTGATTGTTCAGTCTATCCATTCAACTTTCTGTTCGTTTCGGTCGCTCGTATGTGAAACGGGAATACCGTCACCTTATGTGTATAACTATATACACAGCATAACATCATTATCGAATACAACCCAGATACTATCCATTCAACCTTCTGTTCGATTCGGTTGCTCGTATGTATAACGAAAGAACAGTAACCTGGTGAGTATTTCTATATGAACGTCATCACGATATAATCGAATACAACTTAGTTACAATTATCGTTCCGTCTAACCATCCAACCTTATGTTCGATTCAGACGCTCGTATGTGTAACGAAAGAACCGTTACATGGTAGGTGTAGTTAAATATACAACATAACGTTATAATCGGAGACAACCCAGATACAATGATTGTTCAATCTATCCATTCAACCTTAGGTTCGATTCGGTTGCTAGTATGTATAACGAAAGAACAGTTACCTGGTTAGACATAATATACAATAATCATCACGAAATAATCGAATACAACCCAGATACGATGATTGTTCAGTCTATTCATTCAACCTTCTGTTCAGTTCAGTCGCTCTTATGTATAACTGGAGAACAGTTACCTGGTGAGTATAACTATATGAACATCATCACGATATAATCGAATACAACCCCAGATACGATCATTGTTTAGTCTATCCATTCAACCTTCAGTTCAATTCAGTCGCTCGTATGTATAACGGAAGAACAGTTACCTGGTGAGTATAACTATATAAACATAATCGAATACAACTCAGATACGATGATTGTTCAATCTATCCATTCAACCCTATGTTAGATTCGGTTGCTCGTATGTATATCGGAAGAACGGGTACCTGGTGAGTATATCTATATAAACATAATCGAATACAACTCAGATACGATGATTGTTCAATCTATCCATTTAACCAGGTTCGATTCGGTCGCTTGTATGTAAAACGGAAGGACAGTTACCTGGTGAGTATTGCTATATAAACATCATCACGATATCATCGAATGCAACTCAGATACAATTATTGTTTCGTCTAACCATTCAACATTCTGTTCGATTCAGTCGCTAGTATGTGTAACGGAAGTATCGTCACCTGGTAAGTATCACTATATATACAGTATTGCGATATAATCGGATACCACCCAGATAAATTGATTGTTCAGTCTATCCATTCAACTTTCTTTTCGTTTCGGTCGCTCGTAAGTAAAACGGGAATACCGTCTCCTAGTGTGTATAACTATATACACAGCATAACATCATAATCGAATACAACCCATATACTATCCATTCAACCTTCTGTTCAATTCAGTCACTCGTATGTATAACGGAAGAACAGTAACCTGGTGAGTATAACTATATAAACATAATCGAATACAACCCAGATACGATGATTGTTCAATTTATACTGAATTCAAATTTCTGCTCGATTCGGTCGCTTGTATGTAAAACGGAAGAACAGTTACCTGGTGAGTATTGCTATATAAACATCACGATATCATCGAATACAACTCAGATACAATTATCGTTTCGTCTAACCATTCAACATTCTGTTCGATTCAGTCGCTAGTATGTGTAACGGAAGTATCGTCACCTGGAAAGTATCACTATATATACAGTATTGCGATATAATCGGATACCACCCAGATACATTGATTGTTCAGTCTATCCATTCAACTTTCTTTTTGTTTCGGTCGCTCGTATGTAAAACGGGAATACCGTATCCTAGTGTGTATAACTATATACACAGCATAACATCATAATCGAATACAACCCATATACTATCCATTCAACCTTCTGTTCAATTCAGTCGCTCGTATGTATAACGGAAGAACAGTTACCTGGTGAGTATAACTATATAAACATAATCGAATACAACCCAGATACGATGATTGTTCAATCTATACTGAATTCAACCTTCTGCTCGATTCGGTCGCTTGTATGTAAAACGGAAAAACAGTTACCTGGTGAGTATTGCTATATAAACATCATCACGATATCATCGAATACAACTCAGATACAATTATCGTTTCGTCTAACCATTTAACCTTCTGTTCGATTCAGTCGCTAGTATGTGTAACGGAAGTACCGTCACCTGGTAAGTATCACTATATATACAGTATTGCGATATAATCGGATACCACCCAGATACATTGATTGTTCAGTCTATCATTTCAACTTTCTGTTCGTTTCGGTCGCTCGTATGTGAAACGGGAATACCGTCACCTTATGTTTATAACTATATACACAGCAGAACATCATAATCGAATACAACCCAGATACTATCCATTCAACCTTCTGTTCGATTCGGTTGCTCGTATGTATAACGAAAGAACAGTAACCTGGTGAGTATTTCTATATGAACGTCATCACGATATAATCGAATACAATTAAGTTACAATTATCGTTCCGTCTAACCATCTAACCTTATGTTCGATTCAGACGCTCGTATGTGTAACGAAAGAACCGTTACATGGTAGGTGTAGTTAAATATACAACATAACGATATAATCGGAGACAACCCAGATACAATGATTGTTCAATCTTTCCATTCAACCTTATGTTCGATTCGGTTGCTAGTATGTATAACGAAAGAACAGTTACCTGGTTAGATAATATATAATAATCATCACGAAATAATCGAATACAACCCAGATACGATGATTGTTCAGTCTATCCATTCAACCTTCTGTTCAGTTCAGTCGCTCTTATGTATAACTGGAGAACAGTTACCTGGTGAGTATAACTATATGAACATCATCACGATATAATCGAATACAACCCCAGATACGATCATTGTTTAGTCTATCCATTCAACCTTCAGTTCAATTCAGTCGCTCGTATGTATAACGGAAGAACAGTTACCTGGTGAGTATAACTATATAAACATAATCGAATACAACTCAGATACGATGATTGTTCAATCTATCCATTCAACCTTATGTTCGATTCGGTTGCTCGTATGTATATCAAAAGAACAGGTACCTGGTGATTATATCTATATAAACATAATCGAATACAACTCAGATACGATGATTGTTCAATCTATCCATTTAACCTTCTGCTCGATTCGGTCGCTTGTATGTAAAACGGAAGGACAGTTACCTGGTGAGTATTGCTATATAAACATCATCACGATATCATCGAATACAACTCAGATACAATTATCGTTTCGTCTAACCATTCAACATTCTGTTCGATTCAGTCGCTAGTATGTGTAACGGAAGTATCGTCACCTGGTAAGTATCACTATATATACAGTATTGCGATATAATCGGATACCACCCAGATACATTGATTGTTCAGTCTATCCATTCAACTTTCTTTTCCTTTCGGTCGCTCGTATGTAAAACGGGAATACCGTCTCCTAGTGTGTATAACTATATACTATTTATTTTCGGATTACAAACAGAAAAGGAAAATCTTTTGGAAACCACACTTACACAACTCAATTCAATTTTCAAAAATAACCTCATAGAGAAAGATATAAATAAAATCTATAGTATAGGAAAGAAGAATACAATCATTGTGGAATTCGTTTCATACCTGCAAAAAAAGAAGATTTTTCAGCAGTTACATAAACTTAAAGGGACCGAGATTTCCATCACAAATGATCTGCGCCCAGAGGATCAAAAAACTAATAAAATACTTGTGAAGCATTCGAAAAAGCTCGATCCTCGAACCATATAGCGATAATCAAGAACTTCAAATTGTATGTGGATGCGGTACCATATACAGCCGAGGAACTAGAGGATCCATCATCAACTGAAGTTGAATCCGACGTGGAAATCGATAACATTCCTGATCAGAAGAATAATAGTGCTCCAGCAACCCCGACAATGAGACCGAAATATTCAGAAGAATCAGAAAAAAACTTACTGGACGTAAGACCAGAGCAGCTGCATCCTAACTTACTTTTCTCATCATCATCCAGAAACAATCCAACTGATTTAAAAACAACAACGAACAGAGATTATAACAAAGAAACCAAGGTGAACCCCCCAGCAAAGAACAAGGAGAAGGACATCAGAACACTGAGAAACAAAAAACCTATATAATCTCATAAATTCTCTATATTAGTAACGATAACCCTTATACCTAAATTATTATTTCAGTTCATATTTTTAGAGTGATCTCCTGTATTGAAATGTGATTTTTCCCCAATTTGTAATACACTGATAGGATACACGAAATAGATCAATACATACGAGACTTTGAAGTCAATAATATCGAAACCTACTCTCTCGCGCAAACTTCAGAATGCACCGAAATACTGAGAGTTTATAACCTCAATAATAATTTCAAAATTCTCAACATGAATATACGCAGTATAAATAAAAATTTAGATGAGTTCAAGATCGTTTTACACAATTTGAATGCGAATATTGACTGTTTGATACTTACAGAAACGTGGAATATTATAGACCAGGGCTTATTTAACATTGATGGATACGATATGATTTCTAACGAAAGTAACTTCAATCAAAATGATGGTGTTGTAGCATACATAAAATCAACATTGAAATATTCCTATAAAATAACAGAAATCTACCAAACTATCAAAGCCATACAAATAAAAATTCAATCGAATGAAGGAAGAAGTATACTTGTTACAGCTGTCTATAGATCTCCTGACACAGACCCTAAAGGATTCATAAATAGCATGAACCAGTATTTAGAAACGAACAACGGCAATAATTTCAATGATATATGTTTATTTACGGGAGATCTAAATATTGACTTATTAGACCCGGGCGAGAATGCATGTTCCGATTATTTAAATGTTTCGAACGAATATGGATACATCTCTACAATAAATAATCCAACGAGAGTCCAAGCAAACAGTAGTTCCTGTATTGATCATATTTTTATGAAATCTCCAGTTGATATCTACGAGAGAATCGTTCCGATAATTCTCAAAACATCTGTTACAGATCATTACGCGACAATTCTCCAAATTGTGTTAAATAACGATATCAAACAAGAAAAAATCAAAACAACTGAGTTCATCAATACCAAAAAGCTCCATGAAACATTCAGAAATATATCCTGGACATCAGTATTATCATCAAATGAACCAAACACTGCTACAAACACATTCATCGATATCATTATAGAAGCCTTTAATGTGTGTACGGAAGTGAAAAAATACAACAGAAAACACGTCAAAATTGCACCCTGGGTAACAAATGGTTTACTCAAATCAATAAACGAAAAAAATTTAATGAATAAGAATCTGCGAAAATATCCAAATAATGATCAATTAAGAAATGAATACAGAAATTGTAGGAACAGATTGAATGCACTAATCAAAAAAACTAAATACAACTATCATAATAAACAAATCGAAAAAAATAACAACGATTCAAAAAAACTGTGGGAAATAGTACAGGAAGTTAGTAAAACAAAAAAGACACGTCATCCCATAGATTCTATTGAAAGTGAGGACGGCAGGATATTAACTGACAAAGAACTTATAGCAAATGAATTCAATTCCAAATTCTCAGAAATGGGAAGGAATCTAGCCAGTAAGATAGAAAACGATCCTAATTATATTCCAAACCGTTCCATTATACCAAATTCTCTCGTCCTCACCCCCGTGGAATCAATTGAGATACAAAACGTAATCAATCAACTAAAAAATAAGAAAGCCGTAGGTGTTGACAAGATCAAAGCCGAAACTATAAAGATCATTTCTAGCTATATCCAAGAGCCATTGGTCAAAATTTTCAATCTGTGTATGGAGGTAGGAAAGTATCCATCGGCATTCAAACACACAGTAGTAGTTCCCCTCCATAAAAAAGGCAATACTCAGAAAGTAGGAAATTACCGACCAATATCTTTGATCACCCACCTCTCAAAAATATTTGAAAAAATTCTGAAAAATAGACTAGTTTCCTATTAGAATAAATTTACCGTTATCTCTCATAATCAATTCGGATTCAGAGAAAATATGTCAACCCAAGATGCAATTCTAGCTTTAACATCAAAAATAACAGAAGCACTAAACGAAAGCAACCCATGTTTATGCATATTCATAGACTTGTCAAAAGCCTTTGACACTGTTAGCCACAAACTCCTCTTAGAATCAATGGAAGACATTGGTGTAAGAGGCAATTGTCTAAAACTCTTCAAGTGCTATTTAAGCGAAAGAACCCAAGCTGTGAGTGTTGATGGTGTGGTTAGCGGTGTCGAAAAAATTGACTATGGCATACCACAAGGAACAGTTTTAGGGCCAATTTTATTTAACATCTATATAAATAGACTATTTTCACTCGACAACAACGGAGACATTTTCGGATTTGCTGATGGTACAGCAATTTTCTACAGGTCTGATAACTGGGACAATCTGAAGCAAAAAGTGGAATCTGACTTCAGATCAATAAAAACATGGTTCGACTATAAATTACTCACAATAAACACGGATAAGACGAACTATCTACCATTCAGCTGTAATACTCGTGGCCTGCCTAATTTCGACAAACTGAACATTACAATGAATAATAACAAACAGTTCTCTATAGAACCTGTGAAAGAAATCAAATACTTAGGTATTATAATTGATTCCCACTTAAAATGGAACCATCACATAATGTTCGTGATGAAAAAATTGAGATGTATATTGTATAGATTCAAAAAACTCAAGGATGTCCTACCTTCCAGTCAAATGAAAACTTTATATCATGCTCTAGTTGAAAGTCATATACGTTATGGAATTCTGGCATGGGGTGGGGCTCTGAAAACACATCTATATCCATTGGAAGTGATACAGAGAAGATTCATAAAACTGATTTTTTCAAAAGATTTCAGGTATTCAACTGACTCACTATATTCTGAATCCAATATCTTTGACCTAAGACAATTATACTTCTTCCTCACGTGCTTGAAATATCACGGAACAAAACATTGCAATCAACTCCCAACCCACAACTACAATACTCGAAAAAAAAATTATGTGCCACCCTTGATGGTCAAAGTTACAACGCAGAGAATGTTCAACTACTTAGCACCAAAATTATACAATACCATTCCTAATGAATTGAAATGTATGAATGAAAACAGAAAATTCAAGAAACTATTGAAAAAGTTTATACAGCAACATTCCAGACATATGATACGTAGTCTCTTTGATGTATAAAACGATTTTACCCTATTTTATATAGATACATTTTTATTCTCTGTTTATTTATTTATTTTTAGAATATCTGTACCTGATGAAACTTCATATTGTTATATAAACTTATTTTCATTCTAATTTTGTCTTCATTATATTGTCTTAAACATTTGCAATTATCTGTTCACTAGTCATATTTCGTCATTTCATTTCCTCGAAACAAGTGTTTCAGTCACTTATCGAGTAGATTATTTATTTACAGTTACGATTTATTTGTGTCACTGTATGATCTGGATGTGAATAAATATTATTATTATTATTATTATTATTATATACACAGCATAACATCATAATCGAATACTATCCATTCAACCTTCTGTTCAATTCAGTCGCTCGTATGTATAACGGAAGAACAGTTACCTGGTGAGTATAACTATATAAACATAATCGAATACAACCCAGATACGATGATTGTTCGATCTATACTGAATTCAACCTTCTGCTCGATTCGGTCGCTTGTATGTAAAACGGAAGAACAGTTACCTGGTGAGTATTGCTATATAAACATCATCACGATATCATCGAATACAACTCAGATACAATTATCGTTTCGTCTAACCATTTAACCTTCTGTTCGATTCAGTCGCTAGTATGTGTAACGGAAGTACCGTCACCTGGTTAGTATCACTATATATACAGTATTGCGATATAATCGGATACCACCCAGATACATTGATTGTTCAGTCTATCCATTCAACTTTCTGTTCGTTTCGGTCGCTCGTATGTGAAACGGGAATACCGTCACCTTATGTGTATAACTATATACACAGCATAACATCATAATCGAATACAACCCAGATACTATCCATCCAACCTTCTGTTCGATTCGGTTGCTCGTATGTAAAACGAAAGAACAGTAACCTGGTGAGTATTTCTATATGAACGTCATCACGATATAATCGAATACAACTTAGTTACAATTATCGTTCCGTCTAACCATCCAACCTTATGTTCGATTCAGACGCTCGTATGTGTAACGAAAGAACCGTTACATGGTAGGTGTAGTTAAATATACAACATAACGATATAATTGGAGACAACCCAGATACAATGATTGTTCAATCTATCCATTCAACCTTATGTTCGATTCGGTTACTAGTATGTATAACGAAAGAACAGTTACCTGGTTAGACATAATATATAATAATCATCACGAAATAATCGAATACAACCCAGATACGATGATTGTTCAGTCTATCCATTCAACCTTCTGTTCAGTTCAGTCGCTCTTATGTATAACTGGAGAACAGTTACCTGGTGAGTATAACTATATGAACATCATCACGATATAATCGAATACAACCCCAGATACGATCATTGTTTAGTCTATCCATTCAACCTTCAGTTCAATTCAGTCGCTCGTATGTATAACGAAAGAACAGTTACCTGGTTAGTATAACTATATAAACATAATCGAATACAACTCAGATACGATGATTGTTCAATCTATCCATTCAACCTTATGTTCGATTCGGTTGCTCGTATGTATATCGGAAAAACAGGTACCTGGTGAGTATATCTATATAAACATAATCGAATACAACTCAGATACGATGATTGTTCAATTTATACTGAATTCAACCTTCTGCTCGATTCGGTCGCTTGTATGTAAAACGGAAGGACAGTTACCTGGTGAGTATTGCTATATAAACATCATCACGATATCATCGAATACAACTCAGATTCAATTATCGTTTCGTCTAACCATTCAACATTCTGTTCGATTCAGTCGCTTGTATGTGTAACGGAAGTATCGTCACCTGGTGAGTATCACTATATATACAGTATTGCGATATAATCGGATACCACCCAGATACATTGATCGTTCAGTCTATCCATTCAACTTTCTTTTTGTTTCGGTCGCTCGTATGTAAAACGGGAATACCGTCTCCTAGTGTGTATAACTATATACACAGCATAACATCATAATCGAATACAACCCATATACTATCCATTCAACCTTCTGTTCAATTCAGTCGCTCGTATGTATAACGGAAGAACAGTTACCTGGTGAGTATAACTATATAAACATAATCGAATACAACCGAGATACGATGATTGTTCAATCTATACTGAATTCAACCTTCTGCTCGATTCGGTCGCTTGTATGTAAAACGGAAGAACAGTTACTTGGTGAGTATTGCTATATAAACATCATCACGATATCATCGAATACAACTCAGATACAATTATCGTTTCGTCTAACCATTTAACCTTCTGTTCGATTCAGTCGCTAGTATGTGTAACGGAAGTACCGTCACCTGGTAAGTATCACTATATATACAGTATCGCGATATAATCGGATACCACCCAGATACATTGATTGTTCAGTCTATCATTTCAACTTTCTGTTCGTTTCGGTCGCTCGTATGTGAAACGGGAATACCGTCACCTTATGTGTATAACTATATACACAGCATAACATCATAATCGAATAAAACCCAGATACTATCCATCCAACCTTCTGTTCGATTCGGTTGCTCGTATGTATAACGAAAGAATAGTAACCTGGTGAGTATTTCTATATGAACGTCATCACGATATAATCGAATACAACTTAGTTACAATTATCGTTCCGTCTAACCATCCAACCTTATGTTCGATTCAGACGCTCGAATGTGTAACGAAAGAACCGTTACATGGTAGGTGTAGTTAAATATACAACATAACGATATAATCGGAGACAACCCAGATACAATGATTGTTCAATCTATCCATTCAACCTTATGTTTGATTCGGTTGCTAGTATGTATAACGAAAGAACAGTTACCTGGTTAGACATAATATATAATAATCATCACGAAATAATCGAATACAACCCAGATACGATGATTGTTCAGTCTATCCATTCAACCTTCTGTTCAGTTCAGTCGCTCTTATGTATAACTGGAGAACAGTTACCTGGTGAGTATAACTATATGAACATCATCACGATATAATCGAATACAACCCCAGATACGATCATTGTTTAGTCTATCCATTCAACCTTCAGTTCAATTCAGTCGCTCGTATGTATAACGGAAGAACAGTTACCTGGTGAGTATAACTATATAAACATAATCGAATACAACTCAGATACGATGATTGTTCAATCTATCCATTCAACCTTATGTTTGATTCGGTTGCTCGTATGTATATCGGAAGAACAGGTACCTGGTGAGTTTATCTATATAAACATAATCGAATACAACTCAGATACGATGATTGTTCAATCTATTCATTTAACCTTCTGCTCGATTCGGTCGCTTGTATGTAAAACGGAAGGACAGTTACCTGGTGAGTATTGCTATATAAACATCATCACGATATCATCGAATACAACTCAGATACAATTATCGTTTCGTCTAACCATTCAACATTCTGTTCGATTCAGTCGCTAGTATGTGTAACGGAAGTATCGTCACCTGGTAAGTATCACTATATATACAGTTTTGCGATATAATCGGATACCACCCAGATACATTGATTGTTCAGTCTATCTATTCAACTTTCTTTTCGTTTCGGTCGCTCGTATGTAAAACGGGAATACCGTCTCCTAGTGTGTATAACTATATACACAGCATAACATCATAATCGAATACAACCCATATACTATCCATTCAACCTTCTGTTCAATTCAGTCGCTCGTATGTATAACGGAAGAACAGTTACCTGGTGAGTAAAACTATATAACATAATCGAATACAACCCAGATACGATGATTGTTCAATCTATACTGAATTCAACCTTCTGCTCGATTCGGTCGCTCGTATGTAAAACGGAAGAACAGTTACCTGGTGAGTATTGCTATATAAACATCATCACGATATCATCGAATACAACTCAGATACAATTATCGTTTCGTCTAACCATTTAACCTTCTGTTCGATTCAGTCGCTAGTATGTGTAACGGAAGTACCGTCACCTGGTAAGTATCACTATATATACAGTATTGCGATATAATCGGATACCACCCAGATACATTGATTGTTCAGTCTATCCATTCAACTTTCTGTTCGTTTCGGTCGCTCGTATGTGAAACGGGAATACCGTCACCTTATGTGTATAACTATATCACAGCATAACATCATAATCGAATACAACCCAGATACTATCCATTCAACCTTCTGTTCGATTCGGTTGCTCGTATGTATAACGAAAGAACAGTAACCTGGTGAGTATTTCTATATGAACGTCATCACGATATAATCGAATACAACTTAGTTACAATTATCGTTCCGTCTAACCATCCAACCTTATGTTCGATTCAGACGCTCGTATGTGTAACGAAAGAACCGTTACATGGTAGGTGTAGTTAAATATACAACATAACGATATAATCGGAGACAACCCAGATACAATGATTGTTCAATCTATCCATTCAACCTTATGTTCGATTCGGTTGCTAGTATGTATAACGAAAGAACAGTTACCTGGTTAGACATAATATATAATAATCATCACGAAATAATCGAATACAACCCAGATACGATGATTATTCAGTCTATCCATTCAACCTTCTGTTCAGTTCAGTCGCTCTTATGTATAACTAGAGAACAGTTACCTGGTGAGTATAAATATATAAACATCATCACGATATCATCGAATACAACCCCAGATACGATCATTGTTTAGTCTATCCATTCAACCTTCTGCTCGATTCGTGATGATGTTTATATAGCAATACTCACCAAGTAACTGTTCTTCCGTTTTACATACAAGCGACCGAATCGAGCAGAAGGTTGAATTCAGTATAGATTGAACAATCATCGTATCTCGGTTGTATTCGATTATGTTTATATAGTTATACTCACCAGGTAACTGTTCTTCCGTTATACATACGAGCGACTGAATTGAACAGAAGGTTGAATGGATAGTATATGGGTTGTATTCGATTATGATGTTATGCTGTGTATATAGTTATACACACTAGGAGACGGTATTCCCGTTTTACATACGAGCGACCGAAACAAAAAGAAAGTTGAATGGATAGACTGAACGATCAATGTATCTGGGTGGTATCCGATTATATCGCAATACTGTATATATAGTGATACTCACCAGGTGACGATACTTCCGTTACACATACAAGCGACTGAATCGAACAGAATGTTGAATGGTTAGACGAAACGATAATTGAATCTGAGTTGTATTCGATGATATCGTGATGATGTTTATATAGCAATACTCACCAGGTAACTGTCCTTCCGTTTTACATACAAGCGACCGAATCGAGCAGAAGGTTGAATTCAGTATAAATTGAACAATCATCGTATCTGAGTTGTATTCGATTATGTTTATATAGATATACTCACCAGGTACCTGTTTTTCCGATATACATACGAGCAACCGAATCGAACATAAGGTTGAATGGATAGATTGAACAATCATCGTATCTGAGTTGTATTCGATTATGTTTATATAGTTATACTAACCAGGTAACTGTTCTTTCGTTATACATACGAGCGACTGAATTGAACTGAAGGTTGAATGGATAGACTAAACAATGATCGTATCTGGGGTTGTATTCGATTATATCGTGATGATGTTCATATAGTTATACTCACCAGGTAACTGTTCTCCAGTTATACATAAGAGCGACTGAACTGAACAGAAGGTTGAATGGATAGACTGAACAATCATCGTATCTGGGTTGTATTCGATTATTTCGTGATGATTATTATATATTATGTCTAACCAGGTAACTGTTCTTTCGTTATACATACTAGTAACCGAATCGAACATAAGGTTGAATGGATAGATTGAACAATCATTGTATCTGGGTTGTCTCCAATTATATCGTTATGTTGTATATTTAACTACACCTACCATGTAACGGTTCTTTCGTTACACATACGAGCGTCTGAATCGAACATAAGGTTGGATGGTTAGACGGAACGATAATTGTAACTAAGTTGTATTCGATTATATCGTGATGACGTTCATATAGAAATACTCACCAGGTTACTGTTCTTTCGTTTTACATACGAGCAACCGAATCGAACAGAAGGTTGGATGGATAGTATCTGGGTTGTATTCGATTATGATGTTATGCTGTGTATATAGTTATACACATAAGGTGACGGTATTCCCGTTTCACATACGAGCGACCGAAACGAACAGAAAGTTGAATGGATAGACTGAACAATCAATGTATCTGGGTGGTATCCGATTATATCGCAATACTGTATATATAGTGATACTAACCAGGTGACGGTACTTCCGTTACACATACTAGCGACTGAATCGAACAGAAGGTTAAATGGTTAGACGAAACGATAATTGTATCTGAGTTGTATTCGATGATATCGTGATGATGTTTATATAGCAATACTCACCAGGTAACTGTTCTTCCGTTTTACATACAAGCGACCGAATCGAGCAGAAGGTTGAATTCAGTATAGATCGAACAATCATCGTATCTGGGTTGTATTCGATTATGTTTATATAGTTATACTCACCAGGTAACTGTTCTTCCGTTATACATACGAGCGACTGAATTGAACAGAAGGTTGAATGGATAGTATTCGATTATGATGTTATGCTGTGTATATAATAATAATAATAATAATAATAATATTTATTCACATCCAGATCATACAGTGACACAAATAAATCGTAACTGTAAATAAATAATCTACTCGATAAGTGACTGAAACACTTGTTTCGAGGAAATGAAATGACGAAATATGACTAGTGAACAGATAATTGCAAATGTTTAAGACAATATAATGAAGACAAAATTAGAATGAAAATAAGTTTATATAACAATATGAAGTTTCATCAGGTACAGATATTCTAAAAATAAATAAATAAACAGAGAATAAAAATTTATCTATATAAAATAGGGTAAAATCGTTTTATACATCAAAGAGACTACGTATCATATGTCTGGAATGTTGCTGTATAAACTTTTTCAATAGTTTCTTGAATTTTCTGTTTTCATTCATACATTTCAATTCATTAGGAATGGTATTGTATAATTTTGGTGCTAAGTAGTTGAACATTCTCTGCGTTGTAACTTTGACCATCAAGGGTGGCACATAATTTTTTTTTCGAGTATTGTAGTTGTGGGTTGGGAGTTGATTGCAATGTTTTGTTCCGTGATATTTCAAGCACGTGAGGAAGAAGTATAATTGTCTTAGGTCAAAGATATTGGATTCAGAATATAGTGAGTCAGTTGAATACCTGAAATCTTTTGAAAAAATCAGTTTTATGAATCTTCTCTGTATCACTTCCAATGGATATAGATGTGTTTTCAGAGCCCCACCCCATGCCAGAATTCCATAACGTATATGACTTTCAACTAGAGCATGATATAAAGTTTTCATTTGACTGGAAGGTAGGACATCCTTGAGTTTTTTGAATCTATACAATATACATCTCAATTTTTTCATCACGAACATTATGTGATGGTTCCATTTTAAGTGGGAATCAATTATAATACCTTAGTATTTGATTTCTTTCACAGGTTCTATAGAGAACTGTTTGTTATTATTCATTGTAATGTTCAGTTTGTCGAAATTAGGCAGGCCACGAGTATTACAGCTGAATGGTAGATAGTTCGTCTTATCCGTGTTTATTGTGAGTAATTTATAGTCGAACCATGTTTTTATTGATCTGAAGTCAGATTCCACTTTTTGCTTCAGATTGTCCCAGTTATCAGACCTGTAGAAAATTGCTGTACCATCAGCAAATCCGAAAATGTCTCCGTTGTTGTCGAGTGAAAATAGTCTATTTATATAGATGTTAAATAAAATTGGCCCTAAAACTGTTCCTTGTGGTATGCCATAGTCAATTTTTTCGACACCGCTAACCACACCATCAACACTCACAGCTTGGGTTCTTTCGCTTAAATAGCACTTGAAGAGTTTTAGACAATTGCCTCTTACACCAATGTCTTCCATTGATTCTAAGAGGAGTTTGTGGCTAACAGTGTCAAAGGCTTTTGACAAGTCTATGAATATGCATAAACATGGGTTGCTTTCGTTTAGTGCTTCTGTTATTTTTGATGTTAAAGCTAGAATTGCATCTTGGGTTGACATATTTTCTCTGAATCCGAATTGATTATGAGAGATAACGGTAAATTTATTCTAATAGGAAACTAGTCTATTTTTCAGAATCTTTTCAAATATTTTTGAGAGGTGGGTGATCAAAGATATTGGTCGGTAATTTCCTACTTTCTGAGTATTGCCTTTTTTATGGAGGGGAACTACTACTGTGTGTTTGAATGCCGATGGATACTTTCCTACCTCCATACACAGATTGAAAATTTTGACCAATGGCTCTTGGATATAGCTAGAAATGATCTTTATAGTTTCGGCTTTGATCTTGTCAACACCTACGGCTTTCTTATTTTTTAGTTGATTGATTACGTTTTGTATCTCAATTGATTCCACGGGGGTGAGGACGAGAGAATTTGGTATAATGGAACGGTTTGGAATATAATTAGGATCGTTTTCTATCTTACTGGCTAGATTCCTTCCCATTTCTGAGAATTTGGAATTGAATTCATTTGCTATAAGTTCTTTGTCAGTTAATATCCTGCCGTCCTCACTTTCAATAGAATCTATGGGATGACGTGTCTTTTTTGTTTTACTAACTTCCTGTACTATTTCCCACAGTTTTTTTGAATCGTTGTTATTTTTTTCGATTTGTTTATTATGATAGTTGTATTTAGTTTTTTTGATTAGTGCATTCAATCTGTTCCTATAATTTCTGTATTCATTTCTTAATTGATCATTATTTGGATATTTTCGCAGATTCTTATTCATTAAATTGTTTTCGTTTATTGATTTGAGTAAACCATTTGTTACCCAGGGTGCAATTTTGACGTGTTTTCTGTTGTATTTTTTCACTTCCGTACACACATTAAAGGCTTCTATAATGATATCGATGAATGTGTTTGTAGCAGTGTTTGGTTCATTTGATGATAATACTGATGTCCAGGATATATTTCTGAATGTTTCATGGAGCTTTTTGGTATTGATGAACTCAGTTGTTTTGATTTTTTCTTGTTTGATATCGTTATTTAACACAATTTGGAGAATTGTCGCGTAATGATCTGTAACAGATGTTTTGAGAATTATCGGAACGATTCTCTCGTAGATATCAACTGGAGATTTCATAAAAATATGATCAATACAGGAACTACTGTTTGCTTGGACTCTCGTTGGATTATTTATTGTAGAGATGTATCCATATTCGTTCGAAACATTTAAATAATCGGAACATGCATTCTCGCCCGGGTCTAATAAGTCAATATTTAGATCTCCCGTAAATAAACATATATCATTGAAATTATTGCCGTTGTTCGTTTCTAAATACTGGTTCATGCTATTTATGAATCCTTCAGGGTCTGTGTCAGGAGATCTATAGACAGCTGTAACAAGTATACTTCTTCCTTCATTCGATTGAATTTTTATTTGTATGGCTTTGATAGTTTGGTAGATTTCTGTTATTTTATAGGAATATTTCAATGTTGATTTTATGTATGCTACAACACCATCATTTTGATTGAAGTTACTTTCGTTAGAAATCATATCGTATCCATCAATGTTAAATAAGCCCTGGTCTATAATATTCCACGTTTCTGTAAGTATCAAACAGTCAATATTCGCATTCAAATTGTGTAAAACGATCTTGAACTCATCTAAATTTTTATTTATACTGCGTATATTCATGTTGAGAATTTTGAAATTATTATTGAGGTTATAAACTCTCAGTATTTCGGTGCATTCTGAAGTTTGCGCGAGAGAGTAGGTTTCGATATTATTGACTTCAAAGTCTCGTATGTATTGATCTATTTCGTGTATCCTATCAGTGTATTACAAATTGGGGAAAAATCACATTTCAATACAGGAGATCACTCTAAAAATATGAACTGAAATAATAATTTAGGTATAAGGGTTATCGTTACTAATATAGAGAATTTATGAGATTATATAGGTTTTTTGTTTCTCAGTGTTCTGATGTCCTTCTCCTTGTTCTTTGCTGGGGGGTTCACCTTGGTTTCTTTGTTATAATCTCTGTTCGTTGTTGTTTTTAAATCAGTTGGATTGTTTCTGGATGATGATGAGAAAAGTAAGTTAGGATGCAGCTGCTCTGGTCTTACTTCCAGTAAGTTTTTTTCTGATTCTTCTGAATATTTCGGTCTCATTGTCGGGGTTGCTGGAGCACTATTATTCTTCTGATCAGGAATGTTATCGATTTCCACGTCGGATTCAACTTCAGTTGATGATGGATCCTCTAGTTCCTCGGCTGTATATGGTACCGCATCCACATACAATTTGAAGTTCTTGATTATCGCTATATGGTTCGAGGATCGAGCTTTTTCAAATGCTTCACAAGTATTTTATTAGTTTTTTGATCCTCTGGGCGCAGATCATTTGTGATGGAAATCTCGGTCCCTTTAAGTTTATGTAACTGCTGAAAAATCTTCTTTTTTTGCAGGTATGAAACGAATTCCACAATGATTGTATTCTTCTTTCCTATACTATAGATTTTATTTATATCTTTCTCTATGAGGTTATTTTTGAAAATTGAATTGAGTTGTGTAAGTGTGGTTTCCAAAAGATTTTCCTTTTCTGTTTGTAATCCGAAAATAAATAGTATATAGTTATACACACTAGGAGACGGTATTCCCGTTTTACATACGAGCGACCGAAAGGAAAAGAAAGTTGAATGGATAGACTGAACAATCAATGTATCTGGGTGGTATCCGATTATATCGCAATACTGTATATATAGTGATACTTACCAGGTGACGATACTTCCGTTACACATACTAGCGACTGAATCGAACAGAATGTTGAATGGTTAGACGAAACGATAATTGTATCTGAGTTGTATTCGATGATATCGTGATGATGTTTATATAGCAATACTCACCAGGTAACTGTCCTTCCGTTTTACATACAAGCGACCGAATCGAGCAGAAGGTTAAATGGATAGATTGAACAATCATCGTATCTGAGTTGTATTCGATTATGTTTATATAGATATAATCACCAGGTACCTGTTCTTTTGATATACATACGAGCAACCGAATCGAACATAAGGTTGAATGGATAGATTGAACAATCATCGTATCTGAGTTGTATTCGATTATGTTTATATAGTTATACTCACCAGGTAACTGTTCTTCCGTTATACATACGAGCGACTGAATTGAACTGAAGGTTGAATGGATAGACTAAACAATGATCGTATCTGGGGTTGTATTCGATTATATCGTGATGATGTTCATATAGTTATACTCACCAGGTAACTGTTCTCCAGTTATACATAAGAGCGACTGAACTGAACAGAAGGTTGAATGGATAGACTGAACAATCATCGTATCTGGGTTGTATTCGATTATTTCGTGATGATTATTATATATTATCTAACCAGGTAACTGTTCTTTCGTTATACATACTAGCAACCGAATCGAACATAAGGTTGAATGGAAAGATTGAACAATCATTGTATCTGGGTTGTCTCCGATTATATCGTTATGTTGTATATTTAACTACACCTACCATGTAACGGTTCTTTCGTTACACATACGAGCGTCTGAATCGAACATAAGGTTAGATGGTTAGACGGAACGATAATTGTAACTTAATTGTATTCGATTATATCGTGATGACGTTCATATAGAAATACTCACCAGGTTACTGTTCTTTCGTTATACATACGAGCAACCGAATCGAACAGAAGGTTGAATGGATAGTATCTGGGTTGTATTCGATTATGATGTTCTGCTGTGTATATAGTTATAAACATAAGGTGACGGTATTCCCGTTTCACATACGAGCGACCGAAACGAACAGAAAGTTGAAATGATAGACTGAACAATCAATGTATCTGGGTGGTATCCGATTATATCGCAATACTGTATATATAGTGATACTTACCAGGTGACGGTACTTCCGTTACACATACTAGCGACTGAATCGAACAGAAGGTTAAATGGTTAGACGAAACGATAATTGTATCTGAGTTGTATTCGATGATATCGTGATGATGTTTATATAGCAATACTCACCAGGTAACTGTTTTTCCGTTTTACATACAAGCGACCGAATCGAGCAGAAGGTTGAATTCAGTATAGATTGAACAATCATCGTATCTGGGTTGTATTCGATTATGTTTATATAGTTATACTCACCAGGTAACTGTTCTTCCGTTATACATACGAGCGACTGAATTGAACAGAAGGTTGAATGGATAGTATATGGGTTGTATTCGATTATGATGTTATGCTGTGTATATAGTTATACACACTAGGATACGGTATTCCCGTTTTACATACGAGCGACCGAAACAAAAAGAAAGTTGAATGGATAGACTGAACAATCAATGTATCTGGGTGGTATCCGATTATATCGCAATACTGTATATATAGTGATACTTTCCAGGTGACGATACTTCCGTTACACATACTAGCGACTGAATCGAACAGAATGTTGAATGGTTAGACGAAACGATAATTGTATCTGAGTTGTATTCGATGATATCGTGATGTTTATATAGAAATACTCACCAGGTAACTGTTCTTCCGTTTTACATACAAGCGACCGAATCGAGCAGAAATTTGAATTCAGTATAAATTGAACAATCATCGTATCTGGGTTGTATTCGATTATGTTTATATAGTTATACTCACCAGGTTACTGTTCTTCCGTTATACATACGAGTGACTGAATTGAACAGAAGGTTGAATGGATAGTATATGGGTTGTATTCGATTATGATGTTATGCTGTGTATATAGTTATACACACTAGGAGACGGTATTCCCGTTTTACTTACGAGCGACCGAAACGAAAAGAAAGTTGAATGGATAGACTGAACAATCAATTTATTTGGGTGGTATCCGATTATATCGCAATACTGTATATATAGTGATACTTACCAGGTGACGATACTTCCGTTACACATACTAGCGACTGAATCGAACAGAATGTTGAATGGTTAGACGAAACAATAATTGTATCTGAGTTGCATTCGATGATATCGTGATGATGTTTATATAGCAATACTCACCAGGTAACTGTCCTTCCGTTTTACATACAAGCGACCGAATCGAACCTGGTTAAATGGATAGATTGAACAATCATCGTATCTGAGTTGTATTCGATTATGTTTATATAGATATACTCACCAGGTACCCGTTCTTCCGATATACATACGAGCAACCGAATCTAACATAGGGTTGAATGGATAGATTGAACAATCATCGTATCTGAGTTGTATTCGATTATGTTTATATAGTTATACTCACCAGGTAACTGTTCTTCCGTTATACATACGAGCGACTGAATTGAACTGAAGGTTGAATGGATAGACTAAACAATGATCGTATCTGGGGTTGTATTCGATTATATCGTGATGATGTTCATATAGTTATACTCACCAGGTAACTGTTCTCCAGTTATACATAAGAGCGACTGAACTGAACAGAAGGTTGAATGAATAGACTGAACAATCATCGTATCTGGGTTGTATTCGATTATTTCGTGATGATTATTGTATATTATGTCTAACCAGGTAACTGTTCTTTCGTTATACATACTAGCAACCGAATCGAACCTAAGGTTGAATGGATAGATTGAACAATCATTGTATCTGGGTTGTCTCCGATTATAACGTTATGTTGTATATTTAACTACACCTACCATGTAACGGTTCTTTCGTTACACATACGAGCGTCTGAATCGAACATAAGGTTGGATGGTTAGACGGAACGATAATTGTAACTAAGTTGTATTCGATTATATCGTGATGACGTTCATATAAAAATACTCACCAGGTTACTGTTCTTTCGTTATACATACGAGCAACCGAATCGAACAGAAGGTTGAATGGATAGTATCTGGGTTGTATTCGATAATGATGTTATGCTGTGTATATAGTTATACACATAAGGTGACGGTATTCCCGTTTCACATACGAGCGACCGAAACGAACAGAAAGTTGAATGGATAGACTGAACAATCAATGTATCTGGGTGGTATCCGATTATATCGCAATACTGTATATATAGTGATACTTACCAGGTGACGGTACTTCCGTTACACATACTAGCGACTGAATCGAACAGAAGGTTAAATGGTTAGACGAAACGATAATTGTATCTGAGTTGTATTCGATGATATCGTGATGATGTTTATATAGCAATACTCACCAGGTAACTGTTCTTCCGTTTTACATACAAGCGACCGAATCGAGCAGAAGGTTGAATTCAGTATAGATTGAACAATCATCGTATCTGGGTTGTATTCGATTATGTTTATATAGTTATACTCACCAGGTAACTGTTTTTCCGTTATACATACGAGCGACTGAATTGAACAGAAGGTTGAATGGATAGTATATGGGTTGTATTCGATTATGATGTTATGCTGTGTATATAGTTATACACACTAGGAGACGGTATTCCCGTTTTACATACGAGCGACCGAAACAAAAAGAAAGTTGAATGGATAGACTGAACAATCAATGTATCTGGGTGGTATCCGATTATATCGCAATACTGTATATATAGTGATACTTTCCAGGTGACGATACTTCCGTTACACATACTAGCGACTGAATCGAACAGAATGTTGAATGGTTAGACGAAACGATAATTGTATCTGAGTTGTATTCGATGATATCGTGATGTTTATATAGCAATACTCACCAGGTAACTGTTCTTCCGTTTTACATACAAGCGACCGAATCGAGCAGAAATTTGAATTCAGTATAAATTGAACAATCATCGTATCTGGGTTGTATTCGATTATGTTTATATAGTTATACTCACCAGGTTACTGTTCTTCCGTTATACATACGAGTGACTGAATTGAACAGAAGGTTGAATGGATAGTATATGGGTTGTATTCGATTATGATGTTATGCTGTGTATATAGTTATACACACTAGGAGACGGTATTCCCGTTTTACTTACGAGCGACCAAATCGAAAAGAAAGTTGAATGGATAGACTGAACAATCAATTTATCTGGGTGGTATCCGATTATATCGCAATACTGTATATATAGTGATACTTACCAGGTGACGATACTTCCGTTACACATACTAGCGACTGAATCGAACAGAATGTTGAATGGTTAGACGAAACGATAATTGTATCTGAGTTGCATTCGATGATATCGTGATGATGTTTATATAGCAATACTCACCAGGTAACTGTCCTTCCGTTTTACATACAAGCGACCGAATCGAACCTGGTTAAATGGATAGATTGAACAATCATCGTATCTGAGTTGTATTCGATTATGTTTATATAGATATACTCACCAGGTACCCGTTCTTCCGATATACATACGAGCAACCGAATCTAACATAGGGTTGAATGGATAGATTGAACAATCATCGTATCTGAGTTGTATTCGATTATGTTTATATAGTTATACTCACCAGGTAACTGTTCTTCCGTTATACATACGAGCGACTGAATTGAACTGAAGGTTGAATGGATAGACTAAACAATGATCGTATCTGGGGTTGTATTCGATTATATCGTGATGATGTTCATATAGTTATACTCACCAGGTAACTGTTCTCCAGTTATACATAAGAGCGACTGAACTGAACAGAAGGTTGAATGAATAGACTGAACAATCATCGTATCTGGGTTGTATTCGATTATTTCGTGATGATTATTGTATATTATGTCTAACCAGGTAACTGTTCTTTCGTTATACATACTAGCAACCGAATCGAACCTAAGGTTGAATGGATAGATTGAACAATCATTGTATCTGGGTTGTCTCCGATTATAACGTTATGTTGTATATTTAACTACACCTACCATGTAACGGTTCTTTCGTTACACATACGAGCGTCTGAATCGAACATAAGGTTGGATGGTTAGACGGAACGATAATTGTAACTAAGTTGTATTCGATTATATCGTGATGACGTTAGTAGTGCACCTAGGCCGG